>JALMGJ010000013.1:19148273-20373273 GCA_023362775.1 Charina bottae
ACATTTATTTATGTATCTTTTATTTACTTATTTGGCTAAAAGATTTGTATGGCCGCCCATCTTAGAGCACAACTCTGGCTGGCTCACAACAATAATAAAACTACAAAGCATAAAAACCATAAAACCAAAAGATAAAAAATAAACCCGGTGCCTCAATCATCTCCTAGGATGGCCCAACAACCATCCATAGGCTCCCATCACTCTACCCCAACGCCAAGTCTTGATACCCTTTCAGAAGACTAAAAGTGCAGCCTGCCAGATCTCCGGGGGCTGTTCCACACATCCCAGGCATGTGTGAATGTATGTGGATGGCTCGGTGGACTCCTTGAGTTTTCACATTGAGTTTTCAATGTGCAAAATGCTCTACAAGGAATTCCTAATTACTTTTATCCACCCTATATATCTTCCTAGGTTGCCCAGTTCTATGTTTTTATATTCACTATTTTATATTCACTATTATATTCTCCTTGAGTCTGAAAAATTGAACTAATTTCTTTTCTTGTTAGGCTTCTGTATTTTCATTGGTTTGTACAGTATTTGACTGTTGGTCTTATGGCGATAAGAAAGGTTTGATCTGATTTGATTTGACCTGATTTGATTTGTAGATGTACAATATGTGTGCCCTTTTTACAATAGTCGGTCTTGGCCCTCGAGAATATCATAGGTCTTGTACTCTATTTTTCTTTTTAAAACATCTATCCTTTGATACATCGAAGTTCAAGGGAAAAACTGCAGGCGGGATGCTGTCTTCGGGTTTCTTGAACTTCTGGAGGGATCTCTAATTTCCTAGCATGCCCTCAGTGCCTTTGGCATCTGCATACTTTTCTGAAGCGTAAACTCAGTATCAGCATTCCAAAATGTAATTAAATAAAAACTGGAAGCAAGTTTCCGGAACTGGTAAGGTAACCTTGTCATTTTTTGATGGTGCAGTGTCATAATTCAAAATTGGCTCGTCTTGAAGACATTTTAATCCCCTGCAAACGAGGCAGTAACAGGGAAGTGTAGACTCAGGACTGCATTAGACATAAAGTATTGTTAGAATTTTTCACAATCAGTAACCCCAAGACAGACCAAAAGGGAGTGGCATAATGTTGAGAAATCCATGTTTGATGAATGCAAAGGTTCAAAAGGTTTGAATGTGGGGGGGAAAAAAAGCAAAACTGGGAGACTGAATTCATCCAGAAAGCTTGGAAGATTTCATTTGTTAAAGTCTGGAGTTGATTTCCTTTTTGTACCATGCTGGTACAATATTTTTTTCTTTGCTGAGCAGTGGGAATTTCATCCAGTTAGGTTTTCCAAAATAAGAACTTATTAACATTTGCATATTCCTTCATGCATAGCACAGAAGGAATTGGGGATCCTTAAAACAAAGTTATGAATGAACCAGTGAGACCTACAATATTGTAGTGGTTAAGGAACTGGACTTGGACTGCGGAGAACCAGATTCAAGTCTTGCCTTGGCCACGGAAGTTCACTGGGTGACTTTAAACCAGATATCTCCTCACAGATTGGTGTTGGAGAGAAAAATTGGAGGTGCTACATCTGTTCCCTAGAGTTCCTGGAGAAAAGGCAGGATATAACTCTCCTTCAAGACTGCACAGTGGGGTAGGTGTAAATGATTGCAGGGATTATATTACATATGCATTCTTGGAGGATTTCACACAGTTGCCCACATGTTTAAAAGAATTATACTTACTGTTCCTTTGGCTCACCTGCCATGGATAGAGGATGTGCACCTTTGATTCATCTGATATAATGTACTGTAATATGTAATACTGAGATTAATGATATTGCCAATCCTCTGAAATTGAAATTGGGAACCTGTGGGTCTCCAGTTCCTGCTGAACTACACATCCTCCCCCTTAAGCCATGTTAGCTGTGGTCCTTCCTGATCTTCCTTTTTTTTTAATGAAAAATTTTATTAAGTTTAGAGCATAGATAAAAACCACAGAAAAATTTAAAAAAAACTACAAAAAGAAGAAAAGTGAAAAATACAAGAAATTTTTTTTGAAAGATTACAGAAGTGACTTCCGACTTTCAACAACAAGAATATATAGCAATTTCCATAATTAATCCCTTTTTTACACATTTCCAACACAAGTTGGAAATATTTCCATACATTTTAGCTAGCTTTTGTGGGGTCATATACCATCTGTACATAATCTTATAGAAATTTTCCTTCAAATTATAACACATAGTCAATTTTAATCCTTTAATCCACATATCTTCCCATTGTTGCATTTGAATATTATGACCAATATTTTTTGCCCATTTGATCATGCAGTCTTTAACTTGTTCCTCTACCATTTCACCTTTTAACAATAATTTATCCATTTTAGCACTTAAATGGTCATCTGTCTCACATAATTGTATCTCAAATTCCGATTTAGTTTGTTCAAATTCAAGTTCTTTTTTGTCTGATTTAAATTTTTCTACTAATTGCATATATGAAAGCCATTGAAAAGTATATCCTTCTGAGGCCAATTCTTCTTTTGATTTAGTTTTATATTGTCCTTGTTCTTTTTTTAAAAAGTCTTTGTAAGTCAGCCATTTATCTTTAACTCTTACTTCTGTTCTATGAAATGTTTCTTGTGTGGAAATCCATAAAGGTCTTTTATAAAATAAAGTTAGTTTATATTATTCCAAATTCGTAGCAAAGATCTTCTGATATAATGGTTTTTAAAGTCCACATTAACTTTCACTTTATCATACCACAAATATCCATGCCATCCGTATCTTAATTCATGACCCTCCAAATTCAATCTTAATTCATGACCCTCCAAATTCAAAAGTCGGCCATCTTCTCACTGGAAGTCCCTTCCCGATCTTCCTGAAGACCACTGTTCCACATCAGGAGAAGACAGCAACATGGATTGTCAAAGAAAAAAGAAAAAAAAATGAAATAACTGGAAAAATGGAAACAGAAGTGCATAGTTTATTGATTGTGTGTGATATTATAGATGACTTCTTTATATGTATAAATGCAAATGTGGAAATAAAGGCCACAATGGTCATCTCATTGTCTTGGAGAACACTGTGATCAAGTGATTGGTGTGATTTTTGCTCAGTCCACTCTTCAGTTATAAGGAATAAATACTGTATATAAGACAGGTTCTAAATATTTTAAGGAAGATGATGAGTTTGTGGCACAAAGGAATCTCTGCCTTCTTATGAGAAATGGCTGGCTTTAGTTTCTTGATATAGCAGATCCTTGAGCTGCAGATGGATAATAGCTAATCCTTTCTGACCCAACGTGCCCTAAACTGGTTCTCCTCAGATGTCTGGCACTCATCTCCCATCAGACAGCAAAGGTTTTTTATCTTGGACTGGATAGCAATTCAGATATGGGTTGCCCACAAACAGAGATTTGTTCTTTGACATACCTTTAAATAGAGAACTGTCTTCTATCAAATAGGATACATGGTCATCCTAAATACAAATAACAGGAGGGATTCCTGGTTGGGAAAGTTTGTGCTAAGAATTGTCTCAAATCTTTTCTTTCTTTGCCTTCAAGTGTCAGTCTTGACTCTTGGCGACTGCTTGGACTAGTCCCTCCAGTTTCCTTGGCAACATTTTTGGAAGTGGCTTGCCAGTGCCTCCTTCCTAGGGTTGACAGAGAGTGACTGGCCCAAAGTCACTCAACTGGCTTCGGGTCTATGGCAGGACTAGAATTCAGAGTTTCCCAGCTTCTAATCCACTGCTTTTAACCACTACACCAAACTCATTCTCTCCCTCTCTCTTGTTTACCTACATAAATTAAAGTGAATAATGCAAGTGTGACATGTAAATTCAGACCATAGCACTTTGTGCTTTTCATCCATGAATACACTGCATGAAAGAAGAAATGGGGGCCCTGCCTGTATGGCCAGATGCTCACTTGTCAAATAGGCAGGGTTTCCTTTTTCAGACACTACCTTCCACATAATCAGTCTGTGATGGAGCCAGGAAGAGCTGTCTTGCCACCTTCTCTGCAATTAACGTACTCAGAAAGGGCCCAAGCAAAGAGGGCCATAGGCAGTTTGTGACAGTCACATCCTGATTTCTGATGCAAGAATGCAAGCTGTGTCATTTGCATGATGTTATCATGGTGCACATGCCATCATTTTCCCCCTCCCCCTATATCCCATGGATCTCCATGAAGAGGATTAAAAGGAAATCTGGACTCTTTCCAAATATGCTCCTGTGAGGTTGGAGCAAAATCCCAAAAATCCTCTTTCTTATAGGATCAGCTATTGCACTGGTGGGAAGAGAGTCTTCCAGAATTAAAAAGCCACCATGCATGTTGTGGTTGCAACCTTCCTTCCATTTTTGCTGCACTACAGGAAGCGGAAGAAGAAAAGCACCACCACATTTCTGCCTGTTCACCCATCTAGCCTTGAAGGAACCAAGCAAACATTCTGCATTTTTGCTCAGATACTCTCAGATATCCTGCTATTTGCTCCAAGCAGTGTCAGCATGGTAATTCATTTCTGGACATGGAAAGATGAGATACCCTAACAGGCAAAACTATTATTCTTAGGAAATAAGCAGAACATATGCCTCCAGCAACTACTCATTCTGGGAAACTGGTTTCACCCAGCAATCAAGACCTGCCTGTCTGTGTCACCTGTAGCGCCCCATACTGAATGCAGAGTTTGTGCTGTCTGCGACTTCTCCTCTGCTTCCCGTATCAGCAGATATAATGGTATGTGGGAAGGACCTTGGGAGACAGGAGGAACAGCCGCAGCCTAGACGACAGTCTAATATTCGAAACTTGAGTCCGAAGGAGGAGAGGTGGAGAAAGTGTCTCAGAAGGGACCATCCCGAGTTTTTGGGAGAGTAAAAGTAAGGGGCGGGAGGGGTACTGTGGAGGGCAGCTGCATCATCCTGGAAGAAGGTGATGTGTTCAGGTGCCACGTTCACCTGAATTTTGGAGATCGAATGAAATAGTTGTACACTCTTCCTAGGCAAAATAATTTCTCTATGTATACACTACTAAGAGTTGTGCATATTTTTTTATTTATTTTATTTATACCCCGCCCATTTCCTCCCTAACGGAGGACTCTGAGCGGCTTACATACATTGTTATACGTTTTCCATTATACAATTTTTACTTAATCCGCGCGCAAGGGGAGGGGGTAAGGGAACCGACTCTTCCTGGCTTTTCTGGACTACATGTCCCAAGATGCCTTGCGTCGGAGCTGGCTGCTGACGTCCTGAAGGTGCTGTTGCTTTCCGGGATCTGCCGCCATTCGAAAGATCTTCCATCCAATGGAAACCTGACCCCCGACAGGACAGGACGCCAGCATATTTTCCCACTTAAGGTGGTACCCAATTTATCTACTTGCAAGCTTTCGAACTGTTGGGTCGACAGGAGCTGGGACTAGCAACGAGAGCTCACCTCGTTGCGCGGGGATTCGAACTGCCGACCTTCTGACCGGCAGCCCTACAGCTTCAGCGGTTTAACCCGCTGAGCCACCACGTCCCAATATGCTCTGCTGCTTCTGAAACACCTACTTGAGCAGTGCACCCTGCACCTGCACAAAAACAGCTGCTCTGGGCTGCCTCTCAGGATGTCTGGTTTGGCTTTTGCCCTCATGCTAGCGCTAGGCTGACCATACGTCCCGTTTGGAATGGGACAGTCCCATTTTTTAAGCATTTTTCAACCGTCCCGTCGTTTTCATAAAAATCTCAATTTTGTCCTGTTTTTCAAACCTAGCAGGAATGGTGCAGAAGGAGGATCCGAGCCGGAGCGCGGACCGGGGGGGCGGGGTTTGCAGACGGGAGCCAATCGTGCAGACCGGGGGCGGGGTTTGCAGGCGGGAGCCAATCACGCGGACCAGGGGGCGGGGACCCCTGTCTTTTTCATGAATACGGAATATTACATAAGACCCCGTCCCGTTTTGCCATCCTGAAATATGGTCATGGTCAAATATGGTCAAATATGGCTAGCGCCCCTCTTCCACTCCTTGGGAAAACTCAAATGTAGGGATTATATGATTGCTCGTTGAAGAGCCCGAAACATTTGAAAAGTTGCAAAAAATGCAAAGGAGATGCAGATACAATTGGGTGCTATCTGGTAGGTACTCTCCATGGAAAATACCATGTTGAAAACCCACAGCCCAAGTTTTTCCAGAGTGTGGCCTACGGCAGAGAAAATGTCAGTTGAGAGTGCAACCACATCATAAAACCACCTCTTTGTCCTTTGGTCAAAATAAGCTGCACTTATTTTGATTTGTGGATCAAACTGTCCTAATTCCCTCTCCCACCCCAGTTACATATATGTTTTCCTTTTGATATATTCCTGTCTTCCTTTTCGTTTTGCGTTCAAAATTCTTCTTTCCCACAGTGCGCTGTCCAAAGTCCTGAAAACTTCGCCTTGCCTGATCCTAACCTCTCTTACCTGCTGTAACGTTGCTTTAGGGCAGTGTTTCTCAACCTTGGGAACTTTAAGATGTGTGGACTTCAACTCCCAGAATTCCCCAGGCAGCATGGCGGCCTGGAGAATTCTGGGAGTTGAAGTCCACACATCTTAAAGTTCCCAAGGTTGAGAAACACTGCTTTAGGGAGTGTGTGATCTTTCCTCCTGTGATTTTGCCTTAGTCACTAGCACGTCTTACCAGGAGGTACCTTAAGGACAGACACTTTCTATGCATCTTAAATCATGTTGGGACTGTTGCAGAAGATTTACTCATATACAATATCATCTTTTCATGTGCACTGTGAAAGATCAATGGGGTTCCCAAAATACGTTGAAGTGTGAACCTGGGTGAAGAAAATGCAGCTGGTTTCCATAGCATGCCATGCCCAAAAGAATTGGGTTTCACTGTAGTGTCCTAGTTCACATGACACATTAAAGCAATGGCTTGGTTCCCACAGCACGTTGAACCAAGACTACCCATTTAGCCTGTGTGAACCCAACCATACTGAACACTGAATAATTCCATAATACAGTATATCACCAGGTAGGCTTCTGATGAGCACAATCTGTGTAGATATCAGAAAAGAGGGAGGCGAGGAGTAGTGAGTGACTCCAAAGTCACTTCTATTTTGAATGGTCTTTTGAGCATAGGCATCCGGCATGGGGGGAAGAGGGTGAAGTGAAAAAACGTTCATTGCAATGTCATGAGCTCCATCCCTTATAAACTTGGGTGCGATACGAATACAAATACAAAAATGTGGATCTTTCTTTCCTTCCTTCCTTCCTTCCTTCCTTCCTTCCTTCCTTCCTTCCTTCCTTCCTTCCTTCCTTCTGATTGATTGGATTTTATCACTGCCCATCTCCTCCCAAGGATCTTGCAATGGGGCTAGCTGGAGATGCCTACACTTTTGAGAAGCCTCCCTCAAGACACATTCAGAGGAAACTATATAAACAGTGGAGCATCCTCTCCAATGTCTATTTTTTTAAGTCATGAATTTCCAAGATTCAGCGAAATAAAATCTCGAGCCCAAATGCCCAAAGTTTAGTTGTCTTAACAAAGGTGTAGCTACCAATCCTATCCCAGGACCATGGTGGAATATGTAGCGTAAGGCTCCAGAATGCGGCTGCGCGTGCAGTTATGGGTGCCCCAAGGTCGGCACATGTGACACCTCTGCTGCGCGAGCTGCATTGGTTACCGGTTTGCTTCCGGGTCCAATTCAAGGTGTTGGTTGTCACCTTTAAAGCCCTACATGGCATGGGACCAGGTTACCTAAAGGACCGCCTCATCCCCAGAACATCGACCCGTTCCACCCGGCTATGCAGAGAGGGCTTGCTTTGGACCCCGTCTATAAGAGAATTCCACCTGACGGGGTCCAGGAGGCGGGCTTTCTCGGCAGTGGCACCCACCCTCTGGAATATTCTGCCCCTGGAGGTGAGGCTAGCCCCCACACTTATGACCTTCCGGAAACAACTGAAGACCTGGCTCTGCCACCTCGCTTGGGATGGGGGGAGTAATAGCTCCTCTTGGGGTTGGCTTGCTCCATAGGGTTCTTTAAAGCCTAACATCAGAGCCTCTTGGATTTTATATATTTAATTAAATTATGTACTCTTTTTATAAATTTTTATATGTTTTAGTTGCTGGCTTGGTGTAAACCGCCCAGAGTCCCCTCCGGAATGGGGGGAGATGGGCGGTGATATAAGTTAGAAATATAATATAAATAAATAAATAAATAAATAAATAAATAAATAAATAAATAGGTGTCATGGTACTAATGACCGCAGCATCCATGACAGGCAACAAGGCCATCGGTGACCCACCGTGCCGTCTTCTCCACCCTGCCAAACGACTGAGCAGACTGCTAGAAACAAGGCAGCTGTTTCTCGATTCTCTCTTGACCTCCCTGCCTTAAAGAACAAGGGACAGACATGCGTGAGCAGGGAGCCACCATCAGGTCCTCCGTGATAGGAGACATGTTTTGGATGTTCTTCCTTCAGTTGCAATCCTGGCATGCTTGTTCACTAGTAAGTCCCTCTGAATTAATCAGACCTATCTTCCTCCAAAGATTTAATATTGATTTTGGTTTGGTTTGGGGCAGGGGCACCCATGGAAGGGGAGTAAAAAATAAATAAATAAAGATGGCTGTTGTGACCCCAAGCTTGAAGCCATCATCTTGACTTTTTTGACCTTACCTGTGGACACTGCGGGGGTTGAAGTTGAGGTTGGGGTTTGGTTTTACTTTATCTCATCCAAAGCAGCCTGGGGAGGGATGATGCATTTTGCTATCACAGAACACAAGGAACCTGCTCGATTTTCCATAATGGCTGCCAGAAAAGAATGTGATGAGACAGGCAGATAATGCCATCTTGTGGACAAATATTATATTATGTTTTAAATAAAGAATGTAACAAGGACAGTCATTGGAGAATCTCTAGCTTGGCACATTTTCTAGAACTCTTATAAGTGTTAAAATAAGCGTTTTATAAGTGTTAAAATAAGCATTTTTAAAAAATTATCGTCCTTCCATTTGTTATTTTTCAGCTTGCACTTGGAGCAAAAAAGCATTAATGCTGGGAAAGAAGCCTCAGAGGGACAGCTATTAATTTCAACCTAGCTAATCATGGTTTTAGGGGGCGTGGTGGCTCAGCGGGTAAGACGCCAGGCTTGTCGATCGGAAGATTGCAAGTTCGGAGGTTCGAATCCCTAGCCCTGCGTGCGGAGTGAGCACCCGCACTTGCCCCAGCTCTTGCCAACCTAGCAATTCGAAAGCATGCAAGTGCAAGTAGATTAATAGGTGCCACTTCGGTGGGAAGGTAACAGCGTTCCGCACGTGTCATGCGGCCACATGACCGTGGAAGCGTCTTCGGACAACGCTGGCTCTTCGGCTAACAAATGGAGATGAACACCGGCCTAGAGTCGGACACAACTGCACAAGTGTGCGGGGGGAACCTTTACCTTTAGGATCTGATAGAAATGCAGCCCGGAGCCCTTCAAGGCTCAGACCAGAGAGGATGGAGGGTGGCAGGTCAAGGAAGGTCTCTCCAGGGCAACAAGAATTCCTCGGTGCCAGGTTGTTGGCCCTTCCATTTGATTTCCAAGGGCGTGTTGCAACAGAATCCCTTTAGCATCAGACACATCTGGCCTCTTGCATCACTTTCACTCTCTGGATGTGCCATTGTTACTACCACAATCTTCCTAATGGGAGGGAGGCAGCCTGCCCTTTTTGCTTGGGTAAAGGGGCCGGTAACCGAGCAATACACAGACTGCATTCACACACCACAGCCACAGATTTGTCAGCTGACTTTTCACTTAGCAGATTGTGCAGGCCACGAAGTGTGGGTCCAACGTCCGGCAGACACCGCTGATTTTTCTCCAGCAGCTGGCAAATTGAGGCTCCTTTACCGTTAACACGGCACAAACAGAATTTCAAGAGAGGAAAAACCGAATCTGAAAGGGTAGCAACAAGGCTAGTATACCACCTGCTGAAAAGCCAGAGAGGAAGTGACTGAGAGTTTGGGGCAAGAAAAAGGGCAGGTGGATGAACTCCGCTTCAGGAATGGATTTACTAAATTTGTAGACTTCTAATTCAACAGAGGGTATTATTAAACCGGACCAGTTGATTTTTGTGAGATGGGGAGGAGGCTGGGAAAGGAATGGGAGAGAGCGCGGAATATAAAGTCAAGAGATAGCAGGAGAATCAATTAAGGCAGAGCTTTCCAAACTGTGTGTCGCAACACATTAGTGTGTTGGCTGCAGTGTCTGGGTGTGTCGCGGCTGCTGCTGCCTCCGAGCCCTGCCAGGATTCCGCGCAGGTCCTAGTGCCTGCCTTGTGCCCTGCTGTAAGAGTGGGTCGCGAAATGATGCATGTCTAAAAAGTGTGTCACCAACATGAAAAGTTTGGAAAGCTCTGAATTAAGGGCTTATCTCATAAATGGCAGCTCAGCCCCTGTGGCAAGAAAACTGGGAAGCAGCATTTGAAATCATGCACCTTAATGAACTCTCTCCACATGAGAAAGTCATATTACAACAGTGTTTTTCAAACTTGGCAACTTTAAGATGTGTGGACTTCAACTCCCAGAACTCCCCAGCCAGCCATGATTTCAAATGCTTCTTCCCAGTTTTCTTGCTTTTTCATGCTGGCTGGGGAATTCTGGGAGTTGAAGTCCACACATCTTAACGTTGCCAAGTTTGAAAAACACTGCTTTAGGTTGCTGTCTCTCAGCTAAGTCTACCTGTTGTGAAGTTAAATGGGGAAGGAGTCCAGATGCCACTGTTCCTTAGAAGACAGGATTAAGTGTCAGATAGGACATGTCCTTCTTACCAGTATATTTCTCACAACAGACTGCCCTTTCCCCAAAAGGCTCAGGATGACTGAAAAGGTCTCGCCTGCTGTAATGGTATGTGGGAAAGACAAGAGTTGCTGCTTAGGGAACAGTCAGATAAGAGACAGCACAGCCCACAGCTGGATAGCGGGAGGGGCAAGAGGCCCAGAAGGGACCCTCCCTAGTTTCTCGGACTGTAAAGGAGACAGCAGGAGATTTGTACTTTCAGACAATTGCAAGATTCTGTTAATGTAGCTTTACAATAAAGTAGAATTTGTTTATCTGGTCGTGTTTCCTGTCTGGTCTACCTGGGAAGGCTGACACCTGCCACGTTAGACTCCATCTCAGCCAGTTCAGTTACACCAGTGGTTCTCAAACTCTGAGCAGGAGAGGTTAAGTGCTAGGACTGTCTGGAGCAAGGGTGCAGACTCGGTGCCAAGACTGTAGCATAACACCCCCTCCTCCTGGTAGTCCAAGAGCAGCTGCCTTTGGAGGGGGGGCGCAGGTGAAATCAAGCAAGGACACTTGGGATTCTGGCCAGGTCACTTGAGCGGTGCTCAGAACTGACAACTGCAGAAGATATTGCTGTGAGCACAAAGCTTGCTGGCGGAGAACCCACGCTGGTACCAAGTTCAGGTTTACAAATCTGGCTTTCACGTGGCTTGCTGCCAAAGGGTGCTTTGAGCGAGGAACGCTATCAGAGCAATGTTTTATGGGGGGGAGGGTGTTAAAATATTACTTTAGGGCAGGGATTTCCAAAGTTTTCCTGCAGCGACACACCAACGGCAGCACGCAAGAAAACCCAGAAGCGCCGCTGTTGCGACGGCGCGCAAAACCCAGAGGCGCCGCTGCTTTCGGGTTTTGTGCACCGCTGCGACTGCGGCGCTTTCGGATTTTCGCGCACCACCGTTGGTGTGTCGCCGCGGGGAAACCCGGAAGCGCTGATGGCCCTCTGCCGTGCGCGTGGCGGCGGCATGCCATCAGCGCTTCCGGGTTTTGACGCAACACACCTGGGCCCCGCGGGCAACACACTTTTGTGTCGCGACACAAGAGTTTGGAAAGCTGTGCTTTAGGGGATCACTGCCTCATGCAAGTTTGAGAACCTCTTGATTAAGCCAAGGACTGTTAAGATGGCCTCTTAATCTTGAACCTCCCTTGGAAACAGGGACACCCCTACAGGAGAGGCCCCTCAAGTTTGAGAACCCCTTGCTTACGCCAAGAATAACCCTCTCAAGCTCTATGGCCAAGGCAATTCTGAAGCTGCCGGTCACCTCGGCCTCCGTTCAGTTTTCCTGTCTAGGCACTCCAACGAGAGATAATTATAGAAATGTTCACATATGGACTTCACATACATTGCCCTCTCTCTGCTATTCATAGACCTACAAAGAAATCAAATCCTCCCCCTCCCCAACTCACACACACACACTCACAGGTCTGAGGCCTGCTGGGCCTCATTTTAGGAATTAAGCACTGAAATCTTCCCCTGTGTATTTACCCCCCTTCTCGTGTCCAGACACTTGGGAACAAGAACCCTTGCTTCCTCACCTGCTTTCAAATAAAATCAGATAAACAGGCAGGTCAAAAAGGCATGGACGCATGGTGAAAGAGAGTGGTTGAAGCCAAATCCTACAAATTCCGCACACTAGAAAGCAATTGCAACTGAACACATTTATTCAGTGAACTAAGTATTTTTATTAAACCAGGTGTGCACAGGACACATACAGTTCCCAAATAATTCTGATGAGATGGGGGGAAATGCTCGAGGTGTACGTGAACTTTTCAAATATATACTGTATAACAAAGCATTTGGCCTCTGTCTCCGAACGAGCACAGCAGGAAGCAAAAGGCATATATTGGCACATCAACTGTAATTCCAAATGTGTTCAAGCTATCAGGAATATAAGGCCATAGCTGCGTAACATGCAGAATTCCCTGCCAATGAATGAATAGGGCACAGACAGCTTTATATACAGGAGAGGGAAAACATAAAATGAGCATTTATTTGTGTTACTTACAGGAATTTTAGAGAGAGCTCTACTTATCAAGTGGTAAAATAAAATGTACAGTAGAGGAAGTTAGCTCTATTTCATTGAAGTGTTCTTTCCCTTCCAAATATTCCTGCTTTCAGCATTTCAAGGAAAGCACCAAATTTGCATAGCTAAATTGGAATTTAGTTGCATCCAGTGTCTGAACTGCTGTACAAGACCTGAAGCTAGACGGAGGGTCTCTCTCACTGTTGGGTTTTGCTCCACAGGCTGAGTTGAAACCAGCTTCTCTTCCATTTTTAGTCATTTCCATTTGGCAGCAGCAAAAATGCAAGGTATTTTAGCAAGTAGAGCAGAAGACGGAATCAGTTAAAACCAGTTGTAATTCTGACATTCCCGTAACCCCGCCCAAAAGGCGCTACATCAGGATGACTTCTAGGGGAATTATGGGAAGTCAACCTGGCATCCTAGAGACGAAGGTTCTAAATTCACTCTCTCATCTGAAATGTAACAGGAGATGCAATTTCACCCACCCATTTGTATCTGGCCTCCAAATTTAAGCCAAATGTTCTCTTTGGAATACTTTCACCCAACCCTTCAAGAAAATTCAATGTTGATCAGACTCGTGTGCCAAAGAACCAGTTTTCACAGCTGGGATGGTCATATCCCACAATGTCCTCAAACTGGAAGGAAGGTCCACTTCCTTCAACACCACCAACTGGCCAAAAAAGGAATTGCAGCTACCCAGGAAAACCTACCCAGGGATAGGTCAGGGAAGATCATGTACAGGTAGACCTCGCTTAACAACTGCCCTGTTTAGTGACCATTCGAAGTTACGATGGCACCGAAAACTTACAACCAGTCCTCACATTTATGACCATCACAGCGTCCCACAGTCACATGGTCACCATTGGTGCGCTTCACTGTTGGCTTCCAACAAGCAGGGTCAATGGAGAAGCCGGCAGTAAAATCACAAGTCGTGCTCATGTGACATCTAACTTAACAACCGAATGGGAAGTGACATCGTAAGTCCGTCGTGGTCACGTGATATTTCGTTTAGCAATCGTGTCGCTTAGTGATGGAGTTTCCGGTCCCAATTGGGGTCACTAAATGAGGACTGCCTGTAATAAGGTCTGACTCCTAGAAGAGGTCCAGCGCAACTTCCTCCTCTCAGCGATGGAGACATTTTTCTTGTGGTTCCCAGCCTATAAATTCATTGCTTGCATATTCATTCTATACTGTAGCAAAAAGATGGGGCTCTACAGATTGGAAAAACTCACGCCAAGCCTTAATTCTTCTATGAGAGGAGCCAAAGCTTATTATTTTAAAAAGTGTGAATTCTCTCTCTGTGGCAGTACACCCTCACTTTCACCAAACCACATATTCTGCTCACACCAGGAACAAGCAGATGGTAAGAAGAAGTTAACAAGTTCTTTGTTAACAAGTATTTGTTAACTTTGTTAACAAGTATTATGAGGAGGACATGAAATTGATTTTTAACTGTAAGTCTCCCCAATGTTGGCGAAACATTATTTTTAATAAGTAAGCTTACAGTCCTAGCATTCACTCTCCTGCAGGTAAAATTAAGTAGAGTGATTTTCACTGGGACGTGAGAATAAGTTACCAAATGTATGGATATCTGAGATGGATTTTACAAAATATTGATCCTATATAGACTATGGGGGTGGGGGCAGATTAGGTGCTACCCCTAACAAAATGTAGAAACTGAAGGTTTAACAGCAAATAAGACATTGTCTTACTGTGAAAATAACTGTAAATCAACGTAAGACACTGAAGAAAGTTAATGTGAATCTTCATTAAAAGGAAAAAAATCACGCACACACCCAAGATCTAGGCATAAGTAGGAATCAGAGCAAAAATTTATATATGGCTGATCTCATTGTCCATTATTTTAAAAATCAACCCAAAATATGCAAACATGTCCTTTACATAAATTTGCAATCTGAAACTTTTGCTGATTTCCACAACCATGGCAGAATATCTTAGCAAAGCAAGTTGGTAGCAAAGACCACAACCAAGGCAACAAAAGGGCAGCGGATGGGGCAGATATATTACAATGGGAAGCATTATCAAAGTTAGAATAAAAAAGAATAACAATGCAAGATACAATTTCACTTCCAGAGACTGGAACCGCTCAGATTCTGTCTCTCCATTTCTGGCATTTGAAATCATGACAAATAGAAACTTAACTTCTAGCCAATTTTTTTAAAAAATATATATCAAAATCTAATATTTGGATGACAGTATTGAAACCAAGATCTCTGGAAAATTGTGCCAGAAAAACCACCAAGCAAAAAACCCCAAATTCTGCAATCACAAAATGCACATTTAGAAATTTACCCAGAAAATAAGCAATCGAAAACTCTGTTGCTGTGTGTGTTTCTGCATGCTTCTGTACAGTTTGCATAAAGCCCTGATTCTTTGGCATATAGATTTTGCTTTGGGTCGAATCTAACATTCTTTAAGAAGCATAAATTCACAGCCTTGAAGTGATGCTGATCATTATTCTACATGATGCCTCGTCCAGCAGAGGAGCTAGAAATTAAACCTTTGTTTAGGATTCTTTTGAACAAATTGGGAGCCATTATCAGGCATCATCTTTCCTGCAGATTCCCAGGGCTCATCAGCAGAATTAACTGCCCTCCAGCACCTGGGCTGCATGTGAGTGACGTTTGAGGAGACCCATTCCAGAAAGCAGATTGAGAGAACAAGCAGAGTAGTCCAGGCCAAAACCTAAACTCAATTCAATTCAAGTGTCATCAAAATTAAGCTAATTAAATACAATCCAGATGCTTACTGCCCGTGCGTATCATAAGGTTCAACAACGTTCAGGGTTACAACTTGGTGGCCTCTCTTAGAGCAGTTGCACCAAGGCTATGGGAGGGGTGCAGGTGGCGATGGAGCTTCAGGGGCGGCAGCTTTGGGAAATCTGGGGTCCTCCAACTACGGAACTCCCAGCATGTTCGCATTGGCCATGTTAGCCAGGACTGCTGGGTTTGTAGTTGAGAAACATGGGGGGGGGGGGGGCAGGGAGACCAACTACTAGCATTGTAAGATTTCTAGCTTTGTAGGACTCTCAGAGGGACAGATCCTAAGGTTTTGGTTGACTGGAGTTCCACATAAACTGACTGCAAAGCCCAGTCATTTACAGCAGTCAGAAAGGCAAGATCAGCATAAAGCTGGCTGCTTTAAGTGCAATTCACTTCCGGGGAATCCAAAGGTGTGATCCTAAGCATGCTTCCTTGGCAGTCAGCCCCACTGAATTCAGAGGGACTTCCTTCTAAGTAAGCATACACTGATACAGGTAGCACTTCATACCAAGCAGGTCAACTCAACTCCAATCACACACATGGTGGGCTGCGTTCTGTGCCCACCCAACTGTCTATTAACTCCGCTGAGCCTCCAAGCCCAAGATACCAAGTCCTCTTTTTCAATACAGAGGACAAGCTTTGATACAGCACAATGGTCCTCTTGCATGGTGTCACTCTCCGTTCTGTCCTCTCGTGCTTCGGTGTTGGAGCAAAATGAAAACATAAAACCCCAAAGGGAAACCCATCAATTTTTCACACATTAATTACACAAAGGGAGGGGGGAGGAAGATAACAGCCATGAGGATCATCCTGAGGCAAGAGGTTGTTTTCCATACCGAAGGCCTTTTCAGACTGTTCACATCCCTGAAGGAGACGAGGGACTGGTTGCATTTGGAGAAGCACTGGAGGAAGGGTTATGGAGGTGAGTTTCCTTGTAGACGAACCAAGCGTTGCCAGCCCACAGAATCACGTTGAAGAAACCAACAACCTAACAGTAAGCAGAAAGTAGGAAAGATGGACTTTTAGACCTAAGCAGCTGGTTTACTTTGAGGAGGTTAGATGCTGATCAAGCAGAAGATTGAAGCAAAGGCCCTGATTCCTGCTTCAGAAAGTGGCAGAAACTATTATTAATTACCTTTAAACAATATATTTGACAAATGATGTTGTTGAGTTGAGTCTTACAGGTAGTCCTTGACTTATGATCACAGTTGGGACCTGAATTTCCATTGTAAGTCGACCGATTTATGACCATTTTTACAGTAGTCGTTAAGCGAATCACCATGGTCGTTAAGTAAATCCAGCTTCCCCAATGGGCATTTTTTTGCCATAAAATGGCAAAAAAGTCGCAAAATGCGTGACGCTGCAAGCAGTTTTAAATGCGAGCTGGCTGCCAAGTGCCTGAAATGTGATCATGTGACCATGGGGGGTATGTGTGACATTTTGCGATGCTCAGAAGTGCTTTACAGGCAAAAAACAATGATCCCGAGGCCGTCGTAACCTCGGGCCGTCATTAAACAAACAGTTGTAAGTCAAGTACTACCTGTAGCACACATTAGGATATTATCAAAGTTGTGCTTCTTGGAATCACAACAGATGTTGTACAGCCATGGTATAAAGCAGTGTTTTTCAAACTTGGCAACTTTAAGATGTGTGGACTTCAACTCCCAGAATTCCCCAGTCCACACATCTTAAAGTTGCCAAGTTTGAAAAACTCTGGTATAAAGGAGCTGGAAGATAGCAGCCTAGTTTCTGACATAGACTTGTACGAATTAAGAGATGAAGACAAAATGTCACTTTCCTGTATGGAACACTGGAGATCTTTGAATATCACAGCAAGCAAAACTCATATCTCTGTAATGACTGCCTATGTATTTCCAGGGGTGAGCAAACCATGGCTTGCACAAGGTCCCAGAAACACTGTATTGAGGCATGCACACACATACATCTCAATTCCCACAGAACTGCATGACCAACATTTGGTAGCAGATGGCTAAAAATGTGTGGCATGTTAGCCAGCTGTTTCACATCAGGAAATGAAAGTAAGACATGCCATACCTTGGGATAGGCTCAACCCATCGAAAGTAGCTAGCAATAAAAGCGGAAAGGCTCAAAATATGCCCTCCCTGAAAATAAAGTTGGCTCCCCTCATTTGCATGACATGTTGATAGCATTCCCCTCCTGGGTCTTGCATGAGCTGCTGGAATCCATACCAAAGAAAATGTGTCTCCAGTTACAAAAAATCGTGATGAATGTTATATCCTTTAGCCTAGACCAGCGTTTCTCAACCTTGGGAACTTTAAGATGTGGGGACTACAACTCCCAGAATTCTCCAGCCAGCCATGCTGGGAGTTGTAGTCCCCACATCTTAAAGCTCCCAAGGTTGAGAAACACTGTCCTGGGAATTCCATCATGGTTGCCTTCTAGAGGTGGCGGCCTTCCAGCCACTTACAGACAGCCTCCCACTTTTTCCTTAACATTCATGATTTTATAAAACAAACACATCCTTGTTTACTCCGTTTCTTTTCTAACTCAAAAGGGCTACAACCCTTTATTCTTGCTGGGTTTTCCCCTCAAGACTTCAGACAAAATATAAAAACAAAATCAAACCATTGATAGGAGCTGCCAAGTGCTATCTGAAAAAGAAGCATGTCTAAGCGACGGTGCTCTTTTATTACGGAGCACTTTTGTTACGGAGCACTTTTTGATATACAAAATAATATACCATAGTCAGACTCCATCCTGAAATTCCATCTCGCAGAAGAAAATTCACAGGGCATCCCAAAGGGGTGTGTGGAAATACAGAAAATGAATTACTAAATCCCGAGGGAGAAAAAATCATTTGTATGACTGAGATGTGAGAACTGAGTATAGCTTGACTGAAAGGATCCAGCAGTAGCATTTTCATCTTGAACATATGGTATTTCTTGCAAAACTCACATTGCCACCCTAAACCATAAAGTTCTAAACATTTTAGAACACAAAGTTTTGCAAGTTGAAAATATGGAACCTAGCCAATTGTCATATTCCTCATCAAGCCCTAGGGAGTTGGGTATGAATTCAAATTTCAAGCAAGCCCAAACAAAGCTCTAGTACCAAACACGCCTCAGAGAAGTATGTTCTTAAATAAATACAAAGAACACTTATTTTTGATGGTTTATCTAGACCAGCCTGGGCAACCTGAAGCTCCTGGTGCCTGATGCAGCCTTTGGGCCACTTTCAAAGAACTTTAACGCTTCCAAAGAATGTCCCCCACACATTTTGAATTCAGAATTCTGCCCTCTGTTACCTTCCCAGCAGCTGCCGCTTAAAAGAGAGATGTGGTTATCGGAAAGTGAGAGATAGAGGAAAAACAGGATGTCAGAAATAGGGAGGGGAAAGGTCAAAATAAGATAATGCCTCCCACTCATGTTTAGCTCCAACTCTTCCTACTGCCCGTTTCAGCTTCAGCTAACGTGCAATCTGTACTAAATTATTAGACTAGAATTCGATCTCCAACAGAGACTGACCAAGAGTCTTTGGCAGCCTCATATCAGTGGCAGCCCCGCCCCACCCCAGCTTGTTCCTGCCCACCGTGTGATCATGCCTCCCACAGACTACGTACCACAGACACATTCAAGGATCCCGTGTGCCTGATCTCATTGAAATGGCAAAACCCAGGCTGTTTAACGCAAGGATCAATTTCCGTAACAATGCTGGGTCCGGTGGATGTTTTGATATCGACGAGTGCCTTCGCCCAGGCTGATGTGCACACCAACCACAGGAAAGAAACAACAACAGTAATGATGAAGTCCTGGAGCAGAAGAAAAGACAAGAGGCCTTAGCAGAAATGGCTGTGATCAAGCCGATCAATTCTACCAGAGCAGTCATTCCAGGGAGTAACATTTACCATATCATAACTCGAGGATCCTTCAAAAGCTTATTGACTGAGGAATGGCCCAAACAAACCTTTCAGCATTGAAAATTTAAGAGCCGGTGGGCATGCTAGCAACATCTATCCCAGGCCCTGCCCTGCTGATCAGGGTGTAGTTTGATCTACAGAAAAGATGTCACACTCACCCCAGCTCCTGAAATCCAGCGGCAAGAGAAAGAGCAAGAAAGATTTACTGTTATCATTAGATACTTATCTGAAGGCTGTAGTACCTCTTCCCAGCATCAGGGTTAACTGCTCCGTTGCATCCAGCAGCCCAGCCATAGGCTGGATGCCCCACACTCCCAAAAGGTATAGAGTAGTGCTACCCAAAATTGGGTAAAAGTGGCTTTTCTTTGGGTAACAACACACGAACCCATTACCCAACAGGGACATTATCCATTACCCAACAGGGACATTATCACAACTGGGACATTTAAATTGACTTAAAGTGTTTTACCTACATTGGGTAAAAAGGACTTTCTCATTAGCAGTTTTAGGTAACAAAGGAAAAAGTTTGGGAAGCGCTGGCATAGAGCAATATACAGAGGTTAGATGAAAGCTACGTTTCAAAACTTCACAAACGGTGTAAATGAATCTTGGGGTTTTTAAAAATCTTTCTTGCTATTATTCAAAATCATGGTTTTTCCTACCATATTTATCTTCTAATAGAGGGAAATACAATCGTGCTAAAGAAATACCATTAGAATAAGGCTTTTAAAACTTACTTTTAAAAACAGATTTTTTTAAAAAACACACGAGATTCTGTGTGGGTGAGTGGATGAGGAAAGCAAGGTATGATAAATCCTTGCTCTGCTCAAGATTAATCAAGCAGCCTCGATTAAATAATTATGTTAGTTTTAGTTCCCCCACCTTTCCAGAAATAAAAGGTAGAAGCCGCCTTTGCTTTTGAAAACAAAAAGGATCTATTTAAAAAAATATCTGGGAATCAATGTTGCATTAACCATTCCATCCGGACAGAGGAAAAGTCCAACCCTTACAACACTAAGAAATTGGAACAGAAAATATCTCTATCTCTATCGGGTCTGATTTTTTTTTATCCTTCATTATTTTTATAAATAACTCAAGGCAGGGAACATCCCTAATACACCTTACTCCTCCTATTTTCACCACAACAACCCTGTGAGGTGAGGTGGGCTGAGAGAGAGGGACTGGCCCACACTCCTATTCTTATTTTGCTGCATTTTGCCTGCCTCTTTTTCTATTTGCATGATTTTGTGTTTGATTGTGAATCTGAAGGCGGGGGGGGGGGGGACTCAATTTACTGATTAGTAAGCTGCAGTGGAGCCTTTTCAGCTAAAGCGCAGGATACACACTCAGTAAATAAACGTTACGGATACATGGCACTCATGGCTGTTTTCCACCCACAAAACACGCACACCTTCACCAGGTGCTATAAATCACAGGGAAGTAAGGTAGTGCTAACTTACAATCATGGGGAGTTTTCCAGCACCTCGATACAAGTGCATGTACCCAAGGTAAAGTATTATGGCCGCGATGCAATACAGGAACACAAGAACTGCAAACGTGACAAAGAACTGCGCAGAGGAGGAGAAATCTCCCACCAAGTAGGATGGGGTCAACCAAGTGGTGTTGCATTTCGATCCAGGCTCCAGAGGTCCAAAGGAAACTTTGTTCAACCTGATGGAGGAAGTAAAAGCTGACGCTGACATGTTTTCACCGTCTGTCCGTGCACGTGCAGGCATGCATACATGGGGGTGATGAAAGGGGGATCATGATGCAAATATTGCAACTTACGTACTCACATCAGATGTCCGGAAGCAAGTATACAAGGGCAGGATTTGCAAAGTGATATCACCCTAAGCTTGTCATCATTTCCACATAATTTTGGTTTGCTGTGAACGCCCATGTTTTCAACCAGAATACATTCCCACAAAGAGGGAAATCACAGAATTAACCACTAGGGCAGCCTTCCTCAACCTTTTGACCCTGGAGGAACCCTTGAAATGTTTTACAGGCCTGGGGGAACCCCTGCACATTCAGACTCAAATATAGGCCAGAAGGTACAAAATTATTATATTCGTTTCACTACGCCTGTCTATATGCATGAACGGTGTTCTTAAACTAAAAATAAAGAATGAAACTTACCTCTTTAAAGTGAAGTTGCCTGAATTTGAATTAATTTTTTAAATAAATCGTGATCTCCCAGGGAACCCCTTGGGAGCGGGTGCCACGGAACCCTGGTGGAGAAACCCTGATCTAGGGCCTAGACTTGGGTTTCTTTTTTTAAATTGACTTTGTGTATTAAGTTTTTTGTTCGCTGCCTAGAGTTTCATTGGTTAGATGGGCAGCCATATACATTTGCCAAATAAATAACTAAATAACTAAACTAAATAACTAAATAACGAACGAACGAGTCTAATTTTGTGGATTAGCCTCATCTAACTTTATATACTTGAGTTGCCTAGAAACACATGATTCCCAGCAAATATGGCCGCCACTGGTCTTTACAGCTGATGAGCTGTCTTGGTCCTCATTCCGTTTCGCTTTGCTTTATGCTTTGTCTCCACTTGTGACAAAAATCACAGCATGGTTTGAGGTCCTACCCCACATATAGATTCAAGATGAACAGTGTGATCTTCTGTATTTTTACTCAAAAGTAACTTTCACTGATTCAAATAGGATTTACCAAATCAGTGTTCATAAGAGGCAAAAACATAAAGCAGTATTTCAATGAGCACTGAATTAATCTAAAGCAATCTTCAAACACAAAACATCTCCCAGGCAAAACAGAGATTAATCTCAAATTTCATAGCAACACCAGCATTTCAAATAATTGGAAAAAATATGTTTCATTGACACAAGGGACTAATTGCAGAAAAAACTGATGATATATCTATTTAAAATAAAAGACAACATGCTCCTAAAGACGTTTCTGTGCTTTTGCTGATCCAATTTTCTATAAGAGTTTTCAGATCGGTTCTATTTCTATAAAGTAGATTTTATATTTAAATCTGAGGATATCTGAACAGGATACAGGTAGTCCTCAGGTTATGAGCCAGTTTGGTATAGTGGTTAAGGAGCTGAGCTAGAAACCAGGAGTCTGTGAGTTCTAGTCCCGCCTTAGGCATGAAAGCCGGCTGGGTGACCTTGGGCCAGTCCCTGTCTCTCAGCCCTAGGAAGGAGTCAATGGCAAACCAGGAGACTGAGAGTTCTAGTCCCGCCTTAGGCATGAAAGCCGGCTGGGTGACCTTGGGCCAGTCCCTCTCTCTCAGCCCTAGGAAGGAGCCAATGGCAAACCAGGAGACTGAGAGTTCTAGTCCCGCCTTAGGCATGAAAGCCGGCTGGGTGACCTTGGGCCAGTCCCTCTCTCTCAGCCCTAGGAAGGAGCCAATGGCAAACCAGGAGACTGAGAGTTCTAGTCCCGCCTTAGGCATGAAAGCCGGCTGGGTGACCTTGGGCCAGTCCCTGTCTCTCAGCCCCACTCACCTCACAGGGTTGCTGTTGTGGGGAAAATAAGAGGAGGAAGGAGTATTAGGTATGTTCGCCGCCTTGAGTTATTTATAAAAGTAATAAAGGCGGGATAGAAAATAAATAAATAAATAAATAAATAAATAAATAAATAAAATGACAGGAATTGGGACCGGAATTGCTGTAATAAAGGCGGGATAGAAAACAAACAAACAAACAAACAAATAACAAAACATGACAGCAATTGGGACCGGAATTGCTGTCGCTAAGTAATGAAGTTGTAAAGCGCCACATCATGTGACCGGATCGCTTAGCAACGACAATCCTGGCAGTCCCAGTTGCCATCGTAGCCACAAGATGTGCAGGTCGTTAAGCAGGAAATGGTGGGAGCCCCAGGTAAAGGACTCAGGCATGATGTGGGGGTGTGCCGTGGGGGGTAGGGTGGGGGAGGCCCTGCACAGGCCACATGCAAATTGGGGGAAGCCGGGGGAATGGACGGTGCTGCGATGTTGCACAAGCGCAGGGAGGCCGGGGGAATGGATGGTGCAATGCCGCACAAGCGCAGGAAAGCCAGGGGGACTTAACAGAGCGACTTGCAACCTTCCCTGCCAGCTTCCCCATTGATTTTGCTTGTGGGAAGATGGCATGGAAGGGCGCTAATGGTGATCACATGACCGTGGGGCACTGCATCCGTTATAAGCACAAGCTGGTTGCCAAGTGCCCAAATCGTAATCACATGACCACAGGGGCAGTGCGATGGCTAGAATTTCAAGGATTGGTCATAAGTACCACTTGTTCAGCACTGTCGCATCTCTGAATGGTCGCTGAATGAGTGGTCGGAAAGCGAGGACTCCCTGTATAGTATTCAGCCATTTGGGAAGAGAAAGATTGGAAGCAATTTTTCCAATACCAAATACCATCCATGAGCAAAAGCCTTGCTAAGTCTTTGAAAATGGTGATAAAAGTTACATTTCCATTCTTATTTTGGGGCTGTTCTCCCTGCAACTGAGTGAGAATTATTTCCAAGTATTCAGCCACCACAGGATATTGTAACCACGTGTGTCTTGATTACTGTAATTTCTCCAACAAAAGCACCTATTCGCTCACTTCTTTGATTCAGATCCCACCTTTCAACCAGGAACTCAAGATGGCGTTCATAACCACCCTCCAATTTTTCCCCAACAGCAACCATGTTAGGTAGATTGTGTAAAAGAGCATGACTGGCCTAACACCAGCTCTATTTTAATGTTCTTTCCTTTACAATAACTTTTCTTGACCACAGACAGATATACCCAGGAACAACCGCATGGGGGGAAAAAAATACAGAAACCAAGAGGGACATGGTCTCACCTGAAAGGATAGAAGAAATCAGCATTGAGCGTGAGATTTGTGCCAAAGCGACAGGTGAGATTTATAGATGTTTTCCCACTGTATCCACCACAGGTAGCAAAGGCAAAAATGGAGAATATCTAAGAAAAATTGAGGCAAAAAAAAAAAAGTTACATGTCAAAGGTGTTTTCCAGAGACATAGGCAAACACAGCACAGGTCTTCGCAAGCACAACCCATAATTCTTGCCGCTCTTCAGAACATCTTTCAAACTTCAGGTCTTTTGACAGCTTCCCTGGAGATCCATCCTTTGAGCCACCTCAGCTCTCAAGGGGGGCAGGCAGAGGAGCTCTCTTGCACTTAAGAACTTCCAGAAAGCAGAGTGGGTTCATCCCTTGCATGGTTTGGCAATTAGCCAAAATTGGCAAGGTTTGCCCATGGTAACCCTATACGCACCAATGGCTGGATTCACCCTATAATTTATGCCCCAAACAAACTATATTAAAGTTTAACGCAAGGCATTAATGTTTGCGGCATGACCAGAGAGAAAGTAACGCTCACACTGTGGAAAATGTTATCAAAGCCCTTCTCAACTCCAATATAATTGTGTGACATGGACTGAGTTCACAGAGCATGGAATCCCAGCCACTGCAAAAAAGAGATCTGTCTTACATTCCAAGGTTTCTCTTAAGTTTTCCTGTGCTCTTAAGGACACAGTCAAAGCTACATGCCAGTTTAGGAAGGCCAAGCTACTCAGACTGACTGCAAAATATGTGATACCTTCCACTGTAAAGAGTAATGCCCAGAATGTAGTCACACATTTCAAAGCAACCCTCTTCAACTTGTTAAAGCAGCCATGTCTTCTTCTAGGAATCCTGGTGAGCTTGGAAGAAGACACAGCTGCTTTAATGACTCAAAATGCTTCATGCACTTTTCCTCGTGTTCCAAATACCCTTTTTAAAAACATTTGCACGGCCCTACTGGCTAGTTTAAAGCGGGTTATTTTCATTTTAAATTTGTGGGATGAGATCCAGAAAGGCCTGAAATACACATTTCATTTCTTACACAGACTGTCTCTGGAAAGCCAGGGTTGCTATTGCGACATCTTAGCCTACCCCTTCACTAAGAAGTGATCATACTTAAGGCCAGGAACGTGTTGTGCAACACTTTTACAACTTGCTTCAGTTATTTCTTAGCACAAAATCTTCCCTCCCCAAAAGGTTGTAGTTTGAAATTAAAATTGTTAAGGACAACCACAGAACGATGGAAGGTTGAATGAGCGGGTCAATGGAAGGGTTTTGTTACTGCTTCTGCCCAGGAACAGTTCATGGCCTTGTATCTCAAGCAATATGTCCTGCAGATTAGAGAGAGTAGGTAAGAGAGGAATGTGCCTCTGTGGCTCTGTTGATTTCCTTGTGCTGTTATGAGCTTCCTCTCTCCAGCACAGGCTTACGCAATTATTACCCAATGTTAATAGAAATGCTGAAACTGAACACAGCCGAACATACTGTGGGCTATAAAACTAGTGGAAGGACAAAAGGCCCATTTGGATGATCACACGTCGGCATAACAAACCAAGAAATCTCCATGCACAGAGGCCCAAGAACCCAGCCAAGCTGTTCTGTGAATGACCCTGAAATACCATTTGGGAGACTCTGAAATGTAAAGTTCTAATATAAGAAACCTAATAAATAAATTTAAAAAAAAAAGCCGCCTGGTTTTATTCTTTCCAAAATCTTCCTCTTGGGAGCAAAAGGCTTCAGGGTACATGAGAAAATTCAGAACCAATTTGCATCACCCCTGCATATGCCCCAGAGCTATTTTAAAAACCGGTTCTGGCATCCAATCAAAGACAGTGGCATGAATTGTTTTATGTTGCTATTATGATTAATTTCATTTTTATATTATTCTCCCCCCCCCCCGAGTCATTCAGTGTAGCATATAAAAAGAAAACCATCTTTCTATAAATAAATAAAATAAACAAAATGATCTGTCGTTAAAAAAAAAAAGGCGCAAGAATTTTTAAAAAGTTCATTTTAGGACAGGTCAAAAGGCAGCCTGGCCCTAGAGCTGTTGGATGCCCAAGTACTTGGGTGAATAGAGATGTCTTCAGCTACTGTTTAAAAGAAGACAGTATATGTTCCTTTCTTCCTTTCTGTCTCCCACTGGGTTGTTTTCTTTGCCATCCTTGTTCTTTTGTCTTGTGCTGTTTTTGTGTCTTTTGTATTGTTCTTTGTTTTTGAATGTGTTTTAACCAACTGTTACAACCAACGTTTAAACCGCAGAGAGTCGCAGGGAGTCAGGCGGCATATACATTTAATAAATTATTATTACTGACCCATAGTTTGCTGGAACAAATCACAATACCTTGGGGTGTACAAATCACTGTCATAAGCTGAGATTCACAAATCAAAATAGCTGGGTTCAAAGGACATGCCAACGTTACTCTGTAGATTTATGCAATGCGTGAGCCCACGTTTTTATAGCTGAAAATGTAAAGAACAGGAATAGCTGCACCCATTTCCATTCCTTCATTTGGCATGCTTGGAATCTCACACGAAATCCTGTAGATGTCAACTTTTGTTTCATTTTTTTAAAAACTAGGAATTTGGTTGTTTACCTTTGGATGTTCACAGGGGGTGCACAGACCATGGTGGACATTCCTGCCAAATTTGTAGATGATATCAAACTATTCAGGGTGGGGAAGTCACCAGAGGGTCAACCAAATGGCAAATTCAGTTTAATTTAAGTGTAAAGCGATGCACGTTCGGGTGAGAACAGGTGATTGTGGGGTCTGGACTGTCTATAACTAGCCAGGAAAATGAACTTGGGGCCACCGTGGACAGCTCAGTTAAGACATCAGCTCAATGCAGTGGTTGTGGAAAAAGCAAATTCCATGCTAGGAATCATTAGGGATTAAAAATAAAAATGCCAAGATAGTGTTCTTACATTGTGGGATGTACCCACAAATCTGTGGTGCATACATAATCTGGAATACTCAGAATAGTTCTCTACCAAGAATAGTTCTCTACTCTACTTCAATGGTTCTCTACTCAGAATAGGTCTCTACCAATGATCTGGAATACTCAGAATAGTTCTCAACCAAGATCAGAGAGCATCAAGGGATCCACAGTTCAACCATGAGCTACATATATTCTCTCCTATAGTTCTCTTCGCCAAACCTAAAAAAAGGATAAAATACAGCTGGAAAAAGTGTGGCAGAGAGCAACCAAAATGATGCAAGACTTGAACACTTTCCTTATGAGAAAAGGTTAAAATATTTGTGACATTTTCAATCCAAGTTGAGGGCTGCAGGCTTCCAAATATCTGTAACCAAGGGAAGAACAACAAGAGAGGGATTTGTTTCCATCTCTCACTTGCCAGCAGCCAGAGGCATCTGGTTGGTCAATGTGAGAAACCCAATGCTTGGCTGGAGGCCTCGGCCTCATCCAGCAAAATTATGCTTACTTTATGTTCTTGCAACAATCTTATCCAACCTACCCTGGGTGAGGTGTCCCCATCTCAGAATCACCTGGTTCCTTGGGTTCCTTCTCCAGGCATTTCTACTGAAGCAACTCCATTGAGCATGCTTCTCAAACTTCCAAGAAACAGGGACTCCAGTCAAGGCTGGCAATTAAATTTCAGATTCCTCAGCCCCAGGAACCAGTTTCCAAACATCAGCCTAAAAATGCAGATTTGCTTCTCTGTTTCACCACACTTACCAGCGATGATGGGAAAAGACTTTCCATTGCATAAGTCAGCAGGCTAAGGTAGAAGTCAAAAGCCAGGCTTAGGATACACAAAGTCCAGTAGGGCTGGCACCAAGACACTAGGTCAGTATTTCTCAACCTTGGCAGTTTGAAGATGTATGGACTTCAACTCCCAGAATTCCCCAGCCAGCAAGGGGAGAAACACTGTGCTAGGTAAAACTGTGTACCAACATGATGGAAGTGGCTTCAAATTAAGATCTCAAGCATTTGGTTTTAATGTCATAAATGGGACCTTTTGGGAGGTGAACATCAACAGGGCTGGAATATTTGTTCAAAATGGTTAAGAACTACTAATTAATTACAAAGGAGTCACCAATTAGTCAGGCAGCATTTTTTTTTAAATCCGTTCAATCATATCCAATTCTAGGAGACTGCCTGGGCAGGTCCCTGCAGTCTTCTTGGCAAGGTTTTTCAGAAGTATCAGAAGTGGTTGCCATTGCCTGCTTCCTGGGACTGAGAGGGAGGTACTGGCCCAAGGTCACCCAGCTGACTTTGTGCCCAAGGCGGGACTAGAACTCACAGCCTCCCGGTTTCTAGCCTGATGCCTATTATCTGAATACAAATATTTATAATCGCTTGATATGACAAGCAATGCCGCAGAAAAGGCATTCCTTTTTTCCATGAGAAAAGAGGAATGCTTCTTCCAAAAACAGGAATATTCCGCAATGTTTAGAAACGTGTGCTTTCTTTAAGGAGCTCAAGGAGGCTTAACCGGCTCCCCCACCCCATCCCCCCACCATTATTTAGCCTCAGAAATAGGCTACAAGGAAGGATAAGGAAGTGATATAATGTTTTGGATGCCGACGGCATCAGCCATATTTAATCCCATTGAAAACCAATAGGCCTGAAAATAACCATGATTCACATTTCAGAAGGAGGAAAGCCTGTTCAACCATGTCTGGATTTAAGAAGTAATCTGAAACGGCGCACTTAGAATCACAGTCCAGAGATACAACCTGGCCTTGATCCTTTTCAAATGGTTTCACTCAGTGCAAAACTCATGCTGGCTGGGGAATTCTGGGAGCTGAAGTCCACACATCTCAAAGTTGCCAAGGTTGAAAACCATTGGCTTAACTAAACCTGGTACCCTCCAGATGTTTTTAATCACATTTCCTCATATTTGTCACTGGTGGTCATGCTGCTGGGTTACAATCCAGGAGTGTGTATCTGAACGTTGCTGCCAGATTATGACCTCAAATGTGACAGCACAAATACATGACAAGAGTCAGAAACAAAACAAATTCCTTGATGAAAAAGCACATTAAATGCATTTTTCCCTGGTACCATCAACTGTTGATGCAGTTTACCATTTCAAGAGTGGACCTCAAGTGTAAAAAAGATTGTGCTTCACTCGTGGAGCCCCAAACAACTGGAAGGCACCACCCACGTCTAATCAGTACACACTCCTGAAACAATACAAGCACAGCCCAAACAAGCTTCCTGCTATGGAGTTACTGTTTTTACACTCATGAGACTTGATGACAAACAAAATCTCATGGAGGTCAGAATAAGAGTGCTGTCAAACCACTTTGTCTTCCATTTCCTGTTCAGTGTTTTTAATTTTTTTCCCCTACTATTAACAAAGCGGGAGTCAGAACGCTAACCCATTGCAAATCAGCACTTATTAAATCAGTATCATGATTTAGAGGGCATCACAGTTTATTCTCTAAATCAGAGCTTTCCAAACTGTGTGTCGCGACAAGTTAGTGTGTCGGCTGCAGTGTCTGGGTGTGTCACAGCCGCTGCTGCCTCCGAGCCCTGCCAGGATTCCATGCAGGTCCTAGTGCCTGCCTTGTGCCCTGCTGTAAGAGTGTGTCACGAAATGATGCATGTCCAAAAAGTGTGTCACCAACATGAAAAGTTTGGAAAGCTCTGCTCTAAATTAAACAATGCCTTTGTCTAAAAAACGTGTAAGACCTTCCCCTATCCAGATGCAAACTCTCCTTGGGTAGGAAACATCTCCTGCTGTTTCTTCCAATTAGGTCACTCCCATTTCCAAACCGTATCAAAAATGCAACCACCGTCTCACTTAGAAATGAAACTGAAAGCATCTTCTCTAGCCAAGCTGTATTTTACATTCTTCTTACTGTACAACTATTCCTTACAGCACAAGACAAAGCCTTGGATGTGAGCATCACCTCCTCTCTAGCCTGAAGAGATCCATAAGAGTTAATTCACGATCTACCTTTATACCTGTAATGGTATGTGGGAAAGACCTTGGGAGAGGGGGCCAAGAGATGCTGCATGCTGTGTATGGGAAAGTCAGATAACAGCCAGCACAGCCAGCAGCTGGATAGTGGGAGGGGCAAGAGGCTCAGAAGGGTCCCTCCCTAGTTTCTGACAGCAAGAGAGTTTTACTTTCACACTTGCAAGATTCTGTTAATGTAGCTTTACAATAAAGTAGAATTAGTTTATCTGGTCGTGTTTCCTATCTAATCTACCTGGGAAGGCTGACAATACCTTTTCTAACCATGTGCCCTCCAATTTATTGAAAAAGACCATCGCCATCATGACTCGGCCATGGGAAGACAGGAAAGGCCCTCATCATCCATGTTGAATTTCAGCTCTGATTACTCTCAGCCAGTTGACCCATGGGGTTAGACTACAATTCCCATTAGCCCCAGCCAATTTAGTTCAGATCATTAGCCATACTAGATGGGGCTGAAAGGGACCTGGATTCACATCATGGAGGACCATGCAGAACATAAATCTAGGATCTCAGCATGGCTGGCTGGGGAATTTTGGGAGCTGAAGTCTATACATCTCAAAGTTGCCAAGGTTGAGAAACACTGGCTTACGGAATTAATATAACCCCATCAAAGCAATGATCAACAATCTGATACGCCAGTATTTGGGTGTATCATGATCTTATGCATACAGAAATTCCTTTCTGAAAAGCCTTCTGTCTATAGCTTTCCAAAGGTGCACTAAGGACATGTTAGGTTTCAGTGCACCTGTTTGATGTTTACACAGGGAGTATTTGAACATCTACTTTTCTGGAAGACTGTAGGGCATGGCTTTCCAAACTTTTCCCGCTGGTGACACACCAATGGCACGCAAAAACCCGGAAGCGCCGTGGCGGCAGTGCTTCTAGGTTTTTGCGCACTGGAGCCGCGGCGGCAGCGGTGTCCTGGTGTGCCATGTGAAAACCCGGAAGCGCTGATGGCCCGGCGGTGGCGCACCATCAGCGCTTCCGGGTTTTCACACGACGCACCTGGGCCCCGCAGGCAACACAGTACTGTGTCGCGACACACAGTTTGGAAAGCTATGCTGTAGGGAGAACTGATCATTTGAGTGTTCTTTCTGCTAAACAGTTTAGCTACTATCAACTATAATACAGTGCAACATTAAAGAATCTGATGGTGTGAACTGTACTCGGTGAGAGCTATCAATGCATTTGGGTTTAAGATGCCCCCAAATTCCCAAATAAATAAACATTGATGATTTCCTTAATATTCAAATGCTTTCTTTCCCAGAATTCAAACCCTGAAAATGGTTCAAAAAAAATCACCAAACCAGTCATCCTACCCCACAAACCATCTATATATCTAAACCATAACTTTCCAAACTGTGTGTCACGACACAATACTGTGTTGCCTGCGGGGCCCAGGTGTGTCACGCAAAAACCCGGAAGCACCGCTGCGGCGCTTCCGGGTTTTTGTGCACCGTCATAGCGGCGGCAGCACTTCCAGGTTTTCTCACACACCGCCATTGGTGTGTCACCACGGGAAAAGTTTGGAAAGCCCTGATCTAAACCAATGTTTTTCAAACTTGGCAACTTTGAGATGTGTGGACATCAACTCCCAGAATTCCCCAGCCAGCCATTCTGGGAGTTGAAGTCCACACATCTTAAAGTTGCCAAGTTTGAAAAAAAACAATCCAGACTGTTGTGCCCAGCAGTCGAATAGCCAGCTTCTACTCCACCAGTCTTTTATCAATAAATCAGACTACAGGAAAAACAAACCTGGGCTCGTGTTCCCTTCAAAGAGACACCATCTTGAAGCAATACAAACAGAGGTGCCATTTTGCTCCTTTACCCAAGAATAAACTTACACAACGGCCTCTTCGGGCAAAGCCCCCATCTCAGTCTCCCCACAGCCCCTGGATCTGACCCCCCACGGTAATTTCCCCTTGCAAAAACTCTTCCCCAACGATCCCATTTCGAGCTATTAACCCCAGACCGTTTATAAGCCTCTCTGGATTCCTTCAGCATGGAGCATGGGACGGGCATTTTGGATTTGGTGTTCCTGGGGAAGAGGCCAGTCTAGGCGGGGGGGGGGGGGAACCAACTGATTCAGGCCGAATTTTTAGTGAATTTGGAGAGCGACCCTTTCCAATTGCGGGACCTCTCGCAGCAAATTCCATGCCTTAAGCACGTGGCCCGCGGGGCGAACAGAGCAGAACTATGCGCGGGGGGGGGGGGGAGGAAAAACCGCCCAAAAATAGACCTCCGGAGGATTAGGGTGTGGGAAAGCCACACGTTTCCTAGAAGGAATCGAAGCATTAAGCTTTGCAGGCCGGAGGCCACGCCTGTGTTTATAAATCGGGCGGGGGGTGGAGGAGAACAACGGGACGGGAAGGAGTGGAGCCAGGAAAAAATGTAGGCAGAGGCGCTAAACTGTGCAAGCAGGGCGGGGAGGAGGAAAGTTCGGCCGATCCTGCTCGGGTCGAGGGGGAACAGGATGCAACCCCGAAAGCGCCAACGACCCTCCCCCGGGCCCGGCGGGGGCAGTGGGCAATTGCAGAGCCTGGATTGTCCGCTCTCGTGCCGCCCCCTCCCCTCCCCTCCCCTCCTTTGCTATCTTTTTTCTTTCGCCCCCTCGGGTCGAGGGAGCCGCTCCGGCTGCGGGCCCAGGGCGGCTGGCGCTGCGCAGCATCCCGGCTCTGCGCTCCGCAGCTTGCGGAGGCCCTGCTGCCCCGGCTGCGCTGCCTCCTGGCCGTCGCCTCCCGCCGCGACCGCTCACTTACCCATTGCAGGACTTTGATGAAGCCCAGCGGCTCCTTGGCGGGCCCCAGATCCAAACGAAAGCTGGACATTTTCGGCGGGGAGCGAGCGAAGCGCAAGGGAGGCGTCTCTTTCGGTTTTTCGCTCCGGGAGGGCGGGGCAGGGGGAAGGGGCGGTTACGGCCGGAGGGGCCGCCAGCCTCCTACCTGATTCACTCGCTCCGGGCTGGCGCGACCCCGTGGCTGCTGGCGCTCCGCCCCGCGGTGGGAGCGGCCACTGCAAGGCGTCGCCGCGCCGCTGGTGATACTCGTCCTTGGAACCGCGGGGGCAGCGCGTTGGCGCGGCCGGCAGCCTCCGTCGAGCCAGGCCCTGGGCGCTCAGGAGCGCGGCCCGCTCTTCCTCGAGAGCCCGCTGCGTTTTCTAGGGCGCCGCTCGCCCCTCTTTTGCTGCGTCGGCCCTCCCAGCCGCTGAGGGCGAAACCACCCTTTCCTTGGCTCAGCGGGATGTGATCCTTCACATTGGCTAAGCTAACGGTTGCCTAATTGTGGTTTAATCAAATCATGGCTTAATCGCCTTACCGGCTTCACCACAGTTGGTGGGTGAAATTGGATCTGCAGGATCGACCGAACTACCAACAGTTGACCACATTTTAGCTTAGGCAGTGTTTCTCAACCTCAGCAACTTTAAGAAGGGTGGACTTCAACTCCCAGAATTCCCCACCCAGCAAGGCTGGCTGGCTGGGGAATTCTGGGCATTGAAGTCCACCCATCTTAAAGCCGCCAAGGTTGAGAAACCCTGTGATAGATAATAGAATACATGGGAATGAAATGGATGTCCTGGCTTCATGGCTGGGGAGCTCTTTAGATCAGGGCTTTCCAAAGTTTTCCCGCGGCGACACACCAACCACTGTTGGTGTGTCGCCGCGGGAAAACCCGGAAGTGCCGCCATTGCGGCAGCGCGCAAAAACGCAGAAGCGCTGCTGCCATTTTCGGGTTTTTGTGCGCCGCCGTTGGTGTGTCGCCGCGGGAAAACCCGGAAGCGCTGATGATGATCAGCGCTTCCGGGTTGTGTGGCGACACACCAGACTGTGTGGCGACACACTTTTGTGTCACGACACACAGTTTGGAAAGCTCTGCTTTAGATGGTCCTAGGCAATATTTCACTTACTAAGCCGGCTAGGTTTGCTGTGTTGGGGAGCTCCTTCCTAGAGCAATTGATTTGGTGGAGGCCTGCAATTGCTCCCAAGTCCAAAATGCACCGTCCCTACAGACCTTAGCCCAATGTTTCTCAACCTGGCAATTTTAAGATGTATGGACTTCAACTCCCAGAATTCCCCAGCCAGCTATTTTAGAGAAAGGGGGATAGACATCTCATTTGGTTGATCCTGTTTTGCAGATTGCGTGTTGAGCTGCTGGTGGGGTTTAGAAAATTTTGAATTGGAACATTCTTTTGGGGAAAAATGTATTGGAATTCTTTCCTGTGCAAAGAGTATGATTCCAATTAACATAGTCAACTCAATATCCATAGCTTGCACACATATTTTGGTTACATTAGGAAGAGGGAACCAGAAAATCACTGCTGCTCAATTTTTTTAAAACAATCACCTGAACAAACACATCATACAATTTTGAAACTGCCAAATGTCTGATGTGAAAATTTTTGACCCTGGAAAATTTCTTCCACTGAAAGTTTTCCAGACTTGATCTCAAAAATACTTCCAATGCTAATTTTCTTAAGTAAAACTTTATTTCCCCAGGGTTGGCTGCTTAACATTTATTACTTCTTGGTTGTAATGCTCTCTTAGAAAATCAAATATCAATTTTTTAAAAATGAAATATAAATTTCATCTGTTTCACTGCTTTGGGGAATTTTCTCTGAAAGGCTGCAATCATTGTATTCTTACTTGGCAGTAACTGTACACCAGGGTTTCTCCACCAGGGTTCGGTGGCACCCTCGGGTTCCACGAGAGGTCGCCAGGGGTTCCCTGGGAGATCACTATTTATTTAAGAAATTATTTCAAATTCGGGCAACTTCACATTAAAGAGGTAAGATTCATTCTTCATTTTTAGTTTAAGAACACTGTTACAGGCCAACACATGAAACAAATATATAATTTTGTAACTTGTGGCCTATATTTGAGCCTGAATGTGCAGGGGTTCCCCGAGGCCTGAAAAATATTTCAAGGGTTCCTCCAGGGTCAAAAGGTTGAGAAAGGCTGCTGTACACAGTTATATGCATGCAGATGTGTGCAAATTATTTGGATTAGTTGCACTGTAACCAATTAGGAACAAGAAACAATTTACATTCAGTACAAGCAAAGTAAGACTAGAGAAGGGAGTATTGAACTAGGCCTGTGTTTATGTGCATACATTGCGGGCAACATTGTGATTCTTGTTAAAAAGGACTACAATGTAACTGCATTAAGTAGCAATCACAGGCCAAAGGGGGTGACACAAGGTTAAAATAAGGTGGCAGAAAACAGTCTGCTTAATCTAATGACAGCCAGTCTGGATAATAAACTTTCAGCTTGAATTCTGTGTTGATCATAATAATGCTTTTCTCTTGCTCCCAAAATTATGTGGGGCACTTGTTGACCTTCTCTGATTTTGTCTGAGCGCCTAGATCTTTTTATGTGCGGGATACCCATATCCTGGTTACTTTGCTCATAGCCCTAAGCTCTGTAATGGGAAAGCTGATACTCACTTTCTAAACTGCCCCTACAGGTTAGGAAGTCAGACGTATCCGCCCTCCCTCTTTTCATTGGAGCAAATTATGCAGAATGCCGCAATTCAGAATTTGCCTAGTCAGGGCACGACAGCATTTTATACTAGACTGATGTGCGGTCTTCATTCATTCTTCTCAAACTTCGGCAAGTTTGAAGCGCACAGCTGGTTGGGACTTGTAGGCACGCGCTGCTTCAAACTGACCCTGTCAAATGGGGAAGCGGAGGGTCGGGACTTGACCTCCTATCCCCGTCACCACCACCACCACGCCCCCGGACATGCGGGAACCATTGCACGGTTGGATTGCGGGGCCAAACTCATTCCTGCCTGCAGCTTGTCAAGGGAGAACCACTTTTATGGCATCTTCCGGGATGGTTGCATTGCCTGGATCGTACCGTGCAGCAGAGAGCGGCGTCGCAGACTGCAACTCCCAGCATGCACGAAAACGGGAATCGGGCCTCGCGCTGCATCCTGGGAGCTGTAGTGGTGTAGCCTCATCTCAGCCTGAACGCAAAGGAGATTCACTTCCCATTAGATGTTTAAAAGACCCTTCTTGCAACAGTTCATGGGGAGAGCAACTATGCTCTGCGTCGCAAAGCCCAGGCGAAATCCGAATTTTATTCCTTGTACAGACGTTCTGGCAGAGCCTCCGACCTCCCTCTCTCTCGCTCCTAGGCGAGCGACCATTACACCCGACTCAATCGTCCACCATGCCTAAGGGCTGTTCAGCTCGAATGCGGCCGCGATGCCCGATGGGAAACTTAGTTTCCTTCTTTCACTGCCTCAGCCGGACTGCAGAGGGCCAAGCTCCAGCGAGGACTCTTCTTCCCACAATCCACAGTCACGTCAGACGGACGTTTCCGGCCCGCGGCGCCCGACGGGAACCGCGGTCCCCGCGTCTCGCGCCCTCCCCTTTCTCTCCATGCACAGCTGCCCGACGCGGGACTCGGACTCCCAGGCTGCCTCGCGCCACGAGCTGGAGGCGCTGGCGGAGGATTGTTATTGTGGCGGCCCGGCCCCCTAGACTCCTCTCAGTGTTTAAAGATGGCGGCGGCGGCGGCTGCTGCTGCTGCGGCGGGAGGAGGCGGCGGCGGCAGCGGCGGCAGCGGCGGCGGCTCCTCCTCCTCCTCCTGGGCCTCGGTGCCGCGGGGCCGCTTTCCGGGGCGGCCTGGCGGGTGCCGCGCGCGAGGAGCCGGGGCCGGCAGCCGCGCGCGGGTCTCGCTGCTGGCGCCGCAGCTGCTGCTCTGGGCCGCCTCCGGAGAGGGCGAGCGGGCCGTGGCGGCGGCGGCGGCGGCGGACACCACCCTGGGGAGCCTGCTGGGCCTCGGCCGGAGCTGGCGCCGCCTGCAGGACCTGCTGGGGGACAGCAGCAGCGGCAGCAGCGGCGGCGAGGAGGAGCCGGTGAGATTCCCGCGGCGGCGCGGCCCCTTTGACAAGCAGGGCGGCCCTGGCGCCACGGAGCCCGCTCCCTCTGTCGCCGGGCGGGGCGGCCCGTGCACGCGTCAGGGCGGCGGGTTGACCCTTCCCTTCGTGCAGCCGCGCTGATTCCCCGCCCCCCGGGAGTCTCCTTCTGGGAGACCCACAGCGGCCGGGCTGCGATGCTCGGGCGGGAGGTTCCTGCGGGGCCGGTGGCTCCTCGCCATCCCGGTCCGGGCGGGGAGAGTCAAGGCAGCCCGTCCGCTGTGGGTCTTGGGCGTCGGGACGGAGCTGGTTCTGACCCGGGGTCGCGCCTCTCGCACGTGGGTTGCGGCGCTCTTCGCCCAGGGGCGGCATTGGGGCGCGGGGTGGGGTGTTCCAGCTGACTAGCGACGCTGCCTTGAGCCGCGGGCTCCCAAGGAGAAGTGCCTCTGCTGGCTGCTTTAGATGCTCCGGGTAGTCCTCGTAGGGTTTTATACCTGCCGACCTTAAGCGTGCCGGTCCAGGCGTGCAGTTGAGTCCAGGGGCGCTTTCCCGAGAAAACCCGGCTCAGGATTGCAGCTGGCAGGGAGTATCCTGGAGCTGTGCCCCGGTTGCTGTCAAACCCGCTCCTCCCTTTGTGCGGCTTGGAATGGCGCGTGCAACTAGTTCAGGTGTGGTGGGGTAGCCATGGTGAACAGATGCTGTCCTCCTTGGGGGGAGAGGTGGAGGAGGGGTTTGCTTCCAGCCCTTGTTGTTTGTGGGCAGCTGTTCTCCCTTTGGCTCTAGGTGCTCCTTAACAGGAAGGTGGCTCTTTGGGAGAGAGGGAGGGCCTGTGCCTGGTTAGCTGGGGGTGTGGTACTTTCAGACATATGTTGCCTTTGTTCCTTCCTGGATCCTCCAGAGTTACTCTCTGCACAGGGCACTAGTCACCTGCCACCCAGGGTTTCTCCTCCTCCATCCTCATGTATCCTGATCCTTGGAGGAACTAGCTTAACCAGAGAGGTCCTCTGATACAGCTTCTTACAAAGCAGCTTGGCAGTTCCTTGCAAGAGTCTAAGGAAATCACTAGATTCCTGACAAACTAGAGGTTTCCTTGAAGGAAGATTTTGTTGCTTGCTTCCAGGAACTTTGAAGGGTTTCCCTGGGAGCACCGAGGTACCTAGAAATGTCTAGGAAGATGCCAGTAATGGCTGGATGGTGGCTTGACTTTCATACATTTGTGGCAGCTCCTTGCATATGAGTTGCATTTCCATAATCTTAATCCCAGACAGTATGGACAAAAACGGTTAGCAGAAGCTGAGATTGGAACTGAGGTGAGGGATATCCTGTCTCCCTGGAAAAAATATATTGATATGGAGGAGCTTTCTGTCACGAGTCCCACTTGCAGGCTGAAATCATCCAGTCAATACGGAAGCTTACCCCTACCTCAGTTTGGTTGGCACCACCCCAGAATATTTGCAACATGTCTTTTTCCCCACTTGGAAGCAGCACACCAGAACAGGCCTTTACCAGTTATTTATTTTTTTTATTGGGGGCTGGTTGCTGTTGCTGATTGCAAAATGATGGATTGTGGCTCCCTGACAGGTTTTAGAGGCCTGGAGATATCAAGCACCTAGTCTTCTTGTTAGGGGATCAGTCCTAACAGAAAGTCCGCGTGGCCTTTGAAACAAGGCCGTAAGTAAAAGGTTGGAGAATTGTTTGGTATGGGTCACTGCTTCCTAAGATGAAACGCTTTACGTTCTAGGCATCTCAGCCCTAACGTGGCAGACCGAGACAGGCCATTTAGCTCACAGGGCCCCAAGTGAGGCCTCTTTCATCGCCTGCTGCAACAGCCATGCTTGCTGTGGTCCCAGATGAAATACTTGCAAGCACAGCTCTTTTTTCTGCTACCTTATGCCTTTCCGGACAGACAAGATGTGCAGTGTTCATATTTCTATAGCCGCGCTCGTGGAGGCCCTGCTAGAGCCCTTGTGAGGATGGTTTTGTCACCAAGGCTTTTCCTCTTCCTTTGATTTTGTCACTTGGGTGTAACTTGAAGGTTGGCCTGGCCCTTAGTGACATCATTTGGCCTGCATGAGAAAGACTGCGATGGTTGGGCCCTTTAGCCCAATTTCTGTTCCCACCTTGGAGTGCTACTAGAGAAGCAAGGAATGGTAGGCAACTCAGTGGGGAAAGTAGTTTCTCCCTTCGCACTTGACATCTAGTCAACAACGTACAAGAGAACAAGGTGCAAGTAGATTTGTGAAGTGGCAGTTTGGGTTGATCATGCCTGGGTAGGCAGAAGACACTAGAAGGCTTTGTACTCCCATTCGGCATTGGTGAAAATTAGAATGCCGGTAGTTAAGTTCAGTTGTGGTAAATTTGAACACAAGCCTCTGCCTCTAAGTTCATTTAGTTCACCATTCTGAATGATACAGTGGCCAACCCAATGAATATGGAGAGCTTGCAAACAGAATGCAAGGGTGCCAGTCGTATTGTTCGTTTTTAAGAATTGCTACTTACGGCATGACCTTTGATTTTGGAGAATAGTATGCACCTATCAGAATTAGTGGTAACTCACAGCCCAATCTACTATGAAGTGTCATAGTCCCTCTTATGCTTAAATTGATAGCCATTCACCACATGTGGTGGTTAGTACATTCCATAATTTAACTATGACTGTGGGAAGAAGTACCTTTTCTGAGTAGTCTTGAATCTCCTTGGATGTTGCTTCATTGAATGGACTATTGCAACAGGAAGAAAGGGGTTTCTCTACCTACTTTTTCCATACTATGTTTGCTTTTATTCTATAATTTCTCCCTCCCCCCCCCCCCTTTTTTTTTTTTTTGGTTTGTCCTTTCCTTGCCGATGGCTCTTGCCATGATCCTCAATCAGTGTAAACAAGTATGTAGACCTTGGGAACTGAAAGGTTCAATTGTTCTTTGTCTCTGTCGATCTATGCAATTTTTAAACTACAGTCCAAGCAAGCTTAATTGGAGTGCCATCAATAATGGTATATACATTTTTCTTAGAAGTTAGACTTTCCATTGCAACCAATTGCCTGACAATTATACATTTTATGTCACGGGGTTGAATACATTCTAAGATAGAATTCTAGTCCCCAGGAAATATGCACTCAATTTACCATATGCACTCAAGCTACAGTCCCTGGGGACCAGAATTCTATCCTAGGGTACATTCAACTCTGTGATGTAAAATGACTAGTTGTCAGGCATATGGCCTAGTTAGGGTAGGGTCATCAACTTCTGACTCGAGCACTGCTTGCAGATGTGAAATCCTTTCATAGTCCCCAGAGCCTCCTGTGAGCCTTATGGTGTAGGAAATGCACAAACACTGGAGTGTATATCCTTGAGTAGGCCTAACATGTTTAAAAACAGCAAAGGGAAAAAAATCTAACTCTATTGACCTGAAAAAAAAACTACCCAAAGACATCTTAGCTCTGCCCTTGTGCTTCATCATCACCCCACTCATTGCATCTGTCTAAAAAATTCCGATTATAGTTCCCAACCATCACAATGTTGTCCACTCTGATTTAAGGTCCTCAAAATAGTGTTTGAAGGCATCCTGTGTGAAGGACATGGACCATAGAATACATCTCATAATCTATTGCAAGGCAGAAGTGATCCTGGATGACAGACTAAATGGAAAGCAAGTTTGAAAGCTGCAGAGCTAGTAAGGAATGGTCACAGTGTTTGGAGCAGTCTTTCTCAATCTCGGCAACTTTAAGATGGGTGGACTTCAACTCCCAGAATTCCCCAGCCGGCTGGGGAATTCTGGGAGTTGAAGTCCACCCATCTCAAAGTTGCCGAGATTGAGAAAGAGGATGTACATGATTCCTGATAACAAGTTCCCAGTTCATCGCATTCAAGGTTACAGGTAATGCAGAGAAAAGCAGAATCCTTCATTGTGTTTTTGGACATAAAGTTGCTGGTTCCTACAAGTATAAGTAATCCCTAAAATATGACCATTAAGATCCTTACTGCCCTCCCCCTGCCCCCCAACTCACCCAACTAGGTATAACCTCCCAGCTCTTCATGAAGTATATTGCCAGTGATGTAGCACCAGTGGCAACTGAACCTCCATACTTCTTTGTACCATCCCTCTTTTATTGGACACGCGTGAGTGTCCATCCTGCTGCGGTATGTGGCAGGACCTACAGGCAGTCCACATGCATTTTATATTTCCTCAGGGCGGTTATATATGGGTGGCAGTGGGTATCTCAAGAATAGCTTTCTTGTTTTGCAGCTCATGGGAATAAGAACAGTTCTAAGATGTGTTAGTGGTGCTTGTTCAAGACTCAAGCCAAGTGAACTTTGAGGCAATCATTTAATTCATCCAGAGGTTAGGACTGCTGGGTCTCTCATATTTCATTGCTTGGACTTGTCCTCATTTACATACAGTCACTCCATGCTTCTTTGCCTTTTACAATTTTTGCCTTTGCTATAACTAGAATTTTTGCAGAATGAAATACACACACACACACCCAAATTTCAACTGTTGGAAACATAATAAATTATGCCTGGTATGTATACATATTTGCCGGTATTTACTGCTGCATCTCATCCATGCATGCCTCAAAAAGAAGAAAACTCAAGCAAAGGAAACCCATCTGAAACATACCTGTTTCAGTTAATAAAGTTTTATGTCCTGGTGGCCTGAGGAGAACTACGTACTGTCCACAGCCAGCCAGGTGAATGGCTACCTCATTCTGGCCAGCTTTGATTGAAATAGAGTTTGCCTGACGTTTTTAGTCACACTGTGGTCTGTTCCTCCTGGTAGTTATGAGGGTGCTGGGTAATATGACTATTTCAGGAAGGGAATGTGCTTGGTATCAACTCTTATTGTGACAGGTTTCAGAAACATCCATGCATGTGAGTTTGAAGACTGTCTCAACGACTTTCTTCCTTTGAGTGTTGAACCTTTTGCAGCTTGCATCTAGGTGTTTTGAGTACCATACCAGACAGAAGCTAGGGGGCAAGAAGGAAACCTTTCCCTCTTAATTTCTTTTCCTTCTAGTGCTTAAATATTTATTTATTATTTATTTATTATTTCAATTTATTCCCCGCCCATCTCCCTTGCAAGATGGGATTATAAATAAAATATGCTAAATAGCAGATTGTCTTTAATCCATTCCTTAGCCTGTACAAATAGCATTAATTCTGGCCAACATGGATGGACTCCATTTGCCTCTGTATTCTTCATCTTCTTGGGCTTATTTTTTCCATTTCCGAGATGCATAAAAGTGCAAAAACACGAATGGGTTGAGACATTCAGCAGCCTATGCCAGCTCAGGCATGCATGCAAGAGAACTTTATTGGAACTTCCTTGCATTATCCCTCTGTGCTGCATCAGGTTGGAAGCCGGGCTAGCTTTCTGCCGAGGTGTCAGCCATGCATGTGCAAGGTGATCTTCATAAGTTGGTGCATTGAAAGATGTAATATCTGTGAACATTCTGTGCTTGTAGAACTGGAGTTCTTAACTTTTTTCGTCCCAGGGACCCCTTTGAAAGCCTGGTGAAACCTAAAGGCCCTTCTCAGAAAAATGTATTTAAATAAAGTTATAATTTTTCCCTATCCAAGTTCACAGACCCCCTGAAATCTATCTATGGACCCCCAAAAGACTATGCAGGGGTCCCCAACCTTTTTGGCGACAGGGACCGGTTTCAAAAGACGATTTTTCTGCGGACCGGGGGCGGGGTTGAGGGCGGGAGCCAATCACGTGCACCGGGAGGTGGGGTTTGCAGGTGGGAGCCAATCACGCAGAAGGGGGCGGGGTTTGCGGGCGGGAGCCCCGCACCCCAGTTCCTAACAGGCCGTGGCCCGCTAGTGGGCCACGGCCCACAGGTTGGGGACCCCTGGACTATAGGCTTTTAGCAAAGCACAGCATGACCTGTGAAGGGGCAAGCATGTCCTTTGCACCCTAACTATGCAGTTAAGTGCCTGCATAAGTTATCATCTGATTACAGAGAAGTTGGTTGATTCCTCTTAAGAGCTTTCTGTCAGCTAAAATTGCTCCAAGAACTGAGCTGAGTCCTAACCCAGCTATCTTGCTGATGTTTATTAAGACTACCTGCACATTTGATGCACCTTGCCTTGAATTTCAGTAGGGAAGAAAGATGGGATAGAAATACTGTATAACAAAATAATTTCATATGCATGTCCCAAACAAAGGAATAAATCAGGACTTCTGGTTTATTAAACTGCATTGTGCCATACAGCCCATTCATTCATTTCCTCTCCATGAACATCCTGCACAGCTGGGTGTTACAGCCCAACCTAGGATTATGGTTAAATGTGTCTACAAAGCCAGATTTTGTAAGGTAACAGTGATCTCTGGTTTAGAAAATCTATTTTTTTGTAATCCCTGGTTTAGAGACAATATTGTGCTAAACATATATGATTACTTTATTCATTTACTTGCCTAAGCACACTGCGTGCACATTTGTAGCTTAATAAGCCAGAATTCCTAACTTTTTCTGTATGATGGCACATAATAATTATATATCAATTAGCTGCGAAGCCATATCAGAATACAGAAGACAATAATAAGACTGTACATAACATAATAGAGTAAAAGGCAAAACGAAAAGAAAATACAGTTCATATTTCTGTATCACCCCTACAGGTTACTTCAATCAGATCCACATATGCAGTTCTCAATTGCATTGTTTTATTCAGATAAAAGTCCGTATTGTATGTAATATTTGGGTTCCTTGTGTAATAGCACATAGTTTTAAAGAAAAAAAATATTTAAAGCAAACACGATAACCATGGTTCTCCTTAATTTCACTTACACAAATTGGATACAGCATTTCAGATTCAAAACCTGTTGAATCTGAAATGTTTTGCAGAGCCCTGTACCACAGATGGGAAAACTCAGCCTCGTCCACTACTGTGACATTGTGATATCCTATTAATCCAGGCTCTACAGGCTCCAGTTGCTCTTCACCACCACCATCGGTGCAGTCTCTCATTACCAAAAAGTTGCTTCCGCCTGAGCTAAAAAGACATTTGGGACAGGAAGGCAAGTAGCTGGTTTCAGTCCTTTCCCACGGCCCTCATCACCTTCTCTAGCTTTCAAGCAGAAAAGGTATGGATGGCCCTGTGCCTATCTCCATTTCGGATGAAGCAGAGTCTCCAGTGAGCTATGGAGACTGGAGGCTCTTGGGAGTGAGGGGGTTCAGTGGGGAAAGTTGAGATCAGCGTATATGGCATCTCCTCTAACTCTTTTCCAGGAGTTTCCTTTAGGAACCGGAAACTTTGCTCCCATATATTTTGCGTCATCTGGGGAGAAGCAAGCCACCATTGCATCACAGTGAAAGGCAGATGTTCCTCCCCTGACAACCTTTCCCCCAAATGTCACATTTTCCTCTGAGAATTCATGGCATCCATGTGCATGAGACGCACCGGGATGCAAAAGCGGTATCCTTCAGGTTGCGTCCTGAACCTACCCCAAGGGTCCCAGCATCCAAAAATAGATCCTTTACCTAACTGCAGCAGCTGATCCTGGTTTCTCTCCCTTGGTCAGACCAAATGTTTGGAAGAGGTGCTAATAAATGGAGATTAGATGGAGGGTTTTAGTGCTTTGTTGTTTTTGCAGTCGGCCTATGAAGCAGGCAGCTGGTTTATTCCTTTATTTGTAGAATGGAGAAAGCTTAAGAGCTGGAACCGCTTACAGAGCAAGCCCTGGGCAGATTACAGATTTGGACATCCCCAGATCCTGCAACTTGCACGATGTTCTGATCTCAGCCTTTCCTACCAATTCCCCCCCAAAAAGCATCCATACTTCATTGAGGACTCTGCCTTGCCCCAAAGGGAACCATTCATACCTTCTCTGCTCGGAGCAGGGTTTCTCAACCTCAGCAACTTTAAGATGGGTGGACTTCAACTCCCAGAATTCCCCAGCCAGCCATGCTGGCTGGGGAATTCTGGGGGTTGAAGTCCACCCATCTTAAAGTTGCTGAGGTTGAGAAACACTGGCTTGGAGGCAAGGGGAGGTGACGAGAGCTGTGAAAAAAGTCTGAACCAACTTGTCGGTCTTTGTTTTCCCCAAATCCTGCAATTCAGGTGTTCTACGTGCTTCCAAGTTGTTGCAGAAAGAAGCCTGGCATCTTTCTGGCATCATCATCATCATCATCAGGGAAGTCTTTTCTTTCCTGACCGCTGCTTTCAACTGCAGCAGTCCTCTGGGTGGCCTGTGTTTGTTTTCTGAGCGATCCCCATGACCCTGGCGAGAAGAAAATGCTGACAGCTCTTTCTGTGCCATGCTGAATAATAAGCTCCGTTCGGCACGTGGATCGGATGAGCAAGTGGGAGAGAAAAGTTGGAAGCATTTGTTAGTTAGCCAGGCATGGCTCGGATTTATGCGTTTTTCAAATCACTCCTGAATGACCATGCTGGTGGTTGTAGTCCAATAACCAGGGGTCACCAGCTTGAGAGGGCTGCTGTCGGTTAATGCATCTGTTTTGGAGATGAAAATCCGGTGCATAGCTTGCAGCCATTGCCATCGCTGTCCCATTTGCTATACCAGAGCTTTCCAAACTGTGTGTCGGGACACATTAGTGTGTCGGCTGCAGTGTCTGGGTGTATCACGAGCTGCTGCCTCCAAGCCCTGCCAGGATTCCGCGCAGGTCCTAGTGCCTGCCTTGTGCCTTGCTACCTCCAAACCTGCTGTGATTTCGCGCAGGTCCTAGTGCCTGCCTTGTGCCTTGCTACCTCCAAACCTGCTGTGATTTCGCGCAGGTCCTAGTGCCTGCCTTGCGCCTTGCTGCCTCCGAGCCCTGCCAGGATTCCACACAGGTCCTAGTGCCTGCCTTGCGCCTTGCTGCCTCCGAGCCCTGCCAGGATTCCACACAGGTCCTAGCGCCTGCCTTGTGCCTTGCTGCCTCCAAACCTGCCCTGCCAGGATTCTGCGCAGGTCCTAGTGCCTGCCCTGTGCCTTGCTGCCTCCAAACCTGCTGTGATTTCGCGCAGGTCCTAGTGCCTGCCTCGTGCCCTGCTGTAAGAGAGTGTCGCAAAATGATTCCCTGCTGTAAGAGTGTGTCGCGAAATGATGCATGTCTAAAAAGTGTGTCACCAACATGAAATGTTTGGAAAGCTCTGTGCTATACACTTTCAAGAGCAGTATCTTGGGAGCATGGAAGGAATAAGCTTGCATTTAGAAACAGCTGGGGCAGTCATCAACATTACAGCTGTAAATGTAAGATGCAGCAATCCACAGAGAGCACGCAGATGGGAATAGGGAGTCTAGTGCCTTTGGAGGGGGGGGCAAAGTATAAGCGGTCAGCTTAATTTTGAAATTTGTTGCCATTGATCCGTTTGGACTTTTGGTAAGAATTTCCCTTCCCTCAGTTGCCCCACAGCGCATTAAGAGAAAAAGGGGGGAATGAAATTGAGGGGAAAGAAGGAGAGAGATGGGAATATTCCTGCATGCTTTTCTCTCTGACCCTGCAAACAGCTGGGTATGACTGTTCCACCATGTGATCTTTAACCTTGAGAGAATACGGGCCTCAAAAAGAAAAAAGCGGCTCACCTCGGCTCTGCTGCTTCCCTCTTGATCTTCTCCAGAAGCCCTGCCATCTTTAGCTGGATCTGTCGTTGATTTCAATATACCTTTTTGGCCATCTGTTTCCCAGGTGCTTCAACCTTGAGTAGGGCTTTACAGTTGGGTCTGAAATCTAGCGATTTATCTTGGATCACGAGGACCTGTAAAAAAAAGTTTTCTGGCTCTTTGTAGAATTATTTTTCTCTTTGCTTTTGAGGCGCAGGACTGTTTTCAAAAACTGACACCTGCAGTTTTTCCTTCGGTAACTGAGGACTAATCCACAGGCATTCAAATCTTCAGCTATTAAAAGCTTCTGCATTGGGGGCAGCAGACATGACACAGTTGCTGTGACTTGGGCAGCCTTGCAAGGCTAAATTCACTCTCTCTCAGCCCAACTCACCTCACAGGGTTGTTGTTGTGGGGAAAATAGGAGGAGGAAGGAGTATTAGGCATGTTCGCTGCCTTGAGTCTGAAATCTAGCGAAGGAAAATAGGAGGAGGAAGGAGTATTAGGCATGTTCGCCGCCTTGAGTTACTTATAAAAACAATAAAGGGATAAAAAACAATAGTACAGATGCTGTGGATCTAATGAGGTTCCATGCAGACTTGTCAACTTGGTCCTTCGTTTATGTTCAGTATGTCACTTGTGTATGTGACCTGTGTGTTATAATGGCCAACCTTTTCTGCTATACATGCATGTGTGTCTGGGGTATTTCTCCCATTCTTTCCCCAGAGATAATGGGAAAGGCATCCCAAGGTTGTTCCTGTTTCAGTAGTGCTGGGGTGGGAATGACTATGGCCACATCCGGGATCTCTTCTGAATGAAGCATGTTGCCTGTGATAAGTATGGTACCCCCTCTTTCTGTTGGAATGACCATGGTTACTTTTCTTTCTCCTGGCAGGAAGAGTTCCTGGGCTTCCATTCAGAGGATGATGCTTTTCAGAGCTCACTGCGTGCTGCTCTAAGATCTAAAAGAGGTAAGGAATTTCTGTAGGCATAGATTGGTGGTTTCGGTCCTGTGTGGCAAAGCTGGTCATGGTCTTTAGGGCTGTGCATGAGCCAAACTAAAACGATTCTCATGAGAGTTTGGCCTTCTAGCTTAACATCTTGTGAATTTTTGGTGTTCTCACCCAAAACTTCATGGGGTATCAGTCGAGAGCACTGCAATCAGCAATAGTTGAACTGGCAATCTCAACCATTACTTGACATGCTTTTAATTAATTTTGAGTATCCCACAGATTCTACCTGCTGGTGGGGTCATATATGATAATTTATTTTATTTGTCATATTTATATCCCGCCCATCTCCCGCACAAGGAGGGACCCTGGGCGGTTCACAATAAAAGTTTAAAATCAGTAAAAAACTATAAATAACAATAATAAACAATAAAAATATCTAATATAGTCCGATCCAAGGAATGGTAGATCTTACTTATACCATTGGTCGATAAGGCTGGTCAGGGCAGATCTAAGAGACCAGCCAACCCCAAGACTGCTGTTCCCCTCCCCTCCCCAAGCATGGTGACGTAACCAGGTCTTTAGGTTTTTTCTAAAGTCCAGGAGAGAGGGGGCTGATCTTATTTCAGGAGGAAGAATATTCCAGAGGGCTACCGCAGAGAAGGCACGCCTCCTGGACATAGTTGTGGGTTAGCATGTTGTGGGAACCAAGCCATCACCCTAAGCCAGAGCTTTCCAAACTTTACATGTTGGCGTCACACATCAATGGCGGTGGCGCTGATTGGTGGGGGTGTCGCTTCTTCTGGTTCCCCCCATCAGCACTTCTGGGTTTGCGCACGACACACCAGGACACCGCAGGTGACACAGTAGTGTGTCGCGACCCACACTTTGGAAAGCTATGCCCTAAGCCATAATATAGTTTCTTTGTTTCTGTACAGTATATTGTGTTTTGTCAATTTCAGTTTAGAATTAAAATGTGTGGACTCAGGCAAAATATAGTCTCTGTATCTATTGTGACTTTCAAAGGCTGACCCCCAGACAGAATTTCTCAGAAATGTGGTAGCTCCATTTTTGACTCTTCATGTGAAAGTCTCCAATTCTGATATTGTTATGCTGAGTTGGACTTTTAAAGAAACAGCATTTGATCATTTTAAAAGACAAGTTTAGTTACTGTCACATACATATATGGAATCTGGCCTCCTTGAAATTGGATGTACTGTATTGCAACGTAGGAAGGATGTTGTCCAGAACATGTCCAGAAATTCTTTTGTTCTCCAGCAATTGTGTCCATGCACAATAATCACATTAGTTATGACCACTATCCTTGAAGCTGTAGCTTTTCTAGTGAGTCTAGTACTAGGATCTGTTTTTTGTAGGAATGTCCTGGTTACTTCCAAAGACACTTTGATACTACCAAGTTTTTTTATTCACTCCCAATACCATTTGTTAGTTCTTCCGAGGGTTGTAAGACTCTCCAATGTTATAGGACTCTCAGTATTTTAAAACCTTTTGTGACATTTGGCACAGCTTAGTTTGGCTTGTATAACTCTCTGCCAGATGTGGAGTTTTCCCTTTGATTCTGTTCCTGACATCTGCTTTCTTGACCTCTTGTCACTAAAGTTGTCTGCTGTTCAGAACATTCATCAGCTGCCTTCGACTGGTTAATTTATTTAATTTATTTATTTATTCGATTTATCACCGCCCAACTCCCCCAAGAGGGACTTTATGAAGTTTAAATGTTATCACAGCCTCAGCATAAGTTCTTAGGATATTGTAATTTCATAAATTGCACCATTCATTCTTAGAAAGAAAGCTTGTTTTGAATGTTCCACTAGAGTTCCAACTAGTAGTACAGTGCGCATGCTGATTGCCTGAATGTATGTTCTATCAATGGGATGACATGTGGTCACTTGGAGACAGCTCGTTTATCATAGGTGATCAGGCAAAGTGCCTTTCACAATACTGTATTAACAGAACGGTCACAATTAAACGTTGGACAATCTTCAGCTGGTCATGAAGTGTTATAGATATGACTGCTTTTGGACCTTTTGCTTGTATCTGAAGAAAATGAAGTTCTGATTTTGGGTTTTGATGATTAAATGTTGATTTTAGATACATAATGTTACTAAACGTTTAATTAATAGTAAGATATTAGCTTTTTAATGTGCTTTTATATCTGTGTTGAAGAAGGTCGGAAGTCATTTGTCTTTTATGTTTTTCTATCTATTTCTGCACTGTTTTAGTTTTCCTTATTTCTTTTTAGTCTTGTATTCTATCTGTTCTATATTCTATATTTTGTATTTTAATTACATTTTGAATAAAATTAATAAAGCTTCAATTTAAAAAAATGAAGTGTTATAGATATGCAGATTCTCTCTGGGTAGGAAATTGCACTTGACCGCCTTAGGCATGAAAGCTGGCTGGGTGACCTTGGGCCAGTCCCTGTCTCTCAGCCCTAGGAAGGAGCCAATGGCAAACCAGGAAACAGAGTTCTAGTCCCGCCTCAGACACGAAAGCCGGCTGGGTGACCTTGGGCCAGTCCCTGTCTCTCAGCCCTAGGAAGGAGCCAATGGCAAACCAGGAAACAGAGTTCTAGTCCCGCCTCAGACACGAAAGCCGGCTGGGTGACCTTGGGCCAGTCCCTCTCTCTCAGCCCAACTCGCCTCACAGGGTTGTTGTTGTGGGGAAAATAGGAGGAGGAAGGTATATTAGGTATGTTTGCCACGAGTTATTTATAAAAATAATAAAGGGATAGAATTTTTTTGTGAATGCTCACTATAGTGGAGTCATTTTTACAGCTAAGATTTCTGTCTCTTTGACAGGTGCCTCTCTGCCAGCACATGGCAGGAGGAAGAGGGCATTTGCTGAGGACTCCGTTTCCAAGCGGTTGGCCAAGCAAAAGGCTGTGGAATCCCAACGGGAGCGTATGGTAAAAGCTTTGGCTGAGCTGCTTCAGAGGACCAAAGGGACTCCTGCAAGGATGGGCCGGCACTCAACCTCTAGTCCAAAAGTTGTCAGGATGCTTCCTAAGCAGATTCAAGCTGACCCAGAACCTGCTGACCCAATAAAATCCACAACCCCTCCCCTTCTTCCACCACCAACAAAGAAGACTCTCAATTCCACTGTGCCACCTAGGCCACGAGGCCGGCCACGGGGCTCCTGCACAAAGAAACCTGTTACGAGACCTGGACCTCCCCAGGAGAGCACCAAAACTTCATCTTCCACCCCAGAGCCTAACAATAATGCACAGTTGCCCTCATCATGCACAGAGGTCGGTGCATCTTCTCAGCCCACTGAAGCTTTGAAGAAACCACCGCTCATCCTGAAGTTCTTCTCAAAAGCTAGGCGGCATAAATCTGGCCAGTTGGTGGTGACCCACGTCCGGCTAAAGACCCACGGCCACAGAAGGGGCCGCAAGAGGAAGTGGAGCGTGGTGCCAGAGAAGAAGGTCTCCCCGCTCCCCTCCCAGTCTGTGTCGGAATCAGAGGCAGTTTTATCAGAGTCGGATGCTTCTGCCCCAGAACCCAAACAGAAGGAACCCCCTGCTCCTCATTTGCTGTCAGAGAATCTTGCCCCCGAATTATATCCTCCGCCAAAATCTCCAGTCTTGAAACCACAGCTGCAACTGGAGGCAGTTGCCCAGGAACTGGAGCCAGCCCCAGAGACACCTGTCCCAGAACCAGAGGCCTCTGGACCAGAACCAAAGCCTTCCGTACCCGAAGGTGGCATTCTTCCTTCGTCCAACCAGGTATCGTGGAAACAGGAGCCCCAGCAGCCCTGTCCACCGAGTGATGGAGCAGTCATCCTTTCCGAGAAGGGGCCTTCTAGCGTTGCCCTTTCCATGAGGGCGCCACGTTTGAAACGGGGTCGTGGGCGGCGCGTGGCAACTCAGCAGTTGCCGGGCAAGATGAGGGAGGAGGCTGGGGGAACGGCTCAGCAGTCTGGGGTCACTGGCTCCGAGGAGGTTCCAGCTCTCAAGACTACCTTCCTCAAAAATATCCGTCAGTTCATCATGCCTGTGGTGAGTGCCCGTTCATCTCGTCTCATTCGGACCCCCCGTCGCTTTATGGATGAGATTCCGCAGAAGGCGACCAAGCCCTTGGAAAGCCCTGTCCCTGATGGGGCTTTAGACAAGCAGGAAACGTCTCTGTGGCCATTGCAGGGGACCCCCCAGCAGCTAAACCCCCCAGCCCCCAGTTCTCCTGAAAAAGATACCTCTAGGGCCCCGTCACCCCCATCTTCCCCTAGTGTGCCCCACATACCTTCCACTGCACTGGCCCTGCCTGAGAAACGGCGATCCATCCTTCGGGAGCCCACATTCCGATGGACCTCGCTCAGCCCCACTTTGTCCCCCAAGGATATGGGGAAGGCTCTCTTTCAGGTGCCTAGTGAAGATTCATCTCTTTTACCCAGTGCTCCAGCCCCCGTCTCTTCCCCCCCGACCAAGCGAACTCCCCTGCTGCGGGCCCCCCAGTTTACACCTAGTGAGGCACACCTTAAGATCTATGAATCGCTCTCTGTGTCTCCTGAGGAGTCTGACCTGGTTCCAGCTTCCCCCGAGGTCAGGCGGGACCCCCCAGTGCCTCCGCAAGAAGCTGCCCTGCTCCCCAGCGAGCCTCTGGTGACCCGCAGTGGCAAAACGCTTCTGGGAAGGACGAACCACCTCGCTTTGCCCCTCTTCACGGAGGTTCCTCGACCCCTTGAAGCTCAGAGCAAAGAGCTGATCACCATGGAGGACGTCAACTCTCCTGGTGTGGTTCATAAGGTGGCCATCCGAAGAGTCCTGCCTCCATCCATCCAAGTGCACGAGCAAGAGGAGGAAGCGGCCGACAGTTCAGAGAATGAGGCGGAGCCAGCGAGCCTATCTTCGGAGGAAGCGAAGCCCCCCCTGCCGCAGCCCAAGTCCATCGTCACCTCACTGTCCAGCATGGATAAAGTTTACAGCCTGCTGACTCGTGCCAAGGTGCAGCTCTACAAGATTGACCAGCAGAAGCAGTTCAAATTCATTCCGGTAAGAGAAGCCCTCAGGGTTGAATGGTGAAGGATTTCGGAATCGTAGCCAGGGGATGCCGTGTCCAAAGGGGGGTGGGTGGGGAGTTGTGGTCTCCAGGAGCCTCGGTTGTTGGTTTTGCTTGAGCACAGCACGGTTCCATTTTGGTGCGGAACAGATGGATTACTGTTTACACCCCCCAGGTTTGAAGTCTTGATATTTGCATCCTCTGTTTTGCGGAAGATCACAGGATTATCTGTGGAGCATGTTGCAGATCTAAGGCTCAAAGTGCTATCAAGGTGGTGCAGGATCCAAAGAATTGGGGTTATTGTTCTCCCCCTACCTCCTTGGAAGGAAAACAAAAGGTTCCTGAGATACTCAGAGCAGTCAATGTTTTGAGGGGAAGGGGGACTGAAGCAGGCTGCCGGCTATGGTTAGAGGTCGATAGCTACTTTGAGGTTGGGTCTACATATCGCCCTAAACCATAATTTGCTGGGCTAGAAACCAGGAGACTGAGAGTTCTAGTCCCGCCTTAGGCATGAAAGCTGACTGGGTGACCTTGGGCCAGTCCCTCTCTCTCAGCCCTAGGAAGGAGCCAATGGCAAACCAGGAGACTGAGAGTTCTAGTCCCGCCTTAGGCATGAAAGCCGGCTGGGTGACCTTGGGCCAGTCACACAGACACAGCCCTAGGAAGGAGCCAATGGCAAACCAGGAGACAGAGAGTTCTAGTCCCGCCTTAGGCATGAAAGCCGGCTGGGTGACCTTGGGCCAGTCCCTCTCTCTCAGCCCTAGGAAGGAGCCAATGGCAAACCAGGAGACAGAGTTCTAGTCCCGCCTTAGGCACGAAAGCTGGCTGGGTGACCTTGGGCCAGTCCCTCTCTCTCAGCCCTAGGAAGGAGCCAATGGCAAACCAGGAGACAGAGAGTTCTAGTCCCGCCTGAGGCATGAAAGCCGGCTGGGTGACCTTGGGCCAGTCACACAGACACAGCCCTAGGAAGGAGCCAATGGCAAACCAGGAGACTGAGAGTTCTAGTCCCGCCTTAGGCACGAAAGCCGGCTGGGTGACCCTGGGCCAGTCCCCCTCTCTCAGCCCAACTCACCTCACAGGGTTGTTGTTGGGAAAATAGGAGGAGGAAGGAGTATTAGGTATGTTCGCCACCTAGAGTTATTTATAAAAATAATAAAGGCGGGATAAAAATTAATTAAATAATTAAATAATAATGGCTGTCTTTCTTTATCAAACCTGCTCGACCTGATCAGTGCCAAACCTAGTGGCTGCCTGCATCCAGTATGCCAAGTATGACCCATTCAGATCTTTGTTAGTGATACCGTTTTTGTGATGTAACCTGAACCCTGGCCATTTGGTGAGCTTATGGTTTAGTGTGTTTTGGAAATCCTGGAATTGGATTAATACAGTAACCAGATTAAATGCGCTATATGAATACCACTGAGACATTTTGTTTGGTTTTGGCTTGAAGTGTTGTGTGAATACAGCCATCTGTTGTTTATTCAATTAGCTGTAGTGAAGCCGTTGATGGTTTAGTGTGATTTTAGTGTGCCCTTGAGACTCTGCACGCCTGGGCACATCTGTGTGCATCATGCTATGTTTCATGGGAAATGATTGGTGCCCCTGTATTGAGAGACTCCTGGGGTGAGAGCTGCCATTGTGTTGGGAAGTGGGCAGAATTGTTTGGGGAACTGGGTGTTGAAGGGGGTCCCGAACCTTGTGGGCTCTAATGCTTGTATCCCTTCCTCCTAGGGGTGTCAAAGCGTCAAGGCCGAGGCCTTTGAGACTCCAAAAATCCCAGCTGAGCAGGAGGCGACTGCAGACCTCAAAATGGCAGGAGAAGACAGAAAGGAGGCTAGAAAACAGGTAACCGACTTGCAGCAAGGCAGCCGGATGGATCCCAAATAAAAAAGCAGGGGGAGTCTATGTGCTACGCTTGGCTTAGCATGCGGTGTGAACCCAGGTATCATGGCTGGGTTCACGGTTTGTGGCTTAGTACTGGGGGTGAGCCCAGCCGCTTCCGGGTTAGTCGGTCAAACGCGGCTCAGCACGATGTATGAACCCGGGCCGAACTGAGAACGCTTCCGAAGAACCAGCTCTGCTGCTTGTCGCTCATGATAATGGGAGCTCTTCCTGCACCTTCTTGACAGGGCCAGGAGTCCCCAGTGCAGGGCCCTCGGATCAAGCACGTTTGTCGGCATGCCTCGGTGGCCTTAGGGCAGTCTCGTGCGATGGTGCCAGAGGATGTGCCACGCCTCAGTGCCCTGCCTCTGCGGGAGAGGGAAGAGATTGCTGCGTCGCCCACTGTGGAGGGTGAGTGTGTGTGGAAGGGACTGGCTGAAGACTCTGTTTCCTTTGTGCCTTCTGGCCTCTCTCTGTCTTACTGGGTAGACATCAATTTCCTGGCTGTATTGTGTCTCTTAATATGTAATGTCTGCTAATGACATCACAGGGCAAAGCTTTTATTCAACCCTGGGTGGTGTAAACATAGAAGTTGTAAAAGGACTGGAACACTTACATGGGCTTTATTTAGACAGAATATGGGGGCTTTTTTGTCCTGGGGAGGAGGACAAGGGAAGAAGCAAGATAGAAAGAAGTAGCTTCTCAGGTTTAGACTCTGCAATGTGCTTACAATCAGTGCAATCCCTGTAGGTAGATGTAGTGCTCATCACATTCATGGGACCGTTTTGTTGACTTCTTCGCAACCCCCTTTTGAAGACTGGAGTGTATTCATGACAGTTTTTTTTTTTGTCGGAAGTGCACTTTGGAGCCTGCGTTAGGCACCCCTTGCAAGCATGTCTGAACTAGGCTATTTTTTAAAAAAAACAGGCCCTAACTCTCATGGTTCTGGCTCTTAGGCCATGCTGGTCACTTATCTAGTGTAGGTTTCAGATGGGGGTGAGTCTGAATGTGTGGTGCTGTGGTTCATACAACAGAAAAGACAAGTTTCAAGGAATTTGCCCAGGTTTCTCTTAAGCTACACTGTCCCTGCTCCTGGGCTTGCAATTTCTGCACTTTTGCTTTAGTAGCAAAACTCTAAAGCAGTGTTTCTCAACCTTGGCAGCTTGAGGATGTATGGACTTCAACTCCCAGAATTCACCAGCCAGCAAGGCTGGCTGGTGAATTCTGGGAGTTGAAGTCCACACATCTTCAAGTGGCCAAGCTTGAGAAACACTGTTCTAAAGTGTAAATGCAGAAGTCCTTTTTTGGGTGTCTTACAGTGCGAGCTGTACTGAACCTTTTTCAGCCTGTACCACCCACAGTTCCATCATGGCACTTTCTCTCTAACCAAACCAGACTTTTGCTTCTCCCAGGATACGATAGAAATATGTATCTAGAAGGTTTTATCTGACCCAGGCGTCTCCAAACTCTTCAGCTCATCGACCCCTTCATGAACTTTCAGATAGTCGACCCCCAAACATTTATTATATGAAAATAATTCAATAAATACTACTTTAACTACTACTACTACTACTACTACTACTACTAATAATAATAATAATAATAATAGAGACAACACAAGGCTGCTCTCACTGGTGGATGACAATCCAACCCTGGGTGACACTGTCTCGCGGCTAGCCACCTCACCTTCAGGACTAAGGACGCGTGGAGCTCTACAGAGACCCCAAAAGATTAATTGACCCCAATCGACCTTCCATCATTTATCAACCACCTATTGACCTCCAGCCATTTAGTGACCCCTTGGATAGTCCCATTGACCCTTGGAGGTCAATATTGACCACTTTGGGGAACCCTGATCTAATCTGTCAAGTCAGATTCTTACGTCAGCTAACAATCCTAGGTTCATTCTAGCTTTAGTGTGGCATGAAGTTCAATGCAGTTTACAGGATTAGGGATTGCAGCTTCAGGTTTACGGTGAGATTAACTTTTGGACTTTTCCACAGAGACCTCGTCAGCGTCTGAGAACGAGTGTGGCCACCAGAAACAAATGAAGGCTGATTCTGCAGTCAAGGCTGCGCCGGCCCCTGTGCGTCGCCACGTCTCTCATCATCATGGCAAAAAGAACCGAATGACTCGCTGTGGGAAATGCAAAGGATGTCTGAGACTCCAGGACTGCGGTGAATGCATCAACTGCCTAGACAAACCAAAGTTTGGCGGGCCAAACACTAAGAAGCAGTGCTGCGTGTGAGTGTGTCTGAGAAGTTCCCAACTCCAGCCCTGGGCACTTACCCATCACGTTCACTCCCTCCGTGTTTCCCGAGAACTAGGGAGCAGGGCTTCAGGGTTTTTTCCATAGCCAAGAAGAAAATATCAGCCTGTAGTTAAGGGCAGGGGTTTGTACATTCTGATTCTACAGTGCAAGCACAGAGTTCTGCTTGATTGCAAAATTTAGCATCTTGTCTCAACAGTCAGAAGCAACTTTCTGCTCCTTAAGGTAGGGAAGACAAGTTTAAAAATGGATAGCCAGTTGCTGGGCTTCATCTGAGGAGAGTCACAGAGTTAAGGAGTCTGTTTCTCAGCGGATAGGGGACCGCAGGATTTACATATTGATTTCTTTGTTTATTGGTTAGATTTATATCCCGCTTTTCCTCTAAAAGCTCAAGGTGGCTTATATAGTGCTCCTGCGATCAGTTTTTTCCCAACATGGGCTGAGCGATGGTGACTGGGCCCAAGTCACTCGGTGAGCTTTCATTAAGTGTGGATTTTAACATGAGATTCCCCCAGCAAGTTAATACTCTAAACATTACACTATACTACACTTACACATTCTGAGATCCAGGTTTAAATACCCTTTAAAAAGGCAACTAGAGTTGGGTCACAGTAGTGAAATCTAAGCACAGTGTGCTATTTTCTCTATATATCTCTATCGCAACTAGTGTGCAACTTAAATAAAAAATACAAGTTCCACCACACCACACAGGTGGTCATAAACATCCAAAACTCTTATCAGGTTGAGTTGGCTGACCCCTTTCCTTTTGTTTCCTGCATCTTTTCTACTGTCATAATTTGACTCTTAAGTAGGTGGTGCGTCACTTTTCAATGCCCTGAAACTGAACTGACCCCACCCTGCCAGTATCTCAGTGCTATCTCACTGCTGAAATTCCCTTTCTGCCTTTCCAGGAGTGTCTTATTATTTTCTACAACTGGCTATTGCCTGCTGTGAGTCTTTGGGCTCTAAAGCTAGCTATTATTAATATTTCTGATAGGGCAGGAAGGAGTAGATGGCGGGGCAACCTCAGTAGCCTTGTTTTCCTATACTCAGTCCTTAGAGAAGTAGCCTGTTTCTGGGCATGGGCTTCCTGGAACAGAGAAACAAAGAGATTGCAATGAAAACAGCAGGAGAGTAGGATGGAGAAAATAATCTCTGGAGAAAACTCTTGGAACTCTGTAGCACATTCACTAGATGGAACCTAAGGTCCTCTCCCAGCTTAAGTCCTCATGGGACAAATATATTCTTGTCAAGGAGGATGGGAACTCCCTTTTCTTTTTGATATGGGGCGGGGGGAGAGCAAAGCAGTTTACTAGTAGTGCAGGCAGGACACTGCATTTCCCTAGCAGTAAAGGTTTTGGAGGTTTCATTTTAAACGTAAGCCATCCTTCCCCCAACCTGGTCCTCCCAAGAGGTTGATTTTCAACTTCCAGCCAGTGGGGGGATTCAGAAGTCCAATGCATCTGGAAAGCTGCATGAGTCCAAATTCTCATCTGGCACATGTGGATTTCCTAGTTTTAAGAGGAGTCCTTATTCTCCTGTCTCAGGACACATGCCTCTCTTGCCTCTGGCAGAGTGACGTGAGAGAAAGGCCAGTCTCCCATTTAACTTCTCCAGTGGACCCATCTTGTCCTGAGGAAGGCCTTAGGGCTCTGCTGCTGGCTTTGCTTGATGCTTGCGGCTAGCCTCTAACAGGCCCCTGGTCTGTACGACTAAGTTCCAATGGCTGGCACTCGTGAACTCAGTTGGGGTGGGGGGGGAAAGGTGCTTCTGGCACCATGAGGCATCCAGGGCCCCCCCACTCCACCTGCCTTTTTAAAGGATTTTTTTTTAATAAAAGAAAATTACAGGAAGCTGGCGTTGCTGCGGAACAAAGTCTCAGCCTCTGGCATATTTATTTTCAGGAGTGATCCTGGTCCCCACAAAAGGCCTACTATGATGCTAGAGAATTCACCGTCTAATCAATGGATATTTCTGCTCAGTGGTCCATTGTGGCAGCCACATTATGAATATGCTCCCTCCGTGCACTCCCAAAGTCCTGAGGTGTCCCCAGCCCCCTCCAGAGCTCGAGTCCTCCTGGCGTATTTCTGAATCCCTGGGCTGAAGTGTCTGTTGGAGGTGGTTTTTTTTTTCCTCTACTCTGACAATGTATGTCTGGCTGACAGGTATCGGAAGTGCGACAAGATTGAAGCGCGGCGAGTGGAACGGCTGTCTAAGAAAGGTAACAGTTGAGTGGCTGAACTTGGCTGGACAAATGTGCTTCTGTGAGTTGGTTGCGTGATCATGCGTGGTCTCTTCTTTGTGTGTGTCTTTGGTTTTCCTGTTAGATATCATACGACCTTCTGGTCAGAGGCATTTTTGAATATTTGTACACCTTTGTATAACCACACTAGCTTAAGTCCAGCCCATACCAAGGGGCTGGAATTCTGCACTGAATGTCCAAACCTGGATTGCGAGCACTGATTTCTACATTATACCGGAGTAAATTATACGTTTGATGCTTCACATCCCAAGTGCCTGTGTTTAGACAGGCTTTTTAATGTTCTAGTAGTTTGCCTTTTAAAAGTTTTGTATAAGTCCAAAGCTAATGTTTCTACTGTCTTAACTGTAGCTTTTTGAAATTGTGTGTTTTTGATACACTTTAACTGTTTTATCAATTTGGCTTTGTTTGTTTATCTTCTCTTCCTGTAAACCACACGGGGCATAAATGTTTGTGGAAAGGTGGGGTTAAAATGGAAATTACTATTGCTAATGACTCACTTTGTATATTGGCGGGTTCTATTTTACAACTTGTGCAGATTAACATATTAAATTGTAACACGGCAAGATTTTGTGAAGAAGTTGAAATGTGGTATATAAATCGTCAGAGATTGGGAAGAAGAATTAAGGCCTGTGAAAAGAAGAAAGGGAGGGTTCGATGGAGCATGTAGTGTTCCTGGGAAGAAATGGTGCTGCCCTAAAAAAAAGGCTCATTCCCCTGACCAGAGGATCCTTTTTCCTTTTTGGGGGTGTGGGAGGAACGCATTCCTGTTTATGGTACGTTCCTGGGCTGCAGTTGCCTACATATTTTTTAACTCTGAAGAATACATGCATGTTGTAGAACATTATCAAGAAGCCCACAAAAGTTACTAGCCTGCTGTAAGACTGAGGGCCGGCCTTGTTTTCCGTACTGGTCACGGGAGAGGGGAAACCAGCACAGAACCCAACTGGAATTGGCAGAGGAGGAACTGAAAGGTGTGTCCTCTTCTGCCAGCCCAGCCAGTCACTTTGGACGACCCAGGCAGTTGTTAACTGTAAAGGCCAGGCTATCAAGCGAAAGATGAGCGCTCCTGGGGATCTGTGTACAGAATTTGTGTCATAAACCAAATAATGCATTATGTGGCTTGATGATAAACACACAGAACACCAGATGTCCCACTCAGGAGGATCCGAACTCATCTGCTGCCCCCAGGATACTGCTGTGACGCTACTGAACAGTGTCAGCTTGCTCACGCTCTCCCTGGCCTGTTCATGTTTTTTGGAGCAGAGTCAAAGTGTTTATTTCACGAGGGGTAGCTTCCAGAGAATCTTTTAATATATAAATCTCTACTCAGGTTTGCTTCAAGAATATTGGGGGGGGGGCTATTGAGTGAGGGTGATAATTGAATATTGGGCCTCCTGTACTTTGTGCAGTTAGGACTCAACACCGGTAGCAATAGCTGGTTGTTTTTGGGACTTGGCCTTTAATTTTGCTTTTTATTTCTTGATGAACATTTCAGCCGGTTCAGTTTTGTCGGCTGTCCAGATCCTAAGATCTGCGGCCAGAGAGCAAGAGGGCTGACCTCTTCTTGGCTTTGCTTTCTGAAAGCATGTGCTTGATTGCACAAGCCTTATATTAAAATAAAATAAAATAAATTCCAGACTTGAGCAAACACCTGCTGCTCCTCCACAATCACAGTTGAACTAACCAAGGAAGCTGTTTTATACCAGGTCGGACTTTTTGACTATCATGTCCTGGGGCTGGCGGCAGCTCCACAAGGACCAAGGTGTGCAAAGTCTTTCCCCTCTCCTGCTATTTCTTTCTGGAGCTGCCAGAAATTGAGTTAGGGGCCTTCTACAAAGTGTGGGCTCTATCACTGAGCTGTTGCCCACCCTCGTGTGGATGCTAATTGGTCCAGTGACCTGGCTTAACGTATTCCTGGCTCTGTATCTTGCTTCTTAATGTGTATTGTCCGTAGCCATGAAACTGAATTGTGCTTGTTTACCCCTAGAATGTGCTGTTCCCCTCACTCCCCTTGTTTCATGCTGTGACAAATACACCTATCCCTGAATCATGAACTGTGGTGCCTGTTGCAATTGGAAATGCCGTTCCATCTAGTTGACTATCTTTCACTAATTCCACGAAGCCTGAGGTTGGTGCACCAAGGGGTACCATGTGGTCCCTCTTCCAAATGCTAACCAGGGCTGGCCCTGCTTAGCTTAAGGAAGGTGGCTCAGTCACATAACCTTCAGGCCATGCCTTCAGCCCTGGGGACTTATGCTCCTTACCCTTTCTCTCTGGAACACTGGTTTCACAGAATATAGCCATTAAAGTGAATGTAATTTAAAGAGCTACCCTGTTCAGATAATTGTCTCCTGCCCCAAAGCCATTTAACAGGCCCTTTTGCCTCAGATTTTTCTCTTAGCACCATTTCTTCAGTCACGTGGGCTCTGCCCCCAACCAAAGAAAGATGATACTCATTTTTGGTCTCTTATTTTCTCAAGCAAGGGATTCCAGAAAGAGATTCTTGGCAACCCCTCGGGCTGTTTTTCTGCTGCCCCTCCAGTGGGAATGTGGAATCTGATCTGCTACAATTTTTAATTTTCAATATTGGTGAGGATATAAGCACTTCTGTGGTATCTCCAAACGGTGCAGATTTTCTACCACTGACTTTAGCCATACATTCATCTTGACCCCCTTTGTCCTTCAGAGTTCAGATTTTGTAGGAACCGGTTGTGTGGAAACATTTACCCTCTTAAAGTGACTATTAAAATGCTATCTAACATTGATATCCTGCTTTCAAGTGTTCTAATTGCTCTAAGGTACCTTATGTTATACTAATCCTTAAAACAGCCTTGGGAAATGGGATATGTTATCCTCTCTGTCCTGCACTTGGGTGTCGGGGTTGCTGAGGCTCACAGCGAGAAGCTTCCCTAAAGTCACCTTGAAGTCAGACCTTCCTGATGCTTAGCCTAGAATAGGCTGCCTAAATATAAGAGCTTGGTTTAAACACAAGTTCCTTGATTTGGGTGGATGTAAAAGAAAAGATGCCACACCAAGCTGTGGGGTGAATTGGTCATTTGGCCCTGACATTCCCACTTCCTGTCTTCCACCGCAGCTTCTCCCTAACCTGTTGCCTCCCCAGATGTTTTGATCCCGGCTTTCATCAAAGTTGAACAGGGTTGGGACTTGCAGGGATTCACACATTTGCACATGAGAGTGGCTTAGGCATGGACATGCATTAAGGCTGAGTTTACACCACACACTTCACTCGCGTACCAAATTAACCCATTTCCTTCACTCGCACAATACGTTGAAGCGTAAACTAACCAAACGGAGCTAGGTTTGCACAAAATGTTAATCAACAAAAAATTACCAAACCTGAAAACTCAGTAAAGTTTGCCTGCTGGACAAATGCAACTGCTTGGTCTAACTGGCCTGAATAAGCATGTTGTGCAGACCTAGCCTAATAGGATGCCTCTGAGCAAACGTGCAGCCTGGGAATTTGGGATGGCTCTCAGAACCAAGCTCATGCATCTCTCCACTCCCACAATAAAACATCCTGAATGTTAGAAGAGAGCAAGTTTCGTGCTGTTCAACAAGTAGATTCCAGGTCCTCCTGCTTATCCCTGCTGTAACTAATGCTGTAACCCAGCCTAGCTGAAATGACCCTTGCTTTCTGCTTGCTTGTAAACCCATGTCTTCCTCCTCCCTCTGTTGTTTCCCCCTTGTGCTTAAGTTTAGATTGTAGTTCCCTGAGGTATAGACATTGTGTTCCTCAATTCTGCAAAAGCAGGGTCCACATTGATTTCATCATCTCAGGTAATATTCATGTACCCTGCTAGAGGGCAGCACCTGGTCAACCTTGGCTAATCTCAAAAGCTAAGCCAGGGTTCGATTTGATTAGTCCCCGGATAGGAGACCACTAGGCTAGACTGGCAGGTCCAAAAACATCCCAGAAGAAGGCAGAAACAAACCACTTCTGTATTGTACCTGAGAAATCTACATGGAGGTGTCCGTGAAGTCACCAGGAGTTGAGTTTGACTCAAACAGATCATTGCATTAATGTTCAAGCAGGCTGAGAACCATGGCTTAAAACTTGGCCATCTGTTGGTACCATTTAAAAGCTCTTTGGAGGGAGTCCCAGGCAGCAGTTTGCCTCATTCTCTCTGCTCCCCTCCCACCCCCACCCCTTTTAGGAGCTCTGGAAGAAACCGGGTTTTAAAAGTGGGCTGTAGCCTTCTTTAATTTGGCATCTTCCAGAGACTGGCTGGGAATTCTGGGAATTGCAGCCTTAACACATCTGGAGGCCACCAAGTGGGAAAGGCTCTTGCTAGGTGAAGGGAGAGCTGCTGTTTGCTAAAGAGGGATGGGTGGAGCCATGGAGACCACAGATAGTTCTGCGACCATGGTAGGGGGTGGGGTGGAGGTCCTGTCTATTTTGGGATTATGGGGAGGAAATGGGCAGGTACTAGGAAGGGGTTGGGCTGGGGAAGCCATTGTGATCTGAGGGGGGCTGACCAGAGGAGATCCTGCATGCCCATGAGAATGCCCTCACTTGCTGTGCAGGCTGAAGGAACGTTGCTTATGTGAGCAGATAAATCTGGGAAAGGAGGCTAAAGGTGTGGAGGGTGGCATAAGAGTGGGGGTGGGGGGACATCTTGCTTGTTCTGCTCTGGGGAGGGAGGGTTGGTTTGGAGCCCAGATTCCTGACTTTTTCAGCTCAACTCTTAGGGTGGCTTGGGAGAACTGCTAGAAGGTGCAAGCTAGTCCTTGGGATCTCAGTGTGCAACCCTCTGCTTCTCTGAGCTGCTAAATATTTTTCCTGCCTTACCTCTTCGCTGCTCCTTCAGCCTTTTTCAGCTTCCACAAAGGGAGCAGAGGCAAGAAGCTTTCGCCCCCCACCCCCCTCCCTCCCTCCCTTTGAATTTCTAATTCACTTGTACTTCTGGACCAGCCATGGGGTGGAAACTAATTAACAATGGCAGAAGCACACAAAAGTCTTGATGGTACCTTCAAGGGGGTGGGGTCAGGGTCAGAGATTTCACTTCATCTGCATATGAGAAAGTAGACAATGACTATTAAAGAGGCAGAAAACTGCTCTTTGGGTTTGCTGTGGCAAAGGAGAATTATAATCCAATGCACCTTTTAGCTCATGAATAAATCCCACAATGCCTAACTGAAGTTGGACCCGTAGGATCTCAGAGCCTTTGGCCCAGGTCAGTGTGATATGAACATTGATCTAGGTAGCAATGGCCTCTGAAATCCCATCTAGTTTCCCCTTATCTCCTGGCTCCTAGCTGTAGAGGTTTAAATCTCTTTTGTATTGGAAATGAGAGAGTGAGGAGGAGGACCATTGACCAGCCTTTTAGTCAGGAAGAGCGGGCCCCTTCAAAGCCATTTTCATCAGGGATAGATAGAGATTGTAGATTGCTGACAGAAGGGAGGGGAAGACGAAAGCATTGCTGCCATAGATGGAAGATGAGCTGTAGCTAAGGTAAGTGAGCTAATGATGACTTCCTCATAGGTTAAACCCTTAGGTGGGTCAGTGGCTAAGCAAAGCAACAGCTGACGCAAGTTGTGTCCTTCATTCCCTTGAGGTCCTGCTTCTTCCCCAAGGCAGATGAGAGTTGTCACCTCTCACGGATATTAAATCTGGGCTGCAAGAACCCAGTTGCCTTCTAGTTGCAGCAAAGAGATACAGAAAATTTCTTATGGCAGCCCCAAATCTCTTCTCAGTCCTTGTCAGTCCTCTAGCTCTGAGCAGTAGGTTAAGCTGAGAGTTGATGCTAGAACCAAGGGCACCTATCCGAGCTGCAGAGCTGAGCCAGTTTTTGAGTTTTGGTCTGGTCAGGCATTCAGAGCACATTGTGCCACATTGGGATTGCAGTCAGACTGCATTCAGTAACATGCCTAAGTTTAAGTGTTCACATTCATTTTCTCTCCCCCTCCCGCCCCATCATGCGTTTACAACAAGTCTTGAGGAGTGTGCAATGGGGATGGAGGTGATGGGAGGAAATGGTCCTTCCACTCAGCATCCATGTGCTGCTAGAGTCGGACTGCAAGGCTCTGCTCACCCATGCCTTTGTCTTCAGGCCGTACAGTAGTGAAGCCCATCGCCCCCTGGGATTCAGAGGATTCTCAAGAGGAGTTTCCGGCCCCCTGGGAAGTCATGCTGGGGGCTACAGAGACTGCCGAGCAAGACTCTTTGCTGCAGCGTAAGTCAGCCCGGCGCTGCGTCAAGCAGAGGCCCTCATACGACATCTTTGAATCCTCTGACTCAGACACAGAGCCGGCCTCTGGCTCAGCCACTCATCGCCGGAAATCTTCCCGGGACTCAGGTGAGATGTGAGCTTTTGGGTTGCTTGGCCCGTGACATCCACGTAGAGATTTGCCAACTACTGTGCCTATCAATAGCCCTCTACGCCAGTTGTACAAAAGAATAAACTCTCCTGGGTATCTGAAGCCATGGCTAGTTGCGGCTTCCAAGGGCACGTGTACAGTTGTCGCTGTGCCCACCATGGGCAGAATTTTCTTAAGAGGAGGCTCCTGGTGGGGGTGACCAAAAAATACACATAGGACCTGAGAGGTGGTTCATTTTGGTGTGCTGGTGACGTTACAGCAAGCCGGAAATTCTTGATGCTCAACTATAGATAACCCAGAACTCCAGTAGATTCAGGTTTATCTTTGACTTATAGCATCTCTGGGATAGAGGCTAGCTGAGTTGCTGTGCTTTGTGCTTTCAAGATGAAGAATAGCTTCTCATCCTGTTTGGGACTGATACGAAGCGGACTGGGAGGAAAACGTGCTCTCAGCCACTTTCGCTTTGTTTGTTTCCAGATTTGCTTCCCGTGGACTCGGAGGAGCAAAGTCGGCCCCGTAAAACTTCTTTGCAGCCTGTGGTGCAGCTGAAAGCCAGGAAGAAACCGGAGAAGGTGAGCCATCAAGAAAAGGTGAGAGAGGCAAGATCCACATTCGGGCAAGGTTTTATGGTTGTTTGTATTGTAGCCCAGGAGGGTGCCCGGCGCCAAGGGATCCACTGTGTGTTGTGCTCTTGAACTGGGGTATGAGCCAAGTGGCCAAGTCATTCCTTTTTGACAGTAAGATTCAAAGCGTGCCAGTTCTTCATTTATCCCTCCTTCCCCGCCCCCATATCAGTTTATTTCTTCACCTCTCATACTCCCGATATCAGCATTGTATATCCCACAGGCAAACACAGTAAATGTCTGGGAATATTCTGTTAATCGGCCGCTATCTTTCCTCCCTCCCTCCTAGGACATCCCTTCTTCTGCCTCACTCCCCTCCATCTCCAATGGCTGGAATGGGAAACAGAAATCCACAGATGGAGTCCACCGGCTCAGGGTTGATTTCAAGGTGAGGGGGGAGGGGGGCATCCATCTCATAGACACCCAATTGAAAGGATGACATATTATAAAGCTAAGTCGTGTTGGCGACCTCTGGACTCCAAAGCGTGTTCCCTGGTGGAACAAAATCTCAGTTGGCACCTGTTCCTCAGTCTGTCGTTTACAGCCTTATGCCTGTTAATCCAGGTGGCCCTATAGATGTTGTTGAACTAGACACAAACAATTGCAGTCTAGACTACTGCAGCATGCTCTACACAGCACTATCCTGGAAGATTGTTCTGCCGTTTTGGCGGGTACAAGATTTGGCTGCTAATCTATGTACTGGTGCACAGTTTTGTAACCTTGTTAGTCCAACATTAAAGGATATGGGACGGTTCCTGGTTGTTTCCCTGACTCAGTATAAGGTGTTCATTTTAGTTTTAAAATTTTGAATAGATTCTGATCTGTTGATCTGAGAACCTATTTGTCTTGTTATGCATCTGTTTGCTTAAGTGCACCGAAGGATTTTTCCTGTGTCGTTCCCAAACTGCAGAACAAACTTCCTTTGTTGCAGATTGGTCCTCCCCCTCTCTACTGTCAGAAGAAGTAATCGAGGCATCAAGGCCTTTAACCAGCTTTTAAAGCTACCGTTGTAAATTGCTGCAGTCTAAATATGACTGCATTATAATTATGTTCAGGCTTAATCCTTTGTTACTACTTTTGGACTTTTCAGAAAAGCATTATAAAAACTAGAAGTATAAGTTATTTGGAGCTGAAGCAGGCAAAGTTGCTTCAGATCTGTCATGGGCCACCTTGCTGCATCAGTTGGTGACTCCTTCAAGGAGATGTACCTTTTCCTGGGCTCGCATAGTAGAGGTGAGGGCTTAGGAAAATGCACATTTGAGTTATGGAGGCAGCAACAAGGTGTGACCATGTGTGTTGCACACCTCTAGTAGAAACAGTCTATAAATAAAATATTAGTTGAGTGAGGAGACGGGGATCGCAACAGGTGCAAGCCCTTCCCTTTGCGGGAATGAAACCACATGGAATCAAAGAAGTTCTGCTAGTTGAGGTTGTTTAACTGGGAGATTTCTGAAGATAGGAAATACAGGTAGTCCTTGCTTAATGACCACAATTGGGATGGCGACTCCATCACTAAACAACATGGTCGTTAAGCAAGACATCACATGTCCACAACTTACGATTTTACTGCCGGTTTCTCCATTGACTCTGCTTGTTGGAAGCCAGCTGTGAAGCGGGCAAATGGCAATCTCGTGACTACGGGATGCTGTGATGGTCATAAACGCCCACCAGTTGCGAAGCACCCTAATTTCAATCATGTGACTGCAGAGACGCTGTGACAGTCATAAGTGTGAGGACCGGTCATAAAGTTACTTTTTCAGCGCCGTCATAACTTTGAACTTCCCTGTCGCTAAACAGGGCAGTTGTCAAGCAAGGACTACTTGTAGTCCTATCCCCTGTTATGGCCCCTGCCAGAGGGCTGGATGGCTTTGGGACCCTTTCAGTTCAGTGATTTCATGCATGTGGCTCTGTAGCTTTTAGAGCAAACTTTTTCCCCCGCTTGTGTGCCTTATAGGAAGACTGTGACTTGGAGAACGTCTGGCTGATGGGCGGTCTCAGCATCCTCACTTCAGTACCCGTCACCTCGCAGGTGGTATGCCTGCTCTGTGCAAGCAAGGGCTTCCACCAGGTGTGTCTGATGAATAGGAGTTAAGAAGTACCCGAATGTGGGGCATGAGTTGCCCCAGGCAGGAATTTGAGGGAAGGGTTTTCCTTCCCATCTGGGACTGGTAAGGTGGAGTTGCACACGAGGGTTCCTTTGCCTGTGGAATTGGGTGGGACTTTGGGGTTAAAATAAAAGAGGCTTCAAAGGTACCAAGTTTCCTGTTTTCATAGATGTAGGATTGCTAACATGACTGCTTGCTGCGTGTTCTGCAGCTTGTGTACTGCCAGGTATGTTGTGACCCTTTCCATGTCTTCTGCCTGGAGGAGGACGAACAGCCACTGCCCGAGCAGGAGGAAAGCTGGTGTTGCCGCCGTTGCAAGTTCTGTTATGTCTGTGACCGCAAAAACAAAGCATCCAAGGTAAGGAAGTGTGTGTGTGTGCCGTCTGCTCAGGGAATATCTTTGTCTGTGCCACTTCTGCTAACAGGAATGTAGCAGCAGTCCGTGATTGCATCCCCCAGCAGTTCGTGCAAGTGGTGCAGGGAACAGCATTCAGGAAAGGGCAATGCTCTTAGCTTTTTCAAGCTCACAGAGGCAGGATTTGAAGGGCCAGGGAAGTGACTTTAAATCAGTTTGTGACATCCTGCTCCTCACCCTTCATCTCCTGTTTCAGACTGCGAGGAGAGAGCTTGCGGGGCATTCCCCTTCTTAAGCCTGGACTCAGGAAATGTCACCAGAAAACAGGCACACGTAGCAATAGTAGAAGCAACAAGCTGAGATCTCAGAAAACAGAAATCCCATCCTCCTTTGGCTTCCTCTTTTGCTACCACACTTCCTTCCTTTCACGAGCGCACCGTCCCGCCTTTTTCTCGAGCCGTATGGGGACTTATGCTTCATCCTATTATTTTCTTAACTCTCGACTTCCTTAACATGAGCACTCCATCTACCAGATGTCTTCACTGGGTCCCTTTTAGCTGACTTAAATCTTTCTTTTTTATAGTAAATTTTATTAGGTTTCAAGAAAAGAATAAAAACTACAAAGAAACAAAAAACTACAAAGAAAGAAAAAAATCTAAAAAAGTACAGAAACACAAGAGAATTTTTTTTTAATTTACAAAAGATGTGGCTTCCAACTTTTAACAGCAAGGATGTACAAAATTTCCATAATCAATCTGTTTATATTAAACCAAAACACCACATTATTTCTATAAGTCATTCCACTTTATCACATAATAAAAATCACTAAGTACAGTTACTCCTCCCCCTTATATTAAAATAAAGGGGAAAAAATTCATATAAACCTCCTAAACATCTTTCTCCCCTCCAAAAGATGAAACATATTTAATTATTCCCTTCCTACCACTATTCTATACATTTCTGTCTACTATAATAAGAATCAAATTAAAAAGCACATACATTGTCTGCTATTATACTTAATAGTACAACACTTTAGAGCCAGTTTGGTCTAGTGCAGAGCTTTCTAAACTCTGTGCCGCGACACAAAAGTGTGTCACCACACACAGCGTGGTGTGTCACCACACCACCCGAAAGCGGCGGCGCGCGTGCACGGCGGCAGCAGCAGCGGCGCGGGATCAGTGGTTCCGCGTTTTAGCGGAGGCTGCCGCCGCCACCGCCGTGCTTTGGAAAGCCCTGGTCTAGTGGTTAAGGCAACAGGCTAGAAACCAGGAGACCGAGAGTTCTAGTCCTGCCTTAGGCATGAAAGCGGGCTGGGTGACCTTGGGCCAGTCCCTGTCTCTCAGCCCTAGGAGGGAGCCAATGGCAAACCAGGAAACTCAGAGTTCTAGTCCCGCCTTAGGCATGAAAGCTGGCTGGGAGACCTTGGGCCAGTCTCTCTTTCTCAGCCCAACTCACCTCACAGGGTTGTTGTGGGGAAAATAGGAGGAGGAAGGAGTATTAGGTATGTTCTCCGCCTTGAGTTATTTATAAAAATAATAAAGGTGGGATAGAAAATAAATAAATAAATAATCCCAATCTTAATAAACCCAAAAAACAAAGACAATTCAAAACAGTATTCCATATATTTAAAAGGAATAACATCAATCAAATCCTTAAAGCAAACCAAATACACATTCTTTAACCCTAATACAACAGTTTTAATAATTTTAATCTTAATAAACCCCAAAAACAAAGCCAATTCAAAACAGTAAATCCAGATCTTTAAAGGCAAATAGCATCAATCAAATCCTTAAAGCAAACCAGATGAACATTCTTCAACCCTTATCCCACTTCAAAATAAACCAGAGCAGTTACATATCCCCAGAATGAGCTTTCCTCTTAAAAGAATCAAACAGCCCAACTGCCCCCCTCAAAGGTGCCAGGTTCTTTTCATGGCATTCCACCAGGAGATCGATTTTACTTATGGCTTGCAGATCACTCTCTCCCTTAGTTTTCTCCAACTCCATTATCCAATCTTCATCCAGCATCTCAATAAAAATCCCAATCTCAGTCTTTAAAAAAACCTTTCTATCGCTCTTAAATTCCTCAATTTCATCCACCACTTCCCCAACCTGATGGCACATTTTAGATCTCATATTTTCCACAATGTCCTGGATATCTTGCATAAAAGTTTGATAAAAGTCAGAAGAAATCTGACAGATGGGATGATTCCAGGTATTCTCCTTGATCCGGAGAACGTTGCTGATCTTCAGGAAAACCTGCCTGAGCCCGAAAACAGTTACCGCGTTGTCAGCTCCGCCCACTGAACCAGTGGGCACAGCCGTTCAGTCCGCCATTCCCACCGGAAGCCACCTAGCTGACTTGAATCTTGATCTGTCTCCCTGGTGCTCTCCTCCCCCCTCTTCCCTCTCACCCATAAAATTAATTTAATTTGTTATTGATTTATATTCCATTTTTCTACTGTTGTGCACTTAAGACAGCTAATGGTTGACCAAATGCAGAATTTTAGATATGTTATTACAGCCAAAGGATTCTCAACTGACATGGGAGAGAGGTTTTTCTGCTAGGTTTTTTTTTAAAGCAACATATACAGCAAGGACAAGCAGAAGTAAGTAGGGGAGGGGTGTTAAAGACAGAGGAGCAAAAGATGGCATATTATTGCTGTGCATGGAATAGGGGGAGAATGACAGTGCCAGTTTGAACAGATGAAAGGTGGGTTAAATAGTGCCCACAACGTGAGATGCTGGGCAGGTATTTGGGTAGAACAGCCTTTCTCAACCTTTTGACCCTGGAGGAACCCTTGAAATATTTTTCAGGCCTCGGGGAACCCCTACACACTCAGGCTCAAATATAGGCCCGAAGTTACAAAATTATTCTATTCGTTTCATGGGTAGGCCTGTCTATATGGATGAACAGTGTTCTTAAACTAAAAATAAAGAATAACGCTTACCTCTTTAATGTGAAGTTGCCCGGATTTGAAATAATTTTTTAAATAAATCGTGATCTCCCACGGAACCCCTAGGGACCTCTCGTGGAGCCCAGCCCTGGGGTAGAATAAGGAGAAACATCTTTGTCATGAACGTAAAGATTTGACCTTTTTCTTTACAAGAATTCTAAGGACCTGATTTTCTTACATAGCTTTTATGTTTAGCTATCTGCTTTGTTTTCTTCTCCCCCTTCTGCATATTTTGTATTTCTCTCAGATTTCTCAGTTAGGAGATGTGAAGGATTCCAATTCCAAGTACACAGTAGCAGCTTGATTTCCCCCCCCCTCCTTTTCTCTCGTTCTTCTGTACCCTGCTACAGCAACTGCTGGAGTGTGAGCGCTGCAGGAACTGTTACCATCTGGCCTGCCTTGGGCCCAACTATCCCACCAAACCCTTCCGTAAGAGGAAGGGCTGGGTAAGTATCTGCAGACTGGAAAGAGCAGCGGGTCAGGGTGAGCCAAGCCTACAGCCTTCAGACTGCAGGCTCAGTCGTCCCTATATTGCAGCTGTGGGTTTCTTTTCCTTTTCCTCCTCCAGATCTGTTCAGCCTGCATCCGCTGCAAGAGCTGCGGGACAGCGCCAGGGAAGAACTGGGACACGGAATGGTCCAGCGATTACAGTCTCTGCTCTGCCTGTTCGGTGCTGTATGATAAAGGTGAGTGCAGCAGGGTCCTTTGAAAACTTTCAGAAGTTGCCATTATAAATGGAATGCTCAGCAAATGGTTCAATATCGTGCAGGGAGTAACAAAGACATGATGATGATGATGATGATGATGATGATGATGATGATGATGATGATGATGGTTCAATCATGTCCGATTCTTGGCAATTCTATGGACCAGCTCTCTCCACATTTTCCGATCTTGTACAGCTTCTTTTAGTTGTTCTGTGCTCTGGCTGGTGTCAGCTTTGATGGTGTCTAGCCACCGTGTTTTTTGACGGCCTCTTTTCCTTTTACCACTGACCATTCCGAGCGCAACCGCCTTTTCCACCAAGTTTGATCGCATGAACGGCCAAAATAAGTAAGGCGGAGTTTTGTGATTTTGCCCACCAGCGATATGTCTGGTTTTATATACTCCAGTACTTGCTTGTTTGTCACCTTTGCTGACCAAGGAATGTGCAGGAGCCTTCTCCAACACCACAACAAGGACATATGTTTAGTGAATTTATGGACAAATGTATACTTATGGTGACACTAGAGGTGTGTTGGACAGGGGCGAGAATGTACATATACTTTTGTATGCAAATGCTGTGTTATAGATCTGAATGATTTGCATTGAATGTTCAATAGATTGTATGATGCAGTGTGGCATACGGGCCTGAACATTAATGTACCAAAGACCAATTTTTGGGGGGAGGGTGTTAGAAGGTTAGAATGGAGTGAATAATTGCAGGTTACAATAAGTGGTGAAAAGCCTAGAGCAAGTAGATGAATTTGTGTACCTTGATAGAATGCTTACTAAATTTGGGGAGATGGAGACCTTTTAAGACATGCACATGCTGGTAGAAATGTTGTGGATCGTATGTGGTCTTCTGCAAAGAATGAAGGTGTGTCAAAAGGAGTGGTTGTACAGAAGCGAATTTTAGATTGGTCAGGAGACACGTAAAAGTAAGTTAAATGCAGTGGGAATGGGGTCTTTAAGAAGTGTGTGTGATAAAATAAGAAGTGATAGGGCAAAAGAGGAATGGGTACTGAATCAATTTGGACAATGCAAAATGGAGTGACCAGAGTAACCGAAGTATGGTGAGCAGTTTGATTATAGAGAGAGAATTTAATCGCAACATAAATAAATACATGAAGGAAGAGTTATTGGGTTGAGAGGAAGAGGAAAAACAAGAAAGTTGTAGTTGGACTGAGTTGAAAGGGAGAGGTGAAAAGTTTAAAGAACAAAAAGCAGCGTACAAATGTTGTATGGACATGATGCAAGCAAAGTTACAGAGAGATATAATCAATAGTGTTGATGTAAACTACATAAGCTAAGTGCTTCCTTTTCTTTTTCTTATCTCTTTTAATCCTTTGGTTTACTATTTCTTACTCCTTGTCTGTGCTTTGCATAACTTTGCTTACCTAAAAGGGAATAGCAAAATGAGTATGTATGTGTGATTAAAAATACGTCTGTATTACTTTTTACTCATCTTGGAATTTGTTTTGTTCTGTTTCTACATTGAGGCACAGTTATTATTCTACTTTATGGCCAGCAGCTTCTAGTCTACTTTTACTGATGTTTCAGTCTTTGTTAACTGAATATTGTTTGGATACTGAAGTACAGGGTATAAAGAGAGCAAACACTGAAATCTTAACATCCTTCTCAGAGGGTGGATGGGTTCACCGTGTCCCTTAATCTGGTCTCTGTTCCTCATGCAGGGAACTACTGCCCAATCTGCTTGCACTGTTACGAAGACAACGACTATGAGAGCAAGATGATGCAGTGTGCCAAGTGTGACCACTGGGTTCACGCCAAGTGCGAGGGACTTTCAGGTTTGTTGTCTGGAGCAACATGGTTTAGTTCAGGAGGCTGACTTGGGACAAGCCTCTTTGTAGCCCATCCACATTTGGAAGGTGCTAGGCCTAAGAAGAAGGATCTCGCTGCTGCTGCTGCTGCACTAAAACCTTTCCTTTTCTTCCAGATTGGGTTTCAATCATCACTCCAAACTATAATTTCAACCAGGGTTCGGTCAGGCAGTTCTAAACCATAAATGATGGTTTTAAATGTCACAGTTAACTTTAGACATCACACTGAACTTAGCATAAACTGTGAAAACTGAGGGGGAAACTGTGATGGTAGCAGAAAGTTGTAGTGGGGGTAAGGGTTGTGGGTTTTTTTTAGAATTGGGTGTCCTTTGTGGTGGTTTTCCCCTTTCTGGGTTCCCCCAGCTGGGCTTTGCATTGGATATAGATCTAGCTTAGTAACGCAGCCTGTATCAAGAAGACCTGAGACGAATTGAGTGTCGTTCGGCTTAGGCGTGAGCATGAGGGATGCTCCTTCCCTGTCTCTTCCAGACGAGGGCTATGAGATCTTGTCTAACTTGCCGGAGAGTGTGGTGTACGCGTGCCGGCCCTGCTGTGGCAGCGATAAGGCCAAGTGGCGAGAGGTCCTTAACTCAGAGCTGCGCAAGGGACTGCGGCAAGTGCTCCAAGGATTGCTAGGCTCCAAGTGTGTGACTCCACTGATGCAGTGTGCACAGGTATGGCTTCCGGAGCGGCGGGTAGGAGCAATTTCTTCTCTGTTTTCTCTCTTTTCCCAACAAAATCTGGTAGCACGAAGTGCTCGGAATATGTGACCCAAGTGCCCCGGCTGCCAGTCGGTTTGGCAGGCATTCTCCTAGGCATTGGGCTAGGGTGGTTGGGTGTACAACACGTTTGTCCGTTGGATCGGTTCTGTCATCGGGTTATTGTTACTGTCACATGCTTTTTGTATAGCTGTCATTTGTTTTTCTGTGATGAGCCGCCCAAAGTTGATTGCAGTTTGGCGGTGCTAAACCAAATAAATAAATACACAAATGCAAGTATGCCAGTTAGCGTTATTTTAAGCTGTATATGGATTGGGACCTAGCCATCTGAAGGACTGTTTCCTTCCGGGTGAATTCACCCATGTTTTACGATTGGTTGCTAAACCCCTCTTACACGTTACTTTCAGAGGCTCGGTGGGGGTCAGCTACCAGATTTTTTCAGTAGCCGCACCATTTAGATGGAAATATTAGTTGATGTTTTAGTACTCCTGCTGCTGATGTTGGTCCTTCCCCAGCCTTAATGCTTGCCAGATGTATGGCCTTCAACTCCCAGAATTCTCCTCCGTCTCCATATTGATTGAGGAACAGTGGGACTTTTAAGTCTACATACATGGAGGGTGCCCAGATCGGAGAAGCCTGGTCTGAAGGCTGCTTGCATGTTGCTGTTTTACTAGGCTGACCATATTTCAGGATGGCAAAACGGGACAGGGTCTTATGTAATATTCTGTATTCATGAAAAAGACAGGGGTCCCCACCCCCTGGTCCGCGCAATTGGCTCCCGCCTGCAAACCCCGCCCCCCGGTCCACGCGATTGGCTCCTGCCTGCAAACCCCGCCCTCCAGTCTGCGCTCCGGCTCGGATCCTCCTTCCATGCGATTCCCGCTGGGTTTGGAAAATGGGACAATTGAGATTTTTATAAAAACGACAGGACAGTTGAAAAACGCTTAAAAAATGGGACTGTCCCGGTCAAAACGGGACTGTATGGTCAGCCTATGTTTTACAAAATTCTCTTGCCTTGGAAGACGTTTGGGCATAGGAGAACATGGCGTATGGGTTAGCAGGTGGAAATTGTAAGCCAGTTGACAGCAGCACGTTTTCCTCACCCCTTTGCGCTCGGCAGTGCTGCCCGGATGATGGCGTGAAGGTTCACCTCCGGCCCTGTGACCTACGCACTGTCAACAAGCTCTTCGAACAGGGGCATTACTCATCTGTGGTGAGTGTTGAGAAGAGAATTACGGGCTAGAGCCAGAGGGTGGGAGCTCGCTTGTGACCTCCGTTGAGCTGCTTTCTCTCTCTGCAGCACAGCTTCAATGAGGACGTGGTGGGAGTCCTGTTAGGACAAGCAGAAGAAGAGCCGGTCATCCTCACAGCAAAGGCACTCTATATTGAGGTACCCGCTTGTTCTCGCCTGTTGGTGCTGGGAGATGCTCTCTTGAGTTAATTGAGTTGACAAGGGTTAGAACAGAGGGGTGGGGATGTGCATGTTTGCATGTCTGTCCCATCTTAACCTCACATACCTTCTCTCCTATGGTTATGTATAACACCTGTAAGGGTTAGGCAAACTGTTCCAAGTTAGCTGTTTAGAGTATTTCAGGTTTGGAAGTAAGTATCCTGGGTTTGCAAGTTTTTGTCCCGCGCGTGGAACCGTTCTTCTTTGTTTTGTTTCATGTGAACTGCTGCCTCTCTGCATGGCCTTCTGAGCACCTTTGTCCTGTCTTTCCAGCTGATGGGGAAGTATTTCAATTGGTTTGATGCTCTGGATGCAAAGCACTGGACCCGCAACAGCTCGCTTCCCAAGTGAGTGCTCAGGAGCCAAAAGCACGGAGGCCTTGGCCAAAGTCGTATTGGGCGATGTGGTATTGATCAAATACTGTTGGAGGCAGGGAGCCCTTTAGTTACACCACGAAATGAATTTGGTGCACCAGATTCGTGACTCTTTATTTTTATTTATTTATTTATTTATGATTCGATTTGTATTTACCGCTCCATCTCCCCGCAAGGGAACTCTGGGCGGTTTACAAGAATCAACAGTTAAAATTTAACAATTAAAACAGCATATATACAGTATATAATACTCTCTAATACAATAATAATTTAAATATAAAATCCAAGATGTGATGGGTCGATGTTTAAAAGGGCTCTATGGCACCAGCCATCCCCAAGAGGAACTGTTTCCCCCCCCCTCCCACGCAAGGCGGCAGAACCAGGTCTCTAAGTTCTTTCTGAAGGCCGGGAGCGATGGGGCCTGCCTCACCTCCGGGGGTAGCATATTCCAAAGGGTGGGCGCCACTATCGAGAAGGCCCGCTTTCTAGACCCCGTCAGGTGAAATTCCCTTACCGACGGGATCCGCAGCATGCCCTCTTTAGTATGGAAGTTCATCCACAGAGTTGAAGAAAAGACTAAGGCTATGGAGGAATTAAAAAAAACAACCACCGATAGTGTCTTCTTTTTCTTCAAAAGTTTCAGCTAACACAAAGAAATTGAGCAGAGCTTGGATACAACAAGGGAATTAAGTATACACAGCACATGTAACACTTTCTGTGTAATGTAATGTTTAACCAGCCATCTTCTTGTAACTGTCTCCTAATGCAAGATGCTCTTCCCATTTTATAGATCTGGAACTGAGGCCAGCAGATGATTGCTACTGAATCCATGGCAGTAAAGGATAGTTACTGTGCAATCTGCCACAGGAACTACTTGTTTACTATGTGCCATAGTTGATTTCATGCCCAGTTCTTCTCTTCCCTTTCATTTCAAATGTTTACACTTGTTTCCCTGACCCATCTTTTCATAAAAAGTGCAAATAAAGAAGCCAAGGGGAAAAGAAAGAGGGCAAAGCCCAGATGCAAAAAAAAAATGTCTAATTTTCTGTGCAGAATCTTCATTTTTCAGACTACAGTTGGCAGGTCCCCTTGAGCAAGATTCCTAGAACCTTTCACCTCTTGCTGACCTGTAACTCCCCTCAATTCCAGCAAGCCTGATCAGCAGTGAGGGATTCTAGGAAGGACAGTTGGGTGGCCTGATGCAACCTGTACCTGTTTTATAATGAAATTCATGTTGAATAGCCTCTGCAGCTTCTGATGGTTTCCTGTTTTCTTTCCCCTGTCTTCCAATAGTGGCATGCTTCCCAATGCAGTTCTGCCTCCCTCCTCTGACCACATCTATGCTCAGTGGAGGCAACCTCAAGAGGTCAGCTCAGCTGCCAACAGCCATCTGAGTTCAGCTGGCCCTGAAACTATGGGTAAGGCTCTGATGGAAAGGCCTCAATGGGCAGGCGTTTTCTCTTTGCTTGCCGACCCCTTCAGACTGACAGTTGCTCAAGAGGGCTTCCTTCTCTCCCCGTGTCTCTCCTGCACGTAGAGAACCTATAACACTGCCTTCTTTTGAGTCAGATCTACAGCAGCCTTCTGCAATCCAGCATTCTCTAAATATGCTGGATTACAAAATCCATCTTTTCCAGCCAGCACCTCGCCATTTGAAGAGTATGAGAGTTGTAGTCTAGCATATTAGAAGGGCAGAGGGGTGGTCTTTCTGATTCTACTTGATGCTCTGGAGTTCCTTCTGTGGGATAAAGATCCTGCCTACTTTTCAGGAAGAAATATTTGAGGGGCTCTGGGGAGTGGAGATCAAAATCCAGTGCTTTTCTTTCTCTCCCTGTAGCTGGGAAAGATGCAGGGCATGTCTCTCCGCAGCAGCTGTTGGCTGACCCTGAGGATAAGAGGCAGTGTGCTCTCTGTCTTCAGTTTGGAGATGCTCCTTCCAAGGTAAAAGTGGTCCTGCTGGTCCAACCCCAAGGCCTTTGCTGCTGTAATGGCCAACCTCAGGGAAGCCTACAAGGAGGACATTAGTGTAGATGTACTATCCCATATTAAGGGGCGTGGTGGCTTAGCCGGTAAGACGCCAGGCTTGTCGATCGGAAGATTGCAAGTTCGGAGGTTCGAATCCCTAGCCCCGCGTGATGGAGTGAGCTCCCGCACTCGCCCCAGCTCTTGCCAACCTAGCAATTTGAAAGCATGCAAATGCAAGTAGATGAATAGGTACCACTTGGGTGGGAAGGTAACAGCGTTCCGCGCGTGTCATGCCGGCCACATGACCGTGGAAGCGTCTTCGGACAGCGCTGGCTCCAGCTAAGAAACGGAGATGAGCACCACCCCCTAGAATCAGACACGACTGCACAAATGTGCGGGGGGAACCTTTACCTTACTATCCCATATTAGCTCTCCAACAACTGACACGGCATAGCATGCTGGCTCTGATCCATTGTTGGAAGGTGCAGGTGCTCTAACCACTGGATATTGGCATTCCCTTGCTGCACTTTGAGCTAAGTAAATGGCATTTGGAATAAAGAAATAGGGAACTGGGGACCACCAGAGTTCTGATTTGGTTTGCTGCTACAGCATAGTCTGTTCAACAATCCATAATGCCCAGATTTACACATAACACTAGGCAACCAACCGTGACTGGGTTCACAAATCATAATAATCCAAAATGAAACACATCACGTCTCATTCAAATCTCTTCCCTTTAGGATGCAGGGAGGCTGCTGTACATTGGCCAAAATGAATGGACTCATGTCAACTGTGCCATCTGGTCAGCAGAGGTCTTTGAGGAGAACGATGGCTCCTTGAAAAACGTGCACGCTGCTGTGGCTCGGGGCCGGCAAATGGTGAGCTTGGGCCGTTCCTGTTCTACTCTGACAAGTCTGTCCAAAGGGGAGCAAGAATAGACCCTCCCTAGTGGAAGCACAACTTGAAATCATTTTGGTTTTATTGCAGATCACTTTATCTGTGCATTATGGTACATTTTGTACAGGATGTAAATGTTATAATATGGATTGTTGCGCCAGAGATGGGAGGGGTGGAATCATAACCAGAACTGTTATTAGATCTGTTGTTCAGACAGGATTTTCCAAGTCAGGTAACACAGTAGTACCCCAGCTGCTGATACTGGAAGATCTGCTCTGGCTTCAGCAGGAGTGCTGGTGAAAATTCTGCTTCAGTCCCAAAGACTCAAAAGTGGACCAGAACAGATGTCTAGCTGTATCCAATCCAGCATCTCAGTCTGCACTAAAACAAAAGCAAAACTTTCCCCCTCTGGGATGGCACTGAAAGACCATTTTGAATCCTTCTGTTTTCAGAGTCATGACCTAGCATTATTAATCTTAAGAAGTTGAGTCGGCCACACGATTGCCATACCTACTTTTTGTAACTGACAGGGCTTGCTTAATGATGTGGGGGAGATAGTAGGGAAAGGAGGGTGTGGCAGGCACAAGACGTGTGTGTGTGTATATGTATCTCTGTGTGTGTACACCACAAAAAAATTTTTGATTAGATGACAGCAAACTCAGTAGTGACCAGTGGCCTTTCTCTTGGATCAGTTGCAGCTTTTTGGCCCTTTGGCATCTTCTCTTAGTGCCATATTTTTGGCCTGCTGTACTGACATTACCACCCTGTCCTTGACTTACCTGTCTTTTCCTCCTTTAGCGCTGTGAACACTGTCAACGCACTGGGGCCACAGTTGGATGCTGCCTCTCTGCATGTCTCAGTAACTACCACTTCATGTGTGCCCGCCTCTGCCATTGTACCTTCCAGGATGACAAAAAGGTTTTCTGCCAGAAGCATGTTGACCTCCTGGATGGAACGGTAAAGGAGGGGGCCAGAGAACTGCTGGGGGGGGGGTTGAAGAGTGGAGGAGTTTCCATTAATGCTAGGATCAAAGGATCATGGCTGGGACAGTTTCATCACTTCTGGCCTTTGAAAAGCTGGAGGAGTGAGCTGGGTTTTCCATAGGTGTGCCTTCCAAAGCGATCTGCAAAGGGGTGTGTGCTGGTGACATTCATAAATACGGTTAAGCAGCGTGTTTAGCTGTCGTGTCTGTCTGCCTTCTAGGAGATAGTCGCTGAAGATGGGTTTGATGTCCTACGGCGTGTCTACGTCGACTTTGAGGGAATCAGCTTCAAGAGGAAATTTATGGTGGGCCTGGAGCCGGATACCATCCACATGATGATAGGTACTTGATGGGATGCAAAAGAGCTAAGGAAGCATTGGGGTCCAGAGTAGATGAGCTTTTCTTCTCCCATAAGGTGGTGGTTCTCATGGAGGATGTGGGAAAGACTGGCTAGTTTAAGGATAAAGAAGATCTGATCTGCAAGTGTCTCTGCAGCCCCTCATGTTCATCCCTCCCATCCTTAGATTGCATTGAAGCAAAATGGGCCATGCATGGTGGTGGAGGTGTGATGAGATTCAGGCCACCGTGTTTCCCCTCTAGTGGTGCTTTTTTTTTCACATGGAAATGAATGGGAGCAATTCATGGACATGGGATAAAAGACAGGCTCATATCACTGGAGTTAGAATTAAACCTGTTCTTGGTGGCCTCCGTGGCTACGTATGTGTAGGAAGGGGTGGGTGGGAATATTGGAGAAGAAGTTGCCTCCAAGGTCGATGAAGGTTCTCAGTCATCCAGGTGGAACAGTCTGTAGCTTGAATCATGTCAACTGGATTTCTATTTTCTCAGTGGAAACGTTTTGCTCCTTATCCAAGGAGCTTCTTCAGTCTGAGCAAAGTTAGTAAGGGAATCCTTAAATATGTTTCTAGGGTGGCTGTGTGACCTTGCACCTGGGGCTAGGTCATGGTTATTTTGAGATGTTTATTTCTAAGTCCCTTTATCATCTAAAGGAGGATCGTTAAGATTACCCTGCTGCTGTTGAGCTTGCGAAATGGTCTTAATCTCCCTAGGCACAGAAGACAAAGATAGGGGAAAGGTTTACTTTCTCAGACTGAAGAACAGACAGACAGAACTTTACTCAGACTGAAGAAGCTCCTTGGATAAGGAGTGAAACGTTTCTACTGAGAAAATAGAAATCCAGTTGACATGATTCAAGCCACAGATTGCCTCCAAGGGTTGCACTGACAGCCAAATTGGTGTCTGTCTATGTACCATCTAGAGAAGAACAGAAAATAAAGTCGTCTCTGTAGCAGTTCCTCAGTTGTGGAATGGCATTCTGAAGGTGTACCTGCTACCAATACTGTTTCAGGATAAAATCTTTTTATTTGACCGGGCGTTTAAAATTATTGTAATTTCAGCTAGTGACATGCTTTAATCCCTCTCGATTTTATTGTATGTGATGTTTGATCTTTTAATATTGTATCTATTTTAAATTTCTGAGTAGTAGTATCCTGAAATCTCTTTCTAGATCATAAGAGTCTCACAAATAGGGCCGTCTCCAAATATTGCAAATAAATAGATAGATCTCTTTAAATATGGGATTTAAACCCCTCCACCCCTGCTTCCAGTTCTTGGCTACCCAGGAACTGGTGTTCTGCTTTCGTTTTGTTTAATTTTGGGGGTGGGAAACCAAACTCAGGTTGCCAGTTGGGAATGCAAGGGGGGAGGGGGGCTGGGGCTGACTCAGCATCCATCTTGGCATCTTTGGGTAAGGCTGGGAAGACCCCCTGCCTGCCACCTTGAGAGCCTCTCCCAGCAGGTGCAGGTAGCATTGAGTAGGCTGGCAGAGGGCTCCGACTCTGTTGAAGACTGCTTCCTATGTTCTTTTCGCAGGAAGGGCTGTAGCTCAGTGGTAGAGCAGCTGATTTGCATGCAGAAAGTCCCAGGTTCAGTCCCATCATCTCCAGGTAGGGCTGGGAGAGTCCCCTGCCTGACACCTTGGAGAGCGTCTGCCAGTCAGTGTAGATGGTACATAGCTTGATGAACAAGTGGTCTGACTCCCTACGAGGCAGCTTTCTGTCTTCATATATGCTCTGCAGCATTACCAGCATGGGTAGCCTGAGGTAGAAAACTCTTCCCCATCCTTCTCATCCTGCCCCCATTTACTTCCATGGGCCACCACCCGCCGGGACGTTCTTGGGTGCAAGCCCCACGGAAACCAGAGACTCCCACAGCAGGCTTTCACAGTGACTTACGCCCAGTTGGTGAAGCATGTTGGATCCTCTCTTGCTCAGCCAGCCGTAACAGCTCCCCAAATCTTGTCTCTGCTGTCAGGCTCCATGAAGATCGATAGCTTGGGGATGCTGACGGACTTGTCAGAATGCGAGGGACGGCTTTTACCTGTAGGCTACCAGTGAGTATCCACTTCTGAGATGTTGGTTGCGGTGTCATATTCCATTCTTTGGCGGGATCCCGGAGAGCCAGAATTGACGCCCGGTTGTATGCGCGTGGGGTGATACATAACACGAACAGAGGTGTGATTGATGTTATCTTAGTGCCCTATTTTTTGTGAAGGACCCCAGAAATGTCTCAATAGCTGTTGCTGCTGGGTGAACATCATCCCATTATACATTCCCAGGCAAAACCTACACGATGAAGCCTGTTTGCTTTCCAAACAGGCAGCTTGCTATTTAGTTACAACAGGCTGCTCTTGGCATATTGAGGTCCAAGGCTCGTGAAAGCGATGGAGACCTTTGGAATTGGAAAGTACAAAGGATTTGATTGGAGAGAGACAGGCTGAGATCCGCTCGCTTAAGCAAGGATTAGTTTGCCCTCTGAATTTACGCTTTCGGTACTTGCCGGCAGGGTGGCTGAAGAGAAGTTGAATCTTCCACTCCCCTTTCCATAGCATACTTTCAGTGTATTTTGAGGAATAAAGAGATTCTCATCGGCAGTAGTGATCGTGAGTGCAAAGCCAGGTGCATATTTCCTTCCAAATGCATGCCTGACTTTACCTAAGCCCCAGTGCCAAAATGCCTGCTATGAATACATTCCTGAAAAATATTATGCCAATACTCTACTATAGGAAATGTGCTGGCTAAAGATGCTTGGTTTTTGCCTAGCTTCTAAAAAAGCTCCCTCAGTGGCCGCATTAGCTAGGGATGCTGGGAGATACAGCCCTACGCATCTGGAGAGTACCAGGTTGGAAAAGGGTGATTGTCCCTTTAGAGAAGGAAGAGCACATCTTTGGTAGCCTGTGATGGGGGATTTTTTTTTTAATGGAATAGGGCCAGGATTTTTTTACACACACACACACACACACACCGCCCTCCAGTTTTGTCCTTGTTTTTTAAGCACATTAAGCTTGCCTTAGGACTTAAGACAGGCTTAAGGCTTGATTATAATGTTTAAAATTATTTTCTCTCTCCTGATGGCAGGACACCATGCTGCAAAGTTTCAGCAATAGTATTTAGGGGGCCACAAAAAATATATATCGGGGTTGCAGGTTGCCCACCTCCTCTCTAGCATGAAGGTGCATGGTTCCTAGGCATCCTGCTGCTTAGACCAAGGGGGTACAGGGATTCTTTGCTTCCTTCTGAACATATCCCTACCAGATGTTCCAGAATATATTGGAGCACAGTGGATGCCCGTAAGCGGTGCCGATATACATGCCGGGTCCTGGAGTATCGGCCAAAGCTGAGCCAAGAAGAGCCAGACGCCTCGGGAATGCAGGAAGAGAACCACACTATTGTACACAGCCCTGCTGCCCCTGTGGGTAAGTCTGGGCCTTTTTCTAGACCTGTTTTGGATTTCACTTTTCCATCTAGTGCAGAAACGCGACCGATGATTTTACGCATCCCTTAATGACGGGGGAAAGGGGTTTGGAGCCAGCTTAGCAAACTCATTGGATAGTTCTGCAGTCCTTCTACCTGCTAGACTGAGCAAGGAAATGTTTTTTTCTTGGTCACTAACTCAGCAGCCCCCTGCCAAAACCCAGTGGGCTCTGGGGTTTTGGCGCAGGGACTGTTTCTTAGGAGCAGAATGCATCTTTTGTACATGCAAGGACTCAGTTCCTTCTAAGTCAAGAAAATTGGGTATAAGTAGTTGAGAAAGCTCTTTGCTTGGATAGCCATTAGCACTGAGGGGTGGCAGCAGAAGAAAGGTGGTCAAATAGCCTGACCTGCTTTAAGGCAGCTTCTTTGTACTGTCTGTGTTCAGCTCCAAACCATAAGGAGGGTTGGGCTAGGTCTGGGGCTTGATCCCAGTATCTAACCACTCAGTGTCAGTCCCACTAAGTAGACCAGACCAGGAAATCAACTCCACAGGAAGACTAGAACTACTTTTATCGAGCTATGCTATAACAACTGAATCTTGCAGGTCTGATTGGGCTGTCCCTCCTCCCCCTTCTTATACTCCAGTGAATTAGAGAGGTGTCTGCCCGAGCCCCTTCCAAATATTATCTCGTTGCTCTGGAGTTAAAAAATGCTTCGCCCCCTTTTGCCTAGGTTCTTGCGTCTTCCTTACTCTCTGCATTCCGTCAGCCAGATCTGGGGTGGCCTCATAAACCTGGAGGTTTATTATCTTGTACCTACAAGTAACTTGTCACTAGCAAGGTTCTGGTTAAGGTGATAGTCCTTACCCTTGAGGATTACTCATATTCAAGAGGAGCACTCTTGAGTATCCCTGCTGCATATAGGATACCTGCTAGAGCAGCGTTTCTCAACCTTGGCAACTTTAAGATGTGCCATTAAGATAATCTCCATGGCTGGCTGGGGATTTCTGGGAGTTGAAGTCCACACATCTTAAAGTTGCCAAGCTTGAGAGACAATGTGCTAGAGGCTTCCAAAACTGCACTGGTTGCACAGCCTCGGTCCTTTTCCCATGGGATAGCCCGCTGGGTGCCAGAATTCCTTGCCCGTTCCAGGTCTCCGGGTTCCACTGCTTCTGTGTTCTACCTCTGGCACGTTAACTGTTTTCAGATCCTAACCTCAGAGAGAAGCCACTTCAGGAGGCACCCCCTCCTGTGCCACCGCTGGAGCGCCACTCTCCAGCACAGAACCCAGGACCTCTGCCACCTCCAGAGCCTGCTGTCTCCAAGCCGAAATCTCTCACTGGAGCTCGCATCAAAGTGCCCAACTACTCCCCCACCCGGCGGCCCCTAAGCGGGGTGTCGTCCCGCCCGTTGCCTTCTCCCGGTGAGTACCTGGCAGTCGACATCCATGGGGCGTGGATTGCGCACTTTAAAATCAAGGGTTGGCTCTTGAGCCAAGGCTGCCCAACTCCTGGGACAAAACAGCTCACTGAGATGTAGCGTAGACAGGGTGGGGGTCCCCTTTTCCTTTTTTGTTCTCTGACTAAGCCACAATGACTTGGTTTCACTCATTGCATTAGACTAGCGTTTTTCAACCTTGGCAACGTTAAGACGTGTGGACTTCAACTCCCAGGATTCCCCAGCCAGCCATGCTGTCTGGGGAATTCTGGGAGTTGAAGTCCACACATCTTAAAGTTGCCAAGGTTGAGAAACACTGTGCTAGACCATTATCCAGGGTTGGTTTCACATACAACACTAGACTCAACCCATCCCAACCCCTACACAGCGTGTGAAGCTGGTTATGAGAAGGGAAGGTCTAGCAAAGTTACCCGGAGAGGTGTGAAGAGAGGGGAGGATGGGATGGGGGTATCATGGCATATCCTCCTTCAAAGCTTTTTTCAGGCTAGCCCTCTAGCAAAACATTCAGGTAGCCCTCGCTTAACGACTACAATTGGGACCAGAATTTTGGTTGCTAAGCAAAGCGGTCATTAAGCGAATCAACCCAATTTTACGACCTTTTTTGCGGCGGTCGTTAATCGAATCACTGTTGGCGTTCAGTGAGCCACGTGGTCATTAAGCAAATCACGCGGTTCCCCACTGATTTTGTTTGCCAGAAGCCAGCCAGGAAAGTCAAAAATGGCAATCACGTGACCACAGGATGCTGCGACAGTCATAAATGCAAACCGGTTACCGAGCACCCAAATCGTGATCACATGACCACGGGGATGCTGCAACAGTCATAAGTTTGAGGACCGGTTGTAAGTCAGTTTTTCAGCGCCGTCCTAAGTCCGAACCGTCACTAAACGAATGGTTGTTAATACCATTATAATTAACGTCCCCTCTGGATGTGGGGAGAGTTGTCAACTGTCAACCGGGTGATAGGTTGGAGGTTTGTGTCCACGGCAGATTCCTGACCAGGAGAGAACCCGGCGGCCAGGGCACTTCTGCTCGTCTTGACGCCTTCTTTGTTCTCTTCCCCTCCCCCCCTTTTTGCAGGGAGCGCTTCGTCCATGTCCCATCATATCTTGACTGTGGGTGACCCCGACTTTCCTCCTCCGCGCCGCACGCAACGCCTCAGCCCCATGTCTCCTAGCAGTAAGCCTCGCCCCCGCCGGTCCCCTCTCCCGCCCCAAGCCCCTGCTAGCAGGACTAGCCCCCCCGGCACCTCTCTCAGGGCAATGCCGCCCCTCCCAGACTGCCCCACGGCTGGGAACGGCTTCAGGCATCCTTCTACCTCAGCCGGGCGTGACGAGCAGCGGCCCGTAGCTACCTCACCCCCTCCCTCGTCCCCCCCTGTGCCGCCAGAGCTGGCCTTTGAGCTCAACGTCTCCGACTTGGAGTTTGACGACAGCCTTCTGGACGAGCCTTTCCAGGAAGAAGAGCTGGGAGTGCCACGGACGTGCCCCCCCTCGCCCGGACTGGGCCTGCCCCAGTTAGACGGGCTGGGCGACGGCGAGAGCGAGGAGGAAGGAGAGGCCGGCCGTTACTTCCGCTTCCCGCGCACGGTGGTGACCCGAGACCCACCTCTGCCGCCGTACCCACTGGACCTCCCGCTGCCCCATATCCACCAGCTGGACGGCATAGACGACGGCACGGACAGTGAGGCCGACGCGGCGGGGGGACACCCTTCCGCCAAGGGCAAGCAGCCCGAGCCGAGGGTCGAGCGAGAGCTGGCCGGCCCCGCTCCAGCTCCAGAGGACTTGCCCTCGGACATTGTGGACTTTGTGCTGAAGAACATGGATGCCCCCGAGAGCAAGGCCAGCCCCCCTTCTTGCCTCAGTCCGATGCCACTGCCACCGGCGCCTCCTACCTCTGCCAGCCTCAACGGCACTGAGTCAGCCCATCCCAGCCCTGCTCCAGATCCAACTCCAACCTTAACCCTTGGTTGTGCCCAAGTGCCATCCACCCCTGAAGTGGCAGTGCTGGGGCCTGAGGGGCAAAAGCCCAATTCCAGAATCATTCTGGTGAACAAGCTGGGTCATGTGTGCATGAAAGTTCAAGGCGAGGAAGGCCCATTGGCCACTCAAGATGGGGAGCAGGCTTCCAGCTGTAAGGCCAAACCAAACCCCACACCACTGTCCACCGCACCCAACCTTGGCACAGTCATTCTGCGGGCACCTCTGGGCCTGACTCCTAACCCCTTGCCCACTTGGACCATCCGGGGCCCAGTGCTTAGCATGGTACCCATGATGAACGTGGTGGGCACCACATCTCAGGCTGTTGGTGGTGGGCAGTTGGCACTGGGTGCCCCAGCTCTGGTGACACCCTCCCTGGGACTCCAACAGACCTGTCTTCTTCAGCCTGTCGCCATGAATTCTGGTGTGCTTAGTATTCCTGGCTTGGTGTCTTTGCCTGGCCCTCGCCCAGCCATCCGAGTCAAGAGAGTTTCTACATTTGTCGGAAATGTACCCGTCAAGAAGATAAAAGTGGATGGGGTTAATGATGAGGAGCCCTCGCCTGTAACTCCCACAGTTATTCCTGATCACTTGGCAAATAATTGCGTTTCTGGCAGTACAATGGTTCCTGGGTAAGTACAGTTATCTTTAGCTGTCTCTTTTGTTCCTCCCATATTGATTACATAGAAGTTGTGTTGAAAACCAAAAACACGCATTGTTTGAGAATTACTTCACTGTAACAAGACCCAGCAGATTGAGAGCCCTGATCCAAGGAGAACATGCTACAACAGCTGTGAGATCCATGCTTCCAGATGCCCATCTCCTTTGTGCTGAATGCTAGTACAGTGTTAAATCTAGCATCTCATGATCTAGACACTATCGTTTTAATTTAGATGCAACAGTGTATTTTGCAGTCCCATCTAAAGTTATTACCATTCTAACACCAGATCTCATTACATACGGTTTTTCTTTTAAGATACTAACTATTCTGCCCCTAATACTGCAGATAACACCACACAAAGCAATTCTTCACATGCACAATCTTGAGTTTTGCTGGTTCTCAGGGCGGAGGATGCCTGGAGAAAACTTGCATTCAGAAATAAGAACCGGTAAACAATACCTATCCTCATCCTACCAGCACCCGGACCCACTGGACTATTTTCTGTGTATCTGGTTTCAGTTCCTTGTTTTGTAGCTCCAGTTCTCTGTAACGAGAATCAGGCAGTCCCTTTCTAGGAATTGAAAGTGGTCCTGGCATGGTGCATCTGGTAATGGGGTGGCATTAACACCCACTTTCACACTCAGCTGGTTTGCAGGCACAGATTATTTGTCTCAGTCCAAAAGGCAGCTAACCACAGAAATAACATTAAAACCAAAGATAGGAACAGGATAAAAGTACAAGCAGTAGCTTAGACTTAAACTGTAGGTGCTTCCCTTTGCAGAGGTGATGCTGCTGTTCAGCTCTGTGCTTTCTTGATGACGTGGGTATCTAGAACATTTTCAGTCCATCTTGAAGCTCATGGCCCCAGAGCAGCTCTTATTGACCTGATGGGTCACTTCTATTGTTGGGGCAGGGCGGGAGGAGCAGGGAAGGATGGGGAAATATTGGTCATCCTTGATTGCTTGGAGATTTTCACCATCATTTATGGTACCATTTATGCTTCTGAGTTGTGCCTGGAAAACTAAAGTGTACAATTGTTTTTCTTCGACTTGTAGGATGGGTTTCACAGGCCTTCTTTGGACCGTCTGCTCATCTCTCTAGCATTGCACTAAATGTCCCACAAAGCCCCTAACCCAGTGTTGTTTTTTTTAATACTGACATGAAGCTCCAAGTTGGGATCTTCTGAGGATTTATAGCCAGTTGTTGTCAATATGTTAATTAAGCCTGCCTCTCTCTGTTAACTGAATCAAGTGAAACTGGAAATGCTGAACTGGTATCAGGAGATAAGGGTAGAGAGACTGAGCTAATGTCTAAACCAGTGTTTCTCAACCTTGGCAACTTTAGGTTGTGTGGACTTCAACTCCCAGAACTCCCCAGCTAGCATGGTGGGCTGGGGAATTCTGGGAGTTGGAGTCCACACATCTTAAAAGTTGCGAAGGTTGGGAAACACTGGTCTAGAAGCAGTGATGGGGAGTAAAAAGTCAAACATACTTTAAAATTCTGATAATGTGGGGAAACTGGAGGTAAATGGTTCCCAAGTTCAGGGAGATGGTGCTCTGCCTTTTCTGGATGGAAATGCAAAAATCGGGTGTTTAAGTTTAGAATTTCTCCTGACCCGGCTTTGCCACTAGAGTTGGTCATTCAGAGTGTCTTTTACCAGCTTTCAGGATAAGGCTGGCCAACCTTTATACAGCTGTGGGCTGCATTGTTTTGTACTGGCTTTTGGCTAGTTGCCAACCTCGAGGGCTACAGGGGAAGTGATGGTGACATCACAGAGGAGCCAACGCTGACATTTTCAGTCCCTCTTCAGCCATTGTAGTAGATCCATTGAGTCTACCAAAGGTTTAATACACTTCTTTTATTGCTTACCTTAAAAAAAACTAACATGGATAAATTGCATCACTATAAGACAATTCACCTTGAATTTTCAGCAACACAATTTGGGGGGAGCTCCAGGAGGCTGGGGGAGTTGTCCCTGTACAGGCAGTTTGTACCTACAACAGCTCCTGTATAATAGGATCCACCTTCTTCTAACCTATCATGGACAGGGAGAATCTGTTCACAATTATCCATGGCTTGGTCACTTCCTGATCAAATTGCTGTAGTATGTGATACTGTGCATAGAGCTGATTTGGAAGGAAGTCCAGATAGAGTTGCCAGGATTTTCCAGATGATCTTGATTCTGATCTCACCGAGAGCCTGCTGCCTGCCTTCCACTTTTCACTCTGTTCAAAGCATTCATTTTTGTTTTTGAGATCCTAAAGGGTTCAGGAGTTGAGTACCTGAAGGAGCTCCCTCCTCCAATATTCAGTTCATGGATAAAAGGCCTTCCGGAGGAGGAGGAGGAAAAATGGTGACAGCTAGAGGGAGACTCTTTTATTATGTGGCCTTACAGTTTGGATTTTTATAATCCTGTAAGTTGTCCTGGAACCACTTTTGGTGAAGAGGAGCCTATATATGTTTTATGTCAATAAATAGAAGGTACCAGTAAGGTTTTCCATTCCAGTGGTGTATACACATTTCTTCTATCACAATATAAATTGATTTGAAACAGTCCTCCTACCATTCCATGCTTGTTTATTCTCCATAAGGAAAAAAATGGAGCGAATCCCCATTCCAAGTCACCTCGATCTCTTTGAATCGGCTGTCGGGTGTTTGGAGCCTTGGTCACTGGCAGCTGCAGATTGGCGGAAGGTAGCTACGCCGCTGCTCGGTGACCCGATTGGCTTCGGGGTCAGCAGCCTTGCAGAAATAGCTAAATGGCATTGGTTTCCCTGGCACAAGTGTCTGTTTATGCAAGCGTGCGTGTATGCGTGTGTATCTATTGAAATGGCCCCTTTGCCCTGCAGCCTGGGGAGGGTACGGATGAAGACGCCCACAGCAAAGGGCGTCCTAAACCTGGATGTGTTCAAAGAGGAGGCGAGCGTCGTCAGCGAAAACGAGCTGTAAGTGAATCGGCTTCAAGCTTAGGAGCTCGGCTTTTTGCTTGCCGCTGGCTCTTAACCCTTCCTTTTCGGTTGCCTCTGCAGGTCTCCGATGGAGCATTCTCCTTCCTTGGCAGCACTGCATTCCCGTCCTGGATCCCCGGAGCAGCTCCAAAAGTCTATGCTGGAACATGTCTGGCATAGATACGCAGGTAGAACCCTCTGCTTGTGCCATGTCTAGTTTGACAAAAGGGGTCAATAAATGTTGGGGGGGGGGCTAGTTCCTGATAGATACAGCTAAGGATAACCAGATCAGTCTTTATTGTGGTCCTAGACCAGCATAAATCCAAGGATAAAATGGCAGTTTTTACATAACCCGTGGGGATAACCAGCATACTGTAGAAATTACATTGCAGATGGAGGTCCAAGGGACCAGAGTTCAAATCCCCATTTGCTCATAAAATCTGATGGGTAGTCCTGGAAGAGCCATTCAGCCTAACTGACCTGAATAGATACTTGTGAGGATTATTTATTAGGAGTAGAGAAGAACTGTTAAGGTTTTAATAGCATAAGAATGTAGACGTAAATATACACTAATACATTAACGATGAGTGATCTCAGCATCAGGTCTCACATAACCTTGTTTTCAACATGGCCCATTAAAATATATATGTATAGTGTGTGTGTGTGTGTGTGTGTGTAACAGCGGTCCCCAACCTTTCTGGCACCAGGGACCGGTTGTGGAAGAAAATTTTTCCATGGACTTGGGGGGCGGGGTTTGCAGGCAGGAGCCAATCGCACACACCGGGGGGCGGGGTTTGCAGGAGGGAGCCCCGCGGCCCACTTCCTAACAGGCCCCGGCCCACAGGTTGGGGACCCCTGGTGTATCACATATATCCTATTCATAGAATAGGAATAGAAATAGAAATAGAAATAGAAATGGAATGGAATAGACTAGAATGGACTGGACTGGACTGGACTGGACTGGACTGGACTATCCCATCCCAAGCTGAGCTCCATGAAGGAAAGACTTAGTATGTATAAATGCAGAAAGTTAGAATGGATACTTAACACAAGTGCTTTGGTCAATCAGTCATCCCAGCACTTTAGAGCAGCCAATGTGGGTACATAGGTTCAGTGCTCGAACAGACAGCACACCTGCCTCTGGAATTCTAGAAGTTGCAATTCCAACCACACATCTGGAGAGAATGGGCCTAAGAAGTATCTTACGAAAAAGTTAGGTGAGATGTACTTTTTCTGGGAAAATCTCAACTCAAGGCTAGTTTTTGAAATTTTGTACTTTATGTGGGATGACAGTTCTGTGCAAAGCACTCCTTTTTTTCAAAAAATCCTTGAATTTTCTCCTTTTCCCTCTGCCCCCATATTGGGCCCTCCCTCTGCTGCTCCATTACCAAAGATGTTCACACAGGCAGTCTCCACACAGTAGAGTAAAAAGGATTTGGGACTCTTTTTTTGCCCTTAGGAGACCTTTCCAGCTCAGACGAAGACAATCTGAAACAGGAGGACAAAGAAAACGAGGTGCCCCGCAAAACGCAGCCCCACTTGTGTTTTGAGATCACCAGCGAAGATGGCTTTAAAGTGCAGGCTGACAGCATTGACGGTGAGGAGGGGAGCAGCCTTGGCAGAAGTCCTTTGGTCGTTCTGTTGGCTGCTCTGTACCGCCTGCAAAACTCCATCGATAGTACCCCAAGTCTCCCTCTGCCCAGCACATACATTTAGAGGCAGTTATGTTTGCAGTGAATTGTCCAGCCTCTCATAATAATTCATTTGTGTTCTGCTTATATTCAGGTGCCTGGAAGGCAGTGATTGAGAAGGTCCAGGAAGCCCGCACCAATGCCCGGCTCAAACACCTGTCCTTTGCAGGTAATGAAAGTTCTATACCGGTCCGGATTGTTCAGCATTTTCCAGTCTGGCCTGCATTGGCTTCTCAGTTGCAGATCAAAGTGCAGGTTGATAACGGTTGAAGGGGATAAGCCATAGGAGGGAAAGATAGATTAGCATAGCTTTAGGCTTTTTTCTGTGAAAGCAGGACATCTTGGAATCAGGCCTGGGTGCTGAATTGCACACACCTGCTTTTCGTTACAGGAATGAATGGCGTGAGAATGTTGGGAATGCATCACGATGCTGTCATCTTCCTGGTGGAGCAGCTGTATGGTGCCAAAGCCTGCCACAAGTATAAATTCCGATACCACCAGCATGAAGGCGAGGAAGAGGAGCTGCCTCTCAATCCTCACGGTTGTGCCCGGGCTGAAGTCTATGTCAGGTGGATGAATAACTTTCCTTTTTTCTTAGTGCGGGGCAATAGCCAGCTTCAATACGGTGAAGTCTGGGCAGCAACAGAAAGGGGTTCCTTATCCAGTAGATTTGGAAAGCAGGCTAGAATGTGTAGGTGAGGAATGGTGACTGAAAGAGGAAAGGACAGAGAATCCATTTGGGTTCTGAACCATCCTCTATTCCTTCTCCTTCAGGAAATGCACCTTTGACATGTTCAACTTCTTAGCATCTCAGCATCGTGTGCTTCCTGAGGGTGGCCCTTATGATGAAGAGGAGGATGAAGTGCAGCTGAAATCCACCAGGTAAAGAGGCTCTCCCAGTCTCATTGTCCTGGAGTGGGAGCAGACATCGTATCATCTATCATGACTCTTGGGTTGGGTGATGCCATGCCCTAGCAGCTGTGTACAACCAAGAAAACTGGATCCTCACAGTCAGGCTTATTGAAAGGAAAAAAGGGAGGTCATGTTACAGAAATCTTGGCAACTGGATGCATTTACTTTAGTACTCCAATTATCTCTTTAAGTTCGTTAAGGTGAGGATCCCTTGATCTTCTTGCTAACCTCCTGTTAGCAAGTTAGTTGTTAGTGGGGAGGTGGCTATCCATTTTCCTAATAAAGGAGGATAATAAAGAATGTGTAAATGTTCTGAATTTGACTATTTTGCAAGCCGCCAACCTTTTCTCCAGATTTTGTGGCATTCAAAATAGGTACAGGTTTATTCATGAGGGAAGAACCATTGAAATCAGGTTAATTAACTCTTAATTAGGTTACATTGATTTCAATAGATCTACATGATAGCCTATGATTAGACCTGGATTGAACCCAGTATCTGTTACTATATAGCCTTCAAAATCCCATTACTGATGGCCTGTGTGTTAATTTGAGGTGGATGAGATATGAACCATGCAAACTTTTAAATAGTGCACTTTTTCTTCTTTAGCCAATAAGACTAAGAGCCTGAACAGCCAAGTATCCCTAATAATAACCTTTGTGTCACATCTGTACCGAAGTATTGCACTAAATACTTAGTGAGGGGGGGAGATATTTCCTGCCCAGAATCTTGTGTCTGTTCACAAGATCTTGTGTAGTTAACTGTCAAAGAGCCAATCATGTGCCGTGTGGTTTTTGGCCTGATCTGATCTATTATTTTTTAGGCGGGCCACCAGCTTGGAGCTACCCATGGCCATGAGGTTTCGGCACCTGAAAAAAACTTCCAAAGAGGCTGTGGGAGTGTACAGGTAATGCTTCAAAGGGTTCCCCACTTGTCTAAGTCCTCCAGACAAAGTGTAGGCAAATCTGCGTCCTGTACTTCTTTCAGGATCTCAGAAAGCAAAAGTCCTGCCAGCCCGCTGGGTTAATTGTTATCCCCTTTGTTAGTTCCCACATGTCAGATGTTCTCTCCCTTTTAGGTCAGCCATCCATGGCCGGGGCCTGTTCTGCAAGCGCAACATTGACGCAGGCGAGATGGTCATTGAGTACTCCGGCATCGTCATCCGTTCGGTGCTCACCGACAAGCGCGAAAAGTACTATGATAGCAAGGTAGTGCTGCTGGAAGGGGAAAGGAAGGAGGTGCATGCTGGGAAGGAACTACCATGGTTCCCAAGTTGTTCTACTCTTAGCTCTGTTGGGTTCCTGGTGTTCTCTGAGCATCCTTCTCTTCTGCAGGCATTTCATTATCAAGCTAGGTAACCTTATCATTGCAAGTTTGTGGTTCACCATGCAAACTTCCTGCTCATTCTGGAACATTTGGTGGAACTCATTTCCAACTTTCCTCCTCATTCACGAGGACTAGGGCCCAAAATTCTTGTCCGTAACCAAGAATCCAACAACTCAACCCTGAGCTACATGGATTCTCCACGATGGCAACTCTTAACTCTCCTCTCCACCCCTGCAGGGCATCGGATGCTACATGTTCCGTATCGATGACTTTGATGTGGTGGATGCCACCATGCACGGCAACGCTGCCCGCTTCATCAACCACTCCTGCGAGCCCAACTGCTACTCCCGCGTCATCCACGTCGAGGGCCAGAAGCATATCGTCATCTTCGCCCTGCGGCGGATCTTCCGGGGCGAAGAGCTCACCTACGACTACAAGTTCCCCTTCGAAGACGCCGGCAGCAAGCTTCCCTGCAATTGTGGAGCCAAGCGCTGCCGTCGCTTCCTCAACTAGAGACTGGTCCCTCGCCTGGCCTTCCAGACCCAGACCCTTGCCCCGCCTCTTCCCGGTGTCGGCGGGAGGGCGGGCGTGCCGAGGGGCAAGGAGGGAGCTTAATCATGGCATACCTGTCTAGGTGGGCTGCTGCGTTGCTGACTCATCCCTTTCATCCCTTGAAGCGTGTGGCTCCAAGGGCCTCGATCATCTCCAAAGAGCGTCAGTGATGCCCATGTTGTGGGTGATGAGGGGAAGCTCTCAGCGGCAGCTCCGTCCTTTTTTGGCTTGAAATTATGACACGCAGAGCTACAGGGCAAAGGTGGGAAGAGAGACCTCTTATTGGTGCCCTTCTGCTTCGTAGACCTGATTCTTCCCCCCCCTCCTCCTCCTCCTCCTCCCCCCTCCCCAATCCTATGGGGCGAGAACAATCTTTTATTTTGTACTTTTAAATTTTGTGATCTCTCTCCCTCCTCCAAGATACGTTCTCTGTTTTAAAGAAGAAGAAAAACAAAACATCAAACCCAGGAGGATGTAAATACTTGTACAAATTTCTAAACCTGTTTATTTTCTATGCACTTTTTTATTTAAGATGCTCAGTCAACTCAGATGGGAAAGGGTTGGATTCTTGTTGGTATAATTTTAAATAAAACGCAATTTTGACACAAGGCTGTCCTCGTGGCTTCGGCTGCTTTAATGTCAGGATGAAGGAGAACATGTTTTCTGTGAGGTTGTGAATGTTGAACAAAACCTCTCTGGAGAGGGACAGTGGCGGTTCTATGATTTAATGAACTTTCCTGGGTTATAGCAGAATTGAGAATATTGGCTTCTCTTAAACAAGTATTGATAATTGCTGCCTGAAGGCCCCTACTTGCCTCCTTCCACTAAGCCTAACTGAACTGACCATGCAAGTTTGAATTGGCATCTCTAGGTTGTTTCTCCTAAAAAAAACAACCCAGAGCAATAAGCCAGGATTTTAAAAAATTCAGACACCTTAGGCCATACAAACTCAGTGAGATGCAGTTGCACTTCCAAACATTTATGTACAAGCTGGCTTGTGTTCCCACATTAGTTGTGAACTTGGGTGCATATCCTCTTGATATTAAATTTTGAAGTTGGAGGGTCTGTGTGCCAAAGAAAGAATTTACTCCATCTTTCCCAAATTAGGAATATATTGCAAGGCTGAAACTAAACATGACTGGCAGCACCTGTTCAACAGTGTCTGGAGTCAAAGGTTAAGCCACACTACTCGGATGTAGCAGGGGCAAGGACCCCTTATAAATTTTTGCATGAAACAAAAAAATGCACTTATGACTTGTGGTTTTGATGATCAGAAAAAAAAATAGATAACAGAAAAAAGTGAGCTTTTTTTTTGTAACCATAGAGTAAGAGAGAACTTTGTAATCATACTTGTATTTGCTGCAAAGAAAATCAGAAGCGGCTTCTTTCTATTTCTTTTTATCTTTTCTTTCTGCACCTTTTTCTTTTTCTCTTTCTTTCTTTGTTATCTTTACTCTGTATTCGTTTTTGTTAGTTTTTATTTTCTTTTTAAAACTTTTAAAAATTAAAAAAAGGAAGTAGCAGGGGCAAGACGTGGGCAGGGAAGTTGAAAAAGCAACCTGGAAGAACACAGCGGCAAACCAGCAGCTCCCACGACCAGGCCACGTGCAGTACCACGTGCACAGTAACGTCACACAAATGCTGCCATTGCATCTTGCCATCCGAACCGCAGACACAAGTGGTGTTGTGTCTGCCGTAGTGTTTGTGCTTGCGTCTGACGTTGGCCCCGAAGGACACAATGGCAGCATTTGTGCGGTGTCATTGCGCAGGTCAGCAGTTAGACCCTTGCAGACATCCATATGACAAACCCCTTCCGTATATGGCCACAAAAACGGCAGGGACGTAAAGAGTTTCCAGGAGCTGGAAATTTTATTTCATTTGGATCTAGTCACATATACAAATTATCAGTCCATTTTCCCAACACTTTGTCTGCTTGAGCTGTACCAGTGTTTATCAAATTCGGCAGCTTTAAGAGGTGTGGACTTCAACTCCCAGAATTCCCCAGCTGGCTGGGGAATTCTGGGAATTGAAGTCCACACCTCTTAAAGCTGCCAAGTTTAAAAAACACTGAGCTATACAATGAAGATCCCCTTCCTGTAGGCACCAGCTGTGTTCACACAACCCAACCTGGTATGGGTTCCAAGCCTAATAGCTGCATTCCTAGAACACGCTCAGCTTGGTTAATGTGAACGATTGCTTTTGAGAGGCTCAACACATTGTCCAAAGCTCGGTGTATTTATGAAAAAACAACATAGTACTTGCCCCATGCCGTCTCTAATAAACCCTAGCAAATCGCAACTTTGGTTCAGTTCAGTGTTAATTGTTTTAAAACAGTATTTTTCCCCAGGGGGACTCTGGGAGTTGAAGTCCACACCTTTTAAAGTTTGAAAAACACTGTTTTAAAACACCGATTCGCGGCACCCACGAATGGAGAAGCGCACAGCCCCGCCCGCTCCGCACGTGACTCCCTTTAAAAAGAACTAAAACTACCGGCATCCTCTTCGACGAGAAACAAAATCCCAGCATGCCTTGGGGTTGGCGTGATTCGCCCTCTAGATTTCGAAAGCTGGACTTTTCAGAGTGGTAGAATCGGGAAGGTCTTTGCCACGCCGGGGTTGGACTTCGGCTCTGTCCAGAATAAAAAATTCCAGGACACTCCAATTTCAGGGTCCTTGTTTTCGTTTGTTTGCTTTGCTTTTGCCTAAATATGACCGAGAGCAGCTGTTAGCAGTTAATTATTCTGGGGGCGAGCTTGCAGATTGCTACGCGTTGCTGTCCAGCAGTGTGCATTTATTACATTCAGAATGGCTTCCTTGCTTTCTGCCAGCGAAAGGCCACCACCGGATGCCGCATCTCCCCGGCGACTTTGGATTACAAGTCCTATAAGCCACAGCTAGTAAACAGCTGAGCAGAAGAGGACCTGTAGTCCAAAGCGACCTGGGAGGTAATTTTAGGCCACTCGTAGAGGGGGAGTGGGTCTATTTATACAACACGCTTCCGCCGATCAGTTCCAAACCCAGGGGCCGCTTTGTTCCTTTTAACCTCGGTTGTAGTTTGGGGCTTGGCTCCGTTCTACTCCCACGTGTTGTACCAACCCAGAAAACGGAGACCTCCAACAGCCGGGCTCAGAAGGCCTTGGGGGATCCCCGCGCCGCGTGCCCGCTTTCCCTCCCCAGCTTTTCCCCCACGCCTTCCATGCCTCCGATCTCTCATTTGGCATTTTCCTGCGGCGCGCGGACTACAGCTCCCAGAGTTCCTGGCTGCAGGGGAAGGGAGGGGTGCGGCGGGGCGGGGCTTTCGGCCAGGAAGTTGCTGCGCAGGGAGGGAGAGGGGGCTCCGGCGGGCGGGCTTTGGAAGAGCGGAGCGACGCGGGTCTGGTTCGGTCCCCTCCCCTCCAGCCCCGCACCGTCTCCAGCGCGGGGCTTCCTATCCTCCTGCCTTGGGATTGGGAGGGCCGCCAGCCGTGGGCACCATGAACCTGGAGCGCGTTTCCAACGAAGAGAAGCTAAACCTGTGTCGGAAATACTACCTGGGTGAGCCGGGGCTGGCGGGTCCAGCGCAGCCTGATTGGGGGGTGGGTGGGGGGGGGAAGAGCGGCCTTGGGGGCCCCGACAGCCCCTTGGATGCAGCCCAAGGTCTCTGCAGGGCGCCAGGTGGGGTAGGACTGGGGTCCTTTCTAAAAGAGGGGGTCAATGGGCAGGGTGCTCAGCGCTCCTCTGGGTCACTTTCTCAAGCTGGGCAACTTTAAGAGGTGTGAACTTCAACTCCCAGAATTCCCCAGCCAGCCTTCTGGCTGGGGAATTCTGGGAGTTGAAGTCCACACCTCTTAAAGTTGCCAAGTTTGAAAAACACTGGTATAGCTCAAGCAGCCAAAGCATGGGGAAACAGACTCTGATAATTTGTATATGTGACTTGATCCAAATGAAGTAAAATCTCCAGCTTTTGGAAACCCTTTTTCCTGGGGAATATATTCCCCATGGCTGGCTGGGGAATTCTGGGAGTTGAAGTCCACACATCTTAAAATGGCCAAGGTTGAGAAACACTGCTCTAAAGTATAATTTAGTATTTGAAAGGACTGGAGAGATTTAACAGGTTGATTTCCCTACCTAATAGGTTCCCTTCCAGGTAGGGAAAGTACCCTGTTAAATTTTAACTGGTCACTTACAAGGTTTTTATTCTGCCTTTATGTCTGGTCAGCTCCAGGCAGTTTACATTCTTAATCCTCCTGCCTCCTATTTTCCCTGTAACAACAACCCTGTGAGGTAGGTTGGGCTGAGAGAGAGAGAGACTGGCTCAAAGTCCCCCAGCTGGCTCTCTTGCCAAAGGGAGGACTGGAACTCAGGGTTTCCTGGTTTCTGGCCCAGCACCTTCGCCCTTATACCAAACTTGCAAGAGTTACTTTGTTATTTTAGGTTTCCTCATGCACTCTCAATTTTCAGGAGGTGGACAAAAAACATTAAAATAGGGTGTAGCAAGAAGAAAGTTGCAGACAATTTCAACTTTGGGTGTCCAGGAAACTTAAAAAGGCCTGATAGGGTTTGTGCCAGGGAGATCTGTGTGCGATCCCCACAGCTTGCCGCAACTTGGTTGCTCACTCCGGATCTGTTGCCCTTCTTTTAACCTCATCTACCTCTATGGGTTGTGGTGAGAACGTGGAGCGAGCAGGGTCATGGTTGGGGGTAACAAATCTAAATTTTGGGGGCTAAGGAGTGCAGGCATCTGCAAATATAACCAACTGAAAATAAGGGACTGAGATTCAGACACCCTTTCCCTCCTTTCTGAAATGGTAAGTTGTTTCTGAATAGGAAAACCAATCAGGACAAATGCACTCTTGATGTTTGAGACTTCTGTTCTTGCAGCCCTTTTGAAAATCTCTTTTTTCCCCACCATCTCTGGAAGAGAATTCTAACACGGTGGTAGGTAACATCTTTCTCCCATCTCTTTAGGTGGCTTTGCTCTGCTCCCTTTCCTGTGGCTGGTGAACGTTTTCTGGTTTTTCCGAGAGGCCTTTTTTGCCCCAGCATACACCGAGCAGCTTCAGATCAAGCGCTGTGAGTTGCCCATGGGGTCAGGGGGAGAGGGTATCCTAGTATGTACAGTATCCCCTAAGATAAGAGCCTTGACTAGCACCCAGTTCTTGAAAAGAAGAGCTGGGAGGGGAGAGGAAGCATTGGAGAAGGAAAGGAATGCTTTATATTTTCTGGTCATTTCTTTCCACCTCTTCTCAGATGTCCAGCGGTCAGCCTTAGGCCTCCTTTTCTGGGTGATTGTGCTCACAACATGGATCAGCATCTTCCAGGCACGTCGGGCCGAGTGGGGTGAACTTGGCGACTATCTCTCCTTCACCATTCCGTTGGGCGTCCCCTGATAAACCTTGTTCCTTGAGGTCATCAACATGGAGCTTTGCATTTTACTGTTGGACTCCTTGAATAGCCACTGGCCACTGTTTTCTTAATATCTCCTTTCCATGGAACCCAGGTTGGGATTACACTGTGGTAAACTATGGTGGGGCCACGTCTTCTCTCTGGCCCCGTGAATCATCAACTCTGGGTCTCCTTGACTACAAGAGATGATCAATAAACATATGATGATCTGTTCCTGCTGGCCTTCAGTGTGATGGTGTTTGTGAGAAAGTGGTAGGTGGTGTGGGAAGAAAACCTCTTGGTCAAAATGGGTGTCTGACTAGTGCAGGAACCTCAAGGTTCTTGTTTATTCTTGACCAATGATACTCTTTTTCAAGGGGCTGCACCAAGCTACGTGGGTTGGATGTGGATTCAAAGGGCTCTACCCAATGCTAAATTGTTCCAGACTGACTGAGAGGTGAAGAGTTAGATTTCTCAACTACTTTGGTCCATCATGCTTTAAAAAAGAAGTGAAATGTTTACCAATATATCATCTTACTGACTGTAGCTCAGTTTTGGTGCTAGCTAAGCATTGTAGGAGTTGAAGGCTAACCCCTTTGGAAGGTGCCAGACCGGAAAAAGGCCCTGTCAAGTAGCGTTCTCACAATCTGTGTAACTTGATTATTGAATTATCCCACTTTCTGGGTTTCCACCGGATTCGCAGCTATAAATTAGCCAAAGGACGGGGTTCATACAATATGCTAAGCCATTAAAAAAGTCTAACAAAGGTAGAGTTATCCAGGCTTTGCAGGTTGTATGAATGCATGGGTTAAACCTTTAACTGACCTGCAAGTTGAAGAGTAAAATGAACATAGGAGGACAATCTGCCTAACTGGAGGTTTGTAGAACTCAGACATTTCTCTGCAGCGATGGGCAGCTTTATTATTATTATATATTTTTTTTATCCTGCCTTTTGATATTTATAACTCAAGGCAGTGAACATACCTAATACTCCTTCCTCCCCCTATTTTCCCCACCTCAACAACCCTGGGAGGTGGGTTGGGCTGAGATAAAGTGACTGGCCCAAGGTCACCCAGCCGGCTTTCATGCCTAAGGCGGGACTAGAACTCTCAGTCCTGGTTTGCCATTGGCTCCTCCCTAGGGCTGAGAGACAGGGACTGGCCCAAGGTCACCCAGCTGGCTTTCATGCCTAAGGCGGGACTAGAACTCTCAGTCTCCTGGTTTGCCATTGGCTCCTTCCTAGGGCTGAGAGAGGGACTGACCCAAGGTCACCCAGCCAGCTTTCGTGCCTAAGGCGGGACTAGAACTCGCAGACTCCTGGTTTCTAGGCTGGCCCCTTCACCACTACACCAAACTGACTCTCTTTACTTGTAGTTATCCTTAGGGGGAGGAGAGTAGCAAAGGGCAAGAGTTAAGAGGGCAGACATACCTCTTGTGTGCTTCTGCTTTATAAAAATTACACTGAGCTAGCATTTTCACTATGGTTTTCATGTTTTTCCTGCCTCAGGGTGGCAGAGAATTGTGCTGCTGATATCTTGCAGTTGTGATTTGAACGGACTTTAAAATTCCACAACAAATTACATCTGAGAGCTTTATGTGGGTTTGTAGGTTTTGCTTGCTCGTACCTGCTTAAGGGATCAAAAATTGGATGTTGCGTTGGCAAACTGCAATACCTTTTGCACTAGAAGGCAGCCTTTGGGGGTGGGGGGGCGTTTGGTGTTTTTAAGTAAAGACAAGAAAGGAAAATAGTTCTGTTTTTGCAGATTGATACAGTTATGGGAGCTGCAAACAAAATTCCCATTCCTGTCCCCCACAGATATCCCTGGCATGTCCTTTTTAAAAGCATAACATCTGTTGGCAATCCAAAGGCAACAGAGATGGAAGCATTGTGATTCTCACTCCCTCACTTCCAATCTACCATTTCAAGCAATTCATAAAAATGACAAAAACGGGCTTCTGCCAATGCAAAATTAGGGCCAGGATAGCTATAATCTGAGTTGAACTTTCGGCGGGGAGCTGAGAACAGCAGTGAAAGAAGAAGCAGTGCTGAAAAATAAGTACAGCTGTATCACAAATATAGGCAGGGTGTAATTTTCTCATTTGCCGGGTATGTGCGTCTGTGTGTGTGTGTCTTTATGTTAAACCTGCGTGGGGATTGCATTACAGTGTTTGCTTTTCTAGTGCACAAAGACAGGTAAGTACTGTGGGAGAGTGTTCTGCTGGCTTCAACAAAGGGAGCCACCCTTAGGTTTTAGCACAATGTGGCCATCTTTATGGTGGGACAAGACTTCCTTTGTGCATTCAGGGATTATATCTGCTGCAGGCAGTGGCAAAATTCAGCATGCCTGGGCATACGTCCTAGCAAACATGCTGTAGAATCCTCTGCAAAGCACCGGGATTCTTGGAGACCAAGTTAATATAGAATGGGTACCCTTGAGACAAAGCTAAGATCATTCATCTAAAAATTGATTTCCCTGGAATCTTGGATGCACTTTTATTTTTTAACATGGTCTGCTTTCTACAATATTATTTAAGACGAACCTTTCCCCGCAATGATCCTCAACAAGTCAGCTCTAACAAAAATGGGGTATTCTTTAATCCCGTTGGAGTTAATGGGGCTCAGATGCTTCCCCGGTACTTTGAATCTGCTTGATTTTTGCAAAAGCTAGAAGCGGGTAGGAGCGTTTATGCTGATGCTAAGATTTTCAGGAATCTGTTGCCTGTGCAAAATTCTGGAACTTTGTGTGATGTTTCAGAAGTTAGTGGGGGGAAATTTTGATTGCTAGAGAAGAGTTTAATGCTTTATCCTCTTCCCTCCCACCCCTGCATGAGAAAAAAATGTGAGCTGGACATCTGCGTGGATGCACTGGTATTTGTGATGTAGGCCATTGTTCTGATATCACTATGTGGCATTTTTCCCATTGTGAAGAACAGAGAGACTCAGCACTGATTTGCCATAAGATCACTAGGATGGAGAAATTGAACATATGATTCATCCGATGTAGTAATATCCACTGAAAATACTAAGTGGGCAATATGCCTAACTAATTGTCCTAACTGGGTAATGTGATTTATAGTTCAGCATAAATGGGTCACGTTGATGTACCTGGTAGGTTTTGGGATTAGAAATATTTCTCAATCATAAATAGCAATTAAACTTCTTGTAAATCAAAGAGGTAGTTTCAACACAGAGCTACGGCATATCACACTTCTGCTTTATTTTCTTTTAAAATTGGAAGCAACAGAGATTGGTGGTGCATAATTCTAGATGACAGTAAAAATGACTGCGGTCAATGACCAGTCCCTAAAATGCCTTACATACATACAGTAAAACTGATATTGATTAACCAATTAGGTAAACAGATCAGACAATCCACTGCACGTCTTACCTATAACATGACAAAATCTGGCCATGCTTAAGGAAATAGAATCATTTGAATCTGAAAGTAAAACTGGTCAGAGTGACCAGGATATTTAATTAGGGGTGGGGTTAGCAGCTCACAGCAAGTGTCAGTGTAAAATGGGCAATATAATAAAATAGGTTTGGTGGTTTCAATTACTCCTGCACCACATGGGCAAAGTCTGAATTTAAATGGGATCCCTTTGTATCTCGCCTTTAAGACCACTGATGGAAGCGCTGCGAATAAAGTGACTAAGAATGGGGAAGATCCATGTGTTTTTTTTTTGCACTGGAAACTCTTAAATGAAAAAAAAATGTTGGTCCAATAAAAATCAGAAATACACAGTTAAGTTTTTTTTTTTTGTTATTTACTCATTGCTGGTTAAATGTAACTATTTCCTCCCACAATAACCCTTTGAAGTAGGTTGGGCTGACTCCAGGCTTGTCGATCTTCCGATCGCAAGTTCGGAGATTCGAATCCCTAGCCCCATGTGACGGAGTGAGCTCCCGCACTCGCCTCAGCTCTTGCCAACCTAGCAATTCGAAAGCATGCAAATGCAAGTAGATGAATAGGTACCACTTCGGTGGGAAGGTAACAGCGTTCCACGTGTGTCATGCGGCCACATGACCGTGGAAGCGTCTTCAGACAACGCTGGCTCTTTGGCTAACAAACTGAGATGAGCACCGGCCCCTAGAGTCGGACACAACTGCACAAATGTGCAGGGGGAACCTTTACCTTTTACTCCTAGGTCCTTATCCAGAACTCTGGTTATTACACTCAGACCCCACTGCTTCTAAGTGGGTTTGCAATTGCATGCATTGCACCATAAGAATCATTTAACCAGCGTAGCCCTAATGCTCAAGCATTCTTATTTACATGATGGAGGGAGTGACAAACTTCATCTATCTCACGAGGGAAATCACTGAATTTTGGAACTCTTAACAAATAAATTGAGTGAGTTTCCAGCCTGATTTACCCATGCGTAATTATGTGCCTCAAGAGTTTGTAGAAAATGTGCTTTTGAAACTACTGTACCATATTTAAAAATTGCCAAATAGACTGTTTTAAAAAATGACTTGGGGCTGGGTTCCCCAATGGAATGAATGCCCAGGCGCTACTGTGCCCACAAATTCCTCCTTTTCTGCCCATCAGACTCTCTGCCCCGTCTTCTTACTTTAAAAAAATAAACTTAAATGAAGGGAAACTGGTACACTGTATAATATGCAGGGGATAGAAAGAAGCACGCTATGAAAGATGGACTGGAGTGGGTAGCAGGGAGCGTTCTCATAAATCAGTGCATCACGTAACCGACTATGTCACCCTGTAGCGCTGTTTTGCAAAACTGCCCCTAATATCTTCTGCACATTCCAAACATGCTCGCCAGCCCCCAAACCTGAGGATTCTTGGCTAAGGGACTATTGCAATAGAAAGTGTGTGTGATCATCTTCCTCTTTTGAATAGCTTGAAGGCCCTGAGGAAAGACAGGACAGGGCAAGGACTAGTTAAACCACTGGAGAAGACTCAGTACCTGCTTTGTAACTTGTTCTTAGCATGTTAGAACGGTAAACTGCCTTGGCACAAAAGTAGCACGTTTTTGCAAGAAACAGTCAATTAAAAATTCATCCGGGGTGTGTTCATCTTTAAGAGCTACAGAAACCTGTACAAGGATTGTTTGCTTAGCAGTTTAAGAAGGCTGTTCGCTCCAGGGCTGGGCAGAGCAGTATCAGCCCCGAGTGGCTCGACTTGTGGGAAATCGCTTCACGAGATGCTCTAGCAGTATTTAGGATGGGAACGTGACCAAATGTGTGCAGTTTGAGAAAGAGGGAACTTGTAGACTTTTTTTTCCTATGATACACTCTCTCTCAGCCCAACCCACCTCACAGGGTGGTGGTGGTTGGGAAAAGAGGAGGAGGAAGGAGTATTAGGGATGTTCACTGCCTTGAGTTACTTATAAAGCAGAGCTTTCCAAACTGTGTGTCGGGACACGTTAGTGTGTCGGCTGCAGTGTCTGGGTGTGTCGCGGCTGCTGCTGCCTCCAAGCCCTGCCAGGATTCCGCGCAGGTCCTAGTGCCTGCCTTGTGCCCTGCTGTAAGAGTGTGTCGTGAAATGATGCCCAGCTATAAGAGTGTGTTGCGAAATGATGCATGTCTAAACAGCGTGTCACCAACATGAAAAGTTTGGAAAGCTCTGTTATAAAGTAATAAAGGCAGGATAATTTTTTTTTTAAAAAAAATCTATATTACAGGCACGTTGCTGCTCTAGATTTAGACCAAACCAAGCTTTCCCCTGGCCTGGAAAAACAACAGCAACAACAGGGAGACTTCCTTCCTTTCATTTTTACGTATTTGTACTCAATTGTTTTCATATTGCCCTTTGATCAGATTCCCAGCAAGGCTTTCCCCAGGAAAGAAAAAGTAAATGCAGAAATAACAAGTGAACTGCTCCCAAACCATAAAAGCAGCACCAGACATCAAAATTGAAACATTTGGAAGGAAAGGCCTCGAGAAAATTCTGCTTGCCGTCAAAAAAAGTCATAAAATAGGGTTTTATTACAAACGAACCGCTCCAGGATGTCTTTTCACTGGAGAGAGTGCCTTTCGTTAATGCAATTTTCCTGCCACAAGATCTGTCCCTGAGGGTTGCAACCACATTTCCTGTACTCAGAACACATTTCTTACGATTAGATGCAATGACCGTGTTTCCACAATATGGACACTTTGGTTGATGTTAATTTTGGTCAGGTTTTTTGTGGCTTAGGGTAATAGATGAACCCAGATTGTTTGGCTCAGTGCTTGGGGTGAGCCCAGAAAAGGATTCAATAACCAGGTTAGGTGTGTGGTGTGAGTGTTATGGTTTCCTATAACTCACTTCCCACTGATTATTGGCTCAAGCTGAAGGATTCTAACGCTGACTTGTTATTTCTCTCCAGCTGGTAAATTGTCCACCATCAAGAGGCTGCAGTCTGTGGGCTGAGGAACAGGAACAGGTTGTCATTACAGGGACTCAGGAGAGATTTGATCCTCCCTCCAGCAAAGGAGTGAATGGAACCCACTTATTTTAAGGGAGAACGGCTATATCCTGAGAAATCATAAAGGTGGTTTGAAATGATAAGACCTGGAGGTGTTGGGGGCATCCTCAAAGCAAACCCTAGGACTAAAAGTGTTTTTAAACCATGACTGATGGCACCCGTTATGGTATGCAAACTTTATATAACTCTGGCTTAACCAAATCACAGCTTTTCATTGTGAATTCAGCCTCACACAGGCTGTGCTTGTGCAACATGCTGAGCCACGGTCTGCATGTTGCAATGGTTCATTCAATAAACCACCATTGGTTGGGTCCCTATAGGACATTGACTCATAAACGTGGGTAGTGGCAGAAACGTCCTGCTTTTGTCAACCCAAAGGAAGTGTCATGCCACAAGCTCCACCCTTTGGGGCATGTGTTGACATCACAATGCACATAGAAAAGGGGCCGGGCTTGCCTTGTAACAGCACAACAGCACTTTTGTCATTCAACCTCCCCTTGATACCCCAACCCATGGATACCATTGACCATAAATCCTGGTTTATAAACTGCAGTGGGTGGATTTACAGGAACCTCATATTAGCTTAGTGTGTCATGTCAATGCAGCTTCACACAAGCCCAACAGTTCCATCTTTTGTCTTGAGATGGTTCTCCCACAGCTTCCTATAATACCTCCTCCTGAATCCTCCAGCCTCTAGTGCAGCAGTTCTTAAACTGTTTGACCCAATTACCCCTTTTCCCAGTTCAAATAATGTCATTACCTCACCCCCAAAAAAGGAAAGAAGCAGACTCTGTTGTTTTATGTGTGTCTCGGCAGCAGTAGCCCCAAACTGAATCCTCAACTCACATACAAGCGATTACAAATTGCTCCATTACCCCCAGGATATGTCCAAACGACCCCTTTGAGGGTAATCACCCCCAGTTTAAGAACCACTGCTCTAGTGGAAAGGTGAGCAGCCAAACCTTAGAGCAGTGTTTCTCAACCTTGGCCACTTTAAGATGTGTGGACTTCAACTCCCAGAATTCCCCAGCCAGCCACTGCTTTAGTCTGTAGTGCTGACATTTTCTAGTGGTCTCCCACCAAAGTATTAGCAAAGCCCAACCCTGCTTAGCTTCCAAGCCCAGACAGGATCAGCCAAGTGCTGCTACTACTACTAGTGGATGCAGTTCCTAATTAGCCCCCAGATAGAACAAGAATAAAATTCGGTCTGTATCTCTCAAGGGAAAGAGATGGAGACACCTGCTTATCTCCCCAAGGAAATCGGTAGCTCAAACTTTCTTGGCTGTAGGTAGTGAGATTAACTGAGAAAGCAGTGGGGAGGGAAGTGATGAGTGGCCATGCATGAAGGAGCTGGGATCTTCTGGACGAACAAGATCTTTGCTAGGAAAGAGAAGGAAAGTGGTTGGGAATGGTCAACATTTTGCTAGCCGTGGGCAGCTTCTACAAGTGTTCTGAAATAAGGCTAATGAAATCTTGGGGTTTTGCTCCAAGTAAGCACATCCAGGCATTAACCTTATGGTACATGTAGGAGACCACTGAGAACAGATTAGCTACTCCTTCATTTGGGGGTTCATATTCAGATTTTTCCAGTACAGTAATGTTTACCAATCAAAGAGAATTGAGAGAATAAACAGTAATGTTTATAACCCTCTTCCCCAACCTGACCATCCTCTACAATCTCCCAGCCAGCATGATCTTTGCTGGAATTTGGGAGAGTTGAAGTCCACATCTGGAGAGCACCCAGGTTGGAGAACGCTGCTTTGCAACAATGGGGAACTAACAGAATTGCTAAATGCCAGGTTTGGGTAGATGGGGAATTTAGGAGAATGGCTTGTCAAAGTCTGAGCAGCAATGCAGCTTTTGGTTCCTCTTCACCATCGTGCTTGCTTTCTGCCTCCCTGAAATGGCAGCTTAAGTAGAGAACCTGAACACCCTTCCAGTTCTTTATAGGGGGGGGGGGTTTCAGACAATTACAGATAATTTCTCGGGGAAAGACCAATTTGATATGTATGTTGGAAAATTAAAAAGGCAGGAAACAGAAGTTGGCCTAAGGAAGAACAACCAAGGCGTATCTTGACAAACCAGTGAAGCTTCAACTTTGCATCAGGAAAGCTGAGATGCTTCTGTAAGAACATAGGGAGGATCTTTCAGGATAGGATCAAAGTCCTATCCTGGCTAGGATTCTGATTCCAACCAAAAACCTTTCTGGCAAGCCCATAAGCTAGGCATGAGCCTAACAGTGCTCTCCTATTTGCATTCCCAGCAAATGGTACTGGCTGTGTTTGCCCACAATGCTAAGCCATAAACCATGGTTTACAAAGGCTAACCAAAGAGACTGGCTGGATTCATGCAACATATTCAATCCTAAACCCAGATTAACAAAACAGCACATGGCACAAATCCAGCCACTGGGTTTGCAGGACACACTTATCCATAGTTAACAATGGTTTACTGAATTAACCCAATTGCCTGGTTTTGCCATAGACACAGCAATGTAAACTGAGCAATTATGTGGTTGCTAAGAGTCAACACCAATTTGATGGCACATAATCAGTGTTGTGTGAACCCAACCACACAGTCTCAGGAGCTGGCTTTACACGTCCCTGAGTTGAGTTACATTCCTTTGGATTTAAAGAAACAGAATTAAATTTCTCAGCAGGAGTTTGGATGGGGGCTTGGCATGATTCAGAATCTCAAAATATAATTGCCTTCATTCAACCTACTTAAGTTAGCTGCTGAGTTAACCCATTTAATTTACTAATACACTGAAGTATTAAATTAGCCCATTGGCTCAGGCCAGCATAACATGCTAAGCTATCACCAAAAAGTAGTTAAATAACATTTACATTAATCAAGCTTGACACATTACATTAATGCTGCTACTAGGTCTATTCTTGGACTGGTTAATCATTGTATGAACATAGGTGATAAATTAACATGCATGAGCCAGCTCTGCAGAATGCAGGGTTCCATGAAAACTATACGGCAAGCACACTGACATGTGTGCAGCAACACCCCCCCCAAAAAAAAATTCTTCTCCCAGGTGGCCCCTGGCATGTCCTGTTTTCTGATACTACCTCCAAGAGAGTCTACATCACCACCACCAACACAGAAACTGCTGAAGTAGCTAATTGTGGTGAGTGTGAGATCTCTTTGATCAAGCAAAAGACATGTAAGCAAGTATCTTCCTTTGCCAGTGGAACACGCTTTGTGTGGTTTGGGCTTTATCACAATTGAGAACAATTCTTCTTATCTTGGTCATCCAGTCCTACCACCCAAATCATGGGTCATACTGGCTGGGGCAAGGGGAATTGTAGTCTAACACATCTGGAAAACATCAAGTTGGGGAGGTGAGTGGACTCCACGAGACCCTTCTGGCCAGTGTTTCTCAACCTTGGTAGCTTGAAGATGTGTGGACTTCAACTCCCAGAGTTCCCCAGCCAGCATGGACCTTATTATTATTATTAAAAAGTAGCCCTCTGCATCCTAAAATAGATTAAAAACTTGTGTTTTAAAGCCGCGTCTTTCTGCGTTGACCTTGTTTCTTAAAATAGTTGGAGTAGATAAATGTGTTACTCAGTCACGGAAAGCCCATTTTTTTGTCTTGAACATGTTGCTTCTGTTTATTCCCTTTTGGTTTAGTGGTCTGTGTTGTCATACAAAGCTTAATCTGTAAAGTGATTCATAAATAAAAACTTTGAATGAAAAGGAAAACACTTCCCATCCCAGAATAATTTGCTACACAACTCTGACGCGGTTGGGTACGCATAACATGCTTAACCTGGTCATGTTACAGACTTACCCAGTGTATTAGGACATGCTAAACTTGGTTAATGTTAACCTTGATTAGTTTGGGTGTGGATTAGTATGCTGCATGAACCAAGATCTTTGGGCTAGTTTATTTACTTATTAAATTTATAATTTAGATATGTGACTCTGGGTGGCGCACACAATTAAAATAACAAAAACCAAACAGCCAAAACAATTAAAACACAAAACTGTTAAAATGCAATTAAAAACTATAAATAGAACAAAAAACACGGGAAGGTGCATTCCAAAACTTCTGAACAATGGTACCACTTTGCCGGCTTGTACAGTACTTCCATGGGATCCCCAGGCCTGATGACAAAATCAGATTTTAAGGGCCTTCGGGAAGGTCAGTCAGGTTAGGGCCAATCTCATGGGGGGGGGGTGTCGTCCCACAGGGCGGGTGCCACTGCAGAAGGGCCTCTCCTCCTGGGTCCAGCCAGATGAAGTTCCTTAGCTTGATTATGTAAACCCAGGAAACGTGTTAGGATAGGCATGTTGCACGACCACAGCTAGTCATCTGCAGATTGTCTCTTGCCTTCCGAGATGCTCTTTAAGAAAAGCTGTTTTAAAGAAGTGATGAAATCACGAGGCAAAGGCTGGGCCAGGGCCATCCCTTGACTGATCCACCTGCCGAAGATCAGAGTACTGCTGTAGATCAAGTTACAGCGACTACGGCTACCAGATTTGTGTGGCAATACCCCGGATCGCCACTAGAGGGCACCATAACCACCTGCTGCCCTCTCGTGGCCGTCCCGTCTTCGCAGTCCGGAAAGGGTCGCCTTAGCAGTAACCGCGCTTCCATTCAAAATCTGTCTACAAGGGCTGGTGCTCGATCGTTTTCGCGGGGGCTTATTTCGCATTCCTCCCCGTGCATAAATTAACGTCTGAAACCGGCCTGGAAAAGAATGACCACGTCTTCTAATCCCAAATCCAGACACCCGCAAGTAGCCCACTTTCATAGATCGATCAGGTCTTAACTTTCCACGTGCGATCAGACTACCCAACTCTTGTACCAAGCCGTGAGTGAGTGAGAGTGAGTGAGTGAGCGAGCGAGTGAGGCAAAGCTGGAACTCCTGCCCTTCCACACCCAACTCCTTTTTTGCACGGACACGTCCCTGCCCCGCTGCTTCCAGACGACCGGTTCTCCCGCTGGCGGGCGCGGATTAACGCTCCGGCCCGGCCCAGCCGCCAAGGCCCTTGTCCCGAAGAGCCGAAATCCTTCTAGCGAGTTCCAGACCGGGGTGGGCGGATCCGCGGCGGGTATAAAAGGGGCCGCCCGGACCCGGCGCACCGTCTGCGTCTCGCGGTGCAGTCAAGGCTCGCTAGGTCGGTAGAGCTCGGCCGCTGCTCCCTCCTGCGTCATGGACCTCGCCATCCACCACCCCTGGCTCCGCCGGACCATGGCCTTCCCGTCGCTTTTCCCACCTCGCCTTTTCGACCAAAGGTTCGGAGAGGGGCTGATGGAGAGCGACCTGATGTCGGCCACCCTCTGCCCTTATTACACGCGCTTTCCGAGCACGCAGATGCCGAGTGTTCCGGACTCAGGGCTGTCGGAGGTAGGCGGCGGAGCCGGGGCAACCTTACGGCCTCTCCGTTCGGGGCTGGGAGGGTCTCGGGGATAATCTGCAGTCTGGGCGTGAGGAGAGAAGCCCTGCGTCAGATCCTGGCCAGCCGCGGGGCGGTTCAGAGGCTCCTCCGGCCCCGGACTCGCGTGCTGGGGGCGCCGTGGGGATGGGGCTGCGCGCGTCTCGCGGAAAAAGGCGAGAAAGATGAGTGAAAGTGAGCGGGAAGGGTGCCAAGCGGGATGGGAGAGTCGCTGCCTATTATGGTAACATTCTTTCCCCTGCCCAGCTGGAAGGACAATGTCAGCCCAGTTGCCCTCCAGGCCAAAGGGCTGGCATACAGGAGCCCTAAAGGCACAGAAGAAACACTATCCTGTTGGATGGCTGCCTACCCTTGCCATAGCTCCCTTGACTTGAAAGCTGGGGAGAACAGAGGAAGCTGTTCCTTGGTCAGATTGCAGCTTGGTTTGTGAAGTCAACAAGGAGCCAATTCGTTAGGTAAAACCATCTATGGTGGCTTGCAAACCATTGGTTAAGGTTTATGGATTGCATGAACTTAGCCAGCTGCAGTTTCTTCTGTAAACCATGGCTTAGTGCAGTGTGCAAATTCACCTGTTTAATTCACAATGCCTTACTTTGGAGCAGAAGATGTTCCTGTTAACTATTATCTTTTCCAAAAATCCAACCCTGGAGAGCCTTTAGCATGCAAAGCATCTATTCTTCCCCTGGAGTATGACTTGCTCTCTTCCCATTATTGAACATGAAGATTAGGGCAGTGAGGAGATAGTTGGTTCAGTTTCAAAGCAGCTAATCCAGACATTTAAAGCTAGAAAGCAGCCTGAGGAAGCCAACCAAGTAACTTTGTTACTTGCTTTCCCCGGATGAATTGATTTATTTCATTTCCATGCCTTGCTTGTGCCCCTTGGTAGAGCTTGCCATTCAGATACACCGCCTCGGAATACAGAACGGTGCAAACAGAAGAAAAGAAAGTTGGGTAGACAAGAAAGGATAGAGTTAGAGGTTTGCTAGGTAATGGCACAGAAGCTTGAACTCTACATAAACTATAAAATTACTCCGATGCTCTCAGTAGCTGGCTGTTTTCCATCGTCTCTAAGGTTTGGGGTACTGCAAAGGCAATGCATTTGGCTTGTTGAAAGAGAACCCCCAATTTGCTGAGCACAGTCCCGCACACTTACGCAACAGTCTCATTATGTAACATTAAAAACTGTTGAGAACGAGTTGTGCAGTTTTAGGCAAGTTTTTATCTGTTTGGTCTACTTTGTTAAAATGGCCCTTAATGATTCTCTCCCCCCCCCCTTCTAATTTAAATCATTTATGCTCTGTGCTTCAGCTGGGACAGCTCTCAGAGTGGCTGATTGAAATAAAGCACTTTCTGCCTATAGACTTACTGGCAAGAAAAGGGGTGGGGAACAGGAGAATGCAAATAACGGGGTACCACTATTTATGCAGGTCTTTTGGTGATCAGAGCTGTGGAACAAGAGCTCTGGAACCCCATTTGTAAATCATTCTCTAACTTCAAATGCCTGAAATTTAACATCTGGATTGCAGCAAGAGAGGCCGGGCATTGGACCAATAGTGTTTTTTTTTTTTTTTAATGGATGGCAGTTGCCTAGCAGTTTGGTCAATGGTCCCTCCCTACGTAGCCTAGTGGTTGGTTTCTGATTGGCTGTGGTAGAAACATGGATGCCCTGCAGCTAATGCATGCTTGCAATCTGTGGGCCTACCAGATACTTGCATGCTCATGTTTTACAGTCTCTTCTAATGCTAGGTTTCTTTGAGGGTGATGGAAGAAAACCTTCATTCTGCCTGCTGGCTGGGGATGATAAGAGAGGTGTTCGAAGATGAGTTTATGGGAATCTGACCTCAAACCTGTCCTGGTAGCCTTCCGGTGCTAAGAGTCCTGAATTATAAATACGGGGAAAAAAAGGGGGGGGGGTTAGACATAAAGCTGCTTCTGGTTGTGATTAGATGATGGGTGGAATCTGTTTCCAGTGGAAATGGCTAAAGCCAATACAATGGTGTTGGGCTTGTCTGCTGCACCACCCCAGCAAACATTCTCAGCTAGATTCAGAAATGTCGGTAGGTTCTGATCCACTTTCTCCCCTCCCGTTTTCCAGATGAAGCTGGACAAGGATAAGTTCTCCGTCTTGCTGGATGTCAAGCATTTTTCACCGGAGGAGTTAAATGTGAAGGTGGTAGGCGACTACATTGAAGTACACGCCAAACATGAGGAGCGTCCGGTATGTAGCTTTCTAGGTCTTTTGCTGTTTTGCATTTATTTATTTTATTATTTATTATTTAAATTTATATCACCGCCCATCTCCCCCAATGGGGAATTCTGGGCATTCGAAAAAAAATGAGTAGGGTGCAATGGGTGAAAGCAGCATATTTTAAAGCTGCATTTTAAAATCTGGCTTTAACTTGGAACTCGGATTGGATGTGCATTCCTCACCTCTCCCCCCACCAGACCCAAATTGTCTTTAGGATCAGATATAAAAAGGTTGATCTTGCACAAAGTGCTGAACCCTAACCTTGGGTTAATAAGCTACAGTTTGTGTATTCCTATAACGCTCCGTGTCCAAACATTTAGACCAGAGCTTTCCAAACTGTGTGTCGGGACACATTAGGCTGCAGTGTCTGGGTGTGTTACGGCTGCTGCTGCCGCCTCCGAGCCCTGCCAGGATTCCACGCAGGTCCTAGTGCCTGCCTTGTGCCCTGCTGCCTCCAAACCTGCTGCGATTCCGCGCAGGTCCTAGTGCCTGCCTTGTGCCGTTGTAAGAGTGTGTCGCGAAATGATGCATGTCTAAAAAGTGTGTCACCAACATGAAAAGTTTGGAAAGCTCTGATTTAGACCCTATATTTTGACTTAATGTGATGTCTTGGTTCTTCTAATATGCTGAACCCCAGCTAATCTTATTCTAGCCTCGGCTAGTGTGTATTGTGCTAACCTGGGCCTTAACGTACTAATTGCCTAAAATCATTCATCAAACACAGAAGGGGCTTTAAAATACTTCTGAGCTTTAGTTGTCGAGAGTTCTAGCAATGGGAGGTTGGTCTAACCCACCTGGTAGGCCCCATACTTAAACAGAAAGCCTTTTCTTGCTATGATTTATTGTTTATTTAATTTATTATTTAAACTTGTATTACTGCCCATCTCCCCCAATTGAGGCACCCTGGGCAGTTCACAATAAAAACAAGGTTACAAATACAAAATCACATCATCAATAAATAAATATAAAATCCAAGGGCGATGGCTATTAATGCTAGGGTAAGATAAACTATGCATTATAGCTGGGGTACCACCTGGTTCTGGGTAAGAGTTGGTTGCTTTTGACACCAGTGGAATATTGAGAATTTGGGGAGCCTCTTTTGGATGCTTTCACAAAATGTCACCCATGTATTGTTTGTAGACTTGCAAAATGGCTGCCTTCATGGGCATGGCCTTTGACAAAATGCCCATTTCCTTGAAGGAAAGTAACAAGCTTGTTCTTTTTCAATCGGCTTCTCACCTGTTTCCTCCCATGCCATCCCACCCAGGGCAGGTGGGCCTGCTTCTGAACCAAACTCAGCAATGTTACCAGTGCGGTTTTTATTTTCCATCGGGCCACCACCTCCCTGTTTAGCCATTAATTTGTCTTGTCTCACTCTGCTCTTACAGGACGAACATGGCTACGTCTCCCGTGAATTCCACCGTCGCTACATGATCCCCAAGGGGATTGATCCGGCAGCTCTCACCTCTGCCTTGTCTCCAGATGGGGTGCTGTCCATCACTGCCCCCAATAAAACCCCCGCATTGGAACGGAGCATTCCCATCAGTCGCCAAGAGAAGCCGGCTGTCACTGGAAAATAAGAGGGAAGCAGCTTGGCCCAGCATCCTTCATATGTTTTTTTCCCCCCATTAGATACCAGCATTGTGAGCTTGCTTGTAGGTACAAGGTTGTTCACTCTTAAGCCTTTAAGGAAGTGACATTCCTTTCTGACCCTCCTAATTCCTGCTGGGATGCTGACAGCAAAGACTTGGTTGTCTTAAAATTTCAGTCCATATCCTGGAGAAGAGGGCCATTTTTTCTTCCTCTGGCTAGGAGTATCTCTTCCTTTGCAGGCTTACTCTGTACCACTCTTCATGTTGAACTTATTTCCTTGTATAAATGCACATTTGCAATAAAGTGCTTTTTGCTTAAAAGCCAAATGTTGCCTGATGGATACTTGTTAATAAACATGAAGCTATCACCGTATCTTTCGTGGACTGGAGTTGACCCAACTGCCCCATGGAGCTTGAAGTAAAGGAGCTGTGGGGTGTGAATGTGGTTGGAAAGCTGAATGTTTGATGATCTAAAAATGTGTGATATTACAGAGAAAGTACCTTTTCAGAGGGCTATGGACTTGCTGCTAGAATTTGAGCTGTGCAATGAATCAGCCCTGCACTAAATTAGTTGTGCTTGGATCTCATTGAAGTTGGTGTGCAATATTAACCATGTTGCTATGCAGTTTGTCTGGATCTAACTTGACTGCCAATAAAAGTCTCCCGAGTTGAGATCATTTCAGGGACATGTGTGCACATGCACACACAAAAGAAAAGCTGCCTATGGAGTACAGTATGGAAGTGGCTTGCCTTCTGGAATTTTTTTTTTCAACTTCCAGTCTACCCTACAGCCCTGGAATCTCCTTGTGTTCTCTCACCAAAGCACTTTCCAAGCCTGACTGCTGCTTAGCTTTTGGAGAATAGAAAAACTGATTTGGTTACATATTACTTACCGATAATTGTATATGATTATTATTATATACAATTATTACTGATAATTGTATAAAGCAAAAAAAGCATTTTTAAAGGCTACATTGCATTGCATCAATTCTCGACTGGATGAAACGGGGGGCCATGTTAAAGCTGAATAGGACTAACAGCTTTTGGGGAAGTTGTGTAGCATGTTGTCATTCTGTTTGCTATTCAAATGTCTAACCTGAGGCTATAATTGCAGAGTAAATTATCATACAGATTTCATTTCTCTCCACAATTTTTCTGCTAAATAATGGTTGCCCAATATCTGTGAAAGGACATTGAATATAAGCAGCACATAGAAATAGAGGAACTGTGATGTTTGAGCTGCCCAGATTGATTGATGGTTGATATTCCATCAAGTTGGTGTTGACTCTTAGCAACCACACAATTTTTTTCTGGGAAGATCTGTCCCTAACCTGGTTCTTCAGGTCTTCCAATGATGCACCCATTGCTGCTGCAATTGAGTCCATCTGCTTTGCTGCAGAGCATCCTTTTCTTTTTCCTTCCTCCTTTCCCAGCAGTATAGACTTCTACAGAGAGCTAGGTCATCACATAACGTATCCAAAGTATGATTACTTGAGCCTGGTCATTTGTGCTTTGAACAAGAACTCGGGGTTTTGTTCGATGATCCATTTGCTTTCTGGCTGTCCATGGTCTTCTCAGGAGTCTTCTCCAACTCCAAAGTTCAAAAGTGTCAATACTCTTTCTTTCTTGCTGCTTCAAAGCCCAACTTTCGCCTCCATAAAATGTCACAGAAAAAAAACATTGCTTGGACTATTCTGACCTTTGTGTACATCACGGCATCTTGAGTATCTTTTCCAAGGCCTTCATTGCTCTGCTCTACTCTACTCTCTACTCAGTGCTAGTCTGCGGTGTATTTCCTGACTGCTGGTTCCATTATTGTAGATCAGTGTTTCTCAAGCTCAGCTGGCTGGGGAATTCTGGAAGTTGAAGTCCACACATCTTAAAGTTGCTAAGGTTGAGAAACACTGATGTAGATAGATGGTCCTAAAAGTCAGAGGCTATCAACTACTTCAATATCTAAGGTGGCTTGATGTACCTGTTGTCATTAGCTTGGTCTTGATATTTAATCTCAGTCCCATTTTTTCCCTGTGCGCCTTGATTTTTATTACAAGAGCTTGCATATCATTTGCATTTTCAGCTATCATGCCCATATTGGAAAGTTGGGGTGGATAAAATCTGTTCTTTGCCAAAACAGATCAAATTTGTAATTAATAGGTATAGAAATGCAAAACAAGATCCTGTGAATGATAAACTAGAAATTCACATAAAGGGTTTCCCTGCTATTGAAATGAAGGAGAAGAAGAAGGAATAAGTTATGGGTTGGTCTGCAGAAAGGGGGTGGGGGCAGGGGGTGGGGGCGGGATGGGTGTAAACTGACAACACAGCCCTTTATAGATGATATTGCAATTCCCAGCTCCTATGTTGAAAGAAAAAGAAGATGTTTTAAGTTAACAAAGTAGAGAATAAAAGATACTTTTGAGCTCGGCCAAGGAGAATGTTGCAGCTAGGTGGACACAAATCATAACAGCCAGACACACAATGCCTATGAAAGGAATTATTCTTTGAAGCTGTTGGTACTTGCCCATATTGAGTTGAAAGGAAATCAAAAAAGCTAGTCTCCACCCAGAAGGAGTAGAGGCGGCTTTTACTTCCATTCTTTTGTGAATATATCTGCAAATGGGGTGGTGGTGGTGGTGATGCAAGACAAATTAGGTATGGTAAATCCAATGGAAATTTACCAAAGTTATTTTAGACATTTGTCTAAATGTGAAAGCACACATTTTCAAGATGCAATCCTGGGGCTGCAAATGTTGGGTTGGCGCCACACCGCTTACAAGTTGTCTTTTGCAAAGATTTAAGATGCAATCTGGCATATTGTTTACCTGGGAATTAGCTGTACTGTCCTCTTTAAATTTGGTGTTGCCCTAAATGTGACTTTCCCCCTGTACAACTATCACTATTTGGCTTTTGGTGTATATGTACAGCATTGCTCTATAAGGAACATCTTAAACCATACCCCCCCGGGGGGGATTACTTTTTAAACATTTTAATGCTGCTTTGAAAAGGCTGTAAGTGGCCTTTTGAAACTAAGGATTTCAAACCCTTTTAGCAGATGCTTCCTAGGAAGCTCTTTGCATGCGCTGAAAAAGAAAGTTTAGAAAAACGGGCAATGAAAAAAATGCTTTGCACTCCACAATGGCGGCCAGGGGTCACATGTTGGGGCCAGGTAGATTATAATCAGGTCAGGCGGTTTATGGTTCAGTGTACTGGGAAACTTCCCCACCCCTCCTCGTCTTGGCATGTTGTGTAAACCAGGCTAGCATTAAGCTTGGGCATTAAATGTCATAAGATCGCAGCTGTTTAGCATAAGGGTTAGAACACAACCACAGTGTGTCTTTTCAGCCCTACCGTCTCCAAGTTCATGCATCATGCTAAGCCATGTATGTTTTAGCTTTGCATATTATTAACCCCTGGGATTGCAAACCACGTTTTATGGCTTGCCCACCTGTGATTTGCTGTTATATTAGTAGTTCAACCATGGTAGAATGCAATGTTCAAACGCAGCCGCAATTGAAAGCTGATGTCAGGGAAGGATTTTAGATGTTGGCTTTTCACCCTGTGCCTTAGGGAACAACTGAAGAGCAACTGAGTCATGTGTGTGATTGATGTGCCAGCTGCACAGGATCATCTTAAATCAGGCTGGTCCTAAGAGCTGAAGTATATGTCATCTTAACAAGGACTCTCCTGAAATTCATCCCAGAATGGTTAGAAAACGTGTCTAAGTAGCAGTCTTCAACAACCTCAAAGAATTGGCGTGGGGTGCTGGAGCATTGCTTAGCTCAGCATGTGGGAACAAAGTCAATCCGAGATACTTGCTGGGTCATGGTGATCCCTGGCTCCCAGCCTAGCTGCAAAGAGTAAATTGAGAACACTCTCTGGAACCTATCATGAGCTTTGGGGAGGAAGATAGAGGAATACATGTTTGCATAATACGCTATAGATAGACCTACATCAAGTTGCTTCCTTGGCTCTTTCGTGTTAGCTTCTAGCTAGCAAAGATGGGGCTGCAGGCTTAGGGTCCAAAGGGCCCCTCTTCAGTTTGGCTAAAGTCGGCTGCAACAGATTTTCCCCAAACTTCTAAGCCAGGGGGTACTTCCCTGGCTTTTGCCCTTGTGAGTCACACCAACCCAGTTACTGTGGTTGTAAACCAGGGTTTAACGTAGCTTTCCCCACACTGCACCCTCCAGATATATCCAGGTTTGCAACTCCTGGAATTCTCCAAGAATATCTGGAGAGCACCAGATTAGGGAAGGGTGCTTTAGCATACTGTAGAAGCCCAGGATGGGTTATAATAGGTGAATCCAACCTACACAAGGCAAAATGGTTAGGAGAAATGGGTTTCTGTGGAGTCCTTGGTGCTCTCTGAGCCTTGTTGTTTTCTTGCAGACATTGGGTTTCTCTCCTTTCTTCCCAGTGAAGCCAGAGGTACTCGTCTAATTTAGCCTTCATCTTTACTTTCTCCTTTGAGAATACTACAAATAGCAGATCATCAAGATGCACTGTGGGAAGCCTCAAACTGGGTAGCAAGTTCTAACTGCTCCCAACACGGGAGAACTTTGTCTCCGCTAGAGATGAGGACTGTGGCACTACAAGAGATCCCAGTTCACATTTTGGTAGCTCCAGAAAGACTCTTGACTGCAAAGTAGAGTCAGCTGCTGCTATGCATCATCTGGTTAATTAATGTATTCCAATGCAAAGCTAATTTACATGGATAATTTATTCTAACGTGGGGCTAATTTACAAGATTGATTTATTACACTGAAACCTCAACAGGGAAGGAAGGGAAAAGCATGGATGTCATACACCATTCCCTTGAGGAACCCCTACTTCCTCAAAAATGCTAATATTGAACTTGGAAGTATATTGGGTGAGGTCCAAGCTTCACGGTTGACCAGAAGAAGTAGCCATCTTTTTACGACCATGCCTGCATAATACATTTCCCTATGGTTAGCCTAATTAACTAAATTTTCTAGGACTGTACAACTCACTGAACCATAAACTAACCATATGAGCTGTGTTTGCACAATATACCTGGCTGAAGTCCGGTTGGTTAGCTTGTGGTCAGTGGGGCAGGAACAGAGCCAGTGTCATTATGTATTGTGTGAACCAAGGCCACAGAGTTAATTCACCAGGCCACAGCTCAGTTAACCATGGATGACTAGGCTGTGAAAGGCACGCATAGTGTTATGCGGAATCCGTACATTTACAGGGTTCCTGTTATGACTTCTTGTGAAGTCAGGGCTTCTATAGGCCCACAAAATCTACAGGCTCAGAAAGAAAAGCTATATTTATTGGTAGACAAACCCAGAAGCAGTAAAGTTAGCCCAGAAGACAAGGAGTTCCAGGAACACGTGAGCTCCTGCACCTCACTCTTCATTGCCGTTCATACATCTCCTTCAGGATCTTCATGCTCTCGGCATAGCGCAACTGGTTCTTCTGCGAAGCCTCTTTCCACCTGGGAACACCGAGGCCACAAGTCAACCATTGCACATGGATCTTTGCATTATCCCTTCCATCAATTAAGTGTTTCCCGCTTCACAGTGCTTCTAGCACGGTACAAATGGCTTGATGTCCTGCCTCTGGTTCTTCTGTTACCCAAACCCTACCTTTGTCGGATCTTCTTCCATCTCTCCATGTTCTTGTAGATGAGGGTGGACATTGAAGGTACTGCGTCAGAAGTCTGGGAGGGCTTATGGGAGAGAGGAAAGAGACAGAAAACATCACTCACAACATCACAGGGCTAAGACGCTGTACGAATGTCCTAACAAGCGACTTCAATTTAACAATAAAAACATCTGATATTTTTGCTGGGTTTATTAGAAGCTTATCTCTAAGTGATGCGTACAATCCTTAGTTCCTTTTCAGTTGATTTTAGTTCAGTTGATTTATTTAGTGGCACATCCTAAGTTTTTAGTTGCATTTTTAAGTTTATACTTACATTATTCTGACTCATTCGTCTTCATGTTTTCTATTCCTCCTATTCTTTTAAATTAAAACTTCTTGTAAGTACCCTTTTTATTGACTGTAATCTACTGCGCTAGCCTATAGATCTATAGCTTGAATCATGTCAACTGGATTTCTGTTTTCTCAGTGGAAACGTTTCGCTCCTTATCCAAGGAGCTTCTTCAGACTGAGCGAAACGTTTCCACTGAGAAAACAGAAATCCAGTTGACATGATTCAAGCTACGGACAATTCCACCTGGATGACTGAGAACCTTCATAGACATATAGATCTATAGTTATATTTGTTTCATGGTTTGCTTTGTGCTAGGTTAATGACTGTCATAAAGACTGATGATGAATAAGAACGTAAGAATAACTCTGTTGGATGAGGCCAAGGTCCAATTTAATTAAACGTTTTGTTTCTTACTGTGGCCAACCAGATCCTCCAAAGTGCTTGCAAGCAGGAGGTGGAGATGTATCCTCCTCACACTGTTCCTCTGCAACAGGACTTTGAAGGCCTGTTGCCCCTAGCCCTGGGGGTAAGACTGAACTAAAACGATGCAAATGTGTTGCTCAGTGACAAGGTTCTGCCATTTGCACGATGGAATACTGGGATATCCAACGTTCTACTTGATAGTTCCACAGCCTTCCATTCTCCCCAGTATTCCAGCATACACACATTCCAAAGTCTTGCTACTGATCAACTACTTCTGAAATGCTTCCCTTAGAAACTCTAAGCACATTTGAACTGAGAAAGGTGTTCTAAAATAATCCTCTCCTCCGACAACTTGGCACAAAACCCTACTTCATTCACACAACACAATCAAATCAGTTGAAAATGTAGTGGCATGATTCACACAACAAACCAAGCTTGGATGGTGGGGGCGGGAGTTGTTATTCTGTTATTGCGTGCGTGCGTGCGTGCGTGTGAGAGAGATTTATCGCATTGTGTGAATCCAGGCTGTTTAGTTAGTTTATGGTTCAATGCACTGTGGAAACCCAGAAAAAGAGGGACAATTCAATAAACCAGTTAAATTCACATATTATGTGACACAGCAACTCTGTTTTCCTAGCCCGGATTTAGGTTTTAGTGTTGTGTGAATCCAGCCACAGAGTTCAAAACCCATTTCAAATTCAAAATGCTAGTGTCCACTTCAGAGTAATATCCTGATGGATACTGCCCCATATATTGCCAATAATAAGAGGGGGTTCAGATGAGAAGGGGTGTCTAAAATGCCTGCCATTTGCTCTTTTACCACCCAACTTCTTTACTCCCCCCACTACCCGTAACTATTTATCTATCTATCATCTATCTATCTATCTATCATCTATCTATCTATCTATCTATCTATCTATCTATCTATCTATCTATCTATCTTATATGACCGCCCATCTCCCCCAACGGGGAACTCTGGGTGGTTTACAATAAAACTTATTAAAATAGAATAAAGAATATAAAAATACAATCAAATAATACAATAAATAAATTATAAAATCCAAATGGCCAGATAGATTAATAAAAAGAAGGACATTATGAAGTTAGCCACCCCCATGAGGAACTATTATTTCCTCCTTCCCTTGCCAGGCGGCAGAACCAGGTCTTCAGATCTTTCCTAAAGGTCGGGAGGGAGGGGATCTGCCTCAACTCTGGGGGCAAGGTGTTCCAGAGTGCTGGTGCCACCACAGAGAAGGCCCGCCTTCTAGACCCCACCAGATGACACTCTCTTATTGATGGGGTTCGTAGCAGGCCCTCTCTGAATGATCGGGTGGGGCGGGTCGATGATGTGGGGATAAGACGGTCCCTCAGGTATTCTGGTCCCAAACTAGCCTGGAGGTCTGACCGTGTCGGCAGCTGCTTTTGTTTCTTCAGATTCGGCTGGGAACGGGATACGCGGGTTAACTGGTTCCCCTGCAGGGTTGGTCTGGCAGGCGATAGGAGGTGGTAGCTTGTAGACATCCTGGACCTTCCCATTTAATACTTCGACACCCTGGGAGCGCAGAGTTTAAGAGAGAGGAGAGATGAGCCAAGGATAAAAGATGGATTCATCCTTTGCAGCCTTAATCTGGGGAGTTGTTTTTGAAATACAGTATAGAAAGCTGTGCTCCCATCACATGTATTTTGAACCTGACATGCTCTAAACTTCAAATTCTCTGTTCTTGGATTTCAAAGGGTAGACCTGGCCCAGCTCTCTGAGGCCAACCGGGAAGGGAGGGTGCTGTACTGACTATTCCAGAAGTGCTCCGTGCCCGAAGTGTAAACACCTGTGTTTCAAACTCAAAACACTTCTGGAATGGTCAAAACGGTTGAACAACCTGTTCCAAACTGAAACCTTTGCAGCCCTCATCCAGGAATAAACATCTTGGTAGAGACAGAGAAGATGCTGTGGCCCTAAAAATGGCACTGAGCTGCATCGTCAGCCGGAACAGCTAAAGATCAGGGTTGGTTGGAGGTGTGGTTCTGGGGCATCTGCTTTCATCGTTGAGTTTTTCATCTGGACACCTGGTTGCGCAAGAATCTATATCCATATGGAGATCTATGGATATTGGCTTTGCCATTTTAGACAGAGGAAAATGTAGGGCAGATCTGGATCTGAGCCTGGTTTCACTGCTGGGAATCCAATGTTCTGCTCAAGCCACATCAGCCCAGTATCCTAAAGGCTGGGAATTCTGGAAACTATAAGTTTAATGTACCTACAGGTAGTCCTTGTTTAGCAACCACAATTGGGACAGGCAACTTGATTGTTAAGCAAAGTGGTCGCTAAGTGAAACCATAACCGTGCTTATAATCTTACTTCAGTTTTCCTTTGCTTTACAGGCCTGTGAAGGTCGTAAAGTTACTTTTTCATCACTGTTGTAACTGTGAATGGTCGCTAAATGAGGCAGTCGCTAAACGAGGACTACCTGATGCCACATTGGTGAAGACTGGTGCAAGGTTTGTGCCTAGAAGTCCCAGATCAGATACAGACTTCATTTGGATCACATGTTTACTGGCCTACCTTCCACAATTGTGTGAGTTATGGAGACAAAAGTGTGCAAGAGATTTTAAGTGCCAAGAGAAAAGTCTTGTGGAAAGCAGTAAACTCAGCTATTGTTTTACTGATGAAAAAACGTTTCCCACTAGGAGTGGGACTGGGGAATACTGTTCTGTACCTCTTCATCCTCAAGCAGGGCAGGCAGATTTGGGCTGGGAGATCGCTCCTGTTCCCGCACCATGGGACTATTCCGCATCCAAGCTCGGCAGATGGGATAGAGCGGGGTGTTCTCGGAGAACTGGGCCAGGTCTACACTTCGATCAAACAGCTTGATGATGTAGGTGTCTGCAAGGATAAAGAGGCAACAAATTAAGAGACAGATCTTAAATCAGAGCTGGATGACGTCCCTCCCTCCCTCCCTCCCTCCCTTTTTTTTCTTTCTGCTTGACATCAGCAACGTCGGAAGGCTTTGGGGAGAGATTTAATGGGGAAATGAGTGCCTTAAGCTAGCCATTTCACCTCTGAAGGACCCCCAAGAGGAAGAATTGATCCTTCTGTGGAATCAAGTTTGATCCGTGGGCATCTTTACCTTCAACAAATTATTTCCGGAACAGAGGAGATAGAAGAGGAAGAGATGCTAACGCTTTCATTCCTTTTTCTCCTCCAAGCCAGCTGATTCAGTTACAACGGAAGAGAAGTACAGTCATCCTTTCTTTGAAACAAAAGGCCTCTGGGGTGTATTAGTCCGGAGAAAGGAAATAAGAAAATTGCACTTCCAATAAACAGGCATTTCCCCTAAGGCAGGATTGAGGAACTGGTGACTCTCCAGATATTGCTGAACTACAGCTCCCAGCATCCCTCACCACTGGCCACAGGCTGTCATAGTTCAGCAATACCCGGAGGCCATCTCTGCCCCAGAGACTTAAGAATTTGGAATTCAGAAACAGAAGGTGGGCTGGGATAGGGGAGAAGGGATGTGGTGGAGAGGGGTCATAACTTAGCTGCAAAACATAGGCGTTGCATCCCTAAGGTTAGCAGCTTGAGACTCCACAGGATCACGGACTTGCTCAAGCCACCAAGGCAGCTCTGGTATTTTCACTCACTCTGCTTTTGTGGTCCCCCTTCAGTGAGCCCGTCGTCCATCTCCTTCCTCTTCTTGCGGCGGTGATGGGAGAACCGGGTCGAAGGCCTGAGAGCACAAAAGCATTAGAGAGTGATGCAACTGGCCAGAGGCCCTGCATTGAGCAGAGGAACTTCTGAGGTGTCTTCCAACTCTAGGACTAATTCCATGGGCTCTGAGGAACCTGATGGAAGGATCTCGTAAGTCTCCTGGGGCAAGGCACCTGGAACGCCCAGAACGAATGGAGAAGACATTCTAGATTTTTTGTGGAGGCTACACAGCCCTTTGTGGAGGAGACCTAATTGGGACTCCTGCACTGGGCAGGAAGTTGGACTTAACAGCCCCTTCCTACACTAGGATTCTATGACTCTGAACATTGGCAGATGTAGCAAGCGATCATGTACAATGATTGGAAGCCAAGTCACAGAGTATCCCCAAAGTGTAGGAGACTGGCCATCTCTCAGCCTGAGCACCAGTTCGTCTGCATGCTGTTTTTCCTTGATTGAGACAAGCCAACTTTGCTCTGGAGAAAAATGCACACCTGGCTTCCTTTAGACCTGTGATGGAATTTGGAACTCACTGGGAACAACAAGCATGCTAGGGAAATGGGAACTGTGGATCTGGCTCAGAGCATAGCAATGGCAAAAGTTTAAAGCTAGTTTCTGTCCTGCCATCATTCTGTGCTGGCTTGTTGTCCGCCTATCAGTATGTCTTAGTTGTGCAAGGGCAATTATACAATAAGGCTTGGGCCTATTTTGCCCCAACCTATGGTGGCTCAGCGGGTAAGACGCCAGGCTTGTCGATTGGAAGATCACAAGTTTGGAGGTTCGAATCCCTAGCCCCGTGTGACTCCCGCACTCGCCCCAGCTCTTGCCAACCTAGCAATTCGAAAGCATGCAAATGCAAGTAGATTAATAGGTACCACTTCGGTGGGTAGGTAACAGCGTTCCGCGTGCGTCATGCCGGCCACATGACCGTGGAAGCGTCTTCGGACAACGCTGGCTCTTCAGCTAACAAATGGAGATGAGCACTGGCCCCTAGAGTCGGACACGACTGCACAAATGTGCGGGGGGAACCTTTACCTTTTTATTTATTATTTCACAGAGTATACAATTCTACATTTTGAATAAATAGCACAATCAACCCAAGCGGCACAGCAAATAGGCTATCGAGCTACCACCGGCACCCAAACTCCCAGGCTTCCTGTCGAGAAGAACCACTTTGAGGTCAGCTTTTAAAAATCCAACTGCAGCAAGAGCTACAAGTCATTTGTTTGTTTGTTTATTGATTAACAGCATTTCTAGGCCACCCCATCCCAAAGAATTCCGGGATGTAAACAGCAAAAGTTAAAATCAAGGCAACAGATGGTAAGAAAACATAAACTTTATCATAGTGTCCCCAGTCAGTTGCAGCTGAAGGCACGCTGAAATGGAGAAGAGATGGGGCGTTGTTTTCTTCTCTGTTCTCCATTAACAAAAAACAGAGCTTCAGGACTGGATTCCAAATGCTGTGCATGGAAGAGAGCAGAATGCATTGGCTGTGGACATTCCCACCACTGAAGAAACAAGCCACTACTTAGCTTGCCTCTTTGGCTGTGAGAACCGCCAGGGAGGAATAAAAAAGAAAAAATAGAAAGTGCAGAAAAGAAAAGAAATCCATTTTTCCTTTTTATTATTTTATTTTTTCAGTCTGTATTAGTTTTTATCTTTTTAATTGTAATTTTTAATAAAAATACTAAAAAAAAAAAAGAACTGCCAGGGAGGAACTGACAAACAAAACTTGCAGGCCCAGTTCACACACAGGACTGAGGGCTATATGAGAACCAAACCATGATGGCATTCAACAAAATTACACGTGAACCAGGCCACAGAATTCTGTGCTACACATTTGCATGTTCTTTCTTTAGATCTCCGGTAAACTCAATGGGAAAACGTTCTACTCTCCCACCCGGTGGTCATCGATAGCCAGAGAGGACACTGCTAAGAACCATACCTCTTTCCTGTAGCAATAGGAGAAGGGTCCCTGCAACCGCAAAGCAAGAGAGGTTAGGAAACACCTAGCACGCAACAGCCCCACCAGTAAGAAGAAAACTGCTTCCCAAGAGTTGGTCTCAGCAGGGTTAGCAAGTCTATAGACTGGAGCAGGGATGGGAACCTGTAGCCCTCCAGATGTTGCCGAACTACGATTCCCAGAAGTCACAGCCAGCATGGCCAACAGTGAAAGCTGGGAGTTGTAGTTCAGGAGCACCTGGAAGGACATAAATTCCTCACCTCTTTGGGGCCTGCTGTCCCAAACCACTAGTAAAACCTCCTTCTTGAAAGTTTGGTAATAATAAATATTATAAATATTTACAAAAGCATTATAAATATTTTCTTAATAAGTCATTTTTAAAAAGCTTCAAAAGAAAGAAAGCAAGGAAGCGGAAAGAAAGGTAACTAGATAGATATATTGCTGGCTTTTGTACACAATATTCTTAAATTTGGAGGCTGCTTGGGGAAGATAGAAGATTTTTGGACCCACTTCTCAAATTCCTCTCAGGTGCTCCAGAAACAAGAGCAAAGCAAAGGATTTCAGAGATGCTGCAGGAAACATAAGTCAGTGACCTCAATGCATGATTTTCAACTGAACATGGTGAGCCTCTCCAAAAAAGGAAATCCTTTCTCTGCCTGTATTCAGCATATGGCTTGAGGCGGGTCAACGTGCAAAGATAAAGGAGATGGCTGAACAATATGGCTGCTCCTTACTTGCTGAGCACATCTGATGATGTCTTTCCAGGGTCCTCTTCCATTTGTTCTCTAGATGAGCCAGAAAAAGAAAAGGGGGAAAATGTTATCAGCCTTGTCCAAAACATGGCTTGAAGGTTCTTCCTGACAGCTACTTCAGCCAAACTAGAAATGAGAGAATGACAAGCTCATAGAATAGAAAGAGATTCCAAAGAATCTTTAGCCTGGGATAGGAATCCCATGGCACCTCCCAGTGTTACGGTACTACAACTCCCAGTATTGCTCATTGTTGGCCATGCTTCCTACAGATACTGGGAATGGTAGTTCAGTAATATCTGGAATGCCACAGGTTGCCTATTCTTGGGCTCAGCCAATCAGGGGCTGATTCAGAAAATGATCTAATATGGGATTTAGTTGAAATCCCTGTTTTTGGAACCTGGAGCTCTTGGCTTCTGCTGTTTGGATATCCTACCCTAACTTGGCACCTGTCAGATGTGCTGGGACTTTGGCCATATAGGTGAGGAGTTCTGGAGGTTGTAATCCCAATACATCTTGCAGATGATAATTTAGGAAATGTCAAGCCACAAAAAGCAAAATGGATCTACTCAATCGTTTTAACACCTCTCAAATACCTAATGGAGGGTTTCAGATTCCTTCTCAGTGCTCAGAACTGACCTTGATATACCTGGTGATTCTTACCTATCAACATCCGTTTTCTCCAGTAGACACTGCAGGACGGCATCAAGACGGTTCCGAGCATTGGCTGTCTCAAGATCTGGGGATGGTGAGAGGTTGTTATTCCAGCATAAAGCAACCTTTGAGGGGAATTCATTAGGATTCTTTTTTTTTTTTTAGGTTAGCACTGAGGTCTCCTGGCTATTCTAGGTCTAGGAAACCCCAAAAGGTCTGTGGATTACTTTCTTAAAAAGCGAAATAAAACTTGCTTTCAATGCAATCAATTAAAGTTGAAGAATAGGAATGGGAATTTATTTATTTATTTAATTTATATTACCACCCATCTTCCCCCGAAGGGGGAACTCTGGGCGGTTTATAATAAAACCGGAGTTAAAATACAAAACAGATCCCAATGGAAGTGGAATAAATATATAATATTGTTATAATTATTAAAAGATATAAATAGAATAGAATGAAATGAAATCTAGATGGCTACAGTTCTTCTTCAAATCCTGAGTGCAAGGGCCGTTCTCAATCCATTCTAGGGCGCTAGCCATCCCCAAGAATGACTATTCCCCCTCCCGTCCCAGGCTTGGTGGCAAAACCAGGTTTTCATTTCTTTCCTGAAGTCCAGGAGCGAGGGGGCCTGTCTCACCCCTGGGGGAAGGATGTTCCAGAGGGCGGGCGCTACTGCAGAGAAGGCACGCTTCCGAGACCCCGCTAGGTGGAATTCTTTTAAAGATGGGGTCCGTAACATGCCCTCTCTGCATGACCGGGTGGGACGGGTTGATTCAATAGGGACGAGACGGTCCCTCAGATAGCCTGGTCCCATGCCGTGTAGGGCTTTAAAGGTGATCACCAACACCTTGGATTGGATTGAGAGAAGATGTTGGATAAAGACTTGAACATTTATAGCAAAACATTTCCAAGTCATCTTACCTGGTTTTTCTGTTTTGACTTTGGTATGTAGCATGTTTGTCGAGACTCAATTCCCTGCAAGAGTAAGAGAGAGGGGGGAAATACCCTCAAACTCACATATTGTAAATGAGTGAACCTGACCTGACCTTGGGGAAGGCACGAAAGAGCCATTAAGGGGGGACCTAGACAAAAGATTACGCAGTCCAGAGATAAAGGGAAGCAAGAGAAAGAAACTCAAAATAATCCCACCTTGATTTTGTTTAATATAAGAAGGGACAAACTTGGACCAGCTTTCAAGATTCTGTTATTATATCCTACTACAATAAAGTAGCATTCCTGGAATTCCTGCAGTGTCTGTTTCTTGACCTCCTAGCCTATTGTCGAGAGCCAGGCAGATGGCCTTGAAGGAAATATTCAGAAATGTAAACAGAAAGGACAGAAGCATTCATTGTCCTGGGAAGAAAGATAGTCTTAAGAAGAGGTTGGCCCTTCCCTGACTCCCTGGGGTATAAGAGGGAGGGGAGGAAAAAAAATCAATGGGACTTGCAAGATTCTGTTACTCTACCCCAGTGTCTCTCAACCTTGGCAACTTCAAGAAGCGTGGACTTCAACTCCCAGAATTCCCCAGGCAGCATGGCTGGCTGAGGAATTCTGGGAGTTGAAGTCCACACATCTTGAAGTTGCCAAGGTTGAGGAACACTGCTCTAGCCTATCTCAATAAAGTATAGTGCTAGTCTTCCTGTAGAATCAGATTCCTGGTCTGGTTTACCTTAAAGGGCTGACGCATATGGAAAAAATAGTACAGAAAGTTAAACCGACTGGATTCAAGAAATGACAGGCACCATCCTCAAAAGGTGTTGACGACAAGCCCCTCACTGCAACGCTTCAACAAGGGTGGAACCTGTTATCCAATTCACCTGGAAGTTCTCTTCGATTGGTATCAATCCTCAATTCAATTCTCTTCGATTGGCATCACCTGGAAGATGTCAGCCTGGGAGCAGTTTCCTTAAACTGCCACGAAACGGTTCCTTCAGTTTGTTGTTACAACAGGGGCAGAGGAAATGTTAAAGCAGGGAAACAGGGTTGTTCTTGGAACTCAAGCCCTGCCTTAGCATGTTGTCTGAATCAGGCCATCACATTAATCCACCTTATGGGCTCTTTGCATTATGTGAACAAAGCAACTGTGGTCTCTTGCTTGGTTTAGCGCAGCGCTTCCCAAACTTTTTCCTTCCTTACCCAAAACCACTTATCAGAAAGTCCTTTTTACCCAATGTAGGTAAAACACTTTGTCAATTTAAATGTCCCAGTTGTGATTGGGTAATGGGTTTGCGTGTCTTACCCAAAGAAAAACCACTTTTACCCAATGTTGGGTAATTTACCCAGGTTTGGGAAGCACTGGTTTAGCGTGTTCTGTGAATCCAGGCAGTGAGGACTTAAGAACTCTGAGCGTAGGCATTTATTGCCAGGACTGAGCTCACAAAATCCTCCAGAACAGTGTTTCTCAACCTTGGCCACTTTAAGCTGTGTGGACTTCAACTCCCAGAATTCCCCAGCCAGCCGGCTGGGGAATTCTGGGAGTTGAAGTCCACACAGCTTAAAGTGGCCAAGGTTGAGAAACGCTGCTCCAGAACAAGACTGCTTCCCGCTTGGTCCTCCACCTTTTTTTCCTTTCTGGGGGAACCGCTTCTTTGCTGCTAGGGTTAAGCAGCCGCGAAAGAGAATGCCCGGCGGATCTGCCGCACCTCTAGCAGCAGACCCCGATCTCCGTTCTGCCCGCTCCCGCAGCCCCAGCCCAAGAGAAGGCAACCGCCTGCACCGCTGTCCTTCCTCTTACTTTTGCTGGAAAGGAGCGATTCCACTTTCTCCAAAGGATCAGATCAAAGCCAAATCCTTGGGGAGGGCTGCTGTTAGCTTGTCGGCTCTCGGGCTGGCTCGCTTCCTTCCCTAGCTTGCACCCCGCCCGCGCGCAACCCCAGACCCCAAACGAAAATATCTGCCCCCTCTGAACCACTTGCCCGTTCGCACGAATGCAGAAAAACCGCCTCTGGTGCATTGCATGCTGGGAATTGTAGGCAGGGCGATTCCACCAAGTAGCTGAGGCTGTTTTTCCCCCCCTCCCTTAGCGAATAGAAACAGCGCCTCTTGTGCAAGGATGGCGCTCGTGTGAGCCATAGACAACTACCACTATTCCTTCCTTCCTTCCTTCCTGTTGTCCCTCCCCTCCCCGGTGTGGTTAACGTGGTGCTGAATCAAAATCTTGCAGAAGTTGGTCACATTGCATTGGGAACCTTTCAGAGTCCAACTGCAGACTGGGCTTCTGTTCATTTTTCAGCGGAAGGCAAGCGGCAGCGAGCAGATTAACAATACGAGCAACTTCTGCAAGACTTTGATTCAGCACCACGCCAACCACACCGGAGAGGGGGACAACTTCCTAAAAAGAAGTGCCACCCTTGCACAAGAGGCGCTATTTCTGTTCGCGAAAGTCCCTCTCTTGCTGATTCGAAAATCTTTCCTTTTTCTACCGAAAGTCTTCCGGAAGACGTCGGATACAGCATCTGCATTAAAATCTGAGCGCCAGTTGGGTCCTGCTCGCTTAGATCTCAATCCAGACCAAGTTTTCCTTCTATTTCTTTTCCCCACAAGTGGTGGCAAGGTAGAAGATCAACGCAAGGACGGTAAATGGGTGACCAACAAGGGCGCTAGTTCATAGTATGCTGTTTGCAAAGAAATATGACCAACGATCACTTGCACCTCTTCCATTTTGTGGCCTTTGAACTCCACTGCTTGCCACGTTTCTTTTTAAATACCCGATGAGGATGCACAGGTTGGATCTGGAGTGCCCGTGTTGTTTTGCAGGATTGTTCAGCCCTCGTGTAAATATGCTTTATCTACTCCTGTATTTCCTTAGTAAACTCAAAACTTTAAAAGCCTGGCCCAGAGCATGGCGGGATTTGTAGTTTGTACGCCAGGAGAGGTCTCCTTCCTTTGAGCCGGCGCACGGCACGCAATCCTTTCTGGGAATTGTAGTCCTGGAACCTGCTTTGTCATGGCCGGGGGAAAGGGAGGCGCTGTTTACCCTGCATCCTCTGCGTGCAGGGACTGCCTCTTTTCCTGTTGCTAAGCGACCGTAAAGGCGGTAAGTTTATCCCGGGGTGAGCGGGAAGAGCTTCGGGGGGCTGCTGAGAACGAGAGTTATGGGGATCGGGTCTGGGGCGAGGAGGGCTGCGGAGTTACGCCCGACGGCGGTGCTGCCGCATCGAATCTGGAGTGGCCCGCAAACCCTTCCCCGGGCAAGAGGGACGACACCTCCCATCATCCCCATCCAGCGCAGGCGTGGGTGACGTTGCCTGGGAGTGATGGGAGCTGCAGTCGCGCTCGGGGAGGCGTGGGAATACGCCCATTGTTGTGGGGAAAATAGGAGGCAGGAGTAGTAGGTACGTTCACCGCCTTGAGTTACATATAAAAAAAGGGATAAAATCATCATCATAATCCTGCCTCCTTAAGGTTGCATTGGGTTAGGTTTATCAGGGGAATAATCCCCACCATACTAATAATACGAATACTAATAATATAATCCTGCCTCCCTAAGGTTGTGTTGGGTTAGGCTTATCAGGGCAATTAATAACAGTAAAGGTAAAGGTAAAGGTTCCCCCCGCACATTTGTGCAGTCGTGTCCGACTCTAGGGGCCGGTGCTCATCTCCGTTTGTTAGCCGAAGAGCCAGTGTTGTCCGAAGACGCTTCCGCGGTCATGTGGCCGGCATGACGCATGTGGAACACTGTTACCTTCCCACCGAAGTGGTACCTATTCATCTACTTTCATTTGCATGCTTTCGAATTGCTAGGTTGGCAAGAGCTGGAGCTAGTGCAGGAGCTCACTCCGCACGCAGGGCTAGGGATTCGAACCTCCGAACTTGCAATCTTCCGATCAACAAGCCTGGCGTCTTACCCGCTGAGCCACCACGCCCCTTAACAATAATAATAATAATGCCCAGAGTCCTCCGTTCGAGGAGATGGGCGGTAATATAAATCTAAATAATAAATAATGAGATAATCCTGCCTCCCTAAAGTTGCATTGGGTTAGGCCTATCCAGGGAATAAACCTCATTAAAGAGAGGTGAGCCGTGCTTCAGGGTTTGGCTGGACAAGAAGAGAAGGCTTCTGTATCTGCTGAAGGGGTACCCCTTGGTGTTGGAATGCAGCTGGCATCAGGATGAGGATGCCCAAAGCACAGCACAGCAGTGGTGCCTCTCGACGGAAGCAAAGCTCTCACGCCATGAGAGGAAAACGAATGTGACAGCTGATGACACCTGCAAACCAAGCTTTTAAACTTTAGTCACTCACTGTGCCAAAAAGAACTTTTTTTAACAATACAGATTAAGGTCCAACAGAGCGGATAAGGACAACGACAAAAAATTTGACTGAAGTCGAATGTGGCAGTGAAAGATTTAAGGCCATGATAGCTATGGGGAAAAGCTCTGTGATGTCCCCCCCACTTGCTTGGTGCTCTAAGCAGCTGCTTATTTTGTTTAATGGTTAATCCAGGGCTGCCTGCATGCCAGTGGTGCCAGTTGGCTGCCTGTGGTTGAGGATGATGGGAGTTGTAACCTAATTCATCTGAAGTGTGTCTTGCTTCAGACTGTTCTGTCTCTTTAAAAAGTTCAGCTCTAATGTTATATAGAATTCCATCCTTGGCCTCAGATGCTGCCTATACCTCTTAAGTGTTCACAGGTGTGATAGCAGATAGGACTACTTACCTCTTTCTTTGCCCCTCTTAATTTTCTCCTTCACTGAACATTTTATTGGTTTTTGTGTCTCGTCAGTGACAATGTTTGGAAGCTAAGCAGGGTTGGAGCTGGCTAGTACTTGGATGGGAAACCTCCAGGAAATACTAATGCTGTAAATGGAGAGGTAGGGAAAACATCCTGGAGATAGCAACAGCTTCCATCCTGATGTCACAATATCTATATAGACGTGTCTATGAAGTCCAACTTTCTTGTGCTTCTTGTAAAAGTTTCATCTGTAGACATAAGTATCTGATTTGTTTTAATACTGTGAAAACATTGATCTGTAATCTTTGCAGATAAAGTTGCTATAAAAGCAAGCCAAGCACTGGGGGTGTGGGTTTTTTGGTCAATAATCTTATCTCAAATTGGGACCTGCTAACCCCAACTCTAAAACTTGACTATCTGGGAGTGTTGCAAAACCTTGCTTAAGCCAGTTGCTGGCCTGAAGATTTTAAAATTATGGTATGTTTAGTGTTCTTTAACCTGCTCTGAATTTTAAAACTGATCGATATCGGCCGGCTGGGTGACCTTGGGCCAGTCACTCACTCTCAGCCCAACTCACCTCACAGGGTTGTTGTGGGGGAAAGAGGAGGAGGAAGGAGTAATAGGTATGTTCTCCGCCTTGAGTTATTTATAAAAATAATAAAGGGATAGAAAATAAATAAAATATTAAAATAATTAATAGTGGCACGTTGCATTACTTTTAACAACTTCCATATAAAGTTCTCTCTGTATTTGAAGTTTTGAATTCCTTATAGCCTCAGGGACTCTGAACTATATAGATTAAATTTGCAACAAGTTGATTTCTTTCAGGGTTGCTAACTCCTTTTTTTTTTTTGGTAGCACTTGTTTATTTTGCTAGGTTTAGATACTGTTCTGATCATGACCAAATCTGAGCAGAATATAATTGAGCAGGTTTCTGTGACTTTCCCAGTTATCCAGAAATCATAAATTACTAGCATGGAGATGCAGTGATTAAAAATGTTTCACTGGGTGATTTTTTTTACTAAAACCCTGATATTAACATCCCAGATCAATTTATGTGATAAAGGAATCTAGGTCTGTTCCCTTCACCAGTGGTTGCTAGATTTTCTGTTATGTGAGAAGTATTCACACACACAAATAGTGCTGGGATTCGGTTGCTTTGGAGTTTAGCTTGGGCTAGAGATGATATGAACTGGGCGTCCAGCAGAAGGCCTGCTGATGTTATATGCATAATATATTACATTGCATCATTCCCATCATGGCTGAAATGTCATGCAATATGTCCATGTGATGTCTTGCCCTTTGCCTCCCCTTGCAGATGCTCTGAAATCAAGTTGCGCTAATTACAGCTTGGTTTATATTCTCGTGAGCCTGTATAGGACTACTGTCCTCAAGTTTTCCTTTTGCAACAGTAGTTCACTTTTGCATTCAAAATAGCTGTCACTTGGACATTTAGTAATAATTCTGAACCTTTCTGGACATTTGGCCTTTTAAAAGGTCAGGCAGATGAAGTTGAGGCTTGGAGGCTGTCTTTCTGTTCTTAGTACAAATTGCTAATTGGAGCCATCTTGGAAGTAGTCATATTATTCTGCTGTTAAACTGGAAGTGTTGTTTCTTTTCAGGCTATTTAACATATAAACATATGCAGCCAAGAGGAGTAACTTTTGAGACCTGATTTGCTAGGCTGGGCTAAGGCATCCTTCTCATCATTTCTGGGAATACACAAATACCTCTTTCTCATATCAATGCTGTGGAGCTGCTTTAAATGAGCCTTGTGGGTTTAGATCCTGTATGTCAGGGATGGGCAATGTCAGGCCCGCGGGCCATATAAGGCCCGCGGGGCTCCCGCCCACAAACCCCGCCCCTTCCACGCGATTGGCTCCAGCCCGCAAACCCCACCCCCCAGTGCTTGTGATTGGCTCCGCCCGCAAACTCCGGTCCGCGGAAATCCCAGAAACCCCGCCCCCCGGTCCCCAGTTATAAATATCCAAATGGTCCTTGGCACAAAAAAGGTTCCCCACCCCTGCTATATGTTCTACATAGCTGCTTTTGTACCTGCTGCATCATTGCTGCTAATAAGACTAGGATGGATACTTGGGACTATATTAAACAACTCCTGGGTTTTACTGAAATGGAAATCCAGCTTTCATGTCTTTGAAGCATCCAAGTAACCACTTGGCTTTTAAGTGGAGGAAAGCAGCAGGGCATCGTTTTCTTGATTCATTAAGTTTTTCTATAAAATTGAAAAATGCAAGCAGATTCGATGTTACTCTCAAACTTAGTTGTCAAAGAGGTTTTTGATTCTGACTGCACTAAAGGGTTTTTTTTTTTGCAAATTATTTATCTTTATAAATAAAATGGTTCCTCTTTCCCCAATTTTTTAACTTAATAAATTTTTTTAATATATTTTATTGAGTTTTAAATATACATAGATAAAAGTTTGAAAAGGAAAAAGAAATAGAAATACAAATCAAAGAAAGAAGAAAAAAAGTGTAGTAAAGCAAAGAAAAAAAAAGAAAGATGAAACATAGAAATTAGTCAACTTCGAATTTATCTCTGGTCAAAGTAATTTAAAAAATTTATCTTACATGCTAGGTCTATATATAACATTGAAAAACATTTCTTGTCTAATATATCAATTTATATATATTTTAATCTTCAAATCCCCATATAAGCTTTTCCCCTCCTGAACTTAATAAATTCATATTACTGTTCAGGTGATCATAAGTTGTACTTATATGTAAGAGCTAGAACACTTAAATACTCATAATACAGCTCATAATACAGTTATGGGTGGTTTCAGAAATAAAACATGCTTAGGTAGTCTTCCCTAAATCTGCAAACAATTAATGTAACTGCTAGAAATGAACGTAAAAGGTAATTGTCTGGTTAAGGGAAACATAATGAACCTTACCTGCAAAAAAAGCAAGTTAGATATTACCTAGGTCTTGCATAAAGAGACAGTAGGGGAATTAATCTGGAAGATCTCCCATACTGTTTCTAATAATCACTAAGGTGAGATATGATTGCTTTAAGGAAAAGATTAGTCTAGATTTTACACAATGAAGTGTTGAATTTGGCTACTGGCTTGAATAGTGCCTGATGTACTGACATGTTTGTAAGTGCTTACCTAGAATGATCACACAAGAGAAGAAATCAGACAAAAGAAGGTGGTTTTTTTCTGTTCCATAAATGCTGATAATTGGAATTTCTGGTACCTAAAAGGAGAAGCCAAAAAACAGATGAGAAGACCATGTCAAGAGAAGGCTTGTTCTAGCCTGAGCAGGTGCCATGAAATAAACCAACAGCTATTAGTTTAACTCCCATCTGGACTGGAGAGTTTTTCTTCTTTGTGCCACCATATTAAAATGCAAAGCCAGTCTGCTTTGAGTGCCAAGCCACTGAGGCATTCTTTAAACCTGCCACCCTAAAGACACCACTTTGAAACCAAGCATAAGAACACTGAGGCAGCCCAAACTCTCTGGCAACACATGACAAGTTCCAGGTTTTCTTACAATACTGGCGGTTGGGTGAAAATAATAGGTAGCTCTCAAGAAATACAAGATGAGTGATACGTTTGGGGAGGAGCTGAGGTTTCAATCTTTACCCATCAAGTCTGAGATAGCAATGCCAGTATTGCCTGTACAAATGATGGGTTTTCTACTTCCATCTTCTAGAATTGGAGGGGCAGGTTCAATGGCCTGTTTTTCGAAGAATGTGTAATACTTAATCGACACTGCTTTTTTCCCACTTAAAAGCCTATGGGAATTCCTGCATTCATGCTGTGTTTAATATTGTACTTGCTTTTATTCTTCAGATTTGGTGTGCAGCAGAACTGTGTAGATGCCCTTGTGCCTGGTTCATTCATCAGTGTTTGATCCAGACACTGCTGGTGGCAAGAGCTGGCACTAAACAGGAGCAGTGGCAGAAACGATCCAAGAAAATGTGCGTGTTTTGTAGAGTGATCTCAGAGGAGTTTGTAGCTTGGGAATTGTGTAATTTCTGCTGTCTGTATGGATGTTAATCTTGCTGAATTCACATGTCTGGCACATTTTAAAAAAATTGAACTGAGAATGTATTGGAAATGTGATTGCATTTCTCCACAACACTTTAGGAGAAGCAATTCTGGAATGTAGAAGGACTTGTGTTCTGCTGTCCTCTAAGTTGGGAGAAAATGAGCACTGCCTTTGTCTAACAAGAATGGGGACCTAAAAAATAGCAGCTTAATGCTTACTTCTCCTCTGCTAAACATGCAGAGAGAAGGTAGGGAACAAATGCATTTGCTGGGCAGCCCTTTTACCCTTTCCTCCAAGACACTGTGTGACACAGGATGTGGCCTCAGTGGTATAGATCGATCCAAAGGATCCAAGGATTGCTCCAGTCAGCATGACTTGGTTTCCTAAACAGAGGGCAGTCTCTACCGTCCCTAGGATCACAGGCTGCTGTAGTTAGAACTGGTGTGTCAGATGCAAGAAACAACCTGCTAATCAGTAATGTCAACTGCTGTGACAAGCCATCTTGTAGCAATTGCTGCATAAAGATTTGGTAGGAAAGAGCTGGGCCCTGCTGGCAGCTGCTAGCTCCGTTAGGAAGGGGATTCCTCTCTTCCATGCAGAGAACCTAAGGTCTCCTGTCGATATGCAATATGGGTAACTAGGAACTGGCTACTAGCATGCTACTGCCCGATTCCTTGCAGCATGACTTCATTTTTGCAGTAAGCAAAACAACCTATTCCGCTGAGCCTCGGTGGGATCGTTTCCTCCCCTGATTCTGGATAATTCTCATATTTCATGATTCTTGGGCCATATTAGGGACCCTGGCTAGCGAGGCAGTTGCTTGCCTTACTCTGGCAAAGCTGCTGTCTTCTCAGGCCAGCATCAGAGCTGAGTTAAGAAAATCACACTGGGATGCTAGACTAGGAACTGCGCCACCTTTGATCACTTGGGGTCATACAGTTTTTCTCCAGAGCAAGGGATTCTGTGCTGTTTGTTGCATCATGCTGTTCATTGTGCCATGCTATAGTAGGGTCAGTGAATGAGGTGCATTCACAGGAGAGGGAAAAAAAGGACAAAAACCTGTTGCCTTGGCAACTGCAAATGGTGGTGGTGGGGTGCTGGGAAGCTCCATGGAAATTTCCTTCCCAACTGCCCATGAGAATTAAGGTAGCTGCAAAGAATTCCTTGCTTGGAAGCCCAGCAAAGTTAGAAACTGGAAAGGCTGTACAGCAGTAACACAGCTGATGGAAACAAGCTGGGATTCCAACAGTTTTGGAATTGCATTGGATTTCAAGTATGGGTTGAGTTACCTAGGAGATTCCTTTGAATGTGGATCTGTCTCTGGTCCAGCTGTGGTTCACCTGCATGCTGGATGTGACTCTCAATACTCATGTGCAGCTCCAGAGCCCTCTGGAGTGGGTATTTAACACCTTTTTGTGCGGCTGGGGGAGCTTGAAAGCAAAATGGGTACCTTATGCTTCCAACATGGCTTATGGCATATATTTCACTCCCTAAACCGTCTTCAAAATTAGATCGTTTTTCACTATCATGTTGTCACTGGTTATGTCTCTGTGGCAAAGACCACAAGCTGATCTGGCCCGCAATTAGGTTGCCTACCCCATCCAAGTCTGCATGAGGAATTCTAGGAGAACAAGCCCACCCCACTTTTCAGTAGCGTTCGCCATAGCTTAGACCACTGGTGGGCAACATTTGATGGGTGGGGCCTACACTTAATAGTTTGAAGAGAGCAAGGGCCATAGTAGTTGGGGTTATCATGCAGGTAGAAGGGATGGGATGTCCTGGGTGGTGGTGTTTCCCCCCCCCCTCTGCATTTTGGGCAGGGACTTTTTTTAAGAAAACAGTGCTTTCAGGCTTGTGATATAGTTTTCATATTTCCCATATCAAAATAACAGGATAATGAATTGAGTAGTACACTTGAAGGGGTGCTGTGAGATATTAAGGGATTGGGGGCTGCAGGTTGCCTCCCCACAACTACAGATGTTGCCGCTGTTTCCCTTACCAGTTTGTGGGTCAATTTCTGGCCTTGTCAGTTGCTGAGAGCCTGAACAACTCGAAGTGGGAATTGACAATATATATGGCTGTGGTAGGATATGATTTTCTGTTTATTTATTTTACTTTGATAAATAATTTATTAACTGCTTTTATCAAGGTACAGATGAGAATGATGCAGTAATTACAAAACTCCAATAAATTCAATAAAATTCAGTCATGACCTAATTGTCAAGTCCATAAACAATTATTAACCACTGAGACAAACCAGATACAACTATACATATTGGGATTCAGGGTGGCGTTGGTGGGATTCCTAGGAAGCGTCTCATCGGGGCAAAGGACATACCAGATTTCCTTAATTTGAGCAAGACTGCTGCATCATTTGCTGCTTAGCAAATTCGTAGCCTTGGGATATCTGTGCTGGCCTAATTTAAAGGATTATTTTGTAAGGATTATTATTTCGGTATACAGTACATGGACTGCTTCTGTTCACTTAGCCCCCCCCCCCCCAGTTTCTAGTGATCAAAGAGTTTGTGTCTTGGGACTTTCTTTTACTGATTTCACATATTCTAAGTCTGTACTTCAAAAAGAGTTTGATGAATAAGCTGTCATGGCCAGGTTCACATATAATGCTAAGCCATAAACTAATCAGTCATGTTGAGGCTTCCTGTGATACATGAATTCATCTACTGTGCTTTACGATTTATTCGGGTTAGCTTTTAATCTGTCCATATGTATTCTTTAAGTTTAAATTATGGGGTTGGGCCTGACAAACACGTTTTTTTATAACTTTCATTGTTCAGCAGAAACTCTTGGGGCCAAGAGGGTGGTTTGAAGTGAGCACGGAAAGCAGAAACTTTCTAGTGGGCAACCCTTGTCTTTTTCCCCCTTATGACACTGGTAAGAATCCTGCAGGAGAGACTGCTAGGCCTGAGGCAGCCTTGTTCCTTTAGAGCAGGGGTGGGGAACGTCTGGCCCGCAGGCCGTATAAGGCCCACGAAATCATTTGGTCTGGCCCTTCTGCGCAATTGGCTCCCGCCCGCAAACCCCACCCTCTTCCGTGCAATTGGCTCCTGCCTGCAAACCCTGCCCCCTGGTGCTTGTGACTGGCTCCCACCCGCAAACCCTGCCCCCTTCCGCGCGATTGGCTCCTGCCCGTAAACCCTGTCCCTGGTCCGCAAATGATGTTATAAATATCCAAATTGCCCTTGGCAGAAAAAAGGTTCCCCATCCCTGCTGTAGAGCAGAGCTTTCCAAACTGTGTGTCGCAACACAAAAGTGTGTCGCCACACACAGCGTGGTGTGTCGCCACACCACCCGGAAGCGGTGGCGCGCGCGTGCACGGCGGCAGCGGCAGCCGCCGCCGCCATGCACACGCGCGCCGCCGTACGCCCCCCCGCGCCGCCGCCGCCCCTGGTGTGTCGCCAGGGGCGGCACTTTGGAAAGCCCTGCTGTAGAGAGACAATTTTAAAAGTGCAGGATGAACCAGCAGTCAGTTGCCATGGTTGGCATCTTCAAAGAAGGATTATTTTTTTAAAAAAGAATATGTGTAATTTCCTCTACAGTCAATGGTCCTTAGCAGAACAAAAGGGGGCACATCTCTGCATTAAGCATCTTCTTTATCATCATTATCAAAACCTAACCAAAGAGAAATGAAAATCCACAGAGGCCCAGACTAGGCAAAGGAATTAAATTGTCTGATGCCAAAAGTATTTATTATTTACTGGATCCTTTTCTGTTTGTTTGTTCAGAGAACATGCTTCAGAAAACCTGACATCATTTTCATGAGGAGAGCAGGCAAATATATTTCCGGCATGGTTTAAACTACCTCTCTGCAAATGCCTTGGTGGAAAACAATGGATCCTAGGTACAAGAGTGGGTGCCTGCTTTTTGCCATGGGAATACTGTGGCAAGAGATGGATAGAATGGACTTGATAAGTTTAGTTAGCTGCATCTAAGAAACAAGGTGGATGCTATAATGTGGTCTTCTCTGTAAGATCCAACTACACATTACACAGACTGAAGTGATAGAACTCTGGGTGTACCAGAGGAATCTATTTTGCAGATTCCTGCTGTTAAAAATATCTGCATGTTGGAAACATCAAGGAGAAGACATCTCTAAATCTTCCTCTGTATGTCGTGTTGTTAAATGCATCGAGGACAGGAACAACCCAGAATATACCGCTTTATTCGGTCAGCCTCATTTCCTGTACTGTGTAAAGTACAGAGATAGATATATAGATATGCTCGAGTTAACCAACAATCCATCTAATCCAGCCAGAACCCTATGAAAAGCAGGGCACAAATGTGCTTGCACCCACTCATTCAGCTTGCCCAGTGATTGTCACTGAGTGGCACGCTATGATGTGATCGCTGCCATTGACTGATTTATTTTTGGCAATGTTGTCTAGTCTTGGGAGAGGCTAAGTGTCTCTCCTTGATTGAGAAAGAAAAGTTAGGAATTAAAAATGGGAATTAGAGATTTGAATGCTCTTAGAAATCTAAACAACAATATATAAACTCTGTGTATTTAACAACTCAACCTAGGGAGAAAGGTTTAGAGACATCCTTCTCCTGATGTTCCACTTTTCTACAGTAGATGTGTGTGTTCTTAACACTGTGGACCCTGTAAAATTCATTTGTCTGGTGCACCTGCAGTTCTACCATTTCAGTCTGTGCAATGTGTAGTTCAATCTCACCAAAAAGTCCATATTATCATGTCCATACTACGCTTCTTTTTTCTCCTAGATGCAGAAAAGTTACGTTTCCTTCACTCCCCAATTGGTTGTGGTTAATGCTAAGGTTAATGCTAACTTGTCTAATTGGCATTCCTTGTTTACCCACAGTCTAGCTGTATTCTCCACTATTGGGAGCCCCTTTTTGGAGGCATCCAGTTCCCGAAGCCATTATCATCCCTCCCGGGCCCAGCCATTGAGGCAGAAGCAGCAACAAACGGTGAGAAGAAGATGAGGTGATAAAGTTATGCCATGTGGTCTCTAAGGAAAGCAAATAGCAACAGAAAGCAGACAGTTCTTTTGGATCCCTGGTGATCCATCCTTATGGAATTGGATGACAGGAATGGGGAATCTAGCTATTAGGAATGCAGATTTTTCTCCCTTTTTTCTCTTACCTCTGAATGCTGAAGCAGAAGAGCCATCTTACTGCAGGAGTTAGGCGTTCAAAAATGCTGATGGGTATAGCCAAATCATTAGCCTCTGCCTGGGGAGAGCCAGGCTGAAATCAGCTCAGCCACGAAGCTCTTCTTGGGCCGGTCATCTAGCCGCCTTTCCAGAAGTGTAAGGATAAAGTAGATGTCTTAAAGCATAAGGCTATGGTTGACATTTCTAAAGCCTTATCTGCAGGAATTTGTGATGTATAAAGTCTCAGGGATGAAGCTACAGTATAGCACTAGGCAGCTGAGTTGAGTTTGGATCTCTGTGATGTCCGTGCCAAGGCATTGTTTTGGGATCATGTCTTCTTTATTTTTAACTTCTTAGGTTCTGAGCCCATCTCGTTTGCAACATAGGAATTGCTCTATCCTTCCTGAGGAGGCAGAACCATTGAGTCCTTCATACCTTCATTTACTGCCTGACTCTGGCTCCCAGGAGGGAAAGCCCACTAAGTCAAACTCCACAAGCCCCTTCAATGAGTCATGGCCCTCAACTGAACGCAGTTCTTCCTCCCTGACTCCGGAAGGAACAAAGGGTCTTCCAGCACAGCAGTCATCAGAGGCTAAGACCCTGGATTCACCGAAGCTCCCTGATTCTGTCTCAGACAGTGAATCCATTATTGCCAAGTGAGTCCTGTTGTTAAGCGTCACCTTTGAGATGGCAGGTGAAGCTGAGCAACAGAGATAACTGGGCTTGGTAGATGAACATTTAGTGATGGCCTTGGTTGCTTTTCTATTGACCCATTTTCCTTAAAGTCCTGGTTTCAGGTCCATCGCCTGAAGGCGATGATTGCCTACCGACTCAATTTCCTTTTCTTTCCTTTGGCAGGTATATTGAGCGGTTTCGCTACGGGAAGCCCACTGATCGTAAAGAACGCTTGGCATCTAGTGGTGGTTCTACTGAGTTCTGGTGGCTTAGCCACTCATTTCTCCCAGATGGAGAAAACTCCAAGAAGGAGGCATCGCTGTCTTCGGGTACTTAAATCCAGTAGAAGAATAGAGATCTGGCTGGCTTCATGCATTGTACTAAGTCATGGTTTGTCTTGACCATGGTTTATTTGGTGCACACAAGACACTAAGCCTCAGTGGCTGTGTTCATATGCTTTGCTAAGCCAAAATAAACCACATTATGGCTTAACATGATGTGTGAACATAGTTGTGGTATACACACAGCTTTTGTCAGACCAAGGCAAAAGGCAAAGTTTGAGTTCTCTTGTGGAAATAAAGCTGCCTTAGGCACCAGAATGATTGCAATAGATAGAGAGAACTTTACATTTGAAGGTTTGTAGACATGGCTATGGGCACAGAGTGGCATGTTATCTTTGGGCAACCTCTACTTGCCAGTTCCCAGGCGGGAGACATGAAGTAGTGTTAGCAGTTCTTAGCAAGTGTGGATAATGAACAGCCTTGTCAAGGGGACAAGTATTGCATTGTGTTCATCTGCTTTGCAACTATTGGGCATGTGGTGTAAGGCTTAGTGAGGGGGTCCTGAGTGTGGCAGAGACTCGGATAACGTTCTTGGTTCCTAAATGTTCTGTGCGTCCCTAGCCTTTCCTGCAGGTCGACGGGGGGTCTGTTCACAGAGCTTTTGTAGACCTGCTGGAAAGGCATGTAGGTGACACTATGGTTCAGAGAGAACTCTGCAGCCCTGGGCATGTACTGTACATCCGATGCAGGCGCCAAGGGCTTCCTGACCCACTGAAGCATCCTGTGATTTGCTTTTTCTTTTTGCGTATAAAATATTTTGAAAAGCTGTTCCTTTCCAGAGACGATTGCTCCGTGTGAATCCTTCACTTTTAATGAAGATGTCTCTTTGCAGGTAACAGCCAAAGTGAAGTGAGGTCATCTCTTTTCAGTCCGGTCCTGACTCATTCTCCCTTGGTGAGTAACAAGATACTCTCCTAGACAAGGATCATTTCTACCCAAGAGGCAGAAAGTAATACAACTCTGCTGGCTTCTTTCTTTTCTGTTTTCCAGCCCATGGGTAATCTTGGGTCCAGAGAGTTGGGAGAACTGTATTTGACCTCCGGGGATTCCAATCCTTATCAGCCATAAAGCTCGGCCTACACAAATGACCTTGAGCTGGGGTGGTTTCTGAGCCCAGCCTCCTCCAAAGGCTGACTCTGAGAATACAATGGGACATGCCCATCTATGTGACCCTGAGCGTCTTCAAGGGAGGCCAGAATACAAATGCAGTAGATACATTGGGAGGTCATCTGATCAAATGTGGCTGCACAGGCTTTGTCCCACTTGGGGTACTTGCTCTGCTCTGGTAGAGAGAAATGTAAGACTCGTTACAGTGTTCCTCAGTTAATAGGTTTCTTGGGTTTGGTTCCCCCAGTCACTTCCTTGTCTTTTATCAGGGCCCTTCAGAAGTTCTGTATTTGCAGAGGAAGGAAATCTTGCTTTAAATGTTCACCTTTGTCCCAGGAGTTTTCTGTTACTGATGACCCAAGTTGCCTAATCTCCTTTTTCCTTCTGCCTCTACCTTGCTTCTGCCTCCACGAGAGTTACTTTCCACGGTCACGTTGCATTGCACCGACTTCTCCATCCTTTTCCCCCATAACGTGCATGTTTTGCATTGGTGTGTGTTTCCAGGGGTGTCAAAAATTCCACTTTTGTCCCATTGGCAAAATCTTGGCATGCTTTCCCCCATAGAGTTCTCCCTCTTTACACTTTATTTATTTATTATTTAAACTTATACGACCGCACATCTCCCCCAACGGGGGACTCTGGGCGGTTTACAATAAAAAGATTAAAATACAATATAAATAAATATGACATCATAAATATAAATATAAAATCCAGTCTGGCGAATTAATCTTAAACAATAAGGAGGATATTATGATATTAACCACCCCCAGGAGGAGCTATTACCTTTTCCCTCCCACGCTAGGCGGCAGAACCAGGTTTTCAGATTTTTCCGGTTTTCCAGATTTTTTAGATTTTTCCACTTTCTTTGTATGCTCTTTGCAGGAAGAAATGCAAGCTGCTTCTGCACTTGACGCTGAGACAGTGAGCCTGCAGGAAAGAGCAGCGAGGCTCTTATGCAGAAGGTACTGGCCTGACTTATATTTTCTCCATCACCCAATAGACCAGCCTTTCTCAGTCTTTTGATCCTGGAGGAGCCCTGGAAATATTTTTCAGGCCTCGGGGAACCCCTGCACATTCAGGCTCAAATAGAGGCCCAAAGTTACAAAATTATGATATTCGTTTCATGGGTAGGCCTGTAGATATGCATGAACAGTGTTCTTCAACTGAAAATAAAGAATGACACTTACCTCTTTCATGTGAAGTTGCCCGAATTTGAAATATTTTTTAAATAAATGGTGATCTCCCAGGGAACCCCTAGGGAGCTCTCGCGGAACCCAAGGGTGCCACGGAACCCTGGTGGAGAAACCCTGCAGTAGGCCAATGCCATTTTCCAGTTCTACACCTCTGCTTGGAGTCTCAGCCAGCTGATTCTTTCCCCCCAGTTGTACTTCTTTTCGAACAAGATGCCTTTCCTTATCTATCTTCTGCTTACAGCACGTCACCACTGAGTAGCTCCAGGCCTGTCAGCTCTGAAGGGCTTGGTTCCACTTCTACATCCACCATCACAAATAGTGCCACAGACTTGCCTCAACATGCTCTACAACACCCTGCAGCACACCAAGCCAAAGGTAGGGCAAGGCCTGTGATCTAGGTTCATTTTTTTCCACAGGGGTGTCTGTAATGTTTGGCCTGAGGGTTGTGAAAGAAATGGCTACTGAGAGTGGAAGGGAGATGGGAGAACCCATGTTCAGTCAGCAAAGATGATAAATCAACACACACGTATTTATAAAAATCATTCCAACGTTAGAGGGAAGAAATGCAGGACACAGATAAAAGATGGGGGACTCGTGGCCTGGAGACATTTCATCTGAGAAGGATTTGAACGTGGCCATTGATAAGAAGCTGACCATGAATCAGCTTGCATTAAACAGCTGTTAGAAGGGCTATTGCGTTTCTGGGCTGCATTAGAAGCAGCATGATATCAGAGATCTCAGAAGTAATTATTCCTCTCTCCTTGGCACTGGTGAGACTACTCCTGGGGTTGTATCTGATTCTGGACTCCATCTTTCTAGGAGACATTGACAGGTTAGACAGAGTTCAGAAGGGGGCAACAAAGATGATGATACGGGGACTTGATGACATGTCTGATAAAGAGAGGCTGAAGGAACCTGGCATGTTCAGTCTGAAGGGGAGCTGTGATAGCAGTATTCAGGTGCATAAAGAGAAGTTATAGGGAAGATGATCAAGAATCATTTTCCACGTCTACAGAAACTAGGAGCAAAAATAAAGGGACATAAGTTGCAGCTACCTAGATTTTGTTTAAATATAAGGAAAAACTTCTGATGGTAAGATCTGTACAGCAGTGGAACAGTCTACCTATCGAGGCTGTGGATTCTCCACCCCCGGGGGCTTTCACAAGAGGTGGACAGCCATCTCTCTTGCTTGGTTTCCCTGCACACTGGAGAGGGTTAGAGTAGATGGCCTTATTGGCCCCTTTTAACTCTACAATTCTCTGTGGCATTCATTAACGGTTCTTATAGCTTGCCTCTTTTTCCCAGTAGCTCCTTTGCAGTTATGACTTCAGAGTCATTTTATATTTTTATTTATTTATCTATCAAATGTATTCCCCGCCCATCTCACTCATAACAGTGTCTTTTTCGCTTTCCAGATAGTTTAAGTATTATTCCTTACCACATCACTCCACATTCTGTATCCCACTCTTCAAAACCAGAAGATGACATCCTATTCCAGTGGCGCCTGCGGCGGAAGATGGAGGAAGCAAGCAAGGCTGTTGCTGTGATGGCTCCTGAAGTTTGGAGGAGTCCGTGCATCCAAGCAGCCTGTGCATCCGGCAAAGTAAGGGTTTGAGATGAACTAGTGGAATAGGTCTAGATTTGGAATTGAGATGATGCAATGAAGAGATGCTCTCTTTGTGGTGCTGTTTTATTCCATTGAACTGAATGAACGATTTTGAATTGACTGGTGTATAAGCATTTGCAAAAAAAAAATGCTTTTATGACATCTTCATAAAATGGCTATTTCTGCAAAGCGCACACATGCATGCACATCCACATATCATCTCAGAACATGCAGAGAGTGCATCTTACGGACCCTGTCCGTGAGAGATTGTCGATCGGCAGGGTCCAGGAGGAGGGCCTTCTCTGCCGTGGCACCCGCCCTGTGGAATAAGTTACCCCCGGAGGTAAGGCAGGCCCCCACTCTCCCGGCCTTCCGGTTGGGGGTTAAGACCTGGTTGTGCCACCTTGCCTGGGGCGAGAGGGGGGATAGCCAATCAGGGGGGTGGTTGGCTCCTTGATGGGACCAATCATAACATCACTATTCGCCATCTTGAATATTGATACTGTATCGTTTTAATGACATTTTATTCTTCTATTTTAATTGTTTGTAAACCGCCCAGAGTCGTTGCAATACGAGATGGGCGGTAAAGAAATATGATGGATGGATGGATGGATGGATGGATGGATGGATGGATGGATGGATGGATGGATGGATGGATGGATAGATAGATAGATAGATAGATAGATAGATAGATAGATAGATAGATAGATAGATAGAATGAATCTCCACCCAGGAATGTTTCATTGTCATGAATGTTTCAGCAAGCAGCTTAGGTTATGTTCTCTCTGAAAGTCAGCAGCAGAGTTGGGCCCTGTGTTGCATGTCAAGAAAATTGACAGGGCAAAATACAGAGTGGCTCATTAAGGGAAAGAACATAGTGTTTTGGCTCCTGATAACACACGGACTGCTTTCTTCCATTTTACGTAATTTCATGGCAAAAGAGGTATACAAGACATCTGTGTGTTTGATACAAAATTACAAACATTTACAATAAACATTTCAAATAATGTATACATTGGTGACATGACTTCTGCATAATGTTGTATGAGACAGCGAAGATATATGTTAGTCAAAATGGCTTACAGCAGTTACATCACAGTAGTATTTAACTTACTTTTGTAGTAAAACTCAACATCAATATAACATAGGAGACAACAGCTGTGCTGATGAAGGGATTCTTGGTTTATAATCCCAATAGGCAGGGGAAAGCTGCTCCATTTCATGTCAGGAACAGAAGCCCCAAAATGCTCTTAAATATTTCTATTGCTCCTTGCAGGTGGAAAGAGAAGTCCTGAGGTCAACTGAGCCAACCCACTGGAGGAGCAAAGACCAAAAAGTGTTGTCAACATCTGAGCCCCAGCTAGATGTTAAACATACCCTGAGTCAATGCCATCCCTGCTCCTATGCAGGCGTTCCGAGGAATGGAATCACCTCTGGGCGGTGCATTGAAACCAGTGCATTACTGGTCACTGGAGGCCCTGAACGCAGTGGTGAGCGAATTGTGAAAAAACAAGATCATGTCCCCGATTACCTAGATACTTCTCCTCCAAGACCTGCAGAAACCAGCGAGCCTTTGGACCAAACAACTCCATGTCATGTTCAACGGGCAGCTCCATCTGATCAGGGAGTGCATTTGGAACCCAGAAGAAGACCAGGGCTATGCAGAGTCAAGCAGGGCCAAGCAAAATCAATTCCAGACCCCAGAGAGTCACCCTGCAGCCCCGCAAAGCATTCGGTTCAACACGTATTAGCAGAGGTACAAGGCCTAATCTGTTAATCTGCCTGATTGTTATCGCAGAACGGTGCATACTAAATAAGGCTGTGCAGGGCTTCAGATTCGAAAGAGACTTTGGAATGTACAGCCATTCGTGTAGTGCTGTATATTTATTATTTATTTATAATTCAAATTTATCACCGCCCATCTCCCCCAACGGGTTAGGAATATATATATGCTTCCTCAAAGCAACTGTGTCTTCCTGGGATCATCAGGAATGCCGACTAAAGAATGCTGAATTGTGAAGACCCCATGTCATTTGATTTTTTTTTTTTTTTGAGAACAATGATTTAAGATTATGTTCCAAGGAAAGGAGCTCTTGCCCTCCTCTCCAGGCCTGCGGCCTTAAATTCATTAGATTGGCCACTGTATGACACAGAACAGCTGGCTAGATGGTCTCTTGGCCTGATCCAACAGAAATACTCTTATTTGCTTATCTTTTAAAGCAAGGCACAGGATTCATAAGGGCATTCAGCAGGTCAGCTTTCTAGCCTCTTCTGCGTCTACTTTTCCTACTAAGGTCCTTAGTAGGAAAAGTTTGAAGGGGCTTTCTTGTTCTCTCTTGCCCAGGTAGTTGCTGAAAGGCTTTTCTCCCCACCTGAATCTCCAGCGCTTCATCGGGACAAACGAAAGAGAAGCTCGAGGACTTTGGGTCCAGAGGAGGCTATTCCAAAAAATGTTGCCGCTCCCTCCCACCCCCAGCTCCTGAACATGGCTGCTCAACTACTGGAGCAAGCTGAAGGTAGAATCCTTGGGGACAGGACAGAGGCCTGAATTTTATGGAGATGTTTTTGGGAAGGGGGATTGCACTGCATTTTGCTGTGCATGTCTAAGTGCAAAGTTTTTCTTTCCACTTGGGGAGTTTTTCCATTAAGGATGTGGATCAAGGTTCTGATTCCTTTGTTGGTCGTCCCTGGGCATGGGGCTGGAGCGTGATCCCTCTGCAGCGCTTCTCTTGGGCAAGGGGTGAATTTAATTTGAACTCCACAACTTAAGTCAGTAATACTTGGGAAGGAAATAAGGTTCTAGTTGGAGACGGGATGAAGAGCACATCAGAGAAGCATGATACAAACTTAAACTGTGCCAGGTGATCCAGCTGTAACATGTAAGTTTTATTTTACTTGCCCGCTCTACATCTGACCGTATGACTAGTTGGGTTGGCATAGCCCTGATCCAAATAGGAAGGCGCCGAAAGCTCCCATCGATGTGGCTGGGTGCTGCTGCATGGTTATTTTAATAGGAACCCTTTCAGCATGTGCCATTCCTTTGCCACCCAGTCCAGATGGGAGTGCAGCCAAAGGCGCTGCTCAAGTTCAGTGAAGAAGAGACAAAAAGGTTTGCGAGATCTGGACAATAGAAGAGGGAAGGGGGGAGAATGAAGTCAAGAAGATGGCTGCAGTAGTGGAAGAGCTCCATGTTGGGAGCGGGGGCATTGAAGAAAAGGGGTTGAGAAACTGGGCTTGAAGGAGAGACTGTATAAAATGGAGTCCTAGGAATAAAGACATGGCATGGCTTTAATGGGGAAAGTGTTTGTTTTGGTTAGTGGAGGAATTTAACAGAGGTGGCTTGAGAAAACAAGAGATGGTTAAGTAACGGAGTTGCTACTTTTTCCTTTTTTGCAGACTCGGATGGCATGGAGTTTGAGGACGACCCTCTGTTACAAGTGCTGCGGGGTCAGAGGGAATCATTGCGCAACCAGCTTCAGTAAGTAGCCACCCCTCACAAAACGCCTGGGCGCCCTCCCATTGGGACGGTGACTGCTTCAAAGTTGCTTCTGGCTGCTAAGGAGGGCTGCCTCGGGGCTGCCAGTGAGGGATGGAAATTTTAATAACAAATCCATCTTCCTCGACAGTGTTAAGAGGCCAGAGCAGATCAGGATGCTGATGTTCTGAATATGATCTTCAGGATGCTTTTCTTCTTTTCCCTATCTGGTTTTAGCATTGCTTCCATAAAACGGTTTGTTAGAAGTCACCTCTTACATGACCCAGGGGTGGTGCATACGGGTCTTCCTCCACTCCTGCTATTTTCCCAGTCAGGTGGGTTTGCTGAGGGATATGGGAAGACCAAGATTAGTCACTAAACTGAATCTGTTTCTCCTTAGTTTTATCTGATCATCATCTTCTTCTTCTTCTTCTTCTTCTTCTTCTTCTTCTTCTTCTTCTTCTTCTTCTTCTTCTTCTTCTTCTTCTTCTTCTTCTTCTCCTCCTCCTCCTCCTCCTCCTCCTCCTCCTCCTCCTCCTCCTCCTCCTCCTTCTCCTTCTTCTTTCTTCTTTCTCTTTCTCCTCCTCCTCCTCCTCCTCCTCCTCCTCCTCATTATTATTATTATTATTATTATTATTAATTATTATTATCATGGCTTTGATCTTCCAAGGAAAAACTGGACAGCGCTCAACCGGATTCAAACTAATCATGGCAGGTGCCAATATTGGAAACATAAATGGGGGCTGGCCGATAATTCTAACTCTGACTGCGGGAATGTCCCGCAAACTTTACATCACATCGTGATGGAATGCCCCCTCAGAAGGTTCCCTGGCTCCCTGCAAGAACTACATCATCTTGAGGGCACTGCTGTCCAATGGCTAAATGATCTAGATACCTGGCCATAGGTTTAGCCACTCTAGTAACTGCTCACACATAATTTAATTTTATTTATAATCCCACTTAGTATTTGCAGTGTGTGTTTTTAAAATAATCTATTGTTTTAACGTTTTACATCTTATACATATTTATATATTGTTCTGTGAATTTTTAAACAATAATGTATTCTGCTATGCTGTACGAAATAATAATCTGATCTTCTAATACTGTAACAAACAGTGATCACTATCCACTCTAAAGGGCTTTTCCGGGTATAGACAGGAGAGTGTGTATTTAGTACTGAAAAAGCCACAATATGCATCTTATAGGACTGAGGGCAGAATTCAGCTTGATCATCTGTGGGGGTTTTTTGGTTTTGCTTTTTAAGATTCAGGTCCTAGGGCTCCTGTATAAAATGGAAAGCACGTGCTCAGTGTCGGAGTATCTAAAAATTCAGTGTTGGGCCAGCCTATTTTTAAAATGTTCAATAAAGTTTGGCATCTTGCTTGAACTGGATAAGCAGAATAAATTATGCAAAGCATGTGCAGCATGTAAACTTGTCTAATGTATATGCATATCTTGCTTAGGCTTTGATGGGTTTTCTCTAGAATACAGAGTGGAGATGCTCATTGCTTTCTGGAGCGCGCAGTTGCATTGCTCCATGCTTTTCAACCGCGGTTCCAATCAAGAGCTGTTGGATTCTGCTGGCCATTGTTTTCCGCTGTTAACTCTGGTTTCATGTTTTATGTTGCTCTGGTGCCCTCTGGCCCTCAAAGCGGTATGCATTTATGTCTCATTTTCTTGCAGAGCTGTGGATTTCCAGATCACTCAGCTGGAAAGTAACTCTTGATCAGAGCATCTCTCACCGGTGACCACCTCCTGTGTTCTCTTTGCTGAACCTTGGGTGGTTTAAGGTCCCTCCCTCCTACTGGTACTAAGGCATTGCTTGAGTCCTGCATTATCAGGCACTTCAGGATGAATTCAGTCAAAGGGTTTTGAAGGTGCTTTTTATTTATTTTTATTAACTCGAGCGGTTTTCGATGTCTGCCTGCCCTTAGCAAGCCAGCATTTTCCTAGAAGATATCTGGGGCTGCAGAATAACCAAGCGATGATGCGTAGGGATGTCCCTACTGCATATTCAGTGTGCTGTTTCCATGGTTTCAGTGTATATTTCACATTGCATTTAAAATAAATGTGTATTTTTGGATCAAAACAAATTGTGATGATTTGCATTAAGACAGTGTAATTTAACCAGAGCTTTGTGTCCAATGAAATAGTGATCAATGGAGTCCAAACTCATTTGTCTTAGAAACATGGCAATCAATATTTTCTTGTCCAAAGAACAAAGGGAACTTTTTTGGGGGGGGAAAGATAATTTGTTGTTTTGGAACAGAAAAGGCGGCTGAAAATCTCACCCTCCAACCCAAATGAAATTTAGCTTGCTATTTTCCCCATTCCACCTTTTCGGTTGATAGTCCAAGGTGATTTCCATCAAAATATTTTCAAAAATCCATAAAACCTCTCATGACATCTTTTAGCAAAACAGTAAGATCTGCAGGGAAGCCAATACGAGATCGTAAACAGTACCAAAATTCAAGCTGGAGAAGACACAGGAAAATAAACAAATGAACAGAATCTAAGAAGGAAAATAAATATAGGTTCATCAGTCTGGGAAGGATGACCCACAGTTGTGGCTTTTTTTAGTTACAGTGCTCATGATACTTCCCTGCCTAAGTTATTTATATATAAATAAATTGTTAAGTGTCTTGAGCATTGGGGTGGGAAAAAAGTTCCAAAGTGCAGGTTCAAGCACACAGTCAGATTCCAAGATTCTTTTGCAGCTACTGATTTTCTGAACATACCCTACATAACAGCACATAAATTAACTTCAGCTGCGTTCAAGTGTGAGTCTTCTTTTGCACTGCTTGTATTGTTTTTCTAGACTTTCTCCTTTTTTAGCTTACTGAACTGCCCACCCAGTGGCTTTTTCTTAAGCGTTTTATTGCAAAGAAACCCGCTTTAACTGGCTGGATCTCCATTTGGAGAAGCCGTATAAATTGTAACTATCTAGGACACCAAGCTTATTTGGGGTACGTGGCTTAAATTGAAGAGACACAAGCCGAGATGGCCTAGATAGTGCCCATCTTGGAGACGGCTGAGTCAGGCAAAGAACAAGGTGCTTTTAATCACTTGGAGCCATTTCATGTCATTGTGCTTTCCCGAGTCTTAATCTCTGTTCTTGGGTAAGTGATGGTCTCTCTAAAAAAAGTGATGTAACTGACCTTCCTAGCCTCTCTCATACTTCAGTAATTTGATAACATTGGACTTTTGAAAATCTGATTGATCTGGCAAATCCCTATCTGTAAATTGTTACTCAAGGGGCTGTTGTGGGGATACTGTAGTTTCGATGCAGAGATCCACTAACATTCCCTAGGCGTTTGCATAGAGCAGGGCTTTCCAAACTTTTCACGTTGACGACACACCAATGGCAGCGCACAAAAACCTGGAAGCGCGGCGGCGGCAGCGCGTGAAAACCCAGAAGCGCTGCCACCATGGCGCTTCCGGGTTTTCGTGCGCCGCCACGGTGGTGTCCTGGTGTGCCGTGCAAAAACCTGGAAGCGCTGATGGCCCGCCGCCGCACGTGCTGCTGCACGCGGCAGCGCGCCATCAGCGCTCCCAGGTTTTCACGCAACACACCTGGGCCCCGCAGGCAACAGTACTATGTCGCGACACACAGTTTGGAAAACTATGGCATAGAGGTTATGCCTTGTCTTTTTCTTGTGGATGAGACCAAATGTTGCAGTGGTGAGGAACACGATGCCGGCTGTGGTTTTTTTCAGGCAAAGGTTTTCTTCGAGATTCCAGGGGTAGCAATTAACGTGGGTGGAAATGCTTTGCCTGTCTGTCTTCCGGAGTGGTGCCCTTCCTTCTTTGCCCCCCGGCTCCAACTTCTTTCTAATGAAAGTGGAAGTACTTCTTGATTGGTATTGGAAGAGAATGGCAGTCTCTGATGTACATGTATGTACACATAACATACATGTACACGCATGCGTACAGAGGTAAGTATACACAACTCTTCTGTGCAGTCAGAATAAGAATAGACAAGGATGGCTCTAGCACGTCATACCAAGTTTGCTCATGTATTTGCCTACTTTACCTATTTATTTGTTAGACTTCTAGCCCAGTGTTCATTCAGGGGCTCAAAGTAGAGTACATCACGCACACGCTTCCCATTTCTCCCCATAGCAGCCTTGTGAAGTAACGTGGTTTGAGAGAGAGGAGCTGGCCCAACGTCCTGCAGGGAATGTCCATGGCTGAGGAAGGAGCTGATCCTGAGTCTCCCCAGTACTGGTACAACACTTCTAACAGTTGAGGGACCATCTCATCCCCATAACATCGAACCGTCCCACTCGGTCATGCAGAGAGGGCACGCTGCGGACCCCGTCGGTACGGGAATTTCACTTGGCGGGGTCCAGGAGGCGGGCCTTCTCTGCGGTGGCGCCCGCCCTCTGGAACATTCTACCCCCGGAGGTGAGGCAGGCCCCCTCGCTCCCGGCCTTCCGGAAGAATTTGAAGACCTGGTTCTGCCGCCTCGCCTGGGATGGGAAGGGTAACAGTTCCTCCTGGGGATGGCTGGCGCCATAGAGTCCTCTTTTAAACATGATCTTATCGCCCCTTGGATTTTATATTTATATACAATTTTAAATTTTATATAAAATTTTATATTTATATAAAATTTTATATTTATATAAAATTTTATATTTATATAAAATTTTATATTAAACTTATTTTTTACTTGTATAGTGTTTGTATCGTATTGTATCTCCCTTCGGGGGAGATGGGCAGTGACAGAAATTGGAAAAATAAATAAACACTTTTAACAGTTATACCACACTGGAATTAACACGTGCATTTATACCCTGCCTTTTCTCTTGAGTGCTCAAGGTGGCATCTCTTCATCTTATCCCCACGATAATTCTGTGGTGTAGGCTGGGCTGAAGAGTGGCTATCAACCTTATAAGGTCGACCTGACTAAGAGAACAACGCCACGTAGGTTAAGACTATTTTTACTGGAACAGCTCTAGTAAGAGAATCTGGCAGGTCTGGATGTGCTCCCTGCTCCCTCACTTTATGTTTGTGAGAACCAGGAAGTGGCCTGAGACGTTTTCTCAAGTTAGTTTCTTGGAACGGGCACAAGCCCCCTTTGCCTGACTGTTGCCCTGGCAGTGGCTCTTCCTCTTGTCCTTCAAGGCCATTCCAGATGCCCTCTACGTCGGCTGACCAGCACCACCCCTTTGACTTTGTGTTCAAGTGGGGACTTGAACTTAGATCTCTTAATGCTCCTAGACTACACTGCCTTCCTGCAAAAGGATCCCTTCACTATCAAGCGGATTTTGAAAAGGAAGGAAGAAGTGTTTTGCCTTTTTGTGTGTGTGCAAATATTCAGGCTACTCACATCACCTATGATGTGAGTGTGCCAAATATCAATTTATAGAATCTACTGCTACAGAATGAATGATAGACCAGGACCTTCAGAATAGTAACACATTCTGGCTACTCTTGGTGGGAGTAAATCACAATATTGCTGGAAAAGGTTTGGTTTCTTATCGTCGTCCTTTCGCAAACGAAGCACTTTGTAATTGGATGCAGAGAATCCGGAAAATAGCTTTGATAGGAGAAATTGACCAGATGAGAGCATTAAAAGAACCCAGAGAGGCTGGATTCATTTTTCCAAACCTGGTTCCAATGCATTAGCCACAGGAACAAAGAGTCGCTCATGTGTATCCCACAGATGAAATTCTGGAAGCGCAATCTTGATGATCTAGAGAATATAAATAACGGAGTAAGTCAGATCTTCTGGGGCAGCAAGAAACTCTGTTTGGCTCCTTGGGGTGGGGGGCATTTCAGAGCAGACTGAAATGTTGATAATTTTTTGGATATCTGCACTGAATGTAATGCTGTGATATGAATCAAGACTATTTTTTCTTGGGGAAAAAAAGTCTAGAGAAATTAATGTAGGAGAGAGAGATGAATGGGGATTCCAGGCTGGCTATGCAGAATTGCCAGTTTCAGAGTTGATGACAAGTAACAGTAGAAAGGACAATTAATGGCAGGATCTGCCTTTGATTTTCTCATCAGCATCACCTTGGCCTCTGTAGTAGCAAAATACTGTACCTAAGGGGCTTTGATTTGATGTGATAGACTTTTTACATTATTAATGTGGTTGCTCCAAACTTTACTAAACTTGAAGCAAATCTGGCAACTAATTTACCAGTCCACCAGCAACCAAACTTCTGTAAAAGCTTTGAGTTTTCAGACAAACAGGCCCAAAATGGTTACAACAGTTTCCTTTTCAGCTTGATTCACACAACACCCTTATCCTGGTTATGGAATTAACCCATTTTCCGAATCAACCATAAGGTAGCCAAATAGCCTGGTTTCATACAACATGCTAAACTACAGTCCAACTAATAAACGTTAAAACCCACCAAGCTTAGTTTTTGCAATGCAAAACTAAGCTCGTTCAGCATGTGTTGTGAACACTGTTACTTTGCATTGGCTGCATCAGAGACTTTTGGAGAGGCTGCTGACTAATAGGGCTCCCTCAGGGCATCCTGTCTGGACTAGGTGCTGTGTCAGCACCAATCTGCATTGATCTCCATGTGAGCTTACCTGGGAGGATTCATGCTTCAGACAAGGCAGTTGGGACATGCGCATTGAGAAATAACTTATTCCGTTAGGCACTAAAATCAATCTACCTTGGGTTGACCTGTTTGCGATGACAGAACCATGTCAGCTTGTGTAACGGCAGGATTACACCAACGCACAAAACATCCATTCATGAATATTAAAAGATTTGGAAAACAAATCTTTTGAGCATCTGTGAGAGCGATGGTCCTAGCCTTTCTAGGATGTGTTTGTTGTGTACAAGAGAAGGAAGGAGAAGGGATTGGGTTCAAATTGGTCCCCGTCGGCCTGTTCCCTTGTTTAAGAGTTAGGAAGGAAAGTTTTTCAGTCCAGCTTTCCTCCCACCCCCCTTCTGAATTCCAGAGGTATTGGACTTTGACCCCCATAATCCCCACCCAGCATGACCATTTGGCTTTTGGGAGATAGCGTCCATCACATCTGGAGAGGGCTGTGTGTGCGTGTGTGGCTTCTGTGCCTCTGTTCAATATCCGAATTCTTTTTCCTATTACTGGGGGGTGATCCAGGCTTGGCTCGGTGGTGGGCCTAGAAAAATAAAGATTTTTTTGGAGGAGGGGGAGGTAGAACAGGGCCTGCCTCCATCCAGGTGATGTCCTGATGGCGAGCAGCACAAGCTCTTTCGTAATTCAGCCACGAGGACCAGCCCTAGAAAAGGGAGGTGGCTGATTTGCAACGACTGGGGAGGTGTGAGAGAGAGAATAAATATGTTTATGTGCCAAAAGGGAGGCGGAAAGTGAATTCTCCCCAGACGCTGGGCTTCTATATTCTTCATTCTCTTGCACAGGGCAGGCAGGGAGGGCGGCACCTGGAGCGAGGGGATGGCAAATATCGGCGCCTCCAGTCTCCGGGGCGGGGGGATGGGAGAGCGCCATAGAGAAAGCGTCTATGCTGTCTAATGAACGCTTGGGGTGGGAAATTGCTCAAGGTTGCTCCTGGGAGTGGGGTGGGTGGGTGCTTTAACAGAGTTGCCGGTTGAGCTAACAGAAGCCCCTTTGTGCAGCCCCTTCCAGCTGCTTCGCCGGGTGCCCCTTTTGTTTTTATATTTTATATACCTCTATCCATAGATTTATATTTATTCCTTTTAACCCGCTGGAGCGCGATTGCACTAAGGAGGGGCTGGTGTTGTAGGGGGGAGGGTTCTGTCTGCTTCCCCCCCCCCCGGCCCCGCCGCCCCTCTCGCGGCCTCGGCTCGCACCCCCCTTTGTTGCAAGCGACCGATCGATCCCCGCTACTCCGCCGCCGCCGCCTCCGCCTCCGCCTCCTCCGCTCTTTCTGCGAAGGCTGAGCCCGCCCCCGCCAGCCAGCCAGCGAGCGAGCGAAGGAGCGAGTGCGCCATCCCACGCCGCCTCGCCTCGCCTCGCCTCGCCTCCGCTCGCCGGTTGCCTCGCTCGCGGGCCGGCTGGAGCGTCCGCGCCGGAGAGCAGGAAGGAGGACGGAAGAGCATCCGAGGGGCCGGGCCGGAGAGGATCGGGTGGCGTCGCCGGAGTCGGGCGGCTGCGCTGCGCCCTCCCCTATTGTCTCCGCTCGGCCCGGGGCTGGCTCGGGCTGCCGCCAGCGCGGCACAGCGGGCTCGTGGCGCCATGGTGGTGAGTGAAGACCCGGGTGGGCAGGGCAGGAGAGGTCTCGGTCCGTCCGTCCGTCCGTCCGTCCGTCTCTGGCTGGGGAGGCGGCGGGTGGGCAAGCCCGGCTCTCCGGCTGCCGCGACATGCACCTGTTACCATCGAAACCCAGAAGGGGCGCCCCGCGCGACCCAACCCCGCCGCCGCGGCGACTCGACTCCCCGCTCGCGCGTTGCATAAGCGGGGAGGGGACGGAGAGACGAAAGTCTCCGCGAACCTCAGCCCCGGCCCTCTGCCTCCTCCGGACCCCTTTCAGGTCAGGAGGCCGGCGGGTTTCTCCCCTCTCCCGGCGGGAAGCGGCACATTCCGAGGGGATCCCTCCCTCCCTGAATCGCTCCTTTCCCCAGTCCCCAGTCCCCCCTCCCCAGCTCCAGCGTTCAGGCATAACGAAAGTCTTCGAACTCGTAAGGTCTGGGCAGTGAGCGGTTTGGATGTCCTCAGCAGCCCCCCCGCCCCCCCCCCCCGCAAGGCTCAAATGGCTCTGTCCCAGAAAGCAGGTTTTTTTTTTCCTTTTAAAAAAAGGTCCCCCCAGGTCTTATGTGCAGGGCCATCTCTAAGCCCCCCCCCCCCCCGGATATTGTAAGTACAGTGTAAGGTCGGATCCACATTCCTACATTCACACAACCTTTCTCCACTTTACACAACCTCAGTTCTTGGGAAGCGTAAGATGAGTTCCCAGGCCTGGTCAGCTGGATTTGCACACCTAAGAAGGAAGAAAGGTAGAAACTGAAACCTGGAACCACCAGGCCATTAAGAGGTGAAATGGGAATGTCACCCATGCCAAATGGAATTTCCCCCCTTTTTTTACTGGAGACTTTCTCCCAATGTGTTATATTTAGATGAACCAACAGGCATGGTTTCCTGATATTTGAGGGTTGAGAGAAACACCTAATGTAAAAGGCAGTTCTTTCTGTCTACCTGAACCCAATCAGGTCCAAAGGCCACATTTTTGTTGTCTTTCCCATTCTGGTGCATCACCTCCCATCATCCTCAGCTGAGTGATAATGGTTTATGAGAGCTGGAATCCAATACTTCAGAAGGCTGATATAATGCTGGGCTCACATATCATATTCAGTGCTATTTTGTTTTAGCTATGATTGTTGAATAAGCCTCAGTAGCTTCACACAAGGGCTAGAGCTATAAGCCATGATGTATAAACATTAATAGCTGGATATATGCAACCTACATTAAACAAGTCACATAATAGTTTAGGGCAGAGCTTTCCAAACTGTGTGTCGCGACACAAAAGTGTGTCGCCACACACAGTCTGGTGTGTCACCACACAACCCGGAAGCGCTGATCATCATCAGCGCTTCCGGGTTTTCCCGCGGCGACACACCAACGGCGGCGCGCAAAAACTGAAAGCGGCAGCAGCGCTTCCGGGTTTTTGCGCGCTGCTGCAATGGCAGCACTTCTGGGTTTTCCCGCGGTGACACACCAACGGCGGTTGGTGTGTCGCCGCGGGAAAACTTTGGAAAGCCCTGGTTTAGGGTGTAGTGTACATGAATCTGTTTATTCATCTGTCACTCTACGTATACCTCTGGTGAACCATAGTTCAAAGACTGGGCGTGAATAATAGTGTTTTTTATTTTGATCTTTCCAATAAGAGAGTAAAACATGGCTTAAAGGGGCTTGGTTTCACATGCTGTCCTCATGCTATTCAACTGATCAAACAGGTTTTCCAGGTTTTTTGAAACAGCTCCAAAAATCTGTAAAGGGTTTTTTTTTTTGCCAACTATGATGAGAGTATACCATAAGGAAAGGTCATTTTCCTGAATTTTGAAGAATATTCCCAACTATCATTATGATCATTCCTAAGTTTTTCCAATGCAGACCCCCCCCCTTGCACTACTGTCTTTCCTCCTATCCTCTTAGAAATAATTATGTTTTTTCCCTCCACTTGATAAGTTTGAACCCACACAAAAACAAAAGGCAAATAAGTCATGGTTTGGTGTAGTGGTTAAGGCATCAGGCTAGAAACCGGCAGACCGTGAGTTCTAGTCCCGCCTTGGGCACAAAGCCAGCTGGGTAGCCTTGGGCCAGTCACACTCCCTCAGCCCTGGGAAGGAGGCAATGGCAAACCACTTCCGAAAAACCTTGCCAAGAAAACTGCAGGGACTTGTCCAGGCAGTCTCTGAGAATTGAGATCAAATATACATTCTAAAGCAGGAGCAACACCCTCCATATATATATATATATATATATATATATATGTATGTATGTATGTATGTATGTATGTATATGCACAGTGAAAATGCAAATGTTGTAAAATGAACAAACAAACCCTCTCTTGAGTATCTAGGTGCAGAAGGCAATGGCAATAGGGCATAATCAGAGAGGGCATGTTGCGGACCCTGTCTGTAAGAGAATTCCCTCTGGCGGGGTCCAGGAAGCGGGCCTTCTCTGCAGTAGCTCCTGCCCTTTGGAACATCCTGAGGTTAGCTCACCGGAGGTGAGGTTAGCTCCATCGCTCCTGACCTTCCAGAGGAACCTGAAGACTTGGCTCTGCCACCTTGCTTGGGGCCGGGAGGGGAGTAGTTACTCTTGGGGATGGCTAGTGCCCTAGAGAAGGGGTCCCCAACCCCCGGGCTGCGGACCGGTACCGGTCCGTGGCCTGTTAGGAACCGGGCCACCATGCTGGTCTCCGAACCCTGCCCCCCGGTCCGCACGGTTGGCTCCCGCCTGCAAACCCTGCTCTCCAGTCCACGCGATTGGCTCCCACCTGCAAACCCTGTCCCCTGGTCCATGCAATTGGCTCCCACCAGCAAACCCCGCCCCCCTGGTCTGTGGAAAAATTGTCTTCCATGAAACCGGTCCCTCGTGCCAAAAAGGTTGGGTACCCCTGCCCTAGAGTGCTCCTCACACACATGGACTGATTTAGACCTTTCTGCCACTTGGATTTTATTCTTATTTTTATAACTATTTGATAATTGTATTTACATTTTATATATTGTATTTATATTTTCTGGTTATTGTTTTAATTGATCATTTTTACTGTAAACCGCCTAGAGTTCCCCTTGAGGGGGGAGATGGGCGGTGACAAAATTTGATAGATAGATAGATAGATAGATAGATAGATAGATAGATAGATAAATAAATAATGACAATTGGGATAATTCCTAGGCCGACCCTACCGTTAAGTAGAATGAGTTGGGCAGGGGCTTGGGGATAGGATAACAATAGTTGCAGCTCACCCCCAACCTGTTATACATGAGTATCTCTGCACTACTTATGTTAGAGCTGTGTGACCCAGGCAGCCAACCCCACACCCCCTAAATTAGCTTTAATCCTCCCCCCATAATGTAGTGGACAATTCATGGCTGGCTGGGGAATTCTGGGAGTTGAAGTCCACAGATCTTAATGTTGCCAAGGTTGAGAAACACTGGTATAGAAAGACCATAAATACTTCCTTTCCGAACTGTGAGAGATAGAGAAAGATATTCATTCTCTCTCTCTCTCTCTCTCTCTCTCTCTCTCTCTCTCTCTCTCTCTCTCTCTCTCTCTCTCTCTCTCTCTCTCTCTCTCTCTCTCATATTATATATTGGGCAGTAAGGATTTTCCGGCTCTTTCGATCATGGGCGATTGTTTCGGCGTCTTTCCATGTGATACGCCAGAGCTTTCCAAACTTTTCATGTTGGTGACACACTTTTTAGACATGCATCATTTCGCGACACACTCTTACAGCAGGGCATCATTTCGCAACACACTCTTACAGCAGGGCACAAGGCAGGCATTAGGACCTGTGCGGAATCACAGCAGGGCAGATTTGGAGGCAGCAAGGCGCAAGGCAGGCACTAGGACCTGTGTGGAATCCTGGCAGGGCTCGGAGGCAGCAAGGCGCAAGGCAGGCACTAGGACCTGCGTGGAATCCTGGCAGGGCTCAGAGGCAGCAGCAGCCGCAACATACCCAGACACTGCAGTCGACACACTAACGTGTCCCGACACACAGTTTGGAAAGCTCCGTGATATGCAATGCCTTCAGGTCTTGTATCAGTGCTCTTCGCTATGTTCTTTGAGGGCGTCCTCGTTGTCTTTTAGCGCTAGGAGGAATCCAACTCATTGCCACTTTAGGGATCCGATTGTTTTCCATGCGGAAGATGTGACCAGCCAATTGAAGTCTTTTACATGCAATGATGTTATAAAGTTTACACGAGCTACTCCTTCGGAGCACCTCTTCATTTGTGATGTAATCAAAATATTGAATCTTTAGAATTCAGCGGAAGCATCTCATACACAAGTGATAAATCTTTCACTACTTTTTAGAAATCAGAATTGTCTTGGTTCAAAATTTCAGCTTCCTAATTTGGGTGGAAGGGTGATAGCCATTTCAGAATATGCTTTTGTGTTGCCCGTTTGAGGGGAAGTTAACCTAGTTTTGTTTCCTTCTTCTAGCCATATTGTTTTGTTTGTTTTATAATTGATTTGTACAGTATCTAATTGGGGGGGCACTTATTTTCAACATAATGGGTGCCTTGGATTATGGTGCCCTTTGGGTTATGTTGCATCAAACAAACCTGGGCTAGAGCCATAAGCCATGATTTACAAACATCAGTAGCTGGATATATGCAACCTACATTAAATAAATGACATAATGGTTTAGGGTTAGGGTCTGTTTATTCATCTGTCACTCTATGTATACCTCTGGTGAGCTGTTCTACTATAGAACTATCTTTTGGAGTGTCATTTTGTTAAGTGTCATGCATGTTAATGACAGTCCAAGTGGGATCTGCAATAAAATGTTGCAATGTTCAGTATTCTAGCCAGTTAGCCAACCAACTGTGCCCTTTTCGGTGTTGTGTCATTACATCCTCTTCCTTGGTTTTTTGTCCCCTTGCATTATTCTGTGTTTACCAAGCATGAAGCTTCAACTGTCCTATTAGTTTTTTTTTTCTCTCTCTCTTTTAGTTTTACAATTGTTAGGATTCTCCAGACCTGATGTTAACCTCTGTTATGGTGGGGTAGTTTCATTTTGCCTTCATAAAGATTGGCCCTCTGGGAATTAACTTTATGTCCTAGAAGTGGGTGGCTTGCAGATCTCCAGATTTGAGGACAGCTTAACCATTCACTATGCTGATTGACTTGGATGGAAGCTGACATCTTGTGACATCTGGAGAACTAAAGTTTACCTGCCAAGATACGATATAAATAAATGCAGAGTTTGGAAAAGAAAGGAGCCCTGCACAGTTTAAAACCATTTAAAGACACTTGAGTGTGGAGTGAGTTTTTGCAGAGTCTTTATGAAATGCTTTTTTAAAAATTGTTTTACATATGTTATGGAGAATGTCCAAAACGTGGTGAACGTTGACAATCTGAGATGGTTCTTCTACATACAGTAAATACTCACAGGCTCAGCTACGCATTTCACATTGTCATGTGAACATTGACAGTCCCCTATGGCTCTCCAGATAACCATTTTATAGCCTGCTTCGGCTGAGAGCTGACTTGCCTCAACCGGGCTTCTATTTAATGGGAGAAACCAGGTGTTCAAGTTAGGCAGAATCAGCCCTTAGCTTTTCACAGTCTATGATGAAAAGCTCCATGTGGATTTGAGATATTGGCTTAGAAAACTGATGATGGAGCAAGTTTTGATATTAAGTGCAGAGCAAGGCAGAGAGGTACTTTCCCTGAAAATGCACACAGTGGGGAAAAATAAACTTAGAGGAAGTGGTTGCTTGCTATTTTGGAGATCAATAGTGGCCTTTCTTGTCAGTTTGGCGCATGATTTCATGGGTAGCAGCAAATAAAGGGAAGTCACTACGGGATGTGCAACGGTGGCATTTAAGAGGGTGAGGGCACTGTAGATACCTCTACCTTGGCATAGAGGGCCAAGTTGGGGGATGTTTGTTGTCCCAGGAAAAGAAAATCAGAAGGGGAAGGAAAAAAATGTATCCAGTGACACTGAATCGTTTTGAATTCTGTTTGAAAATAAGATGAGCTAATTGCAGTTGTGTTAAGCCAGACCCAGTTGAATTTGCAACGTCCTTTTTGTATAGCATTATAAAGACCTAAGGAAAAGAGAGATATTTTCCTTCCAGGATTTTACGTCCCTAATTTGGGGCCCGTTTCAGTTTCCAAATGACCTTCAAAGTTAATTTAGTGTACCGTACAAGATTCCAAACTCTGGTCAGGCTTTCCCTGTCCAGGAAAGATTTAACTTAATTTGCTTGCATTGTTTTTGTAGCAAAGTTAGCTGAATTGTGTCTCCTTTTTATCTGCTCTGTGGTGACTGTGATGGTTTGAACAGGCACAGTTCTGTTTACATGCAAGTTTCAGAGGGTGCCATTATTAGTTGAGTGAGGACATTGGGATTAAGGACTCTGCTTTTCTCCAAGGAACTTGAGGTGACATACATGTTTCTCCTCCTAACTCTATTTTATTCTCTTAATAAGCCTGTGAGGTGGTGCCTCCTCCAAGGTCAACTGATCACTTTCATGGCTAGAGGAACCATTAAAATTTTGGTCTCCCCTGGTTATAGTCTGACATCCTATCCACTATACCAGCCTTTCTCAACCTTTTGACCCTGGGGGAACCCTTGAAATATTTTTCAGGCCTCGGGGAACCCCTGCACATTCAGGCTCAAATATAGGCCAGAAGTCACAAAATTATTATATTTGTTTCATGGGTAGGCATGCATTAGCAGTGTTCTTAAACAAAAAATAAAAAATGAAACTTACCTTTTTAATGTGAAGTTGCCCGAATTTGAAATAAGTTTTTAAATACATCTTGATCTCCCAGGGAACCCCTAGTGACCTCTCGTGGAACCCTAGGGTGCCACAGAACCCTGGTTGAGAAACCCTGGTATAGAGGGAGGCTGGAAAGAAAATTAGAGAGAACAAAACACATTTTAAAAAAGGCGGGAGAAATGTTTCAACTGATCATGCATCTTAGGTAAAGGTAAAGGTTCCCCCCGCACATTTGTGCAGTCGTGTCCGACTCTAGGCGCCAGTGCTCATCTCTGTTTGTTAGCCGAAGAGCCAGTGTCCGAAGACACTTTCATGGTCATGTGGCCAGCATGACGCACGCGGAACGCTGTTACCTACCCACAAAGTGGTGCCTATTTATTTACTTGCATTTGCATGCTTTCAAATTGCTAGGTTAGCAAGAGCTGGGGCTAGTGCGGGAGCTCACTCCACCATGCCGCTACCTATCATGCATCTTAGCGTGTGATAAATTCTCATTCAGTGGCGCATATGCATCAGAAGTCTTCTTTCCCTAGTGTACACAGACAGTTAATTTGATTTGATTTGATTTGATTTGATTTGATTCACTTGATTTAGGTGCTGCCTGACTCCAGAATGACTCTGGGCAGCTCAGAAAATAACAGACAGAATAAAATACGATATGAATAAGGAAAAACAAGATAAAGAACAAATAAAAAAATAAAGAACAAGATGGTGAATCCAGGCAACATCGTGGAAAATGTGTACAGTACAAACATATGCAATCCATGTGCTTGCCTGGCTCTTTATGCAGCATTTTCTGCATAGCTCAGCCTCCCTGCCTGTGGATAGAGGCTTCTGCTACTTTGTAGAGTTTTTCTATTGGTCCAAGTTGTTTCCACTTTCGGTTCAGTGAAGGATTCCTTTAGCACAGTGTTTCTCAACCTCGGCAACTTTAAGATGTGTGGACTTCAACTCCCAGGATTCCCCAGCCAGTATAGCTGGCTGGGGAATCCTGGGAGTTGAAGTTGCTGAGGTTGAGAAACACTGCTCTATAACGAAGGATTGCAGGGACTGGGTAGAGTTAAGTGTCCATTTGATAGATATTTTCAGCTATATGTAGGGTCACCATAATTTATTTTATTTGGTTTGACTCCAGATGATAGGCCTGGTTTCAAGACAGGGTATTTTGATTTAACATGTAGAACACTTTGTTGTTTCATACAGTCTATTTGATTGTCTGACAAAATGTTATACAAGATAGTGGACTCCCCATGAGAATTTTTAAAGCAGGAATTGGAGAAGCTGGATTTTAAAGGAGTAGATTTCCTGCATTTTCAGGACTAGATCACCTTTCAGCTCTTAATGGTTCTATTTAAGGCAAATTGTGAGCTCACCCATAGTACCATTGGAAGCAAAATAACCGCTTCTCTTCCTGGTTCCCTTCAATATATAGTTCATTGGAAGAAACCTATATATCTATCTCCTATGCCATGCAGCAGAGATAGATGAGCAAATCAGCTATGACAGAGCTTTCCAAACTTTTCATGTTGGTGACACACTTTTTAGACATGCATCATTTTGCGACACACTCTTACAGCAGGGCACAAGGCAGGCACTAGGACCTGCGTGGAATCCTGGCAGGTTTGGAGGCAGCAAGGCACAAGGCAGGCACTAGGACCTGCGCGGAATCCTGGCAGGGCTCGGAGGCAGCAGCAGCTGCGACACACCCAGACACTGCAGCCGACACACTAACGCAGCGCTTTCCAAACTTTTCATGTTGGTGACACACTTTTTAGATATGCATCATTTCGCGACACACTCTTACAGCAGGGCACAAGGCAGGCACTAGGACCTGCGTGGAATCCTGGCAGGGCAGGTTTGGAGGCAGCAAGGCACAAGGCAGGCACTAGGACCTGTGCAGAATCACAGCAGGTTTGGACGCAGCAGGGCACAAGGCAGGCACTAGGACCTGCGCGGAATCCTGGCAGGGCTCGGAGGCAGCAGCAGACGCGACACACCCAGACACTGCAGCCGACACACTAATGTGTCCCGACACACAGTTTGGAAAGCTCCGCACTAACGTGTCCCGACACACAGTTTGGAAAGCTCTGAGCTATGATTATTAGAATATTGGACCTAGACTGGGAAATACTTGCCTAAGAAATCGCCCTTGGGTTGCAAAGCTCACAGGATCCTTTTGAGCCACCCTCTTTCCTTCAACCTCACCTACCTCACAGGGTTCTTACAAGGGAAAAGGGAGGGTATCCACATGCTTATGCCATTGAGTTCCTTGGAGGATGGGTGAGATGACAGTGATGATAGTAATTTTGGTAGTTAGCTTGCAATGGATGTATATTCCATTAGTTAAATATATATTCTTTTCCATCAGAAGCATTTGGTGAATTGGATGCTGAACTACAGTGTAAACATTTTTGCTGTAATGCATTTACTCTTTAAGGTGTTGTTAAAATTACTTTTTCCTGTTTGCAGCAGCTTATGGCCAGAAATATCTAGAATTAATAACACCTTTTCCTTGGTCTTCCCTGAAGCAGATTTTCAACATTAAAAAACCCCAAGAAGACAGGGCCTACTTGCTTTTGGTATAGGATGGCAGAATTGGGATTGGATTATTACATCTTTTGGAGGCTGTTATAGGTAGTCTTTGACTTATGACCACAATTGGAACTGGAACTTCTGTTGCTAAGCGAGGCGGTTGTTAAGTTAGTCACACCCAATTTTACAACCTTTTTTGCCACTGTTGTTAAGCGAATCCAGCTTCCCCCATTGACTTTGCTTGTCGGAAGCCGGCTGGGAAGGTCGCAAATGGCGATCACGTGACCCCGGAATGCTGCAACCGTCATAAGTGTGACCCAGTTGCCAAATGCCTGAATATTGATCATGTGACTGCAGGGACGCTGCGATCATCGTAAGTGCGAGGACCGATCACAAGTCACTTTTTCCAGCACTGTCGTAACTTTGAACAGTCGCTAAACAAATGGTCGTAAGTCGAGGACGACCTGTAATTATCACCAAGAGAAAGACATCTGTCAGAAAAATATATTTCTTCCTGTGCAGCCATTCAAGACTTTCTGGAACATATTTGAGGAGTGGAGTGTAGAGGGGGTGAAAAGGGGAGGGAAGAAGGGGAAATTCTGTTGCATGAGCGGAAGTCTACTCACACCACATCAGAGAACAATCCCTGGGATTATCTGCTTGAGTCCCCATGATAGTTCTCCAACAGCTATTTTTTCTCCTGGTTGTTGGGTGGAAATACTGTATAGTGCAATAGTTGAGCTAAGATAGTGCCCTCTAGAGAACATTTATGAACCACACACCATGTGATAAATGAATTTGTGCATATTTTGCTGGTTTTAACCACACAGGCTCGGAGCACAGACAGCATTGATGCAACAGGCGAGGGACAAGTCCGTACTTTGGGGAACGCCACCAGCAACCTCAAGGGAAAGCCAACCAAGAGGTAACTTTGGGGCAGAGGAAGTGCTGGGGACCATAGGCTTATGATGTGTAAGCAAACTGAGATCTGTCGGGCCCCTTCCAGATGGAGGGCTTTTAGCACTCTCATTCCAAAGATAACCTGCAGTTATTTTCTCTTTCTGTTCTTAATGGATTTGCTGCAGTAAAAAAAAAAGAAGTGGTAGTAAAATATAGGGGGTACCCCACTGATACTTGGCAACAAGCCATGAGTGGGTCAAGGTGACTGCATAATAAACTCAAGTCTGAAAGCATCTTGATGATGAAGAAGGCTTCTGAAGGCATTCAGCATTCCCCAAATTGGGGCCCTCCAGATGTCTTGGGATTTCTACTCTCAGAATTCCAAGCCAGCATGCTAGGAATTCTGGGTCTTGCAGCCCCAACACATCTGGAGGTTCCAGGTTGCAGAAGACTGGCCCTCATCGAGCAATGGAATTAAAATGGAGATAAATACAAAGCAATTAGAGAGGGAGAGGCTCAAGAGATCACAGTGGTTGCTTTTAATGTTTTTTCTAAGATAGAGATGGAGAGATTATGCTTCCAGGGAGCCCTAGCCAGTATGGCCAACGATAAAGGATGCTGGTAGTTGCGATTTCACAGTTTCTTCACCTTTGTCTTAGATCATAATGCTTTGGCTTCCTGATGAGATTGAAGTTTGGAATTTTCAGTTTGCTGGATTCATTTTCTAGAGTCTTTTGCTTCCTCTGCAGACTTTCTATCACTCGAGGCCACTTCCCCAAGCTGACTGATTGTGCCCATTTCCACTATGAGGCCGTGGACTTTGGGCACATCCAGGTGCGTGAGTGCGTTCATCCCTGCCTTTCCCAAGGATATTGGACACAATGATCCCTTGGAGCCTGGATCTCTTTGGGTATTGGGTGGGTAGGTGGGATGACATTAAAATTGAAACACCCCATAACTGCTTTTTGTTTGCTCCTTCCAGCTTCAGTTTGCCCCTGATCAAAATGAAAACCTGAACAATTTGGAGGAGGGCAGCCTGTTGTTTCCTGTCCAGGTAACCTGTCAGGTGAGAGAGACAACAATGGTTGGCAAAACCTGTTGAGTTGGTTTCCGTGAGCTACACTCTTCTCATCTGGAGCAGGGTTTTTAACTGATGAGTTGCTTGTAATCCAATAATGAATTATTACACATATGATTAACTAATGTGTGTATTACCGGAACTCAACTATAGACATAAAGCCTGATCCAGTGTAGGGACTATTTATTTATTTGTGAGATTTCTATACCACATTTTCTGTAGAAGATCAAAGCTGTGTGCAAAGTGCTCTTTCCTCTCGTTTTCCCCCCCACAACCACAAATCTATGAGATACGTTGGGCTGAGAGAGAATGACTAACCCAGAGCTTCCATGGCTGGAGGTGCGCCCAAACCTGGGTCCCCCCATTTGTAGTTCAACACTTAAACCATAACCACACACAGTTCTCATAAGAACTGAGTAGATTTATGCATGCTGGGTTTGATATACAATTAAGTTTTTTAGTTGGCTTATAATCACTCTATTTGTCCAAGAAATCACGGGAATTACAGTATAGTGTTTGAAGATTTGGGGGGGGGGGTTAGTGGTTACTGGTCACTTCCCAACAATCTTGGAAGACCACAATTCCAGTATTCATGGTATGTGTGTGGAGGGTAAAAATACACAACTGTTAAACTGAAATAAAAGTACAAGTAGTCCTCCCTTAACAACCACAATTGGGACCGGAATTTAGGTCGCTAAGCAATGCAGTTGTTAAGCGATCTGGACCTGTTTTTACTACCATTTTTGCGGCAGTCATTAAGTGAATCACAGTGATCGTTAAGCGAACCACATGGTCATTAAGCAAATCATGTGGTTCCCTATTGATTTTGCTTATCGGAAGCTGGCTTGGAAGGTTGAAAATGGTGATCATGTGACTGCAGGATGCTGCAACCGTTGTAAACGCGTGACGGTTGCCAAGTGCCCGAATTGCGATCATGTAACCGTGGGTACACTGTGATGGTCGTAAGTGTGAGGAATGGTCGTAAGTCGTTTTTTTCAGCGCTGTCGTAATTCTGGACAGTCACTAAACAAACGGTTGTTAAGCGAAGACTACCTGTATATACATTTTGGTATTGTCAGATTTCACAGGTCTTTGAGGATGCTGAGGAAAGGGCATCATATTCATAAACTGAGATAATCTATATTTTTAATAAATAAATGTTACCTAACATGAAATAAAGAAAGAGAGCCTATTTTTAACAGTTGTTCTTTCTTTGGGAATCTGAAATATGGAACATTTTCTATCACAGTAATGACATGAGCATAAATAACAACTGAGGGAATTTTGGCTGGTGCTTTGTTGTTTTCTTTTAGACAGCAAACTAAGATATTTTTTCTTCCTGGCATTTTACTTGAAAAGTGTGTCTTTTTTTAGGTCTAAGGGAAAGGAAGCTGTAATTGAAAAGCCATAATTGAGTTGTTTGCTGTCCGAATGCATTCGAAGTCGGCTTGGATTTGTTCTCCCTGGGCATGGGATTTTGGGGCTAACATTTTAATTATGACATCCTATTTTATTTTACTCACCTATGGTGATTAGCCTTGGGATATACATTTGGGGAGAATGGTACATAAATAAACATAGTGCAGAGGAGGCTAAAAGCTTCAAAATAGCAACATATTTATGGTCCATCAGTTTTGGGTATCCGCTATTTTTATTTCCAGTTATACTTGATTCAGCCAAGCAAATCTTTGATTATTGGATGTATGGAAGAGCATTGATGGATTGTGGGCTTCAGCTTTTATACATTCAACAAGTTTTCTGCACAGTGCTAGGGCTGGCTCCCACTCTGAGGCCTTAGAAGAGCAACCTTTCATAGACCACCCCCTTCTAAGAATATCGGTGGGAATCAGCCATGATGGACTTGCCAAATAGAGACAGCAGCAACAGGAAATTGAGTAGACCAAGACTATACCATTTTACTTCCCCATAATGCTTCTGTATCTGGGGGTAGTGCAGTATCAGCAGTGCTCCAATCAGCAGAGGGCAGCTAGACATGGGAGTTACCATATGTTTCCCACAATACCCCTGCTTCAGTGTTGACCTAAGGCATTGTGGAAAAATTTTATGATTGTAAGCCGCCCAGAGTCACTTGTTGAGATGGGTGGCTATAGAAAATAAGGAAGGAAGGAAGGAAGGGAGGGAGGGAGGGAGGGAGGGAGGGAGGGAGGGAGGGAGGAAGGAAGGAAGGAAGGAAGGAAGGAAGGAAGGAAGGAAGGAAGGAAGGAAGGAAGGAAGGAAGGAAGGAAGGAAGCTCTCAGCCACTCAGTGGTTGGGATCCTCTCAATGGCCAAGGATGCTGTGTGTTGATATGTTCCAGGCAGAGCCAAGTTAAAACACTGAACTTAGCTATTAACCTTAATCCATTTTTTTGGGATGACAAAATATTTTATTATTTATTTATTTTTATTATTATTATTTTTATCCGCCTTTATTATTTTTATAAATAACTCAAGGTGGCGATATACATAGAATTATAACCTAACCAAAGGGTCAAGGCTTCTGCAACATGCTAAGCCATGAAAAACTATTTCAGGTCTGATCAAACCGATCAAATTTAGCAGGTAGCACGAATGCAGCAACTAGGTTTAATGGCCCTGGTTAAGTATGCAATGTGAACTTAGTCATCCTGATACATTCAGGTTAACTGACCATGAAGAGCATTGACAGGCTTCGGTCTCCCTTGTAAACCCACTTACAGCATTTCCTTTCTTTACTTCAGGGGAAAAGTTGGCAGGTACATCGCAGCTATGAGGAATTCCGCACATTGGATGCTCACTTGCATTGCTGTATCTTTGACCGGCGCTTCTCTCAGCTTCCTGAGCTGCCACCCCTCAGCCATGTGCAAGCCCATCCTGAGGTGACTGTCTGGGAGCCATTTTGCAATTTCTGTGTGTAAGGGAACATATTATCTCGCAAGCTCATATTTTCCAATCATTGGGTTGGCCCTTAAGTTCAGCAAAGATGAAGATCGCCCAACTTCTTCAGGTCTGTTGCTTGGGAGCAACCATAATATGTCATCTTGCTATGATGAATGATGGAAGAGTAATCAGAGTAGTTTCCCATTACATTGGAGCATCAGCTTGTTATGTCAAAGTTTGGGGGAAAAACCCCTCACTTGGAATAAATGAATAAGCTAAGTTGTAGCTTAGAAGTTGCATGAATTGCAACCAGAAGATCCTTGGTATTGTCATTTGAAAGCTTCAAGTGGGAGGTCATTTGAAAGCCATCCACAAGACTCTAGAACAGTGTTTCTCAACCTCAGCAATATTAAGATGTGTGGACTTCAATTCCCAGAATTCCCTGCACAGCATGCTGGCTGGGGGAATTCTGGGAGCTGAAGTCCACACATCTTAAAGTTGCCGAGGTTGAGAAACACTGCTCTAGAAAATAGTTGCTGTTCAAAGTAAACATTACTGGATAAGATGAACTGTTGTGAAGAATTTTCCCAAATGTCCACCACTCTCTCAAGGTGGTGTTGGTTCTTCTTGAGACTTGAATTTGGGAAAGACTATACCTATTTACATTGTTTATTTCTCTCCCTTACAGCTGCTGGGGCCCATGCTTTCACAGTATCTCGAGAAGCTTTCTGATATTGTGGATAGCAATATCAATTGCAGCCCGGTTCTCACCTGGATGGAGGTGAGAATCCAGAGGATGTTTTGTTGACCGGAGGCCAGCAAATTAAAGTGGGAGGGAGGGGCAGAGAACATGGCAATTTATTTATTTTATTAAATTTATATGGCTGCCCAATTCTACAGCAACTTGGGCAGTGACATGACCTAAGTCAGGGGTCGGCAAACTTTTTATGCCGGGAGCCATTTTGACATGCTCATGCACATTTTGAAATGCTAGAGAGCCAGGGGGCGGGGTTTGCGGGCGGGGGCCAATCGCGTGGAAGGGGGCGGGGTTTGCGGGCGGGGGCCAATCGCGTGGAAGGGGGCGAGGTTTGCGGGCGGGGGCCAATCACGTGGAAGGGGGCGGGGTTTGTGGGCGGGAGACGGCGTCCACCCGGCCCAGCTGCCCGGGATCCAGGGAGATCAGCTCCGGCGGGATCTGTGGCGAAGAGCGGCCGTGGGGGGGGCGGGCGGCGACGTCGCCGCCCGCCCCCCCCACGGCCGCTCTTCGCCACAGATCCCGCCGGAGCTGATCTCCCTGGACCCTGGACAGCTGGGCTTGCCTCCCTCCGCGAGGCCCAGGCGCACTGGAAGCCGGCCCGGGCCTCCTCCTCCTCCTCCGCCGGCGCTTCAGGCTTTCAGCGCGCCGCTTGTCGTCGCCGCCCCCCCCCCCACGGCCGCTCTTCGCCACAGATCCCGCCGGAGCTGATCTCCCTGGACCCCGGGCAGTTGGGCTTGCCTCCCTCCGCGAGGCCCAGGCGCTGGAAGCCGGCCCGGGCCTCCTTCTCCTCCTCCACCGGCGCTTCAGGCTTTCAGCGCGCCGCTTGTCGTCGCCGCCCACCCCCCCACGGCCGCTCTTCACCACAGATCCCGCCGGAGCTGATCTCCCTGGACCCCGGGCAGCTGGGCTTGCCTCCCTCCGCGAGGCCCAGGCCTCCTCCTCCTCCGCCGGCGCTTCAGGCGTTCAGCGCGCCGCTTGTCGTCGCCGCCCCCCCCCCACGGCCGCTCTTCGCCACAGATCCCGCCGGAGCTGATCTCCCTGGACCCCGGGCAGTTGGGCTTGCCTCCCTCCGCGAGGCCCAGGCGCTGGAAGCCGGCCCGGGCCTCCTTCTCCTCCTCCACCGGCGCTTCAGGCTTTCAGCGCGCCGCTTGTCGTCGCCGCCCACCCCCCCACGGCCGCTCTTCACCACAGATCCCGCCGGAGCTGATCTCCCTGGACCCCGGGCAGCTGGGCTTGCCTCCCTCCGCGAGGCCCAGGCCTCCTCCTCCTCCGCCGGCGCTTCAGGCGTTCAGCGCGCCGCTTGTCGTCGCCGCCCACCCCCCCACGGCCGCTCTTCACCACAGATCCTGCCAGAGCTGATCTCCCTGGACCCCGGGCAGCTGGGCTTGCCTCCCTCCGCAAGGCCCAGGCGCGCTGGAAGCCGGCCCGGGCCTCCTCCTCCTCCTCCTCCGCCGGCGCTTCAGGCTTCCAGCGCGCCTGGGCCTCGCGGAGGGAGGCAAGCCCAGCTGTCCGGGGTCCAGGGAGATCAGCTCCGGCGGGATCTGTGGCGAAGAGCCGCCCACCCCCCCACGGCCGCTCTTCGCCCGCCCGCGTTGAGCGAAGAAGATGGGGGGCGGGAAACGAGGCCTGCCCGCTTACCTGCCTGCTTGCCTCCCTCCGCGAGGCCCCCCGCTGCCTTCCCGGGATTCAAGCCAGATCGGGGGCCTCGCGGAGAGAGGCAGGCAGGCAGGTAAGCGGGCAGCCCTGGCCTCCGCCGCCGGGCCCGCCCCCCTCGGCCGCTTCCGCCCGCCCGCGTTGAGCGAAGATGATGATGGGGGTGGGAAACGAGGCCTGCCCGCTTACCTGCCTGCTTGCCTCCCTCCGCAAGGCCCCCCGCTGCCTTCCCGGGATCCAAGCCGGATCGGGGCCTCGCGGAGAGAGGCAGGCAGGCAGGTAAGCGGGCAGCCCTGGCCTCCGCCGCCGGGCCCACCCCCCTCGGCCGCTTCCGCCCGCCCGCGTTGAGCGAAGATGATGATGGGGGTGGGAAACGAGGCCTGCCCGCTTACCTGCCTGCTTGCCTCCCTCCGCGAGGCCCCCCGCTGCCTTCCCGGGATCCAAGCCGGATCGGGGGCCTCGCAGAGAGAGGCAGGCAGGCAGGTAAGCGGGCAGCCCTGGCCTCCGCCGCCGGGCCCGCCCCCCTCCGCCGCTTCCGCCCGCCCGCGTTGAGCGAAGATGATGATGGGGGGCGGGAAACGAGGCCTGCCCGCTTACCTGCCTGCTTGCCTCTCCTCTCTCCGCGCAGGGGCTGCTGCGGCTGGAGATGGCGCTGCTTCCCTGCCGCGCCGGGCCTCGCTCAGTGCGAGAGCCAGGGGGCGGGGTTTGCGGGCGGGGGTCTATCACGTGGAAGGGGCGGGGGTGAGTTCAGCTGCGGAAGACCCACACTCAAGGGGCCAAAGAGCCACATCTGGCTCGCGAGCCGCCATTTCCGACCCTTGACCTAAGTAATTGGTGCCAGAGTTCCCAGAGGAGATTGTGTTTGTGGGTGGGCATATTGGGGGCAGAAATGCCAGGAATAAAAAACTTGCTTGCTTTTCTTTCATAAACCACATTTTCATTTCTCAGCGGTAAGCTGCCAAAATTTGGCAGGATGGTTTTGAGTGACTGCAACGTCCTCCCCAAAAGATGCTGAAGCCATACGTGACCTGAAACTTGTTCATCCTTAAAGTAAAGCATGTCTAACGGCCGATCATCATCTTTGTCAAATTCATAAGCAAATCTGTCTAAGCGATGTCCGTTCTTCTCTCTGCATTGTATTGTCATTTGACTAAATAAATGCATACATGCAACTCCATATGAGAAGCTAAAGTGTCATACAGCATAGCCTTTACTTATACTGGCTGGGAACAATGTGAGAAGTTTTTCAATGCATCTGCTGAGCAGCAGATTGGGGAAGGTGCATTTGTGCATGAAATGCATTGTGGAAAAACTTAAATGAAGGCACCCTTGCCGCCCTGTAGATGGGTAATGTTTTCATGAGCAGCATAGATACTCTAGTTGTATTTTGGTGATCAGCGGACCTCCTGCCTTTAAAAGCAAAATTGCCCTGCCAGAAAATAGGTAGCAACCCTATGCATATTCTGCAGCCCAGTTTTAGAGGCCAGAAATCCAAAGGACATTCCAAAGCTGCATCCCATTAAGTTGTCTTCTTCCTATTGTTTCATTTCAGATTGATAATCATGGCAACCGACTATTGGTGAATGAGGAAGCTTCGATCAATGTTCCTGCCATTGCGGCTGCTCACGTGGTTAAACGTTACACTGCGCAAGCATCTGACGAGCTCTCCTTTGAGGTGAGCCCTGCCAGCAACATATATTACTTCTAACAGCCTATCTTTGAAGGCACATGGTTCTCTAAGCTTGCTATGCAAACAACTGTTCCATCTCTAGTAAAGGTAAAGGTTCCCCCCGCACATTTGTGCAGTCGTGTCCAACTCTAGGGGCCGGTGCTTATCTCCGTTTGTTAGCCGAAGAGCCAGCGTTGTCTGAAGACGCTTCCACGGTCATGTGGCTGCATGACACACGTGGAACGCTGTTACCTACCCACCGAAGTGGTACCTATTAATCTACTTGCATTTGCATGCTTTCAAATTGCTAGGTTGGCAAGAGCTGGGGCGAGTGTGGGATCTCACTCTGCACGCAGGGCTAGGGATTTGAACCTCCGAACTTGCGATCTTCTGATCGACAAGCCTGGCGTCTTACCCGCTGAGCCGCCACGCCCCTCATTCCATCTCTACTCCCAGATAAAATGCTATTTGGAAATCCATTTTCTCTTCTTTAGCAAAAAGAAAGCAACACTCCAGTGCGCTGCTTTTCAAAGATGTAGAGGGTTTTCCTCATTTGATGTGTTGGCAATAAACTAGAATATATCGATGTGATGTTGAATCTCTGTGCAAGATATATAATCCTTTTTAAAAAATCTGTTTGGCATAGGTTGGAGACATCATTTCCGTGATTGACATGCCCCCCAAAGAGGATAGGAGCTGGTGGCGTGGGAAGCATGGATTCCAGGTTGGACTTCATGAGCAAAGAGGCTATGTAAATGAAGCTGAGTTGTTTGGCCACCACCATGTATTTGACATTCACATGGGCTTAATTGGTGATTCCCAATGTGGTTAACTTCCAGGTGTATGGATTTCAACTCACTGAATTCTCCAGCCAGCAAGGCTAGATTGGAGGACAGTGGACAAGAACTGTCATGTCCATTTTTTCTCTGCAGAATGGCCCAGGACAAGGCAGGACATAGAGTAATGACAGACAAGCAGTAGGATTCTTAACCCTTTCTCCTACCCATCACTTTCCCTTTGAACTCTCCCCCACTTGCTGTCATTTGAGTTTCTTTGTGAAGCAAGGCATTAGAGGAATAATCTGATAACAGCTGTCTAAAATATTTCAGCACAAATTAAAGTGATTTTTAAAAGCACAACTAGCTCCCTTTCCAGTTTTAGCACTGTGCTATTTTTCCAGCCTCTTAATTAATGCTAAAACACTTTTTAGTCTCCTTTAAAAAAAGTTATTAAATTAATTGTGCAGTGGAATTGAAAAAGTGTTGATCACTGCATAATCAATATCCATTCACAATGGGATCTGGCTGGATTTATTGCTGTGGAAATTCTCTGTGTCCTCCGTATTCACGTAGAATGAGTGTACATTGGGACAGGGTGGGTTATTCCCATAATGGTGGGACTCTGTTTGTAACCAGAAAGATTTTATATTTTTTTCCAGGTGGGTTTCTTCCCCAGCGAATGCGTGGAGCTATTCTCAGAACGTCCTAGCCCAGGAGTCAAACCAGGTTAGTACCTCCTGTGCTCTGGATTTCCTGCATCAAGCTAAGGGAATGAACTAAGTGGTCTACAGTCTCCTTTCCTCCTCCTATCTAGCAGAGGAGTAATTTGTAGTTGGCCCTTCCTAAGGTAAATATCCAGATGGAGAACACTACATACAGTAAAGCAAGAGCCATCGTGGAAAAGTTCCCCCCTCTGGTTATCAGTGATCTAGTTTGAAGTGGTGGAAAGATCTGGAGAAGAACATAGGATCCTAGAATTCAAGAGTGGTAAGTGGTCTTTTAGGTCATCAAGGCCTACCCTCTAAGTCAGGGCTTTCCAAACTGTGTGTCACGACACAGTACTGTGTCGCCTGGGGGCCCCAAGTGTGTCGCGCGACAACCCGGAAGTGCTGATGGCGTGTCACCAACGGCAAAAGTTTGGAAAGCCCTGCTCTAATTAGTGCAGGTATCCAACTAAAGTATCACTGATAAATGTCTATCCAGCTGCTGCTTGAAAACATCCAGCAGTGGGAGCCTCCTCTCTCTAGAGGTCCTTAATTCCATTATCATACTCCTTATAGCACAGGAAGTTTTTCATTATATCCAGTCAGAGTGTTATGAATATGAGGGTATCTGTCCATCGTACTAGATTAGTTAGGGTGGGTGTGCTCCAGGTCCCATCCCTTAAATGTTGTCACCTGATGGGATCTCAGAGGTGCACCTTCTCGGTGGCCGCCCCAGCCCTTTGGAACAGCCTCCCACCTGACATCCAAGGGATCCCTACCCTTTTAACTTTCTGGCTCTTCCCCCAAGTGTTGGGCTAGGATGGAGTTTGAGCTGTGAGGTTGTTTGGTCTGGCACCTGGGGAAAGGGTGGCTTTATTTTTATCCTTGCTTTTATTGGTTGTTGTAAGCTGCCTAGGATCATTATATGAGGTAGACAGACATATAAATTCTGTAAATCAATCAATCAATCAATCAAACAAACAAACAAACAAACAATCAATCAATTTCCTCTAATGAAAGTCCATTTATTCTGTATTGTGCACTCTGGGATAAGAGCAAACCAGTCATGGTCTTCTTTTGTGCGCTACCATTTCAGCTACTTGATGAGTTTTATCTTATCCCCTCTCAGTCTTCTTAAGGCTAAATATACTTAATTCCTTTAGTCTGCTTTTGTAGCATTTCATTTCCATTTCCCCGATGATCCCCCTTGCTCTTCTCTGAACGCCTCCCACTTGGTTTGACTTGAAATGGCCTGGAGACTTATTCCATAAACTATTTACTCACTGCTCCCTTGGTTTGAATACTTCTGGGAGCCTCGTGCCCAGAATGGGACTCAATACTTGGGGTGAGGCATGACCCGTGCAGAGGATGAACCCAACCGGTGTGCAAAGAAGGCTGCCCTTGGAGCTGTGCATCTTTCTTACCCCCCCGCCCTGGTGATGGGGATTTCTTTCTTTCTTCTCTCTGAAAGTTGGCTGCTTTATTTGTGTCTTCCTATGTAGATGCAGAGGGGACAAGCTGTGCCCTCCCCGGGACTCATGACCTCATCTCCCCAACCTCAGGTGAATTGCAGCCTAAATGAAGTAGGGGAAGATGGGGGCTAATTGTCAGCCGGGAGGAAGGCTGACTGAAGACGTTGCCTCCGTGCTCCTCACCTCCATTCTACTCCATCTTCCCTCTCTGCTCTTCGTTCTCTTCCAGTGTCTAAGAAACACGGCAAGCTCATTGGGTTTCTTCGTACTTTCATGAAGTCTAGGCCCAGTAAACAGCGCCTGAAGCAGCGGGGAATCCTCAGGGAGAGGGTTTTTGGCTGTGATTTAGGAGAACACCTCAAAAACTCAGGCAGTGATGGTGAGTTGGCTCTTCTGTATTTCAGGGAGAGTGGTTGGTCTACGACTTGCACAATTTCATTTTTCATTGCCTTCCTCCAAGGAGCTGTCACTTCATGGCCTCTCCCCACCCCACTCTCATTTTACCTTCACAATCACACATTTGTGGCAAGATTCACCCTACACACTTAACTAGGATGGTTACAAATCTAGAGGCTGCATTCATACCACATGCTCAGCTTGGCTAGTTTGAACCTTGGTTAATTTTATTCTGTGGCTCAGTATGTTGTATGAATCCAGACTATTGGAGTTAATTTATGGCTCAGTGTGTTGTGAAAATCCAGAGAATCAGTTAATTCATCAGGAGTGTGTGTGTGTGTGTGTATATCTTCCTCCTCCTCCTCCTCTTGTCATCGTCATCATCATCATCACCATCATCATCATCCTGAATCAGTCCATTGCAGGATGAAGCCCTCTTCACAGAATGTTAGTTAGAAGTGTGTGGGTGTATAATTAAACACTTTGAAAGGTACACATATGTTCATGCACATACATATTCTCTCTCTCTCTCTCTCTCTCTCTCTCTCTCTCTCTCTCTCACACACACACACACACACACACACACAATATTCCCAAATGATGTAATGTTAGCAGGAAATATTGGCCCTATGTTGTTTGTTTTTTCTAAGAATTATGAAGACAATGTACATGATTTTTTTATTATTATGCCAGTCCCCCAGGTATTACGTTCTTGCTCCGATTTCATTGAGAAGCACGGCATCGTGGATGGCATTTACCGTCTCTCTGGTGTCTCCTCCAACATCCAGCGTTTGCGGTGAGCTGTAGACCATGGTAGGGACAATAGGTAGAACTTGTAAAGACAAGGCAAGGAACAACTAACAAGATATATGTGATGGGCAGATTTGTCTATGCGTATATCTCATACGTGTCTCTTTTGTTGTATAGTAAAGTCCCACCCTTATTTTGTTGCATGCGTGAGTTAAATGTGAATGGGCACCTCACCACGTGCATCAGAGATGAACAGCCTGAGGTGGTCTTTGTGGTTCCCCTCCAGCCAGAATGTCAGAAAGTTGCTCTTTTGAGTCAAAGAAAAATGGTAGCATGCATTCTCAGATGAGATTCTCCATACTTTTCTTCCAACGCTCAGGAAAAACGAGACCATCCTAATAATGTAGACCATGACCCCACCTGCTTTGCATCATTGCTCTGCCTATTGTTGTCTTTCTACCAAAAGTGTTAAAATAGGCCCTGTCCCCGCCTAGGGCGACCAAAAGTTTCTCCACTGCAGCCCTCCCTAAATATGACAGTGAATCCGTGCAGCTTGTGCTGCTCTCTGATGAATTACCTCTGTCTTTGTCCCCAGGCACGAGTTTGATAGCGAGCGGGTGCCTGAACTCTCCAAAGAGGTTTACTTGCAAGACATCCATTCGGTCAGCTCTCTCTGCAAGTTGTACTTCCGGGAATTACCGAACCCTCTGCTCACCTATCAACTCTACAACAAATTTGCTGTAGGTTTTAAAAAACTTTGGAGACGATTCCCTTCCTTGTAGCTCCTGCCTCCAGTGAGCTGTATCTTAGCGGCTCACCCTCCTGTGCGGGTTTCTGACAGTGTGTTCAGATGAAGGGGGAGCTGCCTCCTCAATGCATAGGTTTTCGTGCACCTTCTGTGGAGGGCTCAGTTGTGCAAAAGCACCCTGTGCCTTTTTTTAAAATAGAAAAACATGAGTTTTACAACTCCATTTAAAACATCCCTTTATTTTTTCTAATTGTTGGGTTGCTCCCCCTCCCTCCCTCCCTCCCTTCCGAATCAATCAGCAAAGAAACACTCTGCAATAATAAAGATAAATGAGTGAAAAGGCATTCAAAGAAAACAAACGGAAGCCCAGATATATTACTATGAAAGAATCAGGAACAATAGAGTCCTTTCTTAAAAACCGCCTAAGTGATAAGAGGAAATGCAAGATGGGTGCAGATGAACTTTCTTGAGTAGTCATGACATAATCTTGGTGCCGCAAACTGAAAGTATACATTCCCTAGACCAGGGGTTTCTCAACCAGGCTTCCGTGCCACCCTAGGGTTCCGCAAGCGGTCACTAGGGGTTCCCTGGGAGATCACAATTTATTAAAAAAAATATTTCAAATTCAGGCAACTCCACATTAAAGGGGTAAGTTTCATCCTTTATTTTTAGTTTAAGAACATTATTAATGCATATATACAGGCCTACCCATGAAATGAATATAATAATTTTGTAACTTCTGGCCTCTATTTGAGCCTGAATGTGCAGGGGTTCCCCGCGGCCTGAGAAATATTGCAAGGGTTCCTCCAGGGTCAAAAGGTTAAGAAAGGCTGCCCAAGTCAATAAGGGAACCCAGAGCAGGATGCAAACTGAACTGGCCGAATGCCTTAGCATTAATCCACATTTAAACAACGTTAATAAGAAGACTCCCCTACTCAGGTGAGTTTTGTTATGTATCTTATGGACCCAGTCATTTCTGCACACCTTCTAGTGACTCACCTCTGCACCTACTGGGGATTCAAGTGATGAAGAGAGAGTTGGCACCAGGTACTGAACCACCTTTGAGCCGCACACCCCTTCTTAGGCGGAACAGTGGAAGTGGGAGCAGCAGAACAAAGAGAGGGGGAGGGAGGAGGCGGAAGAGCGGAGTACAATTACGTTGCCCGCCATCGGTTGGGCTGCCTACATAATAAGCAGCAATTTTTCCTACTTCGCTATTCTTTTGTATTACCTGCTCTTTGTGTGGTGCTATTTTAAGCTGAGTTAACTCCAATTCCCCTCCCTCTTTTCTTTCCTCCTCGCTTTTTCGTTCTATTTGGACTGATTTTCATTTGCTTTGGTGGTATTATTCATAAGAAAGAGGCAATCTTGCCCAACCCAGAACTTCAGTTTGTTGCTCAAGGATAGTCGTAACCTTGAGAGGGCTGTGATTTGACCACCCCCCTCTCCTGGGTGTTTCAGACCTCTTTTCTGAACTTCCACTTTAATTAAAAAAAAGCAAATGTTCTAATCTCTTGCCTTTTATTGTAGAAATGTGGTTTCTCCTTCATAGCTCCATCATGGCAGCTGGAAGCTATAGGCTGTAAGAAACTTAGTCAGGCGTTAGGGGAAATTGAAGACTCCTTGGAGTTGGGGTCAATACCTGGGGAGTCCATAGACAAGTCCATATTGATTTCTTTAACGGTAGTTAGAGTTAGAAAAGGTTTGCCATTTTTTAATTCTGGATAGTTTTTGACTTCCCCATCTAGGTTTTAATGCTGGTATTTTCTGGTCGTCTCCCACCCAAGTAGTTCCCAAGTCCAACTTGGCTTAGCTTGGGGGGATCAATCATGGCTGGCTAAATACTGCCACCTGCTGTTGACAATCAAGCTTTCATCCCATTGAGGTCAATGGGACAAGATAGTACCGTAATTAGTAAACTTAGTCCTATTGAAAGCAGCAGGGTTTAAGGGTGATTAACTTCGTTTGGCTCCAACTGCTTTTGAATTCTTTTCTAAGAGGAGAAGCTGAGTCCTTTCCCCTTATTTGGGAAAGTCGGTATATGCTGCAGGCAGTGGTGGCCCGAGGCGCACCTGCATCATCTCCAAATTGGTCTGAACTCGCATGCAACTTAAAAGACTAAAATGGTTGTGGACAATGTAGCTGGCTGCGAATCCATGAGGGGTAGCATGCAAGATGTGCTCTTCTCACAACCTTACTTGTCTTACATACTTCCGTGCCATTATTATTATCATTATTAGATTCTTACCCCAACTTTTCTTCCTTCATGCTGTTGCTCTGAGGCTATTCTGATGTTCTTTCCAGCCCTTTATCTGCACTCTTGTCAGTTCTGTTAAAAGAAACATTTCTATAGGTATATTTCTATAGGTATAGGTATAGGTATTTCTATAGGTATAGGTATATAGAGAGCCAATTTGGTCTAGTGGTTAAGGTGCTGGGCTAGAAACCAGGAGTCTGTGAGTTCTAGTCCCGCCTTAGGCATGAAAGCCAGCTGGGTGACCTTGGGCCAGTCCCCCTCTCTCAGCCCTAGGAAGGAGCCAATGGCAAACCAGGAGACTGAGAGTTCTAGTCCCGCCTTAGGCATGAAAGCCGGCTGGGTGACCTTGGGCCAGTCCCTCTCTCTCAGCCCCAGGAAGGAGCCAATGGCAAACCAGGAGACTGAGAGTTCTAGTCCCGCCTTAGGCATGAAAGCCGGCTGGGTGACCTTGGGCCAGTCCCTCTCTCTCAGCCCTAGGAAGGAGCCAATGGCAAACCAGGAGACTGAGAGTTCTAGTCCCGCCTTAGGCATGAAAGCCGGCTGGGTGACCTTGGGCCAGTCCCTCTCTCTCAGCCCTAGGAAGGAGCCAATGGTAAACCAGGAGACTGAGAGTTCTAGTCCCGCCTTAGGCATGAAAGCCGGCTGGGTGACCTTGGGCCAGTCCCTCTCTCTCAGCCCTAGGAAGGAGCCAATGGCAAACCAGGAGACTGAGAGTTCTAGTCCCGCCTTAGGCATGAAAGCCGGCTGGGTGACCTTGGGCCAGTCCCTCTCTCTCAGCCCCAGGAAGGAGCCAATGGCAAACCAGGAGACTGAGAGTTCTAGTCCCGCCTTAGGCATGAAAGCCAGCTGGGTGACCTTGGGCCAGTCCCTGCCTCTCAGCCCTAGGAAGGAGCCAATGGCAAACCAGGAGACTGAGAGTTCTAGTCCCACCTTAGGCATGAAAGCCGGCTGGGTGACCTTGGGCCAGTCCCTCTCTCTCAGCCCTAGGAAGGAGCCAATGGTAAACCAGGAGACTGAGAGTTCTAGTCCCACCTTAGGCATGAAAGCCGGCTGGGTGACCTTGGGCCAGTCCCTCTCTCTCAGCCCTAGGAAGGAGTCAATGGCAAACCAGGAGACTGAGAGTTCTAGTCCCGCCTTAGGCATGAAAGCCGGCTGGGTGACCTTGGGCCAGTCCCTCTCTCTCAGCCCCAGGAAGGAGCCAATGGCAAACCAGGAGACTGAGAGTTCTAGTCCCGCCTTAGGTATGAAAGCTGGCTGGGTGACCCTGAGCCAATCCCTGTCTCCCAGCCCTTGGAAGGAGCCAATGGCAAACCAGGAGACTGAGTTCTGGTCCCGCCTTAGGCAGGAAAGCCAGCTGGGTGACCTTGGGCCAGTCACTCTCTCTCAGCCCAACTCACCTCACAGGGTTGTTGAGGTGGGGAAAATAGGGGGAGGAAGTATGTTTGCCGCCTTGAGTTATTTATAAAAATAATAAAGGCAGGATAAAAATTAAAATAATTAAAATTAAAATTAAAATTAAAATTAAAATTAAAATTAAAATTAAATAAAATAATAAAATAAAAATAAATAAATAAATAAATAAAATTAAACGAATGAATGAATAAATAAATAAATAAATACAGTACTAACCATTGTCTGTTGGCTCAGTCCCCTTGGTTGGACTTGGGCAGGAAGTGTGGGGCAAAAATGAGCATGTCAGAACTTCAGATGAACTTTACTACTGTATGGGGTGCCATCTGTGGACTCAATGCAAAGGCAGAAGAATGCACAATAGATAAATTACATTTAGTCTTGGCTGTGATCTTTAATCCCCTCCCCTCCTCTTTCTAACATTACAGTGAGCTTCTTACCCACTTCTTTGCTTTTCTGAAATTACTGTTTTTTTGGGCTTTTTGCACATTGATGCAGTTTCTGATAATTGTTTCATGGAGAAAAACTTAAAGAGAAAAATTCTGTTTATATAGCTTATATATTTCTAATGTGTTTTCCAAAGAAATACTGTTGGCATTCACAATCAGCAATAAGTTAGGATTCCAAAGAATTCTGACTCATGATCAGGAAAGTCTGCTTGTGCATCTTGAATTAATATTTGCTTCTTTATCTTTGTCACATTCCAAGAAGTTCCAGTTCATACATAACACTAAAGTCCATCTTCCCCAGCCTGGTGCCTTCCATGGAATGAAATTCCCAGTATTTTCTCCACTTCAATTCCCAGAATTTTCCAGCCAGCATGCTGGGGGAATTGAAGTCCATACATCTTGAAGTTGCGGGGGCCGGAGTTTGTGGGCGGGAGCCAATCACAAGCACTGGGGGGCGGGGTTTGCAGGTGGGAGCCAATTGCATGGAAGGGGCAGGGTTTGCAGGCAGGAGCCTTAGCGGCCCGCGGGCCTGATGTTGCCCACCCCTGTTCTAGACAAACATTAAACTAGCTGAAAGCTAGATCCAATTATGAGTGGTACTTCTTGGTCTCTGCATAATTGGCAATGCAATTAACAGTTTCATTTTTCAGACCTGAGTCTCCATGCCTAAGGTCCAGTCTGGATGGAGTATAAAGCTTGCTTGGATCTAAAGATTGGATCTAAACCCTTATTCTAAGTGATTTCCTCTACAGATTTTCCCTACAGCTGGCTTTGAATTTCCCTTGTAGGAAGCCAAATATGGCATGTAAACCTTCCAGGAACAGGTTAAAGTTATTGTCTCCAACGTAATGCCTTCCAGATATATTGAACTTCAGCTCCCATAATCATCCATGGGCATGGGCATTGGAAGGTACAAAGTTGGAGAAGATAAAGAGATTTATCCAGATGTTCCAAATGTATACCATCCTTCTGCCTTTCTTCCCTTATCCTTAAATTTGCTCCTTGCACATTATTATAAAGTTGATTGTATCCCACCTAGAAATCTGAATTTGATGAAAGACAATATAAAAAGACCAGAAATAAAAAGCTCCTATAAATATGCTGACGTCGACAAGTTTCCCTTGGATTTGGTTGCTCTCTAACCTCCATTCTCTTCTCTTTTCCTCCCCTCCCTATAGGAGGCCGTATCCGTTTCTGAGAACGAAGACCGCTTAGTGCGGGTACATGACGTTATCCAGCAATTACCCCCACCACACTATCGGTAGGCATCGTTGGGGACGTGGATAAAGACCAAGAGAACGGGATAAAATGGTTGGGGAGCTTGGATGGGGAGAAGCCTTTGAAGGGGAAGAGGGCTTACTGTGTTGCAGCAGACTCTACCTGTAGCAGCTTCTGCTCTATCCCCACAGGACCTTGGAATTCCTGCTGCGGCATCTGGCACGCATGGCTATGCACAGTCAAAACACCAGCATGCATATCCGCAACTTAGCCATCGTTTGGGCACCCAACCTGCTGCGGTGAGACGCCCAGACCAATGGCCCTGCACTGGCACTCCCTCTGCGGCTCTGCCTTGCACCATCTCCACTTCCCTCTGCGCTGTTCTCCAAATATTTTTTCAGTTACCAGGCACTCTTGCCTATGCTAACCTTCCCCTCAGTGCTCCAAGTCACGTAGCTCAGCCTTTCTCCTGGGGAGAAGCAGCCACAACTCTTGAACATCACTTGGATCTCGCGGCTTCTTTCCCACCATCTTGTGGCACGCTGACCTGAAAGGATGGTGGTGGGGCTTGGCCCCCATTGGGATTTTGCCAGCAGCCATTCTGTAGTAGACCTTTCGGCAGGCTTCAAAGCTGCTTCTGCCCTTTCCTGCATCGGGACGGTTGAAAATCAGCCGAGTGGTTTCCTGCCATTTTTAAAATTTGTTCAATTTATACTCTTCCAATAGGCTTGTGGTGGTTTTAAAAAAATAGGATCCCCCAAATCTTGAAAAAATGCTTCAGAAAACCTTGGTTCCACTGATTTCTGTAGTGTGGTCCTAGCCACATGATGTCATTGCCCCATCCCCTGTAACATCTACCCCCCAAAAAACCAAAAGGTTGTCTGTCTCTGCTCTAACCAATCTGAAATGCTGCTTTGGCTTTTACTAGCATTTCATCTTTCCCATCTGCCTGCCTTATTCTTCCCTACCATAATGCCACCTCATCATAATTTTCCCATAATCCCCCATGGTGTACTGCTCCATCTGCACTCATGAGGGTCTTCAACCATGATGCTTTTTGGATTCGGGCTGTCCTTCCTGCTGTGATAGGGTGCCGTTGTGCCCCCTTTATGCCATAAACATGACTTCCTGGGCCTCAAGCATCATGTTGTTCCCACCCAGGCCTTTCTGTTGTCTGATGGGGCTAATAATTCACTCCCCCTTTTTATGCCAGGTCGATGGCTCTGGAGTCAGTCGCACAGTGTGGAGCCGATGCCTTTCAGGAAGTCCGAGTTCAATCCCTTGTGGTCGAATTCCTCCTCACTAATGTTCAGGTTCTCTTCAGCGACACTTTCACCTCCATTGGCAAGGACAGCACAGGTACCTCAACAAATGGCTAATATTTGCAAGGATGCTTAGAAATCTTTTGGCAACCCCTTGGTGGCTTCCGCACAGTACATGTCCCAGAAATCTGGAGAGAGACTCTAGTTCCAGTGACGCTTAATTATAAGAGCAGCATGGCTTCGTTTCGTATCCCTATCTATCTGCAACCTCAGGAAGGAGATTTAATCCAGTTTTCCTCCTTTGACAAAAAGCCCTGTTTGTAAGCCCCCCTTGCCTTTCCTCAAATGTCCAACTAGAATAAAGAGAATAGAGATAATTATTTGAACCTGATTTTTTTTTATTTGTTCAAGTCAAGTTTTTGTCTCCTGGTGACTGCCTGGACTAGTTCCTGCAGTTTTCTTGACAAGGATTTGCAGAAGTGGTTTGCCATTGCCTGCTTCCTAGGGCTGAGAGAGAGGGACTGGCCCAAGGTCACCCAGCTGGCTTCGTGCCTAAGGCGGGACTAGAACTCATGGTCTGCCGGTTTCTAGCCTGGTACCTTAACCACTACACCAAACTGGCGCTCTCTGGATATGTTTGGTGAGGAGAGGAGTTGTTGTTGTTGTTGTTGTTGTTGTTGTTGTTAGCAGCATGGTGATTTCTGAAGAGATCAGATTTCCTAGGAATTCTCTAGCTCCAGGGGTTTGCAATTGTTGTTGTTGTTGTTAGCATGGTGATTTCTGAAGAGATCAGATTTCCTAGGAATTCTCTAGCTCCAGGGGTTTGCAATCACCACATATTTATCTCTTTCTGGTTTTTTTTAAAATGATCTTTGTTTTGTTATACTTTTGTGTGTCTGTTTTGTCTTGCATGATCTTGGGATGGTTTACCCTAGAATAGTGTTTCTCAAACTCAGCAGCTTTAAGATGTGTGGACTTCAACTCCCAGAATTCCCCAGTTAGCTAGGGAATTCTGGGAGTTGAAGCCCACACATCTTAAAGTTGCTGAGCTTCAAAAGCACTGCCCTGGAAGGTAATGCATGCAACTTTTGAATAATAAATATTAAAGCACAAATACACCCACTTGTGTTTATTGCAGAGCTCAGGGTTACGGAACATCATTTTGGGTGCATGGAAAATGTTCTTTTATGTTCTCAAAATTGAAGTCTGATGAAATTGCTTTTTTATTTAAACATTTTTTTTACTTCACTCCCTTGAAGGCTTTGGGGCAAAAGAACAGGCTATACATTTTTAAAGAAACTGAGCTATGTTTAAGTAACAGACACTGGTACTGTTTTGCCTGTGAGGCAAGCCTGTGTTTGCAATTTGTGTATCTGATCAAATGTATCTGGCCAAACGTTGATTCATGTGCCAGTTGATCCTCCTCTTAGGAGCCAAGGCAGGTTGTCTTTTTAATCAGCAGATGCATATTCATTTCTGTGGGTTTCACTTTTCTGTTTTTAAATTTAAAAAATACTTGCAAAATTATTCAGAATTTTTTTTGGGGGGGAGAGAGGGATGTGTTGCTGATGGCTCATGAACCACCCAATCAATACTTTTCACAAATGGTTTTTCCATCACCCCAATTAAAACATGGCACCAAATTGCAGAGCTCCTCCTAGGAGGAGGGCAATACAATGTTCCACAGTTTTGTGTCAGAAAATACACAAAGCTATAGAAGAAGCCTAAAATGCTTAATAGAGATTCCTGCCCACTATGGCACTCAGCCACCACTGAAATGTTAAAGCTGGCCCCTGGCCACTAAAAGACTGTTCATTCCAGATCCAGAGTGCCTTCCCAGCCCAGAGTTCATCAACTTGGGACTGTGATTTCCAGAATTCCCTAGCAGTGTAGCCGAACACACCTGGAGGGTAGCAAGTTGAGGAATGTCTGCCTCTGAAATAACTAAGCATGGTGTGATTCTCTTTTTGGACTTGAGCCCAGTTCTAATTTGATGGTACGCCATGATTTACTACCACCTATCTCCTCTAACAGGGCGTTGCTTCCTTCCTCGACCCAAATCCCAGTTGGTCAGCTGCCCTTCCACCCGCTTGCTATCCCTCGAAGAAGCACAAGCACGCACCCAGGCCCTCTGCAAGATCACCAAGCTAGAAGCCATACGTGGATCCCCGGATCCACAGGAGCAAGGGAAGCTCTCGGCTGACTTGGGATCACCTAACACTAGGTAATTGCTGCGTCCATGGACCGAGGCACTGAACATCTAGAACAGGGCTTTCTAAACTTTTCCCATTGGCGACACACCAACGGCGGCATGCGAAAACATGGAAGCGTCGCGGTGGTGGCGGTGTGCAAAAACCCGGAAGCGCCGCGGTGGTGGTGGCTCGCGACAACCCGGAAGCACTGATGGCTTGCCGCCGCCGCCCACACGCTGCCACGCGCGGTGGCAGCAGCGCACCATCAGTGCTTCCGGGTTTTCATGCGACCTACCTGGGGCCCGCAGGCAACACAGTATTGTGTCATGACACACAGTTTGGAAAGCTATGATCTAGAAACTAGGTGCTGGGAACTAATTACAGTTAATTGTTTATTAATACCGTACTTGCTGTTGAAAGAATATGATGATTTAGGGACACAGTTCTCATGTTTTCATGAAAGACCATTATCAGATTGTTATATGCAATGAATTTGCAATACCTGCTATGTGGGGATTCCCTCCCTCCCTCCCTCCCTCCCTCCCTTCCTTCCTTCCTTCCTTCCTTCCTTCCTTCCTTCCTTCCTTCCTTCCTTCCTTCCTTCCTCACTAAGAAACACAGTGAAAAATTGCGCCCCCTTTTGAGAATTAGCAGTCAACCTCAGTTGCTGTATCTGATCTGGTATAAGACTAAGCTCTTTAGTTGCTGGTGCTGTTTGCTCTGAGATGACCTCTCACTCTGTAGGCAAAAGACAGAAAATAATGGGAGGCTGCGGAAGATCTCAGGACCTAGTTGGAAGACTTTCTTTGCCATTGGCAAGGCACCAGTCCCATTCCGCAAAAAATCACATAGATTGGGAGAGCTTTTTGGGCTTGGAGAATCTTTACCAGGTAAGAAAATTGCTCTACACATCATTTTTACCACTCCTAACCTGTGTGTCATCACAAGCACATCCATTTTTCCAAGCTTCTCATGAGCTGGAACCAATATGGGAAATTATGGCCTGCTAAGTGTTGCTGAACTACAATTCCCACCGTCCTTGCCAATGGCTAATGGTAAGGAGTGCTGGGAGTTGTAGTTAACAGGTGGAAGACCACATGTTTTTTTACCCTTTGGCTAAACATTTACTTTTCTTTTTTTCTCTAAGGACCCAGGACCACAGATCCTCAATGCCAGGATTTCACTATATGCTAGACTAAGCAGGCTAAAACAGGGTCGGCTTAATGTATTGTGGAAACTTGGCCAGGTTTTTTTTACCTTGGTGTTTTGAACAGGCCACCACGTTAAGCCCTAAGGAGGTTTATTTGTTTGGACATGGCACGTTATATGAATACAGCATTTGTATTTTGTTAACCTGTGGGTTTCACGTGTTGTGTCAATTCACTTATTATGGCATAGTTTTGGTATGAGCAGAATGTGATGGAACCAGATTTGCAGTATATCCCATTATCTTTTCCCATATATTAAGTGGGCAGGATTTGAGTTCCATGGATGAGAAGTCAAGGAGAGATTGCAAACTTGTGGCCTTTTTTAGAGGAATGATGATCACCTGCTCCTTTGCCCTCTCTTTCTATAGGGAGCCAGGGTGAGACCTTGCGATCAGCCAAGAGTGAAGAATCTCTAACATCTCAAGCCAGTCTAACAGGTAATGGCCGCCTTGTGTGCTGAACCTCCGTGATTTTTCTCTGTCAAAATGGATTGCATGAACTTAGAGTGACCCTCCTAAAACATGGCTTTAAAGCACTGTTTCCCACGTGCGGCAACTTCCAGACGAGTCGGCTTCGATTCCCAGCATTTCACAGCCAGCAAGGTCATTGCTGACAGTTCCAGGAGTTGATGTCCAGTTAGCTGGAACTTGCCAAGGCTGAGAAAGCCTGCTTTAGAACAACTGCAGCCTTTCCAAACCAAGAGCTGGGTCCATCCCTCTGCTTGACAGGCAAGCAGTGTGAATATATGTAGGGCGGTTTTTCATTACTCTCAGTTCCTGGGTTTGACGTTAAACCAGATGTGTAGGAAGCCAGCTGTTAGGAGCATTTTGTCTGTGAGAGTCCCGGAGTGACCTTTGCTTGCTGTCATAATCAGTGGCGGATCATTTTCTGATCCGAATGGCGGCTGCTCTCCGGGTTTCTGGGAAGGCTTTTCCATCCCCTCCTGCCTGATCGTGCTAGGTGTTAAGGCTCAGAGGTTAAGACCCTCTGAGTGTGAAGGATGTTCTTTGCCATTGAGTTATACCACCATTTTCTTCTGAAGCTTCTGTAGAATGTGTGCAGTTAGACAAGCATCTGCTAAGCATTGACTGCCTTCTATCATGATCTGGGTCCATGCAGTTGGTATGCAAGCCACCTGTTCTTCAAAGGCAGAAATATTACTCTTCACAGTGTTGACTCCTGCTTCTTTCTTACTCCTGGACTGTTGCCTGTTGAGTAAAAGGACTGGAGAGCTTTGATCCATGTAGTTTCTTTCTCTTTGGGTCTTTGCCCTAGGTCTCCCCAAATTGCCTTGCCTGAGACGTCCACATTCCAGCAGTGATGCTTTCCCTACCCTCAAACAATGTCACTCGTGTTCCTCCCTCTGTTCTTCTGTGTCTGGCCATGGTGAAGGCTTGGCCACTGGGACAGACGACGTGGCTTCCCGTCGGCGCTCCTCTTGGCTGGAAGGTGACTCAGAGCTGGACTCAGAGTTGGAATTAAGTCCTCCTGGACTTCGTGGGCTGGACTTTGATCCATTAACTTACCAGTGTAGCCCTCCTGCGCAGCAGCCCTCGCTCTCCGATGACTCCAGCTCGCCGAGTCCTGTTGCGGCTCTCTCACCCTGCTCGCATCCCAACATTAGCAGAGATACATCAGAGCCATTGCCTGTCTCCTTGCCTGACAAGGTGCTGGAAATGTTTGCTGGTGGGGAGGCCCGAGGGCTAAGCATGCGTGCCTCCCCTCCCCATATGATCTCCATGCTCCTGAGTGCAGCTGGTGGGCAGCTCAGCGACACTTGCGAACGCGAAGTCCGTGGCAAGATTACACAAGCCAAAAGTCGCACGTCTCCACCCAGTAAGTACTTTTCATGATTATTACCATCATCATTGCTGTGTTTAACATACACAGTGAGTAGAATAAACATAACTGCTGCCTATAGGCAGGCTGCCGCTCCCAAAATGTTTGTTTCCTGTCCCCAGAGCTCCAGAGATTGCACTGCCAAAATTTCCTACAGGTTTTCAGTGAAAAAAGCATCTTTGGGGATTAACACGCAACATGACACCCCCCTTTCTCTATAATTAATACCTCCCCAAATTCTAGTCCTGCTATTTTTGTGATGCCCTGCAGGGTTGGGGCGGGGTGGGGGGCTCTGGCCTCAAGATGTTGCTGAACTGCAACACCCAGCAGTCTGTTGGTGAGGGTGCTGGGAATGTGACATCTGGAGAGCCATCATTTCCCCAACTCTGATGAAGGCTCAAGCATTCCGGCCTGGATTAAGTAATAACTGTGGAGTCCTTGGTGCTCTCAGAGCTTGGTTGTTTCCTTGCAGACGTTTCCTTGCCGAACTAGGCAACATCTTCAGTGCTAGAAGATCTCTTCTATTGGTATTAATGGTATTCTATCTTTTCTATTGGTATTAAGTAATAAGCCTGCTTGCACTGTGTTCTCCTTCCTGCAGAGTTGGGGTCCCTTTTCCAGATGTAAAACCCACTCCTGACCGGGCCCTCTTTCTTTTCCTAATTCAGGTCCGAAGTCTGAAGCAGCTCCCACCTCTCCCGGTGTGCTGTCCCTGCTGCGGCACATCCCTCCGCCGCCTCCGCCCAAGAACCCGGCTCGCCTGATGGCGCTGGCGCTGGCTGAGAGCGCGCACCAGGCAGCCTTGCAGCAAAAGCGACAGGCCAGCCTGAAGCAGAGGGAGCCCCGGACGCATTTCCGGCGCTCTCTGTCGCTGGAGTGCAAGGCAGGGGAGCTGACGGGCGGCGCACAGGCGCTCTACTCCATGGTGTGCCCAAGCTCCAAGGCCCCTGGCCTCTCTTCTCTCCAGGGGCAGGCCAGGGGCAGAAGCATCGGCGGCCGGTGCCGCAACCTGCAGGGAGGAAACCAGGTGAGGGGCCAGCTCCTGAAGGGCTGGGACAGAGCTGGGCCAACCTTGCCCTTAGGCAGGGTGCAGATTTTGGAATATTTCTAGAAGGACCTTTCCCGGTTATTCCTTGCTGCATTTCTCCTGCTCTGTTGAGATCGGGGCCAAGAGGTAGAGCATTACGTGGCCCAATCGTGTCTTGAGCTTCCTGGCGATCAAGAGGAAGCCCGTGCTGGTTTTTCTGGCAAGCCTGATGGGGATTTTGGCTACGGCAGGAGAGGGTGGGGTGGAGCAGGCAGTAGAAGCCAGAAGGGGGTGAAGCTGCTCCGGCGTAGGAAGGGACCAGGGTTGGACGTGTGTGTCTGCTTCCAATGCATTCCTGCTGCTCATCCGGTTTGCCTTGTTTCTCTGCAGGTGCCTCTCAGCCAGGCTTCTCCCTTGGGTAGCTCGGATTCTTTCTCCCCTTACCGGAGGGTCCTTACTGACCTAGGCCAGAGAGACCCTCCGCCACTTTCCTTCTCGGACCCCTACCACCTGTCCTCCCTGCCTCCTGCCTACAGTCTGAGTCACCCCCCGCCGCCCCCCCTGTCAGCCCCGTACCCTGCCTTCCGCCAGCCTCAAGATGCCTTTCCGTCGTCCGGCCTGTCGGCCGCCCCGCCCAAGCCTCCACCTCCCATAACGGCCAGCCACTTGCCCCTCAAGGCGAGGCCCTCTTCTTTCCAGCCCTGCCCCCCGGACCATCCTCTCCGGCATCGCGGCCACTTCCCGGTCCCCCCTCGAGCAGGGGTCAGTGGGAGTCCACCTTCTCAGCTGGAGCATGAGAATCTCTATTACGAGATTGTGGGGGAGCCTCCTGCGTATCCTGGTCTGGCACGCCCGTGGCCATCTTGTCCCCCCCCCGAGTATTTGGCCACTTTCAATGCCTCCTACGGGATCTTCGAGAGGCCCTGGCGCCAGCCCCAGCTCCCCCCAGCTCCTTCCTCCCTTCAACCCATCTTAAAGAATCCTCAGCTGCAAATCCAGTCTGGGCCTCCAGCAGTAACCCGACAGGAACCCATCTACGTCAATGTGCCCTTCCCCGAGCCCCCTCTGGTCAGCCCCACACCGTCCCCTCCACCGGAAGCGGCCCACCCCCGCAGTCATTCTGACCCTGGGGCTCCTCAGGCCTTGCCCCGGCCCAGCAGACCTCCGTTGCCTCAGAAGCAGAAGCTTGGTTGGGGCTATGCCCCCTCGGGGCAATACCGCCAACTGATGGATGTTTTGCCCTGCAGTCGTGCTGTGTGGCAGTTCTACCGCCCTCCCTCTGCGTGTTGGGGTCATCCCTCTTACGGTCCAGAGCCCATCATCACCTACGATGGGCCCGGCACCCGCTCGGGGAGCCGGGCCTCAGCACCCTTGCCGAAGCTGGATGAAACCTCCCCGCAGTACGGCAACGTGGAAAGGAGAGAGGGGTCCCCGTCTGGGTGCTACCTGGGGCCCAGCTGGACAGTGTATGCCGAGGGCCAGACACACAGCTACTGCTGAGAGATGGTGACCAGATGCACACTTTGGATTGGATTCTCGGAGCTGGGCTCCGGGCTTCTGTCCTCTCTTCCTTGCCAGTATTCATGGGATTATCTTTTACTGATTGCTGTGAAAAAACAAAAGACCTTGGAAGGATATGTCACACTAGGTTAGTGTGACGTCACGTCTTTGGCTCCCTCGTTGGCCATTGTGCCTGCCTCGTTTGGAGGACTTCTCTATGGTTTGGAGAGCACACGAATCTTTCAAGGCAGCTCCTCTTCCTGCAGGATGTCTCTCTCCAGAAAATCAGCATGACATCACAGAAGGACATTGGATTGCATCATTTCAGCCTTTGGGGCACCTTAATGGCTCTGCCAATTGCACTGGGTGTCCAACCTCCTGTTTTTGTTACCTCCCATGTTGCTTTTTTCCACCTTGCCATCTCTCCAACAATGGATTTCTAACCTCAGAGGGGAGGGTTTGGTTCAAATGGGATGACTGCAGCTGATTCCTTCTGGATTACATCATCGCGTCTGCTTTGGCCGTGTGGATCACAATAGGATGTCTGGAATCCAGCCAGGGCTGCTAACCATGCTCATGTCATGCGCTGAACCGACACAGGGGGGCACTATTGGCCATGCTTTGCTCACCCCTGGGTGAGATTGCAGGCTTCGGAGGGGGGAGAGGGGATTAACACTCTTTTCTTCAGTATTCCAACCAAAATAGTTCTAACCTGTAAGCATCCTTTTAACCCAATTAAAATATTAACAACCTCCCCTGCTGGTTTTCCCAGAGGTGAAGCCAATTCCTGGGAGAAAGCTATCCCCTGGGCTTTTACATACACATCAAGGGAAATGTGAGATGCCACCAGTAATGCAGCCGGGCAACCTTCCAAGCTCCTGTTTCGTTCTACAGGAGCACTTCGTATCTTTGCAGATGGGCAGACTGGCAGGTGGAGAAAATGTAGGGGGAGAAAGTTGGTCTCGTGCATTTCTGTATTTGTTTAGGATTTGAGGATCGCGTGTGTGTGTGTGTGTGTGTGTTTTACAAAAGGATGGGGGAAAGATGCATATGTGCCTAGCATAGGAGGAGTGACTATGCAGCAGGCTTATGCGTGCTTGAGAGGATTATTCATGTCTATTTGATATGTGCATTCATGTCTGGAGCTGGTGTGTGTGTGTGTGTGTGTCTGTGAAAGTGTTTGTATATATTCCACAGACAGTATTTTAGAGATGTGGGGTGGGAGGAAGGGAGAGGAATGTATGCCTTATTCCTCTTGAGCAGTCGTTGGGGACCATCCATAGATTGAGACTAGGGCAAGAAGCAAATCCCTCCCCCTCCCCAGCATCCCCTCCCCAAAGCACTTTTCAAGTGGCCTCTAGGCTCCTTTTCAAATCCTTATATTGTCAGATTTCATTTAAAAGAAAAAATGGGGGGGGGGCAATTAAAATAAGCAACAATAGTAATGCCTGGCCTGCATCACTGAGAAGAAAAAAATATATTTTTCCTGAATGCAATCCAAACACATTTAAGCACCTTGGGATCCTGTCGCTTTCAGAGAGAGCTAAGCACAAGTTTTAACTCTCCTCCCCTGAAATCGGGGGCATGTCCCCCTGCTTGAAACTGTGCCCCTTTTCAACAGCCTGTTCCTGTGCATGCTTGCTTGGAAGTCAGCCCCACCGAGTCATGCAAGACTGATGCCTGAATTTGTGCACATAAGGACTACAGCCTTAATCGCATTATTTTGAAGCTTCCTGTGGGATCTTTTTTGGGATGGGGCTGAATTCCTCAAGAGTTTGGGATTAACTGTACTTGGATCTTGGCCACCCCAGCTGGCTGGCACTCTTGTGTGGCAAGATCGAGATCATCTCACTACAGGCATTGCCCACCTTAACGAAAACATTGTTCATCTGTACACGAGAAGGATATGCAATTGACTCAGAAATCTCCAGCTCCTCTGATACGGCTTTCGGCGTAGAACGTCTTGACCTGCGCTAAGAGTTTTAGATCCGGGATTGATTCCCTCCTCTCTCATAATACCGATTGGTTCAACATTTGGTTTTACCACTGAAATTGCACTAACTTTGCCACTTTTTCTTTAAAAAAATACTGCTATGGTAAAAACCTCCAAATTGTTCCACATTCTTAATAACTTACATTCCTTGTTTTCTGGGAACTGAAACATTGGAAGCTGTTTCTCCTGTGGTTTTGCAAAGACATGGGGGCACATTGGGGAAAAAATGTGCTTAATGATCCATGAAGAACATAATGTAGGAACTTAGTCCATGACGTTGGTTTTGTCAGACTGGGGATATAGAACAACCTTGGGAATGGTTAACTATACAGTATATTTGTTACTTATATGTAACATTGAATGTCCAAGATCTGGAGATAACCCAGGTTCACAAGTAAATGCTGGCTGTGCTAAACGAACCTTGAAATTACCTGAAAATAGATGTAGGTTTCTACAGGCTTCTTACACGGGGTAATAATTATGGGCATACTGAAGTGATTGCCAAGCACTTTTCTTTGAATTTCATGTATTTCTAGCACTTGGCTGGGTGGTGGCTATTTGCACCTGTATATCACCAAATTTTGGACATTTACACACAGTTCTATCAATACTTACTTTACCAGTGATTAAGGTACATACTGCAGTTCCGACATTATGTGTAACTGGATTTTAGGCACAGATGCAGCTTGAAGGAGGATCTTTAACGCATTTGAGTATAATGCATGGTGCAACTCCGAGGAGGACTCTGGCCTGGGAGTCAGAATTGGTTTCACGCGAAGCATTTTTTCCCTGGCAGGTTAGCTCTGTCTCTACACATCCAACAAAACTGGGTGGTAGAGTTCTAAGGTGGAAGAATGGGTTATCCCTGCAACCTGCAGTTGATTGCACTTTTGAGTCCTCCCTTATGTGACAAATTGTGAGGCTTCCTTCTTAACCACGCTTGTTTTCCATCGGTAATTTATGCAGGAGCACTAAACCGTAATATTTGCAGCTGTAGCTTAAGTGGCTACAGCTCCCCCTCGCACCCTTTGGCTTCCTGCCATCTTATCCTGCTGCATGTGGGCCAGCCATGGCTCTAGGCACCAAGGAAATTGCTTCCTATGGTTTCCTTTGTAAGATACCTCCCATGAGAGGCAGTACTTTGGAAGGGAAGGAGATGACATGACGGTCCCATGTTCTCCAATGCTGTGAAGCGATCACTGCCATACTGGTCTGTCTATATGTGCCTGTGTCTTTAACAGCCCATGTTTCCCTGTTGCCTCTGATGTGCTGCATTCCTTCTTTTTGGATATAAGTTGACTTCCCTTTTTTTCTGGGATTCTTGTACTAAATGGCTTAAAACAAACCAATTAACAAATAAAGGCAAACTGGCAGCTTGGGCCTGGGGTCTCACTGTTTGCAAAGATGAGATGGAACAAAATGGGTAACAGGCCACTTGGTTCCTTATTTAGTATTTGCGGTAAGACTTCTTGGTTTCACACAACTGTCTAGATTAGTTGCTGTCCTGGAGTATGCACACTAGCCAGGAAGCTAAATGGTGTTGACTTTCTAGCCAGTGCTAAGAAGCTACTGTATCTAGTTACAAGGAAGTCAAGTGTCCTCTAGAGCAGTGTTTCTCAACCTTGGCAACTTGAAGATGTGTGGACTTCAACTCCCAGAATTCCCCAGCCAGTGGCTAAATGCTTTGATGAGACTCCCCCACACAGTTGGCTAAGAGACCAGTGATGCCAATGACTTTTAGCCACAGCTAAATTGCTGGAGTATTTATCATATTTTAGCCAGTTTGGTGTAGTAGTTAAGGCATGAGGCTAGAAATCAGGAGACCATGAGTTCTAGTCCCACCTTAGGCACAAAGCCAGCTGAGTGACCTTGGGCCAGTTTCTCTCTCAGCCCTAGGAAGGAGGCAATGGCAAACCACTTCTGAAAAACCTTGCCAAGAAAACTACAGGGACTTGTCTAGGCAGTCTCTGAGAATCGGACATGATTGAACAGATTTTTTTTAAAAAAATTAACCCTAGATGTTAGGGCTTCTCTTCTACAGCTACTGTACATCACATGTGGCTTCTCATATATGGTTCCCAGCTGAAGACCATTTCTATAGATGGTAATGGATTTGTACCCAAGAATGGTAACCATGACTGTTTAAGAGATTGAGAACGTCATACTAACTGGATTCACCCATTGTGTTAAGATATAATATGGTTAGTCTGGTTTTTGGGTTAGTCTGGAATACCAAATTGGGCTGCAAAAATTGAAATGACCGCAGCCATCTAGTCATTCCAAGTTTTGCAGCCTCAATCCTGGTTCATAAACCAGGGATCATTTATCCATATAAAAAACATCTTTCTGTGATGTATGAATAAATGCTATTGTAGCTTTTTCAGCAAAGTATGGTTAAGTAAATCATGGTTTAGTGTGAAAAACTCAGGCACTATCATCATCCCCTCTTTTTAATAGTTAATTTCTATGGTTTAACATTTGGAGTTGCCTTTTAGGGGTAGCACATTCTATACAGTGGTGTTTATTATGAGTGTTATTTTTACAAAGACACAACAGATGCTCCATCTCTGAGTAATTTCCTAGGTCAGTACAGGGTGTATTTTCATGCTGTTTAAACCTTTGTAAATCCTACTGGCTTAGTAATGAGAGAGATGATAGATAGAGAGATAGAGATAGATAGATAGATAGATAGATAGATAGATAGATAGATAGATAGGAGAGAGAGATTATAGGATTTTGCTTTTTATCACTGCAATCATATTTTCAGAAATCTGAATTGTCAGGTTGAGTTGATTTGGATTCCCCATGCATGCACATACTGCAACTCATCCAAATTAACTTGGAGACATCTAGTTGGCTGGGTGCTTCAAATCCATTTGTTGAGTTGTATTTAGATATTTTTGATTGGTCTCCGAATCCAGCCTCCAAATCAGATATTTGCATACCCCAATTAGCTATCACGTTTTGCTGTGGAAGAAGATGGGACTTGACTGGTTCCCTGTCCCCTTCCAGGCTTACACTGAAGAACTGAATGCAGCAGCAGGAGGTTCTGGCTTACCTCAAGGGGGTCACTGGGCTGCCAGACTATGTGGGAGAACTCCCTTGGTAGGCCAAGAAAGCTAGCAATGTTCCCAAGCTGGAAAAACCTGCTCAGCAAATGACCAAGCTACACACTTTAACCATGGCTGTTGTACCATAGATGCAACTGGGACACCTGTTTGGGGATCAGATAATGACAGGAAACTGAGGTGAAGAGCCTCATAGTAGCTTGGGGGATTAAACAAACAGAACCTCTTCTTCAGAACTATCAGGATGAAACGTCAATATGTACATTTCTGTACAAGGAGAACAAGTATGTTTACCTCTCTATTTACAAAGTTTAGATCCCACCTTTTCTCTAGCAAGCTGAAAATGATAGGTGTTTTTTTTCAACTCTTGGAGGCAGGTAAGCAGGGCTGCAGGCTTTGGAGTCAAAGGAAAAAAAGTGCTTTGCAGCATGCACCTCGAGCTTCAATGCAACTCGAGGCAGTCACACCTTTTCCCAGGATTACACAGCATTTGATTTAAGGATTTGCTGACAGGTACTATGTGCACATTCTGAGGCACCTTTTTCCTTTTGAATCCATAGTCCTATACTTAGGCTGAAAAATGGTGACTCCTTCATGTCTACAGAACCTGTCTCTCTCATGTCCTAATCCAATATTCTAATCACTGTACCATACTGATGTAAAGAAATGGTCTACTTTTGTTCAGGGATTGGTGAGAAGACAGAAAAGCATGAATAAGATCAAGGCAGAGTCATTTTTCTGTCTTTTCACCAGTCTATGTAGGAAAGTCAACTGGATTAACAATGGTATTTTACTTCAGGATTGGTATGTATGTATGAATACCTACATTAGGAATTCTATATAAGAAGGTTGAAAGAGGGCATAAATTACTTTCTTGCTTCAGCTCAATCCCAGATTAAGTTCCTTATTTCACAAAGAATTTAAAAAATCACACGCATGCCAAATAGCATTTAAAGTATATATATTTTTTAGAAAAAGGTTTTACTAAAGTAGTTGGGATGATTTTTCCATAGGAGATGTGAAATAGGGTATAGATTTAGAGATACCCAATAACATCTACACATATAAGCAACCTTAGGGAGTAGGCATGCCTTGGAGAACATGTTATAATACAGAGGGAAATTCATGGAGATCTTTTCCCCCCCAAAGAAAGGCCTAATCCCTTTGCTCATCTTTTCCCTCCTCATAGGGAAAATTCCACTTGATTGGCTGGAATTGCTCACATTGTGGTGTAATGGTATATAGCCAGAAGAACAACAGGGCACTGTGGAAAAACAACAATAATGGGATTATTATTATAATTGGGATTATATTCTATGCACAGTGAAGAACTGTAGGCCAAACACATCTGACCAACACTAGATTGAGAAAGCCTGGTTTGAAGGCATATCAACTAGATGTTTTCTAATAACCAGAAATATGCTCTGCATGCCAGTTCTTGAAGATGTGCATCATTAGATGCACTGATTATGTTACCTAGCTGGGTAATGAAATATCTGCAAGCAAGCAACCAAGCTCAGAGGGCACCAAGGACTCTACAGTTCAACCCTGAGCTACAAATATTCTCTTCTATTGGGGTTCTTGAGGAATAGCACCAGGAGGGGAATGTTGTCCTCCAGCCCCGCTGGTGAATTTCCTATGGACACGTAGCTGGCCCCTATGGAAAACTGGATAGTGAAGAAGTTTTTGAGGACAGATAAATGGAGAGAGTGGAGTGCACTCAGGATTACCCAATAAGCTTCACAGATAAGCAGAGCTTTAGAACAATGGTCTCCCTATTCTCAAGCTACAAGTATACAGCTGTCTTCATGAGTTTTCCTCAAGATGGCAATCTCTGGGTTCTTAAGCTGTAGTTCCCACCACAGAATTTTGGAACTGCAGTCCCAACACATCAAAACAAGGCTTTCTGCTATGACTTACTGTGAGCATAAGAATGGCAAAACCAAACCAGGAGACACCCCAGGCATAACTCTGTACTGCATGCTTGATGTGTTCAAAGCAGCCCTGGGAAGAACAAACCAGTGAGATTGCCTTGAAGAGGAGCTGCTGATGGTACCAATACCTCCTCAAGTTCATGTGCAAGAATGGTAGGCAACATCAGGAAAAAAGACTGAAGAGCTTGATACCTTAGTATTGATGTAATCAATGTGCCCCAATCTGCAGCCCTCCTCATTGATGATGATAAAGTTTGGATCACGTTTGCAGCAGTAGAATGGCCAAGGTGCCACCACTTCAGGGTACCTACTTCGGAACACAGAGGTATAATTTACCCAGTCCAAGGGATTGTTGGCACCACAGCACTGTTGCTGAAAGTGAGCAGGGGAAAAGAAATATCATATATTTATTGCAAAGAACCACCTTATGGAGGACATCTTGCTGCCTTTTCTCAGCTTTTGGGTACTTCCTCTTGACCAGACTTTCTGCCACCCAACTCTTCCATTAGAAAGTGTAGTTGAGACTGATTTGGGCTGTTTTGACTTTTTGCAGCTTTGTAGCTTATCAATTTTGCAAAGAACTGATAGCTAATGAGAACTTGGGTTTTCTGGCCAGTAGCTGAGCACAGCTATTCCTTAGTATCTAATGCTGCCTTCTCAGTACCTAATGCTGCCTAGAAATTGGTCTCAGTTTCACACCAATCCCTTCCCTATGTTCAAAACCCCCCATTGGTAGTATTTTGACTCAGCATGGCAGCAAAGTTGCATTGCTTTCACAGCTCCGTATCTATGAAAACTACATGTTTTCATTTTGGAGACATGTCTGGATTCCCGGTGGCTGGGTTACTCTGTGCATTTCCTCCGAATATAGTAAAGACCATCCACTGGAATTCAAGATAGTGAAGAAGGATTTGCCAGAGGGGGCAGGAATATAAGAACTTGGTTGCCACAGCAAGTGCCACTTTCTGCGTGAACCTGTCTGGGATCAGAAGCTAAACAAGGGCAAGTCTGCTTAGTACTTGGATGGGTGACCTTCAGGGAAAACCAGGGCTATAGGCTAGCCCAATGTTTCTCAACGTTGACAACTTTAAGATGTGTGGACTTCAACTCCCAGAATTCCCCAGCCACCCATGCTGGCTGGGGAATTCTGGGAGTTGAAGTCCACACATCTTAATGTTGCCAAGGTTGAGAAACATTGGGCTAGACTTTTCAAGTTGAAAAACATGCCTGAAGAAAACAAGCTACTTGTCCTGCTGCCAAGAAGACTGCAGGGACATCAAGAGCCAAGTTCTACCTGAAAGAGACTTTACCACTTTAAGTACCCAGTTACAGCATCATGGATTCATATCTGCAATCCCATCTAGAAATGCCCATTGTGGCTAGGGCTGAAAAACTATCTCAGAATATTAACTATAACTCAGTGGCAAATTGTATTCTATGGCAGAGAAGGTTCTATTTCCCCTATATGTAGGTGACAGAACAACTCCACCGCACCCCAGGATTCCTGAGAGACTGTACTAGATGCACAAGAGTTTGACCTTAGTAAAAGGCAGGTTCTTATGTTCATATTGAAAAGGCCATTTTAGCAAGAAAGAGTTTGGCTTGCCAGCAGCAGCTCTACTAACCAGCATCCTGTTTTGTCACTAGCTCCAATGCCAGATTAGTTATAGGTAATTTTTTTTCATGCCAGCAAGATAAGCTTGTCCCTTGTCCCTGACCATTGCGTGAAAACGGAAAGTCTTTTTTATGCTGACCAGTTTTGCTCTTAACAATCCCCAGTGTGATGGAATGAAGATTTTGGAAGTTCATGTCCAGGGGCTGGACAATGATATCTACCTCCATCATGAAACGGTCCCACATCCAGGTGAGCTCCCGGCCTTGGTCTGTGTCAGCTGAGTAGAAGGCCAACATCTGCTTGGTTACCAGTCTGGAATTTGATACTACCTGGGGTGGGGAAGGGAGAGAGAATGTTGGTCAGCTACATTCCCCAAAACCCAGGTACTCAAACATTTCACTTCCAAAGTTTCGGGTTACATAAAGATATGCAAACAGATTTCTACATTTCCAAATATATTTCTCTATATATGGCGTTTCTGTTTTGTTTTGTTTTTTCTTTCTTTATTTTTTAAGCATGCAATCGTTGAAACAACCATACCATTGAATAAAGAGAAGAAAGACCCAAATGTTTCTAGGTTGTGTTGGTCCTCTAGAATGAGACAAAATGAACTTTTTTTCTCCAGGAATCATTAATACTATTTTATACCAACTCTGCATCCAGCAGAACTGAACGTCGTATGAACAGATGTGAATTGTAGTCCAAGACATCTGGAAAATAGTGATCCATACTGTTATGCTCAGCAACTATGGCCTTTCTTGTCTATTTGTGGACAAAAATGTACAAGCTTGCTATAGGCTTTGGGTATCATGAAAATTTTTGAAGAGCCAATGGATGGAAGAAATTCTCCAGCATTACCATGATAAACACAAGCCTACCAGGAAGGTGAACAAAGTAAATGAGGCTGACAGCGGACAAAAAGAAGCTTCACTAAGATTCCTTGGTTGAATTATGTTTTGGATGGATCAATTGCCATGATAAAAACAGACACTGGGAAAGACTATGTACTCCTCTCCAACTGGGGTGAGCCCAAATCCTGCTTGTAGAAGTGCAAGTTGGGAAGCGTTTGCACCCTGTACTTACAAAATCACGATGTGTGTAGGAGGTGATGCAAGAGGCACATTCAAACAAGTAGACAACCAGGATCAGTACAAGATACTGAAAAATAAGAAAATAGAAAATGAGATTCAATGTCATGAAAAAAAACAACACCTGGAGACATTTTTCCCACCAGGATATTCAATATGGATTTGAGATAATTTTTGTATCCCTTGATTTATAGATACACAGGCATTTATTTGTTGCTATTGTTGTTGTCGTCCCATGCTCTAGTATGAGTTATGTTGCTGGCCTGACTTTCAAAGAGGGATAAGCAAATCCATACATAAGAGATTTCAGTGAATGTTCGTTACCTGTACCAGTGTTTTTCAACCTGGGCAACTTTAAAATATGTGGACTTCAACTCCCAGAATTCCCCAACCAGCAGAGTTGAAGTCCACACATCTTAAAGTTGCCCAGGTTGAGAAACACTGATCTGTACCAAACTGATCCGGAGATGATATATACATTCCATTCGCTGGGGAGGAACAGCTGAGGCTGAAATGTATCGCCTTTAATACTGGCCTATGAGGTATCTGCATGGCTATTGTAGAGACAGAATGTGGTACTAGAATGTTAATGCTGAAAAGAGAATGAAGGTTACCTAGTCTAAGCTTTAATTAGTGCAAATAGATGCCCAGACTGCTTAAAACATCTCCAGTGTAGAAAAGCTCTTACAATGTTTCTTCTAATGTTCAACTGAAATCTATTTCCTCATAATTCCATCCACTGGTTCTTATCCTGCCCTTTGAAGCAACAGGATGTATGTCCAGCAATTATAGGCCTTTGGATATTTTTTTTATTCTTCCGATTCTGATACTGTTTGACTCCAGGCAGATATTTGAAGACTATTGTCACCCCTCCCTTAATTTTCTCTTTTCCGGGATGAATATTTCAGCCATTCCATGCTACGTGGTTTCTAGATTGCTCACCATCCTGCCCGCCCTTCTCTAGATGTATTATAGGTTGTGATGGACTATTTAAGACCAGAGGAGTGATTTCCAGAATGGTTCACTAAAGTTCTAATGTGCTTTCAGGATTTTTGTTCCTGATCAGGCAGATTCTTGGAAAAATACAACTGCTGCTTTGACCACAGAGGCCACAATGGAATTACACACCAGGAGCAGTGATTCTCTTTTCCAAGCCATTCCCAGCTTTTCTTGGTTATCTCCACCTGCACTGACCTTCATCTCTCCCCACAGAAAAGAGACAGTGTCACTGGATTGGCTCTTCCCCCTCTCTAAGCAGAATTATATAGAGAAAATGTAGTGTTCAGAGAAGTCTCTTTCTTCTCCTTCTGTCACTCACCAACAACACCATGAGGCGGTTGCCATTCACAAGGCTGATAATGCCAAAGATGCAAACACAGAAGAAGGAAAACCCAGTGAAAATGGAGATCCAGGCACCTGCATAGACATCATCTTTGCCTGTCACCCCCATGATGGGGTAGACTTTATAGGGATCAGCTGTTACCCAAATAGACTCAGCGTAAAGTGCCAGCCCTGAAAGCTGTAGGAACAGAGGAAGGTTGTTACCCACCAAACTACCTTATATCAGACCAGATTCTTTGTCATCTAGCATGCCCATTGGGGAGTGATGCACTGAGTTGTTCTTCAGTATCATCTACATCAGGGGTACCCAACCTTTTTGGCACCAGGGACCTGTCGTGGAAGACAATTTTTCCACGGACCGGGGGGAGGGGGGTTGCAGGCGGGAGCATTTATTTTTCAGATACCAAAGCCAAGCCCAGGAGTTTCTCTATTACTGAGATGTATTACTGTATTGCTTGTAGCTCTCTTACCATAATAATAATATTGCCTATCACCAATAACCCCACAACAAAGGAGGATCCCTTTTCTGCCATGTTTTCCAGGAATGGTTCCTTCCACCAGATCTCAGATTCTGCAGAAGGGAGGCAGGAAGGTTAAATAAATAAATAAATAAATAAATAAAATAAATAATAAATATCACTGAGTGAAGGAGAAATTCAGTTTATTTCTTCAGTTCTTTCACCTTCTTTGGAGTAAAGGGCATTTGTACAAGCCAGCTTATTTAATACCTTCAAAATCTGAGTAAAATGCAAATTTGTACTGGTTTGCCAGTTAGCTAACAAGCTAGTTGGTGATCCAGGTGTTCCATTACATGTATATTTGTATTAGCATATACTTTTTTTTGTGTCCTCTACAGTATACCAGATAGTACTACTTACATGCTTAGCTACTTTTTGGGAAACAAAATTAGCTAACAACTTCCTGAATACTTCTGGTCTTTTTATTCCTTTTATTGCTTCAAGATTTATACAAGTGAGAAGCAGAAAGGAGGAGACAACACACAAAGTAGAAAGAGTACATTTTACAAATGTATTTGCCAACAGGTGCATTGATGCAAATACTCTTATGCTTTCAACCTCTCCAAAAGATTTCTGAACCATAGAAGGAACTAGTGCTGAACAGTTGCAAAAAATGGAGGTGGAACAATATATTGTTTACCATGTATCTTGTCTCGCCAGCAGAACGATCCTACAAACAATATAGGGAACCCCATTTCCTCTTTTCCAATCTCCAGATCCTCAAGGCAAACTCTGCTGTCAATTTCTAAAGCCTTAGAGGAGCAAGTTCTGTGTGATCCAAAGGTGGACAAAACTGTTGTTGAAATTCAGCTGCCAGAAGTCCTCACTACTGGCTGAGGTAGCTGACTTGGGTGAAGTACCATCTGGAGTGCCAGGGGTATCTACTGTATGTTCTATGTCCTTCATGATAAAGAGCAATTAACACATTTAGTACTAAATGATCTGATAGAAGGAGAAGGGGAAGGAGAAGGAAGCTTCAGAAAAGGTAGAATTCAGAACAGAGAAATAGTCTACATCAGTGTTTCTCAACCTTGGCAACTTGAAGATGTGTGGACTTCAGAATTCCCCAGCCACCAAGCTGGGGAATTCTTGGAGTTGAAGTCCACACAGCTTCAAGGTTGAGAAACACTGGTCTACATTGTGGCTGATAAGCATGTTTAGCTATTTGACTCCCCACAGCCCTTCTGCTTGTCCAAACTGGGCACAAAATTATGAATTAAAGCATTTTGAAATGTCTTTGACACTGAGAGTACTTAAAATGCTACTATATGTTTTTATTTTTAGTACCCTGAACTGTGCATCTGAATAAAGCAAGGAATACGTGGGAAGAATCAAACAATCCAAACTCTACTCGGAAAGTATCTCTGATTTGGGAGTGACCGTTCCCAAGCCCTGGTTCTTGCCCAGTTGAATCCATAAAGGGCAGGTCTAACTTGTCAGGTTGGACACAATGCTGAGGAGACAGCATAGCAGAGATTCCTGGATGTCCACATTGCACCATCCAGGAGAGCTCTGCAGGGAGATGGAAAGGAAAATAAGGGCTAGTTCCCTATGTCTTAAACCTGTCCTGCCTGGTATGCCTTGCCACACCTTTCTGAGGAAATACGTTTTCTCTGAGGAGATGAGCACCTGCCTGTCTGCTGATCAGAGTTTGAGAGGAATGAATGTGGACCTAGAAAACCCACTCTCTTTCTCACCAGTGTTACTCAAACAGGTTGTTGGCCTTATAAGTCAACTGACAAAGAACACTGAATAACTGCAGTTGCTTTAAAAGGTAGATATAGTATCAGCAGCTTTTCTCAACCTTGGCAACTTAAGATGGGTGGACTTCAACTCCCAGAATTCCCCAGCCAGCCATGCTGGCTGGGGAATTCTGGGAGTTGAAGTCCACCCATCTTAAGTTGCCAAGGTTGACAAACACTGGTATCAGTATGTAATTTTCAGTATGTATTACTAGTATTTATTTCACTAGATTTATAGGCTACTCTGGTTGCAAATGACTCTGGGTAGTGTAAGCCCCACCTCTGTAAGTTGATCAAATACAATAAAAACAAAATATAATAAATGATGTATATGCAGCACTGGGCATGTTACTCAATTCAATTAAAACTAAACAGAAACCTTCCACTGCTAGAGGAAACCAACTATGTATTTTATTAGGTAAACACACCCACCCACACTACTCGAAAGATTTCCACCTTGTGTGTGCTTTTTTAAAGACAGATTACAACATTTAAAATTATTACTAAAAAGAAAAGTCTCCTTTGAGTCAAAAGCAACTCCTCCTTGTTTTAAGAACGGGTGCATCATCCATGCAGTGGTGGTTTTTTTTTTTTTTTTTGGCAATGGTATAAAAGTGGTTTGCCTCGGTCTTCTTCCAGGATATTTTGATTTCTTGATCTTGTTTATATTCCAGGTACTTTTCCTTCCAGGTATTTGCGGGGCCTGACTCTGCTTTATTTCAGAGTTCAGATACAATTAACCAGGTGTACCCATCTATCGAGACTAAAAAATGGTACTGAGCTTAAAATATTTAAAAGACAAAACGAAAACACACAAAAAAGTCATTTCTAAAAATGCAAAAGAGAGTTCCAAAAACATCCTAAAAAATAGACAAAAGCAGGCAATTGCATATTTTAAATGTTTTTATTGCCTGTGGAGAAAATGCTGTCTCCAAAAGGAATGTCTTGAGTTAGTGGGGCAAAATCAGCAGAGAGGGCATCAACTTGGCCTTCTGAAATAAAGTTCAGGTAAAGCTACTGAGAAAGCCCTTATCACTGTTAGCCACCTTGAATATGATATAGTGGAAAGGTAAGAATGGAATAAGCTGACAATGCACACCTTGACAAAACCAGCCCAAGATATTTTGTTGCTTGAAGCAAAGGACACCACCCCATCCAGAATCTGACTTGAAAGCAGCAAGTGAACTCAAACATCTCTCCCTGGGGCAGCCACCTTATTCTAACGGGAGGCCCTGCCCCGCCAGAGATCTGGGTGGTGAGTGAGTGATATTACTTCACGATTCTGGCAGCGTCTCCTGGTTTGAACCACTGCCAGACTAGATAATGAGCCTTGTCTGATGTGATGTTGTTGTCATCTCAGGAATTAGCTACAAGTACAACGTTCTGGTAGGATCAGGCAAATCAGAAGTCTGTCCTGGACCAAGGCTGTGCATGTCACACTCTGGAGCAGTGTTTCTCAACCTTGGCAACTTTAAGAGGTGGGGACTTCAACTCCCAGAATTCCTCAGCCAGCATGCTGGCTGGGGAATTCTGGGAGTTGAAGTCCCCACCTCTTAAAGTTGCCAAGGTTGAGAAACACTGTTCTGGAGGAACCACTATCCTCAAAACAATTCTTTGCCAATTCTTTTTAGCTTTGGGTTAGATAGAAATGTGTGGAATCAAATCAATCTGGCATAGCTGAAGCATCCTTCTCCTGTCCAATTAGGTATTTCTAAAAATAAAAGAAAACCCAGTTGGACCCAAAATAATGCTAAGGAACAGGAGAAGATCCTTCTCTGTGAAGTTGAGGCATTCCGATTTATTTCTTTTGGGATACCTATGACATCTTTCCACTGATCTGGATTGTAAATTAAAATTTTTGAAATATTACAATTACTGCATAGTCACTACAAAAAAAACCCCCCATCAAAGCCAAGGTGCAGAGTGAGTCAAGAAAAAAACAATTCCACAAATACAAAGGGCAAATCAATGCTTTGCCAGCACAATAGGTGATGTGAATCTTTTGAGGTATCTCCTGGGTGCTGTCCTGGGGAATATCCCTCATCCCATTTTGTTGGCTTAACTTCTAAATCCAAACAGGCCAGGGATTTTTCAGAGAAAATGCCAATGAAGGAGAACCCCAGGAGAACTTAGCTTAGCTGGAATAGCCCAGAGAACAGCACCCTCCAGCATTTGCCTTTTTTTGATTTGCCAAATGGGAAGGCTGGCTGTGAATCATGTCCAGTGGGGCTTACAGGGAGAAAAGAGCTAAAAGGAAGGCACGTCAGGCAAACCCTCATCATGACCGTCTCCCACCCGGAAACCTATGCCCTCGTTGTGGGAGGTTGTGCGGATCCAGAATTGGCCTTTATAGCCACTTACGGGTCCACTGTTAAAATTTTACCTTTGGAAGACAATCTTACTCGGCTACGAGTGATCGCCAATGAATGACTCCTAGTTAAGTGTAGCTTTAGCACACACTTTAAAGTGGGTCGGGGTCGGGGGGAAGTAAAAAGATTCTCTAAAAGCCTTTGGAATACCAAGTCATCGATAGAAGGCTCAAGTTGTCTGCTTTGATAAGACTTCCTGCAGTCCATGACCAATAAACTGTCTTGGAGAGGAATACAAGAAAAATTGTAAACAACCTGTGCATACCTTTCACAAGTCTTCCTCATAATAGCAACAGGATGCAGAGTAGCTGTTAGATGCTCCTCATTCCAGTACTCCTCCTTAATATTCTAACCTGATCCATGTCTCCTTTTAAATAAAGCTTGGAAAGAATGCCTCTTCCCCCATTTTTATTACTCTAAGCATTCTAACTGTGGAAGCCACGGTATAGCAGACAATCTGCTCTTCCACTAGATTACAGGGTTTAATGCAGAGCTTTCCAATCTGCCGCTGTTGGCGACACACCAACGGCGGCAGCGGCGGCGCGGGGGTACACGCGGGGGCGGGGGCGTGCACGGAGGCGGCGGCTGCAGTGGTGCGCCATCAGCGCTTCTGCGTTTTAGCGGAGGCCTCTGCCGCAGCCGCTGCCGTGCACACCCCCGCCGCCACTTCCGGGTTGTGTGGCGACACACTAAAGTGTCGCGACACAGAGTTTGGAAAGCTGTGGTTTAATGGATCATAGTACGTGGCCTTCAGATTTCTGATATAAATTCATGCATATCTGCACTTGGATATTCAGGTTGCTGCAGTGCATGATTCATTTATTTATTTTTAGTGTTACATTTCAGTAATGTATTCTAGATGCTCAAGGGTCTTTTAATTTAATAATCCTCAGAACAAATTATTTGACATAAATTTTGCTGAGAGAGAGTGAACAAGCAGTGACTTGAACCTGTATTGCTTTCTGGCCCCAACACTTTAACCACTACATCATATTGGTTTGCATATTGTTTCACCCACTTAATGTTAAATTTAGTCTGTTTGGGAGACTTCAGGATTTTAATACCCACCTTCAACCTAGACATAAAGCTTGGAAACCTAAGATATTCCTTTATCTAGATTGTAGTCATACAGGAATATCCATGATTCATCCAACCAAGTTTTTGGACATACTGAACTATATGGGTTAGATTTGCACAATGTGCTAAGCTTGTTGAGGATTCAGCATCCAGTGAAAAGTCATACTTTTCAGCAATCCATGTTAAAAGGTAAAGGTAAAGGTTCCCCCCGCACATTTGTGCAGTTGTGTCCGACTCTAGGGGCCGGTGCTCATCTCCGTTTGTTAGCCGAAGAGCCAGTGTTGTCCGAAGACGCTTCCACGGTCATGTGGCCGGCATGACGCGTGCGGAATGCTGTTACCTACCCACCGAAGTGGTACCTATTAATCTACTTGCATTTGCATGCTTTTGAATTGCTAGGTTGGCAAGAGCTGGGGCGAGTGCGGGAGCTCACTCCGTCACGCGGGGCTAGGGATTCGAACCTCCGAACTTGCGACCTTCCGATCGACAAGCCTGGCGTCTTACCCGCTGAGCCACCACACCCCCATCCATGTTATTAATACATTATTAATCAATATAGGCTGTAAACATCCCCTGTGGGAACTGGTAGAACATCCAAGGCACAAGACATCACCATAATAAGTCAGTGATTTAGAAATGCACTAAAGGATGAAGATGAGACAGATTTTATCAAAAGCATCCAAGTCCCCAAAGCTTTTGCTGCAATGGACTCATTAGACTTTAAGATGCCATTAAGACTTGAGTTGGCTTTTCCTACAGCTGATTATTCTAGTTATGTTTCCGGAAGAGCATCACAATTAGGAACTTCAGTGAAGTACAACTCTGATTCTACTAATAAGCGGAAGCAGTTACTGGGCCAGGGTTTCTCAACCAGGGTTCCGTGGCACCCTAGGGTTCCACGAGGGATCACTAGGGGTTCCCTGGGAGATCACGATTTATTTAAAAAATTGTTTCAAATTCAGGCAACTTCACACTAAAGAGGTCAGCTTCATTCTTTATTTTTAGTTTAAGAACACTTTTAATGCATATATACAGGCCTACCCATGAAACAAATATAATAATTTTGTAACTTCGGGCCTATATTTGAGCCTGAATGCGCAGGGGTTCCCCGAGGCCTGGAAAATATTGCAAGGGTCCCTCCAGGGTCAAAAGGTTGAGAAAGGTTGTACTAGAGTATGATTTGGAGCAATGGGCCCAAAGGACAACAATTGCTCCCTCAACCATTTTGAAAGGGATCCCACTTTACATGCCCACTTACCTCTTAGTTGCACACCAGCCAACGGTCACCAGTTCTGCAAGATACAACAGTCTCAGCACTGCCCTTTATACATTTACCAAGGAGGTGGGAACAACAGGGTCAGAGAACTGGACTGGATTTTCTGGCTTAGAAGCTGGATGGACCAGCAGCCAAGATTGGTCTCCTCCTGTTTTCACCAATTCAGTTAACTGATACCCCACCCAGGAATGGTTGACCGATTGACTCTCCACTATCATTTCTAACATAGGGAGATCCACTAGTTAATAGAAGAGAACGAATGATCCCTTAAAGACTTTTTGGAGGCCTCCAAGGCAGGTAGACAAGGAAGAGAGGGCTACAGACTGCTGAGCTCCTACATTGTGTTAAGAATGTGCATGATACACAGCTACAAACTAGTTAGGCAAAAGGTAAAGGTTTTCCCCTGCACAGTCGTGTCCGACTCTAGGGGGCGGTGCTCATCTCCGTTTCTTAGCCGAAGAGCCAGCGCTGTCTGAAGACGCTTTCGCAGTCATGTGGCCGGCATGACGCACACGGAACGCTGTTAGTTAACCACAGTTTAATCTAGTTTATTATGCAAACCCAGGGTGTGTGTTTGATTTATGATTTGGTTTACCATGGAACTTTCCAAATTGGGTTAATTAAAACATGGTTCAGTTAACCGGGTTAATGAATGATACTAAAATAGTGGGTTTGGTTTAAGGGCAAAGTGTGAGCCAGGTCACCGTGGCTTGTGAAACAATGTTATAATTTATGGTTTAGCAATATGTGTAAACCTAGTTTCTATCGTTGGCTTGCAAAATGTGATTGAACAATGGCTTAGCATAATGTGTGAACTCAACAAATTCGGAAGGGTTGAAAGTCAAATTAAAAGCCTGGGTAAGAACTGTAAGAGTAGGATGACCATATTTACTTGAGACAAAAACGGGACAAGAGGAACTGAGAGCCGGAAGTAGCTGGAGCGGCGTGAAAGAGCCAGAGCAGCTGATTGGAGGGAACCCGGAAAAGGAATCGCCTCCACCTATCGCGCTGCTCAGCCCGCCTCTCCCACCTCCTTTGCCGCATGCTGATAGGCGGAGGTGATTCCTCTTCCGGGTTCCCTCCAATCAGCTGCTCTGGCTCTTTCGTGCCGCTCCAGCTACTTCTAGCTCTCAGTTCTGGCTCTCGGAGTCTGGCATGGCGGCAGCTGGCCTGGTGGCAGGGACAGACTAGTTCCTGACAGGTTTTTTTAAAAAATGGGACAAAATTGACTTTTATATTAAAACGACGGGATGGTCTGGAAATGTTAAAAAAACGGGACTGTCCCATTCAAAACAGGACGTATGGTCAGCCTATGTAAGAGGTAATTAACAGCTAGATACAAAATAGAAAATGGTTAACAACAAATTCAACAAGTTAGATTTGATAGCTGACATTTCCTTACCTTTCTCTAGTTTGTTCATCAACATTAGCTTTTAACCTATCAAAGGAAAAGCTCTCAAAAGGAAATTTTATTAACCTGTGTTCTATTCCACCACCCAAACAGCAACATCCAGGACATCAGCAGCCGACTCTGAAAAGCAAGGTATTCTGGGACATGTAGTCCAATACCCACAAAAAAAAGAGTCGGTTCCCTTACCCCTTCCCTTAAGCGCGCGGTAAAATGTTGTTAATATATGAATGTATAATATATGAAATGCAATGTATGTAAGCCGCCTAGAGCCCTCCATTAGGGAGGGGATAGGCGGGGTATAAATATGATAAATAAATAAATAAATAAATAAATAAATAAATAAATAAAACCACTTTCCTGTTTCACACAATACACTGAGCCATAAGCTGACTACCTAGGCTGCATTCACAAAACACATCAGGTTAAAATGTGATTGACTAATGAGTGATACAATGTGTTGTGTGAATACGCAGCCAGCATATTGCTACCTTCGCACGACTCATTTATCATTGGTTAATATTTGTTCTTTTTCTGGATCTTCCTTTCTCTTATTGATCCATATGATAAATTGCAGACAAGCTATTTGGTGTATAGAGACTGTATTACCATTCCTAGCAAATTTTCACCCAACAGAAATCAGGAATAGAAATTATTCACATTTCTTCTAGTACCTCTATAGTGCAGGAATATCTTTCTCTTTAAGAGCTTACTTCACTTGTTACAGGACTTTACCATATTTGTTAAAGTCCATTATAACCAAATTGGTTGTGCAGTCAGGCAATTTTAAACTCTAATCTTAATGGATGAAATCTAATTTAAGTCATTCTGCTGATGGGACTGATGTACCGATGGTATATGACACTGGCTAAATTGTCTAAAATGTACAAAGGAACTTGGAAATGTTTGTGTTGGAAATGTGAAAAGGAAGAAGGGACTTTTTTATCACGCATGTCGGACTTGTGAAAAAGAAAAAAAGATTTGGGTACAAATCCATACAATGATGCAGAAGATATTGCGAACGAACATTATGCTGAAACCAGAATTATTTCTATTGGGTTTTATGGACAAGGAATTAGAAAAGAAATATGGGAAATTAATACTGTATATGGTAAATGAGGAAACCCTTCCTTTTGTAGCACACCCCAAAAATCTGTCCTGAAAAGGGGCAGGAAAGGAGAAAGAATTCCTGTTGTGCAAAGTTGAATTTCGCCCCATGGATTGATGGCTGTTTAGATGGGAATGAGCATTACTGTTCTTCAAACGCATCGAGCAATGCTGTTATCTTTAGCTCCTCTCTGTTCCTAGGCCTGAATACTTCTTGTATTCTTGCCCTGGATACTTCCTCTCAGTTCCTATCCTTCCTATGTAATACTGCACACAGCTGGAATACAAGTACTTCGCACAACATGCAAAGGTCAAACCAACCAAACTACCTAAGAGTTTAGCAAGTTGCATGAACAAAGCTGTTGTGATTTGCGTACCATGATGATTAGTGAGCTGTGTGAACTACGCTGCTCATTTGGGTTAATTTAGACAATCGTAATTAAACCAACCCTAGTTTAGCTTTTGTGGGAATTCAGTCATGTCTTTGGCTTTAAGATCTCAAGCTATCTGAATATATTTCAGAAGCAGCTACTCAGATATTATTATTATTATTTATTTATTTATTTATTTATTTATTTATTTATTTAATTTATATGACCGCCCATCTCCCCCAATGGAGAACTCTGGGTGGTTCACAATAAAATAGATTAAAATAAAATATAAAACAGCAATTTATACAGTCAATATAATAAATAAATAGTTATAAAATCCAGATGGGAAGTAGCATTAATAACAGGAAGGACATTATAGAATTAAGGGATTAACCACCCCCATGAGGAACTATCATTTCCTCCTTCCCATGCCAGGCGGCAGAACCAGGTCTTCGGTTCTTTCCTAAAGGTCTGGAGGGAGGGGATCTGTCTCAACTCTGGGGGCAAGGTGTTCCATAATGTAGGTGCCACCACAGAGAAGGCCCGTCTCCTAGACCCCATCAGATGACACTCTCTGATTGATGGGGCTCGTAGCAGGCCCTCTCTGAATGATCGGGTGGGGCGGGTCGATAATATGGGGATAAGACGGTCCCTCAGGTATTCTGGTCCCATGCCATGTAGGGCTTTAAAGGTGATAACCAACACCTTGAATTGTACCCGGAAGCAAACCGGCACCCAATGCAGCTCGCGGAGCAATGGTGTTACATGTGCAGATCTTGGCGCACCCAAAATTGCTCGCGCGGCTGCATTCTGCACCAGTTGTAGCTTCTGGATAGTCTTCAAGGGTAGCCCCATGTAGAGTGCATTGCAATAATCTACATGGGAGATGACGAGAGCATGAGTGACTGTTCGGAGGGCGTCGCGATCCAGGAATGGGTGTAACTGGCGCACCAGCCGAAGCTGTGCAAAAGCCCTCCTAGCCACGACTGCCACCTGCTCTTCGAGCAGGAGTCGTGAGTCTAGAAGGACCCCCAAGTTGTGCACCGGTTCCGAATGGGGCAGTGCTACCCCATCGAGAACCAAAGATGATAATTTCCCAGAAGACACTAAGCCATCAATCCACAGCCACTCGGTCTTGCCAGGGTTCAACTGAAGCCTGTTGTTCCCCATCCAGGCCCTCACAGCCCCCAGGCACTGGGACAGGGTGGTCACTGCATCACTTACTTCACCTGGGATGGAGATATACAGTTGAGTATCATCAGCATACTGATGATACCTCATCCCATGGTGTCGGATGACCTCGCCCAGCGGTTTCATGTAGATGTTGAATAGGAGAGGAGAGAGAACCGAACCCTGCGGCACCCCACACAGGAGCGGTCGCGGGCTGGATCTCTCCTCCCCTACCACCACCGACTGGGAGTGGCCCCGGAGGAAGGAGGTGAACCAGCGTAAAACTACGCCGCCCACCCCCAACTCCCTAAGCCGCCCCAAAAGGATACCATGGTCGATGGTATCGAAAGCCACTGAGAGATCCAAGAGAGCCAGGATGGATGCACTACCACCATCCCGCTCCCGCCAGAGATCATCCATCAGTGTGACCAATGCAGTCTCCGTCCCATATCCCGCCCTGAAACCTGACTGGAAAGGGTCTTGATAATCCGCTTCATCCAGGGTCCTCTGAAGTTGCGCCACCACTTTCTCAACCACCTTTCCCAAAAAGGGAAGGTGGGAGACTGGACAAAAATTGTCCAGAATGGTAGGGTCCAGGGATGGCTGGATATGATCGTTGGCAGTGAAAAGTGGTGTGTTTACATGTTATATTTGTAACAGAACTGTGATTTCATTTGGGATAAACCATTTTGAAGTGCAGACCATTCATGTGGTCATTTCCTGCAAACTCATTTTGTAAACCGCCCAGAGTTGGAGATGGAGCGGTATATAAATTGAAACATAAATAAATAAATAAATAAATGTTTAACCATAAAGGCCACTATTGGCACCCGGTATTTTAGGGCAGCAGCTAAAGCCCCCGTCAGCTTTCTGGCACGGTATAGTGTCAAAGTATGTCTTGGCACTTCCTTTAATATTTTATCTAACCAGGCATTCTGTGCACGGCCAAGCATCTATGCCTAGCTGACACTTTGGTTTCCCACAATCTCTCAAGAGCACAACTACCTCAGATGAATTAAAATGGCGGACACTCAGCTGTTTGGCACACTCTGCGGGGCCTTTTTCTAGTGGACAAATGGCTCCAACCGAAGGGCTTGGGCATAGTGGCAAGCACCTATGATGAGAATGGCTCTGGGTTAATTGGTGAGACAGCACATTTGATAGATTAAATGGCTCAGCACAGCCTAAAGCTAAGGAGAGGGATTGGGGTCTCTGAGTTAACCCCAGTATCCAATGCCAATTTTTGAGGGGGAAAAAGGCAACCATTTAGAACAGAGGAGAAAACCAGAGTTTTATTTAAAGAGCTGGACTTTTATAAGATCATCACCTATATTCCCTTTACCTAGAATCCTCTCAGAGACTTGCATATGTGTGTCACACAGCTAGACTATAATCCCATCAAGCATCACTTTCCTTTGCAGGAACATGTTTTTTTCTGATGTCTCTTTGAAAAACCCAAGGGGTTGGCATTTTTACATGCCCAGCATTTGGAGTTGAACATATGATCTACCTTCCTCAAGTAGCACAGAACTTTCCAAACTTTTCATGTTGGTGACACACTTTTTAGACATGCATAATTTCACGACACACTCTTCAAGCAGGGCATCATTTCGTGACACACTCTTACAGCAGGGCACAAGGCAGGCACTAGGACCTGCGCGGAATCCTGGCAGGGCAGGTTTGGAGGCAGCAAGGCACAAGGCAGGCACTAGGACCTGCGCAGAATCCTGGTGGGGCTCGGAGGCAGCAGCAGCCGCAACACACCCAGACACTGCAGCCGACACACTAACGTGTCCCAACACAGAGTTTGGAAAGCTATGAATTAGCATAACCAACAAGAATTTGAAAGCACTACTGTATGATACTTGATCAAAGGTTGCTGTATCAAAGTTATAAGTCATGACTGGATGTTAATGGTATCAAGCTCAAAGATTGTTGAAGATCATGTCCAGGATATAATTTGACTTTGACTATTTGAGATATGCTGATTTCAATTTCATGACCTCTCAGCCATCTGTTTAGAGATCTTCTCTCATCTCAGATTTGGCCAAATCATAAGTTGCCATGGGTTCCAAATTAGGTTTACACAAACTATGATTTGGCTACAGCAATTAGGGTTTACACTAATAAATAAGGGAGAAAGGAAAATCAAAGAACCATGAATCAGACTAGAAAAATGGGAGTGTAAAACCCTAAAGAATAGGAGTTGCAAAACAGTTTTCTCACTTTTTCCATTGGGGCTGACCTATTCCTAAAAAAGGCTTGAAAATTTGGTAATCAAAAAGGTGTGCCAAGTTTCACATACTCTCTCCAGATATACCCATTTTAAATGCCCCTTTTCTAACATCCACACTTTTTACCACAAAATATCCAAACAGTATTTTTCATGTGCCTGTTTTCTCTTAATAATGTATAAAGGTTTTTCCTTAATGCAGGCATTATTACATTTGTACATGAGGGCTAATTTGTGTAAGATAGTGCAAAAACATTAGAGGAGGTTTCTCTTCCATTTTCCTTCAAGTCATGACAGCCACATGCTGTTTATGTAGAAAAAGGCCCCAAATGTTTGTGAGAACTTAGTTGGCCTCCTAGAGGTCGCCGTTGAATTTCTTCTGCATCCTTCCAGAAAAGAGACCAATCTCTCTCCCTCTCACCTCAAATTCCTTCCTTCCCACTCCCAACCACCTCCAGCCCCAATATCCCCATTCATTGAAAAGTCCAGGTCCAGCACCACGCTTAGAGAAGTGACAATATTTTATTAGTTTGGTGGGAGGGCTGGCAATTGAATTCCATCTCCTGGTTTGTCTTTCTGACATTGCCTCTTGATTTCAAAAACCTCAGCTTAAAAACGAACAAGATCTAAAAGGCAAACAGGGCAGGGCATGAAAAGGTAACTATGAAACACCGCAGAAGGCATTCAGGGCAAAAAGCCTTACCTTCTTCTTTCTCAAACATGGAGTGTGGTGGTGGTGAGGGGTGAGGGTCTCCCACACCTGAAGTTTCTTGAGGCTGGAAGTAACTTTCTTCACGACGTGAAAATGAAAAAAGAACGGACCCCGTTTGTCTCTCAGTGTGGTTCTTAGCCCAGGGATGTCTATGCCTCTCCAAAGAATTATCCCAGCCTCACCAAAGCAGTGGCAGGCTCCCTTTCACTGGGTGGAGTTGAGCAGAGGTTTTATGACCATCTGTTAGGGATGCTTCAATTTGGATTTCTGCACACCGCAGGCCTGAACGGTCCCTTTCCAATTCTGATGGTTCTCCAATCTGGCTATCCTCCAGATGTGTGGATTTCAACTCCCAGAACTTTCAGCAGTATCTGTGTTGGCTGGGGAATTCTGGGGCACCCAGATTGGAGAAGGCTGGATTATGGCTTAAGGGGGACCAAAACAAAAGCATCTCTAAGGTTACCTCTTCTAAGTGGTCTCAAGAACCTGTTACTATAGGTATCTTCTTTAGTCCAACTCCCAAGAAAAAAAATAGCAAAATGGTTCAGTCCAAAGGCAGTAATAGGACTATTACTCCACACCATTCTGTTTAGGAGCTGCTAAACATTACAGGGCATTTGGCAGAGATGGTCCAACTGGCTCCCTATCATCTCCCATTTGGGATGCTGAGATGGCTGATCTCAGAAGATACTTTGTGAAGTGATCAAGACATGTGGCAAATTGCTACTGGAAGAAAAACTTCCCACTGTAAAAAACAAAACAACAACAAACAGGCATATATGCTTATGAGCTTAGCCCTATAACGGAACTTCCTTCCCAGCTTCTGAGCTCCTGGGCTGGGGATAGACCAGCCTTACAGGCTGTGCTCACACAACAAGCTTAGTTTTGTTCCTGAATTAACCAGTGTTCTGGGTTTGCACAAATCACTGAAGCATTAAAATAATAAGTCACACAACTTGTTAAGCTACCAAAAACAATCAAACAAGTTTATCTCAGCTTAGCATATTGTGTGAGTTCAGCTGCTGCTTGGTTTGTAACTGGGCTGGTTAAGTGAACTGTGCGAACATAGCCAGAGTCTGTTTCAGCAAATCTGCTTTTATCCTTTACATACTTCGAGGGGGAAAGAGGAAGGAACAGAATGTGTCTGTGTGGAAAAGAAGAGCTTCAATCCTTTTTCTCCCTTCTCCAAACGAGTCAAGTAAAGTGCTGATGGATGCTAACTTACCCCAGTCTACCTTCTTTAGCTGGCTTTCCAATAAATTAAGTGCAACGAGTGAGGAGTTCAGTGTAGCAAGGAAGCATAAGATAAGCAGAGACAGAAAAAGGCAAGCAAGTGGAGATGGAATTTGGTGTCTATGCCAGAGCCAAGCTAGCTTAGCAATGGGCAATTCTAGCGTGCAATGGTGCCCCTTGTCTGACAGGTGTGCTGGAGGTGTTCCATTTTTTAAGAAAATCCCTGCAAGTGGAGTCACAAAATGAGTGCCATGGAATATGTAGGGTCTGCTGCTTCATGGAAAACCACGTGATGTGTGCATCTAGGGGGTTTGAAGTGATGTATGGATATCGGGATACTGCATCAAGGGCTGTCATTTTAACATGAGATTTGGCCCTATGCGAGTTAGGATGATGCACATGTGAAAGTCCCACAATAAATGAGCACTGGTTACTGATTTGAACATACAAGTTTTAAGGGTATATGGTGTGGCTTTCGGTGCCCCCACTGTTGCATGATGATCCTGTAGATTCAACTGCTTATCTCCACCACATGCAGTTACCCGTTCAGATGAGTTGGCTAAATACAAGAGAAGAAACCTGATGCTGGCAGCTTGGTGTTGATGTCTGGGTTCACACAACATGCTGAACTTGATGACTGAATTAACAATGTGGTGGGTTTCCACAGTACCTCAAATCAGAAACTAATCAACTAGGATGGGTTTGCCCAACATGCTAAGCCATTAAAAAAACACCCAAAGCAGGATTAAAATGAACCAAGCTTAGTGCTTCTGCGCAGGTAGCCCCTAGGTTTGTAACAAAGCTGGTTAAGCACGTTGTGTGAACACAGCCATTGTGTGTGCGTGTTCATATAGGCATTTAGACCTTGAGAAGTGAAATTGAAGACGTGGGAGAAATGGCGAGTAGTAGGCTAGTAGCAGTAGCTATAAAGCCCAGAAAGTGTGAGGCAAGAGGAATATGGCAAATGGAAGAACAAAAACAAGGCGGAGAAGGTGGTAGGAGCAGGGCTCAGACGGGGCACAGAAAGAGAGAAGGGCTCTGGATGGAACCTACCCCTCTCCCATTGTCGATGCCATCCCCTCCATCCACATGGTCATGCCCACCACCCCAGTCATGCCACAACCCCCAGCCTCAAGGAACTCAGTTCATTTCTTCAAAGAATTTGTAAGTGGGGTTTTCATAGCCATGGTTTTGCATTTTGCTCAACTGCCGCTCCTCCGGGCTGACCATGGGATCCACCTGCCATTAGGGGAACACAAAAAGAGAAGAGGGTTAAGCCAAGCAATGGGGGTCCACCAGGCTTCTACCAACATGCCTATAGCTCAGAATATTGATCAGTAGAGTTCTTAAGGACATGCCAAGACCTTCCCAGTCAATTCCCCCGATTCTCAGAAATCCTTTTCATTAGCTCTTATCCAAGCATGTACTGTATTCCCTTCTTGTTGATATCATTTAATTGAATCCCCTCCCCTGTGTGTCCTCCATCCTGGTGTGCTGCAGAACAATGCCCCAAGACAGAAAGTTCCAGGTATTACTGCAACAGCCACAGTTCTTGGGAAGCCACCATGTGTTTTCTAGTTCTGCAATGCATGAAGGCAGCAGACAGTGCTCATCTCTACATGCCACTGCTCCCAGATAGATAAATAGTGTGGAGAAAACCTGATGTGGGTGAAAGCATCCAAAAGCTTTTATGAATCCTGAAATTCTTCTCAAAGCCTGCAATCCCAGAAATTTGTCTGCACCCCAAAAGCAGATAGTTTTTTCCAAAGGTACCTCAACAATGCCATGACTGATGGTCCCATATGGCTTTCGACGAACCATCAGGAGGCTGATGATAATCACCATGGCGACAGCCACTGCTACTATGAGGAGGCCAATCAGGGCCCCTCGGTTGATGGTTACCAAGGTGTCGGGCTCCTGTGGAAAAACAGAGTCAGTGTGATTTTAGTACAATCTTCATGTAGCTAAAGAAGACACCTTGGATCTACAATGGTGTAGAACGACGGAAGGAAAGACTTTCTTAAAATAGCAGCCTGTTGACGAAAGAAAAGCCATACGTGTAGTAATTAGAACCACTGCTTTTCCAACCTGCCTGGAATGGATGCTCCAGCTGTTCATGTAGCTGAGAGTAACAGAGATATAAAGAAATGAAAGTTGAGTTCAAAACACGATGCAGAGGTTAAAGAACTCTGCTCAACAGTATCATACAGATTGTCTAAACCATGCTGTACAACTTTGAACACCATTGTTTCCCGCTAGATATCTAAACATCTGCAACTAAATTAATTTGGCAGATAACTCAGTCTCTTTCCAACCTTTGCCTTGGTAACAAAATATTGCCTTTGGAGCTCAGGAGGGGGGTGCAATGGGGTGGGGTGACATGGTACTGTAATATTACAGGAAGATGTCTGTATCCCTTGAAAGATATAAAAGAACAGCTGTGTGCTTATGGCTACAGTGTTCAATTGTCCAGAAAAGGGCCACGCTGGCTGATTTAGTGACGAATTGGGTTATCTGAAGCTGAAAGTGGCTACAAAACGATGTTCAGGAGAAACGCTATGTAAAAAAAAATTCTTTTTCTTCTGGATGAAGACCAAGTCCATTTCAACTGCTCTACCATAACTTTTCTGCTTAAATCCGGAGTTTAGAGCCAGAATATCAAAATAGAACTACCTTTCTCCCATATCATCTTATTAATAACTGCTGGAGGGGATTATTCATCACACCCTGCCAATACTTGAACAGTAATACTTGAACAGTGTTTTGCTTGGAGAGTCTTCCTTGCCATCATGCCTAGATCACTGAACATCTTCTCAGGGGTTCTCTACCTTTCCCTCTTCACACCCAAAATTTATCACTGGGCAGGGGTTTGTCCAAGCACAACCACTTTAAATGCCCTATTTTGTTAGATTTTACCTGCTTGTTCCTGAACTCTTTTTTATCTGGTGGTATTAAATTGCATGTATTTCAATTGTTACTATAAACTGCCTGGAAGAATTGAATGCAAGGGCAGGGTATACATGTGGTAAAATGGAAAAAAAAACACCCTGGTTTTATATTGGGTGGAGGCAACATGCTGAGAGCTGCACTTAATCTTTGGGGAGAGGGAATGTGGGGATTTCTTCTTCCAACTGCCACTTCCAACTGCCACGAGTTCTACAATTTTAGTTTTGGGTGGTCTGATTTTGCTTCCAAATTTGGTATTGCTCAACCACCTGAATCCCTCCAATGAAGTGCAGTAACAAAACTACCACTTCTGTCAAGGCCTGAGAAGAAGTGGGGGAAAGTTATAAGGTAAATTCCCCCAATCTGGTAACCTCCAGATGTGTTGGGTTTCAAACCTCATAATCTCAGCCAATATGGTCATTGCCTGGGGGAGCCGGGAGCTGAGGTCCAGGAAAGTATGAGGTCCAGAAGGCTTTAGAGGTTTTAGAGAATCCATGAAGGTTAATCACCAAGGAATGGAGTGAGTTACTCTAACGGTAGAATTTGTCTATGGCAGTGTTTCTCAACCTCGGCAACTTTAAGACGCGTGGACTTCAACTCCCAGAATTCCCCAGCCAGCATGGGAGTTGAAGTCCACACGTCTTAAAGTTGCCAAGGTTGAGAAACACTGGTCTGTAGCAAAGGTGGACAACCTATTTTGGCCTGGCCCTGTCTGGGCTGCAGGAAGCAAGCATCCATTTCCCCTCCTTGTGGGAATAAATAACCCCATTTGGATTTTTTTTTGAAGTGGTGCTATGGATGCATTAAGGTTCTGCAAGACCCAAAGCACCCATTTTGCTGTGTAAGACCCCAAGATAAAGGTAAAGGTTCCCCCCGCACATTTGTGCAGTCGTGTCTGACTCTAGGGGCCAATGCTCATCTCCGTTTGTTAGCCGAAGAGCCAGCGTTGTCCGAAGACGCTTCCACGGTCATGTGGCCGGCATGACGCATGCGGAACGCTGTTACCTACCCAGCGAAGTGGTACCTATTAATCTACTTGCATTTGCATGCTTTCAAATTGCTAGGTTGGGAAGAGCTGGGGCGAGTGCGGGAGCTCACTCTGTCACGCGGGGCTAGGGTCTCGAACCTCCGAACTTGTGATTTTCCAATCGACAAGCCTGGCGTCTTACCCGCTGAGCCACCATGCTCAGTAAGACCCCAACCCCACAATAAATTAAACACAAATGGGACATTTCAGCCCTATTGACTCCTGCTCTATAGATTCAGCTGGCATCATTATTCCATAAATCCTGGAAGCTTACAGTTCAATGTTGCCATCTTACTGGTATGTTTCCACCAATATGGAGAAATTGCTATTTTACTGGGGTAGCTTGCTTCTTTAATCTGATTCTCAGCCATCTGAATTCTGAAATGACTCAGGTTGCTTAGTTCTCACCTGTGACAAGAACATATGGTTTGTTCATAAAGCTGTGGTTGGGATAAAGCCTGAGAAGGCATCTCCACACAAAAGGCACTGCTTATTTTTAAGGAGAAAGGGATTAGCAACTACTACAACATGCATTGCAAAGTTCAGGAGTAATTGAAGTAAGCTTTTGATCCCTGCAGCATTTGTCAAACGTTCACAGCCATACAGAACTGGATTTCTTCTTACACCCCAGGACATTGTTACAAACAATCTGCCTTCATCTGTTAAGTTGTATACGACTTTCAGAGACTTTAGAGATTACAAATAATGCTTACGCTGATATTTCCACTTTGTGCATCTGTAATTCAGATGTAAAACGCTGCATGGGCCTGAACACATATTGCAGTTCTTTTTTTTTTTTAATAGTAAATTTTATTAGGTTTCAAGAGAAGAATAAAAACTACACCCCCCCCCCGAAAAACTACAAAGAAAGGAAAAAAACTAAAAAAGTGCGGAAACACAAGAGAATTTTTTTTTCAAATTTACAAAAAGATGTGGCTTCTGACTTTTAACAGCAAGGATATACAAAAATTTCCATAATCAATCTCTTACTCTATATTAAACCAAAACACCACATTATTTCTATAAGTCGTTCCACTTTAACACATAATAAAAATCACTAAGTATAGTTACTCCTCCCCTATTATATTAAAATAAAGAAATAAAAGTTCATATAAACCTCCTAAACCTCTTTCTCCCCTCCAAAAGATAAAAATATTCAATTATTCCCTTCCTACCACTATTCTATGCATTTCTGTCCACTATAAAAAGAATCAAATTAAAAAGCACCTAAGTTGTCTGCTATTATACTTAATAGTACAGCAATTTTAATAAACACATATTGCAGTTCTAACAACACAGTTTATGTTTTTCATACCAATTTGTTGTATTTGGAAGTTGTTTTCAACAGGCTAAAATGCCAATCACACAAACACTCGCCAAGGCACTAAAGCTCAGTGTTTGTTGTCTCTCTGGATTTTGTAAAGAACAAAGCTGTGATTATAGCTTCTAATGTTTGCTTTTCATAGAGAGAAGCGGCTTATCTCGTATTTCTTCTCCCAACTCCCTACCATCCTTATGGGTCCATAAATCAGAGAAATCACCTATTCTTCCGACACAATTAAAAAACCCATAAACAATGAAGTGGAAAGGGATATGAAGCAGAGATGACCTCAGGCATGGAAAGAATGATGATTTTTAAAAAGATGAAATCTCCCCAGGATAAATTTCCTTTTGGTGGGGAATTTTGAGATGCAAACCGGCTTCTCTGATTCCTGCTGAATAATCCGATGCCAGTGATTATCGTGGGGGGAAAAAAGGCTGAATTAACAATCCACCACCACAAGACTGAGGCCATGGATAGCTGGTTTTATGTTACAACAGATGTATGCAGGGCACAGAGTCAACTGACTCTAATGGGGTTCTGGAATTAAGCATGCAACCAAGGGAATAGTAAAGATATTAGACAAAGCACACATAATGATTTGATGAGGCAAAGGAAGCGGTTTTTTTTTTTTTTTTTTGCAGAGGAAGCCCTGTTTTTAATCCCAGATGAGGGAGAGATGATCTGTTCAAAACCTGGTTTCAAGAATCAGTCCCTGATAAGTAAGAGGCAGTTATTAAAAGACTAATGGGCAGCAAGAGGTATCTATTTCCTCGGGTTCAAACGAAGGACTCCCTTGACATCTATGGGAGACGTCTAAGGGCTTCCATAGGGATGGGTCATGTTTTGCCACTATTTACCCTACGTTTTCAGTATCGTCAGTTGGAGGACCTGCCCACAAGTATTGATGGAGGTCAAGGACATCCATCAAAAATACGACACAGCTACTGCTAGTGATGATATATTACCTCCAGTTTTGGAAGCAGTATCTTTTTCAATTTCAGTTGTTGAGAAAAAGAACAGGACCACACTATAATGCTTGTATCCTTACTGGATGACTTTCCTGTGAGCACTGGCCACTTTCAGAACAAGGATGCTGTGCTATATAGGCATTTGATCAGATCCATCTGGGCTTTTCACAAGTTCTTTATTCTCAGGTTTTGCTGAAGCTGCTCCTGCCTCTTCTGCTAATTAACTCTCCATCTGAAATTGACTTTAATTGTCAATTGATTGATTGCAACCACCACACGCCTTGTGCCCTCCAGATGTGTGGTCTTCAGCTTCACAAAACCATGCTGACTGGGAATTCTAGGCTCTTGAAGATCAACATTGCTGGAGGACGCCAGGCCGGGGGAGCCTGATTTAATACATTTGTGAGCTGCTTTGAGAGGGGGCATGGTGGCTCAGCGGGTAAGACGCCAGGCTTGTAGATCGGAAGATCGCAAGTTTGGAGGTTCGAGACCCTAGCCCCGCGTGACGGAGTGAGCTCCTGCACTAGCTCCAGCTCTTGCCAACCTAGCAATTCGAAAGCATGCAAATGCAAGTAGATGAATAGGCACCACTTCAGTGGGAAGGTAACAGCGTTCCGCATGCGTCATGCTGGCCACATGACCGTGGAAGCGTCTTCGGACAACGCTGGCTCTTCGGCTAACAAACGGAGATGAGCACCGGCCCCTAGAGTCGGACACGACTGCACAAATGTGCGGGGGGAACCTTTACCTTTACCTTTTTTGAGAGGGCTCCAAAAGTGCATATGGATATGAAAATCTATTTTCTCTGTATTTTGGAACTCCGCTTTGAAGCTTTTTTAGAAGCTTCTTTCCTTTATGCTGGAGCTACTAACTCCCCAATCCTGTTCTTGTCTGTTCTTGCCACACTTTCTGTAATGGCTCATCAAGCCAGGATTTTGAAGCCTTATACATTTACTAGATTTAAGCATCACCTTTCTACTGTAAGCACTCAAGATAATTAAAACTGATGACTTCAAACTGCTCCTGCTTACTTCCAGTTCAACCAACTGTACTGTAGAGCTTGACATGAAAGTTACAAATATCTGTAGCAACCAACACCTACAATTGTTGTTGTTGTTTAGGTGTAAGACAAATTGTAAATCATCCATTAAGAAGAAAGAAAGATCCAAACAACTGTCCCTAAGATCTGAGCTTGCAGGCACTTCTTGAAAGACACTTTCAAAGAAAGTGTTGGTGTGACTAAGTAGAGTTTAAAAAGTGTGTCCCTTAGGAAAAAATTAGAGCTATTGCCCATGTGGGGGAAAATCCTGAAAGAATTGAAATACTATCAGTTGAAGCATAATCATCAAATGCCTAATAAGGTTGGGCCAAGAAAAAAAAGAATATAATCTAGATAGAGATATAAAAGCCAAAGAGAAGAATGTTAAAAGGATTGCATTAGAAGCAGGAAGCTTGCCAGAGAGAATGGTTTGGGTCATTAGACCATCAAGATGTAAAAAGAGCACTTAAGGAAGACAGAAATATTGTAGAGAAGTTAAATGACTGCTTTGCATCTGTCTAAGACAAAGGCAAGGTTGGCAAAATAGATCCAAATTGTTCCCCATGAAGGCAATAAATCTGAAGAAGTGACACAAACGGAATCATCTTTGGAGGACACTTTAGAGCAAACAGATAGATTAAACTCATAAATCACCAGCAGCAGATGGAATTCTCCCAAGAGTTCTGAAATAATGCAAAATATGAGCTAGCTGTAACATTAACACCCAATTCAAGAAAGGTTGTCTGTGCCTTGCTGTCTGCACGTGCAAGGAAAAGAAAGAAAGAAAGAAAGAAAGAAAGAAAGAAAGAAAGAAAGAAAGAAAGAAAGAAAGAAAGAAAGAAAGAAAAGAGAGAGAGAGAGAGAGAGAGAGAGAGAGAGAGAGAGAGAGAGAGAGAGAAAGAAAGAAAGAAAGAAAGAAAGAAAGAAAGAAAGAAAGAAAGAAAGAAAGAAAGAAAGAAAGAAAGAAAGAAAGAAAAGGTGCTGGATAGAGCAAAAAGCTACATCCCAGAGTTATTACACAGTTGAACAGGGATCACGCAACCACCGGCCAAAGAGATGCTAGGCATGGCCATTCAATCTTTTTTTGTGGGAAGAGGGAGAAGATGATCTGAAATGCACTGTAGTACCAACTTCCCAGTCAAAAGCTGATGGTGTGAAATATCTGTTTGCAAAGGAAATTTGCCTATATGGCCAGCTGCAGCCAATGTCTGTTGAATTTCTTTTCTATTGTTGTTGCATTTTCAGGAATAAGGAGATGGCGCAATAACCTCCATGGAATTTGTCTTGTCCTTTTGGGCAGTTGTGCAGCTTGGGCCCAACAGATGAGGACAAAGACACAGGCAGGGGTCAGAGGTGGGCCCACTCAAAGATGGGGGTCCATTTTCAGGGTGGCTCATTCATTATTTAAATGCAAAAACAAGACTGAAAACAAACTCAAACCCACCAAGTTTTCCATACTTAAAGTTTCACCCCACTTTTCGCACACAAGGAACTGGAGAGAATGTCATAGAACCCAAAGTTTTGCCTGCTATCATTTATCTTTTACATTTTTAAAGGTTTCTAAACAAAGAGCATTTCATACAATTCTCCACACCAAGCTAGATGTAAAATTTTCCAGGGTGAGATCAAGGTGTGGCTTTTTACTAAAGCCCATGTAAAAAGCCTAATTGCATTTGGACCTAGTTTTAACTATTTGTCTCCTGCTTCCAAAAGATTAAAGGATTAAAAACCCCACCCACTCCCAAAGCTGGGTCCCAGTCTAGATTGGGCTCCCACGCTGTCTATGTTTATATAGTTTTTAAATGCTACATATTAAATCAGGGATGAGCAATGTAAGGTCCATAGGCAGCACATGCATACTAAGATCCCCTGAGATGCTGCCCCTGAAATTTAGCAGGGAACCATTGTCCTATCTCGTTTGGTCCTTAGATTGAAGGAGGAGACATCTGAGTTTGGGTTATGAATGAAGGAAGATGGGGCAGACATGGCTCATAAGGAAGATTAGGGGAACTGAAGCCCACTTGATTAGATGGAAGGCAATGTGCCTTGAAAGTTACTTACCAGCTCATCACGTTGGATTTCTTGGGACTTGTACACCATGCCTTTGACGTCTGAGGCAGACACATTGACCTTTGGGGAGGACAGGGGGTGGACTTAGATTTGGGTTACACAACTGGGGACACAAAGCACGATGGGTAATCCAGCAACATTGTCTACCTCTTAGTGCTAAATCACTCCAGTCATATGGGACAACCATATGCAACCATATCCAGTCATATGCATCTAGACCTCATACAGAGTTCATAACTCCTTTACTCCAATATACAACCTAGACGGTGCATCATTTTCCCCTTTCAAGCTGGAAAACTGCATGGGGTAACATGGTGCATTAACCTTCACAAGAGGGCAATTATTCATTTGAAAGCACACTCATCTCAAATGTCTCCTTGGACATAGCAAAGTTAATACATGGAAAAGAGATGGGCTCAGTACCTATTACTGAATAAATGAGACCCTTCATCATTTTTCCATGTTGTGTCAATGACCTAGAACAGTGTTTCTCAACCTCGGCAACTTTAAGATGTGTGGACTTCAACTCCCAGAATTCTGGGAGTTGAAGTCCACACATCTTAAAGCAACCAAGATTGAGAAACACTGATCTAGAACATCAAATGATAAAAAAGAGCCGGTATAGACTTTGGTCTCTAGTCTCAAACGAAGTTGATGGAGTTCTCTCTTAGTCTGACGTCCTTCTGAGTGATGTTATGAGGTTAACCCTTATTTAATATTAAGTAACCAGCTTAAGATTGAAACCTCTATTGCACAACAAATACTTCGATGTGAGTCGTAGTGGTTCTTTTTTCAATGTTATACTCTGGATGAAAAAGCCAAATAATGTTATGCTTGTAATACTGACATCCTAAATTGTATTTAATATTGCTAGAATACCTTTCCCCCCTCTTCTCTCTTCTCAGTACTCTAAGCTATCTAAATAATAGAATGTTAATAATTTTTAATCGTATTATATAAACATCGCTGTATTTAAACAATTCAGTGTATTCAGTATTCATAACAACATAATAAAAAGGAGGGAAAAAAACACTGGAGAGGGAAACCACAGATATTGCTTTGAATGACTTAGAACAAGGTAACAGTGTTCATCCAGATGTTGCTGAACTCTAAATCTCTTTACCCCTAGGATTGTGGAAGCTGTAGTCTACCAATTCCTAGAGGATCCCACATAATCAGCCCTCCATTTCAGAGGAAAGGACAACTGTAAATGTAATAAACAGCAGTAAAAATAATAAAGGCCAAAGGATTTCCTCTGAGCCTACCTTATGTTCATACTCATACAGCAAGGCTTTGTCACTAGTTGGATAGTCATATTCTGCCAGCCCGGAAGCTGCGGAGAAAAGAATCAGGTGAGGGTTAGAGGAACAGAGACCTCCGTTGGGAACAGTCAACATGCCCATTGCCTTTGGTCTCCGTAATTGCTACTAAACATACAGAGAAGGGCTCCATGAAGATCGAGAGCTGAGGACTTACCTTTCTTGTCGGCTGATTCAGAATCTGCCCATTCCCCACACAGCACCAGAAGGAGAGGAGGAGAGCATGGCAGAAAGGAAAAAGAGAACAGAAAAAGAAAGACAATTTTGAGAAGAAGGGGCAAGAGACACACAATACGGTGCTGAGAGAGGGGAGACAAAGCTAATGTGCCTACCTCTCCCCCAGGAGCAGGAAGCAGGGCACTCTCTTCCCCAATTCTCCCCCAACAACAAGGGATAGATTGGGCTGAGAAAGAATGCTTGTGTTTACAACAATTCACTTAACTAGTTACTGACTTAACTCATTTTCTAGCTTTGCACAATACATTGAACCAAGAGCTGATTTGGGTTCACACAATACTTTGAGCTTAACAAACAAACTACAGGTAGTCCTCACTTAATGACCATTTGTTTAGTGATGGTTCGGACTTACGACGGTGCTGGAAAAAAACAACTTACTTAGGTTTAAGGTATGCATGTTTTATTTATTTATTTATTTATTTATTTTTCAAATTTATTCCCCGCCCATCTCCCATGCAAGGGACTCTGGGCGGGTTACAAGGGACTCTGGGCGGGTTTTGCACGTTGTGTGAATGCAGCTCCTAAGTTTGCAAAGCACAATGTGGGGACACACCCAAGGAGTTGCCCAAAATGCTTACATAGCCAAGGGTGAACTGATACCCAGATCTCCTCAGTCCTGGTCCAATACTCTAACTATTTCACCATACTGGGTCTCAGTAAGTAGGAGCAATGCAATTTTGGTGGGGATCCGAATATGCTCTGTGTTGGGGGGAGGTTTGTCCATTCCTTCTCTAGCCTTGCATTCTATAAAATCACTTCTCCTGCAAAACTTTAACCTTGGCCCCCAAACCTAAACCCAATGGGATTTAGAGTTCTGCAAACTCCCAGTCTTGCTAACATAATACCTCCATATCTTTGATAACATACCTCTGATTTTTAGATCATTGGTAACCAGTCCTGGCCACCAGCTCAAACAGATTTGCCAATGCTTCCTTTTGTTTCCTCTAAATCAGAGTGTTTCTCAACCTTAACAATTTTAAGATGTTAAGCGTGCTGGCTGTGGAATTCTGGGAGTTGAAGTCCACACATCTTAAAGTTGCCCAGGTTGAGAAACGCTGCTCTAGATCACATTTCTGCAATCAAGGAAATGAGTTGGAGCAGGCAAGTCCATTTAGGATAGCTTCTCATCGAAGGTGCCAGAACCAATATTTTATTTGACTGATTCAGCAAGGCAATGCTTATTTCATTCAGTCAGAGCAAAAAAATAAAGAAAGAAAAGAGCCTACAGTCACTTTCATAAGCGTATTGTTTTTGTTCTCCGTCAAGGGACAAGATCAAAATGAACAATGAATTTCAGAGCGCTGCTTATCCTTGAGTTCTGCTGAGTTTTTTTCTCCTTGTACTGGAGGCAAAACTGTTGCGATATCTTTGTGCTAATGGGAAGCTATCGCTAGTGTAACCTTTACATCAGCAGGATTATAAAATTCAGTGAAGAAAACTGGAAAATGGTGTAGGCAAAGCTGAAGCTAGATTTCTTTGGACGCTCGGATGCTTATCCTCCTTCCAATAGCCAGTTTATCACGGCAAAAGAAATGGGATGTACATTAATAGATTTTCTTTGGAAATACTATCTTAGTGGCCCTATACTGTATATATGGAATGCCTTACCCTATGGAGACAATCAGACCCCATTGCTAATAGTATTCTTTAAAACCCTAAGCTTATTTTTTTTTAAAAAAAAAACCCCAAGTGTTCCCCCTGCTTTTTAACAGTTGCAATATGTTGGTTTCATAGGTTCATTCCTTTTTTGGGGCTTGTTTTTTACAACTTGGGATGAGGGTTGCTCTAAAACTGTGTTTTTCAACCTTGGCAACTTTAAGGCATGTGGACTTCAACTCCCAGAATTCCCCAGCCAGCATGGGAGTTGAAGTCCACACGTCTTAAAATTGCCAAGGCTGAGAAACACTGTTCTAAAAGATGGTCTTAGACAGGATGCTGATGATTGCAGCCAATCATGTCCCCCACCAAGCAGCGATAGCTTACTTCGCTATTCTGCCTACCAAAGGAAGAGATATCACTGCTATTGTTTAGGCCAGTGTTTCTCAACCTTGGCAACTTTAAGATGGGTGGACTTCAACTCCCAGAATTCCCCAGCTAGAATACTGGCTGGGGAATTCTGGAAGTTGAAGTCCACGCATCTTAAAGCTGCTAAGGTTGAGAAATACTGGTTAGGCATTCACTTCTTGTAAGAGAAAGTATGCTTTTCCTTGCGTGCCTTCAATTCCCCAGCAAATTAGAGACAGTAATGGATTATGGTCACTATTACAGAAGCGTAGCCACAGATAGATCTTTAAGGGTTTGGTCCTGTCTGGGAGGAGATCATATCCCTAAATTTTCATTAGAAAATAATGTTCAGGTGAAGGGAAACACAAAATCTGGGTTTACACAATTGACTCAACTGGTTAATTAAAGATTTAGCATCTGCTTATATGCAACATGCTAAGCATGGCAAGTTTTAATCTTGGTTTGTGTCTTAATTTAATGGTCAACCCAGACCATCTGGTTACTTTATGGTTCAATGTATTGTTGAAACCCCAAAAGTAAGATGATTCGGTAACTGGCCTAGCTAATCCAGGATTGTTTAGTCTAGCAGTGATTTTCCATGATTTTAGGTGGAACACCTTCCCATCAACTCTTTCTTCTTTTGAACTGGGCATTGATCTGGCCATCTCTGCAAAAAATCCTTCTCCAAGTGAGTTTTGAGTTTTGGTTACTCCCTTTTCTGCACTGAGGTTTATCAACTTCCTGGATAATCTTTCATAGCTAGTTGGCTACATTTAGCTTGGAATCCCCAACACGTGTAAGCAAGAAAGATGCTGTGTCACAGCAAAACAAAACAGAGCAAACATCACATTTTTCTTGCTGATAATGACCTGGTTCACACACTGTGCTAAACAAAAGTTTGCTAAATCATGATATGTCCAGCCAATGTCAAAACCCCCCATTGTGGCTCTGTATTATGTTTTAACCCTATTGATGGCTCAGATGAATGAACTAGACCAGGGGTCCCCAACCTGTGGTCCGCGGCCTGTTAGGAACTGGGCCGCAGGGCTCCTGCCCGCAAACCCTGCCCCCTTCCGCGTGATTGGCTCCCGCCCCCAAACCCCACCCCTGGTGCTTGTGATTGGCTCCCACCCACAAACCTCGCCCCTGGTGCGCGTGATTGGCTCCCACCCAGACACCCCGCCCTCTGTCCGCAGATATCCCGGAAACCCCGCCCCCCGGAAATCCCAAAAACCCCACCCCACCCCCCCGGTCCGCAGAAAAATCGTCTTTTGAAACCGGTCCCTGGTGCCAAAAAGGTTGGGGACCCCTGAACTAGACTATTACTCTATTCTAAAGGAGGCAATGAAACAGATATCAAACATCAGTAAGGCTTTCTCTCGGAGATCAGTTATATTAGGTAACCCTCTTTATGAACCTGAACACTGAGTCAACAGTTGTTTTTTATAAATACAGGAAAAGTGGCCCAACAGCCTGTATGAAACTGACAATCCAAGTGAGACCATTTGTCTATCTAGTTCTCCTCTGTGTACTTTATAATAAAGGTGTTTTTTTTTTTGTGGACCTCAGCTTCCTTTTCAACTATTGATAATTTTCAGTCACTTAAAATCAAACATAATGGTGTTAGGAGCGGGTAAGACAAGAGAAAAGTGGGATTTATTCTGGACAAGACCACTTCTTGTTTGGGCTATGTCTATTTCTTGCCTGGATGAAGTCCTCTTCCTGATAATTTTTTAATTTTATTTATTTATTTATCAATTTTTTATCACCGCCCATCTCCCCCTCAAGGAGGGACCATCCAAAAGCACTTCCAGCATTACAAAAATGATTGCGCACCCAAGGTCTTGTTAACCAATTCAATGACCCTCCAATGTTACCAGCAAAAGTTTACTCCATAATAAATATATTCGTTTTTAAACCACTTTCTGAGTGTTGGTAAAAGAACAACACGATGACTTCTCCAAAAATTTCAGCAAAGATCTATCATTTGTTCCCAAATATCTCTTTTCTACTGAAGAAAAGCATGCACCTTTAATGCTGAGTTACGGCCTTCTACTTCCCTATCACATGTAATAGAATTTCTATATTTTTTCCTGCATCTTTGCCTTAGATAATCTCACCAGCTGTCCTTCTCAAATTGCATGCAAGCTCAGCATTATTTTCTACTTATTATCCTTTAACAGACACAATCTACTACCCAAACCAGCCATTTTTACAACAGGAATATATTTTTGTGTATATCGATATTGTTGACACTTTGACGTCTTTCAGTGGTCCATCTAACGGTTTTTCTATCACTTGCAAGCAGAAACTATCTATCCTACCATTGTTTAGGATGACATTATTCAACTGCTCTTTAAATATAAAATAATAACAATAATAATAATCAGATATCAAATGCAGACACACAGACTTGAGGCAGCAGAGAGTTCCAGAAACAAAAATGAATCAACGCATTGTTTTTCTTCTGCTGGTTTTAAAAACCTTCCATTTCATTTCCCAAAGATTCTCATTCTATATGTGTCAGATTGGGAACGCATTTTTCATTTATTGCAAACTAAGATCTAGTTAGATGTTTCAGAACCACAGTAGTTGGCTTTCTCTTTCTACCTTCTTGACTTTTGGCAAGGACTCGAAAAAGCAGGGAGGGGCATCTGATCTGACCCACCTTCTCCATCATGTGGGTAAGAACGGCTCTCAGAAGCCAAGTCCTCACCACTGTCCATGGGTAGAAACTCCTCTGTGGTGCGAGTCTCGGAGATGGAGGTAGTGAACAGGTCATTGGTGGACACCCGTTCAGATCGCAGCAGCTCCTCTGGAAGACAAAGAAAAGGAAGCAGATTATTTGGAGTCCTATCTTACAGAATTGAGACTCTACCTTGTCTGCTGCAAAATATCCCAATTTTTCACAAAGATTTTAATTTCAATCCATGCTCAGATTCATTCATTCTTTGTAAAAGAACTTTCCCCCTGAGAAAAATCCAGCCCTTTGCCCAGTAGAAGGATGAACTTTGCAAATGGACAGTAGGGCCAGACCAAGATATTTTACAAGTTAAGAAGAAATCATCATCATCGTCGTCATCATCATCTGGAGCACCACTTGAACACCATCAGCATTGACAAAATCACCATCAGTCAATTGCAAAAGGCAGCTTTACTTGGAACAGCTCACATCCTACGACGATACCTTTAATATTATTAAACAACAACATCTGCCTATCCCAGGTCCTTGGGAAGGACTCGATAGGTGGACAGAAATGCCAAAACCACTCTAAACATCTGGCTGACTGTGCGACCAACCATAATAATACTATTTTCCCTTTAGATTGACCCTTTTCCTCCCAATAGGTCATTATACAGTGCCTCTTCCTTCCTCTGGATACCTATAAAAGTATCTAGAAAATTACTCAGCCTAGGTAGTAGAAATGATACAATGAGAATATCAAATTAAATAACCAACCAAACCAACTACCGAGGTGGCCACTGTTTTTATACTTAAGAGCAGGCTGGCCTTAGAAGTGAAAAGGCGTCCTAGTCCACAAGCAATATGGTGAGTGGGGAAGGGGAGACTTAATTGGAAGAGTTGAAGAGGGATGATATTAGGGATATGAATGATCTGACACACGTACCTATGTCTCCTCGGAGCTCCTGAGTTAGCTGTGGGTTCTTGTAGAGCAAGGCAAGGCTCTGGTTCATCCGTTCCTCAATGACATGGAGATGGGTATACACCTGGGAAAAGACGTGACAGCAGAGAATGATTCCTTCTAGAATACTTGCAAAGGCCCAAGATGATGGCAGTAGGGAGAAGAAAATCATACCTGGAACTTCATTTGTTCAGCCTTTTCAGGATCAGCAGCTGCCACGTGCTGGTAATGGCGGAGAGTGTGGCGCTGATCTTTCTGTTCTGCCCTCACGTATCTCTTCAGAGCTGCCAGGATGCGGTCCGGCTGGGTCAAAAGAAGAGTGACACATAAATTAGTCGAACCTTGGCTACTTTTCTGCCATTCCTTGACCCATCTCAACAGCTTGCCTTTGAGCACATGGGATCATCTTACTTGCCTCTCTCGATTTCCTCCATTTCAGGCACAGGGCAGTACAGGTGGCAGCACAGCCAAAAAACCTTGGCTGATTTTGAAAAAGCTAAACAGAATGAGACTTGGAAGGGCTGTACACTAGATTGGGAAGCTGAAAAAGACTGTGGAAGGCAGGCTGTGGTAACCCTCTGCAGTAACAACATGGTTCATGGACATCTACTGTATGTGGCCACCAAGAGCTGAGCTCAACTGATGGGAGACTTGATTTTGCATGATGTTTACAGGAAGTGGGGCCACAAGGAAAAATGAACATTTTGAGTGCTTTCCACATGGACCCTCGCACATTTAACGTGCGAAGATCCCCATTTTGGCATACGATTAGCAAGAAGGTGATGTGTTTGCCCAGCTAATAAGGTCAAGGAAACTGTATTTCACCCATGAGAATTTCAGTGAGTAATTCTTTGAAAAAGAGATCAAACTGAGTGAGAAAGGGGAAGAAAAACTGCAGACAATTTTTTTGGCACAGCACTAGATAAAAAAGTCACTGTATTATCCTACCCCCAGTTTGGAGTTGGGAGCATAGCACAGAAGAAAGTGGGGGGAGGTGGACTCTGTTTTATTTCTGGATGTCATTCCTTGGAAGTGACTTCTGGGATTTTAGCAGGAAACCAGTACAGAGAATGGGGGTAGGGAGGAGTAAATTAAGCTCCCCACTTGCCATTCTGCAGTTACCTTGTCTACATCAGCGTTCTTCAACGCTGCTTTCCAGATGTGCTGGATGTCTTGAATCCTCATCTAGAGCAGCCAATGGCTATTCTGGCTGAGGATTCTAGGAGCTGGAATATAGCATACCAGGAAAGCATGAAACTTAGGAAAATTGCCCGTAAGGAAACAGATAATTCCTAACTTCATTAATTAATAGCACTACCAACAGCACATGCATTATGAATTCTGTCTCACTTTCCTGCTCCATAATTCTGCTCTTTGCTAGTTTCAGGGCATCATATGGTGATGGCGTCATATGGATGCTTCTCCACCAGCATGACTACATGGTCTTGAACTCTATGACTTAAAGCATGTTTTTCTTGCATCGCTTGCATATAAAAGCCAGAAAGCTAGGGAAGAGCATCTTTCTTTTCTATGCACCTGCTCTGGAGTAGGTGGTATTCCAAGCTCATGGTCTACTTTGTTTGAAATCCATATGTAGGATTTTCTTCTTCTTCTCCCAGCAAAATTTCAGTTCAATCTCTCTTTCTGTCTCAACAGTTGTTTTTTTGTGCATTCAAACACTCAGCTACACACTGCAATTCACCATTCATTTTGCACTGGAGTATGGGACGCTGCCTTAGAGACCACTGGACTGACACATTCCCTATCCAGAAGACTTATATTCTGGACCCACCATGGGGCTGGGGTGAACAGTAGCTATACAGCTAGGATACCTGAAGAAAACCTCTGGAGAACAAGTGAGACTTGAGGAACCTTTAAAAAAACAGCAAGGAATTCTCAAAGTTAAGCTAATTATTCCCACAGTTCTACAATCTCATTCTGCTGCATTATGCAGATATGTACCGCTCATATACAGTATGTGTGTATAATGACTTGAGCAAAGGAGAATCTAAAGCAATCATACAAGAGACTAACCAACACATCACACTAAGGCATAATGTGATTAGTTTAGTTTTGCTTGGCTGTCCTGTGGACCCAGCCATTGTAGCTTGTAAACCATGCCTTATAGTTTAGTACATTGTGTGAACTTGAACAATTGTGGTTCATTCAATTAGATCAACCAAGTCTAATTAATCCAATTAAATCAGACCAAAGGCTTATCTAAACTAGTACTCTCCCAGGTGCCTAACTAGATGTCTCTGAACACCTAGAAGTCCTGCCATTTCATTCTGCTCATGCTCCCAACGAATAGTATTTGAACATTTTCCCCCATCCTGGAGGCATTATGTAGTCATGGCTCATGAATTGGTTACTCTCTTAAATTTGGTTCTGCTCAACATCTCACTTCTTCAACCTTAAGCCCATTTCTGGTTTGCTTTGTATTCATTTCTTTCAAAAAGCTCCAATGAACATTTGCATGCATTTTCATGTACATTTTCCCTAAAGTACATGCGTATATGCTAACGTATTTTGAGATGAATCACCAGCCATTTTGTAAGAGCATCTACAAGATATGCTCAAAATTCGAAACAGGTCCACTGTCCCCAAAAGGTTGGGGAACCCTGAACGCATACAATTCTCCAATCTACCATTTACCTTCCTCTACCCCAGGGCTTTCCAAACGTTTCAGTTGGCGACACACCAACGGCGGCGCTTTTGGGTTTTCGTGTGCTGCCACAGTGGCAGCGCTTCCTGGTTTTCTCCCGCCGCCACTGCGGTGCTTTTGGGTTTTCATGTGCGGCGGCGGCAGCGGCGGTGCCTTGGTGTGCCGCACGAAAACCCAGAAGCGCTGATGGCCTACTGCCGCGGGCGGCGGCAGTGGCGCACCATCAGCGTTTCCGGGTTTTTGCGCGGCACACCTGGACCCCGCAGGCGACACAGTAGTGTGTCGCGACACACAGTTTGGAAAGCTATGCTCTACCCTTTGAGCTACCTGGGCATGGTCGTTCTGTACAGCGGTCAAGTAGTTCTCCAGTGCCGCACGACGGTTGTCATTAAGCAGTGCTACCACGCGGGCCAGATGGGTCTCCACCAGCCGCTGGCGCTCTCCAGCCACCTGCTCTTCCAGTGTCTGGAGGACAGATTGGAAGTGCTAGAAAGCAAGAAGAACAGGGAAGGCATTCATTAATGTAAGGGATGCACCAATACTGTATTGTTAAAGGGATGTGAATATGGGCCTGGGAAAAGCCTTGGGTTAGAGACCATGGAAGCTTTATTACAGCGAAATATAAAATTATATTCCTGAACCCACCTGCAGACATATGCACGCTCCCTTTCTTTTCCCCAAGGCTCAAGATAGCTCAATAGCAAAGCAGCAACAACAAACTCTTTCAAAATCAATAAAATTAGCATTAAAAACTTAAAATTACTCAAGCCACCTATAGAGACAATAAAATCCAAACACAATGAAACCTTCCATGCAGAGCATATTCTCCTAGAAGCAGATGTTTAAATAGCTACTTGAATTTGTTTAGAGAATTTATATCCTGGCTGTCAAATAAAAACCCAGGATGGCTTATAATACTTACTCAGAAAGACAATTAAAAGATTGAAAGACATTTTAACAACTCTACTGCATGAAAAATGACAGATTCTAAATTTTTTGAAAGAGCAGCATGAGAATCTCAGCTTTTTAAAATACCTAAATTAAAAAGTTTAGTTTTGTTTTTTTAAGGAAAGAACCAAAAAGTCATCAGGTCAGGTTGCCAGACAAATCTCCATAAGGGAGGTAAGTCTAAGATATTTGGAGGCTTGTTATAAATTATACTTAAAAAAAAAATCAATGTTTAGAAAGTGGCAGCTATCAATGGATATGTGCTAAAAACAGGTCACAACATCTGCTCACAGACAGACCAAAAAGACAGATAGGAGGCAATGTGGTTGATTCAACTTTTGTTTTGTTTTTGGTAAAACATGTTTGGGCCTTTTTTCAGAGTAGAAACCCATTCAAGTTGTTTTCCAATAAGAAAAGAATGCAACTATTATATACCCAGAATAGAATCCAACAACGGATGAAGAAAACAGAGGATCCTTGTTATTCCTGCTCAGCTAAAACGTCTGGAACAATTTCCAGAGGCTAACTTGCATTGTAAACCACGCAAAAACCAAAATGCAATCCATGGGAACTGAAAGCTAATTCTAACACCTGAATGGAAAGGACAACTGTATCACACTGGGTAAAGAATCCCACAAGTGAGGAATCTGCTGACCAGTCTTAGAGTTCACCAACTCTTGACCTGGATTTCAATGTAACCGTTGGCCAACCTCACCTCATTCAGCGCTTGCCGGTCTGTCTTAGGCAGGTTCTTGGCTTCATTGTCAGCTTCGGCCCATTCTTTCATCACCTGTGAAATGATAACGAAAGGCCAGTGATGCTGCCAGTATGAGGGTTTCCCCTTCTGCTGTGGAAACCTGCCTCTGGAAAAGCAGTTTCTGCTGCATCCCTCTGCCTCAAGAAATCTTATATTTTAGTCTTGGCGGCGCACAATTTATAAATACTAGCTTTCCCCAAATTGGCAAGCTCAAGAGGTGTTAGGTTTGCAATTCCCAAATTTTCAGCTGTCACCCCAACACCCCTTGAGGATGTCATACCCATACAAACAAAGTGCATGGAGTGGAGTATGTAAATGCTGAAAGGAAATGGCGTTCCTCTACTACTTTCTACCCATTGTATGCACTACTCCCTAAGTAGCTACCTAAATAGCTATCTATGGGATTGCCTTTGGCTTTAGCAAAATCTGCTTTCCCAACTTTGCTTTGCAAGGATTCTTTTTCATTTTTTTAAAAAGAAAACAATTAAATGGGAAATGGTTATGTTGCAAAGTAAGATGCCTAGCTCTCTCATTGTCGTGCCGTGGCAGCCATTTGTAAATTCTGGGTATTATACAAACCCCAACAGATTCAGCTCTAACCATTGAGCCTGATCTCCTTGTTGCAAGTTGATTACCAATCTGCATGATGATCTAACATTACTAGGCCAGCAGATCCTGACTCCCAATCTCTCAAAGCTAGAGAGAACTATCTGTCTGAGCAAGGAATAGGAAGTTGTTTTCCTAAGTCACAGACTTATAGAACTGTGGAATTGATCATCGGTCCAACTCTCTATGATGTGCAGGAAAACCAAATAAACCATCCTCGAGAAGTGACCATCCACCCTCTTAAAAACCTCCAGAGAATGGAAAACCCACAACCTCAACTTCACTGCTGACCCTGTTATCTTGTAATGCTGGTCCAACATTGATCAAAAGTAACTGATGCCTGATGTGCAAAACATGTACTCTTCCCCAATGGCCTAATTCTTTAGGAAGCAACAGAAAATCACATAAGTTATGTGCAACATTGAGTGCACACGAGGAAGGAAGGAAGGAAGGAAGGAAGGAAGGAAGGAAGGAAGGAAGGAAGGAAGGAAGGAAGGAAGGAAGGAAGGAAACTTAGACATGGTTCCAACTAATCTGTATGATCTATATTGTTCATCCATCTTTTGTACTAGAGTTAGACCCCTCCCCATCATTGTGCAGGTGCATTCTGTCAAGAGAAATCCTTTGATGGCCACATGGCGCATATCTGCAAGCTGAGCAAATCCTCCTTCCTGTCTGTCCAGGTATTACCTCATTGATCTGTTTCATGCGACGCTCCTCCAGGTCCATCTTAGCTCGCAGGAAGTTGGCGTGCTCATTCCCATCTCCAGGCATTTCAAAATAAACATCCACCCCATCAGTTGGGCGGGGGGTTGGGGTCACTATATAGAGAGGAATCATGTTACACAGGACTAGGCCTTCTTATCTGTCTTAAAGCAGAGATAAGGTAAGCTGTAGCCTTTTAAATGTTTTGGACAACAACAACTTTTGGTTCCAGCCAGCATGGACAAATGGAAAGGACTATGTGCCAGGGCTCAGTTAGTGGGTAAATCCAGCCTAACTTGGTGGACTTATCTGAATGGGAGAGTAGGAATGCAGAAAATGTAGACAAGCATCCATTATCAACACACATGATGAGGGCTAGATATAAGAGGTAATCCAAATTTCTCCTTGAAAGAGGGAGGCATTGCAAGAGTGAGTGAAAGGTTTGAGATCTGACTCCGTGTAAATTCTTAATTACTACAGTACAGGTAGTCCTCGCTTAACGACAAGTGAGACCGGAATTTTGGTTGCTAAGCGAAGCAGTCATTAAGTGAATCTGACACAACTTTACGACCTTTTTTGCAGTGGTCAGGCAAATCGCTGCGGTCATAAAGCGAACCACATGGTCATTAAGCGAATCACGCGGTTCCCCATTGGTTTTGCTTGCCAGAAGCCGGCTGGGAAAGTAAAAAATGGCGATCACATGACCACGGGATACTGCAATGGTCATAAATATGAACCGATTGCCAAGCGCCCAAATCATGATCAGGTGCCTGTGGGGAAGCTGCGACAGTCGTAAGTGTGGGCACCGGTTGTAAGTTGGTTTTTTCAGCACCATCATAAGTCTGAACCATCACTAAACGAATGGTCATTAAGTGAGGACTACCTGTATTCTCACTTGCTCAGAAATTCAACTGCAATGGCTACTCTTCCTAGAATATAATAAAGATACAATTCCTATCCACGTTGGTCCTAATTTCTGTAGCAGCCTGACATCAAAGGACTTGCATTCCAAAATGCTCAAAGAGCACACTTCCCTTGCTAATACAGCCTTACCCTGCAGAAGTCACCTATCTCCAATATTTAAAATCATTCACGCACACAAATCTGTTTGGGTGCAGCATCCCTCAGTGACTTGGTTCAGGACAGATGGAAGCACAAGAGCCCCCTCATCCCCCACTCCAGAGGATGCTTTGGTACTAAGTATCTACCCCTTCGTGTCAGGGAGAGCCAGGTTCAGAGCTGTCTCCAAAACAGACTCCCCATTGTGAAGAGGAGGAGGTGATGGGGACTGAGAAAAGCAGCTGAACAGCTGAGCATTCCCTTCCTTCTCAACCTAGCAGTAGCTGGCATCCTGACTTCCTACTTTCCACGCACCAGTGGTCCCTACTTTGCAACACAGAGTCTGTATTCCTCTCCCTTTTGATCTGCTCCTGAGCACTGACTTTACCATGGCTGCCATTGGCTCAGAGGTCTGGGAAGCCCTTGAGAAAAATGCCACCTCCAGTGGGTCTCTGTCATCACGGACAGTCTTCGTATGGTGGTCCTCTTTTTCTAGATGTAATCCACAGAGTTATAGCCATTGCCTATGGCCTTCAGATACCACCACCCCCGGCCCCTTTTGGAGCCCCAGAGCACCCAGCTTTTTTTAGGGAGACATTTGCGGTTAAACTAACCTCAAACCTGACAAAACAACCTCAAAGGCCAAACTTTTTTTTTTTTACCTTTTTCAGCTTGTGTACTCTGGGGATGTCATGAAATCACCAGCAAGACCCACTGTGGCCCAGAAGCCAAAAAGGTTTTAGAAAATGATGTTGCCCCTGTTTACACATTTAATCTAACTGTGTGGTCATCCAGAGAAGCAGTAGAGGATGCCCTTCTATCTCTTCATTGATATGCTCTCCTCACTTGGGAGGTTGAGATAGTAAGGAAGAGCATGAAAGAACATGAAACTTGGAAGGTGCTCTATGAGGTTGACTCCTAAGATGGGTCTTTCCCTCCATTGCTTACCTTTGATATCTTCTTCTGTGGTCTGAGTCGTTGTGGTGATGGTGGTCTGAGTGATGCTGTCATCATAGTATCCTGGTTCCACAAAATAGTCATCCCAGCCAGCATGGAAGTGGTTAGGGTCAGGAGCACTTTCTCCAGGAATCTCTTCCTCTTCTTCTTCTTCTTCCTCGTCTTCCTCCTCCTCCTCCACCTCCTCTTCCTCTTCTTCATCCATATTCCTGTCTTCCTCCAATTCTAAACTTTCTTCCTCTGTTGGAATACGTCCTGTTGGTACTTTGTTGCTGGAGAAAAGATCCATCAAGTTAAGATCCCAAACAAGTCCATCAAGCAAGCAGGTGCATTTGAGGAGCAGAGAAAAGGAACTACTGTAGAGACACTTTTCCCCATGGGAAAAGGCAAATATTCCTATTCAACTATACAAAACTGTAGGAGCAGTGCCTTAAACTTTGCACTAATAAAGAGATAAATTGTATATGGGTATATACACACCCACATCTAAACATTTCCTTACAGACTTTCCCTTTAAGGTCCAGATCCAGAAACATCCTAGATCAGTGTCTCTCAACCTCGGCACCTTTAAGACGTGTGGACTCCAACTCCCAGAATTCCCCAGCCAGCCATGCTGGCTGGAGAATTCTGGGAGTTGAAGTCCACTCATCTTAAAGGTGCCGAGGTTGGGAGACACCAACCTAGATTAAATGAGGCTTACAAGGGATAAGATTTGGGTCTCAATGTAGATACTCATCACCTTTCTATGCAGCCGGATCTGCTCAAACTCATCTGCTCACCTGCGCAGGGCCTCCTCTCTTAAATTGGCAACCACCTGGGGTGCCTCAGTAGCTTGTTCCACCCGGACGGCTGGAGGGCGCGAGGGGCAGCACACATACTCCACACCCCGGAAACGGTCAGCCCCACAAGGCAGTAGCATGCCGTAGCTGTGCAGCTCAAGGTGTTCACCGCTGCAGGCCTGAAAGGTGGATATGAACAGGGTCAAAATGCTGCAATGCCACAGCCAGAGACGGGTTCACACAACACGCTGAGCTTGCCTAGAGTGCCATGTAAACCTAGGCCATACAGTATAGTTGAGTTTATCATGTGAACTCAGATAATTGGGGTGAGGAAACTACAGTTCACTTAACACAGTGTATGCTGTGAGAACTGGCTTGGTTTAAGCAATCATGCCACACTTAACCACAGCTAAGTTTAACCATAACTAAGAATGACCTGATCTGGGTGAACACTGATTTAGGTGATGGCTTGGTTCAGACAACCACTGAATATTAGGTACAAATGCTCTTTCTTCATGTCTCCTTTCCTTTGAGCAGCAGTTTTGATGCAGAGAGCTTAACTTGTCTTGTTCTCCATTATACCTGAAATGTGGAATTCTGGGTTCATATTAGCTAACAAGTGTAGTGGCAATGTGGAAGACCATTGTTATTTCAAGGAGTTTAAGTGACATATTTTGATTTTTCTCCTTCACACAAAGAAGCTTAGAGTTTATTTTGAGTTATACTAATGTTTAGCTGGCTTGTTTTTTATTTCTGTTTGAAATGTGGGGGAGAAGAGAAAACCCCAAGATTGTCTATGTTAACACTAGCTTATCTGTATAGCTTCCCAGGCTCTTGCGTTATGTCATAAGCAGATGCTCCAGTCCCTGGGAACTATCCAGTCAAGGTCAGATCCTGCAGTCTCTGTACCATGGAAACAGGGTCACGAGGCTTTAAGGCCAGACTTTGATAAAAACCTTAGGATTGTATTTTGAGTTTGGGAGCTTCTGCACAGACCTGAGCGCTGGGTGCTGTGGAAATTGAGCCATCCTGGGGTATCTCCGCTGTCCTTGTTAAGGGGCTCCTGACAGCCTATGGAGATAGGGTTTCAACTTGCTTGGTATATTATGATTTCTTTTTCTTTATGCTATGCTTTTTATGCTTCTGTTTAATCTGCCTAAACTGTGTTTCTGGTTAAACTGTGTTTCTGTTTAAATTTGTTTGCTTAAGTTCATAATAAAGTTTAAACTCTCTTTATCCACCGGTGTGCTTATTGTCTCTGGATCTAAAAGAACCAATTGTCTGAGCACCTGATCATTGCTTGGGCACCTGGCAGAACAACAAGCCAGAACAATACCACAGGGATGGAGGGAAGAGGAAATGAGGGGAAAGGCAGAATGGTTTTCATGGAGTTCATCCTGGCTTCATCAACCATGGTTCATGAAGCTATGTATGAGAATCCAAATTGGCCTTTCATTTGCGTTTGTCTACACTGAAAATGGAGTTGTGCAGATTTACACAGAGAGACTGTAAATTGGCACAGACACAGCACCAAGCATCAGTTGAGTTCTATGTCAGAATGCAGCGAGCTCACAGTCCTCAACCTGGATGTGTTCTACATTTAAAAAGAGCAAATAAAACTTAGAAAGCCTGCATCACAGTAATCCAGCATTCTGGAAGCATTTGGTGAAATCAGGACATTTACACCATTTCTTTCTTCTGCTGCACGCGATCCCTTACATCAGTGCTTCTCAACCTTGGCAACTTTAAGATGCGTGGACTTCAACTTCAGCATGCTGGCTGAGGAATTCTGGGAGTTGAAGTCCACGCATCTTAAAGTTGCCAAGGTTGAGAAACACTGCCTTACATATTGCTCTAGAGCTGTTAGTAAAGGGGAGGAACAGCATGGAGGTTTCCACAGTCCATAAATCCTGGCCCTACCCACTGCTATAAGTCTTAGCCATTTGCAGTTTGGGTATTTCGCCACATCTGCACAATTTCCTTTTTTTAAAAATAACATTATTTATTCATTTATTTAAATGTGTATTACTGCCCATCTCCCCCATCGGGGGACCCTGGGCGGTTCACAATAAAACATAGTTAAAAACATAAATAAGAATTTACAATATTAATAACTAATATAAAATCCAAGCATTAAAGATGGTAATACTGGGGGGTTTCATGGGACCAGCCATCCCCAAGAGGAACTGTTGGCATTTCCCTCCCAGGCAAGCTGGCAGAACCAGGTCTTTAAGTCTTTTCGTCAAGCCAGAGTTTTCAGAAATGGAATCCCACCGTTTGGATAACCTCAGCATGATTACCAAACAAACTTGCTTATCCCGCCATGACATCTTCCTGGAGGCTTTACTAAGAAAGCAAGCAGCAATCCCTTATCAACCCACACTTGGGAGAAGGGTTCAACAGTTCAGTGGGATCTTGATAAAATCTCCTCATCTCTTAAAATACCTTGCAAGCCCTTTTAACCTCTATGGAAAGTACTTAAGCACAAAGGCTGGAATGCGCTTGATAAGAAGTCCACAGCTACTCACCTCTTTAGCCACACTATGCCAATACAAGTAGGTCTCACATGAGTCCATTTTCTCTTGGTGTAGGAATTTGCACTTGTCTGGTACAAGAAGTGCTTCGCTCACAAACTCACCCACTGGGGGAAGAGAAGAGCAAGCAGGTACTGGTTTATTACTTTGTCCTATCAAGGAATACCTGGCAATATATACCTTGATGAGGGATTTATCCTAACTATACCTGGCAAGGTAGGCTAAGATTACTAAGATTACGGTGATTCCTCTGTTCTCCCATGGATTGTGTCACTAACGGAGGACATGAAACTTAGTTTTTTTTAATCTTAATCTAACACTTCAACCCAAGGGTGGTGAACTTGGGGCTCTCCAGGTTTTTGTTGGACTACAACTCTCAGCATCCTTGACCATGCTAGCTAGGACTGATGGGAGCTAGGATCCAATAGTTTAGGATTAGGAAAGCTGCAGGTTCCACTGCATTCCATTTTGGCTCTTCTCTCTGTGGCTTAACAAGAGCGCACCTGTTTTGAAGGCATGAAAGTTTGTCCCCAAACCTGCCTGGTTTAAGGATACCTTGAGCTAGATCAGACTTTGGCCTGTATCAGACTAACTCCCATAATCCTCAGTCAAAATGGCCTGGAATTATGGGACCTGAAGTCTGACAAATATGGAAGGTATCAAGTTGCCAAAGGTTGACCAGGATAGGCAAAGGTTTGATTTGCAGAAGACAAGATCCCATCCAAGCATGTGCAAAGCAGGCAAGACAAAAAGGTATATATCTCTGGACAAGCAACAGCCTCTTCAAAACTAATAAAACTAATAAGAAATGTCTGCAACCCCAGGTTTGAAGAACCCCAAGAATTGCCAGATATATTCTGCATGTTAATTACATAGACAGACAATCTGGTGTCTTCCAGAAGTTTTGGACTGCAACTCATGATTCCTTGTCACTGGCCATGCTGCTGTGGCCAATGGATACTGCGGCTCAAAACTACTGAAGGCTTTGAAGTTGCTTACTCTAATTATAATGCAATAAGCACTCAGACAAAAAAGCCTATCACAGCACTTTTTCCTGGAGAGAGTGACACAGAAGCCTTGTCCACAATCAGTTTCTGCCCCAACAGTACCTTCTTCATTTCTGCTCAGAAATAAAGTCCCACTGAACTGGGCTTTCTCAGAGTTAAGTGCATATAATTCTGTATTGTGAGTCTACACCAGTGTTTCTCAACAGTAACTTCAAGATGTGTGGACTTCAACTCCCAGAATTCCCCAGCCAGCATGACGTTCACACATCTTAAAGCTGGTCTACACTACTCGTTTTTAATCCTTCTGGAGCCCCCATCTGCCAAAAGGTTCCCAGGGGGCCATGAAATTATCAGGCCTTCAAGCTGATGCTTTCAAAGGTACAACACACAAGGGAATGGAAGGAATGGGGAAAATGACAACAACACATAATTTCAGTCCCAATTTTAAAGTCAGTTCTTATCATCCCCAACTGGAAATGCAAACAGTTCAGGCAGCCTGGACTCTGTGCTTACCAAGACACTGGTAGGGTACCACAATGTGCATCTGGCCTTTGCATGATGATCGGCCCTTCTTGCACCACTTGTCTATGGTGACTGGCTGCGTCCCCTCCACAGCGTTAGTGATCTGCAACTCGGGATATACCTGCAGGGAAGATGACTGTTAGTAGGGCAGAAAATGGAGGGCAGAGAAAAGCAGCTCATTCTCCCTTGAGACATTTCAAAGGGTGACGTATAGAGACACTCCGTCTCGTTCCTCTGAATGAACCCTTGGAGTTCCAGATTCCCCTCTTCCATCCAAGCATTCTACAGTTGTAGGTTTGCTTAGCTTCAGAGATGGAACGACAAGATACAAGATACTCTGTTGGCTCAGTATTACATTTGAGGGATATCAGTGGATAACTCAGGTAGGAGGAATGGAAGTGAGGCAGATTCTAAGAATGTGAGGGCTCAAGGCCTGTATCAGAGGTGGTCAGAGCCATGAGAACCCTCTGGCTTTTAGTTCGCTTTTTCTTGCATACAGTTTGCACATCCTGAAATACAGTTTACTGGCCCAAATGTACCCTGCAGGCTCTTGGGTGTCCTATATCCTAATTTATCTTCCAGAAAATACATTTTCAGAAATGTACAAACCATCTCTGAAACACTTGTATTAGTCCAATCAGGAGGGAAAACGAAACATTCTGTGTGTCTCGGGATGCAGTGGAAGTTTTGTTTGTACTGAGCAATGAGTGTGGCATAAGCTTTTGGAGGACCCCAAAAGAGCTTTTGTTTGTATGGGTTATATTGATCAATATTTACCATATTAAAAATTAAAATTAAAATGCATTTGCTGCTGCTGCTACCGCTTCTCACAGCTGTTTGATGGGGTTTTAATACTGTATTATTTTTCAACATAGGCCGGCAAATAATTTTGATTTTGCGGACCCCTGAGAGGGTCCTAGGACCACACTTTAAGAAACACTGCCTTAGATCACAGGCACGGTGCCCGTTGTTTGCATCCGATCAGCTTCTGCCTAAGTCAGCTCAGCCAATGACACAACCCTGAATGTGTTAGCGCATAGCAGTTCCTCAGTTTCCTCAGCATATATGGCGGACACGTTGCAAAAGGGTAACAAAAGGAGCTTGCCCAGTATGTCCTTGTTGAGTATTTTGGAAGTCTGCCTTCTCCCTCCGAGGAGTACTGAGCAGCATCCAGGTGAACCTTCATCTAGGTATGTCAGCTCCTTAGCCTCATTGAAGGAACAATCCCTGACATCTCCAGATCTTTTGAAGGGATGTGGGGGGTGGGGGGGGGGGAAGGACCAGATAGGAGTAGATGATGTGACTTCTTTTCCCCTCAGTTAAGCCCAGATGGAGATACTGTCACAGGGTTGGAGAAAAGCTTAAGATGAACTGAAGGTTGTTTTCTGGGTTTCTAGGACTACCAGCAGAAGACCTGTTGGTAGATTAGAAAGGAATAGGCCTGGTGGAGACTGTAACCAACAGAAGGCTGAAGATTAAAAATATGGGTTTGTGGGTACAGCAAGATTGTCAGCAGGAGGAGTGGCTCAGGGGAGCAGTGATGGAAGAGTAGGAAGGGGTGATGAAATCAGGAGAACGGGTAGATGGGGAAAGAAAAAAGCCTTCGAAGGATGGGAGGAAGATTGGGGGTGTGCACGTTTATGAGTGTGTGTGTGCACGTGTGTGTGTGTGTGTGTACCTCCTGGCAGTAGCTCCGGATCTCCTCGGTGGTCCGAAAGCAGGTGCGAGTGCCAATGGCATCGGGCTCCCAGTGCCCTGTCTGGACGTTGAGATGCAGGACCAGTTTCCCACAAAACATGGCCACTTGGGGGGTCCCCAGGGTCGGCTCAAGTGCTGCTCCCATCCCCTGAAAACACAAAAGGAGGGGTGAGGGTTAGTCAACATGTCTGGCAAAGGCACCAAGCAGACGCGCTGGTCACCTGGATGGGCCCCTCCGGGCAGTTCTGGCTGGGGTAGGACCACACCCAAGGTGACATCGAAAGGGCCTTGTCTGCCACACATGGCTCTTTCACGTCAGCAAAGCCCCCCCCCAGGTTTTGTTTTGTTTTTTACATCTGCCTGCTCTTTTGCTCCTTGCTGTCTCTTTTCCCACCCCTCCCATCTTTGTTTGCACCATCTCTCTTTCTGGCGTCTCCTCCTCCAGTAACCACCAGGATGTTGTTGCTGTGGTAACCGCTCCCAATGGAGTTGCCAGATCTTCTCTGTTGCCATGGAGACCAGCTCCCAGATGGAAATTAATACTGCATCACCAGACCCTTCCCTCCACCGTTTCTCTTCTCAGGGTCCACCTCCACTTGCTGGCCCTTCCTTCTCCTCCTCCTCTCCTTCTTTCTTCCTTTCCTCACCTTTCTTCCTCTTCCTCTCTCTGCTCCTTCTTCCATAAGACTCCCCATCCTCTTATCCACCCCTCTACCATCAGCTTCTTGCAGCATCTCAGCACTGGTGTTGGGAACCATCTCTCACCAGAGGGCCAAAGCTGGCAAATTTTGGTTGGATTTGGTTGGACATTTGATCCTGAACCCGAGTTAGCAAAACACAAGGGCTGTGTTCCCACAACATGCTATTCCCAAGCACACAGCATTCTAAGACAATGGCTGGGTTCCCATTCACACGTTGTACTGCAGACTATCAAAACCTATTTTAGCCTAGTCTAGTGGATTGTGCTCAGTCCAAGTGGAACGGGCGGGCGCTGGCTGGGTCCTTGCCTTCTTAATTCTATCCGTCCCTCCTTCCCGCAGGTGCCTCAGGCTGAGGAACAAAGCTGCTTCCATAACTTCACCCTACCTACCAAAGCAACAAACAAGCATCTGTTCACACAGCATCACCAGGCTAGCAAAATCAGAAACAGCTTTGGACCCAAATACTGGAAGCAGTAAAAGAGATCCTGGCTGTGGTTGGGAAAGGCCAGGAAAAGCAGTCTTTGAAGATACAGGAAGAGAGCTTATTTTAAGGGTGGGTGCTCCAGTAGAACCTGGGAACGAGCTTGAGGTCAGGCCCTGCGGAGTGGGGAGTTCTGGGGCTGTGGATGACCCAGAGGAGAAGAGGCTGCAGATTCCTCTTTCCCTCCATGCCACTCCCACATTCTCTGCAGCCCCACTTTGGGCTGATTTTCACCAAGGATATCAATTCCCCTTTTCTGGAAAGCAACAATTTAGTTTAAAAATCAGGAATTCACCCCCCTCCTGACTTCTTATACATGAAAGAGAGGTGGGAAACACAGGAGGGAGAGTAAGTGGGCTGCATCCAGGCCATGTGCAACCCACCTTTTCCTGGGGAGGGGCTGGGTGGGGGAGGGCACATAAAGGAGTTTTTTAATGGAGGGGCAAAGGAGAAATGCGGCCTGGATTAAGCTGGATCTCGTGGCTAAGCTGGTGCTTTAAGTGATTAAGCAGCTGCTGCAGTTTGATGGAAAGCTGACCACCGGACTAGACATCAAATGCAGGGTTGGGAAAGGGAGGGAAGAGAGGGAGAAATGGAAACAGCGGAGTGGATTCCCAGTTGAGTGCCTGCCTGCCTGCCTGCCTCTAAAAATAACCAAGGGATGGCAGGAAGGTGGAAGCTGGCTTGGGGAGGAAGTGGTTAATCGAGACAGGATTAATACAGTACAGGAGCTCTAATCCCAGCTCCTGTCCCCCCCCCCACACTGGCATTTAGTGAGGTGAGCTAGAAAGGGAGGAAGCATCAAGCTGATTTCCCCCTTCCTCCAGGCTCCAAGGTTCTCTTCTGGCGGTAGCAAAGGCAGCCAGGAGAAGAGGACCACTGCAGAACAAGCAAGGTGGGACTTCTCCCAGCCTTGCTTCGCCTTTTGCAACAGGACAAAATGCAACTCTTCCAAAAGTGGGTGGGGGAGCTTGCAAAAGGAATAAAAGCACCAGAACAGGCTTATCTCCTCCTCCTCCTCCTCCTCCCCGTCCCCTTACCACTGTTGGAAGCTGCTTCCCCTAGTCCCCCACCCCTCTCTTCCCCTCTCTTCTCCAGCTGATTCAAGGCCAGGCTTGGTGCCTCATGCTGCTCCAGCTGACCGGGCAAGATGCTGGAGGAAGGCTGGGCTCCTGGCCAACCCAGGAGCAGCAGCGCAGGGGTGCAAGGGGTGAGACAAAAGGAAGATGGCCCTCCTGCAGGCCTGAAGAACAGGGAAGGGGTGAGCGGAAGGCGAGGGAGATTGCTGGGCCGTTGCACACCGAAGGAGTAGGGTGGGGAAATGACTGGTCCTTGCTGTTGGATTATGTCCCTCTTGGCAGAGGTAGAAGGGCACCATTTTTCCAACCCTTCTCAGGGCTCTAGTCTTTAAGGGAGGTCCCTACTCAGTTGAAAGCCAGGCAAAGCTGGGATGGGGAATAGCCAGGGCCAAAGGCTAGGGAGGAGGCGACCATACGGCAAACACTCACTTAGAGCCTCCATATGGCAGAATCCTGCACAGCCTCCATTTGGATAAGAATGAGACTCATAAGGTAAATTCCTCTCCAGTCCCACTGTTATCTTAAGTCGGGCCAGGGCCGCAACTAGGGGGGGGGGCAAAATGACGCGGGGGGGGGGGCGCCAAAAATGACAAAATAACCCATGGGGGGGCGCGGAATCCATGTTTGCCCCAGGTGACACAGACCCTAGTTCCATCCCTGTTCAAAGATCCCACCCCGTTGCTGATGCATTAGAAATTGTCCTCCCTGCTTTTTAAAGTACCTTAAGCTGCATTCCAATTTTGAAAACAAAGTCATTTGATTGCATTTATTTGGCGGCCCTTTTACTGTCCTTTTTATTATTGAACGGCATGCGGTTTCAGCTGTTGTTTGTATTCCCCTAAGGGAAACAAAGGTGAAGTCATATGTTTCCCAAACACTAGTAAGTCAAGCAGGGAGATCTAAGGGCGGCATCGTGCTAGGAGCAACCTCGGTTGACTTTGTCTCCTACAGGAGGAAAAGGCTGGGTTGGGATCTCTTGGATTCCTTCCCCCCAAAAAAGATAACATGAATTGCACCGCTGAATACAGATCGAGGTCTCTGAACATTGTGCCTGCATTCACAGCCAGCCCTGTACCTCTGATGGTCATGCACAAAAATCACAGCCCTTTCACTAACAGGGTGCAAACATCGTGGCCAGCTAAGCTTCCCTGAACCACAGTTTATAGACTAAGCTGCAACTGCCTGGGTTCACACATATCATGAAACCACAAAGCATAGCTTACAAACCACAAAGATGAAGTTCCTATGACATACTACACCAAAATGAAGCAAACCATCTTATGGCTAATCATGGTGTATGAACCTAGCCTGAATGTCCCCATCCTCTGGAAACATTGGCTCCATTGAGCTTCTCCTCTCAATGAGAGACAGCATGTGCCAACATTAAATGTTCTTGTTCAGGATTCTTTTCAGCCATGGCCTCTTCCATCATACTTCCTCCCTAGACAGGCATTTTCTGGCCATCCATCAAACATCCTCACTCCTCACTCAGCTATTTCAGCCACTTTCCATAAGGACTCCCTTCCTCCCTTCCTCCCTTCCTCCCTTCCTCCCTCCCTCCCTCCCTCCCTCCCTCCAATAGATCCCCAGTGGTACCAATCTCCTATGAGTGGACCGTGTCATTTTGGCTAACTAAAGATAAGTCCATGTACAATGGGACGGCTAGGCTAAGAATCTTCCTAACCTAGTGGCTTTTCCAATCAGCAGAATGCAGTAACAACTGGCATTCTTGTGGGGTTTAAAGTAGCTGTGCAGGTATCACTGATCACAAAAGAAGCTGTGTTTAGTTCCAGAACAAGGAGCCGTAAGAGGTAGGAGGGGAAGGTTCACTTATGCCTTGCTCAAGAAACATGTTTGCTACTCAGCCCAGATTTGCCACAGTGCTATCTAGGCAATTTTGCAGGAGACATTCCACCCCACAGCCAGGGTCCCCCAGATCCCCCTGATCCAAACACAGTTTTGCAAGAGAGCAAAACCCCCTCCCTGCATAAGAGAAGAAGTCTCTCCCCTCTGACAAAATTCAAATGCACAAAATCAAGGCGTTAACCCTTTGGTGCAGAATTTGACCCAATGGAGAGAGAAAGATGCTCTCAGATCATGGGCAAGAATCCCATCCTGGGATTTTCTAAAGAGAGGGGGGCTTGAAAAGCTGGAAGCTTCTGTCACTTTTCCTTGAAGGATCCCCACACTTCTGAATGAGGTCTTTCAACAGGCCAGGCTGCAGGAGGATGGGCTGGTCCTATCACTCAGGGCTTGGGGTAAAGGAGTGAAGGGGCTGCACTGACCAAGCCTAATGGCAATGTTTACATGCAGTGATGAGAATATTTGTGATGAGAACGGCTGATGCCCACTACCTCTTATTAAAATTGTAATACGCATACTGGGTCTCCAGATTTTGGAGCAGAAGGGCTAAAGTCCCTTGTATGGGAGATGGGCGGGGAATTAATTAATTAAATAAATAAATAAATAAATAAATAAATAAATAATAATAATAATAAAGTGAGAGGTGTTGAACTCCTGATTCCAAACCATTTTGCCCAATAAACGATCCATATAAAAATGCTGATGATGCCGTGGAAGGAATAAATGATGGCTACGGGAGACCCCATACAAGGCCATTTACCTCCCTCTGAACCTCTAGCCATGGTTTTATGGGTTGTCCCCCAAAGAGGGTGGCTAGCTGTGAGCACATTTGGCAGGATTTCAGCCAGCACCAACAACTACCCGCTAGGCTTTCCCTGTTGGAGAGTTGAGACAAATCCTGTGGTCTCCATCCTAAAGGCTAGAGGCATCTAGTCTTATTTCAAACCAGACTTCTGGCTATTTGGCCCCTACAAGGAGGGCGGCATCTCCTTCACTCCCACTGCTGCTCTAAAAGGCCTGTGGAAGCCATAGGTCTCTGTCCATGTTGGCCTGGTGCATCAGTTTCTCCTAAGGACCAGTCCATCCATTAGACTAGTGTTTCTCAAGCTCAGCAACTTTCAGATGTGTGGACTTCAACTCCCAGAATTCCCCAGACAGCATGGCTGGCTGGGGAATTCTGGGAGTTGAAGTCCACACATCTGAAAGTTGCCAAGGTTGAGAAACACTGCATTAGACAGAGCAAGGCAGATGAACACGATTCTCTGTGTTAATATATCTTGGCCAATGTTGGCTTCATGCCCTATGACTATGTGAGGATGGGGGAATTTGCAAAATATCATGGGTCCCCTCATAAAACCCCAACAATAACAAGTCCACGGGGCTCATTTATAGCAACAAGCCTCCAGTGGATGTTACTTGGAAACCTGCCACCAGCTTATGAAATGAGAGGATAGCCGTTGGCTCTCAAATGTTGACCACAGTCACTCTCTCCCCTCTTGAGGAAAAGGTTGCAATGGATTGGGGGCGGGGGGGGGGGAAGGAAAAGATTTGAATGAGGACAGGGCACCTGCCCCTGCCAGATCACTTCCCACTTCGGAGCACCTGGGCTGGATGGGTGGGGTGGATCTCCCTCACACACCGCGAATCCGGGCAGGAATAGCACACAAAGCAGATGCCAGCTTCTCCCGAGGCTCGGCGCTGGGCAGGCAGGGCAACGGCAGAGGGTAACGATTTAGCAGGCTTCCCACCCCCCCAAGTCGCCTTGCCCGGCCATCGCCGATGGGTGGCCTTCCCCAACCGGGCGCCCTCCAGATGTGAGGGCTGGGGCTGACAGAAGGTGGAGTCCCACCCAGCTGGAGGGCAGCGGGGCGGGGAAGGCAGACGTGCGCTTTCCTCTCCCCTCCATTTCCCCCGCCTGGGATTTCCCGACAAGCGCTTCCTTTCTCGCCCTCCCCTGGGAGGAACGGAGACGGGGAGGGGTCTCCGAGCAGGTCCCTTCCCCGGTCCGGCGTGACCTTGGGCAGCCCCTTCCCCTTCTCTCAGCCCCACCTTGCGCGCCGAGTCTACCCCCCCCCGGCCGCCCCCTCCGGAGGACGCGCGCGGGGCTGGGCAGGCGCTGCCGGCGCGCGGTCCGGGAGGGTCGGGGCTCAGCCCGCCCCACCTCCGCGACGGGCTCACCTGGGTGTTGGCTGCGCCTCCGGGCCCGGGGCAAGAGCCCAGCAAGAGCAGGGGCGCCAGGAGCCAGCGCACCGCAGCCCAGCCAGCCGAGGCGCATCCCGTCGAGCCAGCCATGGCTCGCCCCGTCCGCTCTCGCTTGGCCGAGGGCTCGGGCGGGCGTTCGGGCGGGCGGGCGGCTCCTCCGCAGCGAGGCGAGGCAAAGCGGGAGAGGCGGAGGCGGGCGAGCGAGCGAAGAGGTTGCCAATGGAGTCGCCTCTCCGGGCTGGGCTGTACTAGCCTCGAGCGCTGCTGCCGCTGCGGCGGCTCCCAGCTGGGCTGTGACAGGAGGAGCTGGCCCCGCCGCCGCCGCTGTCGCCGCTCGCTTCCCCGCTGCTGCAGCCTCTGCCCGGCCCCTCCCCGGCTCGCCAGCCTCGCCCCGCCCGCCCTGCCTGCAGCGACGGAACGCCCAGGAGGGAGGGGCCGCAGGAGTCCCCGCCGCGGCCGGGAGGCGGAGCGCGCGGGCAGACCCCCGCTGGAGGAGCGGGGCGGGCCGGGCCGGGCCGGGGCGGCCGCTTGGCCGAAGCCGGAGCCGTTTCTCCCGAAGAGCCGCCGCACCGGTTCCGGAGGAGACGGCGGGCAGCCCCTTTCAGACGTTCCCAAAGGCGGGGTGGAGAGTCTCCGCCAGAAGGAAGGCGCCGCCCCTCTCCTGGCTCCCGGGCGCCTTTGAAGCCGCCTGGGCTTCAGGGCCCTGAACTGGACCGCGCGTGGTCGGGGAGAGCCGGCTGGCGAATTCGCTCGCCGCCGCCGCCGCCGCCGCCGCCCCCGCCCCGCGTTGACGGCAGCAAGCCAAGGGAGGAAGCCTGGGTCGAGGGATCAGTCCCCAATCCCGGGGCCCTGATCAGGCCAGCCAAAGAGAGCGAGTTTCCCCAGAATCTTCTGCAGAGCAGCAAGCGAGGCGGGAGGGTGATGTTGAGGGGGAGGCTGCCTTCCCTAACTGCCTCCCATCGAAGTGCCACCACCTTCTCTACCCGGCCAAGGAAAACCACCTTCCATCAGTAATAAGTGGAAGCTGACTGCAAGGCTTGATCTTGTGTCCACCCGGTGAAACATCCGAATGGGAAGCTTTCTTTCAAGACCATTTTCTAGTGGGTCTTCAAATGTGATCAGGGCTGGTCTCCCGTCTTCCTGGTTTCCCAGTAGTTCTTTGCCCATTGGCGCATGGTTGAAGGGACTGGGACCATCATCCTTCTGAGTGAGGCCCAATGTCTATCCCGCCCGCACCCTTTCAACTCAAAAACCAAGCCTCTGGTCCCAGTAGTATAATTTCCAAGTCCTGGAAAATAAATTCACATCTATTCTGCCTCGTTGGAGCTCCTCTGAAGCTCTGGGCTGATCTCTGGGCATCATACAAGAAGATAGGCTCTGAGCAATTGGAACCAGTCAGAGAAAGGTACCAATCAGAGGTGAGAATACACTTGCCGCATGTTCTCTGGCCCATACAATTTTCTTGGTTAAGTTTCTGGTATCACCTCTATCTCCAATAATGGTTCCAGACCCTACAGCACAGCTTTCCAAACTTAGTGCGTCGCAACACACAGACTAGTGTGTCACCACACAACCCGGAAGCGGCAGCGGGGGCGTGCACGGCGGCGGCGGCAGTGGCGCGCCATCAGTGCTTCCGCGTTTTAGCGGAGGCTGCCGCCGCTGCCATGCACATGCGTGCCCCCGCCGCGCCGCTGCTGCCGCCGCCGTTGGTGTGTCGCCAACGGCAGCACTTTAGAAAGCCCCACCCTACAGAGACTCAAAGACATTCTTGGAAAATAAAGTGGTTGAGGGCTACTGCCCAGCCTTGGTTTAGTCTTCGGAATATGGGTGTTTTCTAACTGGCCAGACCTCTCATAGCAACCTATTTGTGAAACAGTTCCATAGCTGCCTAAAGGTTTTCCCCTGCACAGTCGTGTCCGACTGCAGGGGCCGGTGCTCATCTCCGTTTGTTATCCGCAGAGCCAGCGTTGTCCGAAGACGCTTCCACGGTCATGTGGCCGCATGACGTGCGCGGAATGCTGTTACCTTCCCACCGAAGTGGTACCTACTCATCTACTTGCATTTGCATGCTTTCGAATTGCTAGGTTGGCAAGAGCTGGGGCGAGTGCGGGAGCTCACTCCGGCACATGGGGCTAGGGATTCGAACCTCCGAACTTGCGATCTTCAGATCAACAAGCCTGTCGTCTTACCCGCTGAGCCACCACGCCCCCTAGTGTTTGGATTAAGCATGGTTAACCCCAATACTGAGGTTACACAACATCTGAATCTGAATATTCCATCTTTAGGTAAAGGTAAAGGTTCCCCCCGCACATTTGTGCAGTCGTGTCCGACTCTAGGGGCCGGTTCTCATCTCCGTTTGTTAGCCGAAGAGCCAGCGTTGTCCGAAGACGCTTCCACGGTCATGTGGCCGCATGACGCACGAGGAACGCTGTTACCTTCCCACCAAAGTGGTGCCTATTCATCTACTTGCATTTGCATGCTTTCGAATTGCTAGGTTGGCAAGTGTCAGGGTTCTGGTGAGAATCCTGCCATTTCTTTTTGCATTTACATGAATACAAGTTTTTGAAAGACAAATGCCATAATCAGTAAATAAATCAAAATAGTCAGGATCTGGCTAGACTGAAGCATTTAAGGTTGTAATCCCAAACAGTCATTAGGAACCAAGTCCCACAGATTAATAGGAATTAAGTCACTTGTTGAGATGGGCGGCTATAGAAATCAAATCAAATCAAATCAAATCAAATCAAATCAAATCAAATCAAATCAATAAATAGTGAGTAAACCTTTAATAAATATTCATTTTCTCCAACTGAAATGCAAAAAAAAAACCCTTTTAAATCCATGGCCTACCTTTACTACTGAAATGAACAGTAGTAAAGTAAAGGTAAAGGTTTCCCCCACACAGTTGTGTCTGACTCTAGGGGCCGGTGCTCATCTCCGTTTGTTATCCGCAGAGCCAGCGTTGTCCGAAGACGCTTCTGCGGTCATGTGGCTGGCATGATGCGTGCGGAACGCTGTTACCTTCCCACCGAAGTGGTACCTATTCATCTACTTGCATTTGCATGCTTTCGAATTGCTAGGTTGGCTTCCATATTTCCATAATTCCATAATTCCATAATTATTCCGTAGCTGCCTACTGGAGCCAAAATGGCTGTGGAGCCTGGCAAACATGACCCAAGCAACTGGAAACATAGGGTTTGATTTAAAGAACTGGGCATGGTTAGCCTTGAAAAGACTGAGAAGGGCTAGGATATCTTCTAGGAATCTCACATGGAAGAAAGCTACAGTGTAGTCTTTATTTTCTTTAAATGCTGAACAAAAAGAAATGGATTCAAGTTCCAAGAAGGCAGAGGCTGGCTAGAAAAAGGCTCCTAACAACGAGAACATTCATCAATGGATGGAATGAATGTTCCAAAGAGGTGATGGAGTCTTCTTTCCTGGCTGGGGAATTCTGGGAGTTGAAGTCCACACATCTTAAAGTTGATAAGGTTGAGAAACACTGGTAAATCCATGTCATATATCATCTAGGTATATTAAGTTTGGGACAGGTAGTGGCAGAATAGGCCGATGCTACCTTCTTAGCCTTCTGGAAGGGTGTGGAGACCTAGATCTTCCCTCAAGCAAGGATGGGAGTTGAGACCAGCATATGTGTAGTTTGATATGGGATTGTTATGGCACCTTGGCTGGAGTGTGATGGTTTTTTAATCTTGTGGGGTTCCTATTTTTATTTTTTTCACGTATTCCTAATGACTTGAAGGTTGTTAGCCTCCCAGGGTTATATTGTATAAGATGTATAAGATATACATCTTTTGAATGAAAATGAATGAATGAATGAATGAATGAATGAATGAATGAATGAATGAATGAATGATCCGCTGGTGCTAGTTTGGCAATGTCTTGTTTTCATGGTCTGGTACTCACATTCACACTTCCATGTTCGTTCATTCACCTTGGAATATGACTTGCTTGTGTGAATGATCCTCTCCCAGTTCTAACTACTGCAGGCAGAAATGGCACATCGCCTGATGGTTTTAGAAAAATCTCCACATTAGCTGTGATTCATAACATAATGAGCAAAATCAAGGAAACTAGGAACAGCCCATTTTTAATATAAAATATGTTAGATCTCTTATTTTTATCCCCAAGCTGTAAGAAGCTTTAGCCCACTTTAGATTTAACCATCTGGGTCCAATAATTTATGGTTTGTTGAACAAGAACGAGTGTTGAAGACCACCCTCCCTTTATTGTTTTTCCTTTCTTCTCATATGCCATCATGCAAAAAACTTTTTGGGATTTGCTAAACCAGAAGTGTCTGTTATGGATGACTGCAGCAAATTATATATGCTTTTGTCTTTGGAATGGGCCCAGAAAGTTCAGCTGGTCCTACAGGACAGCAAAATAACTGAAGAGCCAGTTTGGTCTAGTGCAGTGTTTCCTAACCTTGGCAAGAAGATGTGTGGACTTCAACTCCCAGAATTCCCCAGCCAGCTATGCTGGCTGGGGGAATTCTGGGAGTTGAAGTCCACATGTCTTAAAGTTGAAAAGTTTTTCAATCTTAAGGTTGAAAAACACAGGTCTAGTGGTTAAAGCACCAGGCTACTCAGGAGACCCTGAGTTCTAGTCCTGCCTTAGGCATGAAAGCCGGCTGGGGGACTTTGGGCCAGTCGCTCTCTCTCAGCCCTAGGAAGGAGGCAATGGCAAACCACTTCTGAAAAACCTTGCCAAGAAAACTGCAGGGACTAGTCCAGGCAGTCTCCGAGAACCGGACACGACTGAACAGATTAAAAAAAAATCTGATTGAGAAGACTTCAGATGGGTTTGCTGGGAATTTTGCAGTTGGTTTCCAGCACATCTGCTGCTGAGAGAAAGAACAATTCTAGTGCTCTTTCGACTTCGGGCATTGCTGTCTGCTTGTTTTGTTTCGAGGCTCTTGAACTCATTTAGCATGTTGGGCTCATTCTGTGTTTGTGTGTGTATTGCTTTTTGTTTGCTGCAGAGGGCCCAGAGCAGGGAATGGATTGTCAACTGGGCTGTTAACAAGCAAACAAACAAACAATAAAGAGTGGCGTGATGTGTTTTGCAAATGAGGACATGAAAACCCACAGACTGAAGGTTGACTCAAAATATAATCCTCTTAAACAGCAAAATTATCCAGCCTCCAGCTTAAATGGCAGCAGTGCAGGAAATGCATATTCAGCAGCCAACGAGCCTCATCACACCACCTTGTTCTTTTTGTATACCATTAACCCACCATTTGAACAAACTACCATAAAGCCAGGATGTGGCGGATGTAAGATGTCTGCTGGTGCAGAAGAAAAGATGCCACACAGGAGAAGCTATGGTCGTCTTCCTTGCTGGACTACAATTCCCAGCACTCCTAGCAAAGTGAGGGCTCCTGGGAGCCATAATTCAGCACCTTCCAGAGCCCACAGCATTCCTAGCCCTAGACAGCAGCCAACATTACAATGTAGGCATCAAACAAATTGGCTGGGTTGGATTCCCACAATGTACTTGATTCTAAACCCAGGTTAAAAAAACACTCATGTTCACATCCATTAAGCCCAAACAAACCATCTGGTGGCTTGATGTAATGGTTAATACATCATGCCAAGATGACTGCTTGGGTTCCTATAACAAGCAGAACCACAAACCAACCCTATTTTAGCCTAATCTAACAAGTTATCTGACCCCAAGGAGGGTTATAGAGTGTTCCGCAACCTCAGCCATTTTAAGATGTGTGGACTTCAACTCCCAGAATACACCAGCCAGCATTGCTGGCTGGAGTATTCTGGGAGTTGAAGTCCACACATCTTAAAATGGCTGAGGTTGAGGAACCCTGTTATAGAGTGTTCCGCAACCACCTAAAAAAGGCAGAACAGGTTGCGTGATTTGCTCCATCGGAACCTGTTTAGGAAATCACAGCTGCGGATTGCTTTTCTAGCTTTCTCCTCTGAGTGTGCAGAGGTGTAGCCTATGCATGTCTTTTTGCTCCCCCACCCCCAAATCTACATACTGTACACTCCCAAGTTTCAGGCACATTACCAAGCAGATGGTGAGCAGCTTCGGCTGGAAGCAGTATTGATCATCTTGGGGGGGGCTATGGGGGCTGTGGATGCTATGGCTGAATCCAGACAATTTATTCACCCCTTAAAGAGGCAATCCTGGTTATTAAAGCAATTTTCTGCATGCAGGAATCTGCACCATCCATGCAGGATGCAGAGGTCATGGAACCTGCTTACTGCAAATCTGCTATCTCAGGCTACCATATCTGGGCTGTAAAGTTGCCGACAGCCACTAGATGTCAGCAAAGAGAATCCTATATCCCTTCCAGGGGTGTCCACAGTATGGTCAAGAAAGTCAAGATGGCCACCACAACAGTGCAATCGAAGCTCCACCTGTTTTTATGTGCGTGACACCTGCTATTCATCTAAAAATTAGGTGGAGCTCTGATTGCACCGTTGTGGCCGCCATCTTGACTTTTTTGACCATACCCTGCAGACATCCCTGATCTTTTTTCTCCCCTAGTGGTTGTCTGAAGTTGCAGCCCAGATTGGAGAGCCCTACTGTTTACTACCTTTACTATCTTTATACTGCAAACAGGACAATTTCCGTCCAACTGCGGCTCGCAATTTAATTGGTTTTTGTCAATGGCTTTTTGGAAGTCTGTGACGGTAACATCACTAAAGGGCCAAGACTGAAACGTTTGTCCTCTTTTTTTGTGCATGGGGAGGGGGAGGGGAGGGGGAGGGGGAGAACCATGCATATTTGTATGCCAGGGGAGACTGTACTCAGAGTAAGTATGTTTACCAGAGTTCTAGGCATCTATTTTAGGATTTAATATGTGAAAAAAATGTGCCAATTGGGTTGTTCAAACTGGGGAGGGGGGAAGGCTCCAAAAAATTGGATCTGGGGGGTGGGGCAGGCATACATGCACATGATCCACAATTTCTCATCCTAACTGCCCCAAAGGGGCACCCTCTGAATTGCAGGCCCCGGTTGCTCTTAGATTTGCACACTCCGGAGAGAGAAGACAGGGAAGCGATCTGTTCTGCTATGTGCTGACTCCTGATCCACATCTCTGTAGTCTTATCATAATCCATGGACTGCTTAGAATGCTTAGTCCAATCTTTGAATCCAATGAAAACCTAATCCAATGGCTGACCTCACTCTCCAGCGGCCTGCTGGCTTCTCCTGCAGCCGTAGAGATAAAGATTGATCTCTTTATCAATCATCCCCATTGGTGACTCCTTATTGGCAATGACTTAATATTGCATGACGTGATCCACTTGGCTGAATTAAGTCACCATCTGCCAGAAGAAGCCCTGCAGTGCTGGAATTATTCAATCGTGCTGCATTTTTCTCTCCGTGCTGCATTTGTGGCAGTTCGGAGCAGAAAAATCTTTTGTCCCCATTGAATGGATTGGAGTGCAACGAAGGGAGGACAGGCAGCAAAAGAGATACAGAATAAAAATGGTGATTTCTTTGAAGGAGGGAATGGGGTGCTCCTGATGGATTCTTCCTGTGTGGAAATTTGGCAAGTTTCCCCCCCCCTAGCTCACAGATGTAACAGCGAGAAAAGGCTGAATAGCCAAATCTCTTTGTTGATGCATCTGCTTGGAACAGTGTGTCCCAACCTCAGCAACTTTAAGACGTGTGGACTTCACCTCCCACAATTCCCCAGCCAGCAAGGGTTAGGGTTGGCTGGGGAATTCTGGGAGTTGAAGTCCACACGTTTTAAAATTGCTGAGGTTGAGAAACTGGGTTGGAGGGAGAAACCTGGCCATCAGGTGGATAGGTGGGAGGAGAAACAATGACAGTTTCAAGGAAATCGACAAGTAAAATGCCGCCTAGCATGGGAGGGAAAAGGCAATAGCTCCTCCTGGGGGTGGTTAGTATCATAATACCCTCCTTATTGTTTAAGATTAATTCGCCACACTGGATTTTATATTTATATTTATTATGTCATATTTATTTATATTGTATTTTAATCTTCTTTTTATTGTAAACCGCCCAGAGTCCCCTGTTGGGGGAGATGGGCGGTCATATAAATTTAAATAATTAATAAAAATAAAATAATAAAAAAATAAAATAAAATAAAATAAAATAATAAAATAAAATATAAAATAAAATATAAAATAATAAAATAAAATAAAATAAATAAATAAATAAAATAATAAAATAAAATAATAAAATAAAATAAAATAAAATAAAATAAAATAAAATAATAAAATAAAATAATAAAATAAAATAAAATAAAATAAAATAAAATAAAATAATAAAATAAAATAAAATAAAATCAGACAAAGAACTGTCCACAATGGGAGAAGCCTGCTGCTACTTTGGGGGGAAATTTGCTGCTTTTTAAAGAAAAATGACATGACTGCTCCTACACTTTGGAGCAAAGTATATTGCTTCTAAAAGCGTGTAAGTAGAGTGGAGCTCAACTCATGATTATACATGGACACATCCATGTATATAAGCTGAAGCTGGCACACCAGGAACCAATTTTCTCGAGACAGGATCCCCTGAACCATTCCAACTCTATTGTTCTGTGATTCTAATCACGATGCAAACATGCCTAAATTGCGGTTGCCTCTCATACCAGGAAGAAAGCAGTGTAATATCCTTGGTAAGGCAGGAGGGAAAAGCTCAGGATTCATACCTTCAAGGCCAGGCTGTAGTCAGTCTTTTGTTGCCAAGAGAAGTAGTAATGTGTATTTGACTTTCTTTGTATCTACAATAAAGCAACTTATCCAGCTGTGTCAGTTTGTGAAGGAATAATTAATAATAATTAATAATTAATCTGCTGTTATTGGATTCAGGGTTGAGTTTCTGGTGATTAGAGATTTATTGCTTTGTCTGGTGAAGCATGACATCATGTAGGTTTCTTGAGAACAATATGGAAACTGTGTTCCTCTGGGGTGCTTTTTTCAACTGTCCAACCTGGGCTACTGTACAGCCCTAGAGTTTCTTAGTGGTCTCCCATCCAAGAACTAACCATGTTGGAGCCTGTTTAGCTCTTCCAAGATCAGCCAACACCATCTAGGTCCTCACAACTAAATCCACAATCCAACATCAAGCATGGAAAAATGACCTGATATGGCTCAATGGTGCATCTGCCAAACAGATTAAAAAGAACATGCTGGTAAATTCTGCTTCTGGATGGCTGCAGACCAGCAGGGCTGAAGTGAAGATCAGGAGATGCTTGCGAGTGATGAGAGAGAATGGCTGTATTCACACCACACACTTAACCTGCTTACTGAATTAATTTCCCTGTAAAGTTCATCCAACACATTTAGCCATATACTAACAGGATAGGCTTGGTTTTTCTAACATGCTAAGCTACAAGACTGCATCACAAAAACTAACCAAGTTTAGCATTAATGAAGCTCAGTGTGATGTGTGAATACAATCACTAGGTTTCTAACTGATTTGATTTGAGGTGTTGTGTGAATACAACCAAGAAACTGAAACCAGTTTGAGGGATATTGCTCCAATTCTTTTCCTTCCTTGCTCTTTGTTCATCGCTCGATGGTCTCTGGCTCTTTTTTTTTTAAGACTGGCAGAGAGACAGGACCCAGTGTTTGATTTCCAGCTCTGAAGTTGTGTTTTTTATTCAAGGTGGGGAAATCAAACAATGCTATCAGATTGCAACTTAAGTTTCTATTTCACCTAGTTTTATTGGATGGACTCCAGATATAGTCACATTAGAACAAATTCATTGAAATCACTTGGGTTTTGCAATTCTCTTTCAGATTTATTCTGGAATTTATTTTGATGAGTTATTTTGGATCTGATTAAATCTGGAACCAATCTGATGCTTCCCTGGCCGTGAAAAGTTTCCCCTATCATGACTATGTTTCAAATTGCCACAACAAGGCACAACCACAGGGCAGAGTGCTAATTTGGGTGTCAATTAGCAAGCGGATGTGTTTATTGTTGTGTAAAAACCACAAGAGATGACACCAGATAAACTGCAGTTCAAACAAGTTTGTAGACAGAGCAAACAGACTGAGATTGTAAAGAATTAATGTAATCTGTATAATAAATAAGGTTTAGCAATCCCAACTGTTGGTAAATTTAGTGTTTGTCTGGTCTTCTCAAAAGCTTTGTTTGTAATTTGACTGAACCTCACACTTGTGAATCCATTTTGAAGGAGTTAGTTTAAGCTTATTAATGTGTCACTGAAAAGACTGATGAAGTCAAAATACATAGGTTCTAATTAACATTTTTTGAACAACTTTATGCCATAATGCAGAGCTTTCCAAGCTTTTCATGTTGGTGACACACTTTTTAGACATGCATCATTTCGCGACACACTCTTACAGCAGGGGAGCCAGGCACTAGGACCTGCGTGGAATCACAGCAGGTTTGGAGGCAGCAAGGCAGAAGGCAGGCACTAGGACCTGCGCGGAATCCTGGCAGGCCTGGAGGCAGCAGCAGCCGGGACACACCCAGACACTGCAGCCGACACACTAACGTTCCTGACACACAGTTTGGAAAGCTCTGCCATAATGTATATTCCATTATATTATTGGGAATTCTTTTGTCCTCTACTTTTCTAGTGCATATGAAAATGTGTAAATTGCCATTTATAGCCAGTTAGGGTTATTCATCTGTGCATTTTGTTTTCCTGTTGTGCACTTATATATGCAAGAAAGGTAATCTAGTTCTAAAGTTCTGGTTTATATAACTTGTTCAATTTCAGTTGCACCTGGGATATTACTGTGGCAGTTTTACGTTCAACAGGTTTATTTTTTATTTTCACTAGAAGGCCAAATTCCTATGGGAGTAATTTTTTGAGCCCCAAATTCTATGATAGTAATGGGTGGAGCCTGAAGCAAAACTGGGTGGAGACATCCATTCCTTCCTTCCTTCCTTCCTTTTCTTTTTTTATTTATTTAATTAGATTTATATTACCTTTTTCCTTCCTCCTCCTCTCCTTCCTTCCTTCCTCTCCTCTTTCCTTCTGTCCTTCAACTCACATTCCAGCCTACTGAGAAAGGGACAACTTCCTTTCTGAGTTGAGGGTTTGCAAAGAGATTTGAAATGACACTGAAAATCAACTACCCTTTTTGTTTGTGGGTTGTGTGGCAACCCATTGTCATTTATATCTTCGTCCCCAAATGCATCATGGGAAGCATTTCGCAAGCCCTTGGTATGCAGCCATGATGAAAAATAATATATTTGGCTAACAGCAACAGCAACAACAAGATCACAATGAAGCCATTTAAACCATTTAAGTATGGCTGATTATGCTAGTGAGAAGCAGAGAGAGTCAGCAATACCTCATTCTCTCTTCTATTTTTTCCCCAGACATGAAGATAGTGTGACATCAGCCCCATCTGGTAGCAGCAGCAGTGGCACACCAGAATTTCTGTGAAATATGTGCACATGGACGTATGTGCTGCGAGGCCCTAAGAAGGAAACCTTCTAGCGTGTGTGTTGCTGAATGATATAATTTCTTTTGCTTTCCTGCGGTAGAAAAATCACTGTAAAAACCATACACTAAACCAGCTTTCCCTGTTCTGGTGCTCTGCAGATGAACTAGCACTTCAGTTCCCAGAATTCCTGGGCCATGTGGGCTTGGAATGTTGGGAACTGAAGTCCTAAAACATCTGAAGACATCAGGTTGGGGAAAGCTATACCTTTCTCCAGAAATGATGAAACTCGGGAATGACATAACTTTTAAATGAGATTGTGCACGCTCCCCACCTTTACGAGCCATTTGGGTGATGGGGGAAACACAGCCTTTATAAGTGGCAAACACGGATGTGGCAGGAGTTTCCAGGGGAAATGACACAATTGCAGAATAAAGATCGGTTGGAAAATATTCCAAGTGAAGACCATTCCTCTGCCCTCTGTTGCTAGCCAAATACGTTCTAACAAATCATGTGTTCGACCTTTGGTTTGCTGAACAAACCACAGCATCCTCCAGTTTCACATCCAGAAGCCATAAACGTAATTGAGGAACTGCAGCGGTCACACATCATGCTGAGCAATATGCAAATATATCACATTATGATTCATCAGGACTCAGATCTATCACAACCTGCCACTGAGATCTTAAGGTGCAGAAGTTAGCCCATTACGCCTACGATTTTAAAAGGAGAGAGTTTGAAACTGAGACCTTAAGGCATGCCAGGCATTAGAGCCAGGTGCTGCGATGCCTCTTTCGAGGAAATTCCTGCCAACAGGAATTGGGTTGTGCCCAAAGGGAGGGAAGGTCAAGAGTATGATTTTTTTTGTGTATGAAAGGAAATGTTACACATTAGAAGGAATCATTTTGTTCTAACAAATTCAAGCTGCATCAGCCTGCCCTCTTGTGTAAGACCATGGAGTTAATGTTAATACTTCAGGGTGGTTTTTCTTTTCTTTTGAGAATGCAGAACTGGGCAATGTGTACTGTAGTTTCCAAAGAAGATCCACCTTTCATTTTAAAACTGAAGATTCTAGTCCTCATGCACTGCAGAGATGATTCTGAAATGTAATGGGTAATAGACTGTCTGAAATGCCAAAAGCCAAAGATATGAGAGCATAAGCTACTGGTAGTTTCAGGCGCTCTATGTCCTTTATAGCAGAAATGGTCTCTATAATTCGCATAATTTAAACCTATTTCAGAATTCAGTTCTTGGTGCAAAATCTAGATTGGACAGGTGTTCATTTCCTCTTTCTCTTTTAAGAGCATAGGGTAAAAAGTAAAGGTAAAGGTTCCCCCCGCACATTTGTGCAGTCGTGTCCAACTCTAGGGGCTGGTGCTCATCTCCGTTTGTTAGCCGAAGAGCCAGCATTGTCTGAAGACACTTCCACGGTCATGTGGCTGCATGACACGCAGGGAACGCTGTTACCTACCCACCGAAGTGGTACCTATTCATCTACTTGCATTTGCATCCTTTCGAATTGCTAGGTTGGCAAGAGCTGGGGCGAGTGCGGGAGCTCACTCTGTCACGTGGGGCTAGGGATTCGAACCTCCGACTTTGCAATCTTCCGATCGACAAGCCTGGCGTCTTACCCGCTGAGCCACCTGTTACCTTTTTATTTCCACCCAGGCTAGGTTAATGGGGGCACATTGTGTGATGCGTGTGTAAAACACCATACCAGAGAGGTGGAGAACAAACAGCATTAGACCAGATCATCCATCACGGTGAAAGGCAGTTTCCAATTTTCTAAAATTACACCTTCTAAGTCTTTGCGTTTCTTTTCCTGCCACCAAATGCATGAAGAGAAATAACCCAGCCTCACTCTTGTCTCACGTTTTTTAAAATTAAATATAAATATTTAAAGTGTCCGTACATTTCTCATTTCCCCCTCTTTGTCTCTGAAGCACCACGGGCTCAAGCAGGCAGGGTTCTGGGCTGCCTCTGAGAGATCTTGTTTGGAAAATGCAAAAATGAAATGAAAAAGGAAAGGAGGCAGGAGAGCAACCGCGTCCTCCCCTTGAGAATGCCCTACAGGAGCATAGAAATACACTTAAGGCAAAAAGAAAAAAGAAAGGAAAAAGGAAACGGGGGAGTAATTAACTCTAAAAACCGAACAGCCATATCCATCCCCCATAGATGCACAAACAAGATCAACAGATCTTGTCAGTTTTTGGCTTCTTCCTCTCTTCCATGCTCTGCTTTTCTTTTTCCCTTAAATTAGATTTTATTCCAACAGTCCCCCTCATTTCAATGTTATATTCAGTTCCTTTCAGGTTTTCTCCTGGCATCGTGGTTGAACACTATTGCCACCTGCTGGTGAGCCTTGGGTGCTGCAGGTGCTTTCTTGGAAGTAGCACACCTTTTCTCCCTAAAACATGGCACTGCTGTTACCTAATAAAGGGGAAGGAATTTAGTTGCCTTTATATCCATTCAGGGTGCCCACCCCCACCTGCTAAAGAGGGAGAGGATGGGAGTTATTTAAACCAGCGTTTCTCAAGCTCAGCAACTTTAAGATGTGTGGACTTCAACTCCCAGAATCCCCCCAGCCAGCACAGCTGGCTGGGGGAATTCTGGGAGTTGAAGTCCACACATCTTAAAGTTGCTGAGCTTGAGAAACGCTGGTTTAAACGACAGCATCAAGCCAGGAAAACGAAAAAACAAGCATTGGGGCCCATGCGTAAAGATTTCCCAGAATCATGCGAGTGCAGGAAGGGGTGGGAGTCAAGGTGGCACATCAGTCAGTCCCACTGCTGAGGCAGCTTGATCACCATTGGATTGGTAAGCTACACTTATGGCTGATCTCCCACGAAAGCTTGGCCACCATGTGAAATCTGGATTCTTACAGGCTGAGTCACCCCCCAATGTCAGGTCCAGACCAAGGGGAGAACCTCTTGCCATTCTGGGTCCGCTTTCATGTCCTGACATGAAGAAAGACCGTCTCTCAATTGCTCCACAGCTCCAGGAGAGGCGGTTTCAGTCCGAAGAAGGCAAGCAGGAGGCCGGCCATCTTGGTTGCCAGAGTGGGCCCCTTGGCCAGCCCGCCGTTGAGCTCCCCAGAGGGTGAGACTGCCGGGGTCCTCAGGAGGAGATCGAGGACGTCAAGACTGTCCCCTTACCATTTGGAACCAGTTCCCCACAGCGATTGTCCGCTCCCGTTTCTTTCCCACCGAAGACGGAAGGAGTCCGGAAGGGGTGCGGTCCCGTCATACATGGGTCTGCATGCGCTGTTGAGCGGGGCGTCCATAGTCAGACTGCTGAGACAGGGACGTGTATGAGAAACGGGAGCAGCCCGAGGCCTTGCTGTCTTGGCCGGACTGCTCGTAGCCGCTCTCGGCCTTCTCGTAGCTGCTCGGCTTGACGTAGCTGGTGAAAGCCCGGCTATAGGGGGCAGTGAGATAAGCCGCCCCACCGTACACGTTCTCTGGAGGGAAAAGCCGCTCGTGGGTGGTGTCGTACGCGGAGCGGGAACTGGGGGTGCCCAAGGTGTAGCGGTGGGTGTACTCAAAGAGTTTGGGTTGCACCGGCCCCGTGGATGGGTACAAGGACGTTGGCCCAAACAGCGGTCGGGGGGCCGGCGTATATTCCGAAAAGCTGCTCCCCAAGCACGGTTCCTCGTGGGCACGGACCTTGTAGTAGCCATTGGTGGGGTCCTGCGGACAAGGGAGAGTCACGAGCTTAGAGGGGGGCTCGCTGCTTGAACCCGGGTTGCCAGCCAGGAGCTGCGCCATTTTCTAGGATACAGGATTCTATTCCCCCTCCAGAATGGTTTCCCATTTTTAAGAATTATTGGTATCTGGTGAACATAAATCTCATCTATCCTAGGAGTTTTCTCCCGCACATCCTCGTTTTCTCTCATTTGTTTACTCATGGGATACGTCTCCATCCTGGCTTTTCGCTAAGAGCTCATCAGGGCTACAGTGGTGAAGATCTTCTCCCGCTTCATCTCCACCACAACACCCTGGGAGGGAAGCTGGCCTGACAGAGAGCAAGTGGTCTGCAGTTCCCCAACTAGATCCAGAGGCAAGGGGTGGGGTGGGGTGGGGGCTTGAATCCAAACCACCCAGGCTAACCTCTGTTACCGCACCAGCTCGGTCAGAAATGCGGGGAGTCCCGCACAGCCCCAGCCGAGCTCACCTTTAATTCCTGACTCCCTTCGTCATCCTCCAGGATTTCACTGTGCTCAGTGTGGGACGTGGCTGGAGACTCGCTGCTTGTAGCCTGGAGGCAGAGGAAGGGGGAAAGGTGAGCGTTGCGATCCAAGAGGCCCTTGCACTGCGCGAGGCCAAGAACTGCACTCCGGCGGCGCCACCACGTTACTGCCCATCTGGCTATGACGTTCAAATGGGATGGGGCAATCATGCCTGTGTGTGTGTGTGTGTGTGTGTGTGTGTGTGTGTGTAGGGGAGAATAAGGAAAAATAAAGCCAAATTTAAAATGATAATGCCCTGCTTGGCAATTGCTGGGCCCCTGGGAGCTGCCCCTGAAAACTGTGGGCCCAAATATGAGCCAGTCGTGAATAGGGAAACTCGGGGGCCACAAAACAAGAACTCGGAGGCTGCGTGGGGCTTCCTGGATGCCCATTCTATGCTCTGGGGCCAAGTGAGAGATCACACCTGTGTTCATGCCACAGCTTTAGCCAGATCAGTTATGCCTGGAGTGGCTGCGTTTCTGCAACATGCTAGGCTTGATTAGTTTTAATCTAAATTAGATTTTGGGTGTGTGTGTGTTAGTGTGTTCTGTGAATGCAGGCCATTCAGTGTACAGGTAGTCCTCGATTTACGACCATTCATTTAGTGACCGTTTAAAGTTATGACAGTGCTGAAAAAAATGGCTTACGACCGGTCCTCATACAGTGGGGCAAAAAAGTATTTAGTCAGCCACCAATTGTGCAAGTTCTCCAACTTAAAAAGATGAGAGAGGCCTGTAATTGACATCATAGGTAGACCTCAACTATGAGAGACAAAATGAGAAAACAAATCCAGATAATCACATTGTCTGATTCGGAAAGAATTTATTTGCAAATTATGGTGGAAAATAAGTATTTGGTCACCTACAAACAAGCAAGATTTCTGGCTCTCACAGACCTGTAACTTCTTCTTTAAGAGGCTCCTCTGTCCTCCACTCATTACCTGTAGTAATGGCACCTGTTTGAACGTGTTATCAGTATAAAAGACACCTGTCCACAACCTCAAACAGTCACACTCCAAACTCCACTATGGTGAAGACCAAAGAGCTGTCGAAGGACACCAGAAACAAAATTGTAGACCTGCACCAGGCTGGGAAGACTGAATCTGCAATAGGCAAGCAGCTTGGTGTGAAGACATCAACTGTGGGAGCAATAATTAGAAAATGGAAGACATACAAGACCACTGATCATCTCCCTCGATCTGGGGCTCCACGCAAGATCTCACCCCGTGGGGTCAAAATGATCACAAGAACGGTGAGCAAAAATCCCAGAACCACACGGGGGGACCTAGTGAATGACCTGCAGAGAGCTGGGACCAACGTAACAAAGGCTACCATCAGTAACACACTACGCCGCCAGGGACTCAGATCCTGCAGTGCCAGACGTGTCCCCCTGCTTAAGCCAGTACATGTCCGGGCCCGTCTGAAGTTTGCTAGAGAGCATTTGGATGATCCAGAAGAGGATTGGGAGAATGTCATATGGTCAGATGAAACCAAAGTAGAACTGTTTGGTAGAAACACAACTCGTCGTGTTTGGAGGAGAGAGAATGCTGAGTTGCATCCAAAGAACACCATACCTACTGTGAAGCATGGGGGTGGCAACATCATGCTTTGGGGCTGTTTCTCTGCAAAGGGACCAGGACGACTGGTCCGTGTACAGGAAAGAATGAATGGGGCCATGTATCGTGAGATTTTGAGTGCAAACCTCCTTCCATCAGCAAGGGCATTGAAGATGAAACGTGGCTGGGTCTTTCAGCATGACAATGATCCCAAACACACCGCCCGGGCAACGAAGGAGTGGCTTCGTAAGAAGCATTTCAAGGTCCTGGAGTGGCCTAGCCAGTCTCCAGATCTCAACCCCATAGAAAACCTTTGGAGGGAGTTGAAAGTCCGTGTTGCCCAGCGACAGCCCCAAAACATCACTGCTCTAGAGGAGATCTGCATGGAGGAATGGGCCAACATACCAGCAACAGTGTGTGCCAACCTTGTGAAGACTTACAGAAAACGTTTGACCTCTGTCATTGCCAACAAAGGATATATAACAAAGTATTGAGATGAACTTTTGATATTGACCAAATACTTATTTTCCACCATAATTTGCAAATAAATTATTTCCGAATCAGACAATGTGATTGTCTGGATATGTTTTCTCATTTTGTCTCTCATAGTTGAGGTCTACCTATGATGTCAATTACAGGCCTCTCTCATCTTTTTAAGTGGGAGAACTTGCACAATTGGTGGCTGACTAAATACTTTTTTGCCCCACTGTACTTATGATTGTCACAACATCCCCATGGCAGTCACGTGATCAAAATTCGGGTGCTTGGCAACCGGCATGTATTTACCATGGTTGCAGTGTCCCGGGGTCACATGACCACCATTTGCGACCTTCCCAGCTGGCTTCCGACAAGCAAAATCAATGGGGAAGCTGGATTCGCTTAACGACTGTGGCAAAAATGGTCGTAACATCGGGCGCGGTCATGTGATGCCTCACTTAACAACTGCTTCACTTAGTGACCAAAGTTCTGGTCCCAATTGTGGTCGTAAGTCAAGGACTACCTGTATGGTAGGGTTCAAAGAATTGTACGCATCCTGACAAGAGCTTTATTCAGGAACCAGACTGAGTGGGTTGTGTGAACGCAGCCAATAAAGATTTATGATTAGGCTGTCTGTGTTCAGCTCAACTCTCTCCCTTCATTTCTGACATTCATATGCCAAGGTTAGGGCTTAGGTGGCTAAAACAGGGCCACCTATGGCAAAGGAGCAATGGGATGAGCAAGCTTGGGGAACCTGAAGATTTGCAGAAATACCCCCAAGCCCCAGATGCAGCGGGGTTTCCCAAATACCCATTGAGGACTGGATGGAATCCATCCGTGGGGAAGGCAGCAGGGACTGGGAATCTGAAAAACAAGGGAAGGGCATGATTTCCTGGCTGGCTAGATCCAGGGGGAATGAATTGGAGTATCCTAGAAAAACGTAACAGGCTGGCTGGAACTCTGCAGAGGAGACGGGGAAAGAGCATTATCGATTGGATGAAACACCGGGATCGGGGACCGGGAAGCGACGTCCCTGGAGAATGGCAGAACCCTTTGTCTCAAGCATTCTGGCAGATGCACTCTATCCTACAACATTTAGCTGCAGCTCCCCCCCCCCCCCACCTTTATATTTTTGAATTCTGGACATGCCTTGCTTGCTTTTGGCTACAATGAAAAAAGGAGAAGTACGCCCGTTTTTCCCCCCAGAACAGGCGGGCTTAGCTAGCTGGGGCTGGAAGCTGCAGAAACAGGGACCCGGCGGAATGCGGGGACCCGGGGCCAAATTCCTGCCCGATGAACCCCCGTCTCTGCTCACCATAGGCTCCTTGCCGTCCTCTTCAACCTCGCTGGGCCTGCTGGGGCTGCTGTCGCTTGTGGTGATCTGCACGAGGATATCTGCCTTAGACAGCTGCGTTCCCCGCTTGGCTGCGGAAGAGACAGATGGAGAGAGGCGGACGTCAGATCGTGTCCCCCATCGCCCAGGAAGACACCCTTCAGGACAAAGGTCGATGATGCCTTGCAGGAACCCCAAATCTGGGGCTACCTGGGTTGGGTGATGGATGTGTAAACAAAGGGACTGAGGGAAGATGAATTCAATGGCCTTGTGCTCCTTCGAGTAAACGCTTCCATATATCTTGACGTGCGCAGGACAGCGTTACTTAAGTTTCAGCACTGAACTGTAGCTCACGGCTAGGAGATGTGCCCGGCATGCGGAACAACCCCGTTTCCATCTCTGGCACCCGGTTTAAAAAAGGATTGTGTAGCAGGTATGATGGGATATTGAGAAAGATGAGGTACTTGAGGTGGTTGGCTAGGATATTGGAGGCTGTGACTAAAAGAATGCCAAAATGGGGGTGTCCATTCTTCCCAAGTGTCTGTTAAATCGGAGAGTATGTCACCCAATGATTTACATTGTCTGTATGGTGAGGTTACTATGCACACGATGCCCATTATGTCAGTTGCGTAATTTATTTATTTATTATTTATTATTTAAATTTATATGACTGCCCATCTCCCCCAACGGGGGACTCTGGGCGGTTTACAATAAAAAGAAGATTAAAGTACAATATAAATAAAATATGACATAATAAATATAATTTATTGATGTAATGATGTCAGTGCCCCAATAATCCAACTGACATCATTTGCTTAATGGCATCGACAGGCAAATGACACAGATGCTGTCATTCTTGCTTCAGGAAGTGGGCTCACTGCATACAGTATGAAGTTGTATCAAGGACTGGTTAATTGAGATCTTCCCTCCCCAGTGAAGCCAGAAAGGCCCCTTCCCAGGTCTGTAGCTTGAATCATGTCAACTGGATTTCTATTTTCTCAGTGGAAACGTTTCGCTCCTTATCCAAGGAGCTTCTTCAGTCTGAGCAAAGTTAGTAAGGGAATCCTAAATATGTTTCTAGGTAGCTAGAAACATATTTAGGATTCCCTTACCAACTTTGCTCAGACTGAAGAAGCTCCTTGGATAAGGAGCGAAACGTTTCCACTGAGAAAATAGAAATCCAGTTGACATGATTCAAGCTACAGACAATTCCACCTGGATGACTGAGAACCTTCATAGACATATTGCCCCTTCCCAGGGTTTCACCCCATGCCTCCACTATCAGCACCCCGCTCTGTACCTCCCTGGAGTACTCAAGTTGACCCCGACAACCACAACTGCATGCATTCCTGTTCCTGCAGAGGCTCTGGGCTTAGCTTAGCCTTTCAGGTGAGCTTTACAGGTAGTTCTTCCTTAACGACCACAATTGGGACTGGGATTTAGGTTGCTAAGTGATGCAGTCGTTAAGCGAATCCGGACCTGATTTTACGACCATTTCTGCAGCAGTTGTTAAGCGAATCACCGGTCATTAAGCGAATCACATAGTCGTTAAGCAAACCACATGTCGTTAAGCGAATCACATGGTTCCCTATTATCGGAACCAGCTGGGAAGGTCAAAAATGGTGATCACGTGACTGCCGGACGCTGCAACCATTGTAAATGCACGACGGTTGCCAAGCGCCTGAATTGTGATCATGTGACCGTGGGGACGCTGTGAGGTCGTAAGTGCGAGGAACGACTGTAAGTAGTTTTTTTCAGCGCCATCGTAACTCTGGACGGTTGCTAAACGAACGGTTGTTAAGCGAGGACTACCTGTAACTCAAGACCACAAAGTCCAGGGAGGGAGGATGGAGGCAGATGGGGAAGGAGGGCTAAAGTTGCAGAAATCCTCACCTTTTCCGCAGCGCTTGCGTCGATAGCAGAGAGAGACAAAGACGACTAAGAGCAAGAGAGCGACAACTCCCGATGCAGCCAGAGCCCCCAGCATCAGAACAGACAGGACCTCTTGGTAGAAAAAAGCATTGCTCGGATTAGTTTCATCTCTGGATCTACTGCAGCCTTCTCCCACTTGGAGGCTCCAAGCTGAAGAAAGCTGCTATCTTTCTCTTCTTAGTGACCTCCCTCATTTTCCTCCTGCTTCCAAAGACTCCAGACAAACCAGCAAAGACTCATCCCTTTTGAATGCAGTGACGAACTTGCAGTGTGGTTTACGTGGAGAGTCACTACTTTCATGTAATGCTGTTAATCTGGTTACTGAATTAACTCAGTTTTGGCCATAGCGCAAGACACCGAACTAGCCAAACGATCTGGGTTTGCACAAGATGCTAATCAAGATGAAAAACCGACCAAACGTAATATGGATGCTGCATCTGGTAGATGTTTATCTAACCTAATGGAGTATGTGGGGCAAAACCATCTTTCAGCAGGAGGCGACTCCTCCCATGGGGCTTTTTCAAGTCAGGAAGTAGTGATCACCCACATCTGATGAAGTGATCTACTGTTCACTTATCCTTCCTTTTAATAAAATCTAGGAGTCTGAAAAGGCGCTACCAGACTCCTACTGAATTTTGTCTGCATGATATTGGTATCCTAGTGCAAGGGTCGGAAATGGCGGCTCGCGAGCTAGATCTGGCTCTTTGGCCCCTCGGCTCTGGTTCTCTCTCTCTGTGCGGCCCCGCCGCCCTTTCTCTCCGGCTCGGATCCCGGGAAGGCAGCGGGGGGCCTCGCGGAGGGAGGCAAGCAGGCAGGCAAGCAGGCGGGCGGCGGCGGCTCCCCTGAAGCGCGCCGCTTGTTGTCGCCGCCCGCCTCGTTTCCCCCCCCACAGCCGCTCTTCGCCACAGATCCCGCCGGAGCTGATCTCCCTGGACCCCGGGCAGCTGGGCCGGGTGGACGCCGTCTCCCTGCAGCAGCAGCAGCGGAAGGAGCGTGCAGAGAGGCTGGTACCTGCCCGAGCAGGTGGGCGCCGGTGGCGCTCCGCTGGCCACTCTGGGAGGGCGGGGTGGGGCGGGGCGAGACGCAGCTCTGCCGGGCTCCGGGCGTGCGGGCGCTGAGTCCCTGCCCCCCTCCCCCCAGGGCTACGACCCCGAGGTGAAGGAGGCTTCCCCCCAGCAGGGGCTGAAGGGCCGGGACTTGGCGGGCGGGCGGCTGAAGCAGAGGAGGAAGGTGGCAGCCGAGCAGCAGCGGGTGAGTCCCCTGGCGCTCCCCGTTCCTATCCTGCCCCGGCTCCGCCCTGGCTCCTTGGTTCGGAACAGCTTGGCTGCCGAGGCAGAGGCGCAGCCGGCGCCCTCCGAAGCTGGAGCCCCCGCAGCCCGCAGATCGGCGCTGGATCGCTTCCGGAAATAGCGGGGGGAGAAGGCTGGCCGCCTTCTGCAGGCAAGGAGGGAGGGGCGGGAAGCCGGTGGGGGGGGAAACTGCTACATGGGCCCTCCCACCCGCCCCAATAAGCCACGTGATTGGCTCCCGCCCGCAAACCCCGCCCCCTGGCTCTCGAGCATTTCAAAATGTGCACAAGCATGTCAAAATGGCTCCCGGCATAAAAAGTTTGCCGACCCCTGTCCTAGTGTATTGGTATCTTAGTGTATTGGTTTTCTGTAATACACTGAACTGCAAATGACCCAACTCATTTTCCCCCCTCTCCTCCCCTCCCCTCCCCTCCCCCCTCCCCTCCCCCCCTCCCCTCCCCTCCGCTCCCCCCTCCCCCCTCCATTTATTATATGACTGCCCAACTTGCAATTTGCAATTCTGGGTGGCTAACATCAGGTTAAAACAAATACCAACAAATAACTCCAAATAAAAACAACAATAAGAACCGAAATACATCTGAGGCCAAACACAATCTTAATCTATTCAGATGGGGCTCATCTGTAACATCCTGGCTCACTGCCTGGGGGAAGAGCCAACTTTTCACAGCCTTGCAAAAGGCCGGAGGAGTTGGGACCATCTGCACCATGCTGTTCCACGCAGCAGGGGCCGCAGAAAAGAAGGTAGGCGTCCTGGGTCCCATCAGATGTCATGTTCTACAGAAGGACCTCGGAGCATGCCCGTCCTTCTGGATCTTGTGGGACTGGCAGAATTGATTGGAGATAGGCGGTCCTGCAAATAACCCAGCTCTGTGCCGTGAAGACTGATTGTATGTTGTGCGAACCCAGCCAGTTAGCTACAGCAGGCTACTGAGTCCAGGCAGCCAGGCCCAAATTTTGTCCAGCAAAAGGAAGAGACTCACCTTGGCGACGTAAGCTGACTGCAACGGAGCGTGCGCCAAAGCGGTTCCAAGCCGTGCAGTTGTAGGGAAGCGCAAAGTCGTCATCGTGGGTTGGGTCAATCAGCAGAGCTGAGAGCATCCCTTGCTCAGTCACTACGGTGTCCACTGTGAAACGATCCAGGGAGCCAGCGTCCAGCATCCGTTCACCCCATGCCCATGCCTGACATGGAAGAGAAAGTTGAGACTAGGGGCACTGGGGAGAAACGACACAGCTAGCATCTGCGTGGCAGCTGCCACGTGGAAGTGCTTTTTACAAAATAAACCTCTTGGCTGATTTTTCTCACTCATGGCTAATACTGAACTGGGCGTCACCAGCTCAGAAAAGCTGTTTATTACCTGTGTACAATTGCAAATCTCATTGGTCTTTTCTTTTTTCTTTTTGCAGACTGACTGGAGGAAATAAAATTGCTGGAATTTGCATGGGGAAAATGAAGCCACCTGGGAAAGTGATTTGGAGCTGCAAGTTATGCGTTGGCTTGCTCTTGGCTCCTTTGGTATGGTGGGAGTAGAGTTAGCCCATTTTTTCCCCTCCAGGGATTCCACTTCCTTTTTAAAATTCTTTTTAGCCTAGAGTTGTAGGGGTGGGTGGGTGGGTGGTGATACGGTTTCCTTTTTTTACAGGGAAAAAAATGCATGGAGGGAAAAATGCCCAGAGTCACTGGTCTGAGATGGGCGGCTATATAAATTGAATGAATGAATGAATGAATGGATAAATAATGCAAACAAACAAACAAGCAAACAAACAATAAATAAAGTGAACTGCAGAGAGCTGTGCGATCACAAGCCACATCAGGGATTTGTGGTTGTATTGGCTACTTAGAAAACCAGGCACATGAGAAAGCAGCACCAGTCACTGATATGCTGCCTCATCTACTGGTTCGGGGAGAAATTAAAGGCAGACGCGTGTGCTCCCTGCAGCTCAGATCACTGGCGTTCTGGGCCATAGGAGTCTGGATTCAGTGACCCGTATGCAATCTGCAAATAAAGCAGCTTTGCCCAGACAGCTGGCTTTCACTTGTGCACAATTCATTCTGCTTTGGCTTCGCAGCCAAAGGAAACGCTGGCTGTTGAGATCCTGCACTGCCCCCTAGAAACAGGGAAGCACTTAGGTCATTTTAAATTCTGGACCTAACGTCTTACAAGCCCCCCCCCCGCCCCGCAAGGCTTTAGGCCCCCTCCTGTTCATTTGGTTGAAAGGGCCCTAAACCTCTCTCCCAAAGTTCGGTAATGGGCTGGGAGAATAAGCTTGAGGAACAAGATGAAGAGCTGCAGCCAAGGAACCATCAGAAGCTACAGCTGGTCCAGAATGCAGCCGCGCGGGCAATTTTAGGTGCACCAAGATCAGCACATGTGACACCTCTGCTATGCGAGCTGCACTGGGTTCCAGTTTGCTTCCGGGTCCAATTCAAGGTGTTGGTTATCACCTTTAAAGCCCTACATGGCATGGGGCCAGGCTACCTGAGGGACCAGCTCATCCCTATTACATTGACCCGTCCCACCCGGTCTTGCAGAGAGGGCATGTTACGGACCCCGTCTGTAAAAGAACTCCATCTGGCGGGGTCTAGGAAACAGGCCTTCTCTGCAGTAGCGCCCGCCCTCTGGAACATTCTTCCCCCGGAGGTGAGACAGGCCCCCTCGCTCCTGGGCTTCCGTAAAAAACTAAAAACCTGGTTCTGCCAGCTTGCCTGGAACGGGAGGGGGAATAGTTATTCCTGGGGATGGCTAACACCCTAGAATGGACCTAGAATGGCCTTTACGCTCGCAGACTGACAGAGAACTTCTAGCTATCTGGATTTTATTCCATTTACATTTACATTTTTATTGTTATTTATATTTGTATATTTATTGTATTTGTAATTTGCATTGAATTTTAACGGTGATCGTGTTGTAAACCGCCCAGAGTCCCCCTTTGGGGGGAGATGGGCGGTGATGAAATCTGATAGATAGATAGATAGATAGATAGATAGATAGATAGATAGATAGATAAGAGAAATCTGAGTCCAAAGCAGGGATGTAATTTGCTAAAGCATTTCAGACCGGACCCTCCCTAGTTGTCTTGAAGATACAGTAAACGGAGGGAGGGAGAAGGCACATTCAGAGTTGCAAGATTCTGTTCCTGTAACCCTCTAATAAAAGTAGTTTTACTATTCATAACTTTGGTGTTCAAGTCTGGACTCCCTTGAAGGGCTGACAAGTCCTGGCCAGATAAGACAGGGACTGGAGCCCCTGCCAGGATTCATTTGCCTTACAAATGCCATCCCCAGCCTGATGCAGCCGAACACACTGGGCTTCCTCTCATCAGCCCTAATCTTGGGTCGGAGAAGGCTGGTTCGCATCCGTTTCTGGTGCTGATTCCCTCAGTGCCGAGGCCTTTCCCTACAGTAATTTAATGGGCTTGCGTGGCTTTGATTTCGGAGAAGAGAGATAAAAGATAAAATGTGAATTCCCCCCCCCCCTCTCTGCACGCAGAGAGAAGTCTCCACGGAGGCAAGCAGGTAAGCCTCTATATTTCTGCAACCTAAGCCTGGTGAGCTTTGGGGGAAGATGAGAAATTGGATTTCAGACTTATTGTTTCATTAATAATTCCGTTCCAGCCTTCTTGTTGTTTTTAACTGATTGCACACCCATCAATTACATTTTTTTTTTATTGCGGCGCTTCATTGCTTGCTAGTGCCCGGAGGCTGTCTGAAGCATATGACAAGGATAGAAATTTCTAAGGGCAGAAATAAAGCAGTTGCCAGTGTTGCCCTGGTCAGCAAGGCAGGAGCTGGATCAGCCATGCAAATTAGCTCACTGTCTATAATAGTCCCTCCTATTATAAATCCATGCAGGCTAGATGTCCTTTCATCCAGATTAGTTGAAGGATTGCCCATGTTCCCCGAATCTACCAGTTCCCTTTGGCTGGTATGATGGGAAGAGCTGAATCACTGCTGGCACTAGTGACAGGACCTTCTTGGCATTGGCCCCCCATCTTATTCTGTAGAGATGTACAGATGGCCCCACCAGTGTAGAGATGGCCCCATCAATGTCATCCAAAGGGTTTTGAAGACTACTCTTTTTAATTGAGATTATCTTATGTATGATATCATTGGCTTGTTTGTTTTGGAGCTGACGTTGGTTGGCTTGAATTCTTCTTTTAAATGGCTAATTCACCTGAACTTCCTTTTTGAAATAGGTATTGGTCAATTGAAATTGGTATTACTCAAACAATTTTTTCCCACTGGTTCTCAAATTTATTTATTTATTTATTTATTTATTTATTTATTTATTTATTTATTTATTTATTATTTCAATTTATTCCCCACCCATCTCCCTTGCAAGGGACTCTGGGCGGGTTACAACAATTGAAAGTTTAAAAACTATACAAAAACAATATCTAAAAACAATATCTAAAATACATCCAATAATAATAATAATAAATTACATAAAATCCAATATGGAATGGGGACCGTAGGATGGATCCTATTACTATGGGGCCAGCCAACCCCAGGAGGCACTGCCGCCTCTGTCGTCCCAGGCCCGGCGGCAGAGCCAGGTCTTAAGGGCCTTCCGAAAGGCCAGGAGTGAAGGGGCCAGTCTCACCTCCGGGGGCAAGATATTCCATAAGGCGGGCGCTATCGCAGAGAAGGCACGTCTCCTGGACCCCGTTAGATGGAATTCTCTTGTTCAGGGGGTCTGAAGCATGCCCTCTCTGCATGCACGGGTGGGGCGGGCCGATGTTATCAGGACGAGACGGTCCCTCAGGTACCCTGGCCCTATGCCATATAGGGCTTTAAAGGTAATCACCAACACCTTGAATTGGACCCGGAAGCAAACTGGTAGCCAATGCAGCTCGCGTAGCAGAGGTGTTACATGTGCTGATCTCATGGCACCCATAACTGCTCGCGCCGCGGCATTCTGTACCAGCTGAAGCTTCCGGATACTCTTCAGGGGTAGCCCCATGTAGAGCGCATTACAGTAATCTATACGGGAGATGAAAGGGAGATGAAAGGGAAACTCTTTCAAGGCAGCTAATCCATCGAGCAACTGTGTACAGGCATTTATTTATATATTTATGTATTTATGTATTTATTACATTTATATCCTGCCCATCTCCCCCACAAGGAGGGACCCTGGCCTACTCCCTAGGCATACACATCTAGCATTTATGCTTCCCTTTTATATTGTAATATACCTTAAGAAGGCTTTTATCTTGAAAAGTAGCTAAGAAATGAATCAAGCTAACAAAGGAGCCATCTTTGCAATATTATATACAGTATGTCTTGAGGACTAGAAACTTGAATACCCTTAAAGAACAAATGCCATTTCCAGGGTGCTGCATTCGGAACTGACATTGCAAATTGTGCAAAGATCTAATGAAGGTAAGTGGAAGGTAGCTGGCAGATTGAACTACTTACGATCCTGTCAGGGCGTGGGACGCTTTCCACCAAGCACTCCAGCCGGGCCTTGGCCCCCACTGCTGTCTGCTGGCTTGGTTCAGCGCTGATAATGGGTGGACCTGGAAACAAAGGTTCAACGTGAGCAAATTAGAGGCTGTGGTGCTCTCTGAACTTGGCTGTTTGCTTGCAGACGTTTTATTACCCGACTAGGTAGCATCATCAGTGCTAGTGAGTGTGGGGTTTGCTCCCTGTTTATATACAGTAGCTTGTCCTGCCAGTGTCTGTGGGGGTGTGGTTTTCTCCTTGGTAGTTCCTTGATTAGAGTATTGTTTTCTGCTTGATTGTTTGCCTGGTATTAATCCATGCTTATCTGTGTGTTGGTTGCTGGAGGGGATGTGTTCTGGTCTTTTTGTTTCCTTCTTAGCTTTTTTATTGTCTCTTTTGAATGGTGTGTAAATGTGATTGATCTCTATGTGTCTATTGATGGCTGATTGGTCTGAATGCCAAGTTTCCAGGAATTCCCTAGCATTTTTGGATTTAGCTTGGTCTAGGATGCTCGGTTTCCCAGTTGAAACTATGGTTGAGTCTGTCCATGTGTTGTGAGATTAAAGAGTTTTCATCGTGTCTTCTGATTGCTAGTTGGTGTTCATGGATGCACTCTGATAGTCTTTTGCCTGTCTGCCCTACATAGTGGCTGTTGCAGTCCTTACACTGTATGTTGTAGATACAGTGCTCAGTGTTGTAGATGTAAGTATGTTGTAGATGTACGTAGCTCCTTGTTGAAAAGCATTTGGTAGGGAGCCATGATTTGATTAAAATGGGATGGTGTCAAGAAATGAGGATGGGGAAGGTCTTCTACTTCCCTCTTTCCTCCCAGCAATTCCTCTCCCCATTTGGGAAATTGTTTGAACCCTCTCCTGTCTTTGCCAAATCCGCCCTTCCAAGCCTTGAACTCTCACCATTCACAGCCAGAGCCACTTCTTTCTCAGCCACTCCAATGCGGGGCACGATGGCTTTGCACACATAGACGCCGGCATCCTCCTGGGTCACTGCCTTGAGATGCAGCGTGTTGCCGTTACTCAGCACCTGTTGGTGGAAGTTGGCTCGGTTGGTGGTGTCTTCCTTCACGGCAAAGGATGAGGTCCTTTTCCTGAGATTCTAAAAATGCGGGGGGAGGGGGGCTTTCCATGTGTGCCCACCCCCACTTGAAAGGAATCAAAAGGAGTCTGGTAGCACCTTTCCCCACTAATGCATTTTATTAAAAGGCGTAAACTTTTTGCGAGCTGCAGCACCCTTCATCAGTTGCATGGCATCTTTTAATTAAATTCGTTAGTTGGAAAAGGTGCTATCAGAGTCTTGATTTGGTGTTACTGTCGATGAACACGGCTCTCCTCCTACAATGTCCCCTTCAAAGGAAGTGAAGGATTGGTGGGAATAGACCTTTGGTTGTTAGTAGTGTTGGTATTATTTTCAAGTTGCAAAGATGGACAGTTGGCAGGGTCAAATTTAGACCTGGGGAGGCCCTAAGCTATAGGAATTTGTAGAACAGTGTTTCTCAACCACGGCAACTTTAAGATGTGTGGACTTCAACTTCCAGAATCCCCCAGCCAGCCATGCTGGCTGGGGAATTCTGGGAGTTGAAGTCCACACATCTTAAAGTTGCTGAGGTTGAGAAACACAACTGTAGAGCAATACTTGGCAAGTGCTAACAGAGAAGAAGGCTGTGGAACAATTGAACTTGGCAAGAATGCCACCAGGATGCATGACAGACCTGTGATGGGCTGGGGATGGGTTCTCTTTGATTAGAACAGGGGTGGGGAACCTTTTTTCTGCCAAGGGCCATTTTGATATTTGTAACATCATTCGCGGACTGGGGTGCGGGGTTTGTGTGTGGGAGCCAATTGCACGGAAGGGGGCAGGGTTTGCGGGCAGGAGCCAATTGCGAGCACTGGGGGGTGGGGTTTGCAGGCGGGAGCCAATTGCACGGAAGGGGGCAGGGTTTGCGGGCTGGAGCTCCTAGATTTATTGAATTTCGAGTCCCGCCTGCGGTTGCCTTGCGAGGGCCAGACCAAATGATTTCGCGGGCCTTATATGGCCTGCGGGCCGGAGGTTCCCCACCCCTGGATTAGAAGGTGCCAATGCATACAGAAACCAAGTATATTTTAATCAATTAATGAGGAACACGTGAACCACAGAGGAGGGCTTAATTGATGGAGACTTTCTCATATGAAATTATAGGAGGACAGCCACGTTAGTCTATGGTGCCTGGTAGCACCTTTTCCGACAAACCCATTTGATTAGAAGGCATCAGCTTTCTCACTTCATCAGACACAGCTCACAAAAGCTGATGCCTTCTAATCAAATGGGTTCATTGGAAAAGGTGCTACCAGACTCCTCTCGATAAAGTTGTAAGCGTAATAAATGAAAAAAACTTGAAATTTTGAGAGCCCCTTAAGAGTGTGAACTTCTAAGTTGCTTAGCTGATGCCTAAATCTGGCTCTGTGGTTAGGACTTTGGTGAAAGTCTCTCATCCGCTCGGATCTCTTGTCTACCTTCTGATATTGGGCTTGTGGTCACTATCAATATTGTAGAGAAAATGGAAATGGACTGCCAAGGCCCCACTCACCACACTGGATCCTTTCTTGGTCCAGGCCAAGGTAAGAGGCGGGTTCCCCGTCCAGGTGCAGGTAAAAGAGGCATCTGAGCCGATGTCCACTGTCAGGGGCTTGGGCTGGGAGACAAGGTGAGGTCCAACTGTAGGAACAAAGAAGAGGAAAGGGATCGCTGAGCATCAGTGACAGCAGCCAAGAGGCTGGTAGAGGCATCAGGACCCCACCTCACTTCATAGTCTATCTCTGTATTTCATAGTCTATCTCATAGTCTATCTCTATTTCATAGTCTATCTCATAGTCTATCTCTATCTCATAGTCTATCTCTGTATCTCATAGTCTATCTCTATCTCATAGTCTATCTCTATCTCATAGTCTGTATCTCATAGTCTATCTCATAGTCTATCTATCTCATAGTCTGTATCTCATAGTCTATCTCTATCTCATAGTCTATCTCTGTATCTCATAGTCTATCTCTATCTCAGTCTATCTCTATATCTCATAGTCTATCTCTGTATCTCATAGTCTATCTCTATCTCAGTCTATCTCTATATCTCATAGTCTATCTCTATCTCATAGTCTATCTCTGTATCTCATAGTCTATCTCATAGTCTATCTCTGTATCTCATAGTCTATCTCATAGTCTATCTGTATCTCATTGTCTATTTCTCCCCCACCAGATTAAGGCAAATGCCTCCAAAAGGATTGTCCAATACTGGTTTCTACTTTGTTCCTGCATCCCTGGTTTACCTGTAGAAATGGCAGGTTCAGTCCCCAGGGAAGCGCTAGACGAAATGCTTGCCTGAAACCCGCAACCCCTTCCCTAATTCCTTCTTGAAAGTTTTGACTCACAATGGACGTCCACCAGAGTGCTAACATTGGTGCTGCCCACGGCGTTGGACACTTCACACGACACGGGCTCTGTGAAGAAAGACTGGTCGACTGTGGCCTCGTAGCTGTCACCATTGGCGTCTGGAATGAGGACGCCTCCTTTAGCCCACCTGTCAAGGCAGACACGGTCTTAGGAGAGCTTGACTCAACATGTTAAGCCCTAAAGCTGGGCTCATATCATGGGCAGCGCGATGGGCTGTGAGAACAACCTTGGGAGACAGGAGGAAGAGCCGCAGCCTAGACAACTGTCTGACAAGCAATATCTCAGCCCACAGAAGGAATGGGGGTGGAGAAAGCAGCTCAGAAGGGACCCTCCCCCGTTCTCTGGAAAGTAAAGGCAGGGGAGGGGAAAGCGCTTTCAGACTTGCAAGGTTCTGTTACTGTAAGCTTACAATAAAGGCAGTGTTAGTACTCATGGCTTTGGTTCCCTGTCTGGACTACCTCGAAGGGCTGCCAGGCAGTGTCCAAACAAATAAATCATGGTCTACTTAGTGTGGTGGCCTGGTTCATCCTCCATGCTACAACAATGGCTGGGTAGGTTCTTGCAACCACAACCCACCCTCCTAATTTTACTTTACTCTTGTGTGTCATATGAACTTGGTTGCCCTGAGTTACTGCCCCCTCATTAGAGCCTGCCACCCTTCCCCCCCCCAAAGTTAAGTGTGCTCCCTGGCCATTGGAAGTTTGCCCATCCTTGTCCCAGAAGAAAAAGTTGGGACCTTAGGGCCTTTTTAATTTAGTAATTTAATTTTAAGTTTTTAATTTTAATTTAGAGATGAGTAAAGGGAGGGAAGCTTTAGGCGTGACAGCAAGGAAGTTATTCTTTTTCTGTCATGATACCAGAAGCCAAAGTCCATAATGAAGCTGAATGGTTGGAGGGTCCGAGCAGACAAATAGAGAATTTGTCACACAACGCACAGTTGTCCTGGGGAACTTCCTGCCACAAGATGGGATGGTGGCTACCAAGGTAAGATGACTTTAAAATTGGATCAAAGAAATCAGTGGAGGATAAGGCTATCAGTGATTACTAGATTTAGTGACCATTTGCTTCTGAAAACTAGGGAAGACAAGTGGGAAGCAGCGTAACCTTGAACTGATCCGTGCTGGCTAATTCTTACACATCAGCTGGCCAGTATAGGTAGTCCTCACTTACCAACCACTTGTTCAGCAACCATTTGAAGTTACGACGGCGCTGAATGAGGAGACTTACAGCTGGTCCTCGAAATTGCAGCCATCTCAGCATCCCTGCGGTCACGTGATCGCAATTCGGGCACTTGGCAACCAATGTGCATTTACGATAGTTAGTCTCCCATGGTCACATCATTGCCATTTGTGACCTTCACAGCCGGCTTCCGACAAGCGAAGTCAATGGGGAAGCCAGCAGGAAGTAGCAGGTTGTGGTCATGTGACATCGCGCTTAACAACTGCAGGTGATTCGCTTACCAACTGCAGCCGGAACTGACAAACCAACGTCGTAAATTGGGCGCAGTCACATGACATTTCACTTTGTGACTGCCTCACTTAGCAACGGAATTGCTGGTCCCAATTGTGGTCGGTAAATGAGGACTACCTGTCTAACTCAGCATGCAATCCCCTACGTTGCCATTAGAGGGCGCCTCAACCACACAATTGCTCCCTTTGAACTCTAGAGTTTGCGGCTCCTTCATCTTCAAATCCTTACCGGTAACCTGTCACTTCAGGGTTGGAGGTTGCGGTGCAGAGAAAACTCACTTTGCCACCCTCAGGCACAGTCTGTGGCTGTACCGACAGGATTACAACCGGTGGATCTGTAAGGCAGGGAAGAGAGATAGGGGGAAAATCCCAGATGTTTCTTTTCCATAGCACAATATAGGGGACCTTAGTGATCACTAACATCTGAGTTCTCTCACATCCTAATCTTCATCAAGCAACTCTTCGAAACCAATTTTGCAAAGTGGGAGAATTATTATGGGATGCGCTGTCTGTTCTGCCAGCAGTGACTTGGCCCCCTTACTGTCCATTTGCAGATCTAGCTGGATCCCTTGCTCTCTGTCTTGGGATTGCCAATTAGCTGCTCCATCTAAATAGAGTTAGCCCTTCTTGGGGGGCTACGCCAAAACCAGGGAGCTACAATCCCACTTGCTTGCGGCTTCAGGTCTCCTGGGCTTCTCTCAAGGATTGGATATCCGATTTTCAGGACAAGCTGCAGGGAAGATTCGTCTCCAACGTAATTGTTTGAGCATGCTTCATAGTGATCAAGGTTTTAGGATGCGGAGATTAGCTCCTAGTGGCAGCCCATATGTATAAAACAGTACAGAATCCTAAAATTGGAAGAGGTTAATTTTAACCATCAAGTCCAACCCACAGTTCAGTGGAGGAATCCAAAGTAAAGCATTCAGATTGATGGCTGTGAAGCCTCTGCTTGAACACTTCTGATGAAGGCCAGCCCACCCCCCTCCACCCTCAGATCACTGGTTCCATTACTGAACGGCTCTTACAGTCTGGAAGCTTTTCCTAACATCCAGAGAGAGAACTTGCCATCCCATAATTTCAAATTATTTCTTGTCCTGCACTCTGGAAATGACAGACAACATCTCTGCGGCACTCTTTCCTGTATCTGAAGACTGCTATTGTTTCTGTCCTCTTTTCTCGAGGCAAAACTCCTTCATTTCTAGTCTCCTGATCCCCAGTGGTAAAAGAACGCCCCCCCCTTCACAAAGCAAATCACAATTTGGGGATTCACTTCTGTAGGTCACCTCCTGCATGACCTTAGCCAGGATCTTGGATTGACCACCTTGATCTTTTTTTTTGGGGGGGGGGGGTAATGATCCTTTGTGAAGATTTCCTGAACTCATTGGATGGGGCGCAGGACACCAATGTAGTAAGTACATCTATGGCTCCGTCATCTTGAGCCTATCTTTAAGAGCCACTGCAACTCAGCAGCCTAGCTGACCCTCTCCTTGGCCACAGACCCAGGCACAGGTATCTCTAACCCATTCCTTCTTCTGAGCAGGTCCATGCCCGGCACACTCACATTGCACATTAAGGGTGACCGAGGTCTGCTTGCCAGCAGGGGCTGCAGGGTTGCTGACACGACAGGTGAAGGAGCTGCCCATGTCTCGGCTGCTTGGGATTAAGAGGAGGCTGCTGACAGCCACTTCCCGCTTGCCATCATCCATCAGGGACTGCGGGAGAATAAAGGAGATGCATTTATTTATTTATTTTATTTTATTTTTGTCCCGCCTTTATTATTTTTATAAATGACTCAAGGCGGCGAACATACCTAATACTCCTTCCTCCTCCTATTTTCCCCACAACAACAACCCTGTGAGGTGAGTTGGGCTGAGAGAGGGGGACTGGCCCAAGGTCACCCAGCTGGCTTTCATGCCTAAGGCGGGACTAGAACTCTCAGTCTCCTGGTTTCCCATTGGCTCCTTCCTAGGGCTGAGAGACAGGGACTGGCCCAAGGTCACCCAGCCGGCTTTCATGCCTAAGGCGGGACTAGAACTCTCAGTCTCCTGGTTTCCCATTGGCTCCTTCCTAGGGCTGAGAGAGGGGGACTGGCCCAAGGTCACCCAGCCGGCTTTCATGCCTAAGGCGGGACTAGAACTCACAGACTCCTGGTTTGCCATTGGCTCCTTCCTAGGGCTGAGAGACAGGGACTGGCCCAAGGTCACCCAGCTGGCTTTCATGCCTAAGGCGGGACTAGAACTCACAGACTCCTGGTTTGCCATTGGCTCCTTCCTAGGGCTGAGAGAGGGGGACTGGCCCAAGGTCACCCAGCTGGCTTTCATGCCTAAGGCGGGACTAGAACTCACAGACTCCTGGTTTGCCATTGGCTCCTTCCTAGGGCTGAGAGACAGGGACTGGCCCAAGGTCACCCAGCCGGCTTTCATGCCTAAGGCGGGACTAGAACTCTCAGTCTCCTGGTTTCCCATTGGCTCCTTCCTAGGGCTGAGAGAGGGGGACTGGCCCAAGGTCACCCAGCCGGCTTTCATGCCTAAGGCGGGACTAGAACTCACAGACTCCTGGTTTGCCATTGGCTCCTTCCTAGGGCTGAGAGACAGGGACTGGCCCAAGGTCACCCAGCCGGCTTTCATGCCTCAGGCGGGACTAGAACTCTCTGTCTCCTGGTTTGCCATTGGCTCCTTCCTAGGGCTGAGAGAGAGGGACTGGCCCAAGGTCACCCAGCCAGCTTTCGTGCCTAAGGCGGGACTAGAACTCTGTCTCCTGGTTTGCCATTGGCTCCTTCCTAGTGACAACTGGTGACTGAAGACAGTTGAGCTGAGCTTACCCCAAAACTTGAAAGCACAAATTCCCAGGTTGCTCCCGTGCTCTCTGTGGCGGCCAATGCTCCACACACACAGACTCACCTTGGAGTAAATGGCTGACTCTTGCCGCTGCCCATCACGGTACCAGGTGATTTCAGCAGCTGGCTTGGCTCCAGCTGCACGGCAGGAAAGGTTGTAGGGAACGTTGGATACGACATGGACGATGGGACCATTGTGGATCTCAGGGTCATTGGGGGGGACTGCAAGAAGAGATGCAGAGAGGCCTGGTTGGTTACGTTGTCTTGGAAAGAGGCTACAGACAAGCAGGCAAGGGAATGCACCTATGTTGGCCAGCTGCAGTACAATTTTTTAATTTATTTATTTTTCAAATTTCATCACCGCCATCTCCCTCAAAAGAGGGACTCTGGGCGGTTTACAATAAAACTAAAACTAAATCCAGATTAAAATACAATAAAAACAATCTTTGTAAGATAAAAATATCAGTATCAATATCAAATATATATCCATTGACTTTTGCTCATTCTGTCTCTTGGTCTAATTTCTGAACCATCAGAAATGTAATCAATAAAGAGCAGTGATACGGGCTGTCCCCCATCCCACTGGCTTATAATTCAACCTATACTTCCAGGGGGACAGGAAAAGCGTGGTCCACAAGGCTTACGCCAGACCAGGATGGGTAAGCTGTGATTCATATGCAGCCCCTTGCAACGCCCCACATCTGTGCGTGAAATGACTAATTTTCAGCAGCCATGTTTTAAAAATGTGGGTGGAGGAGAAATGGGAACAGGAGACCAACTGGTCCATTTCTACTCTTGCCATAATGGAGAATATACGTAGCTCAGCGTTGAATTCTTGGGTTCTTGATGTTTTCTGAGCTTGCTTCTCTTCCTGCAAATATTTCATTATCCGGTTAGATATCATCATTCGTGCGGGGTGGGGTGGGGTGGGGTGGGGTCTGCTGGCTCCACTTTCTTATGCATTGATGAGCCAGCAAACTCCGTTCAACGATGTTACCTAGTTTAGTAAGGAAAGGTCTGCAGGAACAGAAGCAAGCCCAAAGAACGCCAAGAACTCAGCATTCCTCTTCTTAAGGTCGTCCTCCCAACTAGTCCAAAATTGTGCCGTTGAAGTTGGCAATCATTTTGTTAAGACTTCGACAGCGTACTTTTGAACAGTTTGGGGGAAACTAGGGGAGAGGGTTTAAGGGGAGGGGGGAACAGAAGAATTTGTTTCCCAGAGGAACTTAAAATGAAATTAATATATGTTGCATGAAGCACGTGGACATCCAACAAGATATCTAACATAAGAGGCATTAGGAGAGTTGACCATCCAGAGGAGAATATTGCCCAGTATTGCCCAGAGAAAAATGTGAACCTGGGAATCAAGAATCCTAGCTCCTAGGCCAGTGTTTCTTAAACCTTTTGCTCTCAGGACCCCTTCCCACTTTTTAAAATTATGGAGGACCCCAAAAGAGCCTGTTTGTGTAGGATTATATTGATCAATATATACTGTATTAAAAATTAAAATGGATGCATTCATAGAATATTTATTTATTGAATCATGTAAAATTAACAATAAAAAAGATATTAACATAAATAAAATATTTTTCATGAAAAAAACCTTTTTTAACAAATAAAGCAAACATTTTAACAAATAAAAAATAATACAGGTAGTCCTTGTTTAGTGACTGCCTCGTTTAGCGACCATTTGCAGTTACGATGGCGATGAAAAAGTAACTTCACAACTAATCCTCACATTTATGACCTTCGCAGGTCTGCAAAGCAAAGGAAAGCTGAACTAAGATAGCAAATACAGTCATGGTTTCACTTAGCGACTGCTTCGCTTAACGACTGAGTTGCCGGTCCCAATTGTGGTCGCTAAACGAAGACTACCTGTAATGAGAAGAGTGACATTATTTTAATTTTTTGCAAATATTTTCAGTATCTGGCAAATACTTTCGTGGCTCTCTGAGAGGGTCTTGGGGCACCCCCAGGGATCCTAAGACCACACTTTCTGTCCTATGCAAGCTTTCCCAGTTATCTTCATCAGTGGAAATGAGTTCAAGATTTAACATGGGCATGGCCCAGCTTACTCCAGAAGCCATCATGAGTCTGCAGGGATGACCTTCCATGCCAAACCATATCCCTTTCCTTGTAGCAGATTTCAGTCTGCCAGGACACTCTCATGGAAAGATCAACCAGAACAGCCAACAAGGGATCCTGGGAAACCATACTGGATGCACGAACCTTTGAGTCCCTCTTATTGTGTATCAGCTGGGGTAGCTTTTTGGGTGGGGGCAAACGGGGGGTTCTGAAACCCTGGGATTGTCTCACCCACAACAATAGGAAGATAGAAGGGAAGGAACTCACTAAGTACAGTAAGTTTGGCTCGTTGGGAGCGCAGCGCGGCTTGCGTGGCTTGGCACTCGTAAACAGCATCGTCGTCTAGTTCAGCATAGTCAATGCGCAAGTTGTGCTGACCGGCCGAGGCATCTCCTACGATAGAATAGCGGGACCAGCCTGTGGAGAAAGGGATAGGATAAGGTCAAGGATGAGGCCAGGATGGAAAAATTCAGTTTTGTATCACCCGGGATGATGTTGGGTTACGACAGAGGTCCACAGCTATTGCAGTTTGTGGTAGACCAGTATTTCTGCCAAGAAGATCCACAGGTGTCCTTTCTCCAACCATCTACCACAGAGCTTTCCAAACTTTTCATGTTGGTGACACACTTTTGAGACATGCATCATTTCGCGACACACTCTTACAGCAGGGCACAAGGCAGGCACTAGGACCTGCGCGGAATCACAGCAGGTTTGGAGGCAGCAAGGCACAAGGCAGGCACTAGGACCTGCGCGGAATCACAGCAGGTTTGGAGGCAGCAGCAGCCGCCGCGACACACCCAGACACTGCAGCCGACACACTAACGTGTCCTGACACACAGTTTGGAAAGCTCTGATCTCCCATGTCTCTCGTAACAGTGTCGTGATGAACGTACCAGGTAGGTCTCTCTCTCCCCCTAAGGCCAGTCCATCCTTGGTCCACTGAACCATGCCACGGTAGCCCATGATCACACATGCCAGTGTCACCGACTGACCGGACACAATCACTTGGTCCATGGGCTGTTGAAAGAAATATGCTGCCAACCCTGAGAAAACAAGACAAAGATTTAAAGTCAGACTTCTTAGTGATCCTGATAAAGAAATCAGGACTTCTTGGCTGGAGCTTCAGAGGAGATACGCTTGAACCGACTTGCTGAATTTAGACTGATGGTCTGCCAAGACCAGCATTCTGCTTCTGCCAGTGGCCCGTTTATCTTGGAAAGTTTACAAGAAGAATGGAGAAATGATGGGCTTATCCAATTTTGTCTCCAGGGTCTACTACATACTGGCATACTACTTCTATACATGGAGGACCAACATGACTCCTCTGTCTAAAAGCAGTTTTTCCACCTATATGGTGTTTTTTGTGATGAGTAGTTTTGAATTAGTAAAACTTCTTTCTTTCTTTTTTTTAAGGTGAAGGTATCCCACCTGTATCACGAATCGGGCCAATCCACCCTATCTGAAAACCTGGAGTGTTGTTGGCAGATATCAACATAAGGAAGTTTTCTGTACTCCTTTCATTATGCTAACGGGATATTTGCTTTTCATGAAAAAAGTTTCAAGCTTACACCGCCCCTCCCCCCAAGTAAGACTAAGAATGATCTTCATCTTCTGTGTTTTTTTTAAACCATTTTTATTTAGTTTGTTTGGATGGAAGAGAAAGATGGGAAGGAGGGAGGGAGGGAGGGAGGAGAAGAGAAGAGAAGAGAAGAGAAGAGAAGAGAAGAGAAGAGAAGAGAAGAGAAGAGAAGAGAAGAGAAGAGAAGAGAAGAGTGGAAGGAAGGAAGGAAGGAAGGAAGGAAGGAAGGAAGGAAGGAAGGAAGGAAGGGAGAGAGAGAGAGAGAGAGAGCGCGAGCTCATGATAATGTGATGTCTCTACCCACTTTTGCTTCAGGCTCCACCCACTTTTGCTTCAGGATCCTCCCATTACTATCATAGAATGTGGAAGTAAAAGATTACTTCTGTAGGAATTTGGCCTTCTATTGAAAATAAAATGTAGGAAAGAAGAAAATGTGCAAGAACATGCATTTGCCAAATTTGAATCTCCAGTCATAGCACGTCCTAAGCGGGTCTTAATTGCTCTCCTGAAACACAGAAGGGAAGGCAGCAGACTTGATTTCTACTGGGGAGAGAATTCCAGAGCATGGGAGTGGTAGCTGATAATGCCGAGGACAGGACAGACATTTGGAATTTCTCTTAAGTGGGTCATCGAGATCTCACACTTGCTTAGTGGTGAGGAGACCAAGGGATGTGTTGAATGAGTGGGGATTATCTATTGCACAATCAACATCTCAGCACTCTGGTGCCACCCTGGTTTTCCCACTTCTGTTACATTCCAAGGGAAGGTGTCAGAAGAGAATTCCACCAGTGGGCCTTTTTGCTATCGGGAGGTAGAGCAGGAAATTACAGCAACAGTCCCCCCCCCCCCCCCGCACCCTGCAACATGGAGCAACACTCAAAAACACTGTCCAGAAAGAAATGCTAAGAGTAAGGTAGAAAAATGGAAGCCCTCTTTTACTCTTTGTAAAAAAAAAAAAAATCTTCCCACCTTCCACTCAGCATTCTAGCACCTGTTGGGAGGGTCTGTGCTCCCCCCCCCCCCAGTAATGATAAGAATGTATTTTTTGCACATTCCCAGTGTATTTGTCTTCCTGTGGCTAAGCCATTTTCCGCTGCAATCTGAAGCCTGCCTACTCAGAAGCAATTCCTACTGAATTAATTCAATTGGGCTTACTCTCTAGCGCAGGGTTGGGCAACGTCAGGCCCGTGGGCCGTATAAGGCCCGTGGGGCTCCCGCCTAAGGCCCACGGGGCTCCCACCCGCAAACCCCGCCCCTTCCACACGATTGGCTCCCACCCGCAAACCCCGCCCCCCAGTGCTTGTGATTGCCTCCCGCCCGCAAACTCCGGCCCCCGGTCCGCGGAAATCCCAGAAGCCCCACCCCCCCAGGCCCCCGGTTATAAATATCCAAATGGCCCTTGGCAGAAAAAAGGTTCCCCACCCCTGCTCTAGCGTAAGGACTGCATTCTTAGTCTCTTTTGTGAGAACTGAAAAAAGCAGAAACGTGGAGAAGAGGAAGAGAAAAAGGTGGATAGAGCGTGCTTTATTATTATTATTATTATTATTTTAAAGATGACGCTGTTGCCCCCAGGTTCCTGGCATGGCCTTATCTCTCCACACAGGCTGCTGAGGTGCGGCCTGGTGCGCTGCGAGTTTGCTCTTCGGCCAAGAAAGGCTCTGCGCTACTCCTAGGAAACTACTTTCTTTCCTGCCTTCCCCCGTCGCTCTTGGCAAATGCATTTAAAGGAAGCTCAGAGTGGGCAGGCATCCATGATTGCACACACATAGGTGTGCGCATACCAATGTACCATTGGATCACTAGAATCCTAGACCTCAGACCCTTCCTTCTATTTAAATGAAGGCAGGAGCTGACAGTCAAAAGATCATGATGACACGCATATGAATGGATTGGTAGGTCCTGGAACATTAAATTTATTGCATTAGTTTATGGAGGGCATCACAGTTTTGAGCTGCATTCTTCAATGAAGTAGTGAAATAGATTTACAAAGGAACATTGGCTGCTCCTCATCTAGGCAGACTCTAAATCGTAACATGAGCACTGTCACCATTCAGGAGGTCTATTACACAAACGAATGTCATGGTTTCTCCACGATTCTAGGGAGCTGGGTCCAACCACAATTGCCCAAATGTTCATAAATGACAACACAGATCCACGGAGCTACTTCAGATATAGGTTCTTTCTAGAAGTGGCTTTCGTGACACCTTGTGCTGGGATTTTACAATGTCTGTGTGTCCAGACAAATAGGGTTTCTGTTCGGAATGCTTCCCTTCTGCCTCAGTATATTTTTCTGGATTTTTAAAAAATTTCTAGAAAAAATCCATTGAGGAGGAAGACAGAACTGTTGCTGAGAGGTTTTGAATGGTAGTACTGGAAACACCCTCAACCACTACTTATAGCTGGGTTCACACAACGATCTAGTCCAGACTAGATTGCAACCTTTTTTGCCAGCTTCCGACAAGCAAAGTCAATGGGGAAGCCAGCAGAAAGTTGTAACTGGCGACCACATGACATCCTCGCTTAATGACCTGTGGTGATTCACTTAATGACAGCAACCAGGATTGCTGGAATTGCCATCACTAAGTAGTGTGGTCACATGATGTCACGCTTTACAACCGCGCCACTTAGCGACGGCAATTCCAGTCCCAATTGCCATCATAAACCGAGGACTACCTGCACTGAACACAAGTTTTTCTCCAACGCACCTTGAGGGAGAACAGCCTTCCCATGCAGGCACTTTCCAAGGATGCCTATAAATCCCATTAGGCTGACTCGTGTTGGGGAAAATGGGAATTGTAGCCCAATACACCTGGAGGGCACTGGGGTAGGAAAGGCTGTATTAGGGTATCATTTCCTAGCTGCAGTATATCCAGTGACCCATGCAAAGCTGTTTCCCCTCGCAGAATCTGCTCTCCGCCCCTTCCAACCACCGGGAGTCCGTTATGATTCAAGTTGCTGAAAGAGCCTGTCTTGGCGCACAGCCCCCCCCCCCCCAACTTAAAGCCTGCTTAACTGCAATCCAATAAGGGTTGGCCTTTTGTCCTATTGTTGAGAAGTTTACTCATTCCACTAGGGTCTGAATAGTGGGATAATCCCCTCAAGAGGGTCAAGAAGGCTGAGACACAGAAGCAGCCAGAGACAAAGGCCTGGATGGGAGTCAGAAAGGAAAAGTAACCCACCTCTCCTGGGCATTAGTTACCCCAGAGAGACGGGACCAAGTCCAGCTGATCAACCTTCTGAGAAAAATTGAAGGGAACCCTGCCTGCGTCTGGTTGTTGTTGTTTATTCGTTCAGTCGCTTCCGACTCTTCGGGACTTCACGGACCAGCCCACACCAGACCTTCCTGTCAGCCGTCGCCACCCCCAGCTCCCCCACGGTCGAGTCCGTCACCTGCAGAATATCATCCATCCATCTTGCCCTTGGTCGGCCCCTCTTCCTTTTGCCTCCCACTTCCCCCAGCATCAGCATCTTCTCCAGGGTATCCTGTCTTCTCATTATGTGGCCACAGTACCTCAGTTTTGCCTTTAATATCATTCCCTCAAGTGAGCGGTCTGGCTTTATTTCCTGGAGGATGGACTGGTACCGATCCCAAAGTCTATCTTGAGCATCAAGGGACCCAGAAACATGGAACTGCTTTGGTTACTGTTAGTGGGGTTAAGAGCCTCTTTGCATCTCTGAGCTGTTCATGCAATTTCAATGGGGAAAAATGGAGACTTTATAGCAGAGGTAGCCGATCAGAGCCGCAGGGGCTGCAATGTGGCCTTCAGAATGCGTTGGGTGGTACCTAGTTCCAGTTGTTAATGGAACAGAAGACCATAATGATTAAGAAATCGTATTGACGGATGCAATTGATTCATTTTAATCCACTCTAAATCAAATCAAGTCAAATTGAGTTTTTATGCCAAACCACCCACTCCCAGAGTGCAACTCACAGGACACCACTCCAAGAAGAAGCACAGCTTCAGTTCAGAAAACATTGTGCATCCCTGTTTAACAGAGATGGCAATCTGCTACTCCAAGGGGGGTGGGGACTGCTGCTGAGTTGCAAGGGGCTCTGACCTTTCCTGATTCTCTCTGGTGTCACCTGTCCTCTTGAAGCCTGGGCCCAGTGACAGAAACCAAGAGCTGGATCAGCAGTTCCATTTCCCTTGACGTTTCCTTCTGGACAAGGACGCCTTTTGGGGACCAAAGCGAGATGGGAAGAAAGGAGCAACGGCAGACATGGTTCCTCGGAGAGCATTTTATCCAAGCTCTCCTAAAATTGGACTCAACAGTATTTCTAGTTAATTTGTTCATATCTTCTCTTTCTCTCATTTACAAACACACACAGAGAGACACACAGCTGCAGGAGACACTCCTACGATTGGCCAAAGGAAGCGTCCATCTGGGTTTCCATCTGGAGACCTTCAAGAGTGTTCCGCCACTGCCCAAGAGGATCCTGTACAGCAGCGTTACTTAAAAGCTGTAGGTCAGCTCACCTCCAACCTACGACCCTGGAAGCCTCTGCTTTGCTCCAGGCACTTCTGCTGGTGGCCACAGAGGCTACTGTCTTCCAATTCCGGCCAATGCATTTCCGACGTGTGCAACCACAATCATGGTGTCAGCGAAAGCCGGTGCAAATAGAAGAGGGATGGAAGACGCATGGCCATGGGAGGGGGCTGCACTGGGAGCTCTGGAAAAGTATGGATGCAGTGGCTGAAAGACAAGGCAGCAGGGTGGTGGGAAGGGGGATGACTGAGCCCTTTCTAACTCCATTTGTTTCCTCTCTCTCCAGAGCTGAAATGGACAAGGGAAAGTGGAGACTTTCAAGTGACTCCGGCGGCCTTTAAAAGACACTCCACTGTTCCATCTCAGAAATAATGGTGACAGCCCGTCACTCACGGAATGAATAGCTGAGTAATTATATGAACTTGGGATGGGCGGCGGGGTGTGTGCACGCGCGTGCAAAGCTGTGTCTGCTCTCTTCTGTGAATAGGGGAAAGAGAGATGTTTTGGTGTTTCAATTCTTGTGTGTTTCACCTTCTCCTAGGAACCATTAGGAACAAATCTGACTGGTGCTTAGTTTTAAATCATGGGATTAACATCCCACGAAGGACGTACTGAGCAGAAAGCCATATTTGGACCTACATCTCTGGGGTTGGTGAGAAGTTAGCCGGTCTGGGTTCTGTTGACAGCTTGGGCTGGCAGGGCTAACGAGAAGTAGTGTATGACTGTAATGACTTATCAGTAGAACAGGAATAGACTGTGAGAAGAGACAGAAACTGTTATCATCCATCTTGACCAAGTTCTTTTGGTATGAGAACCAGCTGCCTGCACAAGAGGAGCTGCGATTAGAAACAGGGGAGTTCTCAGATTAACTCAAGATGCGGGCAGTCCCAACACATCTGAAATGGAAGAATGGCGTTGGTCAATGAACAGAGACCAACACGAGGCACTAGGAATGCAGATATTAAGATAGATGCAAGAGGCGGCTAGGTTCTCCAGAGTTGTACTCGTCCAACAAAAACTTAAATCTAGTTTTTGAATTAACTTTTTGGGGGCGGATTTGTGCAATGCATCGGATTGTAAGCAAATGGCCTGCGCTCATACAACATGGCGAGCCATAAGAAACCTAACCCAGATTAGAACCAACCCAGTTTAGCATTTTGGGTGAACGGAGGCACCAGATACTGAGCTGGGTGAACCATGTTGTGTGAAACCACCCGGAGTGAGATGGGAATAGGAGGGTCCTCTACTCTTTTTATCTATCTATCTATCTATCTATCTATCTATCTATCTATCTATCTATCTATCTATCTATCATCTATCAATCATTCATATTTCTTTACCGCCTTATATGCTACCGGACACTAGCATGGTGCCTAGTATAGGCCATGCTGCCTGGAGTTGATAGGGATATAAATCCAAAACATCTGGAAGGCATCTGCTGCCTTTGCAAAGAAATAAGCGATGGCCTAATGGATACTGTAGCTTAGGCCTGCTGAGAACCATGTATTCCAGTTCCAAAACACTTACACTCCCCCCATTGGTTCCCTCCCCCCTCCTTCCCCCCCCCCATCACATCCCTCAGGCTCTAGGACGCCTTTGCCTTGTATTTCCATGCTTCGTAGCAAATCCTTTTTGAAGCAGCACAGAGGCTGAAATGAACTGCTGAATTTCTGCCTGGTAATAGGCGTGAAATCTGCAGTCCATTGTGCCAAAACTGCAGGGAGAAAGGGGGATGAAAGCCGGCTCGGATAGCGCACATAACTCTTGTCCACCCCATGGAACTAGAGCGGCGTCAGAGGGGAGGTGGGTTGCTCCTCCACCCAAGCGAAAGTTAGCCCGGAGGGTTCGGGGAGAAATTCACCTTTGGGAACTAATTAGAATCGTCATCGTGGCCTGCTAACCAAGGCTGCCACAGGCAGTGAATGCCTCACCTCAGCCATGCGTAGAATAGCCGTTCCTGCATGGTCCCCAGTTCCTCAGCTCTGGAAAAAACAGGGTGCCCCCTTCTTCTCCCCAACCGTGGGGTGCGAACGTGCAAAAAAGTCCACCAGGATCTTTTGCGTTGCTGGTACACACCGTTTCTTTTTCCCTCCTGCCCGCTCCCTCCCTCCATCTCTGCTATGGCTCTGCAGTCACAAAGCTGATTCCCTGCCATGCAACCTAATTAAGAAGGAAATTCCTATGATGAAGATCTGGAAAAAAGTGTTTGAGGCTGAGCAGCGTTTTCTGAAAAGTGGCTTAAAAAAAGAAAAGGAAGAACAATAGGAGCAGAAGTCCATCGATGGGGAAAAAAACGGGTACGAGCACAGTGAGACATTGTGGACAAATAACAAACGTCAATGCTTATCAGCAGATCTTAAACTCCCTGAATTGATACGAGGCCAATAAAAATATTGGGATAAAGTTGCTTCCAACATTCATTCAAGAAAAATGTCAGCCGGGGCTTTTTGGAGAGGTGGCTCATGAGAATCTTTTAGCGAACTGAGCTCTTGCCGATGGGAATCTTCTTCGTCAAGCGGACCACCTCTTCCAGCATTTACAGCATGGACAGGCAGAGTCAAGATCTCAGCATCCATTCAGGTGAGTCCTTCACCTGGGTGATTCTCTGAAAAGCCATAACTGACTTGGTGTTGAACGGTTTCTCTTCTCGGCTGGACCAGAAACACATGGAAAGTTGCCTTCTGGGCTTTGTAGTACTGAGGTGGGGCTGTGGTACCCTGGAATCCCCAAGCTGGTTTTGATTTTCTTTTGCCAAGAAAACCTTCCAGAAGTGAGCCAGGAAGGAGAGAAAGACGACGGGGAAGCCATGAGAGAGAGTGTGTGGCCATATTGTCACTTTGTAAGTGGGGAGGGAGAATTGCCAGAGCTGGCAGCTTGTGAGTGCCTGAGCTGGGGGCTGGACAATAGACGCTTTGTATCAGGGGCTCATTCAATTGCCATCAGTTCCGCCAGCCCTCCTGTCTGGTTGACATACCTCTCCCACTCAATGCCTCTGCCTCTACTTCTGACCCACACATGCCCCTCGCCTGGGCAACCGCCCCCGAGTCCTTTGTTTCCACCCAGAACTTGGAAGTGTTCCACCATGCTACAGAGAAGGGAATTTGGGCTTTGAAGAATATTCTGGGCAAACTCATGGGACCCTTTTCAACCCCCAATTTCACTTTGTAGATAATAGTTTATAGTGAAAAGGCCCCATAAAGATGCTGTCTGTAAAGTTCAGAATATTGTACATATCCAACATAGTCTAGACTTGACGTTCTCCTGGTGGAACCCACTAATGCAAAATAACACCTATTTTATGATCACTTCACTGGTTGCCAGTATGCTTCTGGGTCCAATTCAAAGTGCTGGTTCTTACCTATAAAGCCTATATGGGGTGGCACTGGGCTAGGGTGGGGACCGCCTGGCCCACAATTATTCCACTCATCTTGTCATGTCAACCACAGGCAGCTTGCTCAAGACTGCCCTGACGAAAAGCTGCACAAGCTAGAAGACAGGTCTTCTCTGTGGCTGCCCTGACACCATAGATCATGCTGTTCCAACAGATTTGCTTGGCCTCTTCACTCCTGGCATTCGGGAAAGCATGTAAAACTTTTATTTTTAAACAGGTCTTGGTTCCTTTGATGTCTAGTTGGTGGGGATCAGGCAATTGTCTTATTATTGATGATGGTGTTTGGCTGTTTTTTGGTGGGTTGGGAGATGTGTTCTAAGGAACTGTTTTTATGTTGATGTGTCCACCACCTGGAGTCTGATTGGAGTGGGATAACACTTGGGGGAATAAATAATAAAGGACAAAAATAAGATGTCCCTCCTGGTGGCTTCCGTAGTAGTGGACCCTAGTTATCTAGTGGTCGGCAACACTGCAGTTGTGCCGTGAGATATCTGCTACGTAAATTGGCATAATGGCCCCATCTTGGCATCACTCTAGGGCAGGGGTGGGGAACCTTTTTTCTGCCAAGGGCCATTTGGATATTTATAACCGGGGACCGGGGGTGGGTGGGTGGGGGTTTCTGGGATTTCCGCGGACCGGGGGCCGGAGTTTGCGGGCGGGAGCCAATCACAAGCACTGGGGGGCGAGGTTTGCGGGCGGGAGCCAATCGCGTGGAAGGGGTGCGGTTTGCGGGTGGGAGCCCTGCGGGCCTTAGGCGGGAGCCCCGCGGGCCTTATACGGCCCGCGGGCCTGACGTTGCCCACCCCTGCTCTAGGGCAATGTGGGAAATTATAATGGAGACCAGCCCACTAACCCAGATTTCTGACGTGTGGGCAGGCTTAGCACCCTCAACATAAAAAGGAGTTGGTGCACCATTATCACTCATCCTAGAGCAGTCATCCTCAACCTGACATGGAATGGGAGTGTAATAACCCAAATTCTTAGCTGAAGAACCCCAACGTATCTAGAGGATGCCAGTCTGGGGGAAGGCTGTCTAGTTGTCGAGTAATGATTCACCCTGTAAGTCTGGCCCCGTGGTGATGTCTTCCATAAGTACATTTAACATTGGGGGAAGGGATAAAGATGCCCAAAGACATTCCCCATAGTTGTATGAACTGGCCTACCAGGAGTGTGGCAAGAAGTTAGGACAGTTTCCACCCCCCCCAAGCCTTCTGCCCTTATGGAAGATCTATAGCAAGAATAATCAACTGGATCTCCTCCAAGTCCTTCACCACCTGATTAGGTGGGACAAGCCAAAACAGCCCTTTAGTTATGGCTGGTATGCACCAAACCTGGTGACAAGGACACACCTTTGCTATTTATGAGTCCTTCGTGCTGACAAGCTTTGCAGACCCCTGCAGTATATGTTGCCATAGCTTCCTGGCATCAGCTCAGACCAGAAATTAGGTCATTCCCAGAAGCCAACAGATGTTAATTTTGTGCATTTGTCCCTGTAAAGCTGGCTACTCCTTTCTCCTCCTTCCCCTCTGCCCTGAATTACATGGCCTATGAAAATCCCCTAAGCACTTATGTCCAGCCCCTTTGCTGCTAGACAAAGTGTGGTTTCTCTCGAAATATTAACAATATATCTAGTTATGCCCCTGAAATGGAGCAAAGCAGATATCTATACCCTGGTGCTCTTCTAGATGTGTTGGTATGCAACCCCAGATGTCTCAGCCAACACGGCCTTGAAACTGTGGAAGTGACACTCTCCCCATATTTGGAGCAGCAACAAGATAGACAAATGAGTGGAGGGACTTCAGATTCCTGTAAGGATGTCCCCTGAAGCTTGGTTTCCTCACAACCTCATAAGGAACATTGCTTGCTTTATTTTCGAGTTTCCTTCAACACATCTGAAAATGTCCCCCGTTTGAAAGGCTGCCGAGACCAAGTCCAGCTTAAAGACAAAAAACCGCAAGTAGTTAGGCATTGACCATCAGCGGTTGGTACCTGGGTAGCGGAATGAACAACTACTAGTCACTTGGTCACAGTTTTCTCCGTGGTAGCAATGCATACCAACTGCCAACCTAGCAATTTGAAAGCATGCAAATGCAAGTAGATGAATAGGAACCACTTTGGTGGGAAGGTAACAGCGTTCCGTGAGCGTCATGCCGGCCACATGACCACGGAAGCGTCTTCGGACAGCGCTGGCTCTTTGGCTAAGAAACGGAGATGAGCACCGGCCCCTAGAGTCAGACACGACTGTGCAGGGGAAAACCTTTACCTTTAAGCAATGCATATTGGATATTTCTATTGAAATGCTAGTATTTTGTGGAGTCCTTGGTACTCTCTGAGCTTGGTTGTTTGCCTGCAGACATTTCATTACCCAACTAGGTAGCATCATCAGTGCTAGTGAGTGTGGGGTTTGCTCCCCGTTTATATACTGTATAGTAGCTTGCCCTGCCAGTGTTGGTGGGGGTGTGGTTTTCTCCTTGGTAAGCTACTGTAGCTCCTTGGTAGCTACTGGCAGGTAAGCTACTGTATATAAACAGGGAGCAAACCCCACACTCACTAGCACTGATAATGTTACCTTGTCAGGTAATGAAACGTCTGCAAGCAAGCAAACCAAGGTCAGAGAGCACCAAGGACTCCACAGTTCAACCTGAGCTACATATATTCTCTTCTATTGGTACACTAGTATTCTGTTAACAGTATACATGCATACACAAGATATATTAAGCTCTGAAAATGCTACGCAGATTTGCATATGTTTTAGGGTTGAGATGTAAGAAGTCTGTCTCTTGGCATTGTTACATTTTAGGTTATGCATTTGGGAGCCCACCCCCACCCCCTGAGACTTAAGGGGGCAAGTGTAACTCTCAGCATCATCAGCTGGTCTCCAGCAGCTGCATTTGAATTTTGGTCTAGGTCAGTGTTTCCCAACCTCTGCAACTTTCAGATGTGTGGACATCAACTCCCAGAATTCCCCATGCTGGCTGGGGAATTCTGGGAGTTGAAGTCGACACATCTGAAAGTTGCTGCGGTTGAGAAACACTGATCTAGGCATTCACAGCAGTCCCCTACAAAACTTTAAAACATTGCTCTGAAAGACAGCACGCTGCAGGATGTTCCCTCTTCTCAAAGCTTCCCCAAATTTCCAGGTGAGAAGGGGTATGCGTGAAAATTCACCCCAAACAAAACCACTAACAAATGCCAAGGTTGCCGGCTTGTTTCCCATTCTTAGTTCTGCTCTTTTATTACTGAGTCACAATCTCGGTTCCTGCCAAAAATACCAGTTCTGCCTTTTATGTAGGTCACTGATTGGTGATGTCCCAACCCATAACATATCCATGCGCTCTGCTGCATGAGTCTCACATTTGGATGTCTGAGACACAGCCACCTTAGAATTGAGGAATGGGGACTGAGGAACTTTTTTTTCCTCGACAAGTGATTTGTCCAGATCTGGACAAGACCTATGCCATCTATGGGCAGAGCCAAAGCCAATGGAGGGCGGGGCCATTCCAGTCCCCCTCCTTTATACCTCTGTAATTAGCATAGAAATCAAGCAGAGGCTGGAGGACGCACACTTGGCCATCTGTCTCTCTGCCTTCCGCCTGCTCATTCTTCTGCATGGAGTTCCATTCATTACCGGCATATAATTCCTGGTCATCTACGGCTACCAGACATGTAGTTCTGGTATTGCAAGATTCTGCAAAAATTCTGATCTGGCAGCAGAGCTAAGTTCCAAATCTGAATTCCTGCCCATGACAGCAAAATCAGCAACTGAGTCCAAACCCAATTGCTACTTTTGGAGCGGTACCCTGGCTCTGGAATCGTTGGTGCCATGCGCAAGCTGACAATCGTGCCCTGACACACTTTACAACCTGCAAAGGATGTTCACAGGGCTTTTTTTAAAATTGCTTTTTAACCTGCCTTTAATATTTGTACAAATAACTCAAGGCGGGGAACATACCTAATACTCCTTCTTCCTCCTATTTTCACCACAACAACCCTGTCACGTGAGTTGGACTGAGAGGGAGGGACTGGCCCAAGGTCACCCAGCCGGCTTTCATGCCTAAGGCGGAACTAGAACTCTCAGGCTCCTGGTTTGCCATTGGCTGCTTCCTAGGGCTGAGAGAGAGGGACTGGCCCAAGGTCACCCAGCCGGCTTTCATGCCTGAGGCGGGACTAGAACTCTGTCTCTGGGTTTCTAGCCTGGAGCCTTAACCACTAGTAAAGGTAAAGGTACCCCCCGCACATTTGTGCAGTCGTGTCCGACTCTAGGGGCCAGTGCTCATCTCCGTTTGTTAGCCAAAGAACCAGCGTTGTCGGAAGACGCTTCCACGGTCATGTGGCCGCATGACACGCGCGGAACGCTGTTACCTACCCACCAAAGTGGTACCTATTAATCTACTTGCATTTGCATGCTTTCGAATTGCTAGGTTGGCAAGAGCTGGAGCTAGTGCTGGAGCTCACTCCGCACGCAGGGCTAGGGATTCGAACCTCCGAACTTGCAATCTTCCAATCGACAAGCCTGGCGTCTTACCCACTGAGCCACCACGCCCCTTTTTTAACCACTAGACCAAACCGCAAATGTTGGGATGGGCATGGGGATAAGGCGACGTTGGAGCCCGAGGATTTTGCTTGATGGATCGGAGACTGTGGGTTAAGGTGCCACAGGTTTTGGTTTTACTTGTTTTTCTTATTGTTATGAGCTGCCCAGAGTTGTGTTTCATAAGATGGGCGTCCATAAAAGTCTTTTAAGTAAAACAAACAAACAATTCCAACCGGTCTCAGACTGAAAAGTACTGTAGATGAATATGCCAAGAACTGTATCAGGAACAGGAGGAGACAGAGGACAACTCGGAATACAGACTATTTAAAGGGTGAGGCAGGGAGGTGCATTCTGTAAGAGTGTCCATTCAACAGAAATCAACCTATGAAAAAGGGTTTATCTTTCTGATCCCCCTGTTCAGGAGGATGTCAGACCCCCACAACTGAGCCCCCAAGGCTGTATGCATCCCTCCACGTTCCAGAGCCCCCCAAAAAACTAATATGATAGAATCATTAAATATATGGGGAGAATCCCATGACTTATCTTTAGAGATTAAATGCAACTGGGGTTTGTCCTCGCCCTGCCTATTTTTTGAAGCTCTAAAACAGTGTTTCTCAACCTTGGCAACTTGAAGATGTGTGGACTTCAACTCCCAGAATTCCCCAGGCAGCCATGCTGGCTGGGGAATTCTGGGAGTTGAAGTCCACACATCTTCAAGTTGCCAAGGTTGAGAAACACTGCTCTAAAATAATGGGTTGCCCTGGGACAAACCATGTCTTGAGAACAAGTGTCTCCCCTTATGTCAAGTGCTGTCATTATCCCAGAGTTTGTGTTACTGGGCTGGGCTTTTGGCCATCAAAATAGGTTTGGAGGCTAGATGCGTCTGTGAAATCAAGTCTCTGGGTCTGGAAGAAAAGGAGCTATGAGGTGAGACTCAACCTTTTGAATCCTCCACTCCCTGTGAAATATGTTCAGCAATCATCCAATCTTTTGGGCTCCTGCCAATCGATCTAGTGGCCATTAAGCATATAATAATTGCAGTTTTTGAAGGCCTGGGTATCTTTCCCCCCCCCTCCCCCTGGGAAAATTCAATCTTTCTGTTTCCTGCAACAATTTTACTTGGCAATAATCAATGGCTATCTTAAAGCATCTCACCAGACGTGTTTAAAAATCAATCCAAATGTTTACCGCCGCAGGAAATTAAGGGAGCAGACAATTACTTTGTGACAGAGAATGAGGCTTGGAAAACACACATGCACACACATCTGAAATAAAGACTTTATTTTGTCGACTAGCAGCACCTACTTTATGTAGTGTAAGCGGCCTTAGAACTGCTCCGCACTTCCAGAGGGGAGACGAGCGCTCCATGTTTTCGCCCCGAGACCCAACAGTTCATTAGTTGGGGCATCAGATCGTTTGGGCCGTAGTGCTGCAGCTCCAGTGTCAGCTTCTGTGACGCAAGAAGCTCCAAACATACACAAGACAGCTCTGCAACCCGTCATGCAAAAGGGCCCCCGTGTTTCCGAAGGGCATGACGGAAAGAGCTTGGGCCAAGGGGGGAAACTCCGATCAGCTACCCTCTTGCCCCCACCCTAAGAGGACCACAGCGAGGACCGGCTCATCAGCTGCCATAGCCACGGCAGATCGTTAGATCTGGTTAGATTCCAGCATGGAAAGAGTGACAGATTCATTCAAAAAACAACAATTATTCCAATCCATGTTTGGAAGTCAGAGCACTATCTTTTGAACCTCAGCCTCTTCTTTTTCCTCCATGCCTCGTCCTCTGCACGTGCTTTGTTCACCATTCAGTTGCTCTGGCAGGGTAGGCCCTCTGAGGTCTACGCATGGGAAGCAGCATGGCCGCTACAGTTCTTTGTAGCAATTAATATGCACAAGGACACAGAATAGGTTCTTCTCCACAATGTCTATGATTTAGGACAGTGTTTCTCAACCTCGGCGAGTTTAAGCTGGGCGGACTTCAACTCCCAGAATTCCCCCAGCCAGCATGCTGGCTGGGGGAATTCTGGGAGTTGAAGTCCGCCCAGCTTAAACTCGCCGAGGTTGAGAAACACTGATTTAGGAACTCACAGGTTATGAGATATAGAAGGATGGATCAGTGCACCCCCAAATCTGGATGATGAGCATAATCAGGGTGTTGCAGCCCAAAGATGTAGCAGCTTCCATCTTGAGCTTTAGGGCGTCACAGAAGAATGGTACTGAATATTACATGCTAGTACAATTGTCAATGTCACACTGAGACTGGGGAGATTGGGTTCAATTGTCTGCTCGGTCACAATCTACTGGTGGGATTCCCACAGCAGCTAGATAGGACTAATAAGCAGTTGAGTGGTTTCTGGTTGATTATGTTGTAAGAAACAAACAGTGGCTGTAGCAGGTTGTATGACCTCGGCCACTGCATTCAACCATAATATGGTTTGTTTGGGTATCGTATGTTATATGAGAACAGCGGTTATATATTGTTATTCCAGATTTAGGGTTAGGCATGTTCCAAGGGCTGTGGGCTGCCAGAACTGCACTGCCAAATTCTGGATGACCACTAGATAGCAGCAAAGTGACATAGAAAACTCTAATTTTTTGGCTGACACCTAATGGCTATTTGGATTTTTACATCCTGATTCTGGTAGCCCCATCTGAACCCAACCAGTGAGTTTCTCTTATTTCACAGGTTTGCCTATGATGGAGGGAGGAAAACTTGCGGGGTCTACTTTGGACAGCTATTATCTAGAGCAGAGCTTTCCAAACTTTTCATGTTGGTGACACACTTTTTAGACATGCATCATTTCGCGACACACTATTACAGCAGGGCATCATTTCGTGACACACTCTTACATCAGGGCACAAGGCAGGCACTAGGACCTGCGCAGAATCACAGCAGGTTTGGAGGCAGCAAGGAACAAGGCAGGCACTAGGACCTGCGTGGAATCCTGACAGGGCTCGGAGGCAGCAGCAGCCGTGACACACCCAGACACTGCAGCTGACACACTAACGTGTCCCGACACACAGTTTGGAAAGCTCTGATCTAGAGGTCCCTCACCAGAGCTAGTTTCAAAGGTCTTGGAACTGGCAAGAACGCAGAAGCAATAGGAACAAGGGTATCTCAGAGGACATCCTTAATTCAAGAAGTTGCTTTCAGTGCAAGAATTGAAAGCCAGTGCAATGTAATGGCTAGAATATCAGGGTAATTTCCACACTACAGATTTAGAGCATCTTCTCGAGTCTCCCCGTCATTATTGTGCCAGATTAGTAGTAATGTGGACAGCCTTTATATCGCTTCAACGAAGGCTGGGTGATGCAACGAAGATGCTCTCAACCAGTACTGCAGAAATGACCTAGCAGTGGGCGGGCAATGGGGACGTGTTCATCTAGTCTTGGGAGCACTGAGTCCACTGCCATCCTTCTGCCTAATGAATCTCACCAGTTTGTGGGGAACATAAAATAGAGGTGGGTCAGGGGAAACATATCTAGGTAGAGAAAAGATAGGATCCAAATGTAATGAAATAAATAAACTGATCCACCGTATTGTCGAAGGCTTTCACGGCCAGAGTTCGATGGCTGTTGTGGGTCTTCCGGGCTGTGTGCCGTGTTCTGGAAGTTGTGGTTCCTAACGTTTCACCAGCATCTGTGGCCAGCATCTTCAGAGGGCTGTCTATGCTCCTGCCCTCTGAAGATGCTGGCCACAGATGCTGGCGAAATGTTAGGAACCACAACTTCCAGAACACAGCCACACAGCCCGGAAGACCCACAACAGCCATCAAACTGATCCACCCTTGATCCCTTACAACTTCTTCCTAGCTTACTTTCATTAAGGTAAAGGTACCCCCCGCACATTTGTGCAGTCGTGTCCGACTCTAGGGGCCGGTGCTCATCTCCGTTTGTTAGCCAAAGAGCCAGCGTTGTCTGAAGACGCTTCCACGGTCATGTGGCCGCATGACACGCGCGGAACGCTGTTACCTACCCACCGAAGTGGTACCTATTAATCTACTTGCATTTGCATGCTTTCGAATTGCTAGGTTGGCAAGAGCTGGAGCTAGTGCAGGAGCTCACTCTGCACGCAGGGCTAGGGATTCGAACCTCCGAACTTGCAATCTTCCGATCAACAAGCCTGGCGTCTTACCCGTCTTACCCGCTGAGCCACCACGCCCCTACTTTCATTGCTGCAGCCTAATTTAGAGGGGGAATGCTCCCTGTTGGGACTGTTGTTAAACAGTTGGGAGTAAAATTCCCCTGGTGATCTATTCTGCAAATCACATGGAGGTCTAACAAGAGAGCTTGATCTACCTTCTGGCTACCCCTGGTGAACATAATCTTGAACTCCCTGGAGAAAAGCAAGGACATAAAATGTAATTAATAAGTACTCCGATTTCAGGAAAAGAGGAGGCTGGAGAAGATGAAGCTAATTTGTCCTGATGCTGCAGGGGCTTTTCTGATGTATCTAAATTGATTTCTAACTTGATTCATTAGAGACATCTCTTGTAACAGGATTTCAATACTTCCGGCAGGGTAGCTAAAGGATGATCTATGGAATCCTCTTGCTACGTCTTCCCCAGATGTTTGGAGATCACAACTCCCAGAATGTCCACCCAACCTTGTTGACTGGAGCTCTGGGAGATGTAGCCCCAAGCCAACTCCTTCGTGAAGTCCAAGGAACCCAGGAACCTTCTAGGAACCCTCCCTCAACACCCCTCAGCAATGGCTGTGCCAGCTTGGGAGGCTGGGCATTGATGCTTTGCCACATCCGGAAGGCAGCAAATTTCCCATCCTCAAAGCTGAGGCAGGCCAAGCCAGTTGAATAGCTTCTCCCTGCCATTCGATAATTTGCTATTTGGTTCAGATGAAATGATGTGCATGTGTGTGTGTGCGTGCATGCACAGGAAACGAGGACGTACCCATCACCACAATGTCAGCTTCCAAAGAGGTCTTCAAAAGATCACCTTGAGTTGCTGCAAAGCTTATTTTTAGTTCATCGGTGCACCGATGATAATTTTTGTCAGCTTCCTACAGGAGCCTTCGCAGCCGCCCCTTCCCTTCTCCATCGTCCCTGGAGTTGCTGGCCAGCCCTCCCCTCCCCAGCCTGTGTCAGCGATAGGCAACAGAGGCAACGGGGAGAGTCATTTGCATAGCTTAATACAGGCAGGGCATTAGTATTCAGATAAATGCACTCCTTGCAACTTTGCCAACTTGAGATCACTGCAAATTTGAGTGGATTTCCACCGAGACAACAGAAGGCGCATCCCTTAGGCCAGCTTTTGCTCCTGCCAAATTTCAGTCACACAGCTTCTCAGTGAGATGGCTGCATTTAAAATTATTTTTATATATGTATCTATAGAGAGAAAATAATCCTTTTCTGTCATTTGGAGAGCCAGTTGGATTTTATGCGGGGGGGGGGGGGTGAGGTGGCTTGGCTGGGCTTGATTAATCGTGGGCAACCTGAAGCAAATGGGAAAGCTCAGTCCGCATGGGGGGGGGGGGGACCGGTAAGGGTTCGACAACAAAACACTCAGTACATCTATTTTGTATTTATACTGCACGAGCAGATTGGGGGAATCATCTGCATGAGCCCAGGGGTGTCCATGGGGAGGGGGAAAAATGCCATGACAAGCCCCAACCATGCAACCAAAGCACCATTTCTTTTTAATGTGCACCGTAACACATGGTAACAAGGGATGGGGCTTGGTCACATGGCTGGGGTTGCCATTTGGCTTTTTTGACCCCTTCCCTGCAGACCCCCTGCACAAGATCTTTGGCGAGGTCTCTGTACGCCCTTCGCTTAGTGAGGAATTGAGGAGAGCTTGAAGATATGGGGGTGCGGGGAAGATAAAACAGAAAAGGGGAGGAACAGACGTGCCTTATTCTAGGTTACCAGAACAGTATGATGCGAAATGGCTTTGTGTCCATGCCGCAGATGTCATCTGGTCAGGTAGAGATCTAGCAGATGCAATTATACAACATGCCTAGCTTGACTGGGGCTTATCTTGATCCGTTTTGGGGTGGCTTATGTGCTGTGGCAGCCCAGACCCATGGGCTTGTTCACCGTTTACTGTGTGTGAACCCAGAAAATCGACTTGTGTACCAGAACAGCCACTAGCGCTTTCAGAACATCTTGCAAGGAACTCCACAGATGCATAGTAGTTGACTGGTGGAGTTTTGCTCCTCTCAAAGGCGATGTGTCCTCTATTACACACCTCCCTGGAAGGTGTGCAGATGTCCTAGACGTCATTGTTCTCTGACTTGGTACCATGGAAGATACCCTGACCTACAATTCCTATCATCTTCATTTCGGCGGCCAAACCAACCCTAACACTGCAGTTCTGCAGGTCAACCTTTCCTAACCGGGTTCCTCCACTCCCTGATATGTCAGGACTAGAATTGTGAGAATCCCCAAGCTTTGGAACTGCAGTCCCAGCATTTCTGGCGGGCACCAGGGAAAGGCCGGTAAAAAGGTAAAGGTCCCCCCGCACATTTGTGCAGTCGTGTCCGACTCTAGGGGCCGGTGCTCATCCTGGTACGCACCCCACCAAAGACTAAGCCTCACTGAAGCCTATTAAAACTTCTGAGTAAACAAGCATAAAAATATTGGGATGGGATGGGATGGGGGAAGTATAGCTTAAAATGTGGCTAAATGTAAACCATTACACTAAATTATAGTTCGTTTTAATCAAGCTTATTTCAGACAAACCTGGCTGGGTCTACACATAATGCATTAAGTCATGAACTGTGGCTAGGTTCACGCCACAGGCTAAGACAAGACAAGCAAATGATCTAATTACCGGCCTTTGAAGTCTTCTAGGCTTGGTTGAACTTAGGCAGATCCCTCTACATAGGTGGAGCTAAGATGATCATTATAGGTACTCTAAGAAATCCACCAAGGCCAACCAGGAATAATCTACTAGATCCTAGGCTTCCTTCCACCAATCCATGCTTTAGAGTATTTCCAGAATCTCTGCCAAACAGAGAAGTTTGGAGAGCCAAGTACACAAGTGCCATGTTCACACCATAGGATGAACCGGATAAATTAAAAACCGGGGTGCTGTACTGGCCCAATGCACAAAACTTAGGTTTGCTTGTTTGCCTGTTTGTTTTTATTAGCTTAGTGTGATATATGAACGCAGCCTGTTTGGGGTGATGGTAATCGCTCAACCTATTGTGAGAATTCAGAAAACGGATTAATCCAGTAATGAGATTTAATGTGTTATGTGAACACAGCAGGTCCTGAGGGAACGAGCTGCTGTGTGTCCCGCTGGCAAGAAGTCTGAAGCATTTTGGCCTGCAACAGCTGAAGTACAACTGGAAAATGCTGGGAGCTATAGTTCAGCAAACATCGGGAGGGTCACAGGTCCCCCACCTTTGCCCTCCCATCTTGGAGGGCTGAAGAAAAACGATCTGAAGGGGTGATAAAGTGGATCTTGCGGCACAGATCTAACTTGCAGGTGATCCCAGCTACAAAAGAAGTAGACACCTTCCTTCATTAGATGCCTTTTCAATCTCCTGCCGAGCCCGAAACCTGAAGCAATTCTGGAAGATAAGTAAGGTAAGCCCATCCAGGGCACCTGGAATCACCAAATGAGGCGCCAAGCTTGTGCAAGCTTTGGGAGGACACAGAGTTCTTCAGCCCTGCCGATCCAACTGGGTAATCATTCACTTTGTAACTGTAAAGAGCTCAGGACCAAAGTTTTCTGGGAAGAAGGGCCCCATGCCTCAATAAGAAAATGTGAAATCCTTTCGAAATTCACCTCCCCTCCCCCTTGCTCCTGCTCCCCCTCCCCACCCGGTGCCGTGTTAGGCTCCCATATTCCAGATGCTGCCTCTAGCTGTTGCTCAAGAGATATCATCATTAAGGAATTGTCCCCTTCCCTGCTTCTCCGCCCCTCCCCGCGTTCCAGCATGGATCAGGCACCCCGGGATAAGCCACTCAGCAACCATTAATGTTACTGCAAAGGAACTTGTAGCCATAGGGCGCCAAGAGCAAGCCAGGCATGTAAGTGTGAACTCTGTCCTCGGCTCCCCACGCATCCCGACCCCCTGAACTCTTCCCGGGGGGCATCGCTGTACACTCCCATCTCTGCCACTAAGGCATCTGACAGCAGAGTCACTGGGACATCCAGCCTGTTCCCTCGGCTGGCCGGGATCGGCTCTTCTCTCTGCTGCTCCGGCTGCTTTCTCTGTCCCGCTGAAAAGGGCTCCTGCGCCTTTAAGAGCTGCACACTGCATGACAGGGATAAGTTTAGCAGGTGCACCTTTGGCGGTGGCTGCACTGGGACTGGACAAGCCCCTTTCGGAGGGCTCCTTCCTCCCCACCCACCGGCCCCTCCCTGTGCTACCCGGCCAGGCTGACCCTGCCCAGGGGCAGCCTTGCCTCGCTGCTGCAGGCAAGCGATGGGGAGAAGGCGCCACTGTCTGCATAGGAGAGAGGCGGCAGCTATCTGGCCCTCCACCCACCCATCCACCAGGCCCTCCGGCTGCACAAGCCGCCTGAACGGAGTCCCTATTGTCCTCTCTAGCCCAGTTGCAATTCTTCCCACCAAGGGGAGAGGCAGAGCTTGGCAAGAGAGACCTTCCCAAAGGAGCACATTGTGGGTCAGCAGCCAAGAGGCGCCGAGCCCATTTGCATTCTCCTCTACAGCCAGGAGAGCAACTCCGGATGGATCTGCTCCTCCGAGCACCAGAGATCCAGCCCACCCAGGGGACTCATCCTGAGCCAAATTACCAGAATTTGGCCAACTGAGGGAGGCAGGCAGGCAGGCTGGCTGCTCGCCCCCCCCCCCTCTGGTGGGACTGGTTTGGATCAGCTGAAGCATCTAAGAAGTATGGCTTTGGGCATGTGCAGAGTGCATTTCACCCGAAGATGGTGCAATGGCAAACAAAGGGCTAATTTTTCAAGGATGTGGAGGAGAGGCTGGCAGGGGAGTGCGAAGAACATTTGCCCCCTGCACAACCAGGGATTCCCAGCGCAAAGGCAACGCTGACAGGGAGGGTGGGAGCCTGCGTCCCAAGACATCTGGAGGGCACTACGTTGGAGAAGGTTGCTCTACACCTTTATGCCCTGGATATGAAATGGGGGGGGGGGGTAGGGCCTTTTAAGCAGAGTGGTCTGCTGGGGGGGGGAGGAAGAGTTATGGGACGCGTACCCCAATGTCAAAAGCTTCCCTCAAATGAAAGGGGAAGGTTGCACTGGCTCTCCCAGCGGCGCCCCCCCTCCCGCCGCCCCATCTCCACATTTCAGAGGGAAAGCCTCCGCTAAACGATTAAAACGGCCCCGGAATGACAACGCGGTGGGAAACTGACGATGGGGCGGGGGTTGGAAGAGACGGTTGGGGAAGGGCGCGCCGGGGCTGCGACTGCCTTCGAGGTAGCGTCTCAAGGTTAACCGCGAGGGGGAGTCCGTCCGAGGAAGGCCACGAGATCAACCCTGACCCCCGCACGCCCCCCCAACACTTTTTACGGCGACATGAGTTGGGGCCCCCCCTCACCTGCAGAGCTCGCAGGAGGCTACTTCTGCCCCCTACCCCCAGGCCCTCTTCCAGGGAGATGAAACTCCACCTATAAAGGGGGTGGGGAGGACCCCCCCTCTCCGGGGCGCGGGAGAGAAGCTCCTCTCTCTCGCTGTCGCTTGCGCGGAAGACAATTTGCCCACCACGCTCTCCCTCCTTCCAAGACCGCGGGGGAGGGGTGCCATACCCCGAGCGAGTTTTCCTCAAGGTCATACGTACACTACAAGCATACTCAAGGCTCGCAGGCGTAATTTGGATGAACCCCCCCCCCTTCTCCCCAATCCCCACCCCCCCGGTCGGCCCACCCCTCCCTCCGCCCCAAAGGAAGATCCCAGGAGCCCCAGCCTCCCCGCCGCCTCCTTTGCTCTAACCACTGAACCGCACGTCCTCGAGCCTTAGACAGCATTTTCCTTTAGCAGACTCCTGCGCCCCCTCCCTTGCAACGACCCTCCCCATGAACCTCCCTCCCCCTTCCCCCCTTTAGAGTCCTTGCAACATAGCCATAAAAAAAAAAACTATTCCCTTCCTAGAAGAACTTGTAGGTACTTGCAGGAAACGAAGAGCAGCCAGTGGCGAGTTGCCGCGGAGGAGGGGGGGGGGGGGGTCCGCCATCGCCGCTAACCCACTGGAGGGGTCCCCACCCACTCTTCCTGGTCGCCTCCCCATCGAGAGGAACTTCTCGGGTCGCCGAAAGCCACGAGGCGTCAGCAGCAGCCCCTACCTGTGTGCACAAAGTAACTCAGGGCAGCGGTCCAGGCCAGCCAAATCGCCGTCTTCATGGCGGGGCGCCGGTCGGCGGCGGGGCGAGGCGGAGAGGGCGTGCGCTCGGGCCGGGACGGGGCTCGCTGCGGGAGCCTCCGCTTCCCCGGCGCCTCGCCCTTCTGCCGGGGTCGCCTCGAATTCCTCTGCCCGGCGGCAGGCGGGGGATGCCGGCCGTCTTTCCGCCAAAGCGGGGAGAGATCCCGCTTCTCTCTTGACCTTGATTTCTGCCACGGGCTGGTGGGAAGCAAAAGTGAAGTGAGGAGACGGAGGAAGAAAAGAGAGGGGACCCCGGCGGGGGAATCAGAGTTGCCCGGAGAAAAGAAGCAATCCCGAGGCTGGCCCCCACTGCGATGCCCGGGATCGATTGGCTCGCGCCCCTCCGCGCTCCACTTCTCGCTCCCCAGCTACTTGGCACACTGTCGCCGTCCACCTCCAGGGAGCTCGTGCTCATTCAGCAGGGCAGAGGGTGACCACGCCCATCCCGGCTCCGGATTGGCTGCCTGGGAGGCTGCACTTATTAAGGGGGGGGGGGGGAATCGCACGTTCACATCGAACAGCCGCTGGCGAGCAGGCCGGCCATGTACGGAGCGGCTCGTCCGCTTGCCCGCCCAGCGCCCCTGCCGCCGCCGCGGCCAGAGAGCGGCGATCGCGGGGGTGCGTGGAGGGGGGGAAGGACGCGCTGCTTGCCGGGGAGCGTGCATGGCCTGCGGGTGCGCTCGCAAGGCTGGGGGGGGCGGGGGGCAGACCATCGGGAGGAGCTTGGGGCGGGGTGGGAGGGTTGTCGTATCCCCTCGCCCTAATTCGTTTCTTAACGGTCCCGATTACAAAGCACCAAACTTAGCCCCGGCCCGGCCCATCCCGTAGGTGCATCCCGTGAGGCTGCAACCTTCTGGGGGCTGCACTGGGTCATGAAAAGGCAGCGAATTATTCGCTAGTTAATGCATTAGTAATGCCTTTTGGAGAAAAAAACCCAGGAAAGGTGGCATGTTTAGGATTTGCAACCATTAGTGGCTTAACCGGCCTTGGGGACAATGTTTCCTGGGTGGGGGGGCTTTTGCTGCTTGGCCTCAGCCTGCAGGATCTCTTGGGGTGGCCCAAATCCCAGAGCCCCGTAGGAAAACGGTTGCGCGGAGAATCCGCCTTTCCACCCCGCTCCCCTTTCGGCTTGCTTCTGCCTCAAAGGCTCTTCTGTTGAAACCCACTCTCGACCCCCCCCCCCCCGGCTTCTGCTGTGGTTGTAGCGCCGGACTCTGCGCTGCAAAGTGTGGAAGTTGCATTATTTATTTGGGGCACTGGAGCTGGGAGGCTTTTCTGACCCGCTTCGCAGGGAAGGGAAAGCAAGAAAAAATACACTGCGTAAGCTCGGGGGAGAATCAGGCTGCACAACAACCTGATGCAACAACCCCACTCAGCAAGGCACTTTCTTGACCATGGGGGGGTTGCTTTCCCCATTTGCATGTAGCTGGTTTCGCCCCTCCTTTACTTCAGTTGTCCCCTGAAAAAGCACTGGCTAAATTACCTGCAGAGCCACGTTCACATTGCTACTATGATTGTCCAATTTATACAAATATGCACACACACACACACACACCCCTTGAATCAAGCTTGGCCCCTAAGGATGGGTAAGGCCCTGGCAACATGGTGGAAGTAATGTTGCCGCTGCCTTCTGATGGAATGTTTTTGTGCCCCCCTGTCTAGCGGACAGCTGTTGGATCTCCTGGTGGTCCCCCTTCCAAGTATTAGGTTTGATTTTGCTTAACTTTTCAAGGTCAGGGCTGAGATTTAACTCAAGACATCACTACCACCTATGGTTTTGCTAATCATTATGTACAGAGTGAATTTCTCCCAGCAACGGCAATCTATTCCCAATCTCTGGGGATTTGAAGAAAGAGTGTTCTGGGAGGACAGACATGTGACATCCAAACCTGATATATTTAGGAATAATAAAGGCGGGATAAAAATTAAAAAATAAATTTACCTAGTGCTTTAAAGTGTTCAAAGCAGTTCATTTACCTTATTCTAGTCATCCTTGTGGATACTATAAAATAAGTCAATATACCCGTATTACAGGCGGGGATGAGGTGAAACTGAGGTGGGGGACTTCAACTCTTCCCTGATCATTGATACGTGGAATTACAGATGTTCTCTGGTGATGAAAGGATTCTCTATTATTCCTGGACTGGACCCTGAGGTTGGAAATTGGGGGTTGACTACTGATTCCTGGTAAGCTCTACGGCATATTTTCTACAATGAAACTGCAGTGAAGCGAACAGTGGCGACGAAAGGAAGGGTAGAGAGTCATAGTTTCTTTTTTTAAATGACGGTTACTCTTTTTTTGGCATTTCCTGTGCCTGGAATTTGAACAGAAAGCCCATCTAATGATCCTATTTCTTCGATCTTAAAATAGCTCTCTCCTGCTTTTTGCCTGTGCTAGAAACATTCGCACATGCATGGATGGAAACCACGTGGGGCATTTTTCAGACCTTCGGAATGACAAGCCAGACCCCTGCTTCTGTTGGAGTCTGGGAATGAATGGACCGACGTTGGTCGTCCGTAGAGGGTTTGGGCTGATTTGTGTGAGCACTTTGTAGGGTGTGTGTGTCCTGTGTTCACAAAAGGGAGCAGGCAATTCACTTGAGCCCCCCCCCCCCCCCAGGCTTTGCAAGGCTGGTCCTATCACAACTTCCTTCTCTAGGATGAGGTTACACCAGTGTTTCTCAACCTTGGCAGCTTGAAGATGTGTGGACTTCAACTCCCAGAATTCCCTGGCCAGCATTCTGGGAGTTGAAGTCCACACATCTTCAAGCTGCCAAGGTTGAGAAACGCTGGGTTAACCTTGTGGTCCGCTCCATGTTCCTGTTTCCTTACTGTTAGCCACAGCCCAGGGATTGACATGTGAGAAGGTGGAAAGTACAATTGGCATCTCCCATACTTCTAACCCCGATTCTGGGTCAAGTTCACCACCCCCCTGGCTGGGATTGTGACTATCGGATTTGTCCAGCTGACCTGCATTCCAGGAAAGACAAGGGCGGCTCTGTTGTTGGCCAGGAAAGTGGCAGAGTGTGCCAGCGAGGCTGTTGAGAGAATGTTTTTCTTATCAGAAAGCCTTAAAGGACGCAGGCGAGCTGCGGAAGGTGGTCTGTCAGGGTCCTCTGCCCCCACTTTTCCTCCCGTTTTCAAAACTTTTCTGTTTAGCAGGACCAAATTGAGGCTGCCCCTTAGCTGACCTCCTTCCCGGTTCCCGGGTGGCATAGCCTTCCGAAGCACTGAGCCGAAATGCTGTTGGGCTCTGGAGCCCCCCTTTTCTTAGCATACGCCTTTCCCACTAGCATCTGTTCCCAATTATCTCTTGGAAGTGTGTGCAATAAGCAGCTGGGGGGGGGGGAGGCTGGTGTAGGGTGATTCTCCCCCTCCAGCATGTTACAATAATTGCATTAAATCCTCTGCCCCTCAACCTTTTCAGGTCTCCCTGGCCTGGCCCAGCAGACCTTCACGGACTTCCAGACCCAGAGATGTCACAGTCTTAACCCAACAGCTTGCCTAAATGGGACCCAGGTCGTCTATCTAGTCCATAATCAAAATGACTGTATCTCCAGCCTCTCAGAATGCAGAAGAGTTTTTATATCCTCTTTGCTGGCAAATGCTGGCGTGCTAGAAAGTTTCTTCTTCTTCTTTTTCCTTCTGGGAGCCTGATGCCATGGGAATTATTCCATGCCAAAAGTCCCCTGAATAGATTGCAGATTGCCGATCAAAGGGTGGGAGGAGGAAATTTAAAGCGATTTCTGCCGCTTTATGTTTTCCTTTTGTGTGGCGGAGATTAAACTGACCAGGAATATTGGCTGAAAGCTTGAGCATCTTTACCTCTTAAATCAGCCACATGTGTTAGTAAGCCTGCCTCTGACTGACTGAGCAGTATTTACATACAGGCCATTGGCAGATGGCAGGTAAAGCAGGCCACACCACACCACAGGTCCTATATTTATAACTGTGTGTGCGTGTGTTTGTACACTGGTATATAAATGCAGGGTTTTTTTTTACATATGTGAGTAAGAATTCAAAGTGAGCATTGCAGCTGGCCGGGGAGTGGCAGTAGCAGCGGAGCTTCAAGACACGAAACAAAACACTGAAAATCCAGCCCAAGAGGATTTGAAAAGAATATTCTGAAGATTTAGAGATTAAAGTGTGTGTGTAGGAGGGGAATGGCATGTGTGTGGAGCAGGCAGAGTTATACTCTGGCAGACCTGGCAGATGAATGACATGCAGGGAATGAATTCAAACCCTTTACTGAAGGCCGTGTTTCTCATCTGGCAGCTTCCAGATGTGAGGACTTCAACTCCCAGAATTCTCAGCGATGGCCAGGCTGGCTGGGAAATTCCTTGAGTTGGCATCCATGCATCTGGAAGTGATCAAGGTTGGGAAACATAGGCTTACTGTTTATATCATAAACAAAAAGGAAACTGTGCCAAGGATCATGCCAAGGGTTACTCAGGAGTAACTGCACTATGCCTACATGGTTGACCCAGAAAGGAGCTCTTCTATTCTCCAAAAATCTTTTGCTTCTTATAAGTTCTGAAGACGGGCTAGTAGCAAGTGTTGAGCTGTATGCAGGCATACCAGTGACAAGGTTTTTCTAGTTTCTAATATTGCTTCAACAGGCAAGTGAAAAAGTCGTGGTATATGAAAACAAACACAATATATATAGCCTTTCCTATTCGGGGAGATGGGCGGGGATAAATTTAAATAATAAATAAATAAATATGATTTATGGACTTTTAGGAAAGAGCTAGGTAATGTTTGGGGTGGGGGCTGGTCTGGACATTTGGAGTTTTGGCAGCATGGGGAGGGTGTTACAGTGAGCATCACAAAATACCCGTTCTCAGAAGGCAAACGGGTGGGGTTTCTCCCCATCACTTCTGCTAGCTAGCCATTCAGGATGTGCATGCATGCATCCAGTCCAAGGAAGGATGTGCTGGGTGCCCGAGTGTTGTCCATAAGCACATCAATCCATCACACGCTGTTTACTCCTGCCTAGTATAGGAAGAAGTGACTTTAGGCATCCAGTTTTTTATGTGCCCTAACGTCACGATGGGAGACGGCAGAAAAATATAGACATCCAATTATGAGATACTCCCTCAGTGCCTATTTTGCCCACTGCAACTCAGTCATTTCTTTCCAGAAATAATATAAACGTGTTGCTCCTGAATCCAGTTTGACAACGAATAGAGTCTCCTGTGGGTTCAGTTCAATTCCTGGTTACTCCAAGGACATACTCACCTAGTTCTCTTGGATACAGTATGGAAACGGGTTGCCATTGCCTTTTTTGGGAGAACCTGTCCAGTATTTCACAGCTGAAAAATTAAAAACAAAAGCAAAAAACAATTTTTTAAAATTTTTTATCCCACCTTTATTATTTTTATAAATGACTCAAGGCGGCGAACATACCTAATACTCCTTCCTCCTCCGATTTTCCCCACAGCAGCAACCCTGTGAGGTGAGTTGGGCTGAGAGACGGGGACTGGCTCAGGGTCACCCAGCCGGCTTTCATGCCTAAGGCGGGACTAGAACTCTCAGTCCCCTGGTTTGCCATTGGCTCCTTCCTAGGGCTGAGAGAGAGGGACTGGCCCAAGGTCACCCAGCCGGCTTTCATGCCTAAGGCGGGACTAGAACTCTCAGTCTCCTGGTTTGCCATTGGCTCCTTCCTAGGGCTGAGAGAGAGGGACTGGCCCAAGGTCACCCAGCCGGCTTTCATGCCTAAGGCGGGACTAGAACTCTCAGTCTCCTGGTTTGCCATTGGCTCCTTCCTAGGGCTGAGAGAGAGGGACTGGCCCAAGGTCACCCAGCCGGCTTTCATGCCTAAGGCGGGACTAGAACTCTCAGTCTCCTGGTTTGCCATTGACTCCTTCCTAGGGCTGAGAGACAGGGACTGGCCCAAGGTCACCCAGCCGGCTTTCATGCCTAAGGCGGGACTAGAACTCTCAGTCTCCTGGTTTGCCATTGACTCCTTCCTAGGGCTGAGAGACAGGGACTGGCCCAAGGTCACCCAGCCGGCTTTCATGCCTAAGGCGGGACTAGAACTCTCAGTCTCCTGGTTTCCCATTGGCTCCTTCCTAGGGCTGAGAGAGAGTGTCTGGCCCAAGGTCACCCAGCTGGCTTTCATGCCTAAGGCGGGACTGGAACTCTGAGTCTCCTGGTTTGCCATTGGCTCCTTCCTAGGGCTGAGAGACAGGGACTGGCCCAAGGTCACCCAGCTGGCTTTCATGCCTAAGGCGGGACTGGAACTCTGAGTCTCCTGGTTTGCCATTGGCTCCTTCCTAGGGCTGAGAGACAGGGACTGGCCCAAGGTCACCCAGCTGGCTTTCATGCCTAAGGCGGGACTAGAACTCTCAGTCTCCTGGTTTGTCATTCGCTCCTTCCTAGGGCTGAGAGAATGTGATTGGCTCAGGGTCACCCAGCCAGCTTTCATGCTTAAGGCGGGACTAGAACTCTCAGTCTCCTGGTTTGCCATTGGCTCCTTCCTAGGGCTGAGAGAGGGAGTGGCCCAAAGCACCCAGCTGGCTTTCATGCCTAAGGCGGGACTAGAACTCTCAGTCTCCTGGTTTACCATTGGCTCCTTCCTAGGGCTGAGAGAGAGGGACTGGCCCAAGGTCACCCAGCTGGCTTTCGTGTCTAAGGCGGGACTAGAACTCTCAGTCTCCTGGTTTCCCATTGGCTCCTTCCTAGGGCTGAGAGACAGGGACTGGCCCAAGGTCACCCAGCTGGCTTTCATGCCTAAGGCGGGACTAGAACTCTCAGTCTCCTGGTTTCCCATTGGCTCCTTCCTAGGGCTGAGAGACAGGGACTGGCCCAAGGTCACCCAGCTGGCTTTCATGCCTAAGGCGGGACTAGAACTCTCTGTCAGGGCCGCAACTGGGGGGGGGGGCAAGTGGGGCATGTGTCCCGGGCGCCGCACTGGGGGGGGGGGCGCCAAAATGACAAAATAGCATTTGTATACTGAATGTTTCTTTGGGAGGGGGCGCAGAATCCATGTTTGCCCTGGGTGACACAGACCCTAGTTGCCCTTCTGCTCTCAGTCTCCTGGTTTCTAGCCCAGAACCTTAACCACTAGACCAAGCTGGCTCAAATTATACTTACCTTTCCCATTGCACTTATTTTCAAGCCAAGCGTCAGGTCAGCCTTTCATCTTCCCATCTCTTTGTATTCACTGTATGTTGCAGTGTAGGCTGGCTAGGGAATTCTGGGAGTTGAAGTCCACACATCTTAAAGTTGCCAAGTTTGAGAAACACTGATTTAAGTGCTGCAATACAGTAAGCCTGTCCTGCATTGCCTTTGGAGGCAGTGCGTGTTAATAAATGTAACCGTTTCCCTTAAAGAGAAAAGAAGCAGCAGAAATCCTTCAAGACTCTTTAACACAGGGCTTTCCAAAGTGCCGCCGCTGGCGACACACCAGTGGCAGCGGTGGCGGGGGGGCGCGCGCACGGCAGCGGCGCGGGGGGGCGTGCGGCGGCGCGCGCGTGCACGGTGGCGGCGCGGGGGGGCGTGCGGCGGCGCGTGCGTGCACGGTGGCAGCGGCAGCCTCCGCTAAAACGCGGAAACACTGATACCGCGCCACCGCCACCGCCGCCGTGCACGCGCGCGCCGCCACTTCCGGGTGGTGTGGCGACACACCACGCTGTGTGTGGCGACACACTTTTGTGTCGCGACACACAGTTTGGAAAGCTCTGCTTTAACAAGTGGTTCTATTCACACAATGCACTTTACCAGGTCAGTTACTAATCTGGCAGCAGCATTTATGCCCTATGTCAAGTTCAGTCTCATAATAGATGTGGCCGTATTTATAGTGACCGCCAAAGCCACGCAGCAACGTTGAGCTTCTGGAGAGGTACAGTAGCTGTGTGGATAGCTGTGTGCATCCAAGCAAGGTGAATTTAAGATGCCCATCCACCAAAGGGCATAAAGTAAAGCCAGGAATTGAATCTCTCAACTCCCCAGAGACAGGACTGAACCCGAATGAATGGCAAGGCACCTGGGTACATATTGATATTTTAACTAAGCATCCCCTGTTTTGTTTTCCCAAGCCTCTTTTTTCAAAAGGGGGTGGGGAGGTCGTTTGATTCCCTTCCCTTTTGATCCCTGACTTGGGAAGGTGCTGAGGACCACAGCAGCTGTGCAAATCTGTGTCCTAGCTCCCCTTTAGCCGGGACAAAACTCTCGGCTGGCCCCTTGGCTCTGATCGAAAGGAACTCCAAGCAGCGCCCCGCTGCCTTTTTCAGATCAGGACCAGGCCCGTAAGGAAGATCTTGCGCCTGGTGGGGGCTTCCCCAGGCGCTGTGATTCTCAAGCCTCCCCCAGAACCTTCTGCCTGCAGGACCGGCCCCCACCTCCGGATGCCTTTGATGCCCCAGTTCCAGCACCCCGTCTGATGGCCGCAGCGGCTGTTTGATGGCAGCTGGACTGCGGAGCACCGGCGGCCTGGGTTCTGGTGGGAGAGCTGCCACATGTTGCCAGGGCTGGCTGGCGGCAGGACGCTGCTCCCAGCCTCCGCTCCTCCAACTCCTCCTCCTCCTCCTCCCACGGGTGGCAAATAGATGCCTTCAAACAAAGTTGGTGGGGAGGGTGGAGTTTGGGCCTTTTCACGCATCATCCCTTTCTGGTTTTGTCTCCTTCCCCCCCTTCTGCCCTTCTCTCAATAGAGGCCCAGCGGGAGAGAGCAGGCGTGGGCCCAGCCCTTACCTCTGGCAGGGCCTGGGAATTCCAACAGCTTTTTCAGATGCCCTTTCAATTGAGGGGCTGCCTTCTATCCAAGTGGTGCAGCAAGAGCAGAACGGGGCGCAGCAAGGGTGGGAGGCTTTGGGGAGGGGGGGTTGTCCAGATCAAGGCTGGGGAGAATTGGGGTGGGTGGGAATCCAGCTCCGGTGCCACTAGGAACACCTGGACTCACTCAGGTCGGTGCTGGGGTCTTCGCGCCCTTGGTGCTCTGGGCTTCCCCGAATAACCATGGCAGGAAGGAGCGGAGGGAGCCATGGTCTGGGAAAGCTGAAGGGCCTTTTTGCCTATTCCCATTTTGGAGTCCCCCCCCTTCCCCCCTCCCCTGCCTGGGGACGGAGAAGAGTGTGTGGTCTGCAGAGGAGCGGCTTGGAATATTGTTATTAATATGATAAATTATTTACTTCCCAGCGACACGTCCTCCTCGCAAAGCCCGGAGGGGTTTACAAGAGAACAAGAAAAACTTCCTGAAATCAACAGATTTATGACCCGGAGAAGACTGTTCCCAGCCACTCCCGTGTCAACAAGTTGCTGTGTTTCCCCCAAAGGATGCAACGAACCCTGTCCGGCCAAGTGTTTTTTTTGCATAGCTGCTTGTTTGTTTTTCAGATGGGAAAACGAGAGGCTAGGCTGGCTCGAGCATGTGGTTGTGCCTCCCCCTCTTCTGCCAATTCCAGCTGGTTGAGAAACATACCTGAGGGGACTTGTCTTCTGGTCTTTACCCCAGATGCCGTGGCACCTCTTTCCAGCTGAACAGAAGCTGGTTGTGGTTGCCCAGGGATAGGAGGACAGGGAGTCCTCACTTAACAACCATTTATTTAGTGATGGTTTGGACTTACAACGGTGTTGAAAAGAACAACGTACAACCAGTTCTCACACTTATGACCGCCACAGTGTCCCCACGGTCACATGATCACGATTTGGGCACTTGTCAACCGGTTTGCATTTATGACCGTCGCAGTGTCCCGTGATCACCATTTTCGAGCTTCCCGGCCGGCTTCCAGCAAGCAAAATCAGCGGGGAACCATGCGATTTGCTTAACAACCACGTGGTTTGCTTAATGCCCGCAGTGATTTGCTTAACAACCGCCGCAAAAAGGGTCATAAAATCAGGTCGGATTCGCTTAATGACCACTTTGCTTAACAACCGAAAATCCGGTCCCGATTGTGGTCATTAAGCGAGGACTACCTGTAGATCAGTGTTTCTCAACCTTGGCAGCTTGAAGATGTGTGGACTTCAATTCCCAGAGTTCCCCAGCCAGCATAGGAATTGAAGTCCACACATCTTCAAGCTGCCAAGGTTGAGAAACACTGGAGTAGATGCTTTGCCTATGCATGTGTATAAGCATCCTGATGTGCTGGACTTCGGTCCATCCAGCATGTGTAACTGCAAGGGACTGTAGGAATTGTAGTCCAAAGCATCTGGAGGTCATCAAGTTATCTAGCTTTTTATATACTGTACATTGAATTATACTTTCAAACTACCTCATCCCATTTTCTAGAGCAGGGCTTTCCAAACTTTTGCCGTTGGCGACACACCAACGTCCAGCCCACAAAAACCCGGAAGCGCCGTGGCGAGTGCGGCGCAAAAACCGGAAGTGCCGGCGGCGGTGCTTCCAGGTTGCCGCCGTGGCGGCAGCGGCTGCCCCTTCGAAAGGGCAGGCTCCGGGAACCCCGAAAATGCCCTCGGTTCCGGCAGGGAGGCAAAAAGCCTCCCCGCGCGCGCATGTTGCCGAGCTTTCCGGCGCTCAGCTGATCCGTGGGGAGAATTTCCACCCTGGCCCCCAATCAGCAGTGCCGGGAATCCTGCCGGTGCTTCCGGGTTGTCACGCGACACACTTGGGGCCCCCAGGCGACACAGTATTGTGTCGCGACACACAGTTTGGAAAGCCCTGTTCTAGAGGCTCAGGGAGGCTGGCGAAGTCCACTCTTAATCCATTTTATCCTTACAATGTGGGATGCTCAGGTGAGAAATAATGCTAGATTCAGATGCTGAGCCACTATGTGGTTTATTTGGGTTACGGTTAGCACGATGCAAGCCACAAACCAAACCAAGCCAACCTAAGCCAGATTAAAATTAATTAATTAATTAAAATTAATGACGCTGAGCACAGTTAAGCTATCGTGTGAACACAGTCAGGGTCTCTTCTTCGTATCCTCACAATAACTTGGTGGGCTAGGCTAAGTTAAGATATACTGCTAGTGGTTGGCCCAACATAGTCCAAAGAGCTTCATGGCTGAATGGAGATACCAACCTAAGTCTCGCCAGCAGTGCTTTCCAAACTTTGTGTCGCGACACTTTAGTGTGTCGCGACACAACCCGGAAGTGGCGATGGCACGTCGCCGGTGTGTACGGCGGCGGCAGTGGCGACGGCAGTGGTGCGCCATCAGTGCTTCCGGGTTTTACCGCAAAACGCTGCCGCCGTGCATGCCGCTGCCACTGCGTGCGCCGCTGCGATGCTGCCATGTGTGCCGCCGCCGTGTGCGCCGCCGCCGTCAGTGTGTCGCCAAGGCGGGAGTTTGGAAAACACTGCTTGCCAGGTTCAGTCTGATGCTCAACTGCCATACCACAAAAACTGATGTTGCAGTCTGGCCTGAGCCTTCATAAAAATTATGTTGAGGTTTAAACCATGCTGAGCCCTGGCACATATACAAATGATCTTCCTAAATTGGATTTGAAGCCTCTCTAGCCATCATTATGCACACAGTCACCCCCGCTTCTGAGTTAAGCCAAGCTTGTTTGCTTTGCTTTGAACCTGGAAATTCCATCCCACAATCTCTGACCTTTGTTACTTGCCTCTCACTTCTCACAAGCCCATGCAACAGGCGCATTCCAGTAAATCAATTGTTTGAAGTTCGATAATCCTCCTGGTGTTCAAAATGTGTCGAAACATTTACAATGGTGGAATTCCTCCTCTGTTTTCCTTCAGTTCTGATGTGAGAGAGCTGGAATCTGCTGCACAGGAGAACACCCTCCTAGCCACGTTGACCTTGAGAAAACTCAAAATCATAATTCCGAAGAGGCAATACCTTTATTTTTTTAAAAAGGTTGAAAGTTTGGGGGTTTATAAAAAATCTCTGCATCAGGCTCCAGAGTTGGAAACGGAAAAGAAGGAGAGGAGAGGACTTCTTTTACAGCTTTTGCACTGATTGCACTGTTGCATGTAGTGAGAGGGATCCTAAGGCATCTTTCCTCCTTTTCCAAATCTTTGAAGCTGGAACTCTCTGTATACTTATTAAAAAGATGCCCCTTGAACACAGTGCGACAAACGCTGCACTTCCACTGAAGCAAAACCTGTCCCTATTGCTGCCCCCAGCAACTGCCACACATTTTTGTAGGCCATTTCAAAAGTAGGTGAATGTCAGCCATGAAGTGGAAGCAACGCAACGTAAATCCAGTGTAAGAGGGTAATTATATACTGTGCATATATTTAGCAGGGAAAGCATACAAAGTGACAGCATGAATAGGGGAATTCACACATTGCCAAATTAATATGCACAGCTTTCGCTTTTTAAGTGATGTTGGAATAGGCACAAGCAGAAAACGACAATGTCAATCATGGAGTTTGTAAGCTGACTGGTCTACATACTATTCATTTTGGAGAAGTAGGTCTATGGCCTGGGCAACTTATGAAATGTACGTGTCACCAGCAGGAACACAGCATGTTAGCCAGATCAAACTATAGAGAACATCCAATTATATTCTGGAATGTCATCTACTGATTATCCAAATTTACTGTGTGGAATCATCACCATCACCATCACCATCACCATCACCATCACCATCACCATCACCATCACCATCACCATCACCATCACCATCACCATCACCATCACCATAGCTATTTATTACTGTTAATTGGTTATGGTTGTGCCATCTGTTTTTATTCTAGATTTTTACTCTGAAATGTTAAATTGTTGATTAAAGGTAAAGGTTCCCCCCGCACGTTTGTGCAGTCGTGTCCGACTCTAGGGGCCGGTGCTCATCTCCGTTTGTTAGCCGAAGAGCCAGCGCTGTCTGAAGACGCTTCCACGGTCATGTGGCCGGCATGACGCACGCGGAACGCTGTTACCTACCCACCGAAGTGGTACCTATTCATCTACTTGCATTTGCATGCTTTCGAATTGCTAGGTTGGCAAGAGCTGGGGTGAGTGCGGGAGCTCACTCCGTCACGGGGGGGGGGGGGGGGGGGCTAGGGATTTGAATCTCTGAACTTGCGATCTTCCGATGGACAAGCCTGGCGTCTTGTTGAAGGTTATTTCAAACTGCTGTGAGCTTGCAGTTTGGGTAAGTAATATAGAGGGAGGGAGGGAGGGAGGAAGGGAGGGAGGGAGGGAGGAAGGGAGGGAGACATAAATCCTGTCCTAAATTCCTGGTAATTTCTCCATATTCTCCACATTTTGGTGTGAAAATCAACATTTGTTTTTCACCAGTCACAAAAGCACTGTTGTGTAGGGGATGCTCATCTGGACTGCAATGACTTAGTGATAATTTGGCTTGCATGAGAACAAACCATAGTACGGAAACATCATCCAAAGTTTGAGCATTGGGCAGGATGCAGGGAAATCAACGGATCAGATGAGGTACGGTAGAAGTAAATGAGCTGATTAACAAATTGGTTCTCTGTGGCTTCAATGGAGTGCAGGTGTTAAATTGCCACTGCCCACCTTCACCTGCATGTATTTGTGCCAGCTTTGTACAAAGCTCAGTGGAATTGTAGGGTGAGCTCATGGAAGGAAGCAGGTAGAGCCAAAGCATTAATTATCTCCGGTGGGATATAATCTTAGTGCCATGAATGAAGTTGAAGTTCTGGCCCCGGACGGCAGCTGTAGAAGGAAGAGAGAAGCATGGGCAGTGGAAAAATAAACAGCATGTTAACGAATTGCTAATTAAAGCTCAATTTTCCAGACAATAATAACTTGCACATCTCATGGGATAGAAGATTTTCCATTGCAAAGGATGGCACCGTGCTTCTTGCAGGCATGTTGAACAGACTGGGTGCTCCAACACACACCATTAAAGGACCCCAGGATGTGACCAGTTTGGTTATCAATACGTTCTAGGTAGTCAAGCCCGTAGACGTGAAAAAGCTTCGAGTGTCATTTGTTCATTCATTTCTTTAATCTTTTAATTAGGAGGAATGTTGATTGAGGATTTGAAAAGGTATCAGTGAAGAGAAGGGGAAGCTGGTCTAATTAAATGGGGATAAAGAACATATCAATGATAAGCTGTTTCAGTGGCAGATGTATGTGTGTTAAATGGCTAAAAAGTGGTAAGGAACATTCATCAAAGGCACTTCTGTGATTGAACGATCATAAATGATTTATGTTGTCAAATGCTTCCAATCGAAGAGAATATTTGTAGCTCAGGTTGAACTGTGGAGTCCTTGGTGCTCTCTGAGCCTTGTTGTTTTCTTGCAGACGTTTCATTGCCAGACTAGGCAACATCTTCAGTGCGAAAAGGGAGTGGGACTTGCTCTCTGTTTATATACCATGGCTTGTCCTGCCTGTGTTGGTGGGGGTGTTGTACTCTCCTTGGGAGTTCCTTGATTGGGCTGTTGTTTGCTGCTTGGTTGATTGACTGAGTTAATAGTTCCTTGATTAGGGTATTGTCAACTCTGAACTTTGATTTACTATGATTTATAGAGCCGCCTATCTCAGAGTGGTGACTCTGGGCAGCATACAAACAACATATAACCTATGATGCCCTTGTAAAAACAACAACCCTCACAATAAAGTGCCACATCACCAGCAGAGCTCACCTCTCCCATAGGGATGCATTGGGAGGATTTGGGCTGTGGGGGGAGGAAATATATATATTTTTTCAATAAAACCCTTAGCCAGTTCTGGCCCATTTTCAAATTCCATGTTTCTTTTTCTGCCTTCTCCCTGCACACCAAATTTGTCCTGTTCTGTTCAATCTGCAGAATGATATCCTTCTGATGGATAGGTGGGCCAAAAGGGAAATGGACAGGCCTGAGTCCTTCTATATTGTTTCACTCCAACTTTCCATTGGCTTAGGAAAAAAAAGGAGGAAGAGAAGAAGGAGGAGAAGAAGGAGAAGGAGGAGACATAAATATTACAATAATGCAGAATATGATTTTTACCTCACTTGGTTTAAATTTATTGATTATGTATAACCGAGGCATAATTATTGTCTCCTAGCCAGTTCCAGGTTTTTAGATAATTAATTTAAATAATATTACATGTGAAAAAGAAAAAAAAGAAAGAAAAATGGAATCCGTTCGCTTCCGAATAAAGTACAAGTTTCAAAAATCACCGCTCAGAGAAAGAGGAAAGAAATTCTCAAGCATTCCGAGAACAGACGCCTTTCTTGCAGAGAAAGAAACCATGGGACACATACCAGGGTCCCCGTCCCTTTTCTCTCCTTTGCCCCCTTCCGGGATCCACGCGGCTTCCCTCCTCAGTCACCTTTGCTGGTGGCCTGCTCCCTGTCGAACGCCTCCATAGAAGGATGACAGCCGGCATGATGGACGGCGTGCGTGCCTGGTCACCCATCTGCTTCCCGTACGGGAACAGTACGGCAGAGAACTGTCCTCGCTGTGGGGGTGACATGGAGCAGGACCGCTCCAGATGGGGTGTCTCCTCCTCCATAGGCCCAGCAGCCATCTCTGCTGGTGATACATGTGGGGCGGGAGGGGGGGGGGGAGCAGGGAAAATTTTTTTAAAAAGCAAAAGAGGGAATGCTGATTTTTATGAATGGGGCCACCTTTTTGGCGTTGGATGGAATGTGCCCTTCCTGAAACATGGGGAGAAATATTGTAGAGGGCTGAAACCAATGGTTGGAACAGGGGACAGATTTATTGGTGTTGGTGGGGTGAGAATTTTCAGGATTATTTTCTTTCTTTCTGCTGTGGAAGGACCAGGAGGGGAAAGTGGAAGATGGCAGCTAGGGAAAGTTTCTGACATGCTGGAGAAAGGCCACTCCACCCTTTGATGAATGGCTCTCCGGCTGCATCAGCCCTGCTCTGGGTGAGTAACAGAGTGAGCTGGATTATTTTTTATCTCCTTCCCCAACTTTCCTTTTCTTTTCAATTTACAACCCAACCTTTTGGTTCAAGTGGGCCCTGAGGGCAGCTTCGCAATCATCTTTACGGTTATTGTTATAGCTGCACATAATGCGGCGCAGGACGCTGTGGGATACAGAAGTGACAGGCGCTTGCTGATGGTTTACCATCCAGAGAGAAGGGAGGACCCCCCCCGGACACCCACACCCAATCAGGACCCGGAGAGGAAAAGACTGTCTATCATAAAATGATGTAAAAATGACGGTAATATACTGCCGGCTATAAAACGAGAAGGGTTAGGAGAAAAATAGATATTGCATGATGCAAGGGGAAGAATCAGGCAAAGGTGTCCTGGCAGGGCTCTAGTCCTCATGATGCTTTTGCTGTGCCCCAGCTAGCAGTCCCCTGGGCTGCAAGAAACTTAAGTCATTCCTTGTTCTGCTGGTGTTTCCAGGGATTCAAAGCTTGCATGCTGCCCTGATCGCCTGACAGATTCCCTGGTTATGTTGGATCAAGGCAGAGGGTTTGGGGGGGGGGAAGTGATCCAGTGGAGAAAGAAAGAGACTGCCCCCGTGTTAAGGGCATTTCTAGGCCTCATCTGGTCTTTAGAACTGACTCTGATGATTCTAAGCAGCTCTTAGCAGAACTGAGAAAACTGAGCCAGTTAGTTCTAGCATAGTGTTTCTCAACCTTGGCAACTTTAAGATGTGTGGACTTCAACTCAGCATGGCTGGCTGGGGAATTCTGGGAGTTGAAGTCCACACATCTTAAAGTTGCCAAGGTTGAGAAACACTGGTCTAGTGGTTAAAGAACTGGACTAGAAACCAGGAGACGGTGAGTGCTAATTCTCCCCTAGACATGGAAACTGGCTGGGTGATTCTGGCCCAGTCATTCTCTCTCAGCCCAGCCCACCTCACAAGGTTGTTGTTGTGAGGAAAATAGGAGGCAGGAGCAGCATGTACAGTATGCTACCTGGAGTTGTACAAAATAATAAATAAACTAAGTTACTTCAGGCATCAGTCAAGAGGCTGATAGTTTGTTGTCAATAACATGGTTAACCAGGCCGGTTACAAACCTAGTGGATGCGTTCACACAATGTGCTAGCTTGGTTAATTTTAATCTTTTTTATTGTATGAATCCTGGCCATGCAATTAGCTTCAGGTTCCATGTCTGGTTCAGCCCAGAAAATGAAGTGCAATAACCAGGTTAAGGGTATTGGCCAGGGAGAAACATTTCATAGTCACAGATTGAGGTTCACCCAAAATGTGACATTCAATAAGCTCTGAAGAATCTTTGGACTCCCCTTTCTTAAACTAAAATAATTCAGGTGGGTGGCATAAAAAAGTAAAACTAAATCTTTTCTCTTGCACCCTTTTTTCATTAAAAACGTCTCCCTTAACCAAAATTGCTGTTTTCCCCTGAAATTACAGCTTATCTCAGCAAGGAAGCTTTAGATACACCTAGAATTTGAGGACAAAATTTAACCATGTAATACCTTGCCTTCAACCTGTGGTTTTGATATGGTAACTATGTCAATTTCACTATGTTTTTCATTTTTAAGAATATGCCAAATCCAGTTTGTCAAACCTGAGTATTTTTTTTAAAGGTTTACATTAAAATGTGCATGCATTTTGCTGCCTGCTGCAAATTTGCTTGCAGCTTTGTGGAACATTCATTTCTTGCAAACAGTTCTCTCTAATATAACAAATATTATATTATTTTCATGAATATATGCATTTCTGTACCGATCTTTTCATATTAAACTTTTCAAATAATTCTTGGCGAACTGCACTGCAACATTTGGAAAAGTATGAATTTCAAATGATAGCTAAGTTTTGATTCATGTATTTGTTAAAAAATGGGAAATTAAGTTCGCATTCAAATGCAAAGTACATTTTCCTCGTGTCCTTTGTGTAAACTGGCTACTAGTCCTGATGCTGAGCAGTGCTGATCCAAAGGGCAGGCAGTGGGCTGATAGAGCCAGTTTGGTCTAGTGCAGAGCTTTCCAAACTGTGTGTCGCAACACAAAAGTGTGTCGCCACACACAGTCTGGTGTGTCGCATCACAACCCGGAAGCGCTGATCATCATCAGCGCTTCCGGGTTTTCCCGCGGCGACACACCAACAGCGGCACGCAAAAACTGAAAGCGGCAGCAGCGCTTCCGGGTTTTTGTGCGCTACCGCAACGGCGGCACTTCCGGGTTTTCCCGCAGCGACACACCAACGGCGGTTGGTGTGTCGCCGCGGGAAAACTTTGGAAAGCCCTGGTCTAGTGGTTAAGGTGCTGGGCTAGAAAGCAGGAGTCTGTGAGTTCTAGTCCCGCCTTAGGCATGAAAGCTGGCTGGGTGACCTTGGGCCATTCCCTGTCTCTCAGCCCTAGGAAGGAGCCAATGGGAAACCAGGAGACTGAGAGTTCTAGTTCCGCCTTTGGCATGAAAGCCGGCTGGGTGACCTTGGGCCAGTCCCTGTCTCTCAGCCCTAGGAAGGAGCCAATGGCAAACCAGGAGACTGAGAGTTCTAGTCCCGCCTTAGGCATGAAAGCCGGCTGGGTGACCTTGGGCCAGTCACTCTCTCTCAGCCCAACTCACCTCACACGGTTGCTGTTGTGGGGAAAATGGGAGGAGGAAGGAGTATTAGGTATGTTTGCTGCCTTTGAGTTATTTATAAAAATATTAAAGGCGGGATAAAAATTAAGTAAGTAAGTAAGTAAGTAAGTAAGTGCAGGAGAAGCATAGTCCAATTCACTGTTGTTTAGTGAAACTTTTCCTCCCTCCCTCCCTCCCTTCCCTTCCCTTCCCTTCCCTTCCCTTCCCTTCCCTTCCCTTCCCTTCCCTTCCCTTCCCTTCCCTTCCCTTCCCTTCCCTTCCCTTCCCTGTCCTGTCCTTTCCTTTCCTTTCCTTTCCTTTCCTTTCCTTTCCTTTCCTTTCCTTTCCTTTCCTTTCCTTTCCTTTCCTTTCCTTTCCTTCTTTCCCCCCCTCTTTCTCACACACAGACACACACACACTTTCTCCAGTTTTGGACTACTGCCGTACATCAGCCATGGAGGGTGTTGCATGTAACTGGAACAGCTTGACAGAAGATGAGCTATGAAGATGCTTTACACTCTAGAAAATGCACAGCTGGAAAAGAGGAGCAGAGGAGAATGGGCAGATTTAGCCTAAAAAGGCGAAGTGAAAGGGAGGGGAGGCCGGCCGTTTTGCAATATTTTAAAGGCATCTCTGAGAGAAAGGAGGAGAGAAATAGCTACATTTATTTAGGACAGTTCACAATTTGTGACTGAGGATGTACACAACTAAGCACCCACCGCATTTTTGAGTGGCTGCTGGGGGGCACTCCCCCAAAATGGGTGGGTGCAGGATGAATAAGTGGGCAGGGTCAGGACAAAAGCAGAACTGGGTTTATCTTAAAAAAAGGTAAAGGTTACCCCCGCACATTTGTGCAGTCATGTCTGACTCTGGGGGCCGGTGCTCATCTCCGTTTGTTAGCCGAAGAGCCAGCGCTGTCCGAAGACACTTCCACGGTCATGTGGCCGGCATGACGCATGTGGAACGCTGTTACCTACCTACCGAAGTGGTACCTATTCATCTACTTGCATTTGCATGCTTTCGAATTGCTAGGTTGGCAAGAGCTGGGGTGAGTGCGGGAGCTCACTCCATCACGCAGGACTAGGGATTCGAACCTCCGAAATTGCGATCGACAAGCCTGGCGTCTTACCCGCTGAGCCACCACGCCCCTGTCATTTATCTTAGTTGAGTTTTAATTAAATTCAACTACATTGATGAATAAAATGAACATGACTAACCCTCATATATTTAATCTCCCCTCCTCCTTTTTAAAAACTGCAATTTGATGGTTAACTTTTGAATGTTATAGAAAGCTTTGGTGGTCCCACATGGCCTCAGATTGTGAAATCCTGGCTGAAACTACAGAAATGTTTAGAAACCAGAAGTACGGATCTGCTTTGCTTTTGATTGATGTCAGCTTCAGTCAAGGATGAGGAAGCAGACCATGGCTGATCTTTGGTGGATTTGCAATAGATGATCAAGGAGATCTAACTTAGCAACAGCAGCAGCAACATGAGCGGCCCCTCCCTCTACTGAAACAATAGAAACTCGTGATCATAAATAATAAAACATATGACTTCAGAATTCTCTAATCATGCTTTTTGCAGCAGAATCCTTTGCAAGCTTGTGAGGAGGGGGAGGGGGAGGAAGAGGAAGACAACAAGGGATACATTTTGGGGGTGCAATCAGAGATTACTGGAATGTCCTTGGAAATGCTCCAAGTTATTAGCCGAGATAGCTTGAGATGTTGAATATTTTTCCAAGCAGTCACAAGGCGCTGAGCCTAACTTAATGTCACTTAACCAAATAATCAGCTCATGGGCCTTACAATTTTAGTAATGACTGGCTGAATGAAAAAAAAGTAAATCACTGACACCTGAAGTCTGACCACTTCTGGAATAAGGGAGTTACCTCAACGGACAGACTTTTCCAACATGGGTGCTTTCCAGATGTGGAATTCAACAGACAAAATTCCCTGGTTGGCAACGGCTGAGGATTCTGAGAACTGAAGTTCACATATCTAGAGGACCCCCAAGTTGGGGGAGATGCCCAAGGGTGATGGAAGAGTAGATGGGGCCGGGATTGCTCCATCCATCAAATCAGGTTGCTGAGACGCAAGAGAGAAGAAAATATTACTTTTATTTAATTTATTTATTTATTTGTTTGTTTGTTCATTACATTTATATCACTGCCCAGCTCCCCCACATGGAGGGACCCTGGGCAGTTCACAATAAAACAATTTAAAATTCAATAAAAGACATAAATAAATACCAATAATCAATAAAAATATAAAATACAGTCAAGTCCAAGTCATGGCAGTTCTACTTCATCCCATGAGCAGGTAGGGCCGGTCCAGGGCAGGTCTAAGGAACCAGCCAACCCCAAGAATGGCTATTCCCCTCCCCACTCCAAGCATGGTGGCAGAACCAGGTCTTCAGTTTCTTTCTGAAGTCCAGGAGAGAGGGGGCTAACCTCACTTCTGGGGGAAGGATGTTCCAGAGGGTGGGAGCTACTGCAGAGAAGGCCCGCCTCCTGGACCCCGCCAGATGGAATTCTCTTACAGACAGGGTCCGTAGCATGCCCTCTCTGCATGACCGGGTGGGACGGGTTGATGTAACGGGGATGAGACGGTCCCTCAGGTAACCTGGACCCATGCCATGTAGGGCTTTAAAGGTAATAACCAACACCTTGAATTGAATCCGGAAGCAAACTGGCACCCAATGCAGCTCGCGGAGCAAAGGTGTTATATGTGCTGATCTTGAGGCACCTAAAAATCATCTGCACGGCTGCATTCTGGACCAGTTGAAGTTTCCGGACACTCTTCAAGGGTAGCCCCATGTAGAGCGCATTACAATAGTCTTACTACTACAAAATATTTGTGCAAAATAAGTTATTAAAATTGTGGATGCTTGTGACCGAAGGAAAGAAATCAATTGGAGTCTTAAATAGAGAATAATTGGATATATACAGTATGCATTAGAGGGTGTATTGATTATGGATGCAATACATTTCAGGAAAGGAAGGAAGGAAAGAAAGAAAGAAACTGAAAGGGAGGACAGAGTTTGTATTATTGACTCTAATTTATCTCTCTCTTTCACTGTAGTCCACAGGATTGTTGTGATGATAAAATGGATCTTAAGAATCTCCTGCCACCATAAGGAGGCATGCATATTTAATAAAGTTTAATAGCTAATGAGCAGAGGGAGGTTATGGAAATTCAAATAAGGAATAATATATAGTGGTGGAAGAAAAACATTTGTTTACTTTCCCCTCCATTACATCCTTCATGATTCAAATGACCCTCACGTCTACTCTCTTAATATATTTTTAAAATTACACCTCTATTCTCTATTTCCCGCAGGATTTCAGGCATGTCCTAAAGTCCCTCCTTTTTACACCTCCTGTGAAGAACAAGATCAAGGCACTCTTCTCCCCAAATGACTCAATCCAGGGATTGAGGGCACAGCCAAACCCCACGTCTCCTGGGTACTTGCCGGGTGTTGTAACCAGGGCATTTCCATTGGTCGAGCAGGGTTTCTAAAATAATATTCAACCTATATATATATATTTTGAAAGAATGGTGTAGGAGGAGGATTATAAGCTAGCGCAGGCCTTCTTTTGTGGACCGTAATAAAACTGCAACCGAAATATCCCTATCTTTTTCAGAAGGATAAAAGAATGAGGAGTCTTGTTCAGGCCTCCCTCCCATTCTCTCTCTCTCCTTCCCCACAACTGAACATGACCTTTACCTGCCTGAATCTTTGTTTCTTTCAGGTGCTTATGCTCTATTTGTTCAGAATAGCCTATACCTCAGGGATGGCTTTTACCTCGCTCAGGAGACTGTGAAGCAAGAGGAAACGGGGGCTTCCATAGGGGGAAGATTCGTGTTTTCGCTTTTTCAGCCTGCTTTTGAATGCATCTGTTCAGAAACCTTTGCATTTCTGCGGATATGCACATTGTTTGCATTTTACGCATGAAACTTTATCTGCTTCCGGTGCCCGAATGTTAGAAGAGAGCTATGTTCCTTTGAAACATCGATGTAGCTCCGGCCCAAGCAGCCTGTCACCCAAGGGGCTGTATTCACACAACACTGGGGGAGATGGGGCGGTGATATAAATTTAAGAAATAAATTAAGAAATTAAGAAATAAACTCGCTGAACCCAATTTCCAAATAAACCCATGTCTGGGTTTGCACCTCACACTGAAAAATAAACTAACCATGCTTAGCATGCTGGGCAAATATACTAACTTGGATAAGTGTGGAGGGGGAACACACTTGCTCTGAATGCTGAATAGCAGCTTACTAATTACAAATGCAGCTTCACTGAGATCTGGTAAAATACAGCTTTGGGTATTGCTGGCCTGGGAGGCTGTAGTGCTGACTGGGAGAAGCTGTAATTGCCTGAAGGATGGTTCCAGGTTCCAAATTCACTGGTGATGCTTGAACTTGAGGTTACAGAAGAGGAGGTGGGAGGCAGGGAGGAGTAAAATGTAAATGTAAATGTAAATTTGAATCAAGCTGGACCCCTGGTGACTTCATAGGCACATCATACTGTTTTGTTGTTGCCAACAGTATGGATGTGGTTTTCCCCTTGTTTTCTTCCAGGTTTTTTTTCTTTTTCAACTTCTCGATCCAACCTACTGTCCTGGGATTTCTTAGTGGTCTCCCATCCAAGGATGACCCAGGCCCAACCCTGCTTAGCTCTTTTCCAGATCAGCCAAGAGCACAAGTGTTACTTCTCACTGGCAACTAAAGTCCCCCTTGAGGTGAGCTTGACTCTTGGTGGCCACGCCGACGCATCGACACAGTTTTCTACATGGCACAATGGTTTATCTCTCAGAATGTGGTTTTGACTTCCCAGCCTTGCTTACAGCCCTGGAATGTCCTGGTGGCCTCCCGTCCATGCAGTAATGAGTTTGGATCCCATTTAGCTTTTCGAGGGAGAGGGATCTACTAATAGGAGACTCAAATTGTGGCAAGCCCAAAGCTGAATCGGTGCCATAGTTTTGCACAAAATTAAGTTGATGTTTTTAAACACAAATGCTAGACCCGGCTGCATCATTATGTCTCTAGGGAAGTAAGGCCGACTTCACACACATGACAGCAGATGCGTATTTTCTCACATGTAAATTGGAGTGTATTCAAAGAGGCTTATTCCCAGGTAAGTGTGATTGTAGAATGAGTTAATCAATGCAGAATAACTGACACTATCTCCTAATTCCATATGTGCAGCTCCTGATGCAAATGAACATCCCAAGCGATTTTGCGCCTACATTTGCATCCACCGGGCAGTACAACAATATTACTTGTTGGTTCAACGGGATACTTTTTCCGAGCCCTAAGGATAAAGGGGTGAATCCAGAGCTGGTAGGTTTAAATACAGGCCCCTCAGTCATTTCCTCTTGAAATGCAGCTTCCCCCAAGTGAAGATAGAAAGCGCCTGCTTGTGAGTTATACAGCACTCTTGGTCAGGTCATGAAAAAAGAAATCTAGGCATAGTTTCAAGAGCTTTAAAAGCTGAATGTGGATCATTCCTTTTACCGGAGAGAACTCGGCAGGGCTTCATTGTGGTCCAATAGATAATTCTGAAATCAGTTTGTATTATGCACTGATTTAATTACTCCCAAGGACTTTATAGCATGGATCAGTCTTTCTTTCTTTCTTTCTTTCTTTCTTTCTTTCTTTCTTTCTTTCTTTCTTTCTTTCTTTCTTTCTTTCTTTCTTTCTTTCTTTCTTTCTTTCTTTCTTTCTTTCTTCTATTTAACAGCAATAAACAACCCAAGAGGAGGACAAGTAAAGACAATTTTTAGCTCTTTCTGTCTCTCTATTTGAGAGCCATTTTCTCTCATAGGCCCCCCTTCCTCCCTTTTCTCTCCAAATCTCTGGCAGTTGGTTTAATCTATAACCAAGTATGGGGCCCTCCCTTGGGCTTTGTGTATCTCTACTCAGGCGGGAGGGTGCACCTTTCTCCATGGAGACCCAGCTCCCCCCTGAGGTCAGGGACCCATATTGTCCTCTGTGTTTTGCTTCATTAAATCTTTATCGGAGTTCATTAAAAGTGTGGTTTGGACATTCCTGCATAGTCTATTAATCCTGCCTGACGCCCTTCCCCTCCCCCGCTCTCCCAGTGGCCCCCACCGTGGGCACAAAAGAACCATCTGTTTCTGCCGTGTTTACTCCCTCCTGACATGCTGGCGGGGCAGGGGGAAGCAATGGTGCCCCCCCCCTCCATCATGCTCTACCTCCCTGGGAAAGTTGGCTTTCATTCACCGGAATCCATCCCTGCGTGGAAAAACCAGGAGTGGTATGCAGGAACGTGCCCACCTGCCTGGCGGCCCTGCCCTTCAGTTTTGCTGCTTGTTCAAGCCCCTGGTTTCTCCCTCTGCTCAGAAGCGCAGCAGCGTCATGATTACAGCGACCACCTTTCCTTGGAAAAAACAAAGGGCCAACCTGTAAAAGGGGCAAATCTGAAAGAGGTTCATAAGGATAAAAAAAAAATAATTGTTGATGTTTGTAACTTTGCTTTACAAGGGAAAATTCTTTTTTCTTTTCTTTTTTCACCCCAATTCACCCCAGGGTGAAGTCACATCAGTGAGGTGGCTCCATTATTAACATCCCTTCGCCTGTAATCTTCTTTTTCTGTTTTAGTTCTGCTTTTATAGTTTTGAACGTTTTCTAATTATTATTATAGAATGGTTTTTAGGTAACAATTGTTTATATATTTGCTGTTTTATTTTGTTGTATGCCGCCCAGAGTCACTTTCGTGAGGGAGGCGGCCATATAAATTTGATCAATCAATCAGTCAGTAAAATACAAGAGCAAAACCAAGAAAATACATAATGAAATTAAAGAAATCAAAATAAAGGACAGCTTTCTGAAATAAAGGGCTGTCCTTTATAATAAAGGGCGGAGGGTCAGAGTAGTCATAGCCATCCTCTTCAATCCGAATCACACTTTTACTTGTGTTTGCGCATAGCCAGATTGGATGAGTGAACCACTTTGGAGATGCACTCACATGACTTGCTAAACTCTGTTCATGTTAAACATGGTTTTTGTGGCTCAGTGGGTAGTGGGAATATACCTGCTTGGTGAGCTTGTGGTTTATTATATTATTAGATTTTTATCCCGCCTTTTTTATATATAACTCTTTTTTATACTTAATACTCCTGCCTCCTCTTTTGCTCACAACAACCCTGTGAGGTGGACTGAGCTGAGAGAGAGGGACTGGCTCTAAGTCCCTCAGCTGGTTTTCATGCCTAAGGGAGGCCCGGAACTCCTGTCTCCTGGTTTCTAGGCCAGCCTCTTCACCACTCCACCAAAACGGCTCTCAGGTTAATGGGCTATGCAAAACATGAAAACCGATTAATTGGATAACTTGGTTATGCTTGTTGTGTGAATGCACTTGTTGTCTTGTTTAGTGGTGCGGGTGACGTCTGCAGTGGCACAGAGACCAGGATAGCCTGACAAAGCAATTTGTTAGGTCTTCTGTAGAAAATACCTGATTTTAATGCCCCCCCTTTTTTTCTTTCTTTTGCTTTTTCTGGCCATTGTTTGTGACATTAGTTTTGGTTTCTTTTTGGTTTCTTTTTATTCCCCTTTTCTGTCTAGAAAAAGTATTCAATGTTGCAATCTTGTTATGATATTGTGATTTAAAACTGGCTTCTGTTTTATATGTGCCGTCAAGAAATCACTGTCACATAAATATCGTTTGGATTGCATTCCAGTAAATTACTTCCCACTGAAATCAATGAGGCTTAAATTAAGTCGTGATTGTCTTGGTTTCAGTGAGATCTTAGATCAGCTGACATAGTTTGGATCTGACTTGAGGTAAATAAAAACAAGAACACAATTTGCATTAGTACCATTATTGGATTCTTTTCCCACTTCTGGTTTATTTCGGCTACATTTCTATTCTTTTGTGTGCATTGACTAGATCAGCCTTTCTCAACCTTTTGACCGTGGAGGAACCCCTGAAATATTTTTCAGGCCTCGGAGAAGCCCTGCACATTCAGGCTCAAATCTAGGCCAGAAGTTACAAAATTATTTCATTTGTTTCATGGGTAGGCCCGTATATATGCATTAACAGTGCTCTTAAACTGAAAACAAAGAATGAAACTTACCTCTTTAATGTGAAGTTGCCTGAATTTGAAATAATTTTTTTAAATAAATCGTGATCTCCCAGGGGACCCCTTGGGACCTCTTGGGGAACCTGAGGGTGCCACCGAACCCTGGTTGGGAAACCCTGGACTAGATGGTGGGATTAGCTTCTTGAGGAACTACGTAAAAATTAGAGAGCAACTCGGTTAGCTGGGCAGGAGGAAGAGCACTTAAATCACATGGGGTCTGGAGCATGGGCAAGGAGCATGGGTGAAGGTTCTCCTCTTCCTTCTTGCAGACTGGATTTGGAATGCTGCAGACCCAGAAAGGTGCAGTGATTGTGGTGTTGGATAAGGAGCAGATAAGACATCAGTCCTGCTCCCAGCCATGGAAGCTCAGTAAATAACTTTGGGCCAGCCTTCTCCCTCCCTCCCTCCCTCCCTCCCTCTTTTTAATATAAATTTTATTAAAAGTCTTAAACTAGAAGATAAAAACTAACAAAAACTAATACAGAGTAAGGAAAACAAAGAAAGAAAGAGAAAAAGACAAAGACAAAGACGAAGGTGCAGAAAGAAAAGATAAAAAGAAATAGAAAGAAGCAGCTTCTGGTTTTCTTTACAGCAAATACAGGTATCAGAGCTTTCCAAACTTTTCATGTTGGTGACACACTTTTTAGACATGCATCATTTCGCGACACACTCTTACAGCAGGGCACAAGGCAGGCACTAGGACCTACGTGGAATCCTGGCAGGGCAGGTTTCGAGGCAGCAAGGCACAAGGCAGGCACTAGGACCTGCGCGGAATCCTGGCAGGGCTTGGAGGCAGCAGCAGCCGTGACACACCCAGACACTGCAGCTGACACACTAACGTGTCGCGACACACAGTTTGGAAAGCTCTGACAGGTATGATGACAAAGTTCTCTCTTACTTTATGGCTACAAAAAGAAAAGCTCATTTTTTCCTATCATCTGGGCAGCCTTCTCTCTCAGCCCATCCTACATCACAGGGTTGTGGGGAAAAACCGGAGGAGGAAGTGCTGTGCATGTTGCCTTGAGCTCCTGCTGGAAAGGTGGGCTAAAACTACATAAAAACTGAACAGAGTCAACATGAGCATGCCTGCCATGACTTATTTGAGAGGGCAGCTGTAGTTTTCTGGCCGAACATTTCTCCTCTGGGCCAAAGTACCAGGTTTCCCCCCTGATATCTCCCCTGAAAACGGGGATACCCCTTGTCTCAGAGCTCCTGCATTTCCCCCTCCAAAGCTGTAAAAAGGTACCCCCCGCACATTTGTGCAGTCGTGTCCGACTCTAGGGGCCGGTGCTCATCTCCTTTTGTTAGCCGAAGAGCCAGCGCTGTCTGAAGACGCTTCCACGGTCATGTGGCCGGCATGACGCACGCGGAACGCTGTTACCTTCCCACCGAAGTGGTACCTATTTATCTACTTGCATCTGCATGCTTTCAAATTGCTAGGCTGGCAAGAGCTGGGGCGAGTGCGGGTGCTCACTCCATCACGCGGGGCTAGGGATTCGAACCTCCAAACTTGCGATCTTCCAATCAGCAAGCCTGGCGTCTTACCCGCTGAGCCACCATGCCCCTTGTACCCGCTGAGCCACCATGCTCCAAAGCTGTAGGAGGGAGGCAAAAACCCTTCCCGAAATGGTTGCTGTTTTAATGTGACAGAAGGAGAATGATTAAATACATCCATATGCAATTAATTTAGTTCTAATTAAATTTAAATGAAAAGAAATCAAATCAGATCCTTGCTCAGGCCCTTCAGCTCCAATCGAAAGCAGATCTTTGCACCAAGGCAGTGTTTCTCAACCTTGGCAACTTTAAGACGTGTAGACTTTGACTCTGCTGGCTGGGGAATTCTGGGATTCGAAGTCCACACGTCTTAAAGTTGCCAAGGTTGAGAAACACCGCACTAAGGTATAATATGTTTTGTTTATTTTTGGTGCAGCAAATTGTGCAAACTCAGCTGTTATGCTTTCAAACCATAGCTTATGGCTTAGCATAATTTGCACACCCAGCAGGCGGTGGCTACTTCAACAGACCATGATTTAGCACATTGTGGGAACCCAACCATAATCTTGAGCCCAACATCCTTCTTTGTTTCCCCTCAGTGTAAAATCAGAGCTGGCTAATTTAAGAAAGCTGGCTTTGCTCAATTTCTCATTTTCCCATCCTTATATTCATTTCAGCCTGTTTTCATGGCAGCAGTTAAAAAAAACAAAAACAAAATGTGCCTAACTTTATACAAACAGGTTGAGTGCGCTTCCAGATAGATGGAAAAAGAAACAAATTCCTTGTCCAGCTATCTGCTCCGCTAATTTTGCCAAATCTAGAACAATGCAAAGTGGCATGGGGAATCTTAACAAAAGTGGTGGCCTGTGATTTCCTCCTCACCCTGTTGCCCTGAGGTTGAAGGATTTGCAAAACATGGCCAGTGGCTTTCTTGAGCTGCAAGTCGTTCTGCAGAGCCAACATTTTTGGCACAATGTCTCTCGCCTAGTTGGGGCCAGCCTCCTGGATGAAGACAGCAGGAAAGTGCCCCGAGGCCTCTTCAGCCATTCATTGACTGTGTCCTGAATCCAGGAAGTTTTTAATGCTGATCTTAGGGAATAGCTAATCCCCTAGAATTGACTGAAAGTAAAAGACAACACATTTTATTGCTTGTTACACAAGCCTGGCTCTTTTATCTATGAAGCAGTCCAAAGATACGACTCCCTTTTAAATTACTCACTGAGAGTGAGGTGGAGAGATTTTTCTGGCTCAAATAACACCATCGTTTCTCCCTGAGAGAAACAGGCTTTCTCTTGAATTGTGGGACTCCCCCTCTAGGCTCATCTAGGGATTATCTAGGGCAGTGTTTCTGAAACTCAGCAACTTTAAGATGGGTGGACCCTAACTCCCAGAATTCCCTAGCATGCTGACTGGGGAATTCTGGGAGTTGGAGTCCACCCATCTTAAAGTTGGTGAGCTTGAGAAACACTGATATAGGACTTCATTATGCTGTTGTTGATTTGTGCAGGCTGGGTTTGGCTAGAGCAGTGTTTCTCAACCTTAGCAATGGTAAGATGTATGGACTTCAACTCCCAGAATTGTGGGAATTGAATTGTGGGAGTTGAAGTCCAGACATCTTAAAGTTGCCAACGCTGAGAAACACTGGGCTAGAGGAAAACAGCTCTATCTTCATTCACCCATTAGTCGCAGCATAAAGGAAGGATATTCTGAAATATGGCCTTTAGTCAAAACATTTCTCTCTGTGCTTAAATAGGGAAATCAAACACAAATGCAGCTGATCACTCAATGTGAGAAATATTAATTCAAGCTTTGGTGAGACGGGTAATGAGTTCAAAAGTACAGCCACTTTCTATCCATTAAAAAAAAAAATCTGGAAAAAAGTAAGGCATGAAATCTGGCTCCACTTCAGATTCAGATCAATGCATTATTCTTCCTCCTCCTCTGCCACTATTACCCCATTTTTTGTCCAGGTGCTCAGGGCTACCTGTACGGCCTTTCTTTCTCCCAGCTCCCACATTCCTAGCAGCAGCTTCAAAATAATTGTGGAGGTTGGTTATCGCGTTCAAAAGAAACGTGTGCTCCATTTTATCTTTCCTGGCTCAGAACGAAGTTAGTCCTTTAGCCATGCAAACAAGCTTTTGCATTGATGGCCTAAAGCTAAACATAAACCTTCAAAGAAAGCAGCAGAAAAGACTGATGCAACAACAGCAGCAACAACAAAAATCTGAATTATTCCAGAAGAGAGAGGGATGACAATAAAAAAAGTTTACAAAGAAAAATGCCTTCCTAAAAAGAAGGTGACTGTCAAGGAAGTGAGACTGAATTTTCTCGGAAAGAAATTGTGGAATCCAGATCAGGGATGGAGGAATTTGCATATATTGCTACGCTATTTCTCCCAGTATCTCTCACCATTGTCCGTGCTGCCAAGAGTTGCAGAGAACTGTTGTTCATCAGTATCTGTAGGGCTTCCGGTTCACCACTTTGGGCTAGGCATAAGTTAGGTAGAAAGAAAATGACAAAAACTTCATCCAGTAGATTTGCAGATGAACTCAGAGCTGAATCAATCTGTGTCTAACTTTCTAATCTAATTTTCCTCACTGTCGTGTCCTCCAGATGTTCTAGATCAAGGTTTCTCAACCAGGGTTCCGTGGCACCCTAGGGTTCCGTGAGAGGTCACTAGGGGTTCCTTGGGAGATCACGACTTGTTAAAAAAATTATTTCAAATTTGGGCAACTTCACATTAAAGAGGTAAGTTTCATTCTTTATTGTTTTATTGAACACTGTTCATGCATATACTGTATACAGGCCTACGCATGAAACAAATATAATAATTTGGTAATTTCTGGCCTATATTTGAGCCTGAATGTGCAGGGGTTCCCTGAGGCCTGAAAAATATTTCAAGGGTTCCTCCAGGGTCAAAAGGTTGAGAAAGGCTGTTCTAGATTATGGATCCCATGCACTGATGAGAGTTGTACACCAACATACCTGAAAATGGTTGAAGAAAGTTTCTTTCTTGGAGATGCACTTTGGCAGGTTTGGTTCAGAGATCCCATTTTGTTTTAACCATGGTTCATTGAGCAAGTCATAATGGTCTGGTTCATACATGCTTCCCAGTCACCCTGGAATTTTTCATGACGTGTAATTATAGATAGCCATGGGGTACTTAATAACTTCTCCCTAAAGCTTTTTTTTTAACCGAACCAGGAGGACAGAAACTTCTACCCACCCCCATGTTTTCAAGTACTTAGTGCAGCTATTCCAACTGACTTCAATTCCCACAATTCCTAGCCAGCTCAGAATCTGGTAGGTTCACTGCTTGTTAGCAAGTCTAGATACCACTGGGAATAAACCTACTGCTTTGAGAATCTACAATTAACAACTTTCCACAACACTCCGGATTAATCTCAGGAGTATTGTGGGAAATTAAGAGGGCAGTGAGACTCAGCCTTCATCTATCTACTGCTCGGCAGGTAAGGCTGGGCGGGGGGGGGGGGAGTTAAAGGGAAACTCTATGTAGGTAATAGAAGGTGGTTCTGCCAGCTTTCTGGAGCCCCGAGAACTATGTGAGCCATTCTGAGACTCAATACACAGGGAGGATTGAAGCCAATTCATTCAGGGCACCACTGGGCATATTGTACACGTAGTCCTTGCTTAACAACCATTCGTTTAGTGATGGTTCGGACTTAAGACGGTGCTGAAAGAAACTCATGACCGGTCCTCACACTTACAACCGTCACAGCGTCCCCGTGGTCACGTGATCACAATTTGGGCGCTTGGCAACCAGTTCACATTTATGACCGTCGCAGCATCCCGGGGTCACATGATCGCCATTTTCGACCTTCCCAGCCAGTTTCTGGCAAACAAAATAAGTGGGGAATCGCATGATTTGCTTAACAACCATGTGGTTTGCTTAATGCCTGGGGTGATTCGCTTAACAACCGCTGCAAAAAAGATTGTAAAATAGGGTCGGATTCGCTTAATGACCACTTCGCTTAGCAACTGAAATCCCAGTCCCAATTGTGGTTGTTGAGCGAGGACTACCTGTAGTGTGAAACCTTTTCTTTGGAAGTGTCCTGCACTACCGAATTCCACCCTTCGTGAAAGCTCATCTGCTTTGTCTGGCTTGAAGGGGATCCTCAATGGAAATACCTCATCTTCAAAGGCATGTGCCTGTATTATCTCTGAAATGATAAGCCTGGCGTGAAATCTTAGAGGGTCTGTACTAAAAGCAGGTCCCAGAACTCCAGACTAAAACCATGAGGAGCCCTGGTTCTAATTATCTCTGGAATGGGAAGCCTGAAGGTCACAGGAGGCCTCCTAGAGCTTTTGTTTGGCCCCCAGAGCATCTCCTAGCTGGCTGCCCTCTTTATTTGGTGGTGGTGGTGGGGGGTTGTTTAGCACTAGCTGCACTGTCCATATTGCAATTGCAAGCTTTCTCGTCAGCTTTACACTTATTAATTCCCCAATGAAAAAACTGATTCTCAATCCAACAGGAATAGAACCACGGGGATCATGTGTGCTTGGGAAGGCCAATCATTTACTCCTGCAGCCCCATCTTGGCCAAGATCCCAGCAAATTTGGGACTAGAACCCTTTCGCCAAGGGGCGCTGAGTAGCGGGTATGTTCTTTCCCAGTTAATCCTGTTATCTCATTAAAAGGTAAAGGTACCCCCCGCACATTTGTGCAGTCGTGTCCGACTCTAGGGGCCGGTGCTCATCTCCGTTTGTTAGCCAAAGAGCCAGTGTTGTCCAAAGACACTTCCACGGTCATGTGGCCGCATGACACGCGCGGAACACTGTTACCTACCCACCGAAGTGGTACCTATTAATCTACTTGCATTTACATGCTTTCGAATTGCTAGGTTGGCAAGAGCTGGAGCTAGTACAGGAGCTCACTCTGCACGCAGGGCTAGGGATTCGAACCTCCGAACTTGTGATCTTCCGATCAACAAGCCTGGCGTCTTACCCGCTGAGCCACCACGCCCCTTACGTTATCTCATTAAGAGCCCTTTAATGGACAAACTCCCCTTCCATTAATTTGAAAAGGAGAAGGGGAACAGGAGCAGGGTGTGCAAAGAAGAAAGGACAATGTTAAATCAACATAGACTCAAGCGCTGTTTGAAGGGGGGGTGTTACTGAGAGGGGGGGGAGGGAGAGGGGCCACAGGGATGGAACTAGGGTCTGTGTCACCCTGGGCAAACATGGATTCCGCACCTCCCCATGGGTTATTTTGTCATTTTGGCGCCCCCCCCCAGCACGGCGCCCGGGGCACATGCCCCGCTTGCCCCCCCTAGATGCGGCCATGAGAGGGGGAGTGGCGGTGGTGGAGAGGATCAGCAGAACAAATCCAGGGCAAAACTGAGCAAATGAACTTTCAACATTTGGGGAACCGAGACAGGAAAGATGCACATGTTTCTCTGTGTATTTGAAACACCCCCAAACAATTAGCACCCTGTTCCTGAGATAAGGATTTATGGGTATAGGACTACAGTTCAGCTATTGATCTTGCTTCCCTTTAAAGTAAAACAGATGTTTTATAGCTGCTTTATAGATGTGGCTTTGGCTATCGTTGGGAGGGGAGGGGGTCTGGGTCGCCTGGCTGCAACCTTAGCAGAGCGTGATCTTCTGGTGCAGGATGCTCCAGCCGCCTTCGTGGTGATCCCTGTTCCCCATCTGTGACTGAGTGGGATTTTCACACGGTCAGAAGCTTTAAACTGGCAAGGCTTTAAACCTTTCTCTGTTTGCGGATTAGACCCTCAGTGGCTTGCAAGGGCATATGCCACTCCATTATGCTCAGCGGTGCACACGCACAGCTGCCAGCTGGGTGGCGAGCCTGTTGCTTGCTACCCTCTGCCGGGTGGCGCCTGGCACAGCGCAGGGTGGACTGTGTGAGCAAAGGGCAGGACTCCTCTTCTGGGGTGGAGACTAGGAAGGAGGGGTTCTGGGGGGTAGAGTGTCTCCTCTCCATAAAAAGGTAAAGGTTCCCCCCGCACATTTGTGCAGTCGTGTCCGACTCTAGGGGCCAGTGCTCATCTCCGTTTGCTAGCCAAAGAGCCAGTGCTGTCCGAAGACGCTTCCACGGTCATGTGGCCGCATGACGCACGCGGAACGCTGTTACCTACCCACCGAAGTGGTACCTATTCATCTACTTGCATTTGCATGCTTTGGAATTGCTAGGTTGGCAAGAGCTGGGGCGAGTGTGGGAGCTCACTCCGTCACATGGGGATAGGAATTCGAACCTCCAAACTTGCGATCTTCCGATTGACAAGCCTGGCGTCTTACCCCCTGAGCCACCTCCATACCTGCACACACAACTCTCGGAAGCTGTGAACCTCTTCAAATCCACATACCACCCACCAACCAGAAGACAGAATTGACTGGATGCAGCCCTTCAAGTGAGAAAGAGGGCGACTGTTATGAGTGATGAGCCTGCAAGGAGTTTATTTTATTTACTTACTTATTATTTAAATTTATATCACCGCCCATTTCCCCCAACCGGGGGGGACTCTGGGCGGGGTTTACAATAAAAGCAAAGTTAAAAATATAAATATAAAATTACAATATCAGTATAATAGAATAAATATAAAATCCAAGGGCAAAAGAGTTGCTTTTCCCACCCAGAAGGACGGGGGTACAAAGCTTTTTTGTAGCTGGGGGACGGGGGGAGCGTCTTTTTTTTTTTTTTTTTTTTAAATTCAGCTTTTACAAGTTTGCAGAGGTTGTAGTGATGGGTTTGGAGGAATGGATTTGCAAGTTTGAGCCTTTTGTTAAGTTGGGGTTTGGGGGTGGAGGTGGGGGGGGAGATTTAAGTAAAAGGATCACCTAAATCAGATTGGCCAGTTAACACTCCCAGGCTGGGTTTGCAACACACATTTCAGTCAATTAAGTCAGTCAAAGATATAACAACTGCTTTTGTATAGCATATAGTTAATTTTAATCCTGGTTACTGTACTGGTCTAAGATCTCAATGAAAAGATTGATCTAATGAAAAGATCTTAGACCAATCTAAAGATTCCCCCAACCGGGGGACTCTGGGCGGGGTTTACAATAAAAGCAAAGTTAAAAATATAAATATAAAATTACGATATCAGTATAATAGAATAAATATAAAATCCAAGGGCAAAAAGATTGGTCTAAGATCTCAATGAAAATCCTTGGGAGGGAGATGGGCGGGATATAAGTATGATGATAGATAGATAGATAGATAGATAGATAGATAGATAGATAGATAGATAGAAGACTAATCTGAACTGATACTCTTGGTTAGTATGGTTTATGGAGTCCTTGGTGCTCTCTGAGCCTTGTTGTTTTCTTGCAGACGTTTCATTGCCAGGCTAGGCAACATCTTCAGTGCGAAAAGGGAGTGGGACTTGCTCTCTGTTTATATACCAGGGCTTGTCCTGCCTGTGTTGGTGGGGTGTTGTTCTCCCCTTAGGAGTTCCTTGATTGGGCTGTTGTTTGCTGCTTGGTTGATTGACTGAGTTAATAGTTCCTTGATTAGGGTATATTGTGCTGTTTGATTGTTCCTCTGGTGCTAATCCTGGTGTTTCTAGAATGCCCTCATTTCCTCTACTGATGAGGATGTCCAAGAAGGGTAGTGTGTTGTTGTTTTCTTCTTCCCTTGTGAATTTTATTCCTTTGAAGATGTTGATGGTTTCATGTGTTTCTTCCAGTTGATCCTTTTTTATTATGACAAAGGTGTCATCTACATACCGCATCCAACAAGGCTCAGAGAGCACCAAGGACTCCACAGTTCAACCCTGAGCTACAAATATTCTCTTCGATTAGTATGGTTTAGTATGATTTGCAAACCAAGACTGTTTGGTTAGTTTATGATTCCACGGGTATGTTCACACGACATTCTTAACCAGGTCAGTTAGATTCAACCGCAGATGCATTTCACACAACTTGCTAATGTTGTTAACCTCACTGAGGCTTTTTGCAGCCCAGAATATTGTGTAAAATCAGCTGGTTTGGTTCTTTTATAATTCAGTATCTTGTGAAACCAGAAAATAGTCTAATTCAAAGTCAGCCTGTCACCCAAACAGCTCTATTATGCTCCTTATTGCCATCACAAGGAAAAAAAAATCTGCAAAAACTGTCCCACTGAATTTCAACGATGTATTTGAAATTCTGGCAGTACTGGGAGAGTGAATGTGGCCTGCAGGTTACCTAACTTCGCAGTAGGATGTTGCAAGATGCTTCTGTCTAGTGGTTAAGGTGCTGGGCTAGAAACCAGGAGTCTGTGAGTTCTAGTCCCGCCTTAGGCATGGAAGCCGGCTGGGTGACCTGGGGCCAGTCCCTCTCTCTCAGCCCAACTCCCCTCACAGGGTGGTTGTTGTGGGGAAAATAGGAGGAGGAAGGCGTATTAGCTATGTTGGCCACTTATTTTTAATAATAATATGGTGGGATAAAATTTAAAATAAATAAATAAATAAATAGAATAAAGCAAAGCTTCTTTATGTGTTGGTCTTAGCAAGACTGGGCTGGGAAGCCACAGAGTGTTATCTAAATTAACCAACAAGGAGTTCTATAGATAATTCATCAACCCACTCCCACTCTTTCTTTCTACTCCCAGTCCCAAGGACAGAAGACCAGCCATAGTTCTTATTCCTTCTCCTCCCCCAATCCCACAGTTAAATACAGAGGCCCCCACAACCTCATAAAAGTATAAAATCCCTCCACGTTGCACAGTGCTCTGGTGTCTCACTGTCCTGAAGAAGTAGATTAAGCCCAGGAGGCGCAGTGCTCTGGCTGCCTTGGGTGAGTGTATAGGCACGGTCCCCAAATCCACCATGATGCTTTTCAGGAAGAAGCTGAGGAAGAGACGCATTCATCATGGGTCTAGCTCAGCCTTTCTCAACCTTTTGACCCTGGACGAACCCTTGAAATATTTTTCCGGCCTCGGGGGACCCCTGCACATTCAGGCTCAAATAGAGGCCAAAAGTTATCAAATTATTATATTTGTTTCATGGGTAGGCCTGTCTATATGCATGAACAGTGTTCTTCAACTAAAAATAAAGAATGAAACTCACCTCTTTCGTGTGAAGTTGCCCAAATTTGAAATAATTTTTTAAATAAGTCGTGATCTCCCAGAGAACCCCTAGTGACCTCTCACGGAACCCTAGGGTGCCACGGAACCCTGGTTGAGAAACCCTGGTCTAGCTGAGGAGCAGAGAGGGTTCAAATCAAATGCCAGCCCAGAGATGAGCAGTAATGAAACGTCTGCAAGAAAACAACAAGGCTTGGAGAGCGCCGGGGACTCCACAGTTCGGCTACAAATATTCTCTTCGATGAGCAGTATGTTCTAGGTGGAGATTGAGGAAAGTGGTTTTTCCCTCTGGTTGCATCCACTGTATAGCACACTTAACCTGGTTACTGAATCAACCCATTTTCTGAGTTCACATAATAAATTAAGTTGTGCACTAACCATTGGGTTTGATCTGCAAGACATACTAAGCCACAAAAAAATCCAGGCAAGGCTTGGACTAGCCAAACTTGGTAAGTCTAAGGGACTCAATTAAATGTGTTGTATAAATGCAACTTTTCTCCCTTTTCTCTCACAGGCTCCCTGGGTGGTTCTCAGAACAAAGAGGAGATGCAAAGTGCTTAGAAACAGAATTAGAAGACATATAGGAATGCAGAAATTAATAATCACCCATTAATTCTGTGAAGAAACACCTGCTGTGGCATTAGTTTTGTTTCATTACATCCACTCAAGAAAATGAACAAATAATCTGGATTTTTCCATCAAAAATTGTCTTCTTGAATGACGGGAAAGAGCAGTTCCTGGTCTACAACCACATCTCTGTAAAACTGTGTGTGTGTGTGTGTGTGTGTGTGTGTGTGTGTGTTTAAGCAGAACGCAGCTCACCAACCCTGACAATGGCCCACTTGAGGTTAATAAACTGCTGAGTTTTGGTGCTTGGTGGGATTGCAAAAACTGCAGCAGGGGATGGGGAGTCGTCTTCAAGCATCTGGCAGACCGCAAAACACAATCCAATGCTTGTGGGGGCCTTGCTGGGTCAGAAAACGTTCGGGTCTGTTCCACCATGGCCAAGAAACAGAGCCAGCATGGCGGAATGTTGGGATCGCCAAGGTGATGCTCGTGGGTCCATCCTTGGACGCCATTCACCACCCGACTTAATTAAAAATCTAAAAACACTCTTATCTCTCTTTTAGGATGGGAGTAGTGCTTTAGCTTCTCTGGTGAGTTACTTTCCTTCCAGCCTCCTAGAAAAGGAGTCCGCTGGGTCTGGTCATGCCCATCAGATGCCATTTGTTCTATCCACCACACAGTCTCAGGATTCCAGATGTGCTTGGCGGCCATAGTGTGTCATCCCTTCAAGGTAGACCAGGCTAGGAAACCAATGCCATGTAGGTCAGGACTACTTTTATTGTACAGCTATAGTAACAGAATCTTGCAAGTCTGAATGCGATTCCCCTCCCTTCTTTTATCTCTGTGAGAACTAGGGAGGAGCTTGTCAGAGATGTTTACTCACTCTACATTCTAGGCCCATTTTATCTGGCCGTTGCCTTGGTAGTGGCTCTTCAAGGCCATTCCCTTTTCCCTCTGCTTAGTGTAGATTGGGCAAACCCATCTTCCACCTTCTACTCTCCCCCAGAGCTTACCTGTACAGCATCTCCAATCAAGACTTGGCAGACTTCTCAAGGACACTCTCAGTTAGTTAGGAATCTGGATTGCAATGTGATCAAAGGCAGATCTGTTAGGGAGGGGGTGTTAAAAAAACCCAAGAAGGCCACTGAGACCACGTGATTGAAGCCCCACATCTTTTTTACATGCATCACTGATGAAAAAGCCAGTTTGGTCTAGTTTGGTCTAGTGGTTAAGGTGCTGGGCTAGAAACCAGGAGACAGAGTTCTAGTCCCGCCTTGGGCATGAAAGCCTGCTGGGTGACCTTGGGCCAGTCCCTGTCTCTCAGCCCTAGGAAGGAGCCAATGGCAAACCAGGAGACTGAGAGTTCTAGTCCCGCCTTAGGCACGAAAGCCGGCTGGGTGACCTTGGGCCAGTCTCACTCTCTCAGCCCTAGGAAGGAGCCAATGGCAAACCAGGAGACTGAGAGTTCTAGTCCCGCCTTAGGCACGAAAGCCTGCTGGGTGACCTTGGGCCAGTCCCTGTCTCTCAGCCCTAGGAAGGAGCCAATGGCAAACCAGGAGACTGAGAGTTCTAGTCCCGCCTTAGGCACGAAAGCCGGCTGGGTGACCTTGGGCCAGTCACTCTCTCTCAGCCCAACTCACCTCACGGGGTTGTTGTTGTGGGGAAAATCGGAGGAGGAAGGAGTCCGCTTGAGTTATTTATAAAAATAATAAAGGCGGGATAAAAATAAAATAAATAATAAATAAATAAATATTTTGACAGCTGGCAGGGGGAGGTCACACGGATATCACACATTTTGGGGAAAACCAGGGCCCTGGCGGGTGAGATTAAATTACGTGCTTGAGCAGAGCTCAGGGTTTTCTGATATTGTTTTCCCCCGGATTTCTGGAGGGGGTTTTCTGGGTTTTTTTTTTTTAATGTCCTCTCTCTCTGAAGTTATAGCCGTCAGTAGCAGGAAAGTGGTTTAGCTCCTATTTGCTAAATGTCCCTGGGTACACCTCTTCAATTTCTCCCATACAATCTGTGAAGGGCTGTTGTTTCATTGCACATATTGGAGGGTGGAGTAAATCATGGCACTTTGCGATGAGCGACTGGAATGGGAATAAAACTTTCCCCTTTGCTTGACACCGAGGGTGCCTCTGGGTTCTTGCAATAACAGATTGGACCTCTCCCACTGTCCTTTCGCGTCACAATGACGGACAATTTGCCAGAGCTGAATACAGATCTAGCTTGCAAGCCAGCAAGTATTTGAACAGAGTGGAATGGCTGGTGCACCCTGCTAAAGAGGGTTAGAGACATGACGTCTAGGCAGCTCTTCTTCTGTCCAAGACTCGCATGTTGTGCTAGAGTGACCGCCTTTTAGCACAGGGTTGGGTTGGGAACTGGCAGCCCGTAAGCCTTATGTGGCTGTTGGGGCTCCATTAAGCACCCTGCCCGACAGCCATGCTCTGGTTTGGCTGGAAACGAAGTCTAAGACCAGCAGGAGACATTTTGCAAACAGAACGATAGCCTTGAGTGTCATTATTATTTTAATTCTTTTATCTCTGATTGTATTTTGAACGATTGAATGCCACCCACAGTCCAAATGAATTGGAGCGGCTTATAAATATGGTTAAATAACAAACCAATAAATAGCTAGCAGGCAAGCAGCCAGCCTGGGAGAAAAATGGGCATCAGAATTCTATTTTCACAGCATGGAGGGAATGCATGTGCGCGCACACACACACATGCATACATAAAGAGAGAGGCTGAGTTCACACCTTATTCTCAACCATTATGTACAGTATATTATTCGTTCTTCTGGATTAGCATGTGTGCTGGTGTGGTGTAGTAGATAGGATGTTGGACTAACAAGGGTCGGAAATGGCGGCTCGCGAGCCAGATGCGGCTCTTTGGCCCCTTGAGTGTGGCTCTTCCGCAGCTGAACTCACCCCCGCCCCTTCCACGTGATAGGCCCCCGCCCGCAAACCCCGCCCCCTGGCTCTCGCACTGAGCGAGGCCCGGCGCAGCAGGGAGGCAGCGCCATCTCCAGCCGCAGCAGCCCCTGCGCGGAGAGAGGCAAGCAGGCAGGTAAGCGGGCAGGCCTCGTTTCCCGCCCCCCATCATTATCTTCGCTCAACGCGGGCAGGCGGGCGGAAGCGGCCGAGGGGGGCGGGCCCGGCGGCGGAGGCCAGGGCTGCCCGCTTACCTGCCTGCCTGCCTTTCTCCGCGAGGCCCCAGATCCGGCTTGGACCCCGGGAAGGTAGCGGAGGGCCTCGCGGAGGGAGGCAAGCAGGCAGGTAAGCGGGCAGGCCTCGTTTCCCACCCTCCATCGTCTTCTTCCTTCAACGCGGGCAGGCGGAAGCGGCGGAGGGGGGCGGGCCCGGCAGCGGAGGCCAGGGCTGCCCGCTTACCTGCCTGCCTGCTTCTCTCCGCGAGGCCCCCGATCCGGCTTGGACCCCGGGAAGGCAGCGGAGGGCCTCGCGGAGGGAGGCAAGCAGGCAGGTAAGCGGGCAGGCCTCGTTTCCCACCCTCCATCATCTTCTTTCTTCAACGCGGGCGGGCGGAAGCGGCCAAGGGGGGCGGGCCCGGCGGCGGAGGCCAGGGCTGCCCGCTTACCTGCCTGCCTGCCTCTCTCCGCGAGGCCCCCGATCCGGCTTGGACCCCGGGAAGGCAGTGGGGGGCCTCGCGGAGGGAGGCAGGCAGGCAGGTAAGCGGGCAGGCCTCGTTTCCCACCCTCCATCATCTTGTTTCTTCAACGCGGGCGGGCGGAAGCGGCCGAGGGGGCGGGCCCGGCGGCGGAGGCCAGGGCTGCCCGGTTACCTGCCTGCCTGCCTCTCTCCGCGAGGCCCCCGATCCGGCTTGGACCCCGGGAAGGCAGCGGGGGCCTCGCGGAGGGAGGGAGGCAGGCAGGTAAGCGGGCAGGCCTCGTTTCCCACCCTCCATCATCTTCTTTGTTCAACGCGGGCGGGCGAAGAGCGGCCGTGGGGGGGGTCGGGCGGCGACGACAAGCGGCGCGCTTCAGGCTTTCAGCGCTGGAAGGCGGGCCTCCTTCCAGCTCTGAAAGCCTGAAGCGCGTCGCTTGTCGTCGCCGCCCGCCCCCCCCCACAGCCGCTCTTCGCCACAGATCCCGCCGGAGCTGATCTCCCTGGACCCCGGGCAGCTGGGCCGGGTGGACGCCGTCTCCCGCCCGCAAACCCCGCCCCCTTCCACGTGATTGGCCCCCGCCCGCAAACCCCGCCCCCTGGCTCTCTAGCATTTCAAAATGTGCACGAGCATGTCAAAATGGCTCCCGGCATAAAAAGTTTGCCGACCCCTGGACTAGGATCATGGAGACTCACATTCAAGTTCACCCTCAGCTTCCTGGATGACTTTGGGTCAATCACTCTCACTCAACCCAGCTTAACACACAGGTTTGTTCTTGTGAGAAAAAATGGAAGGAAGAAACATTATCTATGCTGCTTTATGCTCCTGGAGGAAAGACAGGACATAAGTCTATCAAGTAACAAATAATAAAATGTTGTGCATACCCAACTGTTGTGGCTTGTGGCTTAGCCATGGCTAGCTTATTTGAGAAACCATGCTCTAAAAGCCATGGATATGTGTGATGTATGAATCTAGCCGCTGCCTATGCTAACAATGACTCTCCTGAGTTTCAATGAAAGATTTTCCAGCCCTACTTGAAGATGTCAAGAGTTGAACTTGGGATCTTTTGTATGCAAAGCAGGTGTTCTACCATTATGCTATGGTCCTTGCACAGCTGGGGGGCTTACTGGAAACCCCAAAGTAGGACATATGTACAGTAGCATCTTTCCATTGATATACTCTACCAACTGATTATTTAGGGATTTGCTGCCTCTCAAACTGGAGCTTATATATAGGCATGCCTAGTAGTTACTGAGGACAATATCGTCCATGATGGTAGTTTTCATGATACGTTGTAGAGCAGTGTTTTTCAACCTCTGCAACTTGGAGGTGTGTGGACTTCAACTCTCAGAATTCCCCAGCCAGCCATGCTGGCTGAGGAATTCTGGGAGTTGAAGTCCACACATCTTCAAGTTGCCAAAGTTGAGAAATACTGGTGTAGAGAGTAAGGAAGATGACCTTGATGGAGATATGCAGGATCTATTGCCTACGCAAAAAGGGATGATGCATTTTTAAAGTTTAGAGCAACGAGATAACATTCAGAAATAGCTCAGGCAGACACCTCCCTAATTCACTGAGTTATAAGAAGGGGGAGGAGGTATAGCACCATCAGACTTGCAAGATTCTCTTATTATATAGCCAATCTCAATAAAAGTAGTTTTAGCCTTCCTGTGGAGCTGATTTCCTGGTCTGGTCTACCTAGAGAGGCTGAAATACAGGGACTTGAAGACATGTCCTGTGAGAACAGGGTGAAGGAACTTGAGATGTTCAGTCTGAAGGAAAGAAAACTTACAGTAAAGGAAACACGATAGCTGTATTCAGACACAGAAAGAGAAGCGACAGAGAAGGTGTTCAAGAACTATTTTCCATGGCCATAGAAAGTGGGACCAGAGATAACAGGTATAAGCTGCAGCTACTTAGCTTTTATTTAAATATAAGGAAAACCTTCCTGATGTTAACTTCTGTACAAGAGTGGAACAGTCTACCTATGGAGGTTGTGAGTTCTCCATCTCTGTAGAGTTTAAGAGGCTGAGGATTGCTTCATTGGTTTTCCTGCACATTTCAAAAGTTGGACTAGATAATCCTTATGGTCCCTCTACATTTCTGATTCAGGCACCAAGTATTTTGAAGTGCTTCAGACACGCACCGTTTGTACTGCCTTGTGAGTGGGTGAGGAACCAGCATTTGTTTGGCTGAAAACATGTTCTGGGGTTGAATCCACTGCTGGAGGCCACCTGCCAAGATTCATGTACCTTCAACAGGGTGCTCAATCGGTTGTATCTGGAGATACTTGGCCAAGTATTCCAAGATGACAAGCCAAAGGCCATTCTGTTACTCGTGTCCTGCAGGTCTGAAATGAAAGGTAGGAAGAGTGGGAGGATGGCCCGACATATTAATGAGATGCACTGCAGGATGACCTGGCGCTCTGGCTGTTTCCTGCAATCCATCCAGATCGCTATTATGCGTGTGATTATGTCTGTGCTGCAATGCAGATCACTTACATCGGTTGTGAAAGCAGACCCACATCTTGTAGCACAAAACTGATTGTGCAGGCAGCTGGCATCAGCGTGCGTCAAAGGACGGCAATGGACATGGGTGAAAAGACTGTTTAAAGTTGCTGCAGGTTCTGCCAGGGGAAATAGGGGGGTTTGTCCGCAGCCAGTGGTTTACTGTTGCAAACAATCACTTTTGGGGGAGAATTACACTCCAGTGGCAGTTTCTAGATTGAAGCATCCTCTTTCGCTTTGCACTGAAATAAGTGGTGGTGAGACCTTGGAAAGAGATTCATGGCTGCCTTTCTCATTTCAATGTTGACAATATTTGCAGAACCGGCCTTGCCCCTAATCAGTCACACTCTTCACTTTGCCCCCAACCAGAGATACTTTTCCACGGAGTCCCCTTCCTGTTGCCTAGTCCGTGTGATGCTGCTGCCCTCTGCTGTCTAGAACCTGTTTGCCTTGCAGGTTGTCTGTTTGTGTGTGTGTGTGTGTGTGCGCGCGTGTGTTCCTGACAGCTTCACTAAGTATTAATTAACGCACCAAGGTCTCTCTCTCTCCCCAAGTTCTGCTATCACCTTCAATTTTGCAAATCTGAGGACATTCCTTTCAGTCTTACTTATCAGAGATAACAGTCAGGCTGATAAGCAGCCACGGAGGAGCTTAGGTGATTCAGAGGATTTTAAAGATTAATATACAATCGAGACCAGAGGTTTTTCTTTTGGGATCGATGGACAAACAGTTGGAAAAAAGTCGTGGAGCTTTGATTTTGTATATGGTAACTGCAGAGAGATTATAGTGTGCACAAAGATGGAAAGATTCGGCACTATCCACAATGGAGGAATGGTTGGTGAAGATGGTGGAACTTGCTGGGATGGCTGAATTGACTTCTTTGATCAGAGAAAAGACAATCTTCACGTTTATTGCTGACTGGAAACCCCTTATGGACTTTTTGCGTGAGGCAGAAAAAAACAAACTTATGATTTATGGTTTTGATGATTAGACAGGATAGATTATAGAAAGAAGAGAGCTATGGTGTAACCATAGAGTAAGAGATCAATTTATAATCGTACTTATAACTGCTGTAAAGAAGATCACAAGCCACTTCTTTGTATCTTTTTTCTTTCTTTTCTATTTTTCTTTTGCTTTCCCCCCCTTTCTTGCACTTTTAGCTTTCTCTTTGATTTCTTTCCTTTCCTTTCCTTTTTCTTACTTTATATTAGTTTGTATTAGTTTTTATCTCCCTTTTTAATTTTTTTAAATAAAAATATACATATACATATATAAAAGAGCTTTGGGTGATATAACAGCTGCAAGACCAGAAATTTCTATTATGGTAAGGGTTCACTAAGGAAAACTAGCAACTGCTTAGTGGAAAATAAGATTGACTAGGTGTATAAAAGGTAAAGGCTCCCCCCGCACATTTGTGCAGTCATGTCCGACTCTAGGGGCCGGTGCTCATCTCCGTTTCTTAGTCGAAGAGCCAGCGTTGTCTGAAGACGCTTCCACGGTCATGTGGCCGGCATGATGCACGCGGAACACTTACCTACCCACCAAAGTGGTACCTATTCATCTACTTGCATTTGCACGCTTTCGAATTGCTAGGTAGGCAAGAGCTGGGGCGAGTGCGGGAGCTCACTGTGTCACACGGGGCTAGGGATTCGAACCTCCAAACTTGCGATCTTCCGATCGACAAGCCTGGCGTCTTACCCGCTGAGCCACCATGCCCCTATAGACTAGGCGTATACATCATGCTTAGTCATGATCTGTTAGACCTTGGCTTCCTAATTACATCACAGTTATCTAGTTTCACGCAACATGCTAAGCTTAGCACTGGGCCAAACCCAGACAAAGCATCTTATGATTTACTGTGATTTTCATTTGTTTATATCCCTTTTATTATTTTTCTCTGCATGGAAAAACTGGGAAATTGTACCTTCATATTTTGAGGATTGAATTTCTGTGTGCAAAGAAAGTGGATAAGGACCTTTGCAGAACTGATCATTCCAATTTAAGAAAACCTCCAAAGATACTAAAAACAAAACAGAAAAAAAATCGATGATGATGATGATGATGATGATGGAGGAGGTGGAGGAGGAGGAGGAAAGATGTAAGGGAAATAACAGGTTGGCAATTATTCTATACTGAAGAGTAGCGAAAATAAGTTCAACAGCTCCAGTCAAGGCAAAGTTTCTGTCCTGGTGTAGGTTGTATCTCTTATTTCTTAAAAATGTTCTTAAATCCTTGTAAGGGCCAGAAGTGGGCAGATCATACAGCAGGGTTATGTGGAGGAGGGACCGGACCGGAATGCCAGACATCTCACTGACTTGGCAATCCCACTTCTGGAGAGGCTGTGAACAATCATTTGCAGCATCTAAGACCCTAAAGAAGGTAAGGATGGGGGAAGGACGGGATGGTGCTTCCAAAGAACATCAAAAGGGTCAACAGAACTCTCTTCAACTCTCTGAAGACAGTTAACATAAAAAGGCAGTGCTAGTTTTATGGGGCTTAATTTCCAGGGAGGTTGACTTGAGCTGGAGAAACTTCTTAATGGTGGGGGAAGTTTGGGAATGGATCCAATGACCAGGGATCTTCAGGAGATACCAACCTCTCCCTTGCTGAGATCTTTAAGCAGAAACAGAAGCCAGCCAGGGAGGGGATGCCACACCTCTGCATTTCTTGCATGCAATGCAGTCTCTCTCTCTCCCCCTCTCCCCTGGATGAACGAAACTATGCTCCCTGGCTTTGGAGTAGCTTCACCCACCCAGGCTTCCTATGGATTCTCCTTCACCTGGAAAGACTATGAAGAAACAAAGCTGAGGCCCAAGCTGGATCAGAAAGGTTGGACTCAGACCCATGATAGTTCCATGCTCAAAGATAGCAGATTCCTCCTAAATGCGGGTTGGTGGGGGGTAGTACAATCTCCCTTGTTCATAAGACTCCAGATAGTCATTCTTGGAATATTGGAGTACAGTCTTCCCCAACTAGCTGCCCTCCAGATGAGTTTGCCTACATGTCAAGAGTTCTCAGCTGGCATGGCCAAATTTCTGAGGGTTGTAGGACGAGCCCTGACAAATTTCGGGGGTTGGACTAGAAGGCCTCCAAGGTCCCTTCCAACCCTATGATTCTAAGCACTTGAAAGGCACTGGTTTGGGGAAGGATGGACTATATTACGGTTTTCAACTGATATTTTCCTCTTTCAAATGGTGTGTAGCCTTCTATCCGCTGAATCAGAGGCTGGGTTGTCATGCAACACACTTAACCAGGTCAGCTACAAACCTTGCAGATGCATTCTTTCCCTCCATGGCTCGGGGCTAAGTGTCAGTTTTAAATATAGAGTTCAAGAGCAATTCTAGACAGAGCTGAATTTTTCTTCTTTACTAGCTCATCCCCTGCTTGAGATACAGAATTGTCCAAAGGAAATTAGCAGGTGAAGTGTTGTTCCCCCCTCCCCAGGGTAAAAATAAGTAACAACCTACTGCACAGTTTTAAATATATGTAGTAATCAGAAGTTAGCTCCATTGTGCTCAATAGGGCGTATTCCTTAATAAGTGCATTTCACATTGCAGCTTGAATACACCAAGTCTCTGTGGATGAGACGGCTGTTTAAGACTCAAGAGCAGGGTGAAAAAAAAGAAGCTGACAATACAGTTCTTAAAACAGTGTAAAGATTCATTTGCTTTCCACTCTGGACAACAGGAACCTATAATAGATTCCAGCCTTCTGCATTCCTCTGGGTTTACACCCTTCCGACTGCTCAGTGCACTTGTCATCTCCAAAAGGAAAAAAGAAATAATTTGAGAATCACAGCCCATTGCTCTCCCGAAACCTGCAGCAGAAGTGTCTGTCAATTTATTCAGATTTAATCAGGTGTTCTTAATGTCATGATGAAAGGAAGGAAGGAAGGAAGGAAGGAAGGAAGGAAGGAAGGAAGGAAGGAAGGAAGGAAGGAAGGAAGGCTGATTGACTTTGGGAAGCCTATTTGCTTGCAATCTCAGAAGTACCTGATCTTATTATTAATAACAATAATGCAGAAATAAGAGTGGTGCAGAATGCCATTGTTCTGAAAGATTCCAGTGGGATCACTACAGCTATCTAAGAGGTATTTCTCTCCACTCAAAGGATGTCGTTATACAACAAGCTTAGCTAGGTTAGTTAAAGACTTAGCAGCTATGTATAGTCGAAGGCTTTCACGGCCAGAATCCGATGGTGGTTGTGGGTTTTCCAGGCTGTGTGGCCGTGTTCTGGCAGTTTTGGTTCCTAACATTTCGCCAGTCGCTGTGGCTGGCATCTTCAGAGGACAGGAGCACAGCTAGAAGATTCTCTCTGTGCCCACGTGAAGGGTGTGTGTTCCTGCTGGTGTTTATAGCTGCTGAGAGGGTGTGTGTCTTCTGTGGGTCATTTACAAGAGATTAGGAGAGGGTTCTTTGTGTGGGATTAGCACATCTATTGTGTGAGTTGTTTGTATATTTCTGAATGTAACTTAGCAGCTACATTCACAGTTGAGCTTAGTTAGTGTTAACTTTGAGGATCTTCTCTCTCTCTCTCTCTCTCTCTCTCTCTCTCTCTCTCTCTCTCTCTCTCTCTCTCTCTCATCATGTTATGTGAACTCTGACCATTTGGTTCATCTTCGATATATTGCACAAATCTGGAAAAGTATGTCCTGTGAACACAACCAGAGTGTGCCAACTGCTCCTATGTCCACCACTTGCTCAGTGACATCTTGCCTGACAACTGTTTGCAGGGTTGCAACATCCAGGACCCCTGATTTCTTACCTCCAGAGCATCAGCAAGTAGGAATGGCATCTTGGGGCTTGCTTGTTCCCCTGCTCCTCTACTTCATCCTGGACTTGAACAAAGAAGGTGAGAAAGATCAGCAGAAGGAACCCAGCAGAAGAATGGAACACTATTCTGTGTTTCAGCCTCAATAAGAGGCATAGGGGAAGCATTTACACCATAGATAGATAGATAGATAGATAGATAGATAGATAGATAGAGATAGATAGATAGATAGATAGATAGATAGATAGATAGATACAGATGCGACAAATTCATGCAGTTTTCTCTGCAATATTTTCAGACGTGGTTTGCCATTGCCTCCTTCTTAGGGCTGAGAGAGAGGGACTGGCCCAAGGTCACCCAGCTGGCTTTGTGCCTAAGGTGGGACTAGAACTCACGGCCTCCCGGTTTCTAATCCAGTGCCTTTAACCACTACACCGAACTGGCTACCAGTGTGAGTGTATACAGCAGATAATATTCCTTAAAATGATAAGCAAAGGAACAAAATAGAAGTCTGCATTGGACAGGTGTATATGCCTGTGTGTGCAATTTTTTTTTATCTTTCTCCAGCAGCAAAATGTCCCATCAGATAATGGCAGGTGCCACAGCTGTCAGACCAAAGGGATAATTTTTGAGCGTAGGTTTTTTCCTCTCCTTTCCAACGTTCTCCTTCTTTCTCTTTAAGCAAGCTTTCTCAGCTTTTCAGAAGTCAACATTCTTACATAGTTTGTGTTGAGCTTGGAACAGAACTGGCTGGCTTGGAGTGAGCAACCCAACTGCTGAGATTCATCCATGTTTTGGGTCTGGTAGGTTGCCAAGCAGAGATGCTTCAGCAGGTTTTCCGCGTGGAGCCAGATAACGTCACCATCCCTGAAGGGGAGACAGCTCTGCTGAAGTGTGAGGTGGAAAACTCCTCTGGCATTGTGCAGTGGGCGAAGGATGGGCTTTTACTGGGCCCCAACCAGAACATCCCTCGGTTCCCCCGTTACAGCATGGTTGGAGAGTCTAGCAAAGGTGAGATCTTTGGAAGGATACAAGCTGGCTTCAAACAAAAGTTTCAACTAAGGCTGAAAAGTTCTTCTACTGCGCTCGAGCCTGGCCCCCCAGTGTGGGACAGAGCCTGTTTCCCAGCTATGCTGAAGGCCTTTTATGGTTCTCTGGATGCTTGTGTCTTTTTTTTTGTATGTGTCTTTTATTTTTTTTAAAGTTCGTTTTAGTAATTGTATATATTTTTATTTATTTTAAAGTTGTGAACACTTGGGCATGGTTCGTATGGGATTCACTTGACAGACGTTCCCTTGACAAGTGTGCACAACCTTAAACTTGGAGGCCATTTGGGACCTATCGAAAGCTTTGCTGCACCCCCCAGAGTCCTCTTAATCGTTGCTTAACTGGGCCACCAACTGCGGCAGCAGTCATGAGTAACTAAGTTCTGGGGGACACCCCAATGCCTTTAATCAAGGCAACCTGAAAAAGGAAGCCCATTCTGACTTTGTGCTTACAGTCCGCCCCAAAGCTCTTCTCTCTCTGGGCAACATGCAAACCATTTGGATATCTTCACAGCCAGATCCTCAGATTATACTAGTCAAGAGTGAAGACTCCATTCAGAAGTGCTGCTCCCAAGTCATACTATGCTGGCTTTGATCAAGCAATCACAGCCACCCTCTTGGCTTTTTTTTGACTTTCCCTGCAGATAGCCCTGATTTGGAGGTTTTTGTAAAACCATCTTTGCCTAGTCTCACATTACTTTGGTGAAGCACAGTTTCAAGGAAGACAGATGGGAGAGTGAGAAAAGGGTGGGAAGACTTTCCTAAGCTTTACGCAGAAGTTATGTATGAACACTGCAAAATAATTGGTCTATTTGCTTTTTAACTGAGCAAATGAGTCCCAGTAATGCAATCCATTATTTTAGATACTTGACTAATGTTCTTATGTCCCTCACCTCCCATTTTAAAAATCAATATGTTTTACTTCACTTACTTCACAGTAGGATGAATTAGAAGTGTTATGCCCTGTTGTGATTGGAGAGGAATCTGCCCCAAGCTCTGAGTGGGCAGCACTAGGCTTTGTGTAACTCACGAGTAGAACTGATATGAACCAAATAAATATTTGCCTTGTGTCTTGATGCTTTAGGGATGTATAACCTGCAAGTAATAAAGAGCCAGTTGGAAGATGATGCCTTGTATGAGTGCCAGGTTGGACCCTCAGAGAAAAGTAATGGCATAATTTCCCGTAGAGTGCAACTGACAGTTCTTGGTAAGTATAGCTGGAGTCACACAACATTAGAAAGATCTCAGGCACTCAGCTAGATAGGAGGAATGATTGTTAATATGAGAGATAAAGAGAAAACACAATAGCCTGTATTCAGACAACATGCTTAACCAGGTCAGGTACAAACCTAGTGGGCTGTATCTGCACAACATCCTCAGCTTGGTTCATTTTAACTTAGGTTAATTTTTGTAGCTTGGTGTGTTGTGCAGGACATTTAGCTAATTTATGGGTCATTCAGTGTATTCCGAGAAGCCAGAATATTGGTTAATTCAATAAGCGGATAAGTCTGTGGAGCGAACACAACCTTCAGAGGGCATCTAAGGAGCTTTGGCGTCTTTGCGCTCCCATCCAAATCAGTACTACAGTGTCCTCTTCCAGGATTCGACAGAAATAAGTTCAGTACAATGGACAGTTCAATACATCACCTTCTCCTTCTCAATCTCCTCCAGAAAATATTCAAATCTTTAATTGGAGGGATATTTTTAGATGAGCAAAGGATATGGAACTGAAGGGCCCCCCTCAGGATGAACAATCAATAGCCTGCAGGCAAACTCTTTTTCTTTTTGCTGCCCCAGAGTCCGCTAGGATGACATCACACACCTCTTTTTGGTAGGAGACCAATAAAGTAGACATGTGAGATTTCTGATGGGCTTAACACACCTATTCACATTATGCTCACCTACCCTTTAGGTGGAACAGATCCAAACATTACCTCAGCGTTGTGCCTTGGCTGCCAAAAAAAAGTGATTTAAAAAGTGCAGTTGCAGCCGCCAAAAGATTGCCTGTCTCTGCTTTAATCTAATCTAATCGAACCTAATTTAACCTTTATTAACGCTTCTGTGTTTCTACATGGATGTGATTTGTAGGACTGCCCATAGAAACTGGGCAGAAAACCCTTTCTCCTCCAGTCCGATCCAGCTAGAAACTCATAAGCCATCCTAGAAAAGCTCTGGTTTCAAAGATAGCATACCCCCGAGAAAACAGAAATTAAAAACAGAATGTTAAAACTGTCACACACCAATCCTTCATGTTGCTTCTTTTCCTTGCAGTTCCCCCTAAAAGGCCACTTTTCGTAGAGTATGAGGCTAACAGCACGGTGACCTGGGTTGCTGGCACCGAATATGCCCTGCACTGCCAGGTGAAAGATGCCCGGCCACCGGCTGCGATCACCTTCTGCAAAGGTGAGCCAATAGTTTGAACATCCCTGCAACTATTTCCTTTCCTCACCTTCCTTTTCTGAATTCATGACAGCAGCTATATAAATTCTTTCATAGCCAGTAGGAATTGCAGATCTTGCAGAAGTTACCAAGCCTCAGTAAATTTTTCATGGGCTTTTTGTGCAAAACACAAGGGAACCTGCCGTGTCTGTGTGGGGTGAGAAGTTCAAGATAGATTTAGCAATTCATAGTTACTTTGCAGAACCTGTGACTGGGGAAAGTTGTACTGTAAGCTTTCACTTCTGGATTCCGAGCCCGAGGAATTTGCACCATGGAAAGACCTCCGAAGAACAAACTGGAGATCTCATTCCTCTGAATGTTGACACGGAATCCTTTTAACGTTCTCCTTAGACATCTTTGTACCTCGTATGAGCAGAACATAAGCAGAAGGAAATGCTTCACTTGGAGAAGGCATGAGCACCACAGCCCCTGGATATGGCTTTGCAAAACAATGCAACCGCTTGCTTCTGACAGCAGAGCAAAGCAATTCGGTTGCTTCTCTGACTCCTGCTTCCATCAGTCCCAGTTGCTGGAGGCAGCACCCAGTCAGCTACTGGAAGCATCGAAAGAGACTTCTGACTCTTCCAGCAATTTGGACCTGCCTGTTGAGGCTTTGAGACAACATAAATTGTCTTGTTGAGGCAAATGCATCGCCTCTGTGCCCCAACGAGGAGACTTGCGCTGCCTCTACTGTGGAAAATGCCACACTGAGATGAATCAAAGCCGTCTTGCACAGGCCAAATAGACAGAGGCAAAGAAGCATTGCAAGGCAGAAGATATCTCACAAAGCAATGTGAGCAATTTACCCACGGCTGTATTTCCAATTTTAGCTAACTCCATCTACAAATGTCCCCCCCCCCCCCGCCCAATCTCCTTTGCTCACATTCTGTGGCTCAGTTCATATAATATGTGGCTTAGAATAAAATGAGGTTGGATTACTTGCGGTTCAACATCTTGAGGGAAATAATTGAATACTAGATGAGGTAAAACCTGGCGTATCACTGGATGTGCTAATAATGAAGCTACAGTTTAGATATTTTGGACACCAAATGAGAATGCAGGAGTCATTGGGGAAGACTCTGATGCTTGGAAAAATCAAAGGCAATTGGAAAAGAGACCAACGGAAAACAAGGTGGCTAGATACTATTTCTGATGACACAAGCAGGAGCTTACAAGGACCCAAAGAAGCAGTTACTGACAGCCAATCCTGGAGAAATGATGTCCATCAGGTCACAAAAAGTTGGAAGTAGCTGAGTGATTAAATAACAACAAGGTGTTGTGGGAACCCAACCACTGTCTTAGTGTGTTAGAGTTACATGGGACAACATGTTAAGCCAAAACATGGTTTTTTGGGGCATTGCATGTTATATTAATGTAACAATTCTGTTTTGTTAGCCCAAGTTTGGTATTTAGTATGTTACCCAGCTTCTCTATCCTTATTTAAAACTGACAATAGATGTTTCTGTATAGAATTTCCAAGCCTTCTTTTCAAATTCTTTCCTTGCAGATGAAGTGACCATTCAGGAAATGGCCTGAGGGCCCTCAGACCAACTTCCTAAGAATTATAGGAGTTACTCCTGCACATCTGGAGGGCACCAGGCCAATAGAAGCTGTATTCACACATCTATAGCCACTAACGTGTGTAATCTGGAGTCTTATTGCCTATTTTCTTTTTTAATCCAGCTGACAAAGAACTGGCAGATGTGACATCTGCTATCCAACCTGGTTCTGCAGACCAACTCTTCAGCACCGAGGCCATGCTGAGGTAACAAAAGCCTGAAAGAGGGTTCTAAGGAGAATATAGCTAGCATATCTATTTTTATTTTGAAGCCTCCCAGTGACTTATTTTAATATTCTTCTTGGAATTTATATTTTGTATTTATGTAATTTTATATATTTTAATCTCTATTTTGCTGTGCACCGCCCAGGGTCCCCGTTGGGGGAGACGGGCGGTAATATAAATTTAATAAAATAAAATAAAAATAAATAAATATCTATTTTTATTTTTTCTTACCTGGTTGGTGACAACTCGGGTTTTTAAGCCAAGTGGTCTAGTGAAAAGCACGTTGGCTGAGAACCGGTAGATCTAAATTTGTATCTCATGCTTGCCATGAATTTCATGATGGGTCTTCATGAAAGCCACCCTCACTTGGAGCTCACTATTCTTCTGCAAAATGGAAAGAAGACATTTAGAAGAAAGGGGTGTACAAAAAGTCCTGGCCAGAACACGTCAGCTCAGGCCCACTCTTGCAATCCTAATGTTGAAAGCCTCCCCCCTGTGAAAAATTGTAGAGAAGGTGGGAAAGGATTGTAAGGGAGAGTAGAAATAAACTTCATTCATTCATTCATTGGCGATCACTCGTAGCCGAGTAAGATTGTCTTCCAAGGGTAAAATCTTAACAGTGGATCCGTAAGTGGCTGTAAAGGCCAATTCTGGATCCGCACAACCTTCCACAATGAGGGCATAGGTTTCCGGGTGGGAGACGGTCATGATGAGGGTTTGCTAGACGTGCCTTCCTCTTAGCTCGTTTCTCCCTTTCGCCCTGTACTCGTGCTTCTTCAAAGTCCATAGCGCCTTTAATAAAGGCTGACCTCCAATTGAAACGCTCATGAGTTAGGGCTTCCCAGTTCTCAATGCTGATATTACATTTCTTAAAAAAATTATCATAATTTAATAAATATAATAATAATAAAATAAATAAATAAATAAATAAAAATAATAATAATAAACTATCAGGAGATAAAAGGTGAGCCCGTTGGTGCTTATGAAATAAACCGCAACTCAGTCCAGGTGGTGAGGAACTTGGGAAGAAGCATTACAAATAATTCAAATAGTTTCTTCTTTAATTAACCCATTATAAATGCGGGCAGGAAATTCCTATGACAGTTTCCAAGATTCTGTATTTACCTCTACCCTATCATTAAAGACCCGTTACTGAAATCTGTGTAGGTCCCTGATCTTTCCCAGCTTCATGGGCTTGACACCCCACAACTATTTTTATCTTTTCTTCCAGGATCACCCCCCAGAGTTCAGACAACAAGCAACTGTTGACCTGCAGAGCTGCAAACACGGTGACTTTAATACCAGTCATTGTCAGTTTCTCCATGAACATCCTGTGTAAGTCCTTTGGAATGCTTCGTCAGGCATTTTACCAGGATTAAGGTAGTGTCATCAAAATAACTGCACAAGTGCTCAAGGCAACTCTTATTACAGTGTTAATAAAAAACAAACACAAAAGGAAGTGGGCTGGGGAGAAAAAGGGAGGAGGAGGATGGAAGGTGGAGACAGAAGGGAGAGAGATCGCCCAGAGTAAATGTAATGAAAAGGGGGACAGAAACCAGGAATGCCATCTAAGGAGAGTAAATGGACAAGATCAACCAAGGGAATAATTAAGATAATTAATGGGTTTTTGAGACCTTTCTTAAAACAAGAGAAGGTCTGTATGCCATGAAAATGACTAACACTGGCTGAACCTTTAATGTTTGGTTGGTCAACTTAATTGGATATACTTTTAAAAGAGGGGCTGGCCATCTTTTTGTAGCAGACTAAAACATGAGGTGGTTTTTTATTTTTTTGTTGCCCTGGCCACAACGGGCAGGGAAGGATGTGAACTGCACAAGTGGATGTTCTGCAGAATCTTTAGGGGGTGGGAGGCATATCCAGTGGCTAAGCACCTGTTTTTGTTTCTGCTACCAAATCTGGTGGGAAATTGTGTTGATGTGCTGGGTTCTTGGTGCTCCCTGAGCTTGCCTGTTGGCCTTGCAGATATTTTATTACCAGGCTAGGTCCCATCATCAGTCCCTCACCCTGATGGTGTTACCTAGCTAGGTAATGAAACATCTGCAAGACAACAACCAAGCTCAGAGAACACCTAGAACCAATAGTTCAACCTGAGCTACGTATCTTCTATTGAAATTGTGTTGATGGCTGTGCTAGGAATTTGCTATTGAATTTAGGAGGCTTGATCCTGGAACGCCCGAGCGTCTATAAAAATGAGCTCAGGGGCTGCATGTGATTTACATGTTGCCCACCCCTGTTTGAAAAGCCTGCAAATTGCTTGACCAGGGGCCTTTATGACTGGAGGTGGGAGCATATAATTTGGTATGTGGATCAGCATCTGCTGTTCAGAGCTTCAGCTAACTCTCCCATCCCATCAATTTTTTTTTTATTGTTATTTTGATCTTTGTAAATTCATTGGTAAGGATCCGACCAGTGCAGTAGAGCAGATCTCCAGGTTCACAACAAACCTTGAAATTCAACATTTATATTGATTCTATTTACAGAGCAACACAATACGTTAAACAGTTGGTCCCACTTGGATGGGGAACCTGCTGCCCTCCAGGAGATGCTGAACTACAGTTCTAAAAAGCCTGAGGCAGCCTGGATGATGGTTAAGAATGCTAGGAGTTGTAGTTCAGCAACTTCTAATAGATGAAAGGTTCTTCACCCCTTGAATACCAATGAAGCTTTGGGAGGAAATTATACGGAGCACCATGCAGCTAGGCAAGATGTTAAGAACTTCCAAAAGCTTAGTACAACCTCCCTGAGCCTAAACTGATTTGGGTTCTTTTTGATAGTCCCACCTCAGCTGCCTGTAATCAAGGGCTACATTGGACCTGTTGTAAAAAATAAGGAGGAACTAAAACTGACCTGCATTTCTCCAAGTGGGAATCCTCTTGCTACGCTGCAGTGGCTGAAGGTGAGCAGAAGAAGTTTAGTTTTTGATTTATGGGGTGCTATGTTAATAAAATAAACATAAAAATAAAAATAAAGGGGCGTGGTGGCTCAGCGGGTAAGACGCCAGGCTTGTCGATCGGAAGATTGCAAGTTCGGAGGTTCAAATCCCTAGCCCTTAGTGTGGAGTGAGCTCCCGCACTCGCCCCAGCTCTTGCCAACCTAGCAATTCGAAAGCATGCAAATGCAAGTAGATTAATAGGTACCACTTCGGTGGGTAGGTAACAGCGTTCCGCACGCGTCATGCGGCCACATGACCGTGGAAGCGTCTTCGGACAACGCTGGCTCTTCGGCTAAGAAACGGAGATGAGCACCGGCCCCTAGAGTCGGACACGACTGCACAACTGTGCGGGGGGAACCTTTACTTTTACTTTATGTTAATAAAATCCTCAGCCTGGAATTCTGGGGTGGGGTTTGGCAAAAGAGGGAGCAATAATGACACATATGCTTTTTAAAATTATTTATTTATTTATTTATTTATTTATTTATTTATTTATTTATTTATTTATCAAATTGATTCCCCACCCATCTCACTCAGAGAGTAACTCTGGGCGGTTTAGATAAAATAGGAACAAAACATGAATGAAAATACAATAAAATAGTAAAACAACAAAACAGTGCAATAAAAACAGTCTTCGTAATAAATAATATGTTCCAAAAGACGGCTGGTAAAAAGTTCTTAATTTAATTTCCAGGGAGCGTCTTTAGGGTGCCAGCCCCCCTAGGGCTGGCCACCCCTCTTCCCCCCCCATGCGAGCTGGCAGAGCCAGGTCTTTACTCCTTTCCGGAAGGCCGGGAGAGTGGGGGCTTGCCTCACCTCTGGGGGAAGAGATTTTGTTGTTGCTGCTGCTGCTGCGAGAATTTGTTACCTCTTTGCTTTATTGTGTTCACATCAAAGATATGCCTGTTAGAATATTTTTTATTTAATGGAATGCAATTAAAATTTATCAAGTGTAGTTACGATCCTTAGTGTCTGGCTAGGTTTGCCCAAAACGCTTAACCTGGTTGCTGAGTTAACCAATATGGTTATTGTCTTGCAGCAATAGCATTCAAAGCTAGGTTTGATCACCTGCCTATAACTAGTCTGCAAATGGTTGACGTTGCCGCTCATTGTTTTCATAAAGCCTCCTTTGTAATGTCTCCAATTTACGGTTTTGTGACTCAGTGACTGGGTTCATAAAATGTGCTTAACTTGTTTCATCGCCTGAGTCCATTTTGCGTATTTGAACGTTGAATCCTATTAGGTTCATACAGTACATTTCTCTGGATTCTCCCATGGTGCCAAACACTATCCAATGATAAAACTAATCTTAGCCTATTGTGAGAATGCAGCTGCGGCTAAGTCTTTAATTGATTCACTTAAATATGTCTTGCAAACCTAGTCATTTGGGGCACATTTCATCTGTTGGGAAATTCACCCAAAGGGGAATAATTCAAGAGGGAGGGGCGTACGCAGCTAGCTTAAACTGCTGAAGGCCAGCATGGAGTAATACTTCTAAAAGGGGAAGGCGGAGAGCATCTTTAGCAGAGGGAAAGCATCCTTACGGAGGAAGGACAAGCCAAGAAGCCAAGATACTGATAGCTTTGAATGGGCACCAGCGGCTAACACTGTGGACCATTTGCTAAGATCCACCCTGTGCTGGGGGACCACTGCTCCCAAGGGCTGCTGACCCCTCTTCTCCCTCACCTCTGTCTGGCTCTGCAGCTGCTTCATCTGCCCTCTCTCTGCACGTAGGCAGAGATACGATGGAGGGGAAGGAATAATGGCTTTCACTTTCCTTGCCCTCTCCTTCTGTAGAGTGTTGCATTTGCATATCATTAACGAAAGAAAGAACACTAGTTTGCATAACATTTACATGTGCAGATGTATATAGATAGATTAAGGTACATAGAAGTCAATGTACCTCACCGTCATGGGAAAAAGACCCACTGATTATCTCAGTTTGCTGACCACGTATAAGCTATGTTTGGTGGGCTTGGACTGGATAGCTCTTCAAACAGAGGATGCTTTCATACTATGGATTGTCCCTTGTAAAGTAGGACCCACAATCTCCTGACCTGTTACTTCCAGGCTGTCTGATTGGCCAGCCCCCACCCTTGAGTTTTCAGACACCTTGCTAGGCATCTCAGCTGGGGGTCTTCTGCCTTTCAGAATGATGAAGTCATCTCCAGGAACTGGGAGACAGATGATGCCAACCAATTGTCCCGAAGTTTCCTGAACCTGAAAATCACCCCAGAAGACAACATGGCTGTAGTGAGCTGTCAGGCCTTGAACCAAGTTTTATCTCTGCCGTTGCAGTCCAGCATTGTTCTGAAAGTTGTCTGTGAGTGTTAACCAGCTTCTTTGGCAATGCTGTTCCTTCTTCTCCCCAGGCCTGCATCTAAGGTTGCTTCCCCAGTTACTTTCTATAGCTGATGTCTCCACTTCTACTTCCATTTTCTGTTTCTGCACAGATCAGGTGGTTCCTAGATGCATTAGACCATTGTTTCTCAACCTTGTCAACTTTAAGATGTGTGGATTTCAACTCCCAGAATTCTTCATGCTCAGGGATGGAACTAGGGTCTGTGTCACCCGGGGCAAACATGAATTCCGTGCCCCCCCCATGGGTTATTTTGTCATTTTGGCGCACCCCCCAGCGCGGTGCCCGGGGCACATGCCCCGCTTGTCCCCCCCAGTTGCGGCCCTGTTCATGCTGGCTGGGGAATTCTGGGAGTTGAAGTCCACACATCTTAAAGTTGCCAAGGTTGAGAAACACTGGTCTAGAGAGCAGGAAGCAGCCTATAATCAGGATACATGCCAAGAAAGTAGTACAAATTATGGTGTGAGGGCAACTGAAGCTTGCTGTGGGCATTCCAAGGGGATGATTAAGGCACAGGGTTTTTGTTTTATTGTTTTATTGGTGTACTGCAGTGTTTCTTTACCTCAGCAACTTTAAGATGGGTGGACTTCAACTCCCAGAATTCCCCAGCCAGCCATGCTGGCTGGGGAATTCTGGGAGTTGAAGTCCACACATCTTAAAGTTGCCAAGGTTGAGAAACACTGCATTAGACAGCCCTATAACTGTGGCCTTTCAAAAAAGGAGAGAGATACACTCTGAAGCCATGTGCCCTAGCATCCATTTTAAAAGCAACAACTTTGTTCTTTTTGTAGGAGAGAAAGATACACTGGGCATTCTGAAAATGTCCACTCTGTGATGTGAGGGGGGGTTGGGATGTCTCTCCCAGAACAAGTGATCTCTTCCTTCCTTTCTCCAACTCTTCTTCTCTTTCCTCCCATCTTTCTGAATGGCAGTTCCCCCTGAACAGGTGAAAATCATAGGCTCCAGCAGCACTCAAGAAAACCGAGAGATCTCCCTATCCTGTTCCACTTCCACAAGCAATCCGCCTGTGATGCTACGCTGGTGGCTGGGATGGAGGGAGCTCAATGCTACTGAAGCCACCGTTTCAGAGGTAGGCAAGATCGAAAGGCTGGAGGCATGATTCCCTTGGCAGATCTGACTTACCAGGAGACCAATTTTCCCTGGAGACTAGGGACGTTCAAGGACAGTGTTGGTTTGGTCTGTGGAGAAATAAGGCCCTCGAAGAGCAAACTGGCTACATAGATATGTTTTTCTCCTTCTTGACAAATAGTAATCACTGAGTAAAGTTTGCCTTCCTCTTGCAGGCTGAGTATGGAGGAATGGTCACTGTATCTAACCTGACATATATGGCATACCGAGAGGACAATGGGCTGCCCCTGATCTGTGAAGCCTTCAATGAAGCCATCATGTACACCAAGAGTGCTTCTGTCACTCTCAGAGTAACATGTGAGGATGGGGGTGGGAACATACAGGCAGGAGCATGGTTGTGTTGTGTTTTAAGCCTCCCTTCCTCCTGCTAATTGGTTTTCCTTCCTTTCTAATTTCCCCCCCCCCCAGATCCACCTCAGAAAATCTGGGTTGACGTGCCACCACCGGAGACAAACTTTCGAGCCGGCGCTGAAATCAAACTCCTTTGTTTTGCCAGTGGTGGGAACCCCTTGCCTCGTCTTGAGTGGTACAAGGTGCAGAAGCACTTTAACCTCTTCTCCTTGGTGGTCCATGAGATCACTGCAAGTGTCCTTAATGAAGGTCCCAAGATCCCTCTCCCTCTATCTTAACCACTTGGTGCCTGCACCAAGGATTCCTTGTGTGTGTGTGTGTGTGTGTATGTGTGTGTGTATGTATGTGTGTGTGTATGTGTATGTGTATGTGTATGTGTATATATATATATATATATATATATATATATATATATTTGTATTTATACCCCGCCCATCCCCTCCCTAATGGAGGACTCTGGGCGGCTTACATACGTCATTATACATCAAATTATACAGTGTTCTTTTCATTATACAATCCGCGCGCAAGGGGAGGGGGTAAGGGAACCGGCTCTTCCTGGCTTTCCGGACTACATGTCCCAAGGTGCCTTGCGTTGGAGCCGGCTGCTGACTTCCTGTAGATGTTTGTTGCTTCCGGGATCTGCAGCCATTTAAAGATCTTCCGTCCGATGGAACCTGACCCCAGACAGGACAGGAGCCAGCATATTTTCCCACTTTAAGGTGGTACCCAATTTATCTACTTGCTAACTGTTGGGTCGACAGGAGTATATATATATATAGCCCCCCTCTCTCCATAACTTCAGACAAACTGCCAACTCTTGCAAGATTTTGGCATTCTTACTTACAATCTTCCAAGATTTCAAGTCAGGGTAGCAAAATCTCATGAGATTTGGCTGATTTACAAGATTCTAGTCTTTTTAATTTGTTTAAAAAACAAATGTAATGAATTTTAAGTTCTGAAATCCCACACATGTCATCTGGGGAATATCATAGCTGCCCTGGTTCCTACAGCTAACCTTTGGCTTACATCCACCAGTGCAAAAGCTTTTGATGACAGTGTCACAGTTCACATGAACAAAAAGAAGGGAAACCACTGCTACTGTAGCTCACGTTCTGCCTCAAAAGTCCATCCACATAAGCTACATCATCCCCGTTGCCAAAAGAAGTTACACCTCTTTCCTGGAAAAACTATCTTTGCCTTGTGTGATCCTCTCTGGATTTTAGGTTGCACTTGATGGGATATACGCTGGCTTAAAGGGAAAAAACTCGAGGCTTGAGAAGTAAACAGACAAGAATGCAGCTTGTAGGGCTAACAGTGTTTACTGGTAGCATAAGGCAATAATGTATATACAATCACATTATCGCAAAAATGTTAGTTGAATACACAGTACATGGTACAGCATTGCAAAAGGAAAAACAAAAACAAACTTATAAGCAGAGTTTCGTGTATTGATCCCAGGGCCAGAGCTCACGCCATGCATAGCCTCCCATAGCTATGCACTGCTCAGTCCTCAAAAGTAGAATACACATGAAGAACTACATGGCTAAAAGACACTAGAAATCAAGAAGCATAGAACACCATTTTGCATGGTTGTATATTCAGTTCTTCTAGCTTTCTGATTGGCTGGATGTTAGCTGTGACACACACAAGGCCTAAAGCACTAGGCCTAAAGCACATAGCATGACCTGCTATTGGGTGGCAGTGCTGTATCTAAGCGAGCACGTGATTTCCTCCCCCCCTTGCTCTAAACTGAGCAAGGCTGTTCACAGACGGAATCAGGCTGAGGGTTTGTTCTCATGGGAAGGTCCCATTGCTTGTATAAGCGCTAGCCATAACAATACGTGACAATTGTTATCTTGCACCTGCACTTCACGTCACCATGAGAAGCCTTTGCTTTGTAAAGGATGCAAACCAAAACACTTTTGCTTTGTAGAGAAACCCAATTTGATAATCTCATACGAGAAATCTGACAGCACTATGCTCAGCCACTGCTTTTTGTAAGCCATGGTTTATAGTTTATAGCAGTGTTTTTCAGACTTGGCAACTTTAAGATGTGTGGACTTCAACTCCCAGAATTCCCCAGCCGGCATGCTGGAGTTGAAGTCTACACATCTTCTAGTTGCCACGTTTGAAAAACACTGGGTTAGACCAGTGAGCTTCTCTGGCTCATTCAACAATTCATGCTTGAAGCAAACCAAGGCTTAAAGCGATGTTTGTCTGCTGTTCCATTCCAGAGTTGATTGGGTAATCCATCTCCCGTAAAGTACTCCAGGTCAGACCTAGAATGACAATTATTGACCCACTTTTTACATTTCAGGTCAGCTCTAATCAGTCTAAGGCAAAGCTGAGTGCCCAATTTTAAAGAGGGCCATGAGTGAAAGTTGCAAACTTTCCCTTGCTTGGAGCTTATTTCTAGGCTGACCATACGTCCCGTTTTGAATGGGACAGTCCCATTTTTTTAGCATTTTTCAACTGTCCCATCGTTTTGATAAAAATCTCAATTTTGTCCCATTTTTTAAACCCGGTGGGAATGGCGCGGAAGGAGGATCCGAGCCGAAGCTGCCGATTGGAGGCAGCCCGGAAGAGGAAACCCTCCCGCCTATCAGTGCGTGGCAAAGGAGGGTGGAGAGGTGGAGAGGCAGGCGGACCAGGGGGTGGGGTTTGCAGGCGGGAGCCAATCGCGCAGACCAGGGGGCAGGGTTTGCAGGCGGGAGCCAATCGCGTGGACCGGGGGGTGGGGACCCCTGTCTTTTTATGAATACGGAATATTACATAAGACCGCATCCTGTTTTGCCATCCCAATGTCCCGTTTTTGTCTCAAGGAAATATGGTCAGCCTGCTTGTTTCCCATTATCAGTTCCTCCTGCCAGCATTTTTCTTTGAGCCAGACTTAGATAAAAAGTTCTTGGATGCTTGTGAGTAAACTTGTGAGTGTATGGATGAATGTATGAGGGAAATGGGGTGAGAAGCATTCCTGCCTGGCTGAAGCTACTTTTCCCAAACACAGGCAGAAATCCCAACTTCATTCCCTCACACAAGTAAACTAAGTTTTCCTAAAACAAGCTTGCTCTTGTATTTTGAAGGTGACATGCACACTTGTTGGAGGAATACGTGTACAGCAGCAGCCATCGCCTCACCAAAGTAGACTTTCGAAGCCTTGCCTGGGCAAGCAAGTGAGTGAGAAATCCGGGGATGTGCTCAGCCAGGGCTGGAGAGAAAATGTGGCTCTGAAGGGGCCCCTGTGTTCTGGAGGGCTGTCTGGGGGTCGGTGCCCCTCCTTGCTAAGAAACCTCCTTTGATTGTTTCCTGTGACCCCATGCCTTTTTTTTACTCCTTCGTTGCCTTCAATCATGCAGAATTTGAATTTGAGCAAAGCATTCTCAAACTATTGACAGCCTTCCAGTTCTATAACTGAGATTTTCATATCTCTACTGTCCAAAATAACTTTGGTTATTATATGCACAGTGTCTTCAATGAGAAGTCCATTCCGAACCAGAGCTCTTAAGCGATCAGTTCCTGGAAACGATGTGATATTATACTGGATATATAAAGGAATATCCCTCCTATCCTTGACAATGCAGAAGGGTTCTTTCTTCCTTCTCTCAGTGCTGATTGATTCAATATGAGCCTGCTGAGAGTCAGCTTAAGAGAGTCTTGACCGCTGCCTTTCCAGTGTGCTTACTATAATATGCATTGCTTCCACAGGAGATCAAGTTAGTAAGGGAAGGAACATCTTCAGCCTCATCTGGGAATATTATTTCCAAGGAGTTGGTCTTGACTACTACTCCCAGTGACAACATGGCAACCTACCGTTGCAATGCCACTGGTCCTCCCAGGACTCCAGCACTCACTGCATATACCAGTTTGCTGGTCCAGTGTAAGTCATAGCATACAGTGTGCACACACACATACAGAATGGGAAGTGATTTCAGAGCTAATGGAAGGGTGGAGAAAGAGAGAGATGGATGGATGGATGGATGGATAGATAGATAGATAGATAGATATAGATATGGAGTCCTTGGTGCTCTCTGAGCTTGGTTGGTTGCTTGCAGACATTTCATTACCCAACTAGGTAACATCATCAGTGCGAGTGAGTGTGGGGCTGTCTGTCTGTTTATATGCTACTGCATATAGATAGATAAACAGCATATAGATAGATAGATGTTAGTAGGGTAGAATAGTCCAATCTGCATTTTTTAAAAAAAATAATGGTGCAACCTTCCAAAGACTGTACCGTTCAGAATATATGGTGGTGGTGGTATCATATTTTGGAACCCTTCCCCAGTCAAAACCTGCAAATCATGGCTCGGGATTTAGATCTCTCCTATCAGAGGCTGTCTAACAAAATGCAAGATGGGAAAAAGTAGATGGCTGTGTTCGCTTAACATTTGGACTGTTAGTTAACAGATGATTGACTCAATCTAATTTTTGGGCTTTTATCCCATAAATGGTAACTTAGCCCAGGGGGCAGGAGACATGGGAAGAAATGTTTCAAATCATTCAAAGAGACTCCACCTTAATGAACTTAATATAAATGAGGGTTGGTTTCTCTTGCAGTTCCCAATACTATGCATCTACTCCTGATTCTAGCACAAAGACATCTTACTAAGGTCTATGCTGTTCTTCCTTGATCTTGTCCAGCTGTATGGGGCTTCACAGTAAAAGACACTGAACCAGGAACTAGCTGCATGGGCAGAATCTCACAGCACACTAGACTGGTGTTTTTCAACCATGGCAACTTTAAGGTGTGTGGACTTCAACTCCCAGAATTCCCCAGCCAGCTGGGGAATTCTGGGAGTTGAAGTCCACACATCTTAAAGTTGCGAAGGTTGAAAAACACTGCACTAGACAAAATTGGGGTTGGGTAGTTCGTTGTTCAATGTGTCAAGAAAACACATCTAGAGATGCGGATCCGTAGCGAGTGCAGAGGGAGCAGGCTGCTCTGTATTGAAAACTAGCAGGTTATGGAGAAAACTAAATGATGGAACCTTTCTTCCTCCATGCTGTCTTTCCAGACACAAAGACACAGGTGAGAAGTATCAATCAGTTGAAATGGTGCAAGCTCTACTGCATTTTCTTCCCCCCTGAATGTTTTGTCCCGAGGATTTGTGCAGTGTAAGTGGAGAAAGAGGAGCGGAATGCGAAACTGAGAATGCAATCTTTCTTTCCATAGTCCCACCTCTGCATGCAACGATTACAGTGGCAGCTGGAAAGGTGAGATGTGGCCGATCGGTGACGCTGACCTGCAAGTCGGGCAGCAGCAACCCTCCTGCTAGTCTCACGTGGCTCAAAGAGGGAAAAAGGTAAGTAACTCTTCCCGTGACCACCTTCTCCAAGCTTCATGGATGGTTCTCTGTCTTTCTTTGTAGGCCTTGCCTCTTTCTGTCGAGACTGGCTTAAGCCATTCAGGCACAGCAGCTGAATGCCGGTCCTTTTGAGTTCTTCCAACAGCATCAATTCACTGGGTTTGGGGCTCTTTCCTGAACCAATGAGACCGTTGTATAACAGGTGGAGCCCCAAATTTAATTTTGCGTCCAGGGGTCTCTGCAGGGTATGGTTAAAAAAGAGTCAGGAGGGCAGCTATTGGTGTGATTGAAGCGGTGCCTGTTTCTTATATGTGTTGTATAGATGGAGCTTTGATCGCACCATCACGGCTGCCCTCTTGACTTCCTTGACCATCCCCTGCGGACACCCCTGGTTGCATCAAATCAGAAATCTCTCCTGTCCTATTAAGAGGAAGGCTGGTTTAGAGGGAAAGCTTTTGCCTCCCCTCCAGATTAATATTTGAGGAGCCCTCAAATATGCCAAATGCTTCCTTAGCATGCATCACGGGTGATACTGTGGACCCATTTGGGTCATGCGTCTTCCCACAATGTCATCAGAACAACAAATCCGAGGAGGAGAAGGAGAAGAAGAAGATTATCTTTGCTGTAAGTAACTAATAGGGAAACATTCCTCAGCTGTCACTCTGTATTTCCACCACTGTCCCTCAGTCCTGACCCAACAGGCTTCTGACTTCCTCAGGGTTAGGCTGTAATGAACCGGACAGCTGAAACAGTCCAAAACTTCACTCAGTCCTGCTTTCTGTTTCTGACAGCAGCATGATACAGGCCTGTCAGAAAACTTGCAAGTGGGGCTATAAAGGCATCAGGTCTTGCCTCTTGTTTCTGCCCTGCAGCTGAGCTTTGTTGATAGACTGTCTCAGAATATAGAGGTTCATCCTTTGACACTGCCAGAAACATTACGTTTGGCTGAGATAATCTCCATGTTCTCTCTCCTTCAGGCTGAATGGCATTAATTTAGGGCAAAGGAAAGCAGAATATGGAGGTTTCTCCACATCAGAAAGGGTGACCCTGGTAGTGTCATCTGCAGATCATGGAAAAAGGGTGGAATGCCATGCCTACAGCGATGTTCTCTCTGAAGGTGTGAATACCTTCTACCAGCTTACTGTCCTATGTAAGTATGGAAACATCCCTTAACTTCTATTCATTTGAAGAAAAGCTGTTGGAAGTTCAGCCTGGAAAATGGAGCTTTTTGTTCAGTTTATTTGCTTTAGGCAGTCCTTCCCTATAACTGATCTGAAAAGTGTCCCACCCAGGCAGATTAATACTGCATGTGCTTCAATAATAGATTTGTAGTGTGTTCCCTCAGATTGTTCTGGGAGCCAGATGCCAATTGGAAAGTAGGGGGCCCTTGTCACATGTAGCTGATAGTCAATAGAATGGGTCCCTGAATAGCCCTGCAGCCTTTGTTGTAGACACTGATGTTACATTACCTAGAAATTATGTTTGATTACTTGGATACAGTAGTTCATGGATGGGAGATCACCGGGAAACCCCAGGGTTATAGGCTGTGAAGACTGTGAAGTTAAGAACACATCCTGGACGAAAGCAATGGCAAATCATCATCTTGTTGTTAAGACGATTTCAGCTTGACTTCTGTGGGCAGGGAAATGGATGTCATTCCATGCCTGGACAGATCTATATAGGAAAATGACCCAGAAAGGGGAATGTCTCCGTTTGCCAAAGGGGAGACCAATGACCAAATATGTGTTGCCGTGTCACATCTTGGCTCTTTAAGCATCCATGGGCTGTCCTCCAAAAGTATGCTTTCTGTTCTTTCACACAGTTCCTCCAGAGTTCTCCCCTGAGCAGACCCTCCTAGTGCAAGCTGTGGAGCATGGGTCTGCCCAGTTACCCCTTTTGGTTTCTGCCAGCCCTCCTGAGATTACCTATCACTGGAGCTTCCTTGGAGAGGTGGTTTCAACAGGTTGGTCTCACAAAAGTCTTAGGATGAAGTCCAAAGAACTGGGACTGGGGTAGGGTAGGGTAGGGGTTGGTGTAGCATAGGGCAGAGGTAAGGGTTGAACAAGGATGAGAAAGCCATTGTTAAAGTGTGTGTGTTATAAAATAAGACGACAGGTCCCCATGCCAGGATTTAAGGGCCAAATTGATGGCATGTTAAAGGCATAGTTGCATATAGCTGGCTTTGTGTAAACCGCCCAGAGTCCCCTCTGGAAATGGGGGGAGCTGGGCGGTGATATAGGTTAGAAATATAAATAAATAAATAAATAAATAAATAAATAAATAAATACCTCTCTCCCGAAGCTGCGTTTTTGAATTGGGAAGCCACCCCTTCCGCAGTCATGGAGTTTTTCCTTCCAGTGGAATCAGTAATTTCCAAGGATCAGTTTTTTTTTCCTCTGGATCATATGTCCTCTACCTGGTGCACTCTATAAAATAATCAACCCCTGTTTCCTATATGCCTGCCCTTTGCTTTTTAAAAATGTGCAAGTTAATTGCAAACTTGCATTTGATGTCCTGTCTACTGTGACATCCTGGGAGACCACAGAGGGAGAAGGAGCCGATGGGAACAAGAATAAATGGGAAGAATAAGCTTTTAGTTCTGTTCATGTCAGCCTTGATTTAATTCCAGCAGGGAATGAAGATGAAAGGTTTGTGTCAAACATTTTGAAAGGATTGGAAGGAAAAGAAAAAGAATCTGGGGTAAGGGTGGAGCCATTGAAAAAGAATCAGTGGGCCTTGAGACAGTCAAGATAAGTGGTGGACAGGAAGAAGGACAGTGATCAGCAGGGATAAATCAAGATGTGAAGGCAGAACACCCAGGAGGAGCCAAGAGAATAGAATAGGACTGTTAACAGCCTTTGGGGGACGCAACTCAAAAAAATAGGCTGGGCTGGGGCAAACAACCAAATATGACAGGGCAAAATCTAAACTTGATGTAATATCAATTGAAGAGAATATTTGTAGCTCAGGGTTGAACTATGAACTGTCCACCAACACAAGCAGGACAAGCCATGGTATATAAACAGAGAGCAAGTCCCACTCCCTTTTCGCACTGAAGATGTTGCCTAGTCTGGCAATGAAATGTCTGCAAGAAAACAACAAGGCTCAGAGAGCACCAAGGACTCCACAGTTGATGTAATATAATTTGTATCTAAACTGAATCACAATTATATTGCACTAATTCTATGCAAGTGTACTGTTCCTGTATTTAATATTTGCTCTTCCTGGTGGCCAACTTTGGACAGGGTTTGGGGATTACCCCCAAAGCTTTTGGAGACCCAATGTGGTCCTGAGTTGTGCACCTTTGCCATAGAGGACTGTGAATGTAAGAGTATTAAATTGTGGGTTTGTCACTCTTAAAGGTGTGGTGGCTCAGTGGGTAAGACACCAGGCTTGTCGATCAGAAGATCGCAAGTTTGGAGGTTCGAATCCCTAGCCCCGCGTGATGGAGTGAGCTCCCGCACTCGCCCCAGCTCTTGCCAACCTAGCAATTCGAAAGCATGCAAATGCAAGTAGATTAATAGGTACCACTTCGATGGGTAGGTAACAGTGTTCCATGTGTGTCATGTGGCCACATGACCGTGGAAGCGTCTTTGGACAACGCTGGCTCTTCGGCTAACAAACGGAGATGAGCACTGGCCCCTAGAGTTGGACACGACTGCACAAATGTGCGGGGGAACCTTTACCTTTACCTTTGTCACTCTTAGATTTTCTTGCTCCTGTCCCTTCTTGTGTCAAAGTTCTTCATATTCAGTGAAAACAAAAGATGGAGACTTGCATGCACAAGCTAAGAGGGATCCTGAACTTTAGAACGCATGGTAGGGGAATCCCTCATTGGTGTGAGAGATTGGGGCAAAGCACTTCTGATGCAGAAGAACTTTTGAATACTATGAATCGTTGATCATGGTTGGCTTGACCCATGAAATCCCTTCCCTCTGCCCTGGTGCTCCAAGTGCTTGTTTCTTTGTGAAGCTTGACTTGAGATGGGTTGTCTCTGAGTCTGTCATAGAGGGTTCCCCACGATACCACTTGAGGGATGGTGGATCTCTGGAGATCTGGAATGTGACTCGAGCCGATGCTGGCCAATACAAGATACGCTGTGAGAATGCAGAAGGGCAAAATGAAACAATCATCACCTTGGAAGTGCACTGTAAGTAACAAATTTGGAGGAATATATACCCTGACTTCACTCATCTATATAGACTCTACAGGTTTGGTTTAACTCAGCCTTTTCCCAGCTGGAGTCATCCAGATGTGTTGGGCCAACTTCCATCAGGCCCAGCCGCAATGGCTAGTGGCCAGGGAATTTTACTCCAAAATTTCTTGAAGGACTTGGGTTGAAGAAGGATGTAGTTCTCCTTTTTGCAACGATACCAGGGCATACCCTACTCTTCTTAATATTTCTTTACAGTTTCGTCTAAGCTGGTCTATGTAATCAACTGGCCCGTGCTATTGTGTTATAAGGATTCCTGCACTGGGCACGGGGTTGGACTGTAAGACCTCCAAAGTCCTTTCCAACCATATGATCCTAGGATTTAGCAACATCGCATCTTGGGGCCAGTGCCAAGTCACCCTCTTTCTCCCTTCCGATTTTTCGGGCATAGGTCAGGTGTGTGTGACATAGCTAGGTTAACACAGCTAAATTTGTTTACTAAACGAGTGACTCTGCATAATACGCTAAGCCTCATGCTCACACACACGCCTCCAACCAAAGTTAAAATTAATGGAGAGCTTAGTACGTTGTAGAAATGCAGCTGTCGAATCGTTAACATAGCTTGAATAGGCAACCGTGTGAACAGAGTTGTGCTTTTTCTCTATGAACAGATTCACCATCTATCCGCAGCATTGGAGATCCGACTTACGTGGACCTGGGGGGCACAGCTGAAATTGTGTGCCAGGCTGATGCCAACCCTACACCAAAGTTCCAGTGGAGGTGGCTGGTAAAGATATAGGGCTAAACCAGGGGAGATCAGAGATTTAGAGCAGGGGAAGACTTGGTATTGATTTTGTATGCTAACGCTGTAGTGGTGCCAGCAGGAGAACTTTTCTTGTTCCAATTAAACTGATGTGATGTGGCCATGCCAAGTGAGATGACCTTTTCTCCAACACCCTTTACAACTTGATGGCTAATAATGGTTCTTTAATGGCCACTGACAACTAAAAAATACTTCCTTTAACGGCTTTTGCAATGTACAGTAGCTCCTAACAATCAGACATACCCCATGTAGTGGGGCGAGCTGGACATAAAAAAGCATAAGAATGAGTTTTGCATTTAACTGGCTGGCAGGAATCTTGCATTGCTCCGAGATGATGAGGCTGTTCTGCAGGAGTTGATGCTTCTTTAGAGACTGACATTATGTGGTTGGTGGTTTGCTCCACTTTCCTCAATACATAAATGTAAATAAGGGTTGGGGATTTTTTTTCAGCCCAAGAGGTTCTTGGGATAATCTTCCAGGGGCTATGTGCCAGTGGTAAATGGCGCCAAAGGCAAACATACTGTAGGAGAAAAACCACACGTCTACAAGCAGAGGTGAGACATGTTCTGTGGAGAAGCCAGTGGGCTGGACTGAAGGACTGGGGGAAGTCAGTGAGAAAGATAGCTCTTAAGTAATCAAAAGTGAACAACCTGTTCCTAGATCAGGCTGTTACCTAAACAAAAAATGAGTGGAAACTCTACGGCCATCTCATTCTTGTTAATGGCAGCCTAAGGGTTGGGTTCAGACAACATGCTAGACTAGACTGACATGGGAATGGATAGTTTGTGGTTCAGTATGTCATGGTAACTTAGCATGTTGTATGAACCAGGCCACCACCGTAAGTCTCATATGCTTTACTGCTTTGGGCATAATGTCTTATGGGGATACAGCTAATATGTTGCATTGGTGGTTAAGTGTGCTGTGTGAACATAGACAGAGTTTGTATTTGGTGGGTTGTAGTAGCTAAAGCAGAGCTTTCCAAACTGTGTGTCGCGACACGTTAATGTGTCGGCTGCAGTGTCTGGGTGTGTTGTGGCTGCTGCTGCCTCCAAGCCCTGCCAGGATTCCACGCAGGTCCTAGTGCCTGCCTTGTGCCTTGCTGCCTCCAAACCTGCTGTGATTCCGCGCAGGTCCTAGTGCCTGCCTTGTGCCTTGCTGCCTCCAAACCTGCCCTGCCAGGATTCCACGCAGGTCCTAGTGCCTGCCTTGTGCCTGGCTGCCTCCAAACCTGCTGTGATTCCGCGCAGGTCCTAGTGCCTGCCTTGTGCCCTGCTGTAAGAGTGTGTCGCGAAATGATGCATGTCTAAAAAGTGTGTCACCAACATGAAAAGTTTGGAAAGCTCTGCGCTAAAGTATCATTCCTATGGACAGAGTCTCCAGTTGCTGGTTGTATGGCTTAATTCAGTCTCCCTCTTATTCTGGCATCTTGTACAGGGCGATTTGGAGCGCAGCCTGGAAGATCTGGGCATTGAACTATTGTCTGAAGGATTGGTGGGCAGCCTGCGGGTCCAGGGAGCCCAACGAACTCATGCTGGACTTTATGAGTGCCAAGCAGATAATGGCATCTCCCCAGCAGCAAGGAGCAGTGCTCGTTTGATTGTGCGGTGTAAGTATTACACTAGTGTAAGTATTACGCTAGTCAACCTTCAATATTCTCAATATTCTTCAATTCTCTTCTATTGGAACCTTCAATATGTCCTAGACACAAAGACTCCTTTAAAATCCTATGTTTTACTTTTCACAATGGCTTGTCACCCACCCCTGGAGTATTTCTCTGAGCCCCTTGATGTCATCCCTTTCATTGCTTTTCTTTGCAGCCCAAATGCAAGAAAATGCAACACAACTTTAACAACCCATCTCTTTTCCATGCTAGACCCACCAGAAATCATTAAGGGCCCTGGGCAGAGGAAAGTGGCAGCTTCTGGGGATGGAAGAAGTCAAGCTGTGCTTCAGTGCAGTGCTCAGGGTGTGCCCAGCGTGCACTTCAGCTGGGCCAAGAATGGGGTCTCCCTCGATCTCCAAAGCCCCAGGTGAGATTCCCCATCAGGATGTGAAGTAGGGAAATAATAAAGATGTCCTTGAATTGAGTTTGACTCTTGGTGACTGCATGGACACAGCCATACAGATTGCTTTGGAACAATGACAGCATGTAGATGGTTCTTCCAGGGTATTTTCTTAGCTTCTAATCTAGCCTACAGTCCAGGCGTGGTGCTCTGCTCTCCCATCCAGGTACTAATTCGGCCTGACCCTGCTTAGCTTCTGAGCCCAGAGAAGATTGCCCAGGTGCTGCTACCTGTTGAGACCACCAGTATCTAAGCCAGTGTTTCTGAACCTTGGCAACTTTAAGCTGTGTGGAGTTGTAGTCCACACAGCTTAAAGTTGCCAAGGTTGAGAAACACCGATCTAAGCAGTGAATTTTATTGAGGTTGACCTGCAGCAACTGGATTCTGAAGTCTTATCTTCTGGTCCCTTCTCAGTTTCATTTTGGTTACAGGGGTTGGCAGGGGACAGGGCAAAGGTGAAGATCATTCAGTGGCCTGTTAAAACCAGTGAATTGAGCAGAGCTTAATGTTGTGTAAACTTGTGGGCAGAAAAAGGAATATTGTTTAAAAACATAGCCTGTGAGCATGTTAGAGAGATTCAGGTTCTTATTCTTACACTTTTAGCCCACCCATAAAGAAACACATGCTTAGACATTGCAGGTACTAAAAGTAAGTACAAAAGAGTTCTTACATTTATTTGGTCCAGGTACAGCCATTTCAGTAGAAAATTGGTTTCAGTTCTTCTTTCTGTTCCCTAAACTGCATACCTCTGGCCCTGTTTGCTGCCAGAGGCTGCGTGGAGAAAGGGGCTTGAGGTCTAGGCATGGCCTCTCCATGGAGGAGCTCAGGCATGTGCGTCCTACTCCATCGGTGAAAGAATCAGAGAGAGAGAAGAGGAAGTGGAAGGGGCAACAAGCAGCTTCCTCTAGAAGCACAGAGTTTGCCTCCTAGAGCAATCACCCATATGCTAATGAGGCATGCTTGATTTACCAGATTCCAACAAAGGGGAGACCAATGACCAAATATGTGTTGCAGCGTCACACTGCAAACTTCATAACTTATGTCCTTGCATCCGACATTGGGACACAACTACGAAAGGCTGTCGTGATGCATCTTTCATCATTTTTTGGTCACAGTGGTTTGTATCAAATACCCGTGTTATTGTCCAATTCATTTTTTATTATGTTTTCACAAGTCAAATATTGCTTGATTTCAGATATGCTGTAAGGACATTAATTTATACATAAGTAAGCAGCCCTGTAAATCTTTGCTGCATCTCCTGTCTCTCTCCCCCAAATTAAGTTTCTGTGCCTTGGGAAAAGGGCAGAGGAAGTTGGCTGTGACTTACAGACCTTCCCAAACATTTGCACTCAGCTTGTGAAAGCTTAACTCCGTTCTGGGCAAACGGGGTGGGGGTGGGGAGATTAAGCATCTCCCAGGAACTGAATGCTTACAATATTCTGTACAGTTCCAGTTGGAATCAAATTTGTAACTTGAAAGTTGCTCCAGTGTGGCAGGGGTCCAACCTAAGCCAGCCAAAGTTAGATAATCAATTTGGCACTCATTTGGATCCAGGTTAGTTCCAGCTGAATTGAGGAAATGTTACAAATGCATTTTTATCTTCAAGAGAAGAATGGGGAATGGAGCAAATTAGTATGGTGAATTTGCTATATTTACATGTCAGAAATCACACATAAGAGTACATATGATATTTAAAAAAAGCTTCCTCCCACTCTTCCCTCTTTTTATCTCCCCTTCCCTCCTCCCTTTTCTCTTTCTTTCTCTCCTTTCTCCCTCCCTCCCTCCCTTTTTCCTTCCTTTGTTCCTCTTTCCCTCTCTTCCGATTCAAGGAAACATATTCCTTCCCTGGAAACCATCTTTGGGCTGCTTCTATAGGCTTTAATGAAAGAAAATTAAAAGGGGAATGTCTCCTCTGAGTCAAGCTGGACTCCTGGTGACTTCCAGGACACACTCGTGACTTCTTTTCAGGAAGTCATTTGACATTACCTTCCAGGATTTCCTTTTACTTCCCAGTCTAGCCTACCAACTTGGATTTCCTAGTGATCTCTCACCCAAGGGCTCGCCAGGATTGACATGGCTTAGTTTTAGGATATTATTTTATTTATTTATTTATTATTCGAATTTATCTCCACGACAGTGGACTCTGGGCGGTTTACAACATTAAAATTAATATTAAAAACCTACACACTTAAAAATACAATATAATAATAAATAGATAATAATCCAGAGGATGGGAAGATCTTAAAAAAGGAGGGTATTACGGGGCTAACCACCCCCAGGAGGAACTATTACCTCCTTTGTCCCAAGCAAGGCGGCAGAACCAGGTCTTTAAAGGCGGGAGTAGAACTCTCAGTCTCCTGGTTTGCTATTGGCTCCTTCCTAGGGCTGAGAGAGAGTGATTGGCCCAAGGTCACCCAGCCGGCTTATGTGTCTAAGGGGGGACTAGAACTCACGGTCTCCTGGTTTCTAGCCCAGCACCTTAGCCACTAGACCAAACTGGTTCTCTGGGCTTCCTTGGAAAAGTTGATGTGAGGAATAGGCAGCCTTTACCAAGCTTGGGGATGAAAGGAGACTAGACTAAAAGATACATCCTCAGCTTCTCTCTGCAATTTCATTTGTCAAATATCTAATGAAGACTGAGCTGTACCACTTTTCTGACATAATCTCTTGGTATTATCTTCTCCCAGGTATGCTGTGGTTACAAGCTATGAGGATTCTTTACACACCAGCACCTTAACCATTGCCAATGTGAGCGCATTGCTTGACTATGCCATCTTCACCTGCACGGCCAACAATGACCTGGGCACAGATGCCCTGGACATTCAGCTACTCAGTACTAGTAAGGAATGGCTAGAACCTGGATGTGCATCCAGTGAAGTTGAAGGTCAAAGGATCCTTGAACCTTTTGAATTAACTTGAGTTACTTTGATGGTTTCTTGCCAGGTCGTCCTGACCCACCAATGGAGTTCAAGGTTGTCGGTGTAGCTCATAATTGGCTGGCTTTGGAGTGGATCCCAGGTTTTGATGGAGGGCTCCAGCAAAGCTTTCGTGTCAGGTAGGGCTCCTGGAGATAAAAGTCCCATCTATCAACACAGGGAAAGGGGCTTTAAATCCGTGCAACTCTCAGGGTTCCTTGTAGGAAGTTTTGGGAACTGCTATGGTGAGATTATCCCTTGGTTGAGTTGCAGTTCTTAAGAATGCTGAGAACAGCTGTCAAGACTTCCTAGTGCAGTGATTCTCAGCCTCAGCAGCTTTAAGAAGTGTGGGCTTCAACTTTCAGAATTTGGGGAGTTGAAGTCCACACACCTTAAAGTTGCTGAGGCTGAGAAACACTGTCCTAGTGAATAAGCCTTGCTTTATATTATAGGCAAAAGAAGTATATTGGTATAATAGCTCTGGGATGATCTTCCCCTAGAGATCTGTGTGGCTCCCACCCTTATACTGTTCCAAAAGTCACTGAAGACCTGGTGGTTCTCCCAGGCCTTGGGGACAGGGTGACCATGAAGCCCCTTTCTGTTTTGCTTCGTTTGGTTCTAGTTTGGTTTGATCTGTTTTGGTTTTGCTTTGGTATCTTGTTCTTCTGGTCCAGCATATACGTTTTTTTAGTTGTAATGCTACCCAGAGTTGTTTCAGAGTTGGACGGCCATACATGAAATATATTTAAAAAATACTGAAATGTCCTTGCCTTCAAGTGATGCATGTAGACTAGAAATTTAGGAGAAACTGTTGGGGATAAGCGGTTAGAAAAAGAGACAATGTAGGTACAGAAACAGAGATGGAGTTTATTAACTATAATAATCCATATGTCTATGAAGGTTCTCAGTCATCCAGGTGGAATTGTCTGTAGCTTGAATCATGTCAACTGGATTTCTATTTTCTCAGTGGAAACGTTTCGCTCCTTATCCAAGGAGCTTCTTCAGTCTGAGCAAAGTTAGTAAGGGAATCCTTAAATATGTTTCTAGGGTGGCTGTGTGACCTTGCACCTGGGGCTAGGTCATGGTTATTTTGAGATGTTTATTTCTAAGTAAACATGGATAGGGTTGAGACAGAGAAGATAGGTGGTTTGAGAGAGGGGTCAAGGAATCCATTTATGCCAACTTGGAAAATCCTTCCTTGAATGGAGGTGGGGGTCTCAGGCACAACCTTTCCCCTATCTTCCTTCCTGCTTTGTCTTCTGTGCCTAGGAAGATTAAGACCATTTCGCAAGCTCAACAGCAGCATGGTAATCTTAACGATCCTCCTTTAGATGATAAAGGGACTTAGAAATAACATCTCAAAATAACCATGACCTAGCCCCAGGTGCAAGGTCACACAGCCACCCTAGAAACATATTTAAGGATTCCCTTACTAACTTTGCTCAGACTGAAGAAGCTCCTTGGATAAGGAGCGAAACGTTTCCACTGAGAAAATAGAAATCCGGTTGACATGATTCAAGCTACATATAATAATCCATATTCAGAAATTATCCATGCTTCCAAGGTATACATGGATTAGGCAGTGTGGGCCTGATGCCCCTTCACGTCACTCATTATGTATTCAATGAATTTGCTCTTCTCAGTAGCCTTTGTCTCCCCTTACTTCCATTCAGATACCATTGGCCGGGGGCTCCCAGCTTTCTGTATGTGGATGTCTTTCCACCACAGTCTCCAACATTTACATTGATTGGCCTGCAGCCAAACACCCCCTATAATGTCTCTGTCAATGCACGCAATGCTCTTGGAGAGAGTGATTTTGCTGATGGGGGTGCAGGGCTGAGCATCACCACAGAAGGTAAGGAGATGTTAGCCCTTCAAGGTAGTCCAGACAAGAAGCACAACAATGAATACTAGCTCTATCTTTATTGTTAGGTTACATTAACAGAATCTTGCAAGTCTGAAAGTATTTCTCCCCTCCTCTCCTTTTACTGTCCAGAAAACTAGGGAGGGTCCTTTTTAAACCGCTTCCCACACCCTCTCTCCTTCTGTGGGCTGGGACATCTTTTGCATGATGGTTGTCTAGTCTGCAGCTCTTTCTCTAGCCTCCCAAGGTCATCCCCACATACCATTATAGGAGCAAGGGCAGGGCCCAGCATAGGAGCATGAGGGCATGATTGTATTTTAATGAGGAAAAAGGCAGTACTGTATAGTAGACATAGTGCTGGACATGGACCGTAGAGATCCAGATCTGAAGTTCTGTCAGCTGAAGTTCTGTCAGCTAAACTTCTCAAAAGGAGTTTGAACCAGCTAGTTTCTCAGCTTAGCATATCTGATGGGCTGGTTGTAAAGATAATAAAGATGGAGGCAAATATGTATACTACCCATACCTTTAGAAGAAGGGAGGCATATGTGAAGCGTAGAATAGAGAAGGTAAAAAATCCATCTATGGAATCATATCCGGATTAAACACAATATTTAAGACAGCCAGTGTGGTGGCGTGATGAAAGTGTTGTTGGACTGGCAATAGAGAGACCCAGTTTCTAGACCATTCTCCTCCACATACACTTTCTGGGTGAGTTTGGACCACTCTCTCCCTCTCCGTGCAAGAACCCATGCGATGTAATGGTGAAGGTCCTAGACTAGGAGTGGGGAAACCTAGGTTCTAGTCCACCCTAAGCCATGGAAGCTCACTGAGTGACTATGGTCCATGGGCCAGTCACTCTTGCTCAGCTCAACTTACTTCACGGGGTTATTCTTGTAGGGAAAAGCAGGAGGGAGCACTACATCCGGTATGTCACACTGAGGAGGGGGTTATATATGTTTTCACAATATTGAAAAGTTCATGAAAAAAATCCACATTGTTCAGGTAATGGGTGGGTGTTCCTTGTAGTTTCTGTTCATTTCCTCTGCTTATGCTTTCTGAGCCTTCCTATAAGGAAGTGAAAAAAGTGAAGCAAAACTAAAAAAAATGTACCGAGAAACATGCCATCTTTGGGCCCCATCCCTTTATTAGGCAACCTGTCAGCTATCTGATGCTATTAGAAGTTGACTAATATGTTGTTATAATTTTCCACATTTCCTTCCAGAGAGAATGGAAACACCAATTGACAGGGAGCCGGAGATCCCATTCTCACCTGAACCAGGTGATCCAGTCCTAGTTAAATCCTGCTTTGTTATGACAAATATGGTCATGGTATCTTGGTTAAGGCAGCCACTATTTTTATTAGTCCCTGCTATTAGATTAGAATGGAGCTGTTGATGCTTCTTTCCATGCTGCGAACACTTGCTGATTTTGTATTGTCAAAAAACATCAAAGGTGTCCATCCATGCTATTTGATGAGTTGGGGACATTACTTATGGATGCCCACAATATTTGTGAGTGATACGATAAGGCATTAAAGTTGTATTTAAAATTTGTGTGTAGGTTTTCTAGTAGTGGAATCCTGCACTGGGCAGGAAGTTGGATTAGGTAATCTTCAAGGTCTCTTCCAACCCTGACAGGTTACAATTCTTTGACAATAAGGAGCTGATACTGGGTTCTTCTCTTATTTGTGGCAAACATGAGTTGGGGGAGAAAGGTTTTTCTATCTACTTTCACTTTGTAAATCTTTCTTTCCCTAGAAAGTTCCATATTGCCACTTCCCCTCGTTGGGCTCCTCGGTGGTCTAGGAGGGCTTCTGATAGTTTCCAACTTGTTTTTGCTTGGCTGCCTAATCTTCAGAAAAAGACCCCAAGTTCCCAAAGGTAAGCATGTGAATAGATCCATAACGTATAAATAGGTGACTGGTCAGGGGAAATTCCAACCATCTGCTCTGCATTCCCTGTCTCACCAGAATAATGCTCATTCCATATTGATAAAGAAATCCCTTCCTCTTTTCTGTTTGGTATAACTCTTCTTTTGCTTGTCTTTTTCCTAACAGGAGATGGGATTGAAGGATCAACCAGGTGAGCCTAAACTGGATAAGAGGGCAAGACACGTGTGATTAAGTTTATAACTTGGGTATACTACGGGCCCCAAGTTGTACTTGGAGGATCGGTTGGCTACGTGGGCAGAAATATTTTTGTCCCGCTTTGATTGGTCCATGAAATGCACCCTTCCTGGAGAAGTCAGGTTTTTTTATTTATTCCATATGGCATTTTTTTCTTGCTGGGAAATCCCTTGTGAGGTCCAGCAGCTGGCTGTGTAGACTATTTAGTCGTGATAAGTCACGTTGCCCGGGGTGCACCACAGGGGGCTAGTCTACATTGCACCCGCTGTTTCCTTTCCACTGGAGCGGTACCTATTTATCTACTCGCATTTGCATGCTTTCGAATTGCTAGGTTGGCAAGAGCTGGGGCGAGTGCGGGAGCTCACTCCGTCGCGCGGCGCTTGGGTTTTGAACCGCTGAACTTGCAACCCTCTGGCCAACAAGCCTGGCGTCTTAACTGCTGAGCCACCACGCCCCCTTCAGTCAGGTCACAAGGCTATTTAGAAACAGTGACCAACTTGCTTTTGGCCATCAATTTGTTGACCATATTATACTAGTTTTGCTTCAGTTGTACTTACTGTGTACAGTTTCTGGGCTCAGTTTGAAAGACCTGCCCTGGCTGTCTTCATGTTACCAAGTGAAAATCAAAATGTTTGCACTGACTGATAAAGCCTGTAAGGCTTGAGATCTGGATAACTGGTGGAGCACATTTACCTTGTCCTTTATGTACTTGCTTGACAATTAAAATGAGGTGATCTATCAGTTACTCTGCAGGAAGAGTGTCCCAAACGTGGAATTCCCTCTCTTCCCATTATAATTTTGAATTTAGATAGCTTTCATGATCAGCTGAAGACCTAGCTGTTTGTTGAAGGCTTTGATTGAATTCATGCTGTTGTGTATGCAGTGTGTTTTGGTTGTTATTATCAGGATTGCATTTTGTGGTGTTAACCTAAAATTTTGTATAGGTTTGGTGATTTATTTATTTCACTTTAGAATTACTTTCAATAGAAAAGTGGACTGTCCATCCATCCATCCATCCATCCATCCATCCATCCATCCATCCATCCCATCCATCAGATTTGGGGCAAAATACCTAAACATCTGCCCTTTTAATATAACTTGCCTTTGGTTAAGTTTCTCTTTGAAGGTTCTTCTGAATGTACTGATGCAAAGATAATGGTGGCATCCCAATCTTGAAATTCTCTCCCCAAGGATGATACACTGGCACATTCTTATGTTAGTTTTAGGCAGGCTGGTAAGAAATTTTTGGATTACATGAATGCATTCACACGATTCTAAACATAATACCTCTGCTTTTTCATAAAACTGTGTTTCTTTTCTCTTTGTTTTTCATATTGATGTGTCTAATGTTTTGAAGTATTGAAATTATTTGAAAAATTGACGTTGTAGGTCATGGAGGTGGGGACAACTTCCTTGGTAACTGAGAAACATTTTACAAATTCATCACTGTACTATAACCCAGTGTGGTGATGTAATTACAGGGGAAAGGTGAGATTTGGGAACAGCTACACAGTGAACAAGTGGCTGAAAGTTGGTGGGCAACCAGCACAGCTGGAGGGGCACAGTTCAGAGGTAAGTGCATCTATCTGGTCATGGTGATTGTGAGTGCAGCATCCGAGTGACCACAATGGTTGCCAGACAAGGAGGAAGAACAACTGTTTTGTACCTTAAGCAGCAGAGAACACAATACCATTTGCAGAATGCAGAGGAATTGCTGTGTGTGTATATGTGTGTGTGTGTAGGGGGGGATGAAACCTACTTAGTAGAGAAAAAAACCCCTCTTTTTTATTCCCCATAGTTTTTGAAATTTGCTTTTTCCTCCCAAGGAACTTTAAGTCAATGCAGCTGGTTTTACTCATTTGCTTCATCCACTTAATGTCAAGATTGCATCCTTTGGAAATAGGGTACATTCTGCAGTGCTTTTGGATTCAGTCCATCTTACAGAGACCCCAGCATTCTCTACAGCAGTGTTTCTCAACCTTGGCAACTTTAAGATGTGTGGACTTCAACTCCCAGAATTCCCCTTTGCTGGCTGGGGAATTCTGGGAGTTGAAGTCCACACATCTTAAAGTTGCCAAGGTTGAGAAACACTGCTCTACAGTATTAGTAAATCCAATTTCAGTAATAGAGAGAAATTATGTCAGCTGGAGAAGATTAATCTATCTCACTTTGCCTCAATCATAATGCAACTTAAGAGTGCATTGTTACAGTTTTGGAGAGTGGGTGGGATTGGGGGTTGTTATGGTGCTTGGGAAACTTGGGAAAACCATAGGGAAGTCCCCAGGAGAACTTTGCTGAGTAGAGGAGACTTTCTTCCTCTGTCTCGAAACCTTATGCAGATCTGCTTCTGTTTCTTGTTAGCAGAAAAGAGTACAAAGGTTTGATATGATGACAAGACATTTGATCAACTTTTCAAAATAGAGGGCATAATCCCGACACTTTGAGAATATCAGCCAATTTGAAAGGATCTTATTTATCAATCCCTTGTTGGAAAAATTTGAGTGTTTCTCTGTTAGAAGGTGAAGGGCTGGAAATTGTACTTCAGCATTCCTGGAAGGGATGGTGGGCAGAATTCAGACATACACACATAGGATGGGTGGATGGATTGATGCCATAGATAGCTAGATAGACTTTTTAGGCTGCCCAACTCCATGGATTCAGGGCAGCTTCACAAGTTAAAAGAACAACAACGTCTGAAGAACATCTGAAAAAGCAACCAACCTCTGAGGGACGACATAATCTCCAAACACATCCTCATCAACTGAAAGGGGGCCCATCCAAGGCCTGGGAAAAAAAGTTTTAAAAGATTGCTAAAGGTGGGGTCCGTACAAGTCGCTGGGGGGGGTGCTGTTCCAAAGGGTAGGAGCTGTGATCGAGAAGACTCACTTCCTGGGTCCTGCTAGATGGTGTTGCTTAATCTACAGGACCCAGAGCAAACTGTTTCTGCCAGAATGCATGGGATGGGCTGGCCCTACAGGAGACAGACAGACAGACCCACAAATAGCTAGTCCTTTGCCATATAAGGCTTTATAGAGAATAACCAGCATATTGAATTGCACCCAGAAGCCGACTGGCAACCATGCAGGTCATGTAACAGGGTGTTATATGAGCATAGGGAGGGTTGTTGACCACTGCTCATGCTGCCACATTCTGGACTAGCTGTAGTTTTTGAATGGTCTTCAAGGGCAGATCTTTTCCTTGCTGCTGACATAGTTGGTTGGCTCTCCCTCCAGGGCAGTTCTACCAAGACATCAGCCACTGTCTCTACAGCCACCACTCACACTTGGTTCCAGTTGGGTCGTCAGGTTGACAGTGAGGCAGATACTAGTGTTACAGGTATGTAATAGCTGACACATCCTCCCCCTCCTCTCCACACTGTTCCAGTCCTAACTCCACATCGGACCCATCCTTTGAATGCTTTGAGGGCAAAACCTGTTGCCTGAAGGAGAACTTCCCTTACCATTGCAGACCCCAACATCTCACTCCCTTGGGTTGGCTCTCCAGAGCTCCATGAATATGAAGAAGTTGGAGGCCCTAGGAGATATGAGGAAATGGGACCACGGTATGATGAATGGAACACTAACAATGAACCATGGATCAATGATTATGCAGTGAGTACCTTGACAGGGTGTGTGCAGGCACATGTGAAATCATTTGTTTTTGTATCCTTTTCAAATTGCAGCAGAGGGATTTTCTAACCCACCCACCAAGTGTTTCCTGCATTCCTTTATTTCTACCTCCATCGACACGCGCTTAAGTATTCGTTCCCTGTGTTCACACTACCCATGTAGTAACTAGTTCAGTGAGCAGCTGCATTCACTCAACATGCTAAGCTTGATTACTGTTAACCTTGGTTAATTTTGGGGGGCTCACTCTTTTAGCCACACCCAGCCCATATGGTCACTTTATGCTTCAATATATTCCACAAGCCCAGCAAGTGGGTTTACTCAGTAACCAGGCCAAGCATGCTTTGTGAGCATGGCCACAGAAAATGCCTTATAGACAAAGTCAAACTGTTGGTCCCTTTTTGTTGTTTATTCGTTCAGTCGCTTCCGACTCTTCGTGACTTCATGGACCAGCCCACGCCAGAGCTTCCTGTCAGCCGTCACCACCCCCAGCTCCCCCACGTTCAAGTCCGTCACCTCCAGAATATCATCCATCCATCTTGCCCTTGGTCGGCCCCTCCTCCTTTTGCCTTCCACTTTCCTGAGCATCAGCATCTTCTCCAGGGTTGGTCCCTGTAGCCCAATATTTTTTATTCCAGCCTGCCCCTGGTCTGGTACCCACCAAATGTTGACAGTTTTTAGATATCCCCATAAGAACTTACCATGTTGCTGTTAGGACATCTAGAAATTAGACGATGCTGGAAAAACTGACTTATGACCGGTCCTCACATCCCCACGGTCACGTGATCACGATTTGGGCGCTCAGCAACTGGTTCGCATTTATGAGTGTTACTCTGTCCTGTGGTCACGTGATTGCCATTTTCGACCTTCCTGGCAGCTTCTGGCAAGCAAAATCAATGGGGGACCACGTGATTCATTTAACAACCATGTGGTTCACTTAACGACCACCACACAAAGGTCCTAAAATCAGGTTGGATTCACTTAATGACTGTTTCGCTTAGCAACTGAATTCTGGTCCCAATTGGGATGGTTTCATAGATACCATTCTCCTTCCTTAGAGGATCACATGTGAGTGTAGTTTCTTCAAAATATGGTCTTGACTTGTAGCATTTGAAGGCCTTCCTGGTCATTTTAATGAGTGGAATATTGGATGTCTTCTTGGAAGTCTTACCCTGGTGGTGATTTCTGAGATCGTCCTGTTGTGTTGTCCTCTGGGGTTCCTGATCAAAGGTACAGTAGGTTGCTCTACCAATGAAGTTCTTTTAGGCTCTGTCCTCCCTCTGTCTTAATACTTTAAAAATGTCATGGAATCTTACCAGATCTTATTCCTTGTGTTTAGCATGTCTATCAAGGGATTGGAAGATGGCCAACCACCTCTGCGAAGACAGCACAAATCTATGACTCCGTGGCAAACTATCTGCCCCCGGATATAGAGCTGCCTTTTGAGCAACAAGGGGAGCTAGTCTAAGTAATCTACTTTATGTTTGTCTGACCTTTCATCCAGGATTGTGTTGTCTCCTGAGAACTTAACCCTTAGTTCCTTTGTTTTATGTTATATCCCTTCTTATCAACGTAGAGAAGCTAAATCCAGCGTGGAGTCTTTTGATGGGTTCACACAATATGGCCGAGCCTGGGTTAGCAAAACACAGTTGCTGAGGTCACAAAAACACGCTGTGCTCAGCAAATAATGGGTTTCGTGACAGCCTTGTTCCGACTAACTGCTCACACAAGGGCCAGATTCTCACAACACCCTGAACCACGAACTATCCGAGCCGAGCGTGTTTGGCCAAGCCGCCAAGGCTGAGCGCTCCCATCTTTTCTACTGCACTCAGATGCCTTGGGTTCTCCCCAGCTGTGACTTTGCATGGCTGCTTGACCTGTTTTAATCTCAGCTGGGCTTAATACAAACCACAACTTTTAGAATCACTACCTATGCTTGAGTTTTCCCCCCAACCTTCTTCTTGCCTTGTTTGGGTGTGTGGCCTTTTGTATTTTAAGCCTCAGGACTTTTCTACCACTCAGCTGCTTGGAGTGCCTTTTGGCTAAAAAGCTAGGTTCAAAACGCAAGAAATCAATAAAATATAAATAAGCCAAAGGCATATCATACCTGGCTCCCTGATTTTGTACCGGGGATGGATAGGATACCATGAACCAGAGTCAAGTGAAGAGGGTAAAAAAAGGATGCTTCTTTATTACCACCGTTAGCACACTTCCGCTCCAATAGCAAATGCCCTGTTGTAAAGCCGGCTTGATCTTTCCCCTGTTCAAATATCTCGCCTTGCAAGCTTTCATCATGTCGAACACAGAGGCATGCACAGGAGCACAGCAGACCCCGAACAGACGGGGTGAAAGCATAGACATCTATTCCTAACCATGACAATGTTAAAACGATGAAACACGCACCATGATGCAAGCTCTGCCCTCTTGAACCTGCATTGTGAGATCACATCTGGGGGGCAGAGTTTGCAATGCAACATTGTAATGAACATTTCATCCCTTGCCCTCCCCTTGCCCCTCTGAGAGATGCCTATGGGTGACAATACCTGGTCTGCTTTTCATTTGTTGGCTATGTTCACACAATAGGCTTAACCTGGCTACTAAGTTAACCCACATTTTGGGTTTGCATTCTTGGGCCTGGGTTCCTACAGTACACTAAGGGCTGACCCCAGTTAAAACTAGCCAAACTTTGAATGTTTACAAATAGAGCCCTTGGGTCTGCAGTTGACCCGGTTATGCTGCTTGTGTGAACACATGTTCGAAGGAAGAATTCCAGCAACATCAGGGGCAGTTTCTCCTGCAGCACAGTAAGGCCATAGAAGCAGGCCCGTGTCGGAATCCTCCCTTTCTCCTGCATGATTACAACAGCTCCAAGAGAGGCTGGATTGGTTCTGACAACCAAGCAAGGGGAAAGATGACTAATTCCTACTAGATACCTGGAGAACAGGAACTGACTTGGGGGAGGGGGGAAGAGCAAAGGAAGAAGGGGAATGGTTTCCCCACTTTGTGGAGATACAGCTTCCAGAAATGGCAGGAAGCGTTTGCAGTCTCAGAGAAGAGCTCAAGACTGCTTCTTTGGCCCACGTAGGGTTTTAAAGGAAGCCAGAGACCTGGCTACACCTTTCTGGACACAGATGCTGTGAGAGGCTGCAATGCAGGCTAAAGCCTAAATAATAATCATTTCAAAAAGTAACATCCAAAGATATCCTGGCAGTTGTGAACACACCCACCTTCCTTGAAGGTCTTAGGATGGTTCTGAGCAACCAAGGATAGCAGTGCGACTGCCTTTACTCGCCTCTGGCTAATTTGAGGCATAAGGAAGAGCAGTGCCAGCAGATTCCTCTGTAAGAGGACTCTTCTGCCTTAAAAGGGCAACTTGACATTAACACCAACTTCATCGCGATGATGTCCCCATCCCTGGGAAAAATCCTGGGAATTTCAATTTGCTGGGCATGCCAAGACCTCTGTTAGAAGCCCCAGACCTGCTCACAGAATAACGCTTCCTTGGATTCTCCACATGATGTGAATCCAGACTGAATCCAATTCCATTTTGAACGAAATGCATATGGTAATGCATTTTGCAAATGCCTATGCAGTGAAAAGAGACATTCTCCAGCAGTCATTTAGACGTGACATACATGGTAGAATTGTTCCCTGCTTCAGTAGTTCTTAAGAATAGCACAAAACCCCTCTTAGGATCCATTGTTGGCTTGTCTAAAGAGGGTTCAATCTTATATCTGCTACTGAGGAGTAAGCCCAACTGAATTCAATGGAGCTTTCCCCCCCCTGAGTACTCATATATAGGATTGCATTGTCAGTTTTGCCTTAAGTAATGATCAAGCTAGACCCACTCTATATGATCCAAGTATTCAGTGAACCAATGTGGTTCAAGTAAAAAAAAAGTTCAGAGGTTCAACAAACCAATATGATTCAATAATAATAATAAAATAATAATAAAAAAGATTAACGTGTTCTACGAACCAATATGGTTCAAGGTAAAGTCCATTTCATAGAAATGATTAAAGTGCAGCAGAGAAGGAATAAGGAGGGTTCCTAATTATACAGAATGTCAAGAGGACCAAATTAGGGAGGTGGCTGGGTGCAAGAATTCAGACCAGCTTTCCTTCAAATACGCGGTGTGATGGACTCCAACTAGGAACAGCCCAGAGGGTGCCTGGTTGGAGAAGGCTGATCCAGATGCTCAGCCCTTTTCTTGCTGATGACATGGAACCTCATGGGATTGTGTGGTGTGTGTTTGCATCTGGGATGCCACCAGCCTGTGGTGGAAGCAGTGATGATGGAGGAGATAAACCCAGCACTGATGGGACAAGGTTGCTGTGGGTCATCTCTGCAACTGACCCACGGCACCACCATCTACTAGGAGTAGATGCACCAAGATTCAGCCTGGTGTCCAAATCCTCACCCAATAACTTAATTAAATATAGCAAGCAGAAGACAAGGATTCCATGGGGGGTGGGGAGAACCAGAAGTAGAAGAAAGAAACAAAGACATTCATGCTTCCTCACTCTTCAAGGGGGAGAAAGAGACAGTTTGGTCTCCCTCTATCCAGGAGGATTCCACCATGAAAGGCTGTCAGGTGAAGGATGGGGGGTACACCAACCCCGGGCCTGAGCGACGGCTCCGTAACAAAAGACGCAGCTAGAGAGAAGAGGAGACAAGAGTTTGTCAAAGCTGCACGTTGGTCCTCAACCTTTTGCCTGTTCCCCAGCCCTACTCAGATCATTCAGAAGCCCAACTCACCTGCTCGGCTGCTGGTCCTGAAGTCAACAGGTGAACTGGCTGCTCATTCTCTGGGTTCCGGGCACTGGGATCGGCCCAGTGGTCTAGTAAGAGGCGGACAATTTGTTCTTGGTAGGGGTGGCCGTGTAGACCAGCAGCCATGTGCAGAGCTGTGTTGCCATGGGCCTGAGGATAGAGACACCCCTTGATCAGCCTGCGTAAGAGGCAATGCTCAGCTTATCATCTTATCAAGAGGGGCAGCTAGGGCAAGGCACCCATTGGAAAGGCATACGCCACGGGGCTTTGGTGATGGACCTGAATCTGGGTACTGGACCTTCTTTAGGTAGCCAGACTCCCATCCCAATCTCAATTCCCTATACAGAATTAATGCTATGGCTCTTAAGGTATAGCAAGATGAGAAAATCATTCATGCATCTCCAATAATACTGCCAAGCCACCCACGCAGTTCTCATCTGTTTGACTTCTGCACCACATGTTGTTGATATAGGGTGTTTTTCTTGCAGCTGAACAGGCAACTGATCTTAAAAGGAGAAGTACCTTGTCCAAGACACCATGCCATCAGCAATCATACAGTGTGTGTGTGTGTGTGTGTGTGTGTGTGTGTGTGTGTATGTGTGTGTGTGTATTTCTCCCCCAATCAAATGCCATCCTTTATCTGCAGCTTCCAAGATCTGTAGCATTGGCCTGTGCTGGCTGTAACAGATGGCAGTTATAGTCCAAGACATAGGTTGGAAGCTATAGGAAAACACACACCACCTTCTCTGCGCTCAAGCCTGGGGGGCAATGCTTGTGAATGGGGGAATCCTAGTTGCGTACCTTGATGTTTACAAAATTCTGACGTTCTTGTCCAGGCAGTTTGAGCAGGAACTGGACCAAAGGGAGGTTTGCAGCTTGAACAGCGAAATGCAGGATGGTTTTACTGCTCTTCAAGTCCTAGCAGAAATAAGGGGAAAACAAGTGTTGGACAGCCAGGCAATGGTGTGTCTATAAATTTCACAGTTTGGACAACGGTCTAAGGGGGTCCCTCCTTTAGATGGCACCGTGCATTACTTCAAAATGAGGGAAGTCAACCCTGTTGCATTGGCTTCCACCTTCTGACTTCACGTCTTCCCCTGTTGGTGCCACAGCAGCCAGATACTCTTCTTGGAGAGTCGGGAACCTTCGACCTTGACATCGGGGAACTGAACCCTTGACCTAGCCTGCCCACCTACCTGGCTCTTGTAATCAGCTCCAAGTTGCAAAAGCCGCTGAACACAGAGTAGTAAGTTCTGCAGGTGATGTTGGGACAATGGCTCCATGTTTTGTGTCTGGAAGGCAGCATTGTGAGCAATGATGGCACAGTGCAAAGGAGTGAGACCTGCCCAAATAATGCAGAAGGAGGAGTCAGACAGCATGCCTGCATTACACGTGTGTGTGTGTGCCTTTAAGTTGACTCCTGGCTACTGCCTGGATTAGTCCCTGCAGTTTTCTTGGCAAGGTTTTTCAGAAGTGGTTTGCCATTGCCTTCTTCCTAGGGCTGAGAGTGTGACTGGCCCAAGGTCACCCAACTGGCTTCGTGCCTAAGGCGAGACTAGAACTCACAGTCTCCCAGTTTCTAGCCTGGTGCCTTAACCACTACACCAAACTGGCCCTTTTTTATTTTATTATTTTATTTTATTTTATTTTATTTTATTTTATTTTATTTTATTTTATTTTATTTTATTTTATTTTATTTTATTTTATATTTTATATTTTATTTTATTTTATTTTATATTTTATATTTTATTTTATTTTATTTTATTTTATTTTATTTTATTTTATTTTATTTTATTTTATTTTATTTTATTTATATAACCGCCCATCTCCCCCAATGGGGAACTCTGGGCAGTTTACAATAAAATAGTTAAAATAAAATATAAAACATCAGTATACAATATGTGTAAAAATAATAAATAATTATAAATCCAGATGGACGATGGAATTAAAACGAAGGACATTATAAAATTAAGGAGTTAGCCACCCCCATGAGGAACTATCCTTTCCTCCTTCCCATGCCAGGCGGCAAAACCAGGTCTTCAGCTCTTTCCTAAAGGTCGGGAGGGAGGAGATCTGTCTCAACTCTGGGGGCAAGATGTTCCACAGTGTGGGTGCCACCACAGAGAAGGCACCCTTCTCTTGTTACACGTACTCCAGCTGAAAATCAAACACTTTTATCATTTTGATGTAATGGTTGGTTCCCAGAGAGCTAAGGATTCAGGAATCCATCACATAGACAGCCAATTGCAAGCTTCTGAAGAAGAACTGCAACCTCATTGGATCATAGGAAGGCTGTTAGAAGGAAAATAAGAAAACTCTCTGCCCTAATGTCCAAGGGGAAAAAATTGGCTCTAAATACAAAATGGTTCAGTTGCTGGAATTCTCGTAACCCTAATCTAACCTCAATAAATCTTGCTAAAGAAAAAGATGGTAAGAATCATGCTTGGAAAGAATCGCTTTTGCTTTCAGGCCGTTGCCAAAGAACCTGACGCTTACCTTCAAAATTTCTGGCTTCCACATTGACAGGAGCACCCGTCATCATGACAGCCTGGAAAAGAACAGGGGGGGCGGGGGGAGAAATAATAAACCCGATGTGTGTTTTGGAAGAGATTTGTTTGAGTCATGAGATTTTCCTTGCTGGCTCAGGATATCTAGGAACTATAGCCCCAAAATGTCAGGAGGTGTAGATAGTACCAATCAAAGAGAATATTTGTAGCTCAAGGTTGAACTGTGGAGTCCATGGTGCTCTCTGAGCCTTGTTGTTTTCTTGCAGACGTTTCATTGCCAGGCTAGGCAACATCTTCAGTATGCACTGAAGATGTTGCCTAGTCTGGCAATGAAACGTCTGCAAGAAAGCAACAAGGCTCAGAGAGCACCATGGACTCCACGGTGTAGATAGTGCTGTGCAAAGCTTTGATGGGGTGACTCAGTCTGAAGCAGATTCGACCCAATCACCATATCAAAATATACAAAGTTATGCAAAGTAAAGCAGTGTGGTATTTTTACTAACCAGATTAGAGCAGCCCTGCCAGTTCACTGCAGCCCCTTTGCTGGTCATCAGTGGCCTTCTATGCATGTCCCCAAACTACATGTCTCAAAGCAAAGTAGGAGGATCAGCAGACTGACCCCACCTCAGAGCTCCTCTGATGCTTGCTTTGCTCTGAGCACTGAGACCGGTGGTTTTGCCTCCGCTCTAGAGGTATATTGTGCCCACTTTGCCCAAGGCTATTCTAGAGGGAAGAATATGCCAGGCTCACCTCAATGACACTGGGCAGCCCGTAGGTGGCGCCAAGGTGCAACACAGTCTGCCCCTTTTGGTCCATGGCATTGGCATCTGCTCCCAGCAAGATCAGGTCCTTCACGATTTTAGGTTGGTTGGCTGCAGCCGCCACTAACAATGGAGTCTGGGCACAAAGAAAAAAAAATAAGTGACTTGAAACTGAATTTGACTGAGGGCACAGCCTTAACCGGCAGCTTATATGCAGCAATAGGTGGAAGGAACTATGTGCCACCATAAGTTTCCATAGCTCAATATCAGTCTAGCTAGTATAGCTGACAGTTTGAAGGGAGCCCTAGGCACAGTGTCATTTGGGAGGGATGACCGTTGCTTCAGGCTGCTGCCCCAATCAGATCCAAAACCTTTCAAAACTGTGAATGTTGTAAGAAAAAAAAAATGGAGATGCACAACTCTAAACTTTGCACACAGCGTGGGGACTGGAACACGTGCCCACATCTGCTTCCAAGTGGCTTTTCCCCCCCAGTTCTAATCTCAGGTTCTCGAAGGACAGATGCTGATGCTTTCTTATTCCATATAGCATGGAGCAGCAGAAGATGCAGGATGAGCCGCAGGGGTGGTGGGAAGAGACTTCTTTCTGGCAACAACCACCCAAGACACTCTTGGCAATCCCTGAGCAGGGGAAGAATCTCCTGCCGACCCATATAGTGTACTCACCTTCCCCCTGTGTTCTTTGACATCCAGCTGTCCACAATCTCGGAGCATTTCGGCTGCAGCATATGCCAGTGGGCGGAGTCCTTGAGCCACAAAGAGATGGAGGAGCCTGGAGAAGAGGGGCTCAGAATGGTCAAAAGTCCACCAGACTTTTTGGATAGCCACTTCCCATGTGAACATCCTCACCCTCCCCCTTTTTTTTTTTAAAGCACTCTGACTTCAGAAACTTCCATGCATTCACAACTGGTGCTGAGAATTCTCCCCCACCCCCAGGCTTTTACATCTTCCATCCTCTCCTTTGCAAACTTGCTGGCTGCATCTCTTATTTTATAATTTGAATTTTGAAGGGTTGCCAGGTTTCAGTCTATTTAAAGATAAAGGATCATAGGAAGGGAAGACAAGGAAGCTCTTGAATTCATAAAGCCAACTGTGCAAGTGGGGACACTGCTTACCTGATCATAGGTCTCTCAAGTATAGTAAGTAAGATACTGTATCTACTACATTTTTATTTAAAGGTAAAGGTTCCCCCCGCACATTTGTGCAGTTGTGTCCGACTCTAGGGGCCGGTGCTCATCTCCGTTTGTTAGCCGAAGAGCCAGCGTTGTCCGAAGACGCTTCCACGGTCATGTGGCCGCATGACGGACGCGGAACACTGTTACCTACCCACCAAAGTGGTACCTATTCATCTACTTGCATTTGCATGCTTTCGAATTGCTAGGTTGGCAAGAGCTGGGGCTACTGCAGGAGTTCGCTCTGTCACACGGGGCTAGGGATTCAAACCTCCGAACTTGCGATCTTCTGATCGACAAGTCTGGCATCTTACCCACTGAGCCACCACGCCCCTTTTATTTACAGTACCATAATTAGTTCCTTGTGCAATACATACAGTGGTATCTAGAGGTGGAGGAAGCAAGGATGGTTTGCAAAGAAAGAAAGCTATGGATTATAGTGAATGGTGTTGGCATAAATCAGATTTTGCTATATAGCTTTTCCTTTCTTCTTCTCTCACGTCATTTATTGATTTTGCTTGCTATTTCTTACGCCATTGTTTCTCAACCTTGGCCACTTGAAGATGAGTGGACTTCAGCTCCCTGAATCCCCCAGCCAGCACGAAGTCCACCCATCTTCAAGTGGCCAAGACTGAGAAACATTGCCTTATGCCTTTTCTGGGTTGGTATAACATTGCTTACCTGAAATGGAATAGCACGAGGGATATGATGACCCATTATTAGGGATTAGCACAGAGATATGCGTATGTATGCAAAGGAATTATCACAGGGACATCCACAAAGATTTAACGTATAGAAATGTAAACTGTAAGTCTGCTGGCTTCCTTTGTTTTCTGGCAATACTTCACTGACCATGGTTGGTTTTTCCTATCTGATTCACTCTAAGTGGCAAGAAAATGACCCTGCTGCCTCTGTTTAATCCTGTTCTATGCTGCAATCATGCATCTTTTCCCACTGTGATGCCCTCCAGATGTGATGTAATGCTTGGCATTTCTAGCCAGTAGGGTCTTTGGCTTTCCAAGCTGGAAATGGCAGTCCTCACACATCTGGAGAGCACCAGGTTGGCAACCGATTCCAGTTCATTTCCCAGTGTGTTCCTACGCAGTCTGCTTTCCAAAACCTTTCCTTTCTTCATCTTTCTCCACCGCCATCCTTCGAAACAAGAAAACAGGATGATTTTCTCAGTGGGATGGCACTCCAGTTGTACACTTACATGTCACCATCTTCATCCTGCTGTAAAAGGTGAGATAGCTCTATATTCTGGATCTGTGCCCGAGCTTGAGTCAATTCTCCTGGATCTACATCCACAGATAAGTCTGGATAACTCCCAGGAAGGAGGAGACAAGCATTGTTTGGTTCCTGTTCCAGCCAGGTGTTCTCAGTGCTTGGGTAAAGGTGGACAGCTTGGGCTTCAGTGGCAGCCTTCTGGGTGGAAATTAAAAAAGGAAAAGAGGTACTGCAGTGGAGCTGATCTAAAGATGGGATCCCTCTTCTCTGCCTTCTGCCCATCATCCCTGCTAACTATTCCATCTTCCCAAAACTATGGCCCAAAGTTATTGAGATACTCAATACAAGCCTACACAAAACAGCGACACGCTGCTGCATTAATGCCAGTAATAACGACCTCATCTCCCATCATTCTCACTCATTGTAAGAAACAATCAGGCTAGTGGTTATTGTTGGAGGAGAAATGTCTCCAAAGCGTTTTTCCGTAATGAGAATCAGGCACATTCTTTCACTGAAGCACACATTGTTTATTACGGTACCGAAAGTGTCTGAGGCTAAAGAGGGTGAGGATGCAGCTATTCTGTATAGATATACAAATTAGAATATACATCTGATTGGATACGGCCAAGTAATTGATTGGATATGACTGGGGTACGACTAGCTATAGCAGCATCTAGTGAGGCCGGCGTGGGGTGGATTCTATGGAATCATGGGGTGGAGCCACAAAAACAACAACACACTGAGAGAACAAAAAGGGCATTCTGTGAACACAATTGTTTTCCAGAGAGTTACAGTTATGGGTCTGATCTTAAAGTAGCCTTAGATCCCAGAGCCTATGCCTGTTTCCAGTATCTTCTGGTTTTATCAACATCCCTTGGCCTTCTAAATCAGTGTTTCTCAACCTCAGCAACTTTAAGTTGGGTGGACTTCAACTCCCAGAATTCCCCAGCCAGCATGGAAGCCAGGAATTCTGGGAGTTGAAGTCCACCCATCTTAAAGTTGCTGAGGCTGAGAAACACTGTTCTAAATGTTTTATGACCAATTTGATAGGATTTATTTTTTCTCAAGTTCCTGGGAGGGTAATTAGGGAAGGGGGGGGGAGGGTATTTTGCTCAATTTTACTTGTCCAAACTGGCACCATATTTTCTCCTACATAGTTTAGCCCATCTGGACAGCGCCTGGTTAGGGAAGATAAGCCCAGACTTATCTACTTTGCAAATACATCTGGGTGTTTTTTAAAAACATAACATACGGCTTTCTCATCGTCCTTTCCAGAGAAACATGTGAATTGTAGTTTGGAGCGGCTCCTGGCATGCTTTGAAGAGATCACATATGCACACAATCCTAAAGGAAATCAACCCTGACTGCTCACTGGAAGGACAGATACCGAAGCTGACGCTCAAATACTTTGGCCACCTAATGCGAAGAGAGGAGTCACTGGAAAAGACCCTGATGCTGGGAAGGACTGAAGGCAAAAGGAGAAGGGGACAGCAGAGGATGAGATGGTTAGATAGCATCACCGATGTAACAAACATGAATTTGAGTAAACTCCGGGAGACAGTGGAGGACAGGAAGGCCTGGCGTGCTATGGTCCATGAGGTCACGAAGAGTCGGACACGACTAAACGACTGAACAACAACAACTCAGGATTCTCACTGGAGAAACAAGTGTTTTTTAACAGTCGGTTGTGGATCCATTCCTCAGTACTCCAGGGAGCTCATTCCACACCACTTCCATCTCTTCTAATCTCACCTCATAATTTATTGCTGATGTTATCTTGGAAGGATACACTTCCTCAGGACCTCCAGGACCTGATGCTCCATAAATATTGGTTTCCAAGGGAGCGCAGGGGCCTATCACATCGTACTGGCTCCCCTGAGGCTGGAGATGGTAATTGTTGGCAGTGTCCACACACTGGTAGTGAAAATCTGGAGAGAAGGCTCCTTGGCTAGAGGCATCCGGTGGCCAGCCAGGAAAGGCGGTAACTGGATACTGAGGAGGTGTTGTCTGTTCTGGAGTAGATGCCCCTTTTTCTATTGTTCCATGGGGCTCTAAGAAGAGAGATTGGGGAAAGTAACAGCAAAGGTTGTTCAGATCAGTTATTCCAATCAATGTATGTACAAAGTTGATTTCTTTGTATGGAGAAGCAGAAAATGTCTAGATCACTGTACTCAGGCCTAACCTAAATTTATGACCTTAGTATTTTTGATGGACAGTGGAGGATTCACAAACATGAGGCTTAGGTTGCAATAGTAAATAAAAAATAATAAATAAATAAACAAACAAACAAACAAAATAAACAATAGTCAGTTTAGTATTCAGAACTCGGGCAGCCACCAGAGACAGTCTTGTTATTGTCCCCCAATCTGAAAAATCCCCCTCAGCAAAACATCCATCTCCACTAGGAGTTACAGGCGGCAACATCTGCCAAGGGCCCTTAATAGTCTAACCAGTTCTTCTTAAGAGGGCAGAGCTGTGTGCTTGATCTGAACATCTATGCCAGATGTGTGGACTGCAACTCCCAGAGTTCCCCAGTCAGCATGAGCATTACTGAAAATTCTGGTAGTTGGAGGGCACCCAAGCTGGACGGCATCCAGGTTCGGCAAGGCTTGCTGAAACAATGTCTGCCTTATTGTCCTAAAAGGCAGAAGAAGCCAATGAGGTTTACTTGCAGCTCTCTAAGATCCTATTTCCTTAGCAGCAGAAGGCAGTGGCAATGCAATTTTGAGCACTGAGCAATAGGTTTGTAACAGTAAGGAGAAATTTGATAAGGTAGGTAGGTAGGTAGGTAGGTAGATAGATGATTGATAGATAGATAGAGTTAAATCTGAAACTGCTTGGAAGTTTATTAGGTGAGCTAAACCAAAATATATTATTCTTGCTGCAAATTAAGTGGAGAGTCTTAAATAACTCAAATGCTTCCCATAATCTATTAACTTCCAGATCAGTGTTTAACTTTAAGATGTATGGACTTCAACTTCACCATGCTAGCTGGGGAATTCTGGGAGTTGAAGTCCACCCATCTTAAAGCTGCCAAGGTTGTGATACACTGCTCCAGATGCATTGGAAAATCTCTGCTATATTGGAATTGCTGGAGTTGTAAGATACCAGCTGGAGAGTCCCGTGCTTAGAAAAGCCGATGGAAAGCTAAATTCAAAAACGCATTTGTGGCAGAGGTAAAGCAATTACATTTCCAGATGTCTGAATCCACTCACCTGGCCAGTTGGCTTCTAAAGCTCCTGAAGGGATCTGAAATGGGAAAAGAAAAAGAGAGAAAGGAATCAATCTGGGGAAGGCAATAAGGCCAGGTTGGAGCAACCATCCCTGTTCAAATCCATCTGAGGAACAAGAAGAACCCTGCCCCCAAACGGTTCAGGGATTCCACAAAGAACCCAGAGCTGAGTTGAGAAGTGTGGGCTATATGCACGGATTTGGACGCCCAGCTATATTCAGCAGATGACTCACCAGGGGTCCAGGGCTATGGCTCAGAGCAGCTTGCTGTTGTCGTCTTTGCTCCAGTAACTTCCGCACAGTCTGAGGTGCTAAGGTGGTGCGTGGCCCCTTGCAGCCTACAAATAGACAGAGTGACTTGGGGTATTAGAATTAAAGGGCTCAGGGGGGGGGGCTATTGGCCCCTTGGGGCTCATCCATAGTCTTCCCTTGAAGGGTGTGCTATAGCCTTCCGGGCAACTACACCAAGATCAGATAGTCTGTCTGGGAGTAGCCTTGGGGCAAAATTTCCCTGCAAACAAGCTTGCCAGGGGAAAGGCTTGATAGCTCTTCTTCACTCTGCAAGACGTTTGAAAAAGAAGCTTCTATTTAGAGCGGTTGTTACAAAATAAACAGTAGAACCCCCGCTAATGTGGCCTTTGTATCATCTTTGACGAGGCTGATTTCTGCAGCCCCTGGAAAAAAACTGGCTTGCCTTCATCCGTCCCTCCCTGCCAACCACCACCACCACCACCACATTTCTACCCTCCCTTATCCAAAGACTCTGGGAAGTTGGCATCTTAAGCAACCTAACAACACAATCTCTTAAGACAGCCACCAACCAATATCAATTAAAGATAATGAAAGTAAACTGACACTAAAAGTCATAAAACTACATTGACTTTAAATTACACTAAAATGATCAACAGCCCAACAAAATAACATTTTAGACCTTCAACACATGGCAGGGAAGACCTGTCTTGGCTGCCTTCCTCAAAGCAAGCAAAGTGGGGGCCTCCTTCCCACCCAGAAGGCCCTCTTCTGGGCTCCAGAGGGATCTGAGCACTTTTTCTGAGGTTGATAGCACAAAATGAGCAGAGTTTATTAGGAGAGTACAGTTATACAGTAAACCAGGGCCTGCCCCGTAAAGGGTTTTATGAGTTATAACTAGCACTTTATATTTTAGGTAGAAACTGATTGGCAACCAACTCCATGCCTTGCACTACAGGTCTCTTACTCGCCAGCAAGGGGGCTGCTGTATTGGCACAATTATTTTGTCTAATCTTTCTCCCAAATAACCCACGTCTCTTTATTTCATGGCTTCAGTCACCATCCCTGTGGATTCTCGAGCCTAGGAAGATAATGTCTGTTACGTGTTCAACTTCTGCTCTGCCTGGTTGCATTGGGTTGGTATTGTCTATGGCAGAGCTTTCCAGACTTTTCATGTTGGTGACACACTTTTTAGACATGCATCATTTCGTGACACACTCTTACAGCAGGGCACAAGGCAGGCACTAGGACCTGTGCGGAATCACAGCAGGTTTGGAGGCAGCAAGGCACAAGGCAGGCACTAGAATCTGTGTGGAAGCCAGAAGGCAGCAGCAGCCACAACACACCAGACACTGCAGCCGACACACTAACGTGTCCCGACACAGAGTTTGGAAAGCTCTGGTCTATTGACATAATCTTAGGGTTTTTTTTTAATACTGGGCACCAGACTTCCTTTTGTATCCTCTACTTTCATCTTCAGCAAAAGATTCTGTCTGTCTGTCTGTCTGTCTGTCTGTATGTATGTATGTATGTAAAATTTTAACAACAATAGTAAGAACTAAAACAAACTAAAATGGAATGAAAAAGAAGGAAGAGAAAGGGAGAAATAAAAGAAAAAGCTAAAGGTGCAAAAAGGAAAAAAGTAGAAGAAAAGTAGAGAAAAAGAGAAAAAATAGAAAGAAAGATAGAAAGAAGTGGCTTCTGATCTTCTTCACAGCAGTTATAGGTGTAATTATATTTTAACCCCTCTCTCTAAAGTTACATCATGACTCTCTTCTTTCTATAATCTATCCTGTCTAATCATCAAAGCCATAAATCACAAGTTCACGTTTTTCTTTTTTACACAAAAAGTCCATAAGGGGTTTCTAGTCACTGATAAATGTAGATATTGTCTTTTCCCTAATCAAACAAGTCAATTTAGCCATTTCGGTAAGTTCTGTCATCTTCACCAACCATTCCCCTGCTGTAAAAGGTAAAGGTTCCCCCCGCACATTTGTGCAGTCGTGTCCTGTAGGTATTGCCAAATCTTTCCATCTTCGTGCATACAATAATCTTGCTGCAGGTATCGTACATAAAACGGTGCTCCATGGCTCTTTTCTAGCTGTTTATCCACCAGTCCCAGGAGGAAAAGTTCTGGTTTCAATTGAATGTTAATCTTCAAAATCCTCTGATTCACTGTATGTATTTGAGCCTTCAGCAAAAGATCCTTTAAGACTTCCGTGCTTCCAGCCATCGAAAAGTGGTATCATCAGCATGTTTGAGGTTGCTGAGGTTGCTGCTAGCAATTTTAATTCCAATTCCTATTGCTTCTAGTCCAGCCTTTCTCATGATATATTCTGCAGATTAGTAAAACAAGTAGGATGACCGCGTACAATGTCGGTATACTCCTTCCCCAGTTTGGAACTATTTAATTGCTCCATATTCTGTTCTAACTGTTCCTTCCTGGTCATCATACCAATTCTTCAATAGACAGATTAGGTGGCCTGGTACTCCCATGTTTTCAACGGCTATTCACAATTCATTGTGGTCTGCACAGTCAAAAGCCTTAATATAGTCAGTGAAGCATGAAGAGAATTTTTGGAATTTCTTTGCCTTTTCCATTAGCCATCGAGTGATAGCAATGTGATCTTAATTGCCCCGGCCTCTTCGGAATCCACCTGTATACCTGGCAATTCTCGTTCCGCAGATTGTTTGAGTGCTCCATATGCTGCCCATTTCTTACACCCCACTTAATATTGCCATGCACACAATGCTTCTCCAAAAAGAGAGCGTATGAAGGGGCAACGCTACCAGATCTAGGACTCAACTACGTTTGAGGTTAATGACATTAATGGAATTAACATGGATGCATTTGTTTGTCCAGGCAAAGCCTGAGATATTAGAAGTTTAATTCCTTCTTGGCTTGTCTGAACTGCTAATAGCATTTCAGGAAAGTTGATATTGGTGTTCTTGGGTGTTTCTTTGCTATGCAAAGAGCATTTTCTGTTTCTTCCTCCGCAAAGAACACTTTCCAGTTTTTGTTTGGATCCATGTGGGGAGAAGACACAGTGTAGCAGGAAAAGAAAGAGGTACAGGTAGTCCTCCACTTACGACCACAGTTGGGACCGGAACGCCCGTTACTAAGCAATGTGGTTGTTAAGTGAGTCACACCTGACTTTATGACTTTTTTGCAGTGGTCATTAAGTGAATCACATGGTCATTAAATGAATCCGGCTTCCACCATTGACTTTGCTTGTCGGAAGCCGGCTGGGAAGGTCACAAATGGTGGACATGTGACCACAGGGACGCTGCAATGGTTGTAAGTGTGAGGACCAGTTGTTGGTCACTTTTTTCAGTGCTGTCTTAACTTTGAATGGTTGCTAAACGAATGGTCGTAAGTTGAGGACTACCTGTAATGGGGACTTTGCCTACTCACTCCCTTCAGTCAGTGGTACCATCAAGGATGGGCTTTAGCTATGCAGTCTTTTTTCCCCCCCTAATGTTGAGGGCCATACTTGGTCTCTGCATATCAGCCTTGGAGTTGCATTCAAAATAGTGGACAAGACCAGGGCAAAAAAAAAAAGGACAATGTGATTTTATGCACAGCTAATTTGAAAGCATATTAAATTAATCAGATCCAGTAATTATGATATTAAATTTATCTTTATGCACTCAACAGTTTCTTCATTCCATATTAAATCCTAATTTCTCCATTATGTATTAATTCCCTCTTTATGTTGTTAATGGTTTTTAATCATTGCCCCCTGGTGTCCCATGATAAATTGCAGTTTGGCAGCTGGGAGCACATCCCAGGTTTTCAGGGGCTGCATGACCTCAAACATGCTGGCTGGGGAATTCTGGGAATTGAAGTCCACACATCTTAAAGTTGCCAAGGTTGAAAAACACTGATTTAGGGTGACAGTCAGAAGAAGGAGAAGGAAGACCTCTGAATGAGCAGGGCTGGCTTGCCATATTTTGAAAGGAGTGGATAATAGGCTTTAGTATAGGGCAGTGTTTCTCAACCTTGGCAACTTTAAGATGTGTGGACTTCAACTTCCAGAATTCCCCAGCCAGCTTTGCCAGAATTGAAGTCCACACATCTTAAAGTTACCAAGGTTGGGAAACACTAGTATAGGATGCCAAAACCGTGGCTTACAGGCCACGTGCAACCCACCTCCATGAGGGCTGTCTTTGCAATTCTCAAAGCCTCCCTCCCAAAAAGTATACAGGCACAAACCTTTCAGTCCGTTTGTTTGCATTGCTGGAGCTTGAGATCAGATGCTTAAAGGTCAAGCAGTTGCTTTTGGCCTTGCCTTCTCAGGCAGATTCCAATAACGCCTTCAGCCCTCCCCCAAACCCTCCGGTCCGGACCCCACCCACTTTGGGGAGGGGAGGGGCCCTTTATTTGGGGTGCAAAGCTTGGCGTGGCCCTCGAGCTGATAGAAGTTGTACACTCCTTTTACTATTTCAAGAGAGATCCTTCTACATCCAGTTTCTTAACCTCATCACTTCCTACAGTCCCAGGACCAGAGTGTGAGATGCCTTGGGGCTCCTAGTCACATAGAGTTTGTCTCCCTTTTTTTCCAGATTTTTTTTTTATCCCACCTTTATTATTTTTATAAATAACTCAAGGTGGCGAACATACCTCCTTCCTCCTCCTATCTTCCTCACAACCACCACCCTGCGACATCAGTTGGGCTGAGAGAGAGAGGGAGGGACTGGCCCCAAGTCACCTAGCAGGCTTTTCATAAACCTTTTATGGTGGTTTATGGTGTCTCTAACACGTGAGCTTTAATGACAGTTCCAGCAACAGAAAAGAAATGGCGGGGAACACAAGGCATTTCTGCAAGAACAAGCTGGGCACCCTAGCCCCCCGAAGCAGGCTGCTCCACCTTGAAACTCTTGCTTGGTGTCTCTCTCAGGCACTGGCACACCCTGAAGAAAACGGCCAGCTTCCGTTTCTCAGATCCACACCTGGCTCTGCAGCTGAGGGCGTCACTCTCCAAATGCCCCTGGGCGTGTCCCCCCCAACACGGTCTCCTCAGCTGCCTCTGAAGGGCCATGGATCCACCACGCAAATGGCCCAGCTAGGAATGGGGAGACCAGTGCCCTTCGCGAGACATTCTGGATCGTCTGAACAGCAATTAAAAGTCCTGAGCCAGCATATATCCTCCCCGCCACCGCCCCCAGTTCAGATTTTCCCCTGCCCATGTCAGAGCTAAGTCTGTTGGCAGCAAAGAAAAATCACCGTATTCTTTATTCTGCTCATGAATCACGGTTGCCCTCTCTCTGGCCCTCAGTCTCCTCCCCATAATGTTCCATCTCAGCACAAAAATGGTGTTTTCCAAAGCAGGTGATAAGAGTTTCCCTCCGCTTTATTTTTCCTAAAAACAGTCCGGGCGCACGACGAGGGAAAGGAGGGCAGATCGAGCACGGCAAACCAGCTCACAAGGCGATGCTGTGGTTGCCTGGTTGTCTTTGCGAAAGAACTCAGCCAGGGCATTGCTTCCGCGATGGAAGACATGACAGCATCTGGAGGAAGTGATGTGGAAGAAAAGCTCAGCAGTCATCAGGCTTATTCTCCACTAAAAACAAACATTTCCAAAGCCACAAGTTCAGGTTATTTCCGATTGCAAATGTTATGTAAGTCATTTCAAGAGCAAAGCGGGTGTCAAGCAGAAGGAAGCAGTAGCACCTACTCAGCCTAGGTCCGCATCCTGGTAAGGGGCTTGATGTAACAGGCAGAAGGAAGAGCCTTGAGGAACAGGAGGAAGAGCCACAACCAAGAGAACGGTCAGATAAAAGTAATCCAGGGCAGAAATGTAATTTGAGAAAGCGTCTCAGATGTGACCCTCCCCAGTTCTCATGAAGCTAAAGGGAGGGAGGGGGGGAGCGCAGACTTGTAAGATTCTATTACTATCACCCAGCCTTTCTCAACCTTTTGACCCTGGAGGAACCCTAGAAATATTTTTCAGGCCTCGGGGAACCCCTGCGCATTCAGCTCAAATAGAGGCCAAAAGCTACAAAATTCTTATATTTGTTTCATGGGTAGGCATGAGATATATGCATGAACAGTGTCCTTAAACTGAAAATAAAGAATGAAACTTCCCTCTTGAAAGTGAAGTGGCCCAAATTTGAAATAATTTTTTAAATAAATCGTGATCTCCCAGGGAACCCCTAGTGACCTCTGGCAGAACCCTGGTTGAGAAACCATCCTATAACCTTATAATAAAAGTAGTATTAGCTTGCATGTCTTTGGTTTCCACGTTTCGTCTGCCTTGGAGGACTGACACTTACATCCACCGCATGATCAGGTGACAACCTATGGCCTCAAAAGCGCATGCATCCTTGGGCTTACATTGCACAGCCGGGCCCACCGGCAACCGGGACCTCTCCTGTCCTCAGCGGCTCAGAGAGCAGAGAAAATGGAATGGGGTGGGGTGGCAGAAAGAGAGAGGAGGAGGGACAGCAAGGGAAGCAAAAGCTGTAGTTGTAAATGCTGTAGATGAAGAGACAGACAACCAGAAAAGGATGAAGTGGCAAAAGAAAGAGGCAGTGCTGGTATATTCCCCCCTGCTTCCACCAAAAAATAAAATAAAATATCAGAGCCAGTTTGGTCTAGTGGTGAAGGTGCTGGGCTAGAAACCAGGAGACTGAGAGTTCTAGTCCCGCCTTAGGCATGAAAGCCGGCTGGGTGACCGTGGGCCAGTCACACACTCTCAGCCCTAGGAAGGAGCCAATGGCAAACCAGGAGACTGAGAGTTCTAGTCCCACCTTAGGCACGAAAGCCGGTTGGGTGACCCTGAGCCAATCACAATCTCTCAGCCCTAGGAAGGAGCCAATGGCAAACCAGGAGACTGAGAGTTCTAGTCCCGCCTTAGGCATGAAAGCCGGCTGGGTGACCTTGGGCCCGTCACTCTCTCTCAGCCCAACTCACCTCACAGGGTTGTTGTTGTGGGGAAAATAGGAGGAGGAAGGAGTATTAGGTATGTTTGCCACCTTGAGTTATTTATAAAAATAATAAAGGCGGGATAAAAATTAATTAATAAAATAAATAAATAAATAAATGTAGAGATGATCTTGGAAGAACTGTTAAGGGAATTGAGACAACAAGTCCGTCCTGGGAAAGTGGAAAGGATGAGAAAGATACTCAAAACAGCCTTGCCTTATTTCTCTTTGGTATAAGATGGGGCAGAGAGAAACATTGACAGGCTTTCAAGGCTCTGCAATTATATCCCAGAACAATACTGTAGCATCCCTGGAGTCCTCGCACTGTTTCCTGACCTGGCCTACAAAAATTCCTTAGAGTAGCATTTCCGAATCTTGGCACCTTCCTGATGCACCAAGGCTTCTGCTGTCAGAATGGGCAACATTTTCAGGCAAAGCTTCTGCAACGTTTGCTTGAAATCTTGGAGAGCCACTGCTGGTGGTTGCTAGCCAACAAGCCTTGATCATGGCTAACTTTGTTGATAAGACAGTAAACACTGAGTGGACTTGTGGAGGGATAAGCTTGTGGTGAAATCCCCCTTGATCATTATTAGCTTGAAAGCAAGCCTCCATGAACAGGCATCTATCATCACTTGGACATCAGTGTCTTAAGGCATGTGCCTCTCTACACAGCTGTCACTTTCGCATCCTTGACAATACCCCTTTTTTCACTAGAGCCTGTGTGCAAATTTCACACAGATAGACAAGATACAGTATGCGTCCTCCCCATGCCTAATCTACCAACACAGAAGAATGCAGTGGTTTCAGTAGGCATTTCATTTCATTGTTATACTGCTATTTCCCTTAAAAAGCCAAGAGGATGGTGTACAACCCGAACTTATTACTTAGAAAATGACAATAAACAAAAGCGCAATACAGAAACAAATATTAGAACCACTTCAAACTGCAGTTGACGGAATAGACTTTTGAGTTCTCCCATGTCTGTAAAAGAAACTGCCAGCAAGAAGAAAACTTGATTTTATCCCCCCTCCTTGCAAGTAGAAAATTGTCCTAGCAGAAGAATGATTTGCAGAGGAGAGAGTTCAGCACTAAGGTCCTTCAACCTGCAGATCAACATGTCCCCGTCCCCCCCATTTCTTTAATCCACATTTTGCAATGCCACATCATTCCTGCATCCAAGGCTACATCCTACGGGCTTGGGCTTCCGGGGATCACTGCAAACTGGGAGCTGTTGAGGGATAAATAAATAATCAAATGGCAAGAAATCAAAGTGACATCTGAGCTAGAGTTACATTCCCGGTAATAACTTGCTGTAAATCATGCTGGGTGTGTAGGGCCATCATTCTTTTCCGCTAACATGTTCTGCTGTGATACTGGAATTTGGAGTCATCAAGGAAATGGATTGGAAAGGCGCGGACAGATGCTCGGAAGTATTTCATACAGGGGAGAGTGAACACATGGAATTATAGGGCCATCTTCTGCAAGCCCAGCCTTGTGGATCCTGTTGTAGGAAGGCCCTATTTGGGGGGTGGGTGGGGGTGTTTTGCTTCCTTGTATCATTGGAATTGCTTCCCCCCCCCTTTTTTTTTTGCAAGGAGGAAAATTAGGCCACGACTCAATGGTTTTTACCATTCCTACAATGTCTCCCCCAAACCGTGCACATGCCCTAATGTGTACGGATGGTCTGACTCTGGGAGCCTGCTCAAAATCTAAAAGTTCCTCAGGCACTTTAGGAATCTGATCAGTTGGAATTCTCAATTGGGCAGCGGGAAGGAGGGGGAGCCCCTGGCCACGCTAGCTGAGAATGATGGGGATGGTAGTCCAACCTGCCAGGAGGACATCTGGAGGGGACGGCTGCAGCTGAAAGGCATTTGTTTGGTTCTGTTTTCAGCATCGGCTTAAAATATTTCTGTCTGAAAGAACTCAACTGCAGAAGACCAGAGGGACTTTTTAGCAGTTTGAATGTCATGATGGTAAGTAAAATGAAAGCAGTCCTGTGGCTCCTAAAAGAGCAGGTCGTTTTAAGACCCCATAAGGCTGGTTTCCAATGCCCCTTTTTTTTCTCTCTGTTGTTTTTTGCTCAATAAAGTCAAGGACCAAATGAAGGGCAGTGGGTTACAAAATCACAAATCCTTTCATCGCTCTTGGGACGATAATTGAACTGATGAGCTTTGCTGCCCTGGATGAAAAGCAACCTCTCTCTGACCATTTCAAGCGCTCAACCACACTTTCCATGGGTTTGGGGCAACTGTCCCCACTATATCCTCCAAGGCATTGTGAAAGATAAATAAATTAATTATGAGGTTTTTAAAAAAATCCGAGTTGTAATTTACCGATGGTGCCTTGGTTGCCCATGGAAAGACAGGATAGAAATATTTTACATCAACAACAGTGGTGGCTCAATGGAAGAGCCTCCATGCTCAGAGGCAGAAATGCTGAGTGGGCTACCGTAATCGAGACTTTCTGGAATCAAGAAGCTACTGAAGCAGAACATACTCAGTTTGACAGACCCTTGGCTTTATCAGCAGGGGTGGGGAACCTTTTTTCTGCCAAGGGCCATTTGGATATTTATAACGGGGGAGTGGGGGGCGGGGTTTCTGGGATTTCCACGGACCGGGAGCCGGAGTTTGCGGGCGGGAGCCAATCACAAGCACTGGGGGGTGGGGTTTGTGGGCGGGAGCCAATTGCGTGTAAGGGGCGGGGTTTGCGGGCAGGAGCCCTGCGGGCCTTATACGGCCCGTGGGCCTGACGTTGCCCACCCCTGGTTTATCAGCCAAGGCAAACCTTTCTCCAGTTTCATACTTACGGAAGAGAGCAATGTAATAAAGCGGATCTCTTAAGACACTGTATCAATAAAAATCACAGCTGTAACAGGGACAACTTCAGGAGCTGTGCTAGTTCCAATATGTTATGAACACATTTTTTTAATTCTGGAGGAACTGGAAAACGGTCTTGGCCCTTGAGCATGGTTTCATTAAAGAGAATCGCAAGCGTATTAATTTTTCTCGGTGTGTGGTGGGCAGACTCTGAATCACATCAAATTAGATATACTAAAAGAGGATTCAGTTATTTCAAGGGATAAGAAAAGCTGAGCTCAGGACGTAAAATCCCTCCCAGATGGCAGAGTGGTAGTTAGCTGAGTCTTCTAAAACAAACGGTATTTTGGTTTAGCGCCTTGTGAGCCCCCAACCTCCATCACATGGAAATCACCCACCGGGTCGCGACGAAGCTGCGCTGCAAGGCCCTCGCGTGGGCCGCACAACGTCCCCGGAGACCCAGGGTTGCCCCTAAGAGCAGTTCGGGGCATTCCTGGGGAAGCCTGCAGGTGCGGCGGGCGGGGATTCCTGGACTCTGATTAACCAGCGGGCCGCGACCGCCAGGAAACCGGCGATTGGCCCTTGCCTTCGCCTCTCGCCCGACACGGATGGTGCACATGGCCGCACACTCATCACTCCCTCCCTCCCTCACACCCCCCAACACCCTCAACAGGCGTCTACGACGCGAGCGAGGCCAAGCGTGGCCCGCCCACGCCGCGTTGCGCATAGAATGGAATCCCCAGCGACGCGTCAATGGGAAACCCCCTTGGGCACTTCCTTTCTTTACGGTAGAAGCAGGCGGGCGGTTACAAAACTTCGGGACCAGGAGGGGACACACTTCCCTAGAAGCCCTGGAGTCCCATTTGAGGGACCTCACCAGGTTCAGGATCTTGGCGGTGAGAATACCGCTCTCCCTCCCCACAGCCCTTCGCGATCAGCGATTCCCTAACTGAACCTCGGTAGACTCTCTGCTTCCACCCACCCCCTTCGCGGGTGGTACAGTCCTTTTCCTGTCTCTTTCTTGCCCTGTCCTAAAAGTTGCCAACTGATCAAGAAACAAAGGGGGGGAATGCTCCTGCGCGGGTCTTGTCTTATGCTTGTAGCAACGCTTCACGCGGTAGACTCCAGAGGGAGGCAGCGTTTTCCAGTTCGCGAACGGCACATGGCTAAATTCTCGCACTAGCAATGGAGGGGTGAGGTATGGAGACCGGCTGTTGTTACCGGAAAAAATCAATTTGCTCAATTTCCTGACTTCTACCGAGACAAATTACGCGCCAAATCACCTCTACGGCGGCACTAGGAAAAGAAGGAGCTAAAGTTAATAACGTCTGTTTTAAGATGGAAGGGGAACAATAGTAAGGGTATTAATATTATTAATCATAATTTGAGCCCCCGGGACATTGCTTTGCGCCAGGTGGCAGTCAAAAACTGGGTAGCTACGACCAACTAATCTTTTTAGGCAATGATAACCGGAGATTGTGCACTTAGGAGATCATTTAAATTTTCAAGCATAGAAGTGTCCTCTCGTGGCATTTTTTTAAAAATTCTGTGGCATCATGACAACAATGTTATATCTAAATAACCATTTCTCCTGTTTCTGATTTCTGGAGAGCACTGGGCTGTGGTTCCCAAATTATTTCTTTGTTCCTCTGAGGCTGACAAGTGCAATGGGCACAGCGATAAATGATGGGTATTGGGATGAATGCATGTTGGGAGGTGTGCAGAGGGCGAGAATCCAAGCTAAGCAACAGCTGGCAGCGGAGAAAGAATTCTAGGTTCCTGTTGCCCAGAGCAAAAATCAATGAACCACTATACAGATTGAAGAACTCTATTGCCAGCTTATTTTTTTGGCCCTGTGCTTTGACCTTAAACAAAATTCTCATTCGCAGGAGGTTAGCCTATTCAAACTGCAATGTTCAATGCACTTACGGATAAGTAAACCCAACTGGAACAGAATGGGCCTCACTCCAGAGTATTATAGATGTTTGACACTGTACGGTACAGTTTCACTTATCTCCAGGCCAGAGAGGGAGAAAAAAGCCTTTTTCACCAGTTGATTAATATTTGATAGGCTTTTATTAAAGGCAGTGGACTGCACCCATTAAAAAGATATTTCAGCCCTGGATGAAACTCCCCTACAACTGTCTTTGGAAGCCAGGAGTCGCTTTAGGAAAGATGAGATTGGAATATCACATAAAACCCCAAAGGCATTTGATTAAGACGTACGTTTAGCAACCATCTTCTCTGCTCTCCATCACAATTTTGTGAAAGCATTCCTTGGGAGACGTCTTGCAGTCTGCCTGTAGATCAGGATCCACTAGTGCAGTGTTTTTCAAACTTGGCAACTTGAAGGTGTGAGGACTTCAATTCCCAGAATTCTCCAGCCAGCATGCTGGCTGGGGAATTCTGGGAGTTGAAGTCCTCACACCTTCAAGTTGCGAAGTTTGAAAAACACTGCACTAGTGATTCAAACCAAATGCTCATCCGAATGACTTTTTTTATACCAAACAGGCCCAGGCTTCAGCTAACAGGGCTCTTGGCTGATACTAGAACAATCTGCTTGTATTTTCCAATAAGCAACAGCTGCAACGGGACCCAGAAACACCACCAGCAAAAAAAAAATACAACGTAATAACAGAGAGAACATTAGCTGCAAGTCTGAGAGAGATTGAGTTCTTTTTCTCCTCCGTTCAAAGGGAGAACTTGACATATTCTTCCATCCCTTAGGACAGCCAACAGATGCATACAAACCCAGCAAGGCACTTGGGGTGGGGGGGGAAGTATTCCACCTACCTTTCTGAAATCTCATTCCCATCTCCAGCCCTCTTGGGGCACCAGAGTTCTTGCTGTTCTCCGCCACCTTCCTCCACTGCGCTCTTAAGTCAATGTGCTGTTCTGGCAAAAGCACGCTTGAATTTTATCAGGAGGAAGCCGAGCCGCTGTTTATACCAGGGAGAGGAAGTGATTGTACAACCCTTTTGGAAGACCCACGCCCCTCCCACCTGTCTACTAATAAGCTTTTTGGAACCATAGCCTGCAGGGCAGGTGAATCACCAGATATCTTTGGCAGAGAGCAAGGCTGTACACGGGCAGCAGGGAATTAAAAGTTCAACTTCCAGAATTTCAAAACAAGTTGCTTCGATTCTTTTTGTAGTTTCGGGGTTAGTAATATCAGAGTTCGTAGTCTGAGATGAATCTCTCACCGGCATGGATCGCACTGGCTGGAGGTGATGGGGATTCGAGTCCAACGTACTGTAACTGGAGGACATTGGGTTGGCAATGACAAACCATGACAAAAGCAGGAGATCTGCTTCTCCGGGTTGGGATGCTATGCCAGTGTATCTCTGTTGCTTCCAAATTGCTCTATTAAATATTTCCCAATGCACAGAGATCTTCAACCATCTTCTAACTAAACAGTTTTCAAACTTTCCCCCCCCCACGGGGACAATAAACTTAGGGTCTCACTGGACTCCTCTCTTCCAAATGGCTTTGTTGGATATTTTGTTCGTGTGCACAGGAGATTTTCAACTATTTTCCCATTCAACAGCTTTCACAATTTTTTCTCCTGGGAGGAAATAAACCGGGGGTCTCTTTGGACTCTCTCTTTTCCAAATGGCCCTGTTGGATATTTTCTTCGCGTGCACAAGACATTCCCAGCTATGTTCTAATTCAACAGCTGTAAAACTTTTTTCTGTAGTGGGGAAAATAAACCAAAGGTCTTGTTGGATGATTAAATCAACTTCTTTGCTGCTCCCACAAATGAATCAAAAATCAGATACTGAGATTCATACCACATGCTAAGACAATGGTTGGGTCCCACAGCCTTTTAATATATTGAAAATGGCTGGGAGACTCACTAGACCCAATTCAGAGCCAGTTTGGTCTAGTGGTTAAGGTGCTGGGCTAGAAACCAGGAGTCTGTGAGTTCTAGTCCCACCTTAGGAATGAAAGCTGGCTGGGTGACCTTGGGCCAGTCCCTGTCTCTCAGCTCTAGGAAGAAGCCAATGACAAACCAGGAGACTGAGCGTTCTAGTCCCGCCTTAGGACTAGAAAGCCGGCTGGGTGACCTTGGGCCAGTCCCTCTCTCTCAGCCCAACTCACCTCACCTCACAGGGTTGTTGTGGGGAAAATAGGAGGAGAAAGGAGTATTAGGTATGTTCGCCGCCTTGAGTTATTTATACAAAATAATAAAGGCGGGATAAAGATTAAAACAAAATCTTTATGTTTTGAGTACCCATAAAGACTGTGCCTACAGAGATGCAGTTCAAGAACAGCCAATGTGGGATAGTAGTTAATTTGTTGGATTATGACTGGAGAGACTGAGGTTCCGGTCCAGCCTCAGCCATGGAGGCTCAGTGTTTGTCTCTCATAGCCCAGAAGGTTGTTCTTCTGGGGAAAAAGTAGAGAAGGGGGTATTGTGTACATCTCTCTGAGCTCTGGAGGAAAGGTGGGATATACAGTAGGTCTAACAAATAAATAAATCTTTGACCTTTCAGCAAACGGTCTGCTCCTGGATGTGAAGATGCCTTTTGCTCAGAATGGATCTGAGCAAAGCTATAGAACAGGGCTTTCCAAAGTTTTCCCGCAGCGACACACCAACCGCCGTTGGTGTGTCGCCGCGGGAAAACCTGGAAGTGCCGCCATTGCGGCAGCACGCAAAAACCCGGAAGTGCTGCTGCCGCTTTCGGATTTTCGTGCGCCGCTGTTTGTGTGTCGCCGCGGGAAAACCCGGAAGCGCTGATGATGATCAGCGCTTCCGGGTTGTGTGGCGACACACCAGACTGTGTGTGGCGACACACTTTTGTGTCGCCACACACAGTTTGGAAAGCTCTGCTATAGAAGATAAAGGAACTCCGGCTAAATTAACTCTTGGCTCCCTCTTTGTATATCTATATTCTTTCTTAAATGTGCTGGAGCTAAATCTGATGGCAGCTTTTTTGACAAACTATAGAAATTGTAGAATTTAGAGCCAGTTTGGTGTAGTGGTTAAGGCATCAGGCTAGACACCGGGAGACCATGAGTTCTAGTCCCACCTTAGGCATGAAAGCCGGCTGGGTGACCGTGGGCCGGTCACTTTCTCTCAGCCCTGGGAAGGAGGCAATGGCAAACCACTTCTGAAAAACCTTGCCAAGAAAACTGCAGGGACTTGTCCAGGTAGTCTCTGAGAATCAGACACGATTGAGTGGATTAAAAAAAAAAGAATCTACAGTTGGGTTCATGCAAGTTAGCTAAACCTGGCTTGACAAAACACAGTTGCTGAGCTCGTATAACCCGCAACCCCAGCAAAGAGAACTATGGTGGCTTATTAGGAGGACTTGGTTTAGAGATGCTTTGACGATGGCTGAAGTCTCAGAACACACTGGAATCCTAAATTCCTCAACCCCATTTTACTCTAGTCCAGCATGTGGTATAAACCCAGCCTAATGCAGCTCATTTTTAATAATATTTACTTCCTCCTCTTAAGCAGAGGTATCACCAAGAAACCTAGAGTTGTGTTATGAAATGGCTTTTCTTCTCAGGAAACAGAAGATCAAGGACAGGTTGAAATACAGATATTTTCAACTATTCTGAACCTTTTAATGGATTATTCCTAATGGAACCAATTAATTACAGTTTGAGCATCTCTAATCTTATCTTAGGCTGCTAGAGCTGAGCTTCAAATGTCTAGATGAGCACTGGGGGAGGTTAAATGATATTTGTTGTCCTCTACCAGTCTACCTGGAGTTTTGTAGCCTTGACCAAACTCTAGTATCATATTTACTTGCAGCCATGCTCCTGGACCTGACAAAGATCTCACTGGGAAGGGTGGCCAACATCCGTGGGACTACAGGTAGTCCTCGACTTACAACCACAATTGGGACTGGAACTTCAGTCACTAAATGATGCGGTTGTTAAGTGAGGCATCATGTGACCGCACCCAATTTTACGAACTTTTTTGCCACAGTCGTTTAGTGAATCACATGGTCATTAACTGAATCCAGCTTCCCCTATTGATTTTGCTTGTTGGAAGCCAGCTGGGAAGGTCGCAAATGGTGATCATGTGACCCCAGGATGTTGCAACCATCTTAAATACATTTTATTTATTTATTTACTTATTGTTCAATTTATATCACCGCCCATCTCCCCCCACAAGGGGACTCTACATGCCGGTTGCCAAGCGCCTGAATTTTGATCACGTGACCGTGGGGATGGTGCAATGGTTGTAAGCATGAGGATCGGTTGTAAGTCACTTTTTTCAGCGCCGTCATAACTTTGAACGGTCGCTAAATGAATGGTTGTAAATCAAGGACTACTTGTGCTTCAACTTCTGGTGAATGAGTGCTTATGACTGGCCAATAATAGGGAAGCCTCCCAAAAGTCCTCTGATGATGAGGAGGGGGAGGAGAAGGGAGGAGGAAATGATGACTTTGCGGGTCCAGGACTCACGGGAAGCTAAAGAATCTCAGCCACCTGTTGTGGATGAGGTGGAGGTAGAAACAGCTGGAGAAGAAGAGCTGTTAGAATCTGAGCCTCCCCAGGGTTAAGGAAAGACAGCTAAAGGCTCAAGGAATTAAATCACAGCGAATGGCTGAAAGTAAGAGTTAGCAGGAGTAGGATTCCACTGGCCGTTTGGTTAAGCAGCACCTGGTGCAGGGGCGGAGAGATGAAGATACCCAACCTGGCCAGCTCTCTAGGACTTTCTTGAGGTGCTTTTGTTGCCTTTCTTAGTTCCATGGAGGCTTCCTTACGCCTCGGCCTGGGCTCTGACTACCTGCTGATGGTGAGTCAGGAATCTGACCTAACCTAGGGAGCAACCACTTCTGATGAAAATCCATTGCAACCAGCCGAGGGTTTGGGCTTACTACAGGTATGCCCTGCTCTCTATTTGGTGCCCTGGGCTCTGTCCTAGATGGATGGAATGGCTTATTTGCAGGATCTCTCCTGCCTGTTTCAGTTTCCCTCTGTTTGTGTTGCCCCAGGCAGCTGCCAAGGAAGGTAGAGCTTTTACAGATATAAAAGGGGACACCCATTCACCAAGGCTGCCAGTTTGTAATATATAAGCCTACTTGGGGGTGGGCACCAAGGAAGGTATCTGGAGCATATTGGGGCCCACAGGCTTCATGAGGCCTACCCCTAGTGAAGACTGTTGGAATGATCCGAAAGAAACATAATTTTTTTCAGCCTAGCCCAGTGTTTTTCAACCTTAGCAACTTTAAGATGTGTGGATTTCAACTCCCAGAATTCCCCAGCCAACAAAGGGAATTCTGGGAGTTCTTTCAATTAGAGAATACTTTTCTGTGGATCTGCTTGTTTTGGCTAACTTATTAGCCTATCCTTTTCGAGTCGTGGCACTTCAACATTTCCATTGCTGTGAGTGTGCATTGTATGGTGCATGAAATTCAAAAATGATGGTGGAGGTTGTTGTTTTTTTGAAGATCTGTTTTTGAAGATCTGGGCAGGGTCAGGAGAACTTTTGCCCAAGCTCTTGGAGACTTCCTGCCCATCAGTATAGAATGGATCCTACTAAGTAAGATTTTAGGGTCCCTCTCACCCAGAAATAAACTTTGTAGGTAAAATTGTCTTGAATGGGAAATACTTTCTTCAGACAATAAGGACATCAAATTGGCTGTGTATGTATTTTTATCTTTTTCCTTGCATTGGATATTTTCACAAGTGATTGGAAAACTAAATGGCAGCAGAATCTGGCAGATCCTGAAATCCAGTTAGCATTTTAAGGTCAATCAGGTGGAGGCAAAAGCTGCAGTCATAGAATTAATGGCTTCTGTGGAAATGAGTGCCCCACTTAATCCAGCACTCACGTTTGCCACATACAGGTAGTCCTCACTTAATGACCATTTGTTTAGTGACAGTTCAGACTTACGACAGTGCTAAAAAACCCGACTTACAACCGGTCCTCACACTTAAGACTGTTGCAGCATCCCCATGGTCACGTGATCACGATTTGGGTGCTTGGCAACCAGTTTGCATTTATGACCATTGCAGCATCCAAGGTCACGTGATTGCCATTTTCTACCTTCCCGGACAGCTTCTGGCAAGCAAAATCAATGGGGAACCATGTGATTTGCTTAATGACCATGTGGTTTGCTTAATACCCGTGGTGATTCACTTAACAACTGCTGCAAAATAGGTCGTAAAATCGGGTCGGATTCACTTAATGACCACTTTGCTTAGCAACCAAAATCTGGTCCCAATTGTGGTTGTTAAGCAAGGACTACCTGTATGGGGGTCCACCAGAAATGTTTTTAATGCAGGCTTTCCAATGTGATGCTGCTTAGAAGGAACAGCATTCTCTTTTATCTGCTGTAGAGAACAGCTTAGCCGATGTGCAACTGGAGACTGAAAGAAGCACTCATTAAAAAAAAAAAGACTGCAGGAATATTCTGGGGGCAGCCATAATGAATGGAAACTACAAGGGACAGTCTCAAAGTTGCACTCAGCTCCCACTAACTTCACCGACAGACCCATCCCCATAATGGGGCAAGAGTATTTAATTATTTGATTTACGTCCCATCTTTATTTTTTATGACTCAAGGCAGTGTACTTAATGCTCCTACCTCCTATTTTTCCCACAACAACAACCCTGTGAGGTGGGTGGGGCTGAGAGAGAGAGTGATTGGCCCAAAGTCACCCAGCCAGCTTCTGTGCCTAAGGGAGGACTAGAACTCATGGTCTCCCGGTTTCTAGTGCAGCACCTTCTCCAGCTACCAGCTGTCAGTGTGGAAATGGTTTACATTACTACCTTCTGGTTGACAACCCTAGTATTTTCCCCATAGTCTCCCATCCAAGTGCTAACCAGGCCTGACCCTGCTTAGCTTGGCCAGAAAAATCAGCAAGGAGCTGCTTGACTTAAAAAATAAAACCAACAACGCAGAGTAAAGCAGTGCTCAATACTGCCACCCTGTGGCCATTGGTGTGAACTTTTTACAGAATTCAGATCAGATATTAATGCTCTGCTGGAATCTTCTCTGCAGTGTCTCAAAGAGGCTTCTGTTTTTCTATCTTACTCCCAGTGTGCTTGAAAATTTCTTTTAAATTCCTCTTGGGGATGCTTCTGAACATCATTGCTGGAAGGGGAGGAAAGATGCTGTTGCTGCTGGCCTGGCTGTCTTGTGATACACTCTAGTACTCTGAAGCTGCCCTGGGAAGCCACCAAGCCTGCTAACTCTTAGAGAGAGGATTTACAGGCCACGGGTATCTGGTGTGTGTGTAATGATACGTGCATGTTAACATCCTCATGCAAATGCCAAAACTTACATGCTTGTATTGGTGTCCTGATGCACATCCTTGCAGTTTCTTACCAGCGCTGCTGGGCTGAACTTTCACTATCCACACCATTCATCCACCTCATTGCTCACAACATGCAAGAGCACCCCGTTCCGTCTGCCCATAATTGTTTCCCCAAAGCTCTCTTTTCCTTTGAAATAAATGTTGAAAGTAAATGCTTACAGCAAACAGACTGAGAACTTGTAGGGAAGGAAAAAAGGGAGGATTTGTCTTCATGGTATTTGTTTGGATACATATACAGGTAGTCCTCACTTAACAACCATTTGTTTAGTGACCGTTTGGACTTACGACGGTACTGAAGAAACCGACTTACGACCGGTCCTCACACTTACAACTATCACAGCATCCCTGCAGTCATGTGATCACGATTCAGGCGTTCGGCAACCAGTTCACATTTACGACCATCGCAGCATCCCACGGTCACATGATCGGCATTTTCAACCTTCCCAGCCAGCTTCCAGCAAGCAAAATCAATGTGAAACCGCGTGATTCGCTTAACGATCCCATGATTTGCTCAATGCCCACAGTGATTCACTTAACGACCACTGCAAAAAAGGTCGTAAAATTGGGTCAGATTCACTTAATGATTGCTTTGCTTAGCAACCGAAATTCCAGTCCCAATTGTGGTCGTTAAGTGAATTGTAGTATTGACTAAAGTGATGACACATTCAGGGCTACAGGGAAAGCATGCTCGGCTTTTCATTTCTAATAATACCATTTGGACTTTTTTTTTTTGGCAATAACAACTGGGCTGGGTGGGGGTGTAGATTCAAATTGGCAAGTGGGCCTCCGCCTTTACTAAGAAACCGATGACCTAAATCATTGGGTCTCATGCTCATTAATTTGCCCCCTTTGGTTCTTCTCGCCCGTCTCATCTATACAAGCTAGATGCCATAGCTGAGTAATAACTTTATTAAAACTAGCAAAATGTCACAAACAAATCTGCAAGGTTTCTCCAGAACCAGGGAAATGAGGGGACCAAACCAAGGGCAAATATTTCAGCCCTGAGGTCTCTAGATCTAAGCCAGTCTCTTCAAGAGACGTATGCTTAGGTGCTGTTGATGACACCTAACATTCAAGGACAGGAAAACGTTTCATCCACCAGTAAGTGTCCCCCCCCCCCCCAACACAATTAGGACTTCTGTGTAAACCTCTAGATTGTAACCTCTTAGAGAGTAGAAAAGTGCTACTTACACTGTTTCTAAAACCCTTAATGTCACCGCTGATGCTATTAACGCATAAGAATTTATGATGCTGTTGAGCATGTGTGATTAACAAAAAACAGAAAAAAAGGACCAGCCTTCTCTGTTTCTTGGAAAGCTGAGAGTTTCCCTACCCATTATTTTGCACCAGGGAAAGCCACTTTTAAAGTGTTGCATTATCATATCAAGACAGACAGAATGATCTCTAGTGACTGCTGTGTTGAATTAATCACCGTGTTTTCTTGAACGATTTTGGATTCTACATAAGCATCCAAGAGTTTACCACTGCCTTTCATGAACCTTGAATAAAAATATTCTTTAGAACCACCGCATGTACAAATCTTTGGGTCCCAATGAATGTAAATACCCTCCCACCTTTCCCATGTATAAAGGCATGTATGAACACAGGTGCAGCTTACAACAAAAGAGATTCTGATCTTGAAAAGCAGGCAATGGATTTGTAACTCTTAAAGTGTTTGAGGTTACCATTTGTTTTTTTCTCTCTCCCCTACTCTGGAGTTTTTCTCCCCTTTCCCCTAAATTGTTAGGGCATCTGCATTGGAAATTCTAATATGAGTGGTTGCTTTTCTGTTTTTTACAATTAAAGCCCCGTGCCTTTAATTATAAACTTTGTCTGTAGAGATTGTCCTAATTCCATGTGAAGAAAAGCATATATTCTATGACACAATGGGGGCTTCGGTTGCCCTCGCCATCTTGACTTATTTTATGCTCCCCCCTGCTCCGGGTGCCTCTGATTGCAATGAAGCAGAATCTAGTGACTTTCTTGGAAGTTTCTACGGAAATATCTGCTCATAAGGATCCCACAGGTGTTGACTTGATCCAGCTTCTGCATCAAGGAATGGGTGCAGTAATCTAAACCATCAGTCCTGATATAATATGCAATGCAACAGGACATGGGTTATTGTTTGAGGACTGTGTCTGAGCAAATTTATTATTAGATTTATATCCCACCTTTATTTTGTGCAACTCAAGGCAGTGTACATAATGCTCCTGCCTCCTATTTCCTCCCTGTGAGGTGGGCTGGACTGAGAGAGAGTGATTGGCCCAAGGTCACCCAGCCGGCTTTCATGCCTAAGGCGGGACTAGAACTCGGTCTCCTGGGTTGTTATTGGCTCCTTCCTAGGGCTGAGAGACAGGGACTGGCCCGAGGTCACCCAGCTGGCTTTCATGCCTAAGGCGGGACTAGAACTCTCAGTCTCCTGGTCTGCCATTGGCTCCTCCCTAGGGCTGAGAGACAGGGACAGGCCCAAGGTCATCCAACTGGCTTTCATGCCTAAGGCGGGACTAGAACACTCAGTCTCCTGGTTTGCCATTGGCTCCTTTCTAGGGCTGAGAGAGAGGGACTGGCCCAAGGTCACCCAGCCGGCTTTCATGCCTAAGGCGGGACTAGAACTCTCAGTCTCCTGGTTTGCTATTGGCTCCTTCCTAGGGCTGAGAGAGAGTGATTGGCCCAAGGTCACCCAGCCGGCTTTCATGCCTAAGGCGGGACTAGAACTCTCAGTCTCCTGGTTTGCCATTGGCTCCTTCCTAGGGCTGAGAGAGAGGGACTGGCCCAAGGTCACCCAGCCGGCTTTCATGCCTAAGGCGGGACTAGAACTCTCAGTCTCCTGGTTTGCTATTGGCCCCTTCCTAGGGCTGAGAGAGTGTGATTGGCCCAAGGTCACCCAGCCAGCTTTCATGCCTAAGGCGGGACTAGAACTCTCAGTCTCCTGGTTTTTAGCCCAGCACCTTCACCACTACACCACACTGGCTCTCACACCACAGTTAAAGATGGGGGATGAGATGGAGACAACCTGGAAACACAGCTGAGGCAAGTGGTTGCCAAGGTATGCTTGTGTCATGGTGAGGTTCAAACGGGGAAAAGGGTTTCCCTTCTGGATACATGCAAAGCCTATTAAAGAGAATGCAAAGCCTGCACAGAAGCTTCCGCTAGTGAAGTCAAGCATCCAGTTGTGGTAGATTTGCCTTGTTCCTCACTGAGACAGAGAAGACACGTCTGCCAAAGCAAAGAACCTCATTGAGACAGATGGCAGACAGTCTGCAGAGCTCTACAAAACAGTATTCTTGGATTCCTGATGGATTTCTCTAGAACATGGATGCAAAACTTTTTTTCTGGGCTGAGAGCCATATTTGGCCTTGGAGAAGAGGGCCAGAAACTCTGCCCTCCAAAAAGGGACAAGGACAAAAGCTAGACTTGGATTGGTTTCATTTCAATGATGTTGACAGTTAATTCAAATTAAATCCATTGAACCTGATCAGTCTCTGGTCATGCCCTTAAGAATTTTTCTCTGCTGTCACATTCAACATTTCAATTTGGTAGCAACTTCGGAATCTCTCTGGTGGCCACATTCAAAACTTTGGGGGACCACAGTTGGTTGAAGGTTGGAGAAGACTTCCTGCCACACTGTTCTCTCTTGGCAACAGTGGAAAACAGCCGTGTTGTTATACTGTATATACTAGGGAATTGTGAGCTTCATGTCATTTTAATTAACCATAATTGTCTCCGCATATGTATGCCCTGAGGTGTTGCGGAAAACCCAAACAGAGGGTGGTTCTATCTTCTACTCAGTTTTGGAAACCATAGAACTGAGTTGGCTACCGGCCCCTTCTCAGTGTATGGATCTGACTGTTCACGCTGGCTCTGATTCTCCTAGATATGTGGCTTTAACAATGTCCAGTTGGACGGACTCAGGCTTCTTAATGGCTGGCCATACTGTGCGGCTGGATGAGGTACTATCTCATGCAGTGGAGGTTGGGTATGATAAGAGCACAGCAAATGGGAATTGTTTCATTATTACAGTTATGCATTTTTATTGACAGGACAGGGAATAGGCACTTGTGAGATTGCCTACCTTGGTTCCAAGAAAATGTGATTAGCCCTAGAAAAGCATGCATTTCTGTGGGGAGGAACAGCAGTGGTGTTTGTCTCTCTGCCTCACAGAGCAAAATACCCTGGATTATCACTGCTTGCTGCGCAAACAGCTTTGGACAGAATGACTGGCCCCAAACTAGATCAGCCAAATTTTATATGAGGGATAATTATAGTGCCTGCAGAAAACAGAGGGAAGTGATGCGTCAGTGGCAAGGTGGATAGGAAATGGGAGTGGTGAGTGTTTCTGGTGGTCTCTCACATTGTGATTGTGGGGGCACAGAGTGGGGGGAATGACGCAATGTCAACTGAAGGGAGAGCTTCACAGTCACCAAAGTGTTGCAAAGGGGTTGGGTAGAGGGAACATGAAAGCAGGAACGGGCCGTTCGGTTTGGAAACAGAAACTTGCTACTCATTTTTTTCACCTCTCGAAATCCCAAGCTAGGGGAAGAAACAATTCTTCTTTCAGTGAATCTCGGTTTGGGCGCAGAATGCATCATCGGAGTGGGTTTTCCTGGCATCCAGATACCTTGAAGCAGAGAACTGAACAGACACCGCACTGGTGCGCTGAACCTAAAGAGGTACAATCCACTGGACGTTTCTTCCATGCAGTGAATTGGCCCATAAAGCTCTTTCTGTTTGTACTCACTCTGATATAGCTTCTTTGGGTTTAACTCCAACTCTCTCTGTGACTGGTCAGTTTAACTCAGGTTTCGAGTTGGCGTAATCTGTTTACCCCAACTACTGTGAGGCATTTCATGTGTAATGTGTGAGCAGTGCTCTAGAGAGTCTGCTAAGATAAGTTTGTTCACCCTATTTTGCAAGAGTCCCTGATCTTGACTCTTTTACAGTTTGAGTCACTGGACTGTTTGAGATTTCTGAAAGATTTTTTTTCCGACCAGCGAACTACAGGTTGTATCTGGTCAGGGAAAGGTTGCTCTTAATTAAACCAGCTCCAAATCTCATCAAAGATACTTTGAAAAAATCCTCTCTCTAGAAGCTCTGGACTAAAGCTTCAGTTATGTCTTATAGCGTAAGATGGTTTGGTTGTCCAAGACAGTCCTGGACTACTGATACTTTTTCTTTATTCACAGACGGGGCTGCCAGTTGACCAGAAATAAAATCAGCTTACTTTGCTTCTTTGCCTTCTACAGCAACTTAAAAACAGCACAAAGCAGAAGCTAAACTCTTTTGCAGCACAGAATAAATACCATTAACTTGCTGATGTGTGCAGATTAAGCTGCAGTGAAAAACACGGGCACCGAGTTGGTGGGCACCACTGGCATGCCCAGCCTTCTTTGCAATCAATGTCTTCTCAGTTTATTGCAGAATAGACACTGTTCTTTGGTCACCACTGTTCAAATTCATGGAAACTAGCAGGAAACAGAGCGCTGTGGCTTTGGGGAAGTCAGTAAGATGTAGCCCGAGAGTCTAGCCTGCTTAATTTGGTCCAGAGTTGATGACATATGACTCCAGATACCATCTCACATCCTGCTGAGGCACTGGAGAGGGAGGAGGCCAGTTTTTTGAAGGTTCTCATATTGGTTTGCTTAGTTGAGAAGCCAAGCTAGGGAAAAATCATGTGGAGCTTTGCTGTAGCCATATTCTGCCTCTTCATTGGTGAGTACATTTTCAGAGGTTTTCTCAAGAGCGAGTGAGTAAACCTGGGGACTTTCTCTTTAGCCCAGGGTGCTGTCCACATGGCTGTAGAAGAACCACTTTAATCTGGGATCTTTCAGATGAGTTGGGCCGATGATTTTCATTCTTTCCAGACAACATGGGACTTGTATTTCCAGCATCTCTCAAGAATGCCAGATTGGAGGGCGGCTGTTGTAGACCTTTCCAGCTGAACACTCTTTCCACTTTGAGTTACACTTCTTTTGAGGGGTGGGGTGGAAGACCTGGCTCCCCAGTGTCAGCCTCTACCACATAAGGGGAAATAGGGGGACTCATTTAATTGGGGTAGCAGCCCATTGGTTGACAATATCCTTTTATGCCAATTCTCTCACATTGGATCACAAGCAGCTCTGCATTGGCTCCCCATATTGAGTCTCCAAATGTTGGACTACAAATCTCATCACTCTTGCCTAATGTCCAAACCAGTTGATGATAAGAGCCCTTTTAATGAGAACATCTATCGCCTATTGGATTTTTATATTTTAATTTATTAGTTTTGTAATGTATTTTAAATTGTAGTTATTTTTAAAGATTTTAAATTGTTGTATTGTAAACCGCCCAGAGTCCCCCTTGGGGGAGATGGTGTGGTAATACAAGTTGACAAATAAATAAATAAATAAATAAATAAATAAATAAATAAATAAATAAATAAATAAATAAATAAATAAATGGAAATGTAGCCCAACAACTTCTGGGAACCACAACCACTGAATTAGAAGGATCTGGGGAACAATCTGAAAGGACCTTAGTTAATGCGTTAGAGAGTGGTCTATCTAGTCTAGGGAGGCTGATTTTTTGACTTGATTTAGTAATGCAGTTTCATTTATGACATTGGTGATTCTTTGTTAGTTACTCAGTCACTGTATTCACACAAAGTGCTGAACCAGGTCAGTTGCAAACATAATATGCTAAGGTTGGTTAGCTCTTGTGTGATGTGTTGAATGTATAAAGACTATTTGATTAGTTTATGGTTCAGTGTAGTGTGCAAACCCAAAACATGGGTTCAGTTAGTAACCTGGTGAAGTGTGTGGTTGTGAACCCAGCTTCTATGACCAAAGAAGATATAGAAGATTGAGCAGAAGCATCTTATCTATCTGGAGTGCTACAGTAAGGTTAGTCCACGTCATATGCTGATCTCCATATGAAGATCACATGAAGGTTATCAGGAAAGAGTTGTGAAGTTCCCTGGGTATATATTGTCTTCACTGTATATAGAGTTGCCAATGCTTCCACCATGACAATGGCTGTGTTCGCATCACAGACTATGCACATACAAAAAAATCCAACCATTTCATGTTTTCATGCAGAACACCAGTCCCCTAAAATGATAAATGCATTTGTGTGACCCCTCATAAATACAACAAATCCTTTTCTTGGGATTCTGTTTGGACAAAAACTAAATATACCACTTCCTATTAATCATATTTTTTATCTATAGCGCAAACTTTTCAGTATCACAAGTGCCCGGCAGGGCTTGGAAAGACAAAGGAGGAGGCAGTTTCGACAGTGCTCCCTTTCTGCCTGTGCAAAACTGATCCATTTTTAAAAAAAAAATGTGACTCTTCCCTCTAATTTGGTCATGACCCTTCGGGGGTCTTAACCCATAGTTTCAGAACCCTTGGCCTAATATGATGGGCTGAGTCCCACAACATTGAGGAACTACAAACTATCTAACCGCATTTCAATGTAGCCATTGTGTTGCATGAACCTTAGGGCAACCTACTAAAATGTAAGGCTGGAGCCTGAGTTGCTTTGTTGTTGTTGTTGTTCAGTCGTTTAGTCGTGTCCGACTCTTCGTGACCTCATGGACCATAGCACGCCAAGCCTTCCTGTCCTCCACTGTCTCCCGGAGTTTACTCAAATTCATGTTCATTACATCGGTGATGCTATCTAACCATCTCATCCTCTGCCGTCCCCTTCTCCTTTTGCCTTCCGTCTTTCCCAGCATCAGGGTCTTTTCCAGTGAGTCCTCTCTTCGCATTAGGTGGCCAAAGTATTTGAGCTTCAGCTTCAGTATCTGTCCTTCCAATGAGCAGTCAGGGTTGATTTCCTTTAGGATTGACTGATTTGACCTCCTTGCAGTCCAAGGGACTCTTAAGAGTCTTCTCCAGCACCACAGTTCGAAAGCATCAATTCTTCGGCGCTTAACCTTCCTTATGGTCCAACTCTCACAGCCATACATTACTACTGGGAAAACCATAGCTTTAATTATACGGACCTTTGTCGGCAAAGTGATGTCTCTGCTTTTTAATATGCTGTCTAGGTTTGCCATAGCTTTCGAGCAGTGTTTCTCAACCTTGGCAACTTTAAGATGCGTGGACTTCAACTCCCAGAATTCCCCAGCTGGGGAATTCTGGGAGTTGAAGCTCGGGCATCTTAAAGTTGCCAAGGTTGAGAAACACTGCTTTAGAGTTACAAATCCAATAAAAGAGGAAGAACAGACATTATGGACTTCATAAAGGATCCTGAATAAAGTTTTTTCTAAAAGGAAGAAAAAAGGTATATTTCCACATGGAGGGAGATCTTGGTGGCCATTGTTATAAAAGCTGAGCTTCCAGCAACCACCCAGAATTATTAGTATTATTTTTGTGTCGTCCTGCTGCGAATCATAGAACAATTTATGTTTTCAATAGGGCCCTTTTGAATAATGAGTACAATCTGGTTCGGTGAAATCTAAGAGAGCTGCTTTTGATGCTAGTATTCCAACCTGTCTTCACAATGAGCATTTTTGTTATAATCTGGAATGATAAAAGACAGAATAATCTTCAACCATATGCTCCTTTCAAACATTACAGCAAGTGCCTAGCATATGGTCAACATAATAAATGCATATATGTTTCTATTTATGTATATTATTAACTATTCAATATAACACCGAGCTATTAATTCTTCTGCGTTCAATGTAATATGTCAATATTCAGCAAAATAATTAGCTCTGATGTTGGGAGAAGGGCTGTTCTACATCTATTTAGGATATTGGCGAGATGAAGGAGAAGCCGCTTAATCCATATTTACATGGGCTCTCGGAGGTGAGGTAGCTGAAAGTGTGGGAAAATCCACTTGCTCAAATCTCAGCCCTACGTTTTATTGTTTATGTGATGTGGCACCATCAGGGGGAGGTTTCAAGGCAGACGTCTACAGTTTGGGAGAGGAGAATGACAAGAGGGGCCATGGATGCTATAGGATTGACTCACCACATTTTGATGTAAATGCGGTCACACATCCTAATGTCAAGAGAGACCAATTTTATAATGACCTAAGTCAACCTTAAGGGGCGTGGTGGCTCAGAGGGCAAGACGCCAGGCTTGTCGATCGGAAGATTGCAAGTTCGGAGGTTCGAATCCCGAGCCCTGCGTGACGGAGTGAGCTCCCGCACTTGCCCCAGCTCTTGCCAACCTAGCAATTCGAAAGCATGCAAATGCAAGTAGATGAATAGGTACCACTTCGGTGGGTAGGTAACAGCGTTCCGCGTGCGTCATGCCGGCCACATGACCGTGGAAGTGTCTTCGGACAACGCTGGCTCTTCGGCTAACAAACGGAGATGAGCACCGGCCCCTAGAGTCGGACACGACTGCACAACTGTGCGGGGGGAACCTTTACCTTTACCTTTAAGTCAACCTTCCACTTGGTTGACTCCCAGATGTGTGGATATCATCTCCCAGAATCCTTAGTAATAGCCACACTGGCTGGGGAATTCTGGGACTTCAAGTTCATACATCACCTGCGTTAGAAAACCCCAAGTGGACCATTATCTTCTGAGCTGACTCCAACCAATTTGCTATTCTTTCAGCTTTCTTTGTGCCTCTTTCTCCCCTTTGGCTCTCTGTATTCTGGAAATATTATTAATAATTGCATTGTGTGTGGTCTTCCTTGGGACCTCCCAATGCTCTCTCATTTATTCAGGTGGCAACCCAGTGTGGGTGGCTCAGCAGAGGGAGCCTGGCCAGATCAAGGTGACCAGAGTTTATTTATTAAAGTGGACCCTGCACCTGCGGGAAAATGCTAGGAAGAAAAAAAAAAACCCAAATTATCTGTCATATTGATATGGCTGCCCATCTCACAAACAAGTGACTCTGGGCGGTGTACAAGAAAGCTAAAAACAATATATACAAACATTTATTTATTTATGTATGTTTTATTTATTTAAAAGATTTATACAGCCGCCCATCTTAAGCAACTCTGGGTGGCTCACAACAATAGTAAAACCAATAACTATAAAACAATCATAAAACAGTACACTAGTGTTTCTCAACCTCAGCAACTTTAAGATGGATGGACTTCAACTCCCAGAATTCCCCAGCCAGCATGGCTGGCTGGGGAATTCTGGGAGTTGAAGTCCACCATCTTAAAGTTGCTGAGGTAAAGAAACACTGCAGTACACCAATAAAACAATAAAACAAAAAACCTGCGCCTTAATCATCCCCTTGGAATGCCCCGCAGCAAGCTTCAGTTGCCCTCACGCCATACTGTTTATCTGTTCAATCGTATCCCAGCGCCTCAGTAAAAAGTCAGGCCTTGATGGCCTTCCGAAGGCTAAAAGGGTGGGGGCCTGCCGAATCGCCAGGGGGAGGATCTCACATGAGTGAGTAAGTGGGTATTCAAAACCTGATGGGCCCATTTCTGAGCATTTCATTTACTCTTAATTCAGCCTTTCTCAACCTTTTAACCCTGGAGGAACCCTTGAAATATTTTTCAGGCCTCAGGGAACGCCTACACATTCAGGCTCCAATGTAGGCCAGAAGTCACAAAATTATTATATTCGTTTCACGGGTAGGCTTGGATATATGCATGAACAGTGTCCGTAAACTAAAAAAAAAAAAAAAAGAATGAAATTTTCCTCTTTCATGTGAAGTTGCCTGAATTTGAAATATTTTTTAAACGTGATCTCCCAGCAAACCCTAATGACCTCTTGTGGGTTGAGAAACCCTGTCCTAGTTCCTTTACTGGGAATTACTGCTCATTCTCTCCAGCCATTGCATGCAAATGCCTTCTGAACGTTCTGGAATGCTATTTTGCACCACAGCGGTGTTGAGGTGACATTTGTGGGCACTGCTTGTGCGAACCCCTGATTTAGTCTGAAAGAAGAAGGTGGGGGGGGTGTTATTTGGGAGGACAGAAAGGCTTCTGTTTTCTTCAGCACACGAGGTTTGAAGGAAGCCCAGAGGAACCGAAAATATTGGCAGCAAAGTGCGTGTGTCCGGGGGCAGGAAGAGCAGTGGGGATGGGCGTGCAAGAGGAACTAGTGGTATGAACTTATGTACCGTGGTGTATACTGTAACCACAAAACTCCCACTCCCCCCGCCCCAGCAAAGTAGAGACATAGGCCACCCCTCCAGCTCTTATTTCAAATTTATAGCATGCCTTTCCAGCCATAAACCCTCCACTCGGTTGTTTATTTGTTCAGTCGCTTCCGACTCTTTGTGACTTCATGGACCAGCTCACATTTAATCCTTCACATTTATCAAATGGGAATAAAAAAGGGCAAGTCAACTGAACTCTTGGTTCTCTTAACAACTGTATGGAATTGGGTTCCGAGTTGTTGTTTCTTCTTCTTCTTCTTCTTCTTCTTCTTCTTCTTCTTCTTCTTCTTCTTCTTCTTCTTCTTCTTCTTCTTCTTCTTCTTCTTCTTCTTCTTCTCCTCCTCCTCCTCCTCCTCCTCCTCCTCCTCCTCCTCCTCCTCCTCCTCCTCCTCCTCCTCCTCCTCCTCCTCCGATGTAATGGTATGTGGGAATGACCTTGGGAGACAGGAGGAAGAGCTTCAGACTAGGCAATGGTCAGAGAAGAGGCAGCTGAGCCAGCAGAAGGAATGGGAGTGTGGAAACATCTCAGAAGGGACCCTCTCTAGTTTTCAGGAGGGTAAAAGGGAAGGGAGAGGTGCTTTCAGTCTTACAAGATTCTGTTAATGTAACCTGACAATGAAGATAGAGTTAGTACTCATGGTTGTGCTTCCTGTCTGGACTACCTCGAAGGGCTAACAGGCAATTTCCTGGTGGTCTCCCATCCAAGAACTAACCAGTCAGCCTTTGCTTAACTTTTTTCAAGGTCAGCCAAATGTGTTGAGGTGCTGCCATTTAGCTGGGTGTGAAGACTTCATGGTTCATCCATATAGGGTTGTTGGGTTTTTTTGTCACAATATGGAACTGATTTGCCACTGCCTACCCAGTCTGGTTTTGTCAGCCCTACCAGGTAGACCAGACTAAGGATACAATGCCATTTACTGTGGGACTACTTTTATTGGAACAGCTCTAGCAGCAGAATCTTGCAAGTCTAAATGTGCTCCCCCCTCCCCTTTATCATTGCATGAACTAGGGAGGGACCTATCTGAGGTGTTTTCTCAAGTTGCTTTCTTGGCCTGGGCTTAGGCCACTCTTATCTGACCGTTGCCTTGGTAGCAGCTCTTCCTCCTGTCCTTCAAGGCCATTCCCTCCACCCTTAGATCTCCTGATGGTCTCTTACCCAGGTACAAACTAGGCTCAATTCTGCTTAGATTTTGAACCAATTTTGTCCAAATGCTGCCATCTATTGAGAATTAGATATTTTAGGACTATACATATATGATCTCATTAGATGGCACCATTTGAACAACCTTAGTTTGTCATCTAATTGAAAATATTAAAAAAAACTGACAGCCACCTACAATATGGTGCCCACACCACACATTTGGAGGGCAACTTCCAGAATTCTCAGATAGTGTGACAAAAGATTATGTAGTCTGAGAATTCTGCACAATACATTGGGAGGGCTTGACTGTAGTGTTTTTTTGTGGTGGTGGGGATCCATAATGAGACTTTGGACCCCTAGAGATTATATTGCAATTTGTAATAAATGTGAATTTCTAAATGATTTTGTTGCAAAGCCATGCATGTCTTTTTAGAGCATCCCTTATCAGCTTGGCATGTGTCCATTTGTAACTATTTCATTTGGTTCCTGCATTCACATTATTTATTTATTTTAAAAAAAGAAGCCTTTAAATATTTTTGAGCATATTTAAATCAAAATTATAACATCACTTCTAAATGAAGTTGCTCTCTAATAATGCCTCCCTTAAAATATGCATTCCTAAAATTATTTTTGCCTTTTAAAAAGTGCATTTCTATATATTCTAATCATCACATGGGTTACCTATCACAAAACGCAGAGGAGTGGGAAATCCAAAGTTAATGAAAGAAAGCATGCTGATTCAGCTAGTTGACTTCAACCTGGGGGTCCCCCATAATCCCACTTCCCCAAATACAAACTTAACCAACTCCAAAGATTTCAACCATCTAAACCTTGCCCTCCAAATCGGTTGGACTACAATTCCCATCACCCTCAGCCTCCCGAGCCATGCAGCCGGAAACATTGCAAGGGGGCTAAATTGGAGAAAACTGATTTTTATGCAGCCTTTTAGAGCACTGTTAGTAACAGAGCTGTTGTTTTCTTCCTTTGCAGGGTTCACAGTTGCTCAGGAACCAGGTGAGGCATGCAAATTGAACTGCTTGTTCTTTAAAAAAATGATTTTTTAGCAAATGATTCACGAGTATTGAAATATCTGCCTGTTTAACCATGCATATGAAACAGCCCCATTTATTTCTGAATTTGCTCTCCAAAACCCATGTATTTTCCCACTCGGTAATATGCAAGGCCCACCGGCAAATATGCATTCAAGTCTACACTTCTGAATTGGGAAGAGTCATTCCAATTTGCATATAAGCAAATATTCCAGAGTTGTTTATCACCGTACACAATGTGCAAGAGTCACTGGATTTTACAAATGCACCTGCTTTCGTTTTCATTTTCAAACATTTGAATCTGCAGGAAGATTTAAACAAGCTTGTGAGTGAAACAAAATAAAAAAATAAAAAAATCAGGGATCAGGGAAATGGCTTACTGCAGCTCTGCTTGTCTGGATGGAACCCCCTCTCAGCTAAACAGAGTTTGTTTCAACGTTGTTTTGTTGAATTAGCCACAATTGGATGGTTTTGCATGGCAAGCTAAGCTGTATATGCATTTATAAGCTTTTGGGGCTGGTGGGTACATATGGAAAATATCTGCCATGATGGGCTTGGCTATTCCAAAAATGCCCAATTGTGGTCGTAAGTCGAGGACTACCTGCAATTACTTTAGAGGGTAATGGCATTGCCATTATTAATTAATTAATTAATTAATTAATTAATTAATGTGACTAAGGGGCATGGTGGCTCAGTGGGTAAGACGCCAGGCTTGTCGATTGGAAGATCGCAAGTTCGGAGGTTCGAATCCCTAGCCCCGTGTGACGGAGTGAGCTCCCGCACTCGCCCCAGCTCTTGCCAACCTAGCAATTCGAAAGCATGCAAATAGATGAATAGGTACCACTTCGGTGGGATGGTAACAGCGTTCCGCATGCATCATGCGGCCACATGACCGTGGAAGCGTCTTCAGACAACGCTGGCTCTTCGGCTAACAAACGGAGATGAGCACCGGCCCCTAGAGTCGGACATGACTGCATAAATGTGTGGGGGGAACCTTTACCTTTTTTTAATGGCATTTCACAGTTTGCGAACTTCTTGCTTAGCATAGTGAATGAATCCAGCCACTGCTAAAAGTGAATGGACTAGTGCACTGACAACCTTGGACATAGCTATGATATATGGCAGCTTTTCTCAATCTTTTGACCCTGGAGGAACCCTTGAAATATTTTTCAGGCCTCGAGGAACCCCTGCACATTCAGGCTCAAATATAGGCCCGAAGTTACAAAATTATTATAGTTGCTTCATGTGTAGGCCTGTATATATGCATTAACAGTGTTCTTAAACTAAAAATAAATAATGAAACACCTCCTTAATATGAAGTTGCCCAAATTTGAAATAATTTTTAAAATAAATTGTGATCTCCCAGGGAACCCCTAGTGACCTCTAGCGGAACCCGAGGGATGCCACAGAACCCTGGTTGAGAAACTCTGATGTATGGTGTGACCAGATATTGGGGATCATCTCTCAGGAGTGCAGTTGTAACTGTAGGAGTTGTAGAAATGTTATTCCTTGTTGTGCATCTTTTCACTGGCTGCCTAACAACTACTGACATTTCCTATACAAATTCCTATACAAAAGAATGGAAAATGGAATATTGGTGGACAGCAAAAGAAATTCAAAGATACTCTCAAAGCTAATTAAAAAAAAATTAGTATCAGCATTGAGAACTGGGAAGCCCTAACTCATGAGCATTTCAATTGGAGGTCAACCTTTATTAGAAGCGCTACAGACTTTGAAGAAGCATGAGTACAGGGCGAAAGGGAGAAACGAGCTAAGAGGAAGACATGTCAAGCAAACCCTCATCGTGACCGTCTCCCACCCGGAAACCTATGCCCTCATTGTGGGAGGTTTTTTGGATCCAGAACTGGCCTTTACAGCCACTTACGGATCCACTGTTAAAATTTTACCCCTGGAAGACAATCTTACTCGGCTACGAGTGATCGCCAAGACTAAGTAGACAACTTTAAGTGAAGTTTCTCCATTGTCTGCTCTAAACATAATCTCTGCTTTCCCAAACATTCCCTTCGTTTGAGCAAAACTGGCCTCTGGAAGTCTCTGTCTTTTTAATGGTTGGTGAAATTGGGAGCAGGACCTTTCACTGAATATTCTTCAGTGGGAGGTGAACTGGACAAAACCATTAGCAGTGGGGGCGGCACTTCCCTTCTTGTTTTCTAAGGCATGTTGTTGCTTTGTTCTTTGTTGACATGGTCCATGTTTGTGAATACTGATATAAGGCACAGCAGAAGAGTTTCTGAGATGGGAACCCAGCTCTTATTTTGCAGTTCTCACAATGCCTTGGACAAAGTATCAGTGTGGGGTTTTTGTAGGGAAAGCATTTTGTCATGTTCTGTCAAGTTGTACCCAGCTCCTGACGACTCTGTGGATAAAAGCTCCAGAAACTGTCCTGCTCCTGCTGTGTTATGCAGTTCTTGTGGGTGTATTCCTGTAGCTACCAGCACTCCATCTATCCTCCTCATGCACTGTTGTCCTCTTCTTCTTTTTCCATCCACCTTGCCGACCATTACCATTCTTTCACAGATGTATAAAATCTCATGATGCATCCAAAGTACGATTGATTGACTGATTGATTATGTGCCATCAAGTTGTTTTCAACTCCTAGCGATCACATAGATATTTTCTCCATGATGATCTATCCCTACAGGGGGCGTGGTGGCTCAGCGGGTAAGACGCCAGGCTTGTCGATCGGAAGGTCGCAAGTTCGGAGGTTCGAGACCCGATTGCCGCGTGACGGAGTGAGCTCCCGCACTCGCCCCAGCTGTTGCCTACCTAGCAATTCGAAAGCGTGCAAATGCAAGTAGATGAATAGGTACCACTTCGGTGGGTAGGTAACAGCGTTCCGCGTGCATCATGCCGGCCATATGACCGTGGAGGCGTCTTCAGACAGTACTGGCTCTTCGGCTAACAAATGGAGATGAGCACCACCCCCTAGAGTCGGACACGACTGTGCGGGGGAACCTTTACCTTTACTGATCTATCCCTAACCTTAAGTCTCCCAATGGCGCACTCATTGCCACTGTAACTGGGTCCCCCCACCTGGCTGCTGGTCATCCTCTTCCTCTGTTTCCTTCCGCCTTTCCCAGCATTAGAGCCTTCTCCAGAGAGCTGGGTCTTCGCATAATGTATCCAAAGTAGGATAATTTGAGCCTGGTCATTTGTGCCTCAATGAGAACTCTGGGTTCCAATGTGCATTCAAGCATTTCCCTCTAATACTGGAAAACTGGTTCTCTTGGCTGTCCAAGGAACATGAATTGGTTTCCTTCAACACCACAATTTGAAGGAGTCAAGATTTTTCATCTAGCTCTTGCACAGTCAATCCCTTGCATCTGTACTTCATAACAGGGAAGGCCATTGAGGGGACCATTCTAATTTTTTGTCTCAACTGAAGTATCACAGTCTTTCATGAGTTTATCTAGGCTCCCCAGTGCCGTTTTGCCTATCACTACTCTTCTCTGAATCTTTATTCATCTTTCTCAATTCTGGAGCCTAGGAGATTCTAATGGCCAACCTCTTCTATCATCATGAATGATCAATACAATCAAAAACTTTGGAAGAACCTATAAAACAGAAGTAGAGCTCTTTTTGATTTCCTCTTGCTGTTTCCGTCATCCACCTAATATTAGCTATATGATCTCATGTTCTCCTGTTCTTTCTGAAACTTGCCTGTTCAACTGCCACTTCTCTGCCCATAGAGGGCTCTAATCTCTTCTGTAGAGTTTTTAACAGTATCTTGCTGGCATGAAGTATTAGGGCTATTGCCCTGTAGTTAGAATATTCCTTTAAACCTCCCTTTTTAGGGATTGGGATATAGGCAGATCTTTCCAGTCTTTGGACCATGCTGCTTTTTGTTCATATTTGTTAGCTGAGAGCTGTCACGATCTTTATTGTTTCTGTGCTAGCCTCCTTTAAGAGCTCAGTGGGTATTTCATCCACTCCTGGGCTTTCTTATATGCCCGTGGCTTTGTAGACCAACTGACTTCCTCCTCAACCATCATTGGTCCCTCCTTATCTTCTTCTCTTTCAAAAACGATCTCATCTGAGTTGGTCTTCTTGTACAGGTTTTCTGTGTATTCCTTCCATTTTTTTCACGTTCTGCTCCATCATTAAATTCTTGGCAAGTTTGTTCCTTATGTCACTGATACAAGGTTGAAATGTTCCTCTGATTTCTCTAATTGTCGTAAATAAATGTCTTGGTCTTTCCATTTTGTTATTTTCTTCTTGTTGTTTACACACCAGTTGATATATACCTCCTCATCTCTACTTGCCCTTGGAAGACTGCATTAATCTCTCTCTAGTTTTAACAAGATCTCCTCCAGCTTTCTTCAGTCTTTCTCCAGTCTTCTTCAGGCAGTTTTCTTCTTTCTGGCTTAGTAGTCATCAAAACAAATGCCAGAAAATATTTATAGAATTTTTGACCAAATGGCTCTTTTTCAGGGTGGGGGAACTGCAATATGAATATCTGCAGATAACTTTATGCAGAAAAAAAAGACACTGAAAAAAATGTTCATCCAACTGTTCTTAGGTATGATATCAGCCCAGGACTGGGCAACCATCTTTTCTCATTGCTACTCTTAGGCGGGGGGAAGGCGGCGTTTCTTGGCCACGCCGGGGCTGCCCCTGGTACCCGCCCCTGCCCCATCCGTGGCGGCCGGCAGGAGCCCCGTCGCCCCCAGGGATGGGGAGGGTCCCCGTCCTCCCCCACACCCTGCCGCACTGCTGTTCCCCACGGGGGACAAGGGACTCGACCCTGCGGAGGGACACAGAATCCATAGGGAGGGGGCGTGGAACCCATGTTTGCCCTGGGTGACACAGACCCTAGTTGCGGGCCTGTGTGTGTGTTTAATGTCTACAGCACTAAATTACAAAGGGTCTCCGTCCAAATGTTATAGGGGCGTGGTGGCTCAGCGGGTAAGACGCCAGGCTTGTTGATCGGAAGATTGCAAGTTCGGAGGTTCGAATCCCTAGCCCTGCATGCGGAGTGAGCTCCCGCACTAGCTCCAGCTCTTGCCAACCTAGCAATTCGAAAGCATGCAAATGCAAGTAGATGAATAGGTACCACTTCGGTGGGTAGGTAACAGCGTTCCGTGCGTGTCATGCGGCCACATGACCGTGGAAGTGTCTTTGGACAACGCTGGCTCTTTGGCTAACAAACGGAGATGAGCACCGGCCCCTAGAGTCGGACACGACTGCACAAATGTGCGGGGGGTACCTTTACCTTTACTCTTAGGGACCATAATCTAAGTCAGCATTTATCCACCCTGTTAGCTAAGAATTCTGGGAATTGCAATCCAAAGGCCTTTTTTTTTTTTGTCCATTCAATCGTGTCCAATTCTCAGAGACTGCCTGGACAAGTCCCTGCAGTTTTCTTGGCAAGATTTCGGAAGTGGTTTGCCCTTGCCTCCTTCCTAGGGCTGAGAGAGAGTGACTGGCCCAAGGTCACCCAGCCGGCTTTCATGCCTAAGGTGGGACTAGAACTCTCAGTCTCCTGGCTTGCCATTGGCTCCTTCCTAGGGCTGAGAGACAGGGACTGGCCCAAGGTCACCCAGCCGGCTTTCATGCCAAAGGCGGAACTAGAACTCTCAGTCTCCTGGTTTCCCATTGGCTCCTTCCTAGGGCTGAGAGACAGGGAATGGCCCAAGGTCACCCAGCCAGCTTTCATGCCTAAGGCGGGACTAGAACTCACAGACTCCTGGCTTGCCATTGGCTCCTTCCTAGGGCTGAGAGACAGGGACTGGCCCAAGGTCACCCAGCCGGCTTTCATGCCTAAGGCGGGACTACAACTCTCAGTCTCCTGGTTTGCCATTGGCTCCTTCCTAGGGCTGAGAGACAGGGACTGGCCCAAGGTCACCCAGCCAGCTTTCATTCCTAAGGTGGGACTAGAACTCATGGTTGCCCGGTTTCTAGCCTGATGCCTTAACCACTACACCAAACTGGCTCTTGAAGGCCTCTAGAGGGTATCAATTTGGGGAAAGCTGATCTGATTTGGGTATAAGCACTAAAAGGGTGGGAATATACTTTTAAAAACCCACCAGTGAGAGGCAGTATAAAGCTTAAGTTTGGAGTTTCAACTTAAACCTATTTCAACTCACTTTCTGAGTCCAATTATTGTATCAGATCAGAAGCCTCCAAATTGGAAGAGCTTTTTCAGGTTTGCAAAATTTTGCAAATTAATTCAAATTGTCAGAGAGGATCACATCAGTGATTCAGATCAATTCAAGAATTGAATAAATTCTGAGGGATGAACCAAGCGGCACCTGAACTGGAACTGAATATGGATTGAGGTATGGATTTTCTTCCGACACCCTCTTCTCTCTGTCCCTAGAAGGAGGATGCAGGGAAAGGATAGAGCCCTCACTAGAGGCCTGGACTAATGTCTTGCAAAATTGTGTTGTAATTATGGCAGGGGTCATGTGGAATTAGCCCTCGGTTGTGCATCCCTGTGGAAGGCTCCTGTTACTTTGGCAAGAAATGACGAAAAGGTGCCCTTCTCTATACTTCATCCTTGACTTGTATCAAACCAAGGAAACCAGCTGCCCTTTTTTCTCTTACACAGGGAATTATGGAGACTGTTACCATATTAACACAGGCATCATGACTGGGATTGTAGTTGGAGATCTTCTTCTTACCATTCTCCTCCTCCTCCCTGTTTATTACTGCATTCATCGAAAGGTTTTGAAAGAGAGGGAAAAGGGTAAGTGAATGATGCTTCAGAAGGTGTTCTCCATGGGGCCAGCCAAAAAGGAAATGAAGAAGAAATGGGGAGAGCAGCCAACTGGACTCAAGTACTATTCCTGACAGTCTAACCCAGCCTTCCTCAACCGGGTGCCCTCCAAATGAGTGAGATTATATGTCCCAACATCTCCAATGATGCCTTCCTCTTTTAGGTGATGATAAAGGACATGTGCCCATTATTTGATAATTCACATAAAGTGTGATATGGCAAGTCATAAGTAAAGCAGACACCGAGAAACAGATATAAAGTCATGAGTGTCCAAGGGAGATCAAAATGGTGGCTGTGACCACCTGATAGAAGCTCCACCTCCTTTTAGGTGCATATAAAAATGGGCGGTCCTTCAGTTGCATGGTTGTACCCACCATCTTAACATTTTTTCCTCCTGTTGAGGATGCCCCTGTTTAAAGCCCTCTATTTCATTGCATCTTCAGTGAGCATATGTGGGTATTTCCAGGACTCCTGACCTTAACTCTCTATCTGTGAAACTGGCCTAGCATCTACTGGTTTTACAGCAAGTATGAATAGGCTTGCAAGTTTTTATGATAATTCCTTTCCTAAGCCCTAACCCTTGCCCATCATACTGTTACGTGTTCTTTGGCAAGAAAATGCCAACCCTTGTTTTTTCAAAATTATTTTCAATTAATTTAAGTGCAGGTGGTTATGACACTGTCCTTTGTATGTGGTGTTTTTTCTAATTAAAGCCAGAATATTAAAAATAAAAAACCAATCAAACCTAATTGACCATCCTTCCATCTTTCTGCAGACGAAACAAGGAACTATGTGAACATGATTGGAATACATAAATGACAACTCTTCCTGTTGGAACTGCACTTGCGCCATCTGCATCAGACATGGCCAGATTTGTGCTTCTGCAGAATCAAATATCAGGAGGCAGAAAACTGGTCACCAGGATCATGTTTGAGGATGAAGCCTGGAATTTCCTCTACAGCTAACTCTCTGAGTCTTCCTAAGTCGGTTGCCTAGCATGTCAGATACAGGTTGCAAATTCTCTAGCGCAATGTTTTCTTCATTTTTGTCCTCTTCTTTCTTGGCATAACAGTTCATCAAGGAACCCCAAAGCCAGATGGGGTGACCTATCCTTAGATTACACATCTGGCTGGCAATTAAACCTTCAACACTGACTGGCATTTGGAACAGCACTGGCTGTTTGTACCAGACACAACCTCAGTAAAGATTTCCTTTTTGTCTGTGTGTGTCTTCAAGTCAGTGTTGACTCCTGGCAACTGCCTGGACAAGTCCCTGCAGTTTTCTTGGCATGGGTTTTGACCTAGGGCTGAGAGGGAGTGAGTAGCCCAAGGTCACCCAGCTGGCTTTGCAACTAAGGTGGGACTAGAACTCATGGTCTCCCGGTTTCTAGCCTGGTGCCTTAACCACTACACCAAACTGCTCTCATTTCCTACAACACAGAAAGATGGCTGCTGCTGGTGGTGATGGTGGGGAAGATAATTGGAAACACCAGCTCATTGACCATGGGGCTGCTGGGCAAATGGTTGGAACTGGCATTGAACTGCTTAGTTTTTTGGTTGATCCTGCATAACATGTAGCAGTGCAGGATTAATAGGATGTCAGGAGTTTTGCAATTGAACATACTCTCCAAGAAACATTTCTTTTTTGGCTTCTTGAGCACTGCTGGTGATATATGACATCCCTGAAGTAGAGATAATTGATGTTTTCACTCCCCCCCCCATTTTTTCAGTTTTCATTCACCCATCCCATCCCAAAATTCAGACCAAAAGTTTGGAATATCCCAAGTTTGACTCAGTACTCAAATTGTCCAATGAGAATTTCTCTGGTTACTATTAAAGGTGTCTCTGGTATCTACCTACATGGTTACTATATGGTTACCTACCTATATGGTTCTACCTACACCATGTTCTAAAGTGATGCTTCTGAAAAGAAATGGGCAGAAGGTAGCATCATAAGATGCTCTACTGTCAAAACTGTCCATTTTGAGCATACTGGAAGCAATTAACCATGAACCACTTCTGGAAGACTCAGAATTGGCTGTTTTGACATCTGAACTTCCCACAATGGGACATTTTCATCCCCATTTCTGAAGTGGGGATGATTGAAGGATCTGGGTGGTTAGAAAATGTGATTTCCATTTTAAAATATGTTGGGGTCTCCGGATGTTGCTTGGGAGGATGGAGGTAGGAGAGGATACTGGGAAAATGTGCGGTGAGTGTTCTTACCTTATTGCCAGATCTGTCTGTTACCAAATCAAGAGACAGATGGAAATCAGGCATTCTGCCCAAAGAGAGGGCCATCCAGCTTGCTGCACCAGCCACATGGCAGAAAGAGGCATATAGATCTGAACTCTGAACTCTACGTATATCTTGAATTTGATACATAGGAATAGTTGGAATTTTTCTGTAATGGTCTCTTAGACTTTCTACAATAAAAATTACTTATCAGAAGTTCCTGGATACTTGTATACTTGTTTCATAGGTTCCAGTCTAGCCTGTCAGGGAAGAAGCCTGACCTGTGTCAACTCTGGTATGGGGTCAATTAAAAAATGCTTCTCTAAATCAGTCTGAAGTTCATTGGCTTCTCAGATCTCCTAGCCTAGATCTCTATACTAGAACGCAACTGTATTGTTCAGGCCAATAAACACTTAGGGTGCAGCTGGACGCACAATGTAGAGTAAGTACCAATTATGGGTGCAATTCAATGTGCTGGCTATCACCTTTAAAGCTGAGGGCCTGGGTATCTCCAAGACTGCTTACTCTGAAGTAAATTAATCCTTCTGGTAAGATACAGGATAGAGACCCCGCTGAGTGTCCCGTCTTGGAAGAGTTTCATCTACAGCAGGGGTGGGGAACCTTTTTTCTGCCAAGGGCCATTTGGATATTTATAACTGGGGACCGGGGTGGGGTGGGGGCGGGGTTTCTGGGATTTCTGCGGACCGGGGGCCGGAGTTTGCAGGCGGGAGCCAATCACAAGCACTGGGGGCGGGGTTTGCGGGCGGGAGCCAATCGCATGGAAGGGGCGGGGTTTGTGGGCAGGAGCCCCACGGGCCTTATACGGCCCGCGGGCCTGACGTTGCCCACCCCTGATCTACAGAGACGTCATAGCAAGCTGTCTCACTGATGCCACCCCTTATATGGAGCACCTTGCCCTCATAGATAAGAACTACCTCTTCTCCAATCTGTTTTCACAAAGAAGAAAAAGGTTAGCTCTGGTTTTGGGGAAGTATTAAAATTTGATCTCTATCCCTGTTGATCAGTGGTATTATTATTGTGGTTTTGCTTTTAATATTCTGTATTTTTTACTGCATACACTGCTCGGAACATTGAGAATAGAGGGGCATGGAAATGTTAATTATATGTCATAAAATAAAAGCTACCTTCAGGGTCAGGTACGGGTGGCCCGTACAAAGTCATGTGTGAATAGTGACACTTCGTTTTGCAGGACAAGCAGAACGTCAGATGCAAAAAGTCCCAGGGCAGACAACTCACAACCGCTCATCCCGTTATGGCCCTGGATCCAGGCTGATAATACTATCAAAATTTGGTAGCAAAATGGCCGCCGTCTGTTGGTGTGATGGTAGACATGGTAGAAATGAAAAACACTGAAATAATTGGTTATCACGTTTAAAGCCCTATACGGCTATAAAACCTTGGGAAAAGTTTTATGGAATAAGTGAAAATGGTTTGCCTTCTAAGGTTACCCTCCCTTGTTCTTCTCCTTAGAAGCCTAAAAGGTAAAAAAGAGATGAAAAAAAATTAGCTCTGCTTATGCCCGTCCAGAACATTGGAAAGCCATTACCTTCAAGACTGTCTACCCTTGTTCTAAACCCAACTGAAAAAAAAAACACATTACAAATGATCACATTTTCCAAATGCAGGCTGTTTAAACAAAAGGCTCTATTTCATTTTGGATCTGTGATATATTTCCATGACTATTTTCTAACAGAGGAATAGTGCAGAAATATTAAAGAGGAAAGAATAAACCACAATTGCTGCTCTATTTAACTCCAGCAGGAGGAGAATTGAGTTAGAAAAATCTCTGCTTGTTGAGCTGTGTGCCATTGTCATGTTTGGGCGGGACTTCCTCTCCTAAATTGTCTTTTTGGGTAGCCATTCCAATTGCTCATGCAGCCATGAATGATCTGTGCTCAAGGATGAGCCATTTTTCTTCCCCCGCCCCTCCCCCTGCTTTCCTTTTTCTTCTTGCATCACAACTATTTGGCCCTAAATCTGCAGGCTGAGATTTTGTTGCATTGTTTTTTGCACAGATGTCAACCGGCAATCTACAGTCAAATCTCTGTTTCAAGTGGGAACCTTAGAAGGATTTCCTTTACTTTCTGGGGCCACATTCTGTTGAGGATAATCTGGGGAGAGTCCTGTGCTTGATGGGAAGGGCTGAAAGAATGTCGGCCCCACAAGGCAGACCAAACTAAGAAACCAACGCCATATAGGTCAGGACACGACTGCACAAATGTGTGGGGGGAACCTTTACCTTTTACTTCTATTGGAACGGCTCTAGTAACAGAATCTTGCAAGGTTGAATGTGCTTTCCCCCCTTCCTCATTTTATCATTGTGTGAATTAGGGAGGGGCTCGTCTGAGATGTTTTCTCAAATTATTTTCTTGGCCCAGGCCCCACTTATCTGACCGTTGCCTTGGTAGCGGCTCTTCCTTCTGTCCTTCAAGACCATTCCCTATTCCTTCTACATAGAAGTAGTGAGCAGGGCCAGAGGAAGGGTGGGTGTCTGGAGCATCTGCATTGGGGATACAAATAGTCAGGATAGCTTCCTCAACCATGTCATGGAAACCCTGCCACTTTTTAAAGGGCGTTGGCCTATGTTAAAAAAGCAGGGCTTCAATGGTGCAATTGCAGCAGCCATCTTGATTTTTTTGATCCACCTACAGATACCCCTGGTGGGTTTAGGGCCACCCACCCAATCTCTCTCCCTGTGATATCCTTTCTCCTCTTTCCTCCCCATAAACCAGATTTCTGGGGGAAATTCATATTGCTCTTGCCAGAGCTGTGATATTGACCACTCACAGTGAACCTTTGAACTGAGATCAAGGCCTCATTAAGGCTGCACGCTGGCCCTAAGGTTGCACATTGCTCACCCCCACCCTAGAATTTCTGAATTTCTCCCCCTTAATTTTTCAGTCTTTAGCTCTCTCTTTGCCTTCCTGTTCCTTTTCTCTTACAACCCACATTTTCTGGGATTGCGCAACACAGCGAGTCATAAAAAAAGGCTCTAAGTTACAAACCTAGCAACTGCTTGCCCACATGTTCAGCTTGGTGAAATTTTATTTGCAGTTGGCTGGGGCAACTGTGAATGCAGTTGCTAGATTTGTAACTTACAGGTCATGTGAATCTCTTTTCTATGACATTCAAACTGCAGGGGTAAATGATATTGCTATTCATCTTATTAATAGGAGTGATAGACGCTTCTACATAATGGGAGGAGGCCAGATTGAGAAAAGGTCTGACTACATTGAGATACCCAAATATTTCTGAGCAGCCTTGGGTTCCTATGAGCCACCGACATTCTGCTTTCATAACAAAAAATGTGGCTTGATCACTGATTGTTAAGAAACCTGAACAAACTACTCTGATCCATTTCATCCAACTCCCTCCAGCCAGCCCTTTGGCCTTCAGTGGGAAAAATAAGGCAAATTTTGAACCAAACATGATCTTAAAACAGACTGAACGTTAAGTAATGGAATTTGTTTAACTGAGTGCTGATTTCAGCAGAAAAATAAAAGGAACATTAGCTACAGAACATACCCAGCAGACATTTAAATCTCTCTCTTTTAACATCTGCAACTTTGAACTGGATAGCTGTCTGTCTTTTTTTCTGTTGTGATGGTGTTGTTGTTGTGAGAGATAACGGAAACTTTGGAAGGATAAGAAAACTGAAGATCAGATGAGTCTTCCTGACTCATCTCATGTGCCTATCGCGGGCTGACTTTTTGCAGGAAGAGCAGACCAAATGACATTGCATTGCAAGATGACACAGGAAATGTGGTAATATTGTAGCTACTGGACACAGTAAGGGTATCTATATCTCTGCTTACATGATTTGCTGATTTAACTATGGTTTAAACCAGCCTTTCTCCACTTTTTGACCCTGAGGAACCCTTGAAATATTTTTCAGGCCTCGGGGAACCCCTGCACATTCAGGCTCAAATATAGGCCAAAAGTTACAAAATTATGATATTCGTTTCATGGGTAGGCCTGTATATGTACATGAACAGTGTTCTTAAACTAAAAGAATGAAACATACCTCTTTAATGTGAAGTTGCCCAAATTTGAAATAATTTTTTAAATAAATCATGATCTCCCAGGGAACCCCTAGTGACCTCTCGCAGAACCCTAGGGTGCCACGGAACCCTGGTTGAGAAGCCCCTGGTTTAAACAATTAAAGCATTTTTTGTTGGGGTTGCGTGGAAGGCTGAAGCCTGACTTAGTGAACCAGGGAAGTCCAACCTAGGACCTTTTCACACAGCCACTGGCTTGGGTGCATCCCCACGAACCCTCAGGGTTTTTATAAGTTAGTGTGACTGTCCTCACCAATGCGATTTACTCTGTGCTCCACGTTTTCTTTGATCTGTTTCATGTTCCTCTGAGCTGGGCAATGGTGGGGAGAAAAGAAAGATGGTGGTCAGGTGGTCCTCATTGTTTCCTCATCATCTTTGCTTTTGCGGTGAACAAAAGAAAGCCAGTAGAGTTGCAAAAGCATTTCTCAGGAAAGAAATGAATTGCAAGGCCCATGGTACCCCGTTTCAGGAGGGAGGAAGAAACTCTGATGAGGCAAGAGTTCTCACGAATGAGAAACTGCCCACCGCTCAGTTCCAGGTGAAACCTTACACAATTGTCCTCCTGTTTCCTGTAGTGCAGCAGATGAGCTAGAAATCAATTGACACAGCTTGTGAAAACCATCAGCACATGGAAGGGGCTCTACTTGACCACTGGTGTACATGTTCAACCACAGGATTGAACGCTGTCAACTGAGGAGCGGCTGACGTTAGGAAGCCTCTGGAGTGTTCCACCTCAATGGCTTCTTCTTTTTGAAATAACTTTTTGTCAGAGTACACAACGCTGGGGCTGCCAATGTTCCTTCTAGACCTCAGAGTAATACGTTCTATTGAGTAAGCAGACACTCACAAGAGATTAGATAAAATAGTCTATTTACTCTATATACCTACGCAGTCAATACACAGTCCAATAACGTCCAACAGATACAGATGATAATGAAGACAGTAACGAGAAGAAGAGTGAACACCAGAGCTCCTCTGCTTATATACTTAAATTGACCAATCACATTATAGGTCAAATTCATTATCTGCCACACCCAGCATAAAATATATCAGCTGTGGTATGAGTCACTTCTTTCATCATTCTTCAACAATGGCTGCTGATAGAATGACTTGCAGAACTTAATGCCTCTGACCTGTCTAATTAATCTAGCTGTAAATTCTGGGTATTATACAAACCCCAACCCTTTTCATTTCAAAGCAGTTTACAGCCAAACTCAAACAATCCAAAGGGATGCTCAAAATGTTGATCAAAACATTCACTCCTCCATATGCAAGATAAAATAAAGGACAAATTATACCGAAAAAACAATTAACACTGTAAAAATGTAAAAAAATAGCACAATGGGATTAACCCATCATTAAAAGTCTGGGAGACATAAAGTGCCTTTACCTGGCACAGAAAAGACAATAAAGATGCTGGTTGTACGTCAATTGGGATAGCATTTCTAAATCAGGGAGCTACCACTGAAAAGATCTACTCCAGAGTAACCACTTGCTGCATTTTATTTTATTTTATTTTATTTTATTTTATTTTATTTTATTTTAATGACTGCCCATCTCCCCCAACGGGGAACTCTTTAGCATGGGAGGGAACCCATTGCTGTCCCTCTGAAGAAGAACTTAGTGCACAGGTAGGAATATACAGAAAGGGACATTCCTGCAGTAATTTCAGATACTTTATCCCTTGTGCCTGGACCAGGCCACCCCTATGCCTTGACACTTTTCAGATACTGTACAAAACTGCTTTTCTTGGTTTATTTTAAAAAAAAACCAACCCACTTCACACAAATATATATGTGGATTTAAAAAGAGAGAAGAAAAGCAAATAAATAAACCTCCAAATTAATATTTCCTTTATATGTCTCCCACTCATTAGTGTGGTTGGCTGGCATAAAACAGCCATGATTCCTCCGATTATCATGAACCATAAAATCAGACCACATATTAGAGAAGGATCGAACTTGACTGGGATGAAGGCAAAGAATGTCAGTCAGCTTCTCTGCTGTGGCTACGTGCCAGACGTTCTGAAACAAGAGCTCCACTATCATAGCTTGATCTTTCCAGTGTTTATCTACAAGCCGTCAACAAACATACCACTCATTCTTTAGATTGACTTTCCACATTGGACCCTGGAAATATATTCAACAAAGCAAACTGTGGACACATATTAATTCTTTGATGTATACCAGACTCTTAGACCAAAGACACAGGGGCAAGACCACCACAGTTGCAAATATGTGCCCTTTTCCTCACAAGCATCCCAACAAAGAGAATCTTCCCTTGTATATACATGCTAATTTAAAAGAAGTCATATGCTGTCTATGAACCAATGTAAGAACTTGATTCCCACATACATTTTTGTGGGAGATTTTTGGGATACCAAAGAGTTTTAGAAGTTTGTGTTGAACTTTTAGCCCAACTCTACAACACAACAATTTGGATTTTAAAAAATGTATTTTTAGGCTGGCTACAACCTCAAATTTTGACAATTCATCTTGTAAGGCGGGAACCACACTAATAGGGTCTACTACTATTAGGACAATATCATCTGCATAAAGGCTGATCTTATGTTTGGTATTGTTAATTAAAAAGTCTCTGATAAGCTGGTTGTGTCTAATACGTAGTTTCTGCCAAAGGTTCAGTGGCAAATGCAAATAACAGGGGAGATAATGGGTCTCCCTGCTTTGGGCCTCCAGCAAAAGATTTACCATAGATTTGTTTATGAATTTGTTAATAAATGAATTAAATGAATTAATAATAAATCCAGATCCCATTTAAAGATGATTTACCAGTATAATCAAATAAAAAAGGGGAAAAAAGGAAACAGACCACTTACATAGCATCTTCCAGCAAAATGGATACCCATGAAACTTTATCAAAAAGTGCCTGACCACTCAACCCACCACAGCAAAACCAACAGAAGCTATGAAAAGGATTACACTGCCATACATCAGGAACATCTCAGAAACTACTAATAGACTGTTACAACCACATGGCATCACCGTAGCACATAAACCAACCAAAACCCTTCAGAACATCATAAGTAACCCAAAAGACCCAGTAGCCCAAGAAGAAAAAACAGGAATTATCTACAATATACAGTGTAAGGACTGTAGCAGCCACTATGTAGGACAGATGGGCAGAAGACTAGCAGAACGCATCCATGAACACCAACTACCAGTCAGAAGAGACAGTGAAAACTCCTTAATCTGACAACACATGGACAGACTCAACCACACTTTCAACTGGGAAACTGTGAGAATCTTAAACCAAGCCAAATCCAAAAATGCTAGAGAATTCCTGGAAGCCTGGCACTCAGACAAAGCAGCCATCAACAGACACATAGAGGTAAACAACATTTACATACCATTCATAAGAGACAATAGAAAACCCAGAAGACCAGAACACCTCCTTGCCAGCAATCAACACCCAGATATGCAAAGCTTAACACCAAGATTAGCACCAGAGGAACAATCAAACAGCACAATATGTCAGAGTGCGTTTCAGAAGATTGGCACCGTCCATTACTCCTGTGAAAGAAAAGCTGCTTCTATGCTGCTGTAATAAATTCTGCTGCTTTAAGTATATACAGACACTTTACTAAACACAGCACAGAAAAATATACAGACACCAACTCCATACAAACTAACCCCACACTTAACATCTCCAAGACAGAACATATATACACTCAATACTGCAGAGTCATTCCTATACACAGGTGCAGCTCGTTAGCATTTCATCATCCTGTCCTCAAGGACGATGATCTCACCCAGTGCTCGCTGCTATCTGCTTTGCTCATTCCAGACCTGTAAAATCTAAAGAATAAAATATATTTCTTTTTACATTCTCTGACACAATATACCCTAATCAAGGAACTATTAACTCAGTCAGTCAACCAAGCAGCAAACAACAGCCCAATCAAAGAAGTACCAAGGAGAGAACAACACCCTACCAACACAAGCAGGAGAAGCCATGGTATATGTCAGAGGGAACGCGCGGAGATGGAGCGGCCTGCCTCTCTCCTAGGCACCAGTGATCCACGTGCTATGCAGTAAATAGACTCCAAACAGAAGTTATATCAAATATCCTATTTACTTTATATACATACGTATTTACAGATCACTTCCACAAGTAACAAATGATACACCATCAACGATACAGCTTTCACGAGGTAAAATGGGAATAATGGGAACTGAGAATGTCCCTGTATATATAGTGAACCTGACCAATCACATTATAGGTCACTCTCGTTATTCACCACACCCAACCTAACTCTAAGCACCTGTTGAATGAGTCACACATGACACATCATTCCTACAACAATGGCTGCTTGTCAGCATATAGGGAGTAACAGACAGATGTTTAAGAGTTTTAGGCAGGAGAATGCAAGAAAACAACAAGGCTCAGAGAGCACCAAGGACTCCACATAATCAAATAAGGCCATTGCACCTGATCCAAGGCCTTAAAAACATCTAAAGTAGGGATATTGAAAGGAGTCCTAGTGTTTCAACTGTAATGGAGACCATTCAGAATGTGACAAATTGAATCTGCAAAATGTCTGTCCTTAATAAAACCTGCTTGGTCAGGATTTATATAATACTTTATGAAAGAGTTTAGCCTTCTTACAAAACAAGCTGTAAAAATCTTTAACTCTTGATTAAGCTGGGCAACCGGACAATACGATTCCATAGTTCTTTTTGCTCATTGGGTTTAAGAAGCATGGCTGGTCTAGAACGTGTCCATGATTCTTAAACTCTTAAGATAGAATTTAAAAGCATCACTAATTTTGGAAGTAGTACGTCTCTGAATTCCTTGGCTGTGAAGCCACCTGGGTGAGGGGTGTGTGTGTGAATGTGATTTATGACTTTTCAAATTTGAGATAACTTCTTATACCTCATCTTTTGTAAAGGGTGGTGGTGGTGGTTAATCTGAGAGACTGCTTGTCTCCAATCATTTCTGCCCACCCAGTATGTTCCGGCAGAGTGGGTGTGCTCCAGGTCCCCTCCATTAAACACTGTCATCTTCTGGGACCAAGGAAGCATGACTTCTCTGTTGCAACCCCCACCCTCTGGAACAGCCCCCCCCCCCCGAGATAACGACAGCGCCCTTTCTCTAGGGTCCTGGAAAGCCTTTAAGACTTGGCCCTGGTCCCAGGCCTGGGGTTGATATTTATTATTTGTCTAAGGCTCCTGTTTTGTTTTATTGATTTTGTTGTTTATTAGATCATTTGAATCTGGACTGTCCATCTGATGTAATGTTTTTAGCTGTTTTTATGTTTGTTTCTAGTTTTGTATGCCACCCAGAGTCCATTGGAGTTGGGTGGGCAATAAATTTGAATGAATGAATGAATGAATGAATAAATAAATAAATAAATAAATTTCTTCTCTATGGTGGTCTTGTAAAGGTGAAATGTATATTATACATTTATTAATTAATATTCTACATTATATTAATTATATAAATAATTACTAATTTCCTTAATATTCAGAGTATGAGATATATAAGGTGGAAGAAAATCAACAAAATAGTTACAGAGTTCTTGTCTACATGTATGGCTCCGTGTTTACTTTTTTTTTTTATCCATTTGCTGTTGTCTTGAGCTTTTATTCCCATTTTTGTAAAAATTTCTGCTTTGTATAAATTAAGTTGGTGGCTGTCTTCAAGATACTTTCTTTTCTTTTGTATGAGTTTTTATATTTGGCCCTTGATCCAGATTCTTTATGAATTGATTCTAATTTTTTTAAAAAAGATTCTTCAATACACACTCTGTTCAAAGTGGCTTTTAGAGCATCTAAATAATGGGATGATGTTAAGAAGCCTCTGGAATGCTCAGTTCCGGTTTCTTGACACTTCCATGCATGCTCCCTGTATTTCTGGGTGCACATGATACACTGCACCACAGACTAGCCAACTGCACGTGAGCCTTGGATGGTGCTCAGTTGATGGTTCAGCGGTTGCCCAAATCCAAAATGTTTGCTTAAGCTTGGATACCTGTGTTCTGCAACACAGCCTCCAGGAACAAAAAATGAACGTCCTCCGTCCTCAGCTACACATCTCTGCAGCGAGCCAGCAGGAAGTAGCCTGTGGCTTTACACTGTGTGCAGCTATGCTGCAAGGCGGCTAATTAAAAGAAACCGAGCACATACCAAATGACTGCCCAACCTTCGAGTACAGATCGGTCCATTTTGCAATTAACTAGTTGGCTAAGATCATGCAGAAGGCATATGGGTTTCACTAGCTTTGCATGCCCCACCAACTTTTTGCTCCTGCCCAGTTGATGAATCACTGGCTGGACAGTAGGGAACTGATATCTGGGGAGGGGTAAAGTTAAAGCCAATACCCCTAAATGATCTTGATTAATAGTCTCCCCACTGCTACAGCAGTCTTGATTGCGCTCACTAAGGCTAGAATAAATTTTAAGCTTGCACCCCAACAGAACTGGGGTTTTGAGATGGATGATTCCACATATGATGGAGAAGTCTGTTCTGCAGACACAGTCCTGTATACAGTGGGGCTTGATCACCAGTAAACCTGCTTAGAGCTTCTTAACTTTTTAATGCTTTTTCCACACTGAAGGTGCCTATAGGGTGTGGACACCTGACAATTAAAGGTCATTAAATGCAGCCATGCCCCAAACTAGTGTGATGGAATGTGTCTCTGGGGCAGAAGGTGATGTTATGGAGATCGCAGGCGAAGGAGGAGGGGGCGTTTTCCAGGGTGAGAAGTGTGTTCACAGCCTCGAAGACCTTGGGCGCCCGTCCAAGAAGGTCAGGCTGGACCCGCCTTAGAGTGCCTGGGGTTTTTCCCCAGAGAACTGCTTAGTGTGGCTTAGTTTGGCAAGGTTCTGTGTAAGGTAGAACAATAAAGATCTAGAGCAGAGCTTTCCAAACTGTGTGTCGGGACACGTTAGTGTGTCGGCTGCACTGTCTGGGTGTGTCGCGGCTGCTGCTGCCTCCGAGCCCTGCCAGGATTCCGCGCAGGTCCTAGTGCCTGCCTTGTGCCTTGCTGCCTCCAAACCTGCTGTGATTCTGCGCAGGTCCTAGTGCCTGCCTTGTGCCCTGCTGTAAGAGTGTGTCGCGAAGTGATGCATGTCTAAAAAGTGTGTCACCAACATGAAAAGTTTGGAAAGCACTGATCTAGAGTGTAGTTCCGAGGCTCAGCGTTGTTCTTCGCCTGACCACGACAACTAGCTTCATAATTGCTGAATAATCTCATGAGATCAGAGAGCTTGTGAAATTTCAGCTGTTTTTTTACTTTTGTTTTATTTTTAAGTTTGCATTTGAGAAATCAAGATGTGCCCTCTAGGAGACTCACAGGTGGGGCTGTCCTGTGTCGGTAATCCCTAGTTTAGCTGGAGGTGGGCATCCAGCCATTCTCTTTACAGCAAGCAGAGGCATGGAATGTTCTCTACAATATGGCAAAGTAAACTTTAGTGAATGAAGAAAAAAAAACCTCAATGAAAAAATGTAAACAAATGATATGCAAAAAAAGTCATACAAGTGTAGCAAATCCACAAACAATATTTATTTATTTATAATTCGATTTATATCACTGCTCCATCTCCCCCTAGGGGGACTCTATGCCTAACTCTCAGCCATACACTTAAACAAAAAGCAAAGGCAATGAGCATCTCTCAGAAATTCTCCTTCCCTAGTTGTAGCACAGTGATAGAACACCTATGTCTATGAAGGTTCTCAGTCATCCAGGTGGAATTGTCTGTAGCTTGAATCATGTCAACTGGATTTCTATTTTCTCAGTGGAAACGTTTCGCTCCTTATCCAAGGAGCTTCTTCAGTCTGAGCAAAGTTGGTAAGGGAATCCTAAATATGTTTCTAGGTAGCTGTGTGACCTTACACATGTGTGACTGTGTGACCTTACACCTTACCATGACCCCAGGTGTAAGGTCACACAGCTACCTAGAAACATATTTAAGGATTCCCTTACTAACTTTGCTCAGACTGAAGAAGCTCCTTAGATAAGGAGCGAAACGTTTCCACTGAGAAAATAGAAATCCAGTTGACATGATTCAAGCTACTGATAGAACACCTGCTTTCCACGCTGGAGGTCCAAGGCTGAATTGCTGGCCTCTATGATCAGAAGAAGGTTATGGGAAATGGCTCTGCCTGAAACTCACTGTATGCCAGAAGAAGTTAATAAACAAATAGATCTAGTAAAATCCCTTTACGTATTTTCTATAACAACCATGCATTTCAGGTCGAGGTGGGCTTTCCGGAGGACTGTACCCTAAAAAGTTGTGTAAACTATTGGATTGGAACTGAATTTAATGAACTTAATTGAAATCAAGTGCATCAAGATTTAAGACCCTATTGATTTCAATTAATGTAACTTCCATTGATCTAAAGACAACTGCGCCTGGATTCGACCCATTTTTTTTTGAGCAAAGAAATAGGAACCAAGTGGTAGAACATCCTTCTTTGATGTATGGTTATGGGGCAACTCAGATTCAGTTAGGTCTGCGAGTCCAATGGGACATGAGCTGGATTGCTATACCAGAATCTGTATATTTCGAAATAATGTCTCTGTTTGGAGAGTAGTGAGTTCACGTTTCCAGAAGAACTGCTCGATGGTATTACCACCAATGGGTGGAACTGATGGTGATTTAGGTAATGCTGTCCTGAACGTGCCTATTTTTATTTACTTATTTGTTCAATTTATAAGCTACCTCCATTGCCCAAGCGACTCTAGGTGACACACAACATATTAAAACCATAAAAACAAGTATGGGTAGTGGTGGACATAAATAGTTCTGAAAATAGACTAAGTGATGATTGAAGTGCAAGATGTTATATAGGGAAAGCAATCAGGTAGAAGCTCACAGTGGAAAGCTTGCACACAGGAGTTGAGTTGACCCGCTGAAGATGACTTTAATTTCAGAATTTCTTGTTTAATGCCTAGAAGGCCAAGGCAATGGAGGCAGATTATCTGTAAGGAATTCGGGAACCTTGATTTTTCAAGTCGCTGTATATATCCATTTGCTGCCCTCGGAGTTCCTGTGGGGTGAGAAAGAAGGTATATATACATTATCATTTGCTTTTCCCAAAGAATCTTAAGCCCTGATAAATTAGTAACTAGACCAAAATCTTCTTTTGAACCATGACCAGATGCCTTCAGGAAATCTGCAAATCAGGCATAAAATCAATAACCCATTTTCCTATTATATTTCTCCATAATCTATACTAGTGTTTCTCAGCCTTGGCAACTTGAAGATGTATGGACTTCAACTCCCAGAATTCTTCAAGATGCCAGCCACAGTTGCCAGCGAAACATCAGGGAATCTGTTCTCTAGGCCATGGTCACTAACCCTGAAGCCCAACACTGCCCAGTTGACACCAACTTGATAGCACATAACCAATCCATCAATGACACATTTAACAAGCTATCATGATTGGGTTCACATACTGTGTTAAGTCAAAACCCAACAAATCACATGGTAGTTTGCATACTCTCCAACTAGATTCCTACAACACCCTAAATTCTAAACCTGGCTTAACAAAACACAATTGTTGTGTTCAAAATAACCTGTCAAAATCATGGATGGTGCCTCACAACAAGCTGACCGACAAACTAACCCAGCCTTACTATAGCACGCTGTGTGAATGCAACCTGGCCTCTTATAGCAGGGCCAGCATTGTGTGTGTATGCACAATGTTGGATGTCAAAAACAACTTATTTCCCCTTCCAGGCTGTTGAAGCTGGAACTGTCCCTCAACACACCCATAGTAGAGGCCTTAGGAAGAAAAGTAAACACTCATGTTACACTCACCTCATAGGTAGGTTCATGCTGAGACTTGTCTGTTAAGAAGAAAGAGAAGAGTATGTGTGTGAGAAACATATATTTTTATCTTCCATCCAAAGAGAATCAAGAGGAGGGAATGGAGGTTGTGTTATCTCACTTGCTGAAAGGATGTGACACAGAAACTGTGGTTAATGGTTTACTGAAAGACTGCGGCTGCAACCTAGGGTGGCCCAGCTTGAATCTTCACACAGGACCACCTGACTTTTCCTGGGCTTAAAAATAAAAATAAGGCCTTGTGAGCAAATTGTTCAGGATACTCTCACTTCCTTACAAAGATGGTTCTATTAAGGATTCTAGCCTGTTCCTCTGCCACTTTCCTCCATTCTAATCCTTCTTTTAGAATCCTTCCTTTTAAAAAAAAAAGGATATATTTTGAGGGAAGCTTTTTCTTTTCCCTCTGATGAGAGGGGGTAATAAAAAGTGTACTTTAGGAGGGTGCAAATGAAAAAGTAACCTGTTCTCTTCCTGCTTTTTGTCTGCTAAAAACAGAAAAAGCATAACCCCTTCTTTTGTCAACTGCACTATGCTTGCATTACAATCTAGGACAGTGTTTTTCAAACTTGGCAATGTTAAGATGTGTGGACTTCAACTCCCAGAAATGCTGGGTGGGGAATTCTGGGAGTTGAAGTCCACACATCTTAACGTTGCCATGTTCGAAAAACGCTGATCTAGGTAGGACCTTGTCTTATGGAGGGAGTACCGATTGTACTTGGCATGGATGGTATGCTAAATAGTGAGGGTCAAGGCCATCAAATGCTGTCTACCCCCGCCAAGTGCTCATTCAGCATTCAGCCATTAGCTGTGGGCACGCAGGCATCCAATCACTCTTACTTGTATCCATGCCCCATCAAGCACTGACATTTCTTCAAGGGGAATGCATGCACTAGGGACATGGGATCCACCTCCTTACCACTGCTGGTTGCATGCCGTTTATAGATACAGCTGACCACGTAGTAGACTCCCAGAGCAATGAGCAAAGTCAGGAGCAAATCTCCCAGCACCACTCCTACAATGGTGCCTGGATTGATCTGGTAGCAGTGGTTACAGTCTGGGAAGAAAAAAGGATAGAATTGTGAGAAGCATAGAGGCGTAGTTGCTGAGGCTTCATACACCCTTTCTGCCCTAACTTTTGGGCAACCAGAAGCTGGTCCTTACGTGGAGTCCTTGGTACTCCCTGAGCTTGGTTGTTGGCTTGCAGACATTTCATTACCTGACTAGGTAACATCATCAGTGCGAGTGAGTGTGGGGCTTGTTCCCTGTATATATACAGTAGCTTGTTACAGTGGCTTGCTATATACAGTAGCTTGTATATAAATAGGGAGCAAACCCCACACTCACTCGCACTGATGATGTTGCCTAGTTGGGTAATGAAATGTCTGCAAGCCAACAACCAAGCTCAGGGAGCACCAAGGACTCCACAGTTGAACCCTGAGCTGCATATATTCTCTTCTATTGGGTTGGTCCTACCATGAAGCAGAAGTAACCTTCTGTCCAGAAGCACCCCCAATTTAGAGCATCATCTTCTCTTTCTCAGGGCTCCATGTCTATGAATTAGCCAACACTGATTCATAATTACAGGTAGGATTTGAAATCTCAAGGCCAACCCTGGGAGGTAGTTCTCAGCATTCAATTATTATCTGTTGGGTGATGTGTGAACACACCCCTCTCAAATGTCTTACTGGTCTTGGGGTTGCATTTGAGTCAAGGTCAGGATGGAGGGAACAGAGAGAGGAAGGAAGGAGTGGGTAATGAAAGGAGTGGCAGGAGAAGGAAAGGAGAGAGGTGAAAGAAAAGGCAAGGGGTGGAAAGGAAAGAGAGAGGAAGAAAGAAAAGGAATGGGAAAAGATGGAAAAGAAAAAAGAAGGGGGAAATGAAAGAAAGAACTACTTTTGTTAACGTATTTGTGTCTCGTGACACTCATGTCACTAAAACATTGTCTTTCCAATACCCAAACATTCTCCTAACTTTGACTTTTACATTCCTGAAGATTGCTCTCACTCTCCAGTCCCTTTCCTGCCTTAATGATGATGCAAGCATGAAGCCCTGTATAGGTAGTCCTCGGGTTATGACAGCAATTGGGACCAAAATTTCCATCACTAAGTGATGTGGTCGTAAAGCGCAATATCACATGACCACATCGCTTAGCGATGGCAATCCCAGCAGGCCCAGTTACCGTCATAACCCCAGGATCATGCAGGTCATTAAGCAGGAACAGGCAGGAGTCCCAGGCAAGATGTGTGTGTGGGGGCATGGGTGCTGCAGGGGGGTGGCAGGGTGCCATGGGCAGGTGCTAGGAAGTGAGGGCGGGCAGAGTATGCTATGGAGTACGAGTCCCTAGGATCTCGTACTCTGTAGCGGGGCTCCTTGGGAGAAAAAGCAGTGGGAGCAACTTATGGGAATAACTTGCGACCTTCCCTGCCAGCTTCCCCATTGACTTTGCTTGTGGGAAGCTGGCAGGAAAGGTCACAAATGGTGATCACGTGACCGCAGCTCGCTGCAATGTCGTAATGGCAAGCTGGGCACCTGAGTGCCCGGATCGCAATCAGGTGACCACGGGGACACTGTGACAGCCACAACTTTGTGGACCAGTTGTAAGTCCCCCTTGTTCAGCGCTGTCGTAATCTTGAATGGTCGCTGAATGAGTGGTTGTAACTCGAGGACTACCTGTATCTACTTCCTTAATCCACATTTAGAAATAGGACAACCAGATGCAAAGACGGGGAGTTTTCTTGCATCTTTAGTGCAGCTCCAGGAATGGCAGGAGAGTTAGCAGCAGCACTCCGATCTCCTATCTGTTTCCTACCTGACCCCGTTACTCACTCCCTTTTCTGCCTGCTGAGAGAAACATTTGGAGCCTAGAATGTTTGGAGCAAGTTTGGGGAAAGGGGCAGACAGTAGGATCAGGGAAGAAACAGTTTTCAGTTTTCATTTATCATAATCAAAGATCAGAGGAAGAAACAGGAGAAACAAGTTATGGCTGCTTTGCCTGTTGCCAAATTGGAGCTTTAAAAGTGCAGCTTGTTTCTTCTGGTTGCAATTTTATAACTAAAGGGATTGGATGTAGGGAAGGGCATTCTTTCACTTTTATAGAATTATAAAGCATTGGTAAAGTTTAGGCGCTGGCTGCATTTTAAAAAGCACGTTTGTGCACAATTCTCCACACCTTGCTATCTTTTTCAGGGGATGCTTATTTCTTGCAAGCTATTTCCCCCACATATAATGCACTTTTCTCTATGTGAGTTTCATCATTAGGGGCACTTTCCCATTAATAGTAGCATGGCAAAAATCTAAAATGGGTAAATTTCATCGTACAGATGCATTTCAGTTGGCATATCAGTTTAGGAGTGGGGAATGAAGAAATTGCAAATTGCACTTTCTTCCTTTAATAAGGACCAGAACGAATCTATAAATAAGTACAATAGAATGCAGAACTTAGAGACTAGACTGAAAACACCAGATGCTATGCCATTGCTGAAAGTAAGCAGGTGTGGGTTTGTTCAACAATCTGGATAAGTCTATAGAGAAACCTATGCGAGAAGAGAATGTACATTTAAGGGTATATACCTATTGAGTATATTAATTACAAATGATAGTAGTGTTCCGGAAGAGAAGACGTGGAGAAATAATTTGTGCAGAATTGAAATTTTAAACAGCAATAGCTCTTCTATTCAGATACCAGAGGACGAATTGCATTGTCTAAAGCAGAGCTTTCCAAACTTTTCATGTTGGTGACACACTTTTTAGACATGCATTATTTTGCGACACACTCTTACAGCAGGGCACAAGGCAGGCACTAGGACCTGCACGGAATAACAGCAGGTTTGGAGGCAGCAAGGCACAAGGCAGGCACTGGGACCTGCGCGGAATCCTGGCAGGGCTCGGAGGCAGCAGCAGCCATGACATACTCAGACACTGCAGCCGACACACTAATGTGTCCCGACATACAGTTTGGAAAGCTCTGGTCTAAAGCATCTTTCTGCAATATAATGCCTTACAGATGTGTCTAGTCTACAACTCCAGATCTAGTGTGGTATAGAGGGACGGCGTTGGACGAGGGTTTTGGGCCAATAATTCTCTCTCACCCAACCTACTTCACCAGATTGCTCATGTGGGACAAAAATGGGAGCAGACAATGTCATCTTGAGCTCCTGAATGAAAGGCATGATATAAATTTGATTGATTGATTACGCGCCATCAAGTCATGTTTGACTTCTAGTGACCACATAGATAGATGGATTTCCTCCATGAAAAAATCTGATCAATAAATTCCCATAATCTTCCAGGCAGCAGGAATGTGCTGGTTGTTGGAGGGGAGTCATAGTTCAAAACATTTGCGAGCACCAGGGTTGCGAAGGCTGTTCCAAAGAAACATTTATTTTTGTTGCACTTCCCTGTTTTCTCTCTGTGTCATTTACAGGCAAGGCAACTATTTATGAACAGTGATGTGAAATGGCTCTTACCATTTGCAACTTGGGCAGCTCCTGTGAAAAAGAGAAATGGAGGCTGGGTCTGTTATTTAGTTGATGACACCTTTAAACAAGTCCCCTCCCCAATTCATTTCTACTAGAGATGACTTTGATAGGAATTGATCCCAGACCTTTAAATAGTTTGGTTGCAGCTTTTCCGACTAACAAATTTTATTCAAATTTTATTCAGCTCACTTCATCAGATGCAGAAAGTGCCTGGCTGGGGGATTCTGGGAGTTGAAGTCCACACATCTTAAAGTTGCTGAGGTTGAAAAACACTGAGCTAGACCAACGTAGGATAAAGGAGAGGGAGACACGCAGATGCAGGTTACATGTGAGACAGATTACAAGTACCTAATCAATTGAGAGAAGTAATGTGTTAAAACCCCGTTGGGTTGGAGATCTTCTGAGTGCCTGAAACTGTTCGATGTGTGTGAGTTCAGCAACATCTCCCACCTCACCCCAATTTAATCCTAGCCACTTGGATGATGTGAGCTATAATCATGAAAGCTTCTGCCATTTGTCAGTCAGAAAAGGTCCTACCAGACCCCTCCTGGGTTGTTTTTTTTTGCCACCATCGACTATCCAGAAAGGGACTATTTATTTATTTACCATATTTATATCGCCGCCCATCTCACACAAAAGTGACTCTGGGCAGTGTACAACACTTAATTAAAACACAATAAATACAAAAAAACCAGTCACAATTAAGAATAACTATAAAAAGGCACAGAAAACAAGAGGGGATGATATTAAGCACAGTAGGGGAGCCATCGCAAAATCTCCCCGGCCCCCCCAGGCCTGATCACATAGCCAGGTCTTGAGGGACTTGTGGAACGTTGAGAGGGATGGGGCTAACCTCACTTCTGGGGGGAGAAGATTCCACAAGGTGGGCGCCACAGCAGAGAAGGCCCGCCTCCTGGGACCCGCCTAATGGAATTCCCTGGCAGACAGGACCTGCAGCCTGCCTTCCCTGCCAGATCTGATGGGGCAGGCAGATGTGATCGGGGAGAGGCGGCCCCTGAGATGACCCAGCCCCATGCCACGATGGTGCGTGGTGCGTGGTGGCTCAGCGGGTAAGACGCCAGGCTTGTTGATCGGAAGATTGCAAGTTCGGAGGTTCGAATCCCTAGCCCTGCGTGCGGAGTGAGCTCCCGCACTCGCCCCAGCTCTTGCCAACCTAGCAATTCGAAAGCATGCAAATGCAAGTAGATTAATAGGTACCACTTCGGTGGGTAGGTAACAGCGTTCCGCGCACGTCATGCGGCCACATGACCGTGGAAGCGTCTTCGGACAACGCTGGCTCTTTGGCTAACAAACGGAGATGAGCACCGGCCCCTAGAGTCGGACACGACTGCACAAATGTGCGGGGGGTACCTTTACCTTTACATGCCACGAAGGGCTTTAAAGGTCAAACCCAGCACCTTGAATTGGACCCAGAAGCAAACCGGCAACCAATGCAACTCGCAGAGCAGAGCTGTAACGTGTTCCTCTCTAGGGGCACCCATAACTGCCCATGCCGCTGCATTTTGCAGCAGCTGAAGCTTCCGGATACTCTTCAAGGGCAGCCCCATGTAGAGCGCATTACAGAAATCCAAACGGGAGGTGACTAGGGCAGGAGTGACTGTGAGCAGAGCCCCCCCCCGATGTAGGAACAGGTGCAACTGGCACACAGGAACAGGTGCAACTGGAACACCATATGAAGTGGCACACCATACGGTCCCCAATCCATCTTGGATTTTATTTTATTTTATTTTATATTTGGATTTATTTTTATACATTTTCTATCTTGTGTGGCTTTAAATATTTTAAATTCTTAAGTTTTAATTATTGTAACCCGCCCAGAGTCCCTTGTATGGGAGATGGGCGGGGAATAAATTAAATAAATAAACGAATAAACAAACAAACAAACAAATAAATAAATAAATAAATGTTTGCTGAGAGGAGCCCCAGACTATGCTGGAGGGTTTATGTCTATGGGTGAATGGTAGGTTTGTGAATTCATCAGAGAGGCGAAAACGGCCAGTCCACTTTTGTTTCCTTACCCATTGCTTGATCTACAGAAATCAGCGGGTAAAGATCCTACATTAATGGAAACAATCAGGCCACAGTGCTTCATTTTTCCAATCTTTTTCAAGAAGGGGAAAAAGAAAGCTCCCCCGGGGCAGCGTTGAGAGGAGACTGTGCTGTGCTGATCATGGTTGGGGCTGGTTGCTCAGTATAAACCTTCTGTTTCCCTCGACATACTTAACTCAGTTCCTAAATCCATGAATCTTCCGAGTTTGCACAATCTGTTGAGTTGTATATTAACGTAGTGAGTTGACTGCACGAAACACCCTAAGCCACAAAAACTTAACCAAGATTAAAGTTAGGCAACCTTTGCCAGTTGTATGAATATAGCTGCTAAATCTTAACCTGGTATTATGTGAATGTGAACCCGGCCACCAGTGATATTTTCAGGACCAAAGACACTGGGTAGAATGTTTTTTTTTTTTTTTTTTTGGGGGGGGTCCATCTCCCATTTTCTCCCCCCAGTTCTGCTCATGATTTAGAAGGGAAAGAGCAAGAGAAAGGCATGAGATTTTAAATGTTTAAAATAAAAGCTGTAGGGAAGGCTGGATTTGTTCTTGCTGAGCTGACTGTAGCTGTACTGCTGTACACAATAAGCCATAACGTGTTTCCTTTCTGACAATGTATCACAGGACTTGCAGAGTCCAACATGCAGAGGGCTCAGGTTGTGGGCCAGCCCTGCCGTCTTTTCCCTGAAGTCAGATTCTTTGCAGCTGATATGAAGGATTATACAGCTTTTTGACACAATGGCACAGGAATACAAAGGCCACAACCGATAGCCAAACAGTAAATAAGAGAATTAGAAGACCCGAGAAACCATCTTGTACTCCTCATGTTGCATTTCCTTGGTCATGACACCCAAATATATCCCAGAGATTTTTCCTGAAAATGTCTTGTAAGCTGTCCTATAAGATTATAGGCTGCAGAGAAGCCACTAACCCTTCAGAGATATAGCAAACTTTGGCGTAAAAGGGTGATCTGGGAGGCTGTAGATAAAAAGGGCCAACTGAAGGAGAAAGAATTCCAGAATCCACCTCGGGATGTGGCTTTGTAAGGCCACAGCCATCCCCAGGAGACTGGTGAGAAGGATCTATGTGCTTTAACACAATTTTTCCCCCTCAACTGTGGCTTGAGAAAATGCCTGGAGATTATATACATCAAGGGACAGTCAGGAAAAGGCAGATTCTTTCTAAGTCTAAGGAGATAAAAATGGGACCACGAGATCCAGAGGAGGCCAAGATAGAGAAGGAGGCCAGAAACGTTTGATCCAACTCACCCAACTGAGGCCAAGTCAAACCCAGGAGAACGGGGAGGACTGGGAATCCTAACTGTGCCATATCAGATGCTCCCAAGCTGGGGATGCAGTTGACACCGAAGTCTTTCCGGTTGGGAACCACCTGATTCAAGCTTCCAACAATGAGGGCGCTGGGACTTGAGGGGCAGTGGTGACATCTGGCTGAAGAGCAAGAGAACAGGAAGAGAAGTAGCTCTAGGCAGGAAACCTCAGAAAAGGGAAGAGGCTGTCATCGTGGTGGGATTAAGTCAGCAAGAAGCCTCCTGCCCCCCCCCCCCCGGAAGTAGGTCCAAGTTAAAAGCAAGAGGCTGAGGTCTCAGCATCGCTTCTGGTCCTGAAGCAGCTTCAGCCACATTCCCTGTATGTCAATCCTTGCTTTTCCTCCCCTCTTTTCCTTCTTCTTTGTGTTTTGGGGTTTGGTTATTTCTGTCACCCCCCCTTTAATTCCTTTTATTTCACTTTTGGGTTAGTGTATGCTGCTCCGCGTGGTGAGAGGTAGAGGTAGAGTGGTAGAGGTAGAGGGGCGTGGTGGCTCAGTGGGTAAGACGCCAGGCTTGTTGATCGGAATATCGCAAGTTCGGAGGTTCGAATCCCTAGCCCCGCGTGACGGAGTGAGCTCCCGCACTCGCCCCAGCTCTTGCCAACCTAGCAATTCGAAAGCATGCAAATGCAAGTAGATTAATAGGTACCACTTCGGTGGGTAGGTAACAGCGTTCCGCGTTCGTCATGCCGGCCACATGACCGTGGAAGCGTCTTCGGACAACGCTGGCTCTTCGGCTAACAAACGGAGATGAGCACCGGCCCCTAGAGTCGGACATGACTGCACAAATGTGCGGGGGGAACCTTTACCTTTTATGCTGCTCAGAGCCTTTATGGAATTGAGTGGCCTACAAATAACAGAAACATAAAAACACCCAGCAGCCCTGATTTCACCCCTGAAGTGGAAAGAGATGGATATGAAAGGATGGATATGAGTGTTTAATCCCCTCCCAGTGTTTTGGTTTCTGACTTTCCATAGTCCTTTGCCTCTGACCCTGTTGGGTGAAGCTGGAGGGAAATGATGTCCAATACGACCTGTAGTCTTAATACCTGGAGCCTTTGTAAGGACTGTGCCTAGAGTTCATACAGTACAAGGTGTGCAAACCAAAGGCACAAAGAAAGAAGAGCAAAGGAGAGTGAGATCCAGTTGAAAAATGCAACTGCCAAAGGTAGAATGCAAGAATTAGTGATCTTCCTGAAGTGTAATAGGAAGGAAGGCAGGAAGGGCTATGGAAGTTATTAAGAAGACTAGTATTTTAAAGGTGGGTTGGAAGGTAGGCAGAAGGTAAGCGCTTCAAGAAATAACTTATTAAAGCCCCTGCCCACTTTTGTTGTTCTAGGCAAACTGAGCACATCAAGACGCCAAGCAAGTTAAAAGTACCTTCTTGGACAACAAGGTAAGAGCCACTGTTGCAAATTCACATTCACTGTTTATGAGAAAAGGTCTTCTCTATAGGATTGAAGGACTTTGATCTGGAATAGCCTTTCTCAACTTTTTGACCCTGGAGGAACCCTTGAAATATTTTTCAGGCCTCGGGGAACCCCTGCACGTTCAGGCTCAAATATGGGCCAGAAGTCACAAATTTATTACATTCGTTTCATGGGTAGGCCTGTCTGTATGCCTTAACAGTGTTCTTAAACTAAAAATAAAGAATGAAATTTACCTCTTTAATGTGAAGTTGCCCGAATTTGAAATAGTTTTTAAAATAAATCGTGATCTCCCAGGGAACCCCTAGGGACCTCTCGCGGAACCCTAGAGTGCCACGGAATCCTGGTTGAGAAACTCTGGTCTGGAAGCTATGGATGGAGAAAAAAATTATTCCCATTTATGAACTTATTTTGTAATTTCTGATCGATACGCAAACTGAAATGTATTTACTCATTATTTGACGTGGGGGGTGTCTCTGAACTTTGTAGCGCAGTCTGATGATGTTGATGATAACGTCTACAGGATCTACAGAAAAAGCCACAGTGTACCCAATATAATGTAACCAAATATATGAAACTAGGGAAAGATGTTTGCAAAAGCTGTACACCTTAGGCCAAATTCATGCAGAAGTTCATGTGTGGGCATGTGTGAATGTTATCATTATCTTTATTTATTTATCAGAATGTTTAAATACAATAAAAGTATGCAGAATCAAAGGAAAAATAAGAAAGGTAAAGGTAAAGGTTCCTCCGCACAGTCGTGTCCGACTCTAGGGGCCGGTGCTCATCTCCGTTTGTTAGCCAAAGAGCCAGCGTTGTCCGAAGACGCTTCCGCGGTCATGTGGCCGGCATGACGTGCGCGGAACGCTGTTACCTACCCACCAAAGTGGTACCTACTGTATTTATCTACTTCCATTTGCATGCTTTCGAATTGCTAGGTTGGCAAGAGCTGGGGCGAGTGCGGGAGCTCACTCCGTCACGCGGGGCTAGGGTCTCGAACCTCCGAACTTGCGACCTTCCGATCGACAAGCCTGGCATCTTAACCACTGAGCCACCGTGCCCCTCTAAAAAAATTAAAATTAAAGATAAGAAAAAGAAAAAGAAAAGAAAAGAAAAAAGAAAAAAGAAAAAAGAAAAAAGAAAAAAGAAAAAAGAAAAAAGAAAAAGAAAATATAGAATTATGACTTCCACCCTTCCTTCCATTGAGTAGCTACCATCTTACTTTTTTCCCTCCTTATTTTTCTCCTTCCTCTTACTTTGTAATTCTCTTCCCCTTCCCTTTTAACCCCTTTTAATCCCCAAATCCATAAATCATCAATTCAGTCTTTTCTTCTTTCAACAAAAAATCTGTTAAAGGTTTCGTCTTTCAGAAAGGTCTTTATCGTTTTTTCCCTGACCAAACTGGTCAGCTTCGCCATTTCTGCAAGTTCCAATTTTATAACCCAATCTTCCACCGTGGGTATTTCATTATTCTTCCATCTTTGTGCATACAGTAATCTAGCCGCAGTTACCATATATAATGTATATGAGTCCCCCGCTGGGGGAGTTGGGCGGTCATATAAATTTAAATAATAAATAAAAAATAGTATTAATTTTCCATATTGCTTTTCTACTTCAATATCCATAAAACCCGAGAGAAAGAAGTTAAGACAAACATTCTTGAAGTCACTGTGACATGTTGACATGTTTGCAAAAATGAACAAATGAAATAAATTCAAATAGACAGGTTTACTCATTGTTAACGTATGTTGTCACCTCTGGGAATAGGATATAAATATGATAAATTAATTAATTAATTAAATAAATAAATAAAATTTAAAGAAGCCCCTTATCTTCAAAACATGGGGCAAGAGTCGATGAAGGTTCTCAGTCATCCAGGTGGAACAGTCACAGACAGAGAAGATAGGTGGTTTGAGAGAGGGGTCAAGGAGTCCATTTATGCCAACTTGGAAAATCCTTCCTTGAATAGAGGTGGGGGCCTCAGGCACAATCTTTCCCCTATTTTCCTTCCTGCTTTGTCTTCTGTGCCTAGGAAGATTAAGACCATTTCGCAAGCTCAACAGCAGCATGGTAATCTTAACGATCCTCCTTTGGATGATAAAGGGACTTAGAAATAAAGATCTCAAATAACCATGACCTAGCCCCAGGTGCTAGGTCACACAGCCACCTAGAAACATATTTAAGGATTCCCTTACTAACTTTGCTCAGACTGAAGAAGCTTCTTGGATAAGGAGCGAAACGTTTCCACTGAGAAAATAGAAATCCAGTTGACATGATTCAAGCTACAGAATGGGGCAAGAGGTGTTGCAAGGCTCTATTTCGTACCTCCCAATCCCAGTGTGCTATTACTTCTGTTATTTCCAGGACAAGCTTGGTACAGACAGCCGTGCTCCGTATGTTTGCGCTGTCTTCTCCATTTGGGGAAGTCCCTGATTTTCTTACTTCCTTGCTCAACCATCAAGGAGATTCATTAGCTAGCCAGACTGGTTCCAGAGTAGGAAACCAGTTGCTTTAAGCCACAGGTGGCATTTTTCCTCCCGACGTTGTGATAACCTGGAAAGTGGCTCTGGAGAGAATAATGCAAATGCAATCATAGACGTTTCTCAAGCCAATATTAAGTGGGCACCCATTATTCCTGGATTATATAGTTTGTTTTGGGGCGTTCTCCTGGCGATGCCTGGACTAGTCCCTGCAGTTTTCTTGCCAAGGATTTTCAGAAGTGGTTTGCCCTTGCCTCCTTCTTCCTGGGGCTGAGGGAGAGGGACTGGCCCAAGGTCACCCAGCTGGCTTTGTGCCTTGTGGGACTTCAACTCACGGTCTCCTGGTTTCTAGCCTGGTGCCTTAACCACTACACCAAACTGGTTCTCTTGGATTGTATATAGACCCTCAGTCTAATCTAGTGGAACTGTTTTGAATGAGGTGGTGAAGTTGAGTCTAAAGGAGTCTCAGAGGATATTAGCATGCCCCTCCTGAACTAAGATAGACCCGCGGATGATAGTAGTAGGCCTATTATATCTGAGGTTTAAACATCCAGACGGCCACCAGATGGCCACAAAAAGTTAGCCTTTTCTATATCTCTTTGCCGCCATCTAGTGGATCTCCCAATTATTGCAACCCAGATGGGGTAGCCCTAAAAACAGGTTAAAAGAGCAGGACCTGAAACAAAAAATGTAAAGCCAGCTGGGTCCTTGGGCAGTGCCATCATGTTCCTTCCCAGTTAAGTCAATTAACACTCCTTAGACCAGGGCTTTCCAAAGTTTTCCCGCGGCAACACACCAACTGCCGTTGGTGTGTTGCCGCGGGAAAACCCGGAAGTGCCGCCGTTGCGGCAGCGCGCAAAAACCCGGAAGCGCTGCTGCCGCTTTTGCTTTTTGCGCGCTGCCGTTGGTGTGTCGCCGCGGGAAAACCCGGAAGTGCTGATGATGATCAGCGCTTCCGGGTTGTGTGGCGACACACCAGACTGTGTGTGGCGACACACTTTTGTGAACAAAAGTGTGGAAAGCTCCACAGTTTGGAAAGCTCTGCCTTAGACAATCAAATGTGAGCTTAATGCAGAGTAATAATCTTTCACCTCGGAGGAGGATTTTGCTTATTGTGCCCTCTAGTGGTCAAGGAAAACCTCGCAGAAGCCAAGCAAAAGTATTTGAACGGATGATTCTGCTAGAGCTCATTCTGTATTAGAGACAGAAAAGACTGGAGGATAGTTTGTGCCAACATATTCTTTTGTAGTTGCAATGTTGAGCCTCATCTGACTTTACTTGGCAAAATCCTGACCTGGTATCTCAAGAACGTGGAGTATGCATATTTGTAATTAAATTTGCCCTATCAAAAGAAGAGTACTGTAGAATCAGTAATCTATCTATGAGATTCATATGAAATGTTGGTCTTGCTGAGAGTGGATTTGTGGGATCTTTTCACAATAAACTTTGCAGTGGCATTGACAGTAGTATGTCTACAAGGGATAAAAATCCCTTGTCCCATGTCTACAAGGGAAAAAAATGGCCAAAAATCCATTAAAAAGACATCTGAAAATGGACGAATGCTTTTGGAAGTTGTGTACCTACAAACAACAGTAACCAGTAAACCAAAACATAAGAAACAGTTTACATCAGGGACATGAATGTTTAAAAAACTGCCTTAGGGAAATTCGTATAAAAATGATGCTAGAGAAATGTGTGTAAAGAAAAGGGTCTTGAGTCATTCACACAAAGAGTTATGTACATGGAGAAGATTGCACAAAAGCTACATAGGTTGGGTGAAGTTGCAACCATAAATGGTCTGGTTGCAATTTTTTTCTAGGGATTTGTTTCAAAACAGAATATGGATACTGCCCTAGTTGTGTAAACAAGAAATAGACCAGATTTTTTTTACTGATTTGCATATTCTTAGTCTCTTTGCAATTTGTCTACCCTAATCTGGATAACTGGTCTATCAAAGATGGCAACTTGCTCTCTGAATAAGATCTTCTGGTAAAACTTTGGTTTTTTTTTGTTGGAAAAATAGGACATTTTCAGAATACCTCCAGGAGGCCTGCTCTACAAGCGGAACTCAGGAATGCAGATCTGCTTGCATGTTCTGTTTGCAGACCCAACTTTTGGAAAACAGGCTGTGCCAGAATTCATGTAAAAACTAGATGAGTTTGATGAAAAGATGACAAGCCAGTCTTAATGTGTGTGGATGGGTCAGAGAGTTGGAGGCAACAAATAATCCTTTCTAGGCTACCATCCAGGGTTTTTATTTTATTTTGTTTTATTAAATTTACAGTATATGGCCTTTGACTCCCAAAAACTCCCCTAAGGAAGACACAACATTGGATGAACCAGACCTCCTCCATTCACTTCTATCCAGATGCAGCCTAGCCATTGTTGAAGCAATGTGGCTTTTTATCATTTAACTCCTCTGCTAACCTAAAGTTCTATCTAGGACCCGCTGGAGCATTCTGCATGTGGAAAGCTTTGGTTTACTTAAAACATCTGGGAGAAACAAGACACCTCAGCTTAGGCTGGGTTTCTGTGTCCAGAGGAATTGCCTTCTAGATCAGCCACTTTGATGCAACAGTGAAGTTGATCCTACCTGAAGGCTATGCCTTTCTCAGAAATTAAAACTACAGCTCCATTTAGAGGGAAATTCTGAATGACTAGTTAAATCAGCTTTGGTTGTATTAAGTCTCAAGATAATATAGGTCAACATGTGCTCCAGGGTGTCTGCCCCCATCAAACCAAAACACTTAGACTTAGTTGGTTGCTTTGAAGGTTCTAGAGAACCTCAGGCTGATGAAACAACAGTGCGCTTGTATGCCTGCTCTAACAACTTGATGGTACTTTCTGTACCATTAATCTTGGGTAATAGGACATCAGAGTTCAGTTCTGGAAAGCCTGGGAAATGACTAGTACATCCATGTTTTGCGTGACATGGCAGACCGCTTCAAACATTCCACCCAAATTCCAGTAGGAACACATTAACTAGATGTTTATACGACAATTGACGTGAGCATCTTTAAAATAAAGATAGGATATCTGGTTGAACCTGCTTTTCTCTCCAACCAGGGGGGAATGCAAATAATTTAATTCCAGATGGAGGATAAGAAGAAGCTAGGTGTCACTACTCAAACTATATAAATGGATGACACAAACCAATAGTGGGATCCACAGAACCTATCTGCAGGTGAGAGGACAGATGAGTGAAGGTACAATGGAAGAGGGACATCATTGTTCCATTGGGTGGGATTGCCATGTTTCTAGATGGGTTGAGTGATGCTACTATTCTGGCAACAAGTTGGAAGTCATGCTTGACCACAATGGAGCAGGCCAAGAGCAAGCTATAACAAGCTTCAACGAGCCTAATGCTTTCCTCCTCTCAAGTTGCATCGTCTTGAGAAGGAGTTTGGAAGCTCCTAGTTTTACTTTGCATCGTTTGTCATGTTATCTGGCTAACTACGGCCAATGCTAACTTTGGTTTCTTGGCATGTCCAATGAAACAGATTTCTTTGAATGCACCATTGGTTTACTTGAACCAAATCCAGGATGAAGATGAAATGCTGAAGAGTTGCTAATGTTGCTAATGTAAATGAAAGCAAAATTGCTAACTCTTCCTTAAGGCCACAGGAGGGGAAAGGAGAGGAGGGGAGAGAAGAGGGAGCCCTAGAGCCCCAAGCTAGCTGTGATTCCTGCTCACCATGCTAACTCAAAGTGTACAACTTCCATTAGTTCATAAGGAGCACCATGCTTTGCATGTCATGTTAAAGGTTGCATTACTATATTAAATTGTATATGGCCAGGATTCAAGAAGGGCCCAATTATGGGGGAGATGGTGCCTGAATCTCTATAAGATCAAAACACCTATTTTGTTTCTTAAACACCCTTTGAAAAGGTCTGCTGAAGGATGCAAAAAGGGTGCTTGTGGTTTGTATAAAGTACATGGCCTTTGCCCCTGTGCTAAACTGTGGTTTAGCATGATATCTTAATGTGCCCATTATTCTGATTCACAATACAAAGCCAGTGTGGTGTAAAAGATAGTGTAATGAATGTGTAATATGGAGGCAAAGATTCAAATCCTTCTTAGCTGGGATGGTGATGAGTAGTCTTTACAAGTTGTTTGTTTAAAGGCTATATTCTTACAAGGAGTATGAAATAAATATAGCTTCTTCTGTTCCTTCAATATGCTACATCAGTCTGTAGCTTGAATCATGTCAACTGGATTTCTATTTTCTCAGTGGAAACGTTTCGCTCCTTATCCAAGGAGCTTCTTCAGTCTGAGCAAAGTTGGTAAGGGGGTAAGGGAATCCTAAATATGTTTCTAGGTAGCTGTGTGACCTTACACCTGGGGCTAGGTCATGATTATATTGAGATGTTATTTTAAGTCCTTTTATCATCTAAAGGATGCTCAGACTGAAGAAGCTCCTTGGATAAGGAGCGAAACGTTTCCACTGAGAAAATAGAAATCCAGTTGACATGATTCAAGCTACAGACAATTCCACCTGGATGACTGAGAACCTTCATAGACATATGCTACATCAGTGTTTCTCAGCCTCAGCAACTTTAAGATGAGTGGACTTCAACTCCCAGAATTCCCCAGCCAGCTGGCTGGGGAATTCTGGGAGTTGGAGTCCACTCATCTTAAAGTTGCTGAGGTTGAGAAACACTGTGCTACATACATACAAGTAAGATGCTCAGCTTAAGATAAAGGTGTGTTTTCCAGGTCTGGTTTAAAAATAAAGAGCCATACAAAGGGAGAGATGGTGCCTTAAAATTATCCATCACTTGGGATGGAACTTGCTGGGATGGCCAAGTTGACATCTTTGATCATAGAAAAGACATTAACTAATTTTAATGCTGACTGGAAACCCCTTATAGAGTTTTTGCATGAAACAGAAAAAAAATGATCTTATGATATATGGTTTGATGATTAAAAGAAATAGATTATAGAAAAAATGAAAGTCATGCTGTAACCATAGAATAAGAGGTTAATTTACACTTATACTTATAACTGCTGTAAAAAAAACCCTGGAAGTTATTTCTTTATTGGCTTTATCTTTTCTTTCTTTTCTTTCCTTTATTCTAAATATTAGTTTTTGTTAGTTTTTATCTTTCATTGTAAAATCTTAATAAAGTTATTAAAAAATTATCCATCACTTGGGCAGGATTTTGAGTAACAGGCACTCAATATTGCTCTATAATCTGTACAGCACGCCGCAATATCTCTTCTAATTTTTCTTAGATTTTTTAGAATTTTAAGTGTTTTTTCTTTTACAGTATTCTAATCAGATGTGAATCTTCTGTTTTGTTTGCTGGTCTAAATTGATTTGATTTGATAATATAAGTTAGCATAACTTTACATTCTCGTTGTGTTATACAAATTCTAGTATTACTTATGCCCTTTTATAGCTATTTGCTCTAGTTATTTATAGTATATAGATTATTCATTGTAAAATTAATTGTAATTTTATAGGATTTTTTTTTGACCTGTACTCTGTAATTTTACATTAATAATTTTATCTTTATCTTATTTTATGCTATCAATATGACTTTTTATTTTTATTTCTATTTTAGCATAATTGTTATGTTACTAGTTGTATGCTGGTCTATGACCGAAATAAAAATTGATTGATTGAGTAACGGGCACTCAGATGTCACCTGATCCCCCTTTCCTGTTATGGTGAGAACTGTGGTATTTCTATTTAAATGACAGTTGTTATTTCAAAATGGGCATTTATGTCTATAAATCAGTATAGGAAAATATACAAATCTATGCCTTCTATTATTATTATTATTATTATTATTATTATTATTATTATTATTATTATTATTATGCATGCCTTCTTCTTCTCCTTTCTCATAAGGTTGCTTTATGACCATTGTGATAATCTGGTTAATTTTTAAGGAGTCACAGGCCTGTTTTGCTTTCCTGTGGTGATACCAGTAGATTCTTCTAAAGGAAGTTCTCAAGAACATTTTAGAAGATAGCAGCAATGGAACTATGACAGATACTCACCTGCTTCAAGCTTGTTCTCATTTTGGACATTACATCCAAGAATCCTTTATCTGAAGGCTTTCTCTTTCTTCTTTTTGAGCAGCTATGGGGAGGATAAAAGACTTCCTCCTCTGCCTCTGGGTCGGCAGCTCAGCCTTCTGGGGTGAGTAGTAACACAAACGTTTTAAAAATGCCTTTGTTTTTAAAGAACTGGATGGGAAAAGAAACGGTTCCTTGTTCCACCTGTGGAAATACCCCTGAATCCTAATCATTGAGAAAGAGGTTGCCAAGTTCCTCTTTTTCTAGGGTGATGGACCAGTAAGGGAGAGATGGCCAATGGGTGTCCTTTGCTTTTGAAACATCAACAAAGGGCTCGGTTAGTGCAAAGGCTTAGGAAGAAGAAGGGATCCAAAGTCACTAATTGGGGGAAGTAGAATCTGGTTACCTATGGCACCATCTTTCTCATATTGCTTCTGCCCAGCCAATAAGATCTAGATGAGTTGGTACGCTCCAGGTCCCTTTGTAAATCAGTGGCATCTTGTGGAACCTAGGAGATGCACCTTCTTGGTAGCTGCATCTGCCCTGTGGAAGAGCATTCCTCGCGAGGACCACATAGTCCCCTATTCGAGGAGATGGGCGGGGACAAATTAAATAAATAAATAAATATAAATAAATAAATAAATAAATAAATAAATAAATAGTGACAACCCTGTTGGGCTTTCATAAAGCCATCAAAAGCTGGCTCTTCTGACAGGCACTGGGGTAGAGTGTAATGACTGGCCATCAGGGGAAGGTGGTGGTTGGCTGGGAATAAATGGATTACTTACCCTTCCCTGATGTGCACCATGTATTCTACTGCTAATTTTGTCCTTTTTACCTTTTATTTGATGTTTTAATCCAATTTTGTAGGCTGCCTAAAGTCACTTCATGCCTGAGGCAGCATACAAGTCAATATATAAAAATATTAAGTCTATTCAGTGGAGTAGAGGTCTCTAAACTGTATGAGGTGTTGACTGTACCACTCACAAAGTTAGGTAGCTGCCTCAGATAGCAAATCTGGATTCTATTCAAGCAGAGCAAATTGTTGTGAATAAAGTTTTTATTATTTTTTTAAAACAAAGATAAAAAACTACAAAGAACACTAGAAACAAAAAAAAAACACTAAAAGTGTAAAAACACAAAAGAAAAGGCTTTTAGAAAGTTACATACATACAGGTGACCTTCAGCTTTCAACAGCAAGAATATACAGCAATTCCCATAAACAAACCCTTCCTCTATATCAAACCATAATCACATTATTTCTATAAATCCCTCCATTAACACATATACAAATCTCTAATACGTATTGTGTAGACAGAAGTATATAGAATAGTAGTAGAAAGAAAAAAAAATAAACGGATTGTTTTTTAAGAGGAAGGGAAGTTTGAAGTAGAAATTTTATGTAAGGGGAAGGAGCAATTGTATTGTATAAGCAGAGCAAATGGTTAATTATTTAATTTGTCAGCACTGAATGCTAACTGCCAATGATAGAGAAAAGTCTCTTCTCTTCCCTTCCCTTCCCTCCCATGTCAAAGGAAGCTGGTTATGGGTGCTATACACCTTGATTTGGGTGGGTACGTTGGACTAATGAGCTGCTTTACATTGCAAACAAATGAAAAAGGGCTCAGTCTATTTGCCTTTCATAAAATGGAAATATGTGACAGTTAAAATTGCCCCCTTTCTGAGGGGCATTGAGGCTACAACTCCCATCTGTCCTAACCATCATGGCCAGGAGGAAAAAAAAAAAAGAAAACCTGGCAGGACCTAGATTAGAGAAACCAGCTTTAAAAATATAGATGCTTTGTGACATCTCTATACTTCCCTGGGATGCCTGCAGAAAAATATTGTATTAGGATTAGTCACAGGTGCAAGGTCACACAGCCACCCTAGAAACATATTTAAGGATTCCCTTACAAACTTTGCTCAGACTGAAGAAGCTTCTTGGATAAGGAGCGAAACGTTTCCACTGAGAAAATAGAAATCCAGTTGACATGATTCAAGCTACAGACATTGTATTAGGATGTTCTTCTGTGGGAACAGTGTCTTCCCATAGACCAGTATTTTTCAACCTTGGCCACTTTAAGATGTGTGAACTTCAACTTCCAGAATACCGGGGAATTCTGGGAGTTAAAAGTCCACACTTCTTAAAGTGGCCAAGGTTAAAAAACACTGCCATAGACATTCAGGAAGAATGCCAGAGTCATAACCGAGGCTTCAAAAAGGCTTAAAGAAAGACTATCCACAATCATTTTATGAAAGCGAAACATTGCTACCCTCTTCAGCTAAAACTCTCCCATCTTTGTCCTAATTTCTAGGGTTTATTTCTATCTTTCTCTCAGCCCCTGAGCTCAGGAATAGCCATAATTCAGTTCAGGACCTGGGGATACATAATGAAATGACATTGCCTTGGTTCATTTGAATCCTAGATGAGGGTAATAAATAATGAGGGATGAGGGAACAGTTCCTCGTTCTCCCTTTTGAACAGAAGTTGAGGGGGATTTGAAGCTGCAACTGAAACAGAAGTTGGATTTTGAGCAGATTCAGTGTAACCATCCCCCCTCCCCGATATTTTTTTATTCTCTTTTCTTCTTCCCCTAATAGCGACCTGCCTAAGTCAGAGCATAGGAGAAGAATTTATTACCTCTTACCTGCAAAATTTGGGGAAACAGGGCCGTTTTGAGCTTCAAATTACCGGTCTCTTTGACTACACCGCTGTCACGGTTGCTGTCCCGTGCAACGTCTGCGTGAAGCAATTTGAGAAGAAAATCACTGTGCATAAAGGAGAGGTGGAGTTCGTCATCCTCCCACCCGCTGTCGAAGTCACAGGTAGCACAGTGTTCTCCAGTGTGGTCCGCATCTTTGCAGACAAAGCAATATCAGTGGTATCCTTGAGCTCAAAGCCTCTGAGCACTGAAATTGCTCTACTCTACCCCGTGAGCAGCTTAGGAACTGAGTATTATATTGTGGTTCCAACTGGAGGCCCTACTGGGGCTTTCCCAGAGTTTGCTGTCTTATCCTACGACGGGCCTAATCAGGTAGACATCTATCTGAAGGACCAGGTGGTTTTCAATGGGAAAACATACCTTGCTGGAAGTAAACTTACTGTGCCATTGCAGGCTTTTCAAGGACTCCAGTTGCAAGGATCAGGGAAGCTGTCTGGCACCAAGATTGTCGCCCAGAAGCCAGTGGCAGTCCTATCTGGTCATGTCTGTACCTGGAAATACACCAAATGTAACCATGTCTTTGAGCAGCTCCTGCCAGTGTCCAGATGGGGGAAGACATTTATGATCCCACCATTGCCTTGGCAGACCAAGAAGGACATACTGTTCGTTTCAGCATCCCAAGACACAGCCATGACATACCAGATAGGTGCACAAAAGCAGGCAGTAAAACTGAAGGAGGGGCAAATCCTGAAAATTAATCTCTTGCCTAAAACTCCAATACTTCTGTTAAGTGACGTGCCTGTGCAAGTATTTTTCTATAGCACAGGCGCTACGTACCAGACCTTTCCATACGACACCTTCTGGATGGGGATTCCAGATACAAACACATACAGCCAAGTGTACAGTGTGGTTGGGCAGACCGACTTTCAGAACTTTGCCTTTTTGGTGGTGAAGACTTCAGAGATTAATGGCCTCATAGTGGACGGCCAGCCCCTACCTAAGTTGGAATGGAATCAGATTCCTGGCACAGATTTCTCTTGGGCCTTTTATCAGTTGCTGCTGGCACTTTCGCCCTATAGGGTAGAACATCCCAATTCACCATTTGGCCTCTTCAGTGTGGGCGTTGCAAGAATGGACAGCTATGGGTCTGCTGGCGCTAGTTTGGAAGGTGAGTAGAATATTCTATGACTTATACCCAAGTTGGGGGGAATGAGAAGATATTTATTTATTTATTTATTTATTTATTTATTTATTTATTTATTTATTTTTCAATTTCTATTATCGCCCCATCTCCCCTGAAGGGTAAGACGCCAGGCTTGTCGATCGGAAGATCGCAAGTTCGGAGGTTCGAATCCCTAGCCCTGCGTGACGGAGTGAGCTCCCGCACTCGCCCCAGCTCTTGCCAACCTAGCAATTCAAAAGCACACAAATGCAAGTAGATGAATAGGTACCACTTCGGTGGGATGGTAACAGCGTTCCACGTGTGTCATGCGGCCACATGACCGCGGAAGCGTCTTCGGACAACGCTGGCTCTTCGGCTAACAAACGGAGATGAGCACCGGCCCCTAGAGTCGGACACGACTGCACAAATGTGCAGGGGGAACCTTTCCCTGCACATAATTCATAATGGGTGGCAAATACAGAGAATAGCTTCTCTTTAACTTTAGTTTCCTAATATCATATTTTCTTTTCTTTAAAACTTTTAGTTTCCTACTATTATCTTTTATTTAAGATGCCAGGCTTGTTGATCGGAAGATCGCAAGTTCAGAGGTTCAAATCCCTAGCCCTGCGTGACGGAGTGAGCTCCCGCACTCGCCCCAGCTCTTGCCAACCTAGCAATTCGAAAGCATGCAAATGCAAGTAGATGAATAGGTACCACTTCGGTGGGATGGTAACAGCGTTCCACGTGTGTCATGCGGCCACATGACCGCGGAAGCGTCTTCGGACAACGCTGGCTCTTCGGCTAACAAACGGAGATGAGCACCGGCCCCTAGAGTCGGACATGACTGCACAAATGTGCGGGGGGAACCTTTACCTTTATTGTTTCTTCCGAGTTTTTTAATGAAATGCCAAAGGGCACTGTGGTAAGACCAGTGCTGATTTCAGGAATTTGGGTATGGGATTGGATAAGTGGGGCTTGGGATCCCTCTGAATAGCATCACAGCTACCAGTTCAGTTGCCCTTTCCTTTCCAACGTCATTGCGGGTGGGGAAAGCAAGGGAGTGGAGGGCACTGTTCCTCCATGACATTAGTCTTGCATTGTCTTCCCCTGATGTCTAACAAAATGCCAAAATCTCAAAACAGTACAGGAGTACAATAGCTGTCCACTGTTCACGTCTCCCTTCAAATGTCACTGAGTGGCATTTAAGATTAAGAACATGCAGTATATTGCCACAATGACTAGCAGCCATTGAAAATCTTTTCTCGTTATTGGTGTAATCCTCCTTTAAAGCCTTCTACATATGGCTGTCACCAAGCCTAGTGACTGCACTTTCTCCTCTTCAAACATGCACAATGTCCTAATCTTCCACCATTCAACTTCATGGGTTGATTCCATGTTCCACTATTATGAGAGAGGGCCTTTCCCCCTCTGTTCACTTATTTTCCTTGAATTACTTCTGTGACGCATGAACAGGGCAAACCGGTAGTTAGATGTAGCTAGGAGAAACATCTGGCCTGACATCAGAACATGGCACCTAGGGGTAATTGTTGGGGACTCAGTGACTGAGTTTGTGTATCCTATTTAAGACCTAATGATGGCACTTATATACAGTAGCATGGTAAATTTGTTTGGCTTTAACTTTGGTGAGTTATTCTGGTGCCTTAGTATGCTCTGTGAACCCCATCTATTTGGATAGTTTATGGTTCAATGTATTGTGAGAACTAGAGAACGGGTATACTTTAATAAACAAGCTAGGTGTTTACAAAGCCCAGTTTGTAGTTAATGCCTACTCTGGGTTCCCAAGGTTGGACTTTTGAGCTTTCTAAATTGCCATTACGATAGTATCAGCCTGAGGCACTGTGGTGAATTAAAATAGCACCCAAAACAATGTGGTTTTGACCTAAGCACTACCACTATCATAGTCAGGTGAGGATGTGTGTAGGGGGAAGGAAGGAGGAAGCTCATCAATGAGATGCATGTTCCCAGACTCTCTGAAACCTGAAGCCAGGTTTGAACACTGCTGAAAATAGTATGACGTTTTGCATTGAATCTGATTCCTCCATAAACATAGGACTAATAATTAAAATTGTATATTCCATCCTAAGGTGCACTCAGCTGCAGCCAAGTCGTCTGCCAAAAAGGCCTTGAGTGCAAGATAATCAACGGTCAACTGCAGTGTGTGCCAACTTTGAATGCTACCTGCTGGGCATGGGGTGACCCTCACTACCATACATTTGATCAGCTTCAGTATGATTTCCAAGGGACTTGCACCTATACAATTGCCAAGACATGCGGTGATAACTTTGGGCTGCCATCTTTCCACATCTTTGCCAAGAATGGAAACAGGGGGAGTAAACGTGTCTCCTATGTTGGGATGGTGACCGTTGAGGTCTATGGATACACTATCACAATAAGCAGATCGGAAAATGGTTTCGTGAAGGTAGGAGAGGATTCGGAATTGATCCGACTGTCATGAAGAATTGATTCCTGATATCATTTAGATGGTCTTACTCCACCTGTACAAATTTGTAAAATGATTGGAGTGGCGCTCTGGGGGCAATGCCATATTTGTGGAGTCCTTGGTGCTCTCTGAGCCTTGTTGTTTCCTCCGTATTAGTTTGACGGTCTCTCATTTTTCCTTGCCTCCCTGTGCAACCCCCTCGGCCAGGAGTAGGGAAAATATCTCAGCAATCACTTCCTTTCCAGATGAGAATCCTTCTTACAATTACAATTGCTTCTGCTGATCGCTGAAATGCTGTAACCCTTATAACTGTCCTTTCTCACGATGCAGGTAAATGGCATTCGGGCGCACCTACCCATCTACCTAAATGGGGGGGCTCTACAGATCTTGCAAAGCGGCGATTCTGCCTTAGTGGTCACCAATTTTCAGCTCCGGGTATCTTATGACTGGAATCACCACCTGCGCATCACCGTCAGCAGTGCTTATTATGGAGGTCTCTGTGGCCTTTGTGGGAACTATAATAAGGATCCTGGAGATGACTTCCAAACACCCGCAGGAACGATGGCACCAGATGCCACTGCCTTTGGCAAGAGTTGGAAGGTGGATGTTGGTGACGGAGACTCATGCTGGGATGATTGCCATGGGCCTTGTGTGCCTTGCCAGGCTGACCAGGCCCAAAAATACCAGTCTGAGCAATATTGTGCTCTAATAATCAAGGCTTCGGATGGCCCCTTCACTCCTTGCCATTCTAAAGTGAACCCCAAGTTCTACTTTGACGGTTGTGTTTATGATGTTTGCGCCAATCAAGGTCACAAACAATCTCTATGTGATGCCCTGGCGTCCTATGCAGATGCCTGCCAGAAAGAGGGGGTTCAGATTGGTGAATGGAGAAAATTGGCTGGATGCTGTAAGTATACAAGGAATTAAATAAGGTGGGAATGCTGTCCCTTACCCCCACCCCATGTAAAATGACTTAGAGCTGGATGCAGAGGGAGCAATTCAAAGGCACAATGTAAAATATTACCTGGAGGCTATTTGTAGCGGTCAATCACAGACCAATGAGGATTCAGGAGCTAATTTTGTAAACTGCTGGCTGCAAGCTCCTCCATTATCATGAAAAGAATCTCACCCCAAAAGCTATTAGAAAGAAACTAAGAAAATCTCCACCCAAATGTATTGCGGATAAAATGGTTATAAATGGGAAATAGTTCAGTTGTTGAAATCCTTGTAACCCCGTCGCTTTCATCTCAATAAATCTTGTTAAAGAAGTCTCCACGACAATCTTGAACAGAAATAATTACTTTCTATTTGAAGCAGCTTCCAAAGACACTCTGTATGTCTTAATTCTCCATTGGATTCCAATCTATTCCTAAAAGTCAATCAGCCAGCATTTCATGTTTATAATCATGCTCAGCTCTCATGAGGCATCTCTTCCTGTTATTTCCTCCTTTAGTTCTTTTCTCTAAAGAATATTTGCACTTTTTCAAATTTGAGGGCATCCTCAGGCCGGGGGACACCTCTTTATACATAAAGACCCATACTTGCAGATTTAGATTTCTATTAGTATCAACATGGGTACAAAAACTTTGTGAAACCAAGGGTCTCAGGTCGTATTGTACAGTTACCAAGAGATGAGTATGGGTGTGATTAGGAAGAAAATAGCCAAAGCACAAAGTCAGTGTGTTCTGAATAAATGTTATTTCTTAAAATCCAGCCATTTTTAAAAATATCAGTTCCTCCATCTATACCTCTCCTACTCTACCCAGTTTTAAGTACACATTTAATTTACTAAAAATTGGTAAACAGCTGAAAACGGGCTTAAAGGTAAAGGTTCCCCCTGCACATTTGTGCAGTCGTGTCCGACTCCAGGGGCCGGTGCTCATCTCCGTTTGTTAGCCGAAGAGCCAGCGTTGTCCGAAGACGCTTCCACAGTCATGTGGCTGGCATGATGCACGCGGAACGATGTTACCTACCCACCGAAGTGGTACCTATTTATCTACTTGCATTTGCATGCTTTCAAATTGCTAGGTTGGCAAGAGCTGGGGCAAGTGTGGGAGATCACTCCGTCAGGCGGGACTAGGGATTCGAACCTCCGAACTTGCAACCTTCCGATCGACAAGCCTGGCATCTTACCCGCTGAGCCACCATGCCCCACCGGGCATGAAAACTACGCCCCACCGGGCATGAAAACGGGCTTAGGGGCTATATAAAAACCATAGTGAGAATTTTATGCAGCTCCCTGGCCACATGGCATATACCGATCATTCAGATCAGGAACACTCAATGTTTTTCATGCAGGCTGAGGTTCACTTTTAACCTTTGAGTTGGGGTCTACACTCCATGGAAGGCAAATTCTAAACTGGAGTGAATGCAATTAAATTAGAATGAATTAATGATCACTTCCCCTTCTGTCACATTAAAAACTATGATTTGGCAACGACTTTTGAAAGGAGCCCTGGAAATGGAATTAAGTCTTCAGATGGCCAGATGCCACCCTGGTGGCCTCAAATTGTGCATCCTTTGTAGGGATGATGCTTTGTTTTACATTGTGACCTTCTGGTCTCCAGAGAAGCTTGTGAAATTCTAGATAAGCTTGTGAAACAAATGCTCTTGCTAACAGGCCGGATGGTACACTTGCTTGAAGTGGGTTGGCACCTGGTGGGGCAAAAATATGGAACCCCCAAATCAATATAAATGGTTCAATCGACAATTGATTGATATATTTAGCTATATTCACACACATAAAATGTGATACATTTTCAAAGAGCTGAAGTCAGAGCTAACATGAAGTGGCTTCCCAAATTCATCAGCCCTTTTGCAGCTGGCCGTTTGGGAGTGCGTTATGTCTAATCATGGGGAATGAGGATTAATTTGATTTTTAAATGGTTTCAACAGGTGAGGATCTTATCACAGTAATGTGCTCTCTTGACAGCAGCCACTTATCAATCTGGGATAAATATAGTCTTGTCACTGGGTATTAGCACATCTCTAAAGATGTCTCTAAAGATGTACCTAAAGAGACGCCATCTAGCAATCCCTATTATTGCTTCTTCAATTGCTCAGGAAGGAAGAAAATATTTACAACTTTCTTTCTTTTCTTCACACAGTTCTGGAGTGTCCTCCCAACAGTGAGTACAAGCTATGTGGAACAGCTTGCCCAGCCACCTGCCTGGATGACCAAACTCAGAAGCAAATCTTCTGCCCAGCGGTGTGCATAGAAGGTTGTCAGTGCTCGCCCGGTTATGTGCTGAGCCAGGGGAAATGCATTCCCAAGAGCAGTTGTGGATGTCTGCATGAAGGCTACCTCTTTGCCCCCAATGAGGGTTTCTGGGCTGATTATACTTGCACGAAGCGGTGTGTGTGCAATCCAGCCACGAACCAGGTTCAGTGCACCCAACAGGCTTGCAAATCCACAGAAAAATGCCATGTTCTAAAAGGTGTGAGGGATTGCTACCCTGTTGACTATGGTACCTGCACTGCACATGGAGATCCCCACTATATTTCCTTCGACAAGTATACATTTGATTTCCAAGGGCCCTGTGCCTATGTCCTCACTGAGGTGTGCGATAAACCCATGGACCTGAACTGGTTTGGTGTCTATGTCCAGAATGAGTATCGGGGAAACCGTGCTGTGACCTGGACCCGGAGTGTACAAGTCAACGTCTATGGTATTGAGATCATAATCAGTAGGCAATATCCTGGGAAAATCTTGGTAAGTTTGAGTAGTATCTGGTTATTATAATCTTTACCCCTCTCTGATGCTCTCTGCACAAGATGAGTCCTACAAAAGACTGATGCTGCATGAGGTTTATATCAGGCCTCTAAAACAGACCCAACTTGCCATTTCTATCTTTCAGTCAAACCAATATAACAACCTGTAGTGGATGCCATACAAGGCTACCCAGTTGTTAATGAGCTACTGGCTTTCACTGGACACAAATAATCCAGGTCTGCTGGAGGCAAGCAACATTTTGGCCTTGAGGACCATATAAATTGCCACATTGGGGGACCTACAGATAGTGGGGCACATTCATATGTACCATTACAAATGCACACCTCTATAGAAGCATTTCATGCTCGTACATCTACACACCCCATCCCTCTTCCGGACAGTAACTCATTTCTGATTTCTTGCTGCAATATAGCATCTGTAACACAACTGATTGGGTGATCATCTTCTGATAGGACTCCAGCTGGTTGCTGTTCTCCTATTAATAATATTAGGATGTCATCATTATTTTATCTGTAGGCCAGCTGATCATACATATCATTTGAGTATTTAAAAAATGGGGAAGAGTTTCTCGTAGGACCCCAAGATGGACACTTTGCTTCTAAGCTACAGGTTGTCCTCCTGTTAGTGGGTATCATAAGGCTCTGGCTGCAAGGAGATTCCAGATCTTTTCTTTGAAGGCTCCGTCACCAGGCATCAGAGGCAACATATGCACATTAATGCACATAGATGCACATAAAGAAATTACTAAAAAAATTCCAGTCCTGTGATCTCACCAAGTCTCTGCCCCAACCATTGCCTCCTTCAGCTACTGTAGAAAAAAATGTCAAAAATGGTATGATCTCTGGTCAAAAAATGTTCCCTATTTCTGTTGTTGGTCTTGGTTCAGGTGTGCAGACCTTGAGAAGGAGAGTAGAGATGGGAGGTAGCCTTGTGCATGATTTTTTTTATACCATTGCTCCTTTTCATTTGCTTAACATAAGCATCCTATTCTTCCTTCATAGGTTGGGGGGGTGTTGACCTTCATGCCCTATAATTCTGATGGAAGAAGAGTCAAGATATATCGGAAAGGCCCAAGTGCTCTGATTGAAACTGACTTCGGCCTCATGGTTAGCTTTAATTGGGACCACCATGTAACGGTGACTGTACCTGGCACATATAGAGATACCCTCTGTGGCCTATGTGGGAACTTCAACAATAAACCTGCAGATGATGCTCTTGTGCCCGGGGGTATCCTTCTTCCCCAAATCCCTGTGTTTGGCGCTAAAGGCACAAAAGTGTTTGATCCAAGCTGCAAAGAGGTCCTAGATCCCAAATGCCCAGGGGTTGAAGTCTTAGCAGCACAGCAGCGGGCCTCAGGCCGGGACTGTGGTCTCATTGTAGCCAGGAATGGGCCTTTCAGGGAATGCCATGGCCATGTTGATCAAGAAGCTGCCTTCCAGGATTGCATTTATGACTACTGCTTCCTCAAGGGACGCTACACCTTTGTCTGTGCAGGAATTGCCAGCTATGCATCTGCCTGCCAAGCTGCTGGCATCACGATATATGCCTGGAGATCTTCAACCTTTTGCCGTGAGTGCGCTGTGATCGAAAGTGGGGTTTTGTGGGGGAGTTGGGGAAGACAAGTCCATTTCTAGTAGGATTGGGGAAACTGACCACAGAGGAAGGAGTCAATGTAGATAAGAGAACAGATGTCAAAGATGCTGAATGCTTAGCTTTCAAGATCAAATGATCATGCACTTCACCCATCTGAAGATGGCAATTGTACTGGCGTAGGAGCACAGAGGATAGCTTCTCTTTCTAGATGCAAGGGTGAGGCCATTACTTTCCATGCCACAGCCTCACTGTAGGAAGTATGATTTCTATGAAGAATGAACTTCACACCAGGCAGGTACTTTCCACACAGCCCCCTTGCTGATAGCTTGATCAATATCTCTGTAACCCAGTTAGGCTGGGACAACTCAAGGTGCCTGACTCCTCATTCCTTACGTTTGTTATTTAATTTCCATCAAACAAGCCTTTCGATTTATGTGCTTATGGTGGTTTGCAGCTGAACAAGTATTACTGGATCAAATCTTACCCCATTCGTGTTGAGGAATTACCCTACTGATGGTTGTTGTGGGTTTTCCGGGCTGTGTGGCCGTGTTCTGGCAGTTTTGGTTCCTAACGTTTCGCCAGTAGCTGTGGCTGGCATCTTCAGAGGACAGGAGCACAGTTAGAGGATTCTCTCTGTGCCCAAGTGGAGGGTGTGTGTTCCTGCTGGTGTTTATAGCTGCTGAGATGGTGTGTGTCTTCTGTGGGTCATTTACAAGAGATTAGGAGAGGGTTTATTGTGGTGATTAGGGGGTGTGGTGCTGTTGTGTGTGGGATTAGCACATATATTGTGTGAGTTGTTTGTATCTTTCTGTGGTTGAGTAGAGTTCGTTGACCTTTTGCAAGCTGTGTTTTTCAGGACTGGCAGCCAGGTTTTGCTGATCTTTAGGCTTTCTTCTTTTTTATTGAAACTGTGTTGGTGTTTATGTATTTCAATGGCTTCCCTGTATAGTCTAACATAGTGGCTGTTGGTGTTGTCCAGTATTTCTGTGTTTTCAAATAAGATTTGGTGACCAGTTTGTTTGAGAGCATGTTCAGCTATTGCTATTAATTACCCTACTGCCTGTGAAAAGAGTTTCTTTCTCAGGAAGTAAAATACTTTCTGTGAACAATTGCAAGGAGGGAAGGAGAGGTCACCTCACTGTGGCAGAAAGGGTGGCTCTATCTTTTAGTTCACTTGCTTGCTATGCATGGAGGCTCATCTCCATGGTATAGCACTGTCTGGCCAGGTGATCATTCCTCAAAGAAACCGCAACACACAGCAGAGCCCTAAATTACTTGTGAGTGCAGTAGCATTTTTTTTTAAAGTTAAAACCCAGAAAGGTGGACTTTTCTGCACTGTCAACCTCTCTGATAGAGAATTTTGAAAGGAATTCTCACTCCCCGCAACATTTCTGTTCACTCTCCTTTTGACTTGTTCCGTTATATTCTTGGAGAGAAAATACGTAAAAGGAGGAAGGACACAACCATAAAATATAAATCACAAGCCTGCTTGTGCCAAGTAAATACATAAAAAAAAGACTTTGACAATTAATTGGTTTGTTTTTATAGAAATAATGATAATTAAGGTTTAATTAAGAGTAGAGATTAAGATAGTTTAATAAGTACCTATATCTGTGTTGGAGAAGGTCGGAAGTCACTTTCTTAATTTTCTTGCTATTCTTGCACTTTTTTATGTTTTTCTTTCTCTTCAATTCTGCATTCTAACTTTTCTGTATTTTGTATTTTAACTTTTCTTTGAAACTTTAATAAAGTTCTTAGAAAAAAAATAGAGGAGAATATATATAGCTCAGGGTTGAACTGTGGAGTCCTTAGTGCTCTCTGAGCTTGGTTTGCTTGCTTGCAGACGTTTCATTACCCAACTAGGTAACTTCATCAATGCACTAGTCAAAAAAGTTTTTAAAAGTTCCAACTGTATTTTTGCTCCATTTTCTTTTTAAGCTGCAAGGAATGAGTTTTACTCCCATGCACGATTACCTCTGATGCATGTGTAGCTCATCTGTTCTGTTTTCATTTTCAGCTGCACCTTGTCCTGCCAATAGTCACTATGAAGTTTGTGCTAAGGAATGTGACCAGGCGTGTAGCAGCCTTTATGTCCCAGTTCCTTGCCCCACCAAATGTCACGAGGACTGTGTCTGCAATGAGGGCTTTGTTCGGAGTAGCGATGTATGTGTACCAATAGCAAAGTGTGGCTGTCTCTATCAGGGACGTTACTATCCAGCCTCAGAAGTTTTCTATCCAACTTGCCAGGAACGTTGCATCTGCCAGGCTGGTGGGAACGTGGTGTGTGAAGTGGTCCCTTGTGGCCCCAATGAAGAATGCAAACTATTGGATGGATACCAGAAATGCTACCCAATTGGAAACGCCACCTGCTCTCTTGTCGGAGATCTCTACCTTTCTTTTGATGGGCTGCCCATTGACTTCCAGGGTACCTGCTCGTATATCCTAACCAAGTTGCACACAAAGAATGTGAATTTGGAACCTTTTACTGTAGTGGTACACAATGAGGCCTGGGGGAATGGAAACATTGCAGTGCCCAAGTTGGTCTCGGTGGAGGTCTTTGAGTTTGCACTTTCTCTGATACAAAACAAGTGGGGATATGTCCAGGTGAGTTTCTTAATCCTGTTCTCTGGATGTGCGTGTGGAGTAGTGATGGTGGTGGCTTCCACTCCCTGCTGGGGAAAATCGATCCCCGTGAAGAATAATAAAATATTAGCTGTAATTAATTAAGTAGGTGACTTATGGAGTAAGTGTCCAGTGTCCTACTCCGTGTGAATGAACGGTCTCCAAATGTAGCAGGGCTGATTCCCCACATTTTGAAGTTAAGTAATACATGATGAGGTGGGGCGTGGTGGCTCAGCGGGTAAGACGCCAGGCTTGTTGATTGGAAGATCGCAAGTTCAGAGGTTCGAATCCCTAGCCCCGCCTGACGGAGTGAGCTCCCGCACTAGCCCCAGCTCTTGCCAACCTAGCAATTCGACAGCATGCAAATGCAAGTAGATTAATAGGTACCACTTCGGTGGGTAGGTAACAGCGTTCCGCGTGTGTCATGCCGGCCACATGACCGTGGAAGCGTCTTCGGACAACGCTGGCTCTTTGGCTAACAAACGGAGATGACCACCGGCCCCTAGAGTCGGACACGACAGCACAAATGTGCGGGGGGTACCTTTACCTTTACCTTTAATACATGATGGTCTCAGCCACTGGCAGCACTAGTTGATCACTGCTGATCTTGAAAGCCAAGCAGGGTTGGGCTTGGCTAGTACTTGGATGGAGGGACTCCCTGAAAATTTGATGGCTGTTAGCTTAACTGGGAAGTTACAAAGCATTGTGGAAGGTGGCAATGGCAAACCGCTTCCATAATGCTGCCAAGAAAATTGCATGGGTGCCATCAGCAGGAGTCAAGCTTGGATTGAGGATAACGTTGTCTTACTAGAACAGAGCTTTCCAAACTTTTCATGTTGGTGACACACTTTTTAGACATGCATCCTTTCACGACACACTCTTACAGCAGGGCATCCTTTTGCGACACACTCTTACAGCAGGGCACAAGGCAGGCACTAGGACCTGCACAGAATCACAGCAGGTTTGGAGGCAGCAAGGCACAAGGCAGGCACTAGGACCTGCACGGAATCACAGCAGGTTTGGAGGCAGCAAGGCACAAGGCAGGCACTAGGACCTGCGCAGAATCACAGCAGGTTTGGAGGCAGCGAGGCACAAGGCAGGCACTAGGACCTGCGCGGAATCGCAGCAGGTTTGGGGGCAGCCAGGCACAAGGCAGGCACTAGGACCTGCGCGGAATCGCAGCAGGTTTGGGGGCAGCCAGGCACAAGGCAGGCACTAGGACCTGCGCGGAATCGCAGAAGGTTTGGGGGCAGCCAGGCACAAGGCAGGCACTAGGACCTGCGCGGAATCCTGGCAGGGCTTGGAGGCAGCAGCAGCCACGACACACCCAGACACTGCAGCTGACACACTAACGTGTCCTGACACACAGTTTGGAAAGTTCTGTACTAGAAGATGGTCCTGTTCCTGTAACACACTCTATTGAGTCAGTTATGAGGGTGTTAGTGCGCCATGTGAACATAAACATGGAATCAGTTAACTGAGTCCACTAACCTCCAAGGCAGAGCTTTCCAAACTGTATGTCACAACACAAAAGTGTGTCGCCTGCGGGGCCCAGATGTGTCGCGTCAAAACCCGGAAGCGCTGATGGTGCTTCCGGGTTTTCCCGCAGCGACACACCAACGGCGGCGCTCAAAAATCCGAAAGCGCCGCAGCCACGGTGGCGCGCAAAAACCAAAAGCGGCAGCAGCGCTTCCAGGTTTTTGCGCACTGCCGCAATGGCGGCGCTTCCGGGTTTTCCCGCGGCGACACACCAACGGCGGTTGGTGTGTCGCTGCGGGAAAACTTTGGAAAGCCCTGCTCCAGGGGATCAGATTTAGTCCTGAAGAAATCCAGTCATGCATGGGATTAAACCCCCTCCCTCTAGTCAAGCATGTCCTGGGAACTGCTTCATTTTAGATCAACCAACTCCTTACCTCTCCCAAAACTGGAGCAAAATCATCACTAGGCCTTCCATTTCTAGAACTGTTTCCATTTTCACATCCCCTGGGTCAAGGGAAATGAAAGAAAATCCACAACTGTATCACAGTTGACTTTTCTTAATTTGTTTCACTCCATCTTGGGGGACGGAATTAAAGAGAAGTGGCTGGGAAGATTAAAAATAGTTGCTGCAACAGAAACATACTAACCATTGACAGGCAAACAGTAGAAAAAGATGGCTAATCAAGAGTGCTTTCGGACACGGGCTTTGTTGTACAACCAGTCAATTTCACAGGGATCCCAGATGAGGATATTTTCCACTAATAATTCCCCTCTTATTTCCCCACCACGTTTGTCTTTTCTTCTTACTGGGGAACAAAAAAAAAAAAAAAAGAACCGAAAATTCAGAATAGCTATGCTATCTTTTGACTGGCAGCATTAGGCCCTATCTACCTGGAAACACCAGGAGATAAAAAAAGGGGGGCGGGGGGGAAATGCCCCCCTTTCTGAAAACCCCAGTGATGATCTTTATTATTTCATGGCTGGACCTCAGAGGTGGATACACAGATGGGGGTGAGACGTTCACTAACTGAAGAGAGTAAGGAAAGTGACCTTGTCGGAGATATGAAGGAACTGTTTCCAGGGCAAAAGGGGCTGAAATATTTTTTAAGTCCAAAACAATGAAGTAATTCATTCAGAATTCAGAATTCCATATTCTGAATATATGAATATGTATATTTGAATATTCATATGAATTGAATATGAATATATGAATATTCCAGATTCCAGATTCAGAAGCAGCTCAGGCAGATGGCTCCCTAATTCACTGAACTATAAGGAGGAGGAGGAGGAGACACAGAACAATCGGACTTGCAAGGTTCTGTTATGGTAGCCAATCTCCATAAAAGTAGTTTTAGCCTCCTGGTGGAGTTGATTTCCTGGTCTGGTCTACCAGACACTAATTATTGAGAGAGGTTAGTTACCTAGCAAAGTCCTAAATCCCCAGTGTGTTCAACCAGTCACCCTATTCAACTGAACACTTGTCAAAAATGTTGATGGTTCTCCAAATTGAGATCAAACCATTGTTTTAAATAAATGAGAGTTCCTTGTTTGTTATCCATGGTGTACATTGTTTGGAACCGAAATCTGCCTCTTTTTAAAAACATTTCCTAGAGTTTTGAAGGTACTGGGAAGACTTTCAGTGATGTACCCATCTCCTTCTTCTTCTTCCCTTGTCTGATACAGCTTTTCACCAAGGTATATTCTTTATTCTGACAGATAAATGAAGTATTCCATCGCCTCCCTGTGAATCTTTTGGATGGGCATCTCCGAATCTATCAACATGGCTTTTACCAGAGGATCGAGACTTCCTTTGGTTTAATTCTGACCTACGATCTCTTTTACCATGTGAGAGTCACTGTCCCCAGCACCTACCAGGGTCAGCTGGGTGGCTTATGTGGAAACTACAACAGACAGCAAAAAGATGATCTTCAGCTGCCAGATGGCACAGTGGTCTCAGATGTGGCTGTGTTTGCTGCTGCCTGGAAAATCCTGACCCCTGGCATCCCCTGTACTGATGGGTGCTCTGGGATCAGCTGCCCAATTTGCAAGGAGGAGAAGAAAGAGGTTTTTAAACAACGCACCTTCTGTGGGATCCTCACAGCCTCTGGTGGGCCTTTCAGTTCATGCCATGTTGTTGTGGACTCCGCTGCCTATCTAAACCATTGCATCCTTGATTTGTGCATTGGTGGTGGGGACAAACAAATCTTGTGTCGTAGCATCCAGAGCTATGTGGCAGCCTGCCAAGGAGCCAAGGTCAACCTCCAGCCTTGGAGGAGCCCAGATGTCTGCCGTGAGTAGCAATCGAGAAACGTTACTAATTGGGACACCCAGATCGAAACAGGTGTATGTCCCTGATATAAAGAATAGGGGTGTGGGAATGAGCTAGCGTCCTGTGATTCAGTTCCGAAAGTTGACGCAAAATTAGAGTCAGTGCCATGTGAAGAGTTGACCTGGTCAAAGTACATGCCCACATGGATAAAAGTCCACCAAATCTCCAAAGGTACCTACAGTAATTTTGTTTGACACATTGAATTGGTCAGAAGACTCATTGTGAAGATTCCGTTCAAATGATGATTTGACCACATGGCCTATAAATAGAATCTTTGATGCTTCACACAGCCTTAATTAAGAACCCTGAAGAGAGAGAGAGAGAGAGAGAGAGAGAGAGAGAGAGAGAGAGAGAGAGAGAGAAGCAGATAATTGGAAGGCAGTCACATTTACCACTCCTTTCCCTTCACTTGGTTATGGCCCAAGCAGGTTCACTGCTCTGGCCACTATCACACATTGCTCTCCCAAATAGGGAAGATTACAGTCTACTACCTCTACAATAACCATTGGGTAAATGTAGTGAAGGCAGAGGAGGAAACTACCTTGGGGCCTGCAGGCACGGGGCCCTCCTACCAGGAACCTCATCCTGTCCACTCCTTGCCCCATGCCTTCAATGAACCTGATTGAACTGGGTAGCCCTACGATATCTGGACTGCAAGCATCCAGGTGACCACTAGATGGCAGCAAAGAGAGTTTTCTCTGTCTCTTGGCTGGCATGTCATAGTGGTCATCTTTTTCTCAAGACACGGTAGCCTAAGTGTGTGGCCCAGGAGTTGTTGTTATGGAACAGTGGCAAGGAAGGAGAGAATGAAGGAAGAAACATGGCCATTGCTATCACCTCCTCTTCCCCAGCCAGCCTCTACCTCAGCAGAAGCAGAGGCACTGGAAATGGAGCCCTGGGAAGCCCTTTGGCCCCAGAAATCCAAGCTGGTTGCTCTTTTCCTCATTTAGTTCTCATTCTCCTTCCTGCTTGAAAAGGAAGAGGGGGAGAAATAATAGGCATACAATATTTCAGCTGCAAAATACTGGGTGACCACTAGATGTTTGCAAGAAAATGCAGACAATGCTAACTGTTGCCACCTACTGGTTGTTGCAGCCCAGATATGGCATGTCCTTTCTCTCACCTGCTTTCAATGGCTGCAGCTGTGGGGCAGCTTGGTACCTGGGATTTCTCATCACTGGGGAAAATATGTGAGAGTCTCCTTGGGGCCCAGAGAGCAATACTTACATCACTGGCTATATCATCTCCCTAGCTGATTAGTTCTCCTTGCCTTTTCTCCTGCAGCTCTGACCTGTCCAGCCAATAGCCACTACACCATCTGTTCTAATATCTGTGAAGTCACCTGTGCTGGGCTTACGGGTCACCTTGAGTGCCCAGAGACCTGCGTTGAAGGTTGTCAGTGTGATGATGGCTTCTTCTCAGATGGCATCAAATGCACCTCCTTGGATGAGTGTGGCTGCTTTGAACACAACACGTACTTCCCGGTATGTTGAAAAAGGAGGCAGTACTGGAGCTGAGTTTGCTTCTCTAGTTGGCCTGCTAATCTAAAATCACATCCTTATTAGCCATTTAATCTGGCGTTATCACTTTCTTAACCCACTTTTCAGGGGGAACCAAGACCACATCATTACTAACTTGATGCAGGCCTTGGGTCTTTTTTTGAGTCAGATTTTTGGAGGTTCCCCCCCTCCAAAAAAAAAAAAAACATTTGATGCAATGGTAACCTATCTTTGGCAGACTGTTACAGTTCTTGTAATGAGAAGCTAATTTCATTTGGTAACTACTTATAATAGCTTCCTGTCTGTTAAGTCCAGCTCAATCTTATTGGAGAGTTACTGTACTCCTTAATTATTTATTTTTTAAAAATTTATTTATTTATTTTTACCCTGCCTTTATTTTTTTTATAAATAACTCAAGGCGGCGAACATACCTCATACTCCTTCCTCCTCCTATTTTCCCCATAACAACAACCCTGTGAGGTGAGTTGGGCTGAGAGAGAGGGACTGGCCCAAGGTCACCCAGCCGGCTTTCATGCCTAAGGCGGGACTAGAACTCTCAGTCTCCTGGTTTGTCATTGGCTCCTTCCTAGAGCTGAGAGAAAGGGACTGGCCCAAGGTCACCCAGCCGGCTTTCCTGCCTAAGGCGGGACTAGAACTCTCAGTCTCCTGGTTTCTAGCCTGTTGCCTTAACCACTAGACCAAACTGGCTCTAGTTCCTGTTGCCTGTAGAGTGTTTAATTAATCTCCTGATATTATCACTCCCTGTGTGATGGTCATACAGATAAATTAAGCCAAGAGCTGGCAAGTTGCACCATGTTACAAGATGGTACACAAGAACCTCACAGCAAAAGCAAACCATTCAAGGTGTCTTCAGGGGATTATTGACATTTTATGAATGACTTCATTGTGAATTAATGCAATGGAAGGAAAAACTCAGTATGATAACATTTCACAAAAGCACTGGAAGGCCAAGAGACAAGTGGTCTCTGATTGCTTAGATCCAATCCCTCTATGAATTCTTAATATTCATCTCAGCTAACCTGGGATTCCATTCTTCTCCCTCAACCCAGTAAGGGATAATAGCTTCAAGGCAAAAAGCGTTTCCAGGAACCAATGAGGATCTCCTCCTCCAGGAACTTTCCACATATTTGTGAAGCAGCTTCTAAATAAGCTTTGGAGCAGCTTCTAAATATGCCTTGTTTCTTCCACAAAGCTGGTGGAAGAATTGCCAGAGGCACATGAACATGGCTCCTGAATGAGATTTGCCTTGCTGTAGATAACTTTCTCCTCATGTGATTGTTAACAAAAATATGGTTTGGGATCCTTTTCTCTTACCTGTGGTGGTTTTCCCTGACACCCAGCCTAATGAGCCGATCTTGCAAAACAATTGCAATGAGAAATGTATCTGCAGTCCAGCCGGAGGATTCTTCTGTGAAGATCATGCTTGCTTGGCCAGTGAAGCCTGTGTGGCGAATGATGGAATTATGCAGTGCCAGAACAAAGGTAATGGGTGATATCACCTTTCTGGTGAGCACTTCATGGATGGAGGATGGGCTTGAGAGGAACGAGTAGTTCAGCCATGCTAGAGAATGATCCTGTGTGTCTAGGCTAAAGCTGAATGCAATGTTGTGTGCAATGCATGTATTTCCATTTAAGTAGCTGCTATGGTCTAGGCACAAAGATTACTGCAGACGCTGACTGCAGCCAGGAAATCAGAAGACATCTACTTCTTGGGAGGAGAGCAATGACAAATCTTGATAAAATAGTTACGAGCAGAGACATCACACTGACAACAATGATCCACATAGTTAAAGCAATGGTATTCCCCATAGTAACGTATGGCTGCGAGAGCCGGACCATAAGGAAGGCTGAGCAAAGGAAGAGAGATGCTTTTGAACTGTGGTGTTGGAGGAAAATTCTGAGAGTGCCTTGGACTGCAAGAAGATCAAACCAGTCCATACTCCAGGAAATAAAGCCAGACTGCTCACTTGAGGGAATGATATTAAAGGCAAAACTGAAGTACTTTGGCCACATAATGAGAAGACAGGATACCCTGGAGAAGAAGTTGATGCTAGGAAAAGTGGAAGGCAAAAGGAAGAGGGGCCGACCAAGGGCAAGATGGATGGATGATATTCTGGAGGTGACGGACTCGACCGTGGGGGAGCTGGGGATGGTGACAGCCGACAGGAAGCTCTGGCGTGGGCTGGTCCATGAAGTCACGAAGAGTCGGAAGCGACTGAACGAATAAACAACAACAAAGCTGCTATGGGAGAGACTTTAATTCTTTCTATTTTCCCCTCAATAAAAAAGAATGCCTTTCTGAACATTTATATACCTGGGATGATTTTATACATAGGTCTAATACAGTGTTTCTCAACCTTGGCAACTCTAAGATGTGTGGACTTCCAACTCCCAGAATTCCCCAGCCAGCATTCCAACCCAGAGTTGGAAGTCCACACATCTTATAGTTGCCAAGGTTGAGAAACGCTGGTCTAATACAACATCCACTTAGTCTGTATTTGTCCAACATGCTTCACCAAGTCACTAACAAATGTAATGGCTATATTTGCTCAACATACTAAACTTGGTTAGTTTTAATCTTGGGTAGATATTTTCTGGCTTAACATGGGGTGTAAACCCTGGCTATTTGAACCCAAGGTAGTTTATGGTTCAATGTATTGTGCAACCCAGAAAATGGGTTACCTATGCAACCAGATTAAGTATGTTGTGTGAGTTCAACCATACTGTAATTCCAGCTGCAGGAATATAAATTTCAAGTCATATTGATCCTCTTCTAGACTTAGTTTCTACTTTCTGCAGCCTTCTATCTTTCCCTTTCAGATCCCTGCAAAGTTAAGACTTGCCGTCCCAAGGAGACATGCCAGATCAAGGATGGACAGGCTGTTTGTGTCCCGGACTACGTGGGAAACTGTTGGTGCTGGGGGGACCCACACTTTCATACCTTTGATGGCTACAACTACGACTTCCAAGGCACTTGTTCCTATGTGCTCTCTGAGTCAACAGGCAGTGATAAGAGCCTTGTACCCTTTTCAATGGTGACAAAGAATGAAAACCGAGGGGGTAAAACAGCTGTCTCCTATGTGCGAGATGTCCACATCCGTGTGTATGAGCTGGAGATAACCATCCGTAGAGGTGAAAATGGCAGAATCCGGGTAAGGGCAATTTTATCTATTGCTATGTTGAAAATTCACTCTGCATTTCCACCCCCCACCCCCCCCACCCCCAAGCTTTCTCAGTCAGTTGATGGGAGGAAAAAGCTTCCAACTTATTAACTATCATTCTGTTATGGAATGTGTCTCTAAAGGTGGGGTGTGTGTGATGTGGATTTTGGCGGTGCCACTGGTTCTCGGGAAGGAGGGAGCACATTCCAAGGAGGTGGAGGAGATAAGCGGACGCACAGTCCGGGGAGCAATGGTGGGAAAACGAAGAGGTTCAGGATAGCCCCGCCCTAGAGTCTCCCAGGTTATTTCCCCTTAGGTCAGTTAGAGTAGCTTTAGTCTGGCTAGATTCTGTCTGTACGGATGAGCAAATAAAGAACTGGAGTTTGAATGCACTGACTCTTCATTGTTCTTGGGCTGGGCCTGACACATTCTTAAGTGATACTTTTCACTTAATAACGGAATAGCTGAGGGCTGTATCTGAGTATTGTATCTTTCCTGCAGTCTGTCTTTCCTTACTTTGCTGATGGGAAATCCATAGGTGATACTTGTATATATCACTCAAATTGATCTCTCCCTCTCTTTTTGCTTCCTAAAAGCACACTTATCTGTGGATTTCTTTTCCAACCCCTCTGACACAGGTTAATGGCGTGACCTTCAACCTGCCAGTATCTCTTCTGGGAGACCAAATCCACATCTTCTCAAGTGGCAACTTAGCCAATGTGCAAACCGACTTTGGCCTACGGGTGACCTTTGACTGGAACTGGCGTGTAGAAGTCCACCTGCCTAGTAGCTATTATGGAAATACCGGCGGACTCTGTGGTAACTTCAATCAGCTGCCAGAGGATGACCAGAGAGGTCCAGATGGCCTTTTGTTGCCCAATGTGATCAGCTGGGCTACTGCCTGGGCAGTGCAGGATGGGGATCCACTTTGTTTCCATGAGTGCAGTGGAACATGTCCAATATGTGATCAGCAAAAGCTGGCAAAATACAAAACAGATGGACAGTGTGGGATAATCTCTATCTCAATTGGACCCTTCCAGGGTTGCCAAGCTGTTTTGGACCCTAACGTTTTCCTCGACAACTGTGCTTTGGATGTTTGTATGAATGGAGGAGACCATGGCATCCTGTGCCAAGCTGTGAACTCTTACGCTCAAGCCTGCCGTCAGCAAGGTCGCCACGTTGGTGACTGGAGAACTCCCATCAGTTGCCGTAAGTGCTGAACGTTTGGTCTTCGGTACAGTGTTCTAGCCTGACTTGTAATGTCCATACTAACGATAACTAAAACCAGTACAAAACTAACAAAAACAGAAGAAAAAAATAAAATAAAAACCTAATTAAATTAAATGGAGAGGATGAATAACATATTTAAGCAGAATTTACGCTACCTGTGGGAGGAACACCTGCTTAAGGAGGAGCAATTGGACTCCTTGCTTCCTGAAGCAGGACGTTCTAGGATTTAGGTGCACAGATGGGTATATATCAATGTAGGAGAGCAGAGAGAAATATAAGGATAACTGCCCCAAGTATGGAAGATGTACAGAAAAGGTTGTTGGAGTTTGGAGAATGGGAAAATCATAGTTCCTTAACAGGTTCCTCCTTCTTCCACAGCAATCCCTTGTCCTGAAAATAGCCACTATGTGGCCTGTGGAAGTCAGTGTCCAGCGACTTGTTCCTCCCGCAATGCACCCTTGTTTTGCTCAAAGGAATGTGTGGAAACCTGCCAGTGTAACGATGGCTACCTCCTTAGCACTGACAAATGTGTGCCCATAGAGAGCTGTGGTTGCTCTCATAATGGCTTCTACTACAAGCCAGGGGAAGAATTCTGGGACGAGGACTGTGTTTTGCACTGCAAGTGTGATGCCAACCTTGGTGTAGTGGTGTGCACCCCAGCTGCCTGCCAAACTGGGGAGCAATGCAGGGTGGTCAGTGGAGTCCGAGGATGCTATCCTAGCTTCTCTACCTGCACCTCTGCCGGAGACTATCGCTACACCACCTTTGATGGGCAAAGATATAAGTTTGAGGGCAGCTGCGTCTACCAGTTGGCTAAGGTCTGCCTTCCCAACCCTGCTCTCACACCATTTGACATCTCAGCTCAGAACAGCCCAGCCCCTGACGGCCGTGCTATTACATTAAAAGTGTATGGAATAAGCATTACTCTCCATGCTAATCAGGGTGACCAGGTGCAGGTAAGAACCCTTTACTCAACATGTTTAACCAGGTCAGTTTAAGATCTAACTGCTGCATTTGCATGGCATGCTAATCTAGTTTTGTTTTAACCTTGGATAGTGTTTTCTTTTTTTCTGGTTTATATAGTGTGTGAAACCAGACCATTTGGTTAATTTCCAGGTTTATATATTGTGCAGATCTAGAAAAATTTGTTAATTCAGTAACCAGATTGACTGTGTTGTGGAACACAGCTATGAATACTGTTTGTGTCTCTCATGGCTTTGAAAGAGAAGTCAAAGAAGTGAGTTCATGAGTTGCATCGTATTAGCACTGTAACCAGCCAAGGTGTATTCCACAAAGAGATAAACTGGAGAGTCAGTTTGGTGTTGTGGCTAAGATGCTGGGCTAGAAACCAGGCAACCATGAGTTCTAGACCTCCCTTAGGCATGAAAGCCAGCTAGGTGACCTTGGGCCAGTCCTCTCTCTCAGCCCTAGGAAGGAGCCAATGGCAAACCAGGAGACTGAGAGTTCTAGTCCCGCCATAGGCATGAAAGCCAGCTGGGTGACCTTGGGCCAGTCCTCTCTCTCAGCCCTAGGAAGGAGCCAATGGCAAACCAGGAGACTGAGAGTTCTAGTCCCGCCATAGGCATGAAAGCCAGCTGGGTGACCTTGGGCCAGTCCCTCCCTCTCAGCCCTAGGAAGGAGCCAATGGCAAACCAGGAGACTGAGAGTTCTAGTCCCGCCATAGGCATGAAAGCCAGCTGGGTGACCTTGGGCCAGTCCTCTCTCTCAGCCCTAGGAAGGAGCCAATGGCAAACCAGGAGACTGAGAGTTCTAGTCCCGCCATAGGCATGAAAGCCAGCTGGGTGACCTTGGGCCAGTCCTCTCTCTCAGCCCTAGGAAGGAGCCAATGGCAAACCAGGAGACTGAGAGTTCTAGTCCCGCCATAGGCATGAAAGCCAGCTGGGTGACCTTGGGCCAGTCCCTCTCTCTCAGCCCAACCCACCTCACCGGGGTGTTGTTGAGGGAAAAACAGGAGGTGGGAGCATTAGGTATGTAAGCCACCTTGAGTTGACAAAAATTAATGGCAGGATAAAAATATAATAAATAATTATTAAACAGAAAATTTACTGCCCTTGTAGGGTTTACAAATTTTACAGTAGGGACTTAATTAGTATTCTAATTTTTTGGCTTTAGACAGCATGGTTATGATATGGTTATATCACCAAGTAGGCACAGATGATATTTTTACTTTGGTTTGAGGGTGTTTTTTTTAAAATAACACAACAGTGGTCCGTTGATCCTCCCAGAATATTAACATGCTTATTTGGGGTCTTCATTCATTAAAAATGGGCCACATATTATGTTGCTGAAAATTACTATTTTATAGAATTGAATTTCAGTAATATGATCCTAATGGGCCCACTGTGGATTACAACACTTAATCTGAGGCACATGTGATCTTCAGGCGATTAGATATCTACCCTTGCTTAGTGGCAGAGTGTGTTTAAGGATTGTTTAGAAATACCGTATGTACATATTCAGTGTTCTGGCTCTGTAGCAAGAAATGCTGGATTTTTCAACCTGTTATTTACTCTGTGTTTCTTAGACTGCACTGCATACATTATTCTAATTATGTTCATTATGGGGAAAGCAGAAGACCCTAAAGGTCAAAATTCAAACACCTGTTTCTCCTGTCTATGAAGGTTCTCACCCACCAACACACTGAGACAGAGGCTTGTACACCCCAAAGATCAAACTCCAAAACACAAGAAAAGCAATGTAGTTTATGCAGTCCAGTGCAGTGAGGAGTGCTCTGAACTCTACATTGGAGAAACCAAGCAACTTTTGTACAGGAGGATGGCCCAACACAGGAGAAGTAACACCACAGGACCAGAGTCAGCAGTTTATCTTCGTTTAAAGGAAAAAGGACACTAATTTGAGGACATTAATGTTCACATTTTAGACAGAGAAGATAGGTGGTTTGAGAGAGGGGTCAAGGAATCCATTTATGCCAACTTGGAAAATCCTTCCTTGAATAGAGGTGGGGGCCTCAGGCACAATCTTTCTCCCATCTTTCTCCCGGCTCTGTCTTCTGTGCCTAGGAAGATTAAGACCATTTCACAAGCTTTTTATTTCGCAGCATAGTGATCTTAACGATCCTCCTTTAGATAATAAAAGGACTTAAAATAACATCTCAATATAACCATGACCCCAGGTGTAAGGTCACACAGCTACCTAGAAACATATTTAGGATTCCCTTACCAACTTTGCTCAGACTGAAGAAGCTCCTTGGATAAGGAGCGAAACGTTTCCACTGAGAAAATAGAAATCCAGTTGACATGATTCAAGCTACAGACCTGTTTCTCCTGCTTTCCTTTTTTTTTTTTTAAGTAATTTTATTATTAAAAGAAAAAAAAAACAAATAAACAAAGACATCAACAACATCAACAACATAAAAGTGAATAACAGAGTACATAACAAACTTAATAAACATACATTCAAAACTAAATAACCCTATATAACAAAATCCTTATAACAACACATCACGTGAAACAACTAATTTAAAACGACTTCCTGCTTCTTTCTTGAAGATAGCTTCTTACTTTTAGTTTTAATTTTTGCTATATTTCTATTCTATTCCTCTTTTTATTAATGTTTCTTTAATATATAAATATCTTAACTCTTATTTTATTTTAAACCTTTCATTTGTTCTTATATTCTAGTGCATATATTCTAATATATTCTTTTTATTATCTCTTCTAATATTTTTCCATTACAATAGTTTTATTTTATATTCTTTTTGCAGAAATTCTATAAATGGGTTCCATATAAGTTCATAATCTCCCAGATCTTTTTGTTTTATTAAAATTGTCAGTCTGTCCATCTGTGCTATTTCCATCGTATTGATTATCCATTCTTCTATTGAGGGGGTAGCTTCTTCTTTCCAGTGTTTTGCGAAAATAATCCTCGCCGCTGTAGTCAAATGGTATAATAGTTTTTTTCCTTTTTTTTTTTTCCTCCTGCTTTCCAATATATCTGCCTTTGTTCAGCTTGTGTTTCCAAGCATTTCTTTTTCTCAGCATCAAAAGAGCTGGGGATTTGGGGTTTTGTTTAGTTTCATGTGAAGAGGATCTAAATTAAATTCTCTGTTTTATTCAGGTGAATGGCAACATAGTAAAACTTCCTTTCAGCGACGAGGAGAAAATTCACGTTAATTCTGATGAGAGCCATTTTGCCATTGTGACGGATTTTGGCCTGCTGATCAAACTATGCAAGAGCACTCTCAACATTGAAACAACTGTGCCGTGGAACTTCGCAGGACATTTGTGCGGGCTGTGTGGAAATGCCAATGGAGACCCCAGTGACGATAAGATAGAAGAATATGGGAAAAACTGGTGGGTGGGCTGCTCTCCAGGCTGTTCCCCAGATTGTCCTCCCTGCACATCAGCTGAGCTAGAAAGCTATCAACAAGATGGGTACTGCGGGTTGTTGCGCCGGTTGGATGGGCCCTTCATCTCCTGCTACAGTGCCATCCCTGTTGCATCCTTCTTTGATGAGTGCATCAAAAAGACCTGTGAAGCTCAGAGACAGAGGGCTGTTTGGTGTGAAGTTATTGCCACTTATGTAGCAGCCTGTCAGGTCAAGAGTTTCCCTTTACAGAATTGGAGGACCCATACCTTCTGCCGTGAGTCTGAACTGCTGGAGGGTTTGGCTGAAAGGTGCAAGTTAAGAAGAGCAATTAGGCTAGAGCGCTTTGTGAAACTTCAATAGCTAGTGTAGCTGGTGTACTTCAGCTGTATTGGATTGTAGTTGCTATAAATCCTGATCATGGGGCCTAGCATTTATGATTATAGTCATGCCGAAGATTATTTTTGTGATATTTCTGTTCATCAGTGAATCACAAACCGAGTAGCTAAAGCTGCAGGTGATCTTCCTGTTCCTTAAACATATTTATGGGACTTACTGTATAATACAAAGGGGCGTGGTGGCTCAGCGGGTAAGACGCCAGGCTTGTCGATCGGAAGATCGCAACTTTGGAGGTTCGAATGAACCTCCCGCACTCGCCCCAGCTCTTGCCAACCTAGCAATTCGAAAGCATGCAAATGCAAGTAGATTAATAGGTATCACTTCAGTGGGTAGGTAACAGCGTTCTGCGTGCATCATGCGGCCACATGACCGTGGAAGTGTCTTCGGACAACGCTGGCTCTTCGGCTAACAAACGGAGATGACCACCGGCCCCTAGAGTCGGACACGACTGCACTTTACCTTTATTTATTTATTTATTTATTTATTTATTTATTTATTTATTTTTTGGATTTATCCCCGCCCATCTCTACCGTGGTAGACTCTAAAGGTAGACCTTTACCTTATAATACAAAACAATCTCATAGCAGCAATGAATATGATGATTAAATAATATTCTGCCAACATTAATCCCTCCCATAGTGCTCGATAGAGGAGTGTTCCCTATTTCTAATCTAACCACCTCATCTATGGTAGATGAAATGTTGATCCAGGAGCTGCATATGGCTGTAGCTTCCAGATTTCACATTTACTGTAATTCCCGGTCACAAAATGAATATTTCATTCACCCCAATGTCTTTCTATCTGTTGAGCACAATCCATTTATAATTTTGCTGTTGACATCAGTTGGAAGAACTTAGGTTCACCTAATAGGTTGCTCTTCTGCTGTGGACAGTGTTGTAGCTCAACCTTTCTGTGACTCTCCTTAATCACCTTCTTATTTCTCCTTAACTAGCTCAACCTTGCCCAGCTAACTCTCACTATGAACTTTGTGGAACCCGTTGTGCTGCTACCTGTGAAAACCCCCAGCTTCCACTTATGTGCAAGGCACCTTGTGGTGAAGGTTGCATCTGTGATCCTGGATTCATCTTGAGTGGGAACCACTGTGTACCTCTCAGGGAGTGTGTCTGTGAATTCGAGGGCATATACTATAAGAAGGGAGAGGAGTTTTTCTCCAACGCTTTCTGCCAGAAACGTTGCCGATGTATGGACGATGGAACGATTCAGTGTCATGACTTCTGCGGCAATGAGGATTCCTGCAAAGTGGTGAATGATGTCCCAGTTTGTTTCCCCAGAGAATCAGGCACCTGCTTTGCACTGGATGGTTGGAATTACGTCACCTTTGACGATGTGCATTACTCACTGTCAGCTTTTTGCTCATACATACTTGCTCAAAGTGACGAGCGACACAAGTTCTCCGTTGTCATCTCAGCTGGAAGCAGTGGCACTGAGAAAGTAGAGGCTCAGGCTTCTGGATACCATGTAGTCCTTCAGAGAGACAAGATCTGGGAAATTTTGGTGAGTCTCTTTCATGCCAAATATGCAGGCAAGGGTCCCCATCAACCTTGCTTGAAAAGTTGGGTTTTTGACTATGATCCGTTGGAGCAATTGCACATTTTTTTTCCTGATAGGATTTGTGTCTTATTAATTTGCAGATATTAAAACAGTGACAGAAATTGCATTGCAATGTAATAAAATGAAAGCATTTATATTTAAATTTATATCACCGCCCATCTCCCCCAACCGGGGGACTCTGGGCGGATTATTATTATTATTATTAGTAGTAGACATATGGGAAACCTCTGTGAATTATGGCTTTTCTTCACTGGGAAGTCCTGAGAAACAGCATACTTCCTTAAGAGTATACCATTCACAGTGTGCTATAAGGGGATCAATATTTAAATGGTATTAATTACATAAATAAGAGCCACTTTGGTGTAGTGGTGAAGGCACCCAGCTAGAAACTGGGAGACTGTGTGTTCTAGTCCTGCCTTAGGCGTGAAGCCAGCTGGGTGACTTTGGGCCAATCACCCTCTCTCAGGAAGAAATCAAGGTCAAACTACTTCTGAACATGTTGCCAAGAAAAGTGCATGGACTTGTCCAGGCAGTCGCCAGGAGTCAAGACTGACTCCAAGGCATGTGTGCGCACACACAAAGAAAATTACATGATCATGCTTAAACTTGGAGGGTTTGATGAAGGTATCCTTAATGTACTAGAGAAGTTAACATATAGGGAGCCAAGAACCTGTCATTTTCTTGTCAGCTGCAACTCTGTGAAGAGCAGAAACCAGCAATTTACGGTGGCAGACGTTGAGAGCTAGATGTTGTGGGAATTCTCTTTTGCTTACAAGTAACCCATTTCCTTTGGACCCGATTTACACATTGGCTTCATGAAGGGCTAGTGCATAACTAAGGGGTACATGACATTAAGTGGTTGAGCTTGCCCCCAAGACCATCATGTCCTTGGCTTTCCAAAAATATAGACTTACCACTAGGCAGAGTGTGGTGGCAGCCTCTGATTAGCTCTTCCAGGAAGCCCATGCAGAGGGAATGGATAAGGCGTGCTGATGAGATGTGGAGAACAAATCTCTGTATGACTCAAATTGCGGTGAGGAGTTGCAGACAATTCTGGGGAGATAGAATAGCAGTCTTCAAATACTCCACAGAAGAAAGAGTGGACTTATTCTCTTTTGCTCCAGAGGGCAGGACCAGAATCAGTGGGTTAGAACTTCAAGGAAGTAGGTTCAGGCTAGACATCAAGATGAACTTCCTGACAGAATGAGTCATCAACCACATCAAGTGCTGGGTCTTCCTTCACTAGAGTCCTTCCAGGAAAGGCTGGATGGTCGTGTGTCAGAGATGCGCTAGTGGATTCTGCACTGAGGAGGGGATTGATCTAGATGATCTCTAAGGTAACTTTTAACACTATATGTCTAGGAATGAGGAAGGAGTGATCCGTCTTCATCTCCAGCAACAGAATGACCTAGTCCAGACCTTTTTCATGGGATCACGAACATCTGCACCATTGGGGTTCCTGACCATGAGGAGGAACAAGCCTAACTAACCAGCAGGCTTTTACTGAATGGAGAATGGCACCTTCCTATTCTTGCACTAGACCTTCATGCAGCTAATGTGTGAACCTAACTTCTATATCTTTTTCTGACTGGGTGCATAACATACTGTAGATTAGCCGTATTGTCCTTTGCCTCAATGAGGTGCTTCTCATGGAGTCATTGAGTTCCATATTGTGGAGGAATGGAAGTTGTTGCATTTGCTTCAACAAGCTACTTCTGGGACTTCTTCTGGCTCCTGGCATGCTGGATGAGTCCTTGAAGCAATCTGGAGTGAAGTAACACACCAAGGCATCTCCCATTTTAGAAGTGTGTGTGTGTGTGGGGGGGGAGGCAGGGGAGATTGCACATGGTATCACAGAGCATCTTGAAATGGGTGCTTCTTGCAAACCTCCTTTCAAGCAAAGCACTCCACACTCCTTTCAGAACTTAGCACATCCATCTTGTAAACACAGATTTGATTGGCTTCCTCCTAAAGGAGCAAAGGATAGCTTGCCTACAGTATGTAAGTCATGTATCACAGCCTCACCCCATCAAGCTTTGCCTTTCCTTGATATTAGCTCTGGGACGTTGACATGAGTTTTAACGGAGCTAGTTCATCCATTCATCTGATATTCATTAAGAGGCAAATATGCAAATAGATACATTGGATCCAATTTTGTCTCTTCATCTCGTTGCACAGGTCAATGGAGAGCGTCTTCTTTTGCCAGCTAACTTTGGGGATGTCTCAGTGAGACAAGAGGGCAAAGTTGTGCTGCTTCGTACCAATTTTGGCCTGCGGGTCTATTATGACCTCAATGATTGGGTGGCAGTATCTTTACCTGGTACCTACCAGGGCCTCTTGAAGGGGCTCTGTGGCAACTTCAACAAGGACAAGAATGATGAATTCTTCTTGTCCAGTGGAAGGCCGGCCCAAGATTTGACTGAATTTGGAAGCTTTTGGAAAGTTGAAGGTGGCAGTTGCTTGGAAGGCTGTAGGGATAAATGCCATGTTTGTGACAAATATATGGAAGGAACGTTCCAAGCCAAGAACTACTGTGGGTTGATCCAAGCTGTTCCAGGTCCATTCAGTGGATGTCACGCTACCGTTAACCCAAATCACTTCTTCAATTACTGTGTGGCCAGGCTGTGCACTACTTCTGGGGCGTTAGAATCTCTCTGCCAAAGTCTTCAGGCCTATGCAACAGCTTGTCAAGTGGCTGGTACCACCATCGGGGAATGGAGAACATATACCTCTTGCCGTAAGTCAAAACAAAGGCTTTTCACACTGTGCTTACCCCTGATGTTTAACCAGATCTGCTAAAGACCCAAAGGCTTCATTTGCCCAGCATGATAAGCTTGTTACTTTCCAACTTTGTAAGATTTTTTAAAGGCTTAGCATGTTGTATGAACCCTGCACATTGATTAATGTATGATTTCATTTTGCATAAACCCAGAAAATGGGTTAATTCAGTAACCCGTTGAATATAGCCTTTGGCAGGTGTGGATGGAGATGGAGAGGTGGTTCCACCTTTTAAAACATGGTGATGTCATTGAATGGTTTCCAGGGATTTTAGGGATTAAAGAAGCTTTGTAAACCTTGCTAATGTTGTTTTCTGCTGTAAAGAGCCAGGACTTTTGGCAGTTTGTCTCTGAAATTTAGCAATGTGGTTTGAAAGGATGGGGGTGGCAGGAGTAATACAAAGGGGGTTTGAGGGCAATCTGTTGATCATGGGACCGAGAAATGGTCATCTTGCTGTAAGGGAATAGAACATGGACAAGAAACAAACCAGTATGCATGGTGTAACTTCTTTTTTTGGTGCCTTCAAGTCAGTCCTGGGGACTGCCTGGACTAGGCCCGGCAGTTTTCTTGGCAAGCTTTTTTAGAAGTGGTTTGCCATTACCTGCTTCCTGGGGCTGAGAGAGAGGGGATGGCCCAAGGTCACCCAGCTGGCTTCGTGGCTAAGGCGGGACTAGAAATCACGGTCCCTGGTTTCTAGCCTGGTGCCTTAGCACTCCACCAAACTGGCTCTCTATAACTAGCTCTGAGATTATGGGAAAAGCAGAGCTTGCAATGTTGGGAGTGGTTCTCCAGAAGCTTTTTGCTAATAGCTTCCAAATGGCGGCTTCCTTTCATACCAGAGGGAGCCTTCCTCTCAGGCTAATTTCCTTGGGGGAGAGAATGATCATAGTCATCCAAGCATAAAGAGATAACTTTACATGCCACAGCCCGAAACTTGGACACACAGGTACATACACACCTGCACTTTAAAATTCTTAAAATATGCATCGCAATCCAAATTGCTGTTTTAGGATTGCATTTCCAAAACAAAGGATGCTGTCTTCCCTAGACCACTGTGCTAGGTTCACACTTTTCACTGAGTAATAATACAGTTTTGGTTTTACATGCCATGTGTACCTTTCTCCTATGGCTGGAAAATTCAGCCACTGTGGCTTGTAAGTTATGGTTTATGGATGATTGTATGGCTTATTCAACAAACTAAAGTTAGCTACAGTATTGAACCCTGCCTTCATGTAGACTACTGAGTTGAATGATAGGGGAATGAGGCACAGATTGGGGACTACAGGGAAATGATCAGGCAGCTATTTAGGTGCATATACTCTAACTCAGGGGTCCCCAACCTGTGGGCCGCAGCCTGTTAGGAAGTGGGCCGCGGGGCTCCCTCCTGCAAACTCTGCCCCCCGGTGCGTGCGATTACCCCACCCCCGGTGCGCGCGATTGGCTCCCACCTGCAAACCCCGCCCCTGATGCACGTGATTGGTTCCCGCCTGCAAACCCCGCCCTCCCCCCCGGTCCGTGGGAAAATTTTCTTCCACGACCGGTCCCTGGTGCCAGAAAGGTTGGGGACCGCTGCTCTAACTGATATCTCCTAACTGGGATTCCTGAGGAAAATAAGGAATGAGGAGCCTATACAGTTGGATGATGACGATGTCAAGCAGAAGCAAATGAGGAGAAGTTAGCTGGAGAAACTCACTCCTCCTCATTTTTGGTTTCTGATCTGACCCACGTGCTCTCCATAGAAAAAGAGCTTAGGGTCCCCAGACGCTTCTAAGTAGCTTGCTCATACGATTGACCTCTGTTCCACAGCTGCTCTGAACTGCCTGCCTGGCACCCATTATGAGCTTTGTGCTCGGAACTGCAAGGGCACGTGTGCAGGGAATCTTTTGTGTGTGGATCCGTGCGTCGGGGGCTGTGTCTGCAATGTGGGAACAGGGGCGAACGGAGCAGCCTGTGTGAACACAGAACAGTGTGGATGCTGGCGTGATGGGAGGCTCACCCAGGTGAGGAGGTTTCTTAAATTTGGACTACCCTCTTCCCCAGAAATCAACTGCTGTTCTTAAATGGAGAGCTCCAGGGATGTGGTGGAAAAGGTTAAGATGGCAGCCATGATGGGGCAATTGAAGCTTTGCCTGTTTTTTATGTGGCCTCATCTAGACATTTTTGGTCATATCCTGTGGCCAACTCTGGCCAGGGATGTCTGGAGGGTGTAGTGAAAAAAGTCAAGATATAGGTAGTCCTCGACTTACGATCATTCATTTAGCGACCGTTCAAAGTTATGATGGCGCTAAAAAAGGTGACTTATGACTGTCGCAGTGTTCCCGAGGTCATGTGATCACGATCCAGGTGCTTGGCAACCGGCTCGCACTTATGACAGTTCCAGCATCCTGCAATCATGTGATCACCATTTGCAACCTTCCCAGCCAGCTTCTGACAAGCAAAGTCAATGGGGAAGCTGGCAGGAGGTCGCAAGTCGTGGTCACGTGATGTCTCGCTTAACGACCACAGCAAAAATGTCATAAAATTGAGTGCGGTCATGTGATGCCTCACCGACTGCACTGCTTAATGACAAATTTCCCGGTCCCTATTGTGGTCGTAAGTTGAGTACCTGTAGTGGCCGGCATGGTGTGATCAAAGGTCCTGTTTTTTATGTGTGACCCATCTTGACTTTTTTACCATTCCCCGCAGGCCCCTTAGTGGATTCCTTGCCCTTTGCTAATGCAGTTAAAATACAGAGCAATTTAAATATTTCTATGCCTGTGTTAAGAAAGGAAACTGTGTTTAATGAGTCCTCTGTCCATCGTGGCCTACTGATTGATTGGCAACCAACCTTCTCTTGCTATTAAGCATGCTTGAGCTAATTCAGATTTATTTATTTATTTTGATGGGGGGAAGGGCAAGGGGGTTTATTCCACTGTAGGCTTTCTCAACTCTGGATTCCTCCAAGCATGTAACAACCACGGTAGCCTCATTTTGGCTTGATTCCTGTCGTAACTCACCACCTGAATTTGCTATTTTAGGAAATGATACCACACTCTGCTGCTTATATTGCCCTTGGAGCAGTTTCATAGCAGAGCAATAAAAGAACTGAGCCACAAACGACTCCTATGAATGATGGTGGTGATCATGCTGTACAACAGCCAAAGTATATGGACTCCATAAATGGAATTCAGCCTCTTGTTCTGATTTCTAGGGTTGTCTTTCAGTCCTAAGCACATTTGTATCCCTCGTGCACAGAAAGAAAGCTACAGATGTGTGAATGGATGTGTGCATGCATGCACACACACACACACACATATACATTTTGCTTAAAATATAATGGAAAATTGTGTTCCCTTGATAGGAATTTCAGCGAAAAACTTTGGTGCTTTGCAGCCATCTGCATGTACAACAACAATGATTTTTCTGCATTTGCCCTTTTATCTTTTCTTTCCGTTTTCAGTCTCTTTCTAAATTGGCTGAACCCATAATTTTGAGTAATGCACAAAATAATAACACTCCCCCCCCCGACTGCCTCTAACTTTCTCTCTCTTTTATTAAATTACACATTGCAGATGGTGTTTGATGTTTGCAATTGTTTTCCTGTTAATGTCAGCCATGTGATTTGGTAACCTCTGGAACATATTGAACTTCACCCCTCTATTTATTTATTTATTTATTTATCTATTTATCTATTTATCGTTGTTCATAGTCTTATTCCTGTTTTGTGATGTTCTTTCTCGAGACGTAGAAAACAAAACCTAAGCAAAACCAATCCTTATTTAAATAATAAAAAAGATCATAAAACAAAACAACACAACACAACCCATGTGATAGCCATCTGCATGCATTCTCCTAGCTGCAGAATCTGAGACTCCAATTTCTAAGTATGGGATACTGTTTTCATGAGTTGTCTTCTTCTCTCTCTCCAGCCAGGAGAGAGCTATCTCTCTCCAGACTGCAGGGTGCGCTGCGCATGCAACGGCTCTGGCCAGCTGAGCTGTCTCCCCCACAGCTGTGGAACTGGCAAAGCCTGTGGACTGAGAAATGGGCTGCGCGGCTGCTTTCCCACCGAGGGCCGCTGCATCATGATACCAGGAGATCATTTCTCTTCCTTTGATGGCCTTTCTGGAGATATGTCTGCTCCCGGAGCCCAGCAGTTGGCGTCCCTTTGTGACATCCACTCTGACGATTGGTTCCGCCTGATAGTTAGAGTTACCTCGTGTCCGCCTGTCCAAAGGGCCACCCTGCATATCTTCTTCAGAAATTTATTTATTACTGTGAACGGCCAGAAAGAGGTTTGGGTAAGTGGAAACCAAACCAAGGTCAGAGGCTCTCTTAATTACCTATTAAAAGCACTTTTTTTCTTTCAGCCCTTCATGGGAACTCCTTAACCCTAGTTGTATAATCTAAGACATCATCACGGGTCTTTGTTTACCTGGGAACACAGCTGAGGTGTTCTCTACTGTGCAACTCAGACCCCCAATGCATTGTGGGGAAGGGGGGGGGAAGACATGGTTTGCTAACACAGAAAGCATGGCAGCCTTGGGGTTGGGTGACATGAGCCCTGACATTTGCCCATGGTCCTCGGAAGGCAAAATGGTAGGAAGGTGCAGCTCAATGCCTTGTTCTCTCTTTTCCCTAGAAAGAATTTAATGGAGGGAGTATCCTGGATGACTAGACAATGGTTGGTGGAAAAAAACTCGCCCTCTTGTCTCCTGATAGCTTGTGCCTGGTTTTGCCTACCATCATGGCAGCCATTTGTAGCTAGGCAAGCCCCTCCCTGTAGCAGCCATTTTGTGAGAATGGTGCAGCCTACGCTGAAAGTTCCGAATGTGCCCACTTAATTTCCAAAGAGTGGAAGCTCAGATCCAAGGGTCTTCACAATTGGGTTCCGAGTTACCTGTGGTTTTTCACTGTTTCCTCTACTGATTCAACTGGGTTGGATCTCGGTTTGAGAGGATGCTTTTAATTCTGTAAACCACCCGGAGTCACTGTGTGTGAGTTGGGCGGCCTTATAAATCTGTTAAATAAATAAATAAATAAATAAATGCGTAGTGGATAGAGAATTATGGCAGTTATGATCCAAAACCATCCGCATGGTTCCAAGTGGCCTGTTCCTGATCTGCAGATTAAATCGCATCGAGCTTGCATAGAGTTTTCATTCTTAACTCAAGCATTTGGAGCAAAATTTTGCACGGCTCGATATTTTCCCTTCATCTCCATCTAACTTCCCCGGTCTCTGTTCCTGTGTCCCAGGTGAATGGACTGCCGGTTGAAATCCCACTCCAAATCACCAACTCAGTGAAGTTTGACCTGACCGGTGATGTGATTGTCCTGCAGACACCTCAGGTTCAAATAACATTTGGCCCAAATAGAAGAGTATCTGTGTCCATCATCCCAGCTTTGGCTGGGAAGGTGTGCGGCGCTTGCGGAAACTTCAACTACACACCGGTGGACGACTTGAAGGGCCCAGGCGGAGTGGATGTCAGTACCGTTCCGGAGCTCCTCTTGTCTTGGACGGCCAGAGATTTTGCTCCACTGGTAAATGAGTTTTTGATTACTCTTCCCTACATATTCTTCCTGCCCTGTCTCCCGGGCTAATCTGCTAATAATAAGGCTTTACTCAAATTAAAACCGCAAGCTGAGCCATCAACTTTCTAAGAGAACCAATGACTTGAAACCACTCGAGGTGAGCAGATTTGGGGTGGGAGAAGAACATCCACTGACATTTCAGTGGCTTCTTATGACCTTGAAATAGAGTGGAGGAGTTTTCTGAGGTCCTTTTCTATTTAACATTTTTATGCCCTTGTGGCTTTTAGCTATTGCCTCCGATGGCTTCTCCAGCCCATCTCCAAAATGCTCTGGGAAATGAAGCTTTGATATAGCATCATTACCTGGTGGTATTTGGAAGAAGGGAATGAGGGGCTATTAATGTTTTAGAGACAGAGCTAAAGCTTTGGCTGCCGTCAGTGCAGGATAAGGGAGACTCCTGCATTTGGGAGCCATTTGTCACTCACCAGAACGTTCCCCTCTGAAATCGATACGACGTTTTATTCTGTTATAAATCATGAAACTGTAAATGGACCACAGTGGGGAGCTGGAAATACTGGAGTCTGGCCTCTTGGACAAATTTAACAGAGATCAGATTTATATATGTTCCCTTGCAGTGAAAAAGCTCTGGTGTGTACCTTAAGCTCTCCCAGCTGCTCCATCCATTTTAGTGGCAGCATCGGGGTTCCTGAGGGTTCCCCTTCCGTTGACATGAATGAGAAAATTTGCATGAATAAAGCTCTGGGTGGCATATGTGGGACTCTGCAGGGGGTAAGATCATTGCAGAAGGCAGGTGTCACAACTGAAAAAAGCATGCCTTCTGGTCCCCATCAGATGGCATTGTGTCAGGGAAGGAACTTGAAGCATGCCCACCCTATTGGAGTGTGTGGGGTAGGTACATATCAGTAGGGATATCTTCAAATAATCTGGTCCTGTGCAATGTATGGCTTTATAGGTGGTAAACAGACCTTGAATTGCACCTGGAAGCCTATAGGAAGCCATTGTAGCTTGCAAACTAGTGGTGTTACATGGGCATACCTAGGTGTGCCCTTCACTACCTGATTGATCTTTTGGATCAATTGTAGCTTCTGGGTGGTTTTCAAGAGCAGCCCCATGTAGTGTGTGTTGCAGTAGTCCAGCTGGGAGGAGACTAGAGCATACATGAAAGTGAGCAGGGCCTTCTGATCCAGGGCAAGGTACATCCAGCTCAAGACAAAGTTGTGCAAAGGCCCTCCTAGCTACAGCTTCACATGCTCTTCAAATATGTGTAGCTCAGGGTTGAAATGTTGGGATCTTGGTGTTTGTTGAGCTTAGTTTTCTTCTTGTAGACATTACATCACCAAACTAGGTATCATCATCAGAGCTTTGGCACAAAGGAGTGAGGGTTGCTGACTTCTTATGCATGGCGGCTCGTCCTATCAGTCTTGACCATATTTTTTGTAGTTTGTGTTCCTGTTTCTGATTGACCTACTTGGCTCAGTATCTTCCCTTATCACACACCTAGCAATCAACACAGAGATAAGGGATAACCCACATAATATATAGGAACAACTGAAGATGAAACAGTGCAGCTAACCAAGCCAGGTGTGCCAATCAAAAAGAACACCAAGATCCCAACAGTGATGTCTGTTTGATTGGGGAATTGGTACCCCAAGTTCTCTTATGCTGAGCAGTGTTGATCTCTAAAAACTCCTATTTGCTCTTGAGTTCATTGGTGGATGCCATTTCTCATACATCCTTTCTCTTATACTTTGTCTCTCTTTTATTTCTTAGTGTGCCTTGGGATAAGATTGAACAGGGTGATCTGATGCTGCCAATCTGATAGTGGATCGAAATCAAGAAGAAAGCCTCACCATCAAAGGAAAGTGATGTGGGAAACAGACCTTTTCAGAGATCTGAGTTTCCATAGGAATTGCTCAAATGAAGTTAAGCGATGTGGAATTTAAGTTAAAACTCTGTCGAAGTAGATTCTCCTAATTAAAAATTGATTCATTGTTTAAAATCATGTTTCTGTATTGGCAGTAGAAATGGAACTTAGTTAAACTCAAGGAACCTATGAGGACCCAGGATACCCTTTGCCATAATAATTTAGTTCAGGGTGATCCCGTAGAAGGGAGCAGAAGGTGGACAACAAGGCACAGGCTTGTGTTTTGAGAAGTATGAAAAGCTCATCTTATCATCATCATCATAGTTCTGCCGCCTTGCTTGGGGCCAAGGAAGAAGTAGTCACTCTTGGGGATGGCTAATACCTTAGAGAGCCCCTCTCCTACATTGGATTGAGTTAGATCTTTTTACTACTCTTGGATTTTAATCTTGTTTTATAACTTAGTATTTTTATATTGCATGTGTCTTTTATGTCTCTCGTTTGTTTATCTTGTTGTAAACCGCCCAGAGTCCCTCCGGTGGAGGGAGATGGGCGGTGATATAAGTTTGATTAATAAATAAATAATAAAAGGAATGCAAATTAGGGAGGACAGCAAAACTAGGGTGCCATTCTCAAGGTTAAGTCTGGCTAACTACCGCATTGCCCATATAGAATTGAGGGCTTTTCCTGTCTATGCACTTAATTATGCATGGCTGCCAATACACCTTTCCTATCTCCTATAAAATCCTTTCTCAATTTATTCTCCTTCTCACTATATCTCAGTCAGTTTGGCTGCCAGCCCAGTGACCACTACTGTTACAGGGCATTTTAATAAGGAACCTTTGCTTCAGATCTCCATCGTCTGGCTTGCTATTTTTTCCCATGGCAGCTAGATCTTGGTTTCACTTTCTTCTTTCACTTCTAACATGAGGCTTTGATTTTGATGAGAGAACGTAGTTTATTCAAATGGGTTATTGGGCTCTTTGAATGAAAGAGACAGGCGATGGATGTGAGGTTTGGATGAGAGAACATGCTTACGGAACCCTTCTGACTTAACTTTGGGACCGAATCAATGAAACAGCTACAGCTTTTAGCAAAGTTGTATGTGGATTTGTGTGTGTGTAGATGCACATGGTTGCCTCAATGTGTATAAGAAAGGAAACGTTTTAATACCCAAACTGAAGACATCCCAACCAATTAAATTCTAGACCCACCCCCACCCCCACAAATTCTCACTATTCTGCACAACCTGCTAAATTCCTTCCGTTCTTCCTTCTCAGAATGGCTTAGATATAAAACTGTACAAATACAGTACAAGTGTTTCTGCTAAAGCTGCAACAGGTTGGATGTAAACACCATAGAAAACTGCAAAATCTTTATCAAAATCTTTAATCGATTCTTCTAACAGATTCAACAGTGTTAGTTCAAGATGATTCAAAATATTCAACCTCCCTCACCAAAAAAAAAAAGCTATATATCTAGAACCTTATGTTGCAGGGAACAGCTACTATTCGTATTTAGGACTACCACATCTAGACTGCAAGTATCTGAATAACCACTAGGCGGCAGCAAAGAGGTGGAAATCTTTGTTGGCACCTTGTGGTCAACTGAATTTTTGTAGCTCAAATATGGTAACCATATCAATTCAGCAGACCTTGCATTCCAAATTTGTGTTTGGTAGGTAAACTAATGTAAAACATCAGGCAAAGCAGATTTTTAAAAAGCAGAGCCTAGCTAGAATCCAAGTTATGTACAATCTTCAACGGCTGGGGCCTCAGCATTTGTGAATCAATGGCTGGATTCACACATCAGTGTAAGCTGTAATGTTGCTTGTTTGATGTAGGCTTAGCTCAGTGTTTGAAACAAACCAGGGCTTATGATTGGTGATCCCAGTCAGTGTGTTTGTGTGATATGTGAATCCAGTCGGTGGGAGGTAGCTGTTGTCAACGGAGCATAAGATGCTGTGTCGTGCTTGCAAGACCAGCTGCTCGCTTGTTGTCTGGGACTCACTCTAACAGAAAATATCCCTGCTTGTAGGAACAGGTGAATCTACCAAGTTTGCTGAGTTTCCCAGCATTCAATATACATAAAAAAAAAACATGAAAATTCACACAAAATTTGCATACATTTGGGGATCCATTTCTCATCCATTTCCCTTAATGCAATGCATTTGTGGATTCTTTTCTCCAAATATACTGTACATGCTTCTGTGGATTTTTAATATACACAGTTTCACCATTTTAGTTGTAAACTCTACTGTCAAATGCTGTCAAATGCAGATTTCCAGAGGTGCTAATTGAGTGAGTTCATCTAAGAGTAGGATCCAAAGAATTTCTCCTCCATCCATCCATGAGATAGTCCAGACTGCATTCCTGTGAATGTTGGTGTTATGAAAACTGATCCTGAATCAAGGTTTCGTAGAGGAGTGGATTTTAAAATGAGCTTTAAAAAAGAGGAAGTAAAAAAGTATTTGGCATTTTGAATCTCAAACAACGGCATGCCAACCCCCCCAGGGCAACAAGTGCATGGTTGGCACTTCCAAACAGGATATGGAGCTTGCAAAGCCTTTAAAACTGAGAGGGAGCAGACTTCAGTGGGCTAAGAGTACAAATGAATTTCCTTAAGCGTGAAGGGTCCTGATTATGGCACACTTAGATGTTTGTACCATTAGATGCTGATGGGAACATGATGAACAGTTTATAATTTCCCATGCTATTGTCTAGATATGGGGCAAAATAGAGAGCAAAACCAGGTAAATGTTAGGGGGGGAAAGAAATAAGTTTCTATCCTTACATACCATGTTGTACTCCTGTTCTGACTCTCCAATAGTTGAGGACCTCCGAAATGGTCTGGGCCATCCTACCATGTGGAAGCCTCAGGTCATCTGCACCATCACCATTGAAGTTCCCACAAGATCTGAACACTTTGTTGGCCAGTGTTGCACTGATTGCCACTGTTAAGCCACCACCAGTACTATAGAGAACCCGTACACCTGATTCATGTGTCACTACCACCACGTCTTGGACCAAGGTTACTGATACTTCCTTGGAAGGTTGAGCTGGGAGATGCACAGGATGCCCATTCACCTAGAAAATGCAAACCCACAAGTCACATGGAGACGCTGCGTGCTGAATTTTGGAAGATAAGTGAGAAAAGCAGAGGTGAACAATACTAGAAAGTGGGCAACTTTCTTCTAGAAGGTAAGTACTCACCAGAGCCAGAGAGTGGAATCTTGGCTAAATTTACAGTTCCATTGCCACGAACACATGGTAGTGTTCAGCCTCTTCTGTGGCTCACATTTCACATCTCTCTTTTAAAACTCAATCCCTCACTGTCAAGAATTGTATTTCTTCTTTCCATTTTCTGCCACTTTGCATTACACAGTTTTATCGAAAGGTGTTATCAAAATCTTTTCATCTCTCTTCCAATTTTGTACTTGTATAGAAAAATCTGGTTACTGAATTAATCCATTTTCTCAGTCTGCCTAATATATGGAACCGTAAATTAACCAAACGGTTTGGTTTCGCTCAAAAGACTCGGCCACAACAAACTAAAGTTTAACCTAACCAAGCTTAGTACTGTATCCGTGGCTGTACTGGTTAAGCATGCCTAAAAGTCTACGCACACTATATGTTTGCCTGAGAAACATCACTTACAAGTTAAGTTTTTCATTTTCATTTTCCTCCAGAGTTTTACTTTTACTTTTAGAAGAGAGAGGTGGGACACTCCAAGTAGAACAGGGGTGGGGAACCACTTTTCTGCCAAGGGCCATTTGGATATTTATAACCAGGGACCGGGGGGTGGGGGGCGGGGTTTCTGGGATTTCTGTGGACCGGGAGCAGGAGTTTGCGGGCAGGAGCCAATCACAAGCACTGGTGGGTGGGGTTTGCGGCTGTGAGCCAATCACGTGGAAGGGGCGGGGTTTGCGGGCGGAAGCCCCGTGGGCCTTATATGGCCCACGAGCCTGACGTTGCCCACCCCTGAAGTAGAATGTCACCTGTTGATGCTCCTGATGGATCCCCCTCATGTACAACTCATGGTACAGAGCTTTCAGGGGAAGGGGATTAGTAACGACCTTGCATGAGATGCCATAGGTCAAATGGATCCATTTGGTGGAAGGGTACAGTTGGGCCCCCAACTGGAATTTCTAGACTCAGTTATAAGTCTATGCACCTTTGGCTTTTTTTCTGAAGTTTGTGTCTCTGTCCTTGGATTTTTATACCTGTCAATCTACTTCTCCCTCTTCTTGATTCTGCTTCACATTCTTCCAGATTATTCCTAAATCTCACCAGCTTCGTCCCCCTGGTTTCTCAATTAGCACCTAATTCTTCCATCCTAAATTGCAATGCCAACTCACAGACATTTGGCCTCTGTGTTCCAGCCTAGCCCTGGAAGAGTAATATAGACTATAACTTCATTGGAGCTGGATCTCAGTTGCTACCGGTGCCTTTCATTACTACAATTTACACCCCATCAAAATGTTTGTTAGTTGTGGCAGTCTAGGTCAGACAGAGACAACTAGGTGAAAAGGAAAGGGAGAAGGAAAGGCAATTAGCTGATTAGAAATTATGCACATTTTGTATGTAGAACAGAGCTTTCCAAACTGTGTGTCGCGACACGTTAGTGTGTCGGCTGCAGTGTCTGGGTGTGTTGCGGCTGCTGCTGCCTCCAAGCCCTGCCAGGATTCCGCACCGGTCCTAGTGCCTGCCTTGTGCCCTGCTGTAAGAGTGTGTCACGAAATGATGCATGTCTAAAAAGTGTGTCATCAACACGAAAAGTTTGGAAAGCTCTGATGTAGAAGGAAAAGAAGGAAGAAAGAGATAAAGTGCTACAAGTAGAGGAAGTGAATAAAACATTGATGAGAAAACATATCATCTGCCAGTAGTTGCTTCTTACCGAGACTGAGCTATCCTTATTCACCAGCACAATCAGCTTGTGGAAATAGACAGTGACAGAGGCCACACTAGGCGTAGCACACTGGGGACATTTCTTCACCTGCACCACCACCCGGAACCAAGATTCTGCCTTAGCATTGACAAGTGCTGTGATTTCAAAGGACCCATCATTTGGAAAGTTCCCAGATACTCCATCAAAAGAGGTGAAGATGTGTTCGTGGGCAATGGTGCAGTGGCCCTCCTTCCGGACACAGTCCCATTTGCGATTTTTCAGTACACAAGTTTCTCCAGCTGCACATGGGAATGGAGTGCATGTCAGTTGACCTTGACGTTGACAAACGCATTTCTCCATGCAATTGGCTGTGATCACTGGAGTTCCAGCCTGCAATAAAAATGCAGCAGGTTTAGGGGTAAGAGCACTGCTAAAAAGTGGTCAGCATCCATGGTGGGATGAGTTTATACCTTATATTCATCATATGGTAATCACAATTATTCTGGCATATTTGTGAAACCTTCCTGTCAGATATATAGTCATCAATCTTCCACTTCTATCGCACTTGATAGATGGATTCCGTAATTTCTATTAATCTGGATCCTCCCTCTTTTTCCACTGTCTCTCTGGGATCATCACTATTCCCATTTTTATGTTCACCTCCATTCTTCTTGCCGTTCCTCCTTCTCCTTCCTTACTATTTTACTCTTTTGGGATGCAGCAGTGAGAATGCCAACATGTTTATGTTTGATGGCAACACCAGTTCTTCCATAAGATCCTTTTCATACAGCTATAGTTCTTATACTTTGGAGAATCAACAGTTTGCTATTATGCAGATGCTATCCTGCTTCCTAATCATCAAACACTGCAGAAGCATTCAACATGCATCACTGAAATGGAAAAGGCAGAAGGCCAAAATTCAGAAGTGACTAGCTGTCTTCTGCTCTGTTCTTTTATTGAGTCAATCAGTCATTTCCTTTCAGCTCAGCCTGCTCCATGGGTGGTTGTGAGAAAAACTGGAGGAAGAGGGAATGTTAGGTATACTATCTTTGCTCTCTGAAGAAAAGCTAGATCCAAAAACTAAATAAAACAAAACTGTTTGCAATCATAAGAATTTCAGTGTGCTACTAGCACTTGCCTTAAACCACATGCCTTTGTGGAAGCAGCGACATTGACTGATGGGGGCACAGTGATACCCAGCCATGAAGTAGCCCTTTTTGCACTGGCAGCCTTCAGCGCAGTAGTTGGGGCACTTAATGATGCTGTTTGCTTCTTTGCAACTACTGGGACAAGCCCGGGTACAGAGTTCATAGTGGCTGTTGGCCGGGCATTTCATAGCTGCAAGAAACAAAGAAGATTAGGTTACTAGAAAAGAGTACCTAGGCCAGTGTTTCTCAACCTCAGCAACTTGAAGATGTGTGGACTTCAACTCCCAGAATTCCCCCATCCAGCACTGGCCGGGGGAATTCTGGGAGTTGAAGTCCACACATCTTCAAGTTGCTGAGGTTGAGAAACACTGATCTAGGCAGTAGCCTCATAGGAATAGGAGAAGCTGTACTGTTAGAACAGAGATTGTTCTAGTTCCGTACTGACTAAATGAAGCTTCATCTGATACTACTTGGGCCTGAACTGATCATCTCTTGCAGGCAAAGCATGAACTACCATTTCCCATGTGAGCTACAGCCCTTCTTCAAACGATGTGTAAAGCATTTCCTCCTGCAGGGAGAAAATGTTCTTGCCAGAGTGAGATCTCTTCTTGTGGATATTAGAATGAGGTCAGTTAAGGTGCTTAAACCAGGGCTTTTCAAACTGGTGATTGTAAAATAATAATAATAATAATAATAATAATAATAATAATAATAATAATACAATCTAACACACAACACCCCAGACTTAACAATTGTTGATAAAAAAGACAAAAAGGTCTGGATAGTGGACATTGCAATACCTGGAGACAGCGGAACAGAAGAGAAAGAACTGGAGAAAATCACAAAATACAAAGACCTGCAAATAGAAGTAGAACGGCTGTGGCAAAAGAAAGCAAAGGTAGTACCAATAGGAATAGGCGCCTTGGGTGCAATTCCAAAACATCTGGAGCACCACTTGAACACCATCGGCATTGACAAAATCACCATCAGTCAATTGCAAAAGGGCAGCTTTGCTTGGAATAGCTCACATCCTGCGATGACCCCTTTAACACCATTAAACAACATCTGCCTATCCCAGTATGTCTATAAAGGTTCTCAGTCATCCAGGTGGAATTGTCTGTAGCTTGAATCATGTCAACTGGATTTCTATTTTCTCAGTGGAAACGTTTCGCTCCTTATCCAAGGAGCTTCTTCAGTCTGAGCAAAGTTGGTAAGGGAATCCTGATTACCAACTTTGCTCAGACTGAAGAAGCTCCTTGGATAAGGAGCGAAACGTTTCCACCAAGAAAATAGAAATCCAGTTGACATGATTCAAGCTACAGACTGCCTATCCCAGGTCCTTGGGAAGGACTCGATAGGTGGACAAAAATGCCAAACCCAGTCTGGCTGACTCTGCGACCAGCCATAATAATTGAGGGAGGACAGAAATTGGAGGATGGGGAGACTTGTGCACCCGAAGCTGAATTGCTAGCAGAACGTGCTCCTGCTTTGCCTGGATAACTCAGCAGCCAGCTTGTCCGAGCAAAACCCTGAGCCTCATGGCATGCAAACTCAAAGCTGGGGTCAGAATTTGCCCCCATTCTACTTGGGCTTGCTGGGAACAAATTCAAGATTTCCTACAGTCGCTGCTATAAAGGACACACCTCAACTCCACCTCAATATAAAACAAGAAATGAGGGGGGGCCGTCTCACAAATAACCCCAGAGTTCAAGACTTATGTAAAACTGAGCAAGTTCATCTTTCCCATCAAAAATGGTTTAAGATTTGGTTGTCTTATTGCTTATTTCCAGTGAAGAAGTTTTATTTTCTAAAATTGCCAGGTTCTATCATTGTAAATGAGAGATCAACATTTAATGATCAAAGGTAAGTGGATATTTCTTGCTTGGCCTTAACCCTAATGAAAGCATTAGTTTTAGTTCATTCATGTGGAGAGTCATACCATCTTGACTTTTTTGACCACTGCAGACACCCCTGGATGATATCATCATGCAAATACTACAACTAATCGAAGCAAATATTTGTAGCTCAGGGTTGAACTGTGGAGTCCTTGGTGCTCTCTGAGCCTTGTTGTTTTCTTGCAGACGTTTCATTGCCAGGCTAGGCAACATCTTCAGTGCGAAAAGGGAGTGGGACTTGCTCTCTGTTTATATACCAGGGCTTGTCCTGCCTGTGTTGGTGGGGGTGTTGTTCTCTCCTTGTTCTCTCCTTGATTGGGCTGTTGTTTGATTAGGGTATATTGTGCTATTTGAGGAACAATCTGATTGGGAACAATCAAACAGCACAATATACCCTAATCAAGGAACTATTAACTCAGTCAATCAACCAAGCAGCAAACAACAGCCCAATCAAGGAACTCCTAAGGACAAGCCAGGGTATATAAACAGAGAGCAAGTCCCACTCCCTTTTCGCACTGAACATGTTCCCTAGCCTGGCAATGAAACGACTGCAAGAAAACAACAAGGCTCAGAGATCACCAAGGACTCCACAAATACTACAACTTACATACTTGTGTCAGCTATCAGGATGCTAGTACATCCTGGGCATATCACCACACATGTCTCATTTTGGCATTACCAGTTGACTGCTGATGCTACTGGTAGCTCCGTGACTGCATATAGCCCACAAGCCCCCTTTCCATAGCCTCCTTTAATTGCGGGATTGCCCCAAATGGATGAAATAGTTTCCTGCTGTGTTGGCTTGCTTAGTTCCAAGTGAACCCTAAAGAAAACAACTACCGCTTTTATGACTCCCATTTTGAGGTAGGACTTTTTTTTCCTCAGTTGTGTTAAAATAATCTTAAAACTTTTGGGAAAAAAAATCAAAGGATCTTCCAACCCAGAAACAAACAAATGGCTTCCCTGCCATTGAAATACATAAACACCAACACAGTTTCAATAAAAAAGAAGAAAGCTTAAAGATCAGCAAAACCTGGCTGCCAGTCCTGAAAAACACAGCTTGCAAAAGGTCAATGAACTCTACTCAACCACAGAAATATGCAAACAACTCACACAATAGATGTGCTAATCCCACACACAACAGCACCACACCCCCTAATCACCACAATAAACCCTCTCCTAATCTCTTGTAAATGACCCACAGAAGACACACACCCTCTCAGTAGATATAAACACCAGCAGGAACACACACCCTCCACTTGGGCACAGAGAGAAACTTCTAGCTGTGCTCCTGTCCTCTGAAGATGCCAGCCACAGCGACTGGCGAAACGTTAAATTGCCAGAACACGGCCACACAGCCCGGAAAACCCACAACAACCATCGGATTCCAGCCGTGAAAGCCTTTGACTGTACATAAAACAAACAATCCATGTACTTAGTGTGGCTCTGCCCACTTTACACACTGCACCTCCCATTCTGCCTACTCTGCCCTAGGAGAGGTTCCCACTCCTCCTGGAGTGTCTTTCTAGGAGCACTTACAACAGAAGTTTGCTGTCCTCCAGGGTTTGATCTGAACACCAGCTGCTTGACAAGCGGCAACATAGCCATGGAGAGCTCGGCAGAGAATAACCGGATTCCCTCTTGCCTTGCAGAGGTCGTGCACGCAATTGTTGTAGAAGTCCGTAGAGTTGATGGTAGAATAGCAAGCCATGAAAGGTCCATAGGGAGACTTCAAAATGCCGCACTGGGTGCTGTGTATGTAGCTGGCCTTCCGGCTCTCTTGACACGCACCACACACTATTGCGGCACAATCTTCTGCGCAGGTGGCAGAGGGAACATCCACTTTCCAAGCAGCTGCAAAGGTTTGGACACTCATGGCTGGCTGGCCAGTGGGCAGGGAGATGTCATCGAGGGGATCCCCATTGTAATTACCACATAAACCACACATTTGGCCCTGATAAGCCTCAGGCACCTGGACGATCAGGTGGTAAAGTTGATCAAAAGAGACAAACAAGCCAAAGTCTGTCCAAAGCACAATGTTGTCTCCATGATAGTAGGCCCACATACCATTGCTTTCAAGGCGGAAAGGTAAGTAGGTCGTTGCACCATTCACCTGTGGTGGTGGAAGGGGAAGGAGAGTGAAGCAAGAAGACAGTTTAAAAAGAAAAACCAGTTACCTCTGATTTGTCTAAAAAAAATCACATGTCATTTTTGTCTAGGCTTTTGCTGTCTCATATATTCAGCATCATTCACCACCCGCATTGTACTATGTTCATTTGACCGCCTCAACATGTACACCTTCAATATTTTTATTGCCATGTGGCAGATACAACCATTTGCTTCTTTAACTTACAGTATCTGCCATTGAAGCTCCCAACAAAAAGCAACATTTCCACCACCACCACCACCACCTCATAATTTTTCAATTTAGATCTTCTTACCAGGACACTGCCTCTCTTTTCCCGCAAGATGGAAATGGTGTTTTGGTAGGCTGTGATAGATACAACTTTTGTTACAGAGATTTTACCCCTGGACCGCCTTTCGTTTTGTACGTTGACTGAGAAGGATGGAATGGAACGTTGATGTGTACAACTTCTTGCCAGCGTATAAGTGCAGTTGCTCTGAAGGTCAAATGTCGAGCCATCAAAGGTGATATAGTGTGGGTCTCCAGCTACATGACAAGTCCCACTCTTCTTGGGAGCAAGTGAATGGCACTTCTGGATACCATCCACCACGCGGCACTCCTCATGGGGTCCGCAGGAGGAATGGTGACAGTCCATGATACCACCAACGTGGCAGATGCATCGCTCCTTGCAGAATCCATTGACATAGAAAGACTCACCCGCCTTGTAGTAGAGACCGTGGTGGACACAGCCACATTGCGAGATAGGAACACACTGGTCGCCACTCAAAACAAAACCTTGGTTGCATTCACATCCCTCATGACAGTTAACAGTGCAGAGAACTGGGTTAAAGAGGCTGTGACATGTCACAGGGCAGTTGCTGGCACAGACTTTATAATGACTGTTTGTGGGGCAGTCAGGTTCTGGGGAACACAAGAAGACATTGATATTTTGGCAGAAGGCAGTAATATCACATTTTCTTAAAACTCCCTCTGAATCATGATTGGAAACTATTGCCCTCCAAATATTTGGCTCCACAGCTGAAATAAGTTGCAAATGACATGGCCGATGATGAAGGATTAGGGATTTGCAGTTTAGATCACTGAAAGAGTCCCAGATTGTTTACTGTTGCTTTATGATCAGTTTTCTTAATCTCTACACCATAAATATTTACTCATTCTATCATCAAAGGAAGAAGATATATTAGTTTCTGACTTCTTAGACATTGTATAGTCGAAGGCTTTGTCTATAGTCTTAGACATTGTTTCAATGCACTGCTTTCCAGGTACCCTCCAGATGTATTGATGCCCTTTAAATATGTGAATTGTGCAAGTTAAAATCAAGCACACCCGATGGTACCATGTTAAGCCAGGCTGTTTTAGCTGGGTAACCAGGAAGGTCATCTAGATAATACTTCTGAGTCTGAGGCTAGGAACAAAGATGTAAAGATAGTCCTGCTTATTGGAACAAACGATCGGAAGATCGCAAGTTCAGAGGTTTGAATCCCTAGCCCCGCGTGACGGAGTGAGCTCCCACACTTGCCCCAGCTCTTGCCAACCTAGCAATTCAAAAGCATGCAAATGCAAGTAGATGACTAGGTACCACTTCAGTGGGTCGGTAACAGCGTTCTGAGCGCATCATGCCGGCCATATGACCGTGGAAGTGTCTTCGGACAACGCTGGTTCTTCAGCTAACAAACGGAGATGAGCACCGACCTCTAGAATTGGACATGACTGCACAAATGTGCGGGGGGAACCTTTACCTTTTTTACAATCCAGGGATGGAATCTTTGCCCATCCAGATATTATTGAATTACTACTCCCCAAATCCTTTGCCATTGGACATGAAAGCTAGGGTTGCTGGGAGCTGTAGTTAGGAACATCTGATTGGCTATATGTTCCCCACCCCAATCTAGTTTAACATTCTCTTTTTCATAATGATTAAGCACAGCCTTTTTCGGCTGACCCAGCTTCTAGTCTGGGTGAGCAAGAAAGTTACCTTCCTAGCCACTTTCTTGTTAAAATGAATAATCCATATCTTTTTCAGTCAGAAAAAATGGCTTGCTTGTTGCTTTGCTCATTATTCTTAGTAGGAAGTTTCTACAAGCGTCTTATCCATAAATATTCTGCTATGGCTGTGAATCTAATTTGTTTGCCACAAATTTCAGTAGGAACTGACCTAATTCATATTTCTGATCTGTTTTCATAAGACTGAAGCATATATCCTTTCCTTGCCTCATGTGACGCAGTTCTCCAGTACATAAAATTGTGGACATTAAGGAAAAGTATAAAAAATGCTGATCTTGGCATATAGAGGAGAGTACTTTTGTCCAAAGGGTACACATTTGCCAAATCTGTATAAAGATACGTTTTGTTTGCATAAAAACATTCCTTGTCACATAGTTATGGAAATGGGTGGCTATAAATTTGCACACACAGACACAAACCTGTGAACATTATAGAAAGCAATATATGTTTGCCCATCCTTACTTACTGCAAAAGTTGATAGACCTCCAATCTGAAATCTTGATCCCTGATGCGTGGCAAGCTGCAGCATAGGAGGAGATAACGTGACAGATGACATTCGTGCCGCCCTTATTGGAACAATAGTCAAAGACACAGTCTTTGAAGTACGGCTGAGGTGGCACCTTGCTGTGGCACATCTTGAAAGGGCCATTTACGTCTAGTAGGAGGCCACACTCCTTACTCATTCTCTGTGTGTGCTCCAAACGCACCATGTCCACACAGGATTCTCTTTCTTTCTCGAGGCATCCTGGGATATCCCGGATTTTCCAGCTTCTGCCAAGCTCCCCTGGATTAGTTGTCAGTGTTCCAGTTTGTTGTAGCATGTCATCGTCTACTCTCCCATTGAAATTGCCACATAGGCCACATGTTCTTTCCCTGTAGCTTCCTGGCACTGTGATACGAATATTATTCTTCATGTCAAAGTTAACCATTAAACCAAAATCTGTCACGATCACAATATCCCATCCCAGGCGGTAGAGGGAAATTTTGTTATAGTCCACGTTGTATGGCAGGTTGATCAGTAAGCCATTCAGCTGGAAAGCAGGGGGAAGAGAGGGAGAAGAACATTTCACAATGAACATTGAACAAGTCTTTCAGGGTGGATCCAGATGGAAGGAGCACCCAGATTTTGAACTTGGTAGAGCATCAAGATACCCACCTTGAAAATGCATTGAGCCTTTCAGAAGTTTCTTTCAACATACACCTGAAAGGGCTGTGTCCTCTTTTATTGTTTAATTTATTTATTTATTGTTTAATTTATATCACTGCCCATCTCCCCCCACAAGGGGACTCTTTTACCTGCTACCTCATTTTTTCCAGCATTCCCATAGCCCTTTTCCAACCATGGTTGCTGGAAATTGGCGACATGGTTTTCTGCCATTTTGAGACAAGAAACTAACCCTCCTCACAGTCCTCGCTTAACAACCACAATTGGGACCGGAATTTTGGTCGCTAAGCAATGTAGTCATTAAGCGAATCCGACCCGATATTACGACCATTTTTGTGGCGGCCGTTAAGTGAATCATGTGGTTCCCCATTGATTTTGCTTGCCGGAAGCCGGCTGGGAAGGTTGAAAATGGCAATCACGTGACCGTTGGATGCTGCGACAGTCATAAATGCGAACCGGTTGCCAAGCACCTGAATCATGATCATGTGACTGTGGGGACGCTGCAATGGTCAAAAGCGCAAGGACTGGTCGCAAGTCGGGTTTTAGTGACATTGTAAGTCCAAACTGTCACTAAACAAATGGTTGTTAAGTGAGGACTACCTGTAATGTATACTCTAAAAAAGTCTGAACAAAGTTTTTTAAAGATAAAATAGTCCCCGTTGTCTGAAAAAATGTGAGGAAAAGTGGTCACTGCATCCCGCCTATATTTTCATCATCACTCCACTATTAGGCCCTCTGTCCCCTTAAAAATGTTAAATGTGGCTTTCAGCCATCAAAAAGTTGTCGATCCCTGTATAACTACATTGACATATCCAAGAAATTGGGGGCACACACCTTGTTTGAAGACCAATCAGAGAGTTTATCAAAACTGGGAGCCATTTTAAAGATAATGTTCTTTTCTTTCTCCTATGACTTATTGTAAAATAAAAGTGACATTAGCAGCACAACAGTTCTGGCAACACAATTTCCCACCTGGAAATACAGATCTGAAGGATCTCCATGGGGAAAGAAAGACCACAGTAAAAAAAAAAACAACCCCTAAGGTTAATAAAATACTGTAAATAAAACAAATATTACTTTTAAAAAGGAAAGAGTCTTGGAGTAAAAATTATTCTATAGGGCCATGCAGATCTTCAAAAGCGGGTTCTGCTTTGATGATGGTTGGAGCAAAACAAACCCTTGAAGCCTCTTCATAAGCCAACATGGCTCTGCTGTTTCTAAGAGCTGCCTGCCTTTTTACCTTCCCTGCCCCACCAGCAGCAGCAGCAGCAGCAGCAGCACAGTTGCCTAGTAAAAGGTTTCTGGGCATGCAGAGAACCTTTATAAACGTCTCTGCTGGTGTTTGCAAGGGCTAGGGAAGGCTAAGAGGAGGGTGCAAGGTGAAGAGAAGCCCCTCATTGAGTTAAATCATGTTGCCTCTTTACCCTGAAAAGGCCACTCAAGTTGCTTTTACAGCATAAAGTGCCTCATTGAAACAAATCAAAACCTTCTTGCAGCAGCCAATTATCTTAAATATGCCTGAGTGAACAAGCATGTCTTCAATTATTGTTTAAAGCAAGATTGCACGAGGGCCAGCTGTTCTTTTCTTGGGAAAGAGTTCCCTAATTGGAGGCAAGGGCTCACTCAATTTCCTTTTTAATTTGAGCAGCGGTGCAGGCATTTGTTATTTGCACTGCTGCAAATGTGCAGCGTAGAATTTCCTTAGAACAGGAATAGGAAACCTATGGCACTCCAGCTGTTGATAAGCTATAACTCACAACATCCCTGGGAAATACAGCCAAAAATGAGGAATGTTGGAAATGGTAGTTAAGTAACATCTGGAGAACAACAGGTTATCTGCCTTTGCCTGAAAAAGTATTATGCAAATGGAAGAGGTTTATACCTTCTGATCAATAATTAACGATTTCCCAATCATCCTATTCTCTTCTGATGGGATAATAAACCCTTCAGAAATAAAGGGTGATGGAACAACCCAAAGAATCACACAAGTACAAATACTGTGTATGGCTGCCTGGTGTCACTGTGAGTTGGGTGGCCATATAAATTTGTCAAATGATAGATAGATAGATGTTCTGCTGTACTCACCAAGACTTTGCTATGGCTGACAAGCACTGCCATCCCATAAACATGGACCTCAAGAACTTTGGTGGCAGCTGGGTTCTTGAATCCCTGTCTTTGGTGCTGAACCAGGACTTGGAACTGAGTGAGGTTTCCTAACTTGTAGCAGAGTTCAGCCAAACGATAAACACAAGTTCCATAGAAGTCATAGTGCAATCCATCAAAGGTGATATAATGCAACTGGCCCAGGGCACTGCAGGTCCCATAGAAAGTTGAGTAACATTTTCTTATGCCATTAACCACATAGCACCCCTCTCCTTCCCTGCAAGTGGAGCTGTGACAGACCACCTTCCTGCCTTGTGGAATGCATACACACTGCTGATGACACTGGTGATCACCCCAGAACTGCTCATTGGGGGCATAGATCTGACCGTGATAGGTGCAGCCACATTGGTCTTTGGGAATGCATTTAGCACCATCAAGCACGTAGCCTGGCTTGCACTGACAGGTCTCCATGCAGGGCAGACGGCATTTCTTCGGAGCATCAGGGTTGCTGCAAGTGGCAGGACATGCGGTGCCACAGGCCATGTGCCGGCTGTGGTCAGGACAAATCAAGGCTGTAGAAGGAAGAACAAACCTGGTTAGCTATTGCTGCTCTTGTGCAAGATCTCATATTTGCTGCATAATAAAAGGTCATGAAACACAGAGAAGTTTTATATTGGTATATATTAAAATAAGTATTTAAATAGGTATTTATACATTGCCTTAAGCATAGCAAGAACAAAAACAAAGCAAAAGGAAAATGCGCCTAAGATGGTTGCGGCAAAATACAGAAACTCCTGCTCCAAAAGATTGAACTGCTAATCCATGTTTAAGATCACTTTTGTGCCCAGTTTACTCACAGCTCCTGTTCTAAGAGCAAATGGCAGCTGTCGCCAGGAAAGCCTTCACATAGATTTATCTGATACCCCAAATGCATCCTTTCCAAAAGCATAAGTTCCGTTTCTCAGCCACTTGCCTTGTGTGTGTGCTCTACTCTACATGGGCTATTCTTGTCCATTCAGAAATTGCAGCTGTGCAGAATACAGTGGTTATTACCCAGTATTAGGTAATGTTGGGGTACCATGCCCCTATCTGTTTAATGAACATCCACTAAGCAACCAAAGAAATGGCCTCTTGCTGACATGCCAGGTCTAGATCCCAAGTCATCCATTCCAACTTATATAGATTGGCTGGTTCTCTGGCTATATTTTCATTGCCATTCTTCTCCATCCATCTTAACAGAATCAGTGTTCTTATTTTCTGATTATTTTTCAGCAGCCCATCAACTCATCTCTTCAGAGAACTGATTTTTTAAAAAATGTAATGTTGTAGTCAATCTCTATTCCATTTACCTGCAACATCTGTCTGGCTATACATATATGCAACACTGATTTATGACACACATTCCATTCTGAAATGACAGTACCCTCCTACAAATGCCTGTCACTGTAAAACTAGTTGGAGCCCTATCTCCATAAATTCCCTGCTCTACTCACGGCAGCCAGCGTGTTTCCTCCAGGCAGATATGGCCATCCCTTCTCTTTGACAAGCATCGGCATAAGTCTTCAGGGCTCGACACAAGATCTGCTTGTAACCCTCAAAGGCACATAAATCAATTACACAGTCATCCAAATACGGCTTGGGATCAATCAAGGAATGGCAGTGATGGAAAGGACCACTTCTGTGTTTAGAGATCATACCACATAAAGTTTCTGCATTGTATCTGGCTCCTAACTCTGCAGAACACTGCAGGCATGTGTCATGGCAGCCATGTCTGCAAGCAATATCTCCATCTTCCACTTTCCAGCTCTTGCCCAGTTCCACAGCGTTGGTGGCCAAGCCTCCTGAAGGGGTAGCAAAGTCATCATTGGGATCTCCGTTGTAGTTGCCACAAAGGCCACAAATTTGACTCCGAAAAGCAGGAGTGACCTTCACCACTAGATAATAGTTCCAGTCATAGTAAACCTTCAGACCAAACTGTGTTTCGATAACCAGTTGGCTCCCCCGATGGTATAAGGAGACCATCCCATCATGTAAATGTATAGGCAGACGAGAGCGTACCTGGTTGATCTAGAAGAGACAGAAGCCAGTGATAATGGTTTGTTGTTAAGATTACATATTTTACAGATGAATTGGATTGCAACAAAACACCAAAGTATCTAGTGAATTGCAATTTCACTTTCAGAAGCATTAAAAAAAAAGCTAATGCAGCCTTAATAGGAATTCTAGAATGTAAGAGCAGATGGATATTTTGGGGGTTAAACCATAGGTCCTTCTAGTCCAACTTTCTGCTCCCATAGAGAGCAACTACATGCCTATAGGTATCCCGGGAGAACATCTTCAATAATATGCTGACTCAATTTTTTATCAGTAAGGTGGACTCATTTGTGATCATACACCTTCCAATGTCTGAAAACAGCTTACTTGACTTCAGTAGTAAAAAGTCTCTTGTGCTACGGATGCAGAATGTTTTCCCAATTCCAATATCTAATGTCTCCAGGATAAAAAGGAGCTCAAGTTACTAATCTATAGATGAGATCCCAGAGGGCCACAACTAGTCAGAGCCCACCCTACTGAGCCAGTATGTGAATGTGTCACCATGGTTTGTTTTAGCTGTAATTTAAGACCATAAGAGGAGCCAAAGAGCCATAGAATCCAGCATTCATTCTGTATCACACAGTGGCCAAATAAATACATCAAGGAAGCTTACACATAGGACAGGAAGGCAATGTACGAAGCCCTAGTTGCCTAGACACAAAAACAGAAAGCCATAAATCATGGTTTCCAGCCCATAATGGCTTGGTTCTAAGCTATACCCTTTATAATGGCTTAGTGTAATGTATAAACTCTGCTATAGTCTGTTCTGGCATAAGGCAGATTCATAAGCTTCTATAACTATCAGACCAGTATTTCTCAACCTTGGCAACTTGAAGATGTGTGGACTTCAACTCCCAGAATTCCCCAGCCAGCATTGTGGGAGTTGAAGTCCACACATCTTCAAGCTGCCAAGGTTGAGAAACACTGCATTAGACTATCAACTTTCAACACCGGCTCACCAAAAGAAATGTGTTTTACCTACTTTCTTCTGCCTCTCATAGAGCAGAATGAAGTGCACGCTGGGGGCAAGGATTCAGAAATTAGGAAAAGCCAACTTGGAAATTAATGGCATTTTTGACAAATAGCGGCCAACTGTTTCTGATTTCCCAATTTAATGAATGGAAAGAGACTAGGAACACACCATCATGGAACTTTGGGCAAAAGAATTAAAGGAGGACAATGTGTAAAGGAGAACTATGAGTAGAACAAGGAGAAGGAGAATCAGCTTGTTGCTAGCTATATCAAAAAGGGATTAGAAGGGAGGTGCTTATAGTCTTACTGCCATGACAATCCAAAAACAGCATGGTCAAGAACTGACCATGACAAGAATAACATGTTTTGCTATGAAATGGTTGTGGTTTGTGAAGGAGTAAAACAAACACAGTACCTGGACCAAGATCTTTAAATTGCCAAGGGCCTTGAACTCAAGTAAGCATCCCTAATAGCTTGGTTAGGCATTTGCAGATGCCGGCTCACAAGTTATCTTAATCAGCACTTGCATTTTCAAATTGGAACTAGGAAGTAACTAACCACAAAAGCTGATCTATGCTTTATTAACTGTGCATTCTCACTATAAGCAGAAAATCTAACCCATGTTATCAAAAATAAGATGATTGGCATTTGACATCATTACTGGTCAGCACATATTATACGACTATATAAAGGTTGCTGGCACCCTCCTTAAGTGGTCAGAACCTTGGGGTCTGTCCCCTGTGCAGTTCATTAAACTTGGCTCAAGCAGATCGTGGGGTCTCCACTCATCAATGGGGCCGTGGGGAATTTCCCCCTGCATTTGCATATAAACAGTAATGCTGTCTAGTTCCAGTGCTCAAGTTTGTTTCTTGAGCTAAAACAGCACCGTCTATGCACAAGAAAGAGAAATCAGCAGGTACAGAGAGGACACCTTGATACTGGCACAAAAACAAAACACTGAAACAGTTAATTACTCTGGAGTGTCAGTTTCCATGGAACGGTGGCGGACTGTTAGAAGAGAGAAATAGAAAACCTGGCTAAAAAGACTGGGAGAAAGCTTTCTACATTGCCTGTAGCTCGAATCACCTCTATTCGAATGAATAGAGGTGGGGGCCTCAGGCACAATCTTTCCCCTATTTTCCTTCCTGCTTTGTCTTCTGTGCCTAGGAAGATTAAGACCATTTCGCAAGCTCAACAGCAGCATAGTAATCTTAACGATCCTCCTTTAGATGATAAAGGGACTTAGAAATAAACATCTCAAAATAACCAGGACCTAGCCCCAGGTGCAAGGTCACACAGCCACCTAGAAACATATTTAAGGATTCCCTTACTAACTTTGCTCAGACTGAAGAAGCTCCTTGGATAAGGAGCGAAACGTTTCTACTGAGAAAATAGAAATCCAGTTGACATGATTCAAGCTACAGACTGTTCCACCTGGATGACTGAGAACCTTCATCGACATACTTTCTACATTGCAACATTTTGGATCAAAGTACTATTATGTGTAGTAAAATATTTCCTAAACTGGCACTCTCCAAATATGTTGGGACTGCCAGTCTTTTGGCCATGTTGACTAAAGTTGTGGCCTCATCTCATCTCATCTGCAAAGGGCCAGGTTAGGTACAGCTGACATAAGCCATCAGCACGTTCTCATTGTTAATGAAACTGTACAAAGATGGTTCTTACTCTGACAAGGCCATATTCATGCTTGATCATGGTGATGCTGGAGTTGTAGATGGTGATGGTGATGTGACTGATGAAAGAGAATGGCGAACTCTCCTGACTCTTGGTGAAGATGTGAAAGAATGGCAGCTTGGAGCTGGTGCTGCAGGTCTTAACCACCGTATAAGCGCACGTACCTTGGAAATCAAAGCTGCGTCCATCAAAAGTGTGATAGTGGGGCTGACCAGAGGCCCAACACATCGCTTGGGGAGATACAGCAGGAACACATGTAGGTGAACCATCCACAATGCTACAAATAGTCCCCGACCAGCATTGAATTGTCTGGCATGAATGGGTGGGGAGCACACATTTGGGCCAACCATTTATAATTTGACAAATAGTCCCACTTTGACAATGGGTGTTTTCACAGGAGGTTGGCACGGGAGTGCATTGGGGCCATCCACTCGCCATGTCACAGACAGTCCTAGCAGGACAGTGAAACTGGCCACAGGAAGGTGTGATGGGCATGCACTGTGGCCAACCATTATTTATTTGACACACTGTTCCACTCTTACAATGGAATTTGTCACAAGAGGGGGAGCTAAGAAGGCATTTTGTCTGCCCTTCATAAATCTCACACACAGTTCCTTCACTGCACCTGACGTTTTCACAAGACAGAGAGATAGGAACACATTTGGGCCAACCATGGCTGATTTCACAAACTGTTCCATGGTTGCATTGAAAATTGTTACAGGAAGGTGAGATGGGGAGACATTTTGGACGCCCTTCATATATCTCACACACAGTCCCTTCACTGCATTTGAAGTTCTCACAAGAAAGTGACATGGGAACACATTTGGGCCAACCGTGACCGGCTTCACAAACAGTTCCTTCCTTGCAGGTGACATTAGCACAGGAAGTTGTGATGGGGACGCATTTGGGCTGCCCGTGAAATGTCTCACATACTGTTCCTGCACTGCAGTTGAGTTTTTGACAAGCAGAGAGGCCAGGAACACACTTTGGCCAACCATTATCGATCTGACAAATAAACCCTTCTTTACAACGGAAATGGTCACAGGAAGGGGATGTGGGAAGACATTTTGGAAGCCCATCATATATTTCACATGTGGTCCCTGCATGGCAGTGAACTTTTTCACAGGAGTTCAAGACTTGACTACATTTGGGCCAGTCATCAACCATTTCACAAATAGTTCCCTCTTTGCACTGGATTTTATCACAGGAAGCCGGAATAGGCACACACATGGGCCAGTCATCAATAATTTCACAAATGGTGCTATCTCTGCAGCGTAGTTTGTCACAGGTGGGTGGGATGGGGACACACTGAGGCCAGTGATCAATTATTTTACAGGTGGTCCCCTGTCTGCAGTGGATTTTGTCACAGGATGGGGGGATCGGTACACATTTGGGCCATTTTCCCACAATTTCACAAACTGTCCCTTGTTTGCAATGCATGTGCTCACAAGAGCGAGGGAGTGGAACGCACGCAGGCTGGCCATTTACTTTTTCACAGATGGTTCCCACTTTACACTGAAGCCTGTCACAAGTGGGTGGGGTTGGAACACATTTAGGCCAGCCATCAATTATGTTACAAACAGTGTCCCGAGCGCACTCTATTTTCTGACACGAAGGTGGCAAAGCTATGCATGTGGGCCATCCACGGACAACTTCACAAATAGTTCCCTCTCTGCACTTATATCTGTCACAAGACAGCGGGGTGGGTATACAGGTTGGTATGCCGTTCACCATTTCACACACAGCTTCCTCTTTGCAAACGATGGATGCACAAGTTGTTGGTGCACCTGGAATGCATGTTGGCCAGCCATTGACGATGTCACAGACTGTTCCTTTGTTGCACCCAATACTCTCACAGGTGTGTGGGAGCATCCTGCACGTGGGCCACTTGTTGATCATTTCACAGATGGTTCCCACTGGGCACTCTACATTGTTACAGGAGATGATGGCAGGCACACACTTTGCTACACCATCGAGGATCTCGCAGATTGTTCCTTCTTCACAGTGGATCTTGTTGCAAGAGGGTGGGATAGGCACACATAAGGGCTTACCATCTGCTAGTTCACATACAGACCCAGGCCTGCAGTGAACTTGGTCACAGGACAGTGGGACAGGAAAGCATCTGGGCAGGTGATCCACAGTTTTGCATTCAGTACCAGCTTCACAATTTAAATCTTTGCAAGTTGGCCTTGGAATGCATTTTGGCCAACCATCAACCATATCGCACATAGTCCCTTGCTTGCATTCAATATGGAGGCAGGACGGTGGCAATGGGACACACTTTGCTTGGCCGTTGACCATCTCACACATGGCTACTTTTTCACATAGGATGTCACTGCATGATGCAGATGCTGGGATGCACTGAGCCTGGCCGTGAACAATCTGGCATCCAGTTCCAACTTTGCAATGGATGTTGTGGCAGGAAGGCTGGTTGGGCACACACTGGGGCCAGCCATTCATGAGTGCACACACCATTCCTGGGTTGCATCGAATGTTTTGGCAGGACACAGGCACTGAAATACACTGAGGCCAACTGTTAACCACTGCACAGATGGTGCCTTCTTTGCACTGAATGGCGGCACATGATTGTGGCACTGGAGCACATTTAGGGAAGCCATCTGTCAGATTACAAATTGTCCCTTCTTTGCATTGGACATGATGGCAAGATGATGGGTAAGGAACACATCTGGGCAAGCCATCAACTGTTGCACAGAGCGTCCCTTCTTGGCATTGGATAGTATTGCAGGACTGAGGCTCTGGAAAACACTGTGCCTGATTGTGAGTAACTCTGCAAACATATCCTTTCCCACAATTTACTTCGCTGCATGGATCAGGATGAGAGCTCATCAGAGGCATCATTGCTAGAAAACAGAAACAAATTACAGATGATATATGAAAAAACTGCCAGGATAGAAATACTTTAGAAGTTTCAAAGAGTAAAGAGATGCTAATGGGCTATTACATAGAACTGCAATGTTCTTCAACATTCACCGTTTATGTTCATGGAGGACGTGGATTTTTTTTTAAACCAATACACCTTGAGTTTTAGTTGGACTGCCAGATATGTCATTGCTGATTAAAATGCTAATGCCCTGAGCAGAAATCAGTACAGATGTAATTTGTGTAATGTGAAAGGGGGGGCAGTGAACCCCATTCATATCTAATTCAGACTGAAAAACAAATTAAAATGATTCTGAATTAAATAATTCTGAATTAACATTTTATTTCAGTCCCCTTACACGGCCTGCATTATATAGAGCTGTAGAGAAAAGAATCTGCTCCACCAGGTGGTGGAGCAGGCAACGTTGTAAGAAAAAGCAACATTCATCATTGGGACAAAGTTTATTTGCATACTGGATAGAGCTGCAATCTTTGATTTACTGAATTGCTGGAATATATTAAGGAACAAATATTTTGTGCTTCCACGCTATTCACATTGACTCGGTAAAATAAAACTCTGGGTGCTGGGTGCCTTAAGATTATAAGAGTACGTATCTTCACTCCTTTTTCCCAGTTTTCTCAGTAGTAATGTATGGATGTGAGAGTTGGACCATAAGGAAGGCTGAGCGCCGAAGAATTGATGCTTTCAAACTGTGGTGCTGGAGAAGACTCTTAAGAGTCCCTTGGACTGCAAGGAGGTCAAATCAGTCAATCCTAAAGGAAATCAACCTTGACTGCTCATTGGAAGGACAGATACCGAAGCTGAAGCTCAAATACTTTGGCCACCTAATGCGAAGAGAGGACTCACTGGAAAAGACCCTGATGCTGGGAAAGACTGAAGGCAAAAGGAGAAGGGGACGGCAGAGGATGAGATGGTTAGATAGCATCACCGATGTAATGAACATGAATTTGAGCAAACTCTGGGAGACAGTGGAGGACAGGAAGGCCTGGCATGCTATGGTCCATGAGGTCACGAAGAGTCGGACACGACTTAACGACTGAACAACAACAACAAAAAGTCACTATTTGCATCCAATTGCCCTGTGAAATAAATAGGTCTTAAGGGCTTTCTTAGATACCAAAAGGTTAAGGGCATCCTCTAATTTAGGAGGCAAGATATTCAGAATGTGGGTGCAGGCACAAAAAAGAAATGTCATTGAACATGTGTCCCCTTCACTTTTTCTTTTCTTTTTTCTTACTTTGTATTTCTATTTCTTTCTTTGTATTAACTTTTAATATGTATTTTAAAATTCAATAAAACTTATGAAAAAAGAAAAGAACATGTGTCCCCTTTATTTCATGTAGATCTGGGGACCTTAGTAAAGGTAAAGGTTCCTCCCGCACATTTGTGCAGTCGTGTCCGACTCTAGGGGCCGGTGTTCATCTCCGTTTGTTAGCCGAAGAGCCAGCGTTGTCCGAAGAGGCTTCCACGGTCATGTGGCTGCATGACGCGCGTGGAACGCTGTTACCTACCCACCAAAGTGGTACCTATTAATCTACTTGCATTTGCATGCTTTCGAATTGCTAGGTTGGCAAGAGCTGGGGCTAGTGCGGGAGCTCACTCTGTCATGCGGGGCTAGGGTCTCGAACCGCCGAACTTGCGATCTTCCGAACGACAAGCCTGGCGTCTTACCCGCTGAGCCACCACGCCCCTTAGTATCCCTTCCCTAAATGAACACATAGGGTGGATTGAAAATCCTGGGAACTGAGCCTTGTAGGGCTTTAAAGAGAATAATTAGCACTTCGAATGGGATGCAGAAGTTGACTAGTAACCAGTGCAGCAACTGTAGCATTGGTGACACACAATTAAATCTGCTTCCACCAGCCAGCAAATGGGCCATCACATTTTGGCCCAATGTCGTTTTTGAATCATCTTCAAAGGCAGCCCCATGTGTCACAGTAGTCCTACTGTAATGTTATGAATCATTATTGTCAGGACATTCAGGATCAAAAAGGCCCGTAATTGGCATACCAGTCAAAGCTGGGCAAAAGTCCTCTTGGCCTTAGCCTCCATCTGCTGTTCTAGCAGGAGTCATGAATCCAGAAAGCCCTCTAAATTGCAGTTCTGCTCTTACAGAGGGAGTGAGACCCCCATCCAGAGTCAGAGTCAGAACCAGAATCAGGATCACCAAGAAGCAACTACTCTGTCTTGCAGGGAATTAATTTAAGCTTGCCTTGACCCATCTAGAGCCTCACAGTCTCCAGGCATTGGCTCAGTAATTCAGCAGCATCCCTGATCCAGCCTGGGCTGACAGTATACAGCTGAATATTATTGGTGCACATCATCCTAAATTGATGTGATATCCTGCACTGGATCATCCATGGATATGTACAACCCCTATGCACACCAGCAGGAACTGCTAGCTTATATAGGAATGGAACTGATGCAAACAGATGTGTTCAATATCTAACCTTTGCAGATCATCCAGAAGGATACCATGGTTAATGGCATCAAATGCTGTCAAGATGTCTAATAGGTCTAGTAGGGGTGTACTCCCTCCTTTCAGACCTCCACCAAGGTCATCCAATTCTGTTTCCATCCCATAACCAGGCCTGAATACAGACTGAAAGGATCCAGAGACTCAATTTCTTCCAGTACCCCTATAGCTGAAACCTCAAGATCTTCTCCAAAAACTTCCCCGAAAAGGGAAGATTGGAGATTGGCCTATAGTTGTCCAAAATGGCGGTATCAAGAGATGGCCACTTCAGAAGGGGATGAACCACTGTCTCCTTGTTGCAGGTGGTTCCATTCTCCTTTTCAAAGACCCACTTACCACCTTCCAAATCTAGCTGCACTTGCGGCACCCAGCTGATCAAATAAACCAGGAGCATGGATCTAGCCTACAAGTGGCACAGCAAATGCCACACAGTGTCCTATCCACATCTACAAGCTCCAAAAGGATCTAAGTAAGGAGAATTCTGAGGTGCAAACTTCAGAGAGTAGTTCTCACTCTCCACCTCAGCCTTCCTTGAAGCTCTGTCATGGCCAGCAACTGATTGACATCTATGGCCCTACATTATTTCTTAGGGACACCAGTTGAGTCCATCACATACTTTAGGTCATGAAATTAAACCTAGATCCTTATGCTTGTAGGACCCCAAGGAGATCAGTAGGGTACTGGTGTTGCTGAGAATAACACTAACCTGCAGTGTTATTCCTGGTTTTATCCTTATATTGCAATAGGGCTGAAATAGGACCGTGTAACAACCTTGCACTATAATTCATGGCTATGTTCCTATCATGGGTTGGAGAACTAGGCGGGAGAACAGCCGTAGCCTGAAAGTAACCTTGCAATATTGTCTTGTGAATATTGCAGGTCAGTGGTGGGGCTGCATTTGCTTGGATTCTTCGTGAATCCTTCTCTTGTGTCTCTCAGGTTACAACAAAATCTCCTGCATGTAATTGAGGACTTGGCTTGGTGTGGGAAGAGATTACATGCAGGAGATTCATGTGCCAGCAAAGCACGCAAAACAGGTTGCATGTCTGCAGTTTTATAGCCTTCATTTCCAAATCTGGCAGAATTTGGTTTTCCAGTCCAGTTTTCCCAGTGTGAGTCCTCTTCACACAGAGAGGAGAGGTTTAAAATACACACACACAAACACACACATTAAATGCAGGCATTTAAACAAAGTGGTAGTTTGGTTGTGATCGTGGGATGCAATCTTGGGCAGCATACTCAGTATTGAGATATTTGTGTCTGTGCCCCAAGTCATGATATACTATGGTTTGCTTAGCCATGGTCTATTGTTCGCACAATGTACAAACCAAAAGTTTGTAATCTCTTCCCACACCAAACCAAAAGTTTTGCCTGCCTTGTTTTCCATTAAACCTACAGATAGTCCTCGGTTAGCAACAGCAATTGGGACCAGAATTTCCATCACTAAGCGATGTGGTCATAAAGTGCGATGTCACCCGACTGCACTGCTTAGCAATGGCAATTCCAACCCTCTCAGTTGCCGTTGTTAAGCGAATCCCATGCCGTCGTTAAGCGAGGATGTCACGTGGTCGTCATTTGTGACCTCCTGCCGGCTTCTCCATTGACTTTGCTTCGCAGAAGCCGTCAAAGAAGGTCGCAAGTGGTGACCATGTGACCGTGGGGATGCTGCAATGGCTGGAACTCTGAGGACTGGTCATAAGTACCACACATTCAGCGCCGTCGCAAATTTGAACAGTTGCTGAACAAATGGTCATTAAGTGAGGATCACCTGTACTGAGTAACATAAATTGTCTATGATTTTGAGGAACTAGCCCAGTTCTTCCACAAAAATATTCAGAATCCTGCAAGACTGTACTTACACAGCAGAACAACCAATTTCCTCAGAAGCCACATTCTGGTTGTCTTGCAATCTGGAAAGTAAAGCAACAGTAAAGTGCATTAGAAATGTCTGAATAAACGATATGGTTGCCTTTCCTTCTCATTGTTTTAAATGAGGAAGAAACGACCAGTTTCTAGCAAACTGCAGGGCTAAAAAACTGAGCTTCCACACAACATAGAGGGATTTTGTTTGAATAAATGTACTTAAGATTGCTTTCCACTAGCTGTTTCATTTGACAAATTCAATCCCTCTGTGCTCAAGATTATAGACTAAAGTCATATCCGTTAGAAATAGGAACAGAAAGATATAAGCAGAAGCTGTCTTTGGGTGCATACAGGTTAGCACTGGATAGGAAATCTGGTTTATCAGGAATTTTAGAAGAACATACCAGTTTCAGACCTGCCAAATATATGCAGAATATAAATGCACCTGAATGACATTGCTTTTTCAACATTTCGGGATGTGGGTTGCACAAGCACATTTTTGATCAATCTGCACAACAAATTTTTGCAGTTTCTGGCCAATTGCTAGATTAATTTATTTCAGCAAAAACAGGCACCTTCTAGGGCACCTTAATAAAGTTATTATTGTATGGCCTTGCATGGATCACACCCCAGTCATTGTTGAGAAAAAAAATAGCACGTTTTCAAGAATTACAGACACAAAAATATAAGCATTTTTCTGTGGGAAAATTAAAAAAACCTTGCCCCAAATGGCAAGCTATGAAAAGAGAATACAAAAACACTTATATTTGAAAATGTGTGCACAACAGTGCATGTAAATATTTGTCGTGCATTTTACTGCATAAATAGTATGTTGGTAATTTACAGTTGCTAAGTTGGAAAAAAAAAACCAATTGATATTCATTTCCATACAATAATAGGAGTGATTTCGCATTTTCATTACTGTGGCATTAATCCTGCACAAAGGCTGTTAGCTAAATATTCATGCAAGAAAAGTGGGTGTCAGGGAAATAGCAGCTGCCCCTCCCTTACTTTCTTGACTAAGTGCTTCTGATCTTTTCAATTTCATGGTAGGAAAGAAAGAACCTTTGAACTTGCAGAAGAGAGAGTGCATTTTATCTCATACCTTTACAAAGAAGATCTATCGGAGAGCCCTACAATGAATATTTGAAAGGCTACCAGGATTCTCTTAAACGTATGTGAATTTGTATAAATCCTTTACCATGTTAAAAACAATTTTTACATTAGAAGTCTTTTAAAATGCTCCAAGCATAATACAGTATGTATGTGAGGGAAATGGGTGATGATTTAGGTAGGATCCAACAGAGTTTTAAACAACATAGGAGAGAGAACTAAAGAGCCTGGATTTTACAGTCAGTTATGAATTCTTCAGTGCCACTTCTCAACTGGTGATATTGCACTGCCTATTTGCCTTTTTACAATTGATTAGTGACGTATTGATGAAGTTAGTTAAAATATAGATCAATGATTTCTCAATAGTAGTGGTCCTTTAAAATATTGAAGGAAGGGTAAAATAACTTTTACATAGACATATACAATGATATACAATATACAACATATACAATATGATATACAATATACAACATAAGTATATTATGTATACAACATACATAATAATATACATATGTATATTATGTATACAATATACAACATATGTATATACATATAGGTAAAGGTAAAGGTTCCCCCCGCACATTTGTGCAGTCGTATCCGACTCTAGGGGCCGGTGCTCATCTCCGTTTGTTAGCCGAAGAGCCAGCGTTGTCCGAAGACGCTTCCACGGTCATGTGGCCGCATGACGTGTGTGGAACGCTGTTACCTACCCACCAAAGTGGTACCTATTTATCTACTTGCATTTGCATGCTTTCGAATTGCTAGGTTGGCAAGAGCTGGAGCTAGTGCGGGAGCTCACTCCGCACGCAGGGCTAGGGATTCGAACCTGCGATCTTCCGATCGACAAGCCTGGCGTCTTACCCGCTGAGCCACCACGCCCCTCGTATATACATATACATATACAAAATAACAACATGGAGGGAGCTGGTTTATGGAATCGCCAAGTGTTGGATACGACTGAATGGATAATTCAATTCGAAAATAATTTGCAATACGAGATGGGCAGTAAAGAAATATGATAAATAAATAAATAAACAAACTTTACTTGAATAATTGATACATTCCACTCATTGTTATGTCATCTTTCATTAAAAAAACCCAACTTCCTGATGAAAGAGGAATATTGGAACCATAATATATCATGACGACGACGACGACGACGATTTGCTTGCCAATTATGGTTAGTTCCCACCAGCTATTCTGTTAATGCATCTACCCACGTTCCTCCCAGTTGTGCTGAATAAAACATCTCATAATCTTTTGACAGCATGGAACATATTTTTCCCTCATCCGTGTCCTTCTAGCTTTCTCAGTTGCCCTTTTCTTCCCAACTGAATATACAACAAACCACAGACAAAGTTCAAGCCAAGAGTGAACAAGTAGGAGAAGCAAGGATCTGCAACTAAGATTAGGAGGCTTTGAAGATTAGAACTTGATATCCTTAGAGAGATATGGACCTGGGCACATGCCCAGTTATTCCAGCCCCAATGCGGGTTCTGCTTCAATCACTTTTACAGGACACTCATCAGTATTTTTATCTCTTTACAACTCCAAATATTCCTCCCAATTAAGCATGCTGCAGAAGAATACAACTTTGGGACATTGACCTTCAAAGGACAGAGAACCTGGTTGGGGGAAAATACTGCCTACATGCCTGGGTGAAGTTGGCCTCACTCTCCTGCATAGAAAATGTCCTACCTTGATTGACTTGATCTTCCCAGTCTTGATCTACTTCATTCCTGGCTCCTAGGTGAGAACTTGGACTCAACGTCTCGGTTTTCTAGGCTTTGTGACCAGGGTCCAGCCAATGAGATAAGGGACACTCCTTGACTTCAGAAAGACTATATGCTGATTATTATAATAAATCAAATGGAATAAATGGAATCCAGAATTTCTTTCTGATTGGTTGCTTCATGGCATAGAAAGTGGGAGTTGATGGTGACATCATTCTAGGAAGAGAGTCAGGTTGCCACGTGGGGGCAGCCCTAAAAGTCAAACCATGTGGGGCTTCCTCTCTATAAAAACCCTTGGATTTTATAGAGCCAGTGTGAGCCAATGGTTAAGATGTTGGGCTAGGAACTGGGAGACTCGGGTGCAAATCTAACTTCAGCTTACTGGGCAACTTTAGGCTAGTGATTTTCTCTCAACTTGCCAATTAGGGTTGTTGTGGGAGAAGATAGGAGCAGGTAGAGCTATATATGCCACCTTGAGCTCCTCAAGGAAAGGCAGAACATAAGCCACATACATACATTTTCTGTATAAATGAATTAAAGACTTCAAGAAGAGGAGGGAGAATGCGCAACACATGACCTTTCACTTTAACAATGATTATTTTTAAACTGGCAAATTTGGACCCGTCCATTTTGTGAACTGTTTATCGAAGGCTGAAAGTGAGGACCTTTGAGGTCCGGGGTGAGAAACTTGCAGCCCTCCAGATGTTACTGAACCACAACAGCCATCAGATCCAACCAGCATGGAAATAACTCCTTTTTCCTCTCTTCTCCTTCTCCTCCTTCATTTCCCCAGCCAGTGTTGCATTTGCAAGAACAGAGGAGTATTAAATATTTTAAGTGGGATTACTCGAGGGCGATTGCTCAACTTATTCAGAAACCTTTCCCATCCTGGCACCCCTCCTGCTCTCAGAGAAAAGAAGCCAATGGCCACCAGCTGGAAATGGTGGGACCTTTCATCCAATACATCTGAAGGTTACCAGTTAAGGACAGGGAAGGTCTTCTTACCCTGAAATCATGAAGTACTACTCAGCTTTTTTAAAAAAGCCCTAAGAGAGGAGTAGGGGTCCTGCATCCTTGGTCCTTGGCCTAATTTCAGCAGGTCTTTACAAGTTAGCAGTTCAGACTTCTTGCAAGGGTTAGGTGTCCCCTCCACAGGAATTTGGAGCAAGAGGGAGAGAAAATGGTAGCTTTACCCACTTCTGGCTTCAGCTTTGACCACAGCAAATATGCATTCCTCACCTGATTTCCCTTGTGAACTAAAATCCTTCAGGGATAAAGAGATTTGCCATGCCAGCGCTAGAGGTAATAATTTTGTCCCCCCCCCCCAAGTTGGAGGCTGACTTGATTTATTTATCTTTCTCTGATCAGATTCATTAGCCCCTTTGTGTCATTCTGCTGTGGGTCAAAGGCAGGATCATGTCACCACCCAATTATGCCTTTTCTTCCCCTTAATTGCTGAGTAAATCAAAAGCATAGACACAGTCACGGTGGAATCACTGCACATAGATTTATGGATAGAGTGTCTCCCAGCCTGGAGACGGAGGGACCCAACTCTAAGGTTGATCCATGCTCAGTGGCAGATCAGTCCTTCAACATCCGTCTTGTGGCACAGGAACAAAGAACAAAGAAAAAATTGCCCTCTCCTTGCAAGACATTTTCGTTTCTGTTATATAAAATCATAATTTTTGAAAAAGTCTCAGGGACATCTCTATCTCAATATCTCTATCTATCTCTATCTCTATCTCTATCTCTATCTCTATCTCTATCTCTATCTCTATCTCTATCTCTATCTCTATCTCTATCTCTATCTCTATCTCTCATCTTTTAATTAATTTCTAGGTCACCCAATGACTCCAGGCAGCTTCCCAAGTAAAAAAAACAAACCACAGATTAATTTACCCTCAGCCACTGTGCAGGTCTTGCAACTACATAGATGACCACCCAATAACTTAAATTCCCCCAATGAAAGATAGTCTGCTACTTTCCAAAGTGGTCTGTTCAATGGTCAGATTGAACTCTCTCTCTCTCTCTCTCTGAAATGGACTTCCCTTTTCCATTCATTTGTGATCATCCTGCCCTCTGAAGAACACGGACCAGTCTGCTATTAGTATGACAGTCTTCCAGATGTTTGTAGGTTTATTTATGTATTTATTTATTTATTTATTTAACAAATGTATATATCTATATATATCTGCCACCTCGCCTGGGACGGGATGAGTAATAGCTCTTCCTGGAGATGGCTCGCACCGTAAAGTTTGGTTCGTAAACATCATATACAGCCTCTTGGATTTTATATTTTTTATATTTTTAATTGATTGTATAAAGTATTTTATATGTTTTTAATTGCTGACTTGATTGTAAACCGCCCAGAGTCCCCTTGTGGGGGGAGATGGGCGGTGATATAAGTTAGAAATAATAAATAAATAAATAAATAAATAAATAAATAAAGCTGCCATCTACCTAGGGGCACTCTGGGTGGTGAACAGGAGAGCCAGTTTGGTCTAGTGGTTAAGGTGCTGGGCTAGAAACCAGGAGTCTTTGAGTTCTAGTCCCGCCTGAGGCATGAAAGCCGGCTGGGTGACCTTGGGCCACTCCCTGTCTTTCAGCCCTAGGAAGGAGCCAATGGCAAACCAGGAGACTGTGAGTTCTAGTCCCGCCTTAGGTATGAAAGCCGGCTGGGTGACCTTGGGCCAGTCACTCTCTCTCAGCCCAACTCACCTCACAGGGTTGTTATTGTGGGGGAAAGAGGAGGAGGAAGGAGTAATAGGTATGTTCACCGCCTTGAGTTATTTATAAAAATAATAAAGGCAGGATAAAAATTAATTAAACAAATAATAGCCCAACTATAGAAATCAAATACAAAGAAAACTGGGTCAAGTCCCCCCCATCATATCATTAACCCATGACTGAGCTCTATCAACATCCTAGCCCCAGTGCCTATCACAGCCTTCTGGAAGGCCGAAAAGATTGGGGCTGTCTGTATCTCAGCTTTCCTTCCAAGTTGCCTTCCAGACTAAGCACATTCAGCTTGTTCATCTCATGGTTACTAGATCTCTCAACCTCAAAGAGTTATATTACATAAGATGGGCAGCTATGCAAAACTTTTAAACAAACAAACAAACAACCAAACCTCCTGGTGGTTGTCCTCTGGAGACTGTCCACATCTTCCTCAAAAGATGGCATCTGGAATGTGAACAATTGTTTAGATGATTACATTCATACTGTCTATAGCAGGGTTTCTCAACCAGGGTCCCATGGAACCCTAGGGTTCCTTGAGAGGTCACTAGGGGTTCCCTGGGAGATCATGATTTATTAAAAAAAATATTTCAAATTCAGGCAACTTCACATTAAGGAGGTGAGTTTCATTCTTTATTTTTAGTTTAAGAACATTGTTCATGCATATAGACAGGCCTACACATGAAATGAATGTAATAATTTTGTAACTTCCGGCCTATATTTGAGCCTGAAAGTGCAGGGGTTCCCCGAGGCCTGAAAAATATTTCAAGGGTTCCTCCAGGGTCAAAAGATTGAGAAAGGCTGGTCTATAGCTTCTCTATAGCAGTACCTGAATAATCATAATGGAAGTTACCCAGGAATCTATTTCATGAAATTGGGGTTCTTCCAAATGCAGGATACCCCAAAGAGGCCTTGGCATACCAAATCCATATGAATTTGGCTGAAAATGGAATTAGAGCTCTGTTACAAATCTGTTCCAATAGAAGGCTGATATAGGCAAAATTGAGTCACGTTGGGCAGTGTCCTCCACTGATCTCAGTGGGAGAGTTGGACTTTCACCATGGCTGTCTTTGGAGATGGACCACAGCTCCATGGTAGAAGATATACACTCATACATACAACCCGAAGCTCATTTCTTAACATTTCTACATCAGAGAAGTAGGTAAGACTTTGCTTTGCTTGTTGCTCCCTCTGGAACACACACTCTAGGGACAGATGTTCATGTTGTGTAAGGCAACTTTTGGTGTTCTTCTCTAATCTCAGAAGGAAACATTATTGAATACCACAAAGTTTGTCTGCCAGCAAATACAAACAGCATTATACTTCAGGTGGGGCAGAATGCTTAGCTGTGGGGAGATCATGCCATTCAGTGTGCAGGCCAGTGCCTGGATGCATGGATTTATGATGTCTGTTGGTCAATTATACTGAGAAAATTGGTGACTTACATTCCAAACCCTCAAATCCAGGAGGTATGAATGCACAAAGGAAGCAAAGAGGCCCCTTGGAGATGATAGTGTTTTGAAGAGAGAGGTGGGAAGCAAGTGTTTAGTTTAAATACAATAACCCTTGCCCCATACCTAATTAAACTTCATGGGATTCTGGCTAATTGTACCTGGCATCCACTTGGGAGCAGCAAGTGTGTCTCTGTGTTCTTTTCAGCTATGCCAGTTTTTAAAATCTCCCTCACCAGTAGCAGATCTTTAGTTACAACAAGCTGCCACTAATGAGGAGGACCCTTCCAGGGTCAAGAAAGCTGTCTGATGGGAGAACCAACTTACCCCAGGGATGGCTTCCCTCTGTTACTACCTTCTATCCATAGAATGAATCACACAGATGCATCTGGGTTTTCTTTTTTCAAGGGCAGTGTTCAGTATTGGGACCCAGTGAAATGACATAGTCGCCCAGTCTTCTGTTTTCATGGATGATAGCGCTATCAACAGCTATGAATCTTAGTGGGTTTATTCTCTCCCCTAAATCAGAGTAGCTGGGGACAAATTGAGGATGACAAGACCTTCCAGTTGGACCCCAAAGAAGCAGGTTAGAAAGAGTATTGATGCTTTTGAATGTTGTATTGGAGGAGATAATAGAGCAAATCAATCCAGAGTTCTCCCTCGAGGCACAAATGACTGGGCTCAAATTACCTTATTTTGAACTCCTCATGCAAAGATCCAGCTCCCTTGAGAAATCCATAATGCTGGGAAAGTGGAAGGAAAGAAAAGAAGACAATGATTAGCAGCAGAGTGGATGGACAGTGATGTATTATTATTATAGCAGTGATGGGTGTACCATTGGAAGACCTGAAGGGCCAGGTTGGGGACAGATCATCCTGGAGTAATCTATGGTTATTAAGAGTTAATATCCACTTGATGGCAGGTAATTGATCGATCAATCAATCAATCAATGCCCTTCCATATTTGTGAACTTCCTCTTTTATTCTGGTAAAGGAAATCAACCCTGACTGCTCATTCGAAGGACAGATGCTGAAGCTGAAGCTCAAATACTTTGGCCACCTAATGCGAAGAGAGGAGTCACTGGAAAAGACCCTGATGCTGGGAAAGACTGAAGGCAAAAGGAGAAGGGGACGGCAGAGGATGAGATGGTTAGATAGCATCACCGATGTAATGAACATGAATTTGAGTAAACTCCGGGAGACAGTGGAGGACAGGAAGGCCTGGCGTGCTATGGTCCATGGGGTCACGAAGAGTCGGACACGACTTAACGACTGAACAACAACAACAACAAAAACAACAGGACTGATATGGCTGCCTATCCCATATAATGATTCTAGGCAGCTCATAACAATCCATAAAACATGTTGAAATTAAGGATTCAACCTGTACCAAACAGTTGCAAATGCAGACTTTGGAAAGAAAAGGATGAAACTGTGGATCACATAATGCAGCAAAAGTGCTCAGAATGACTACAAACTCATGACAGAGTAGCCACCAGGATCCATTCTGTACAAAAACTATAATTTCCAAGTTTCCTGAATGTGGTATGATCACAAAATTGAGAAAGGAGTTGAAAATGATGATTTTATGGGATCCCTGTTATGGGATTTTTGCATACAAACTGATTGCCATCTAAAATGCAACACACCAGATATAACAATAACTGAAAAGAAAAGAGTAATTTTCATAGATAAAGCAAAACCTGGGGACAGCAGAATCAAGGAAGAAGTATTAGGAAAAATATATAAAATGTGGAGATCCAGTGTTCAAAATAGGTAAGTTATGGAAATGATCTTGCAATGTTATCCCTATAATTATTGGTGCATTAGGCAGAATAACAAACAGATTAAACAAATGTTTACAGAAGCTAAATATTTTGACTATATTTACTGTGGATTTGAAAAAAAAATCCACTTTGCGGGGCACATGTAATATCTTATGACATTACGAGGATAATTTCTAGGTTCCTGGTTGAAACTGAATTTCTGAACGTACTGAAATCCCCACAGTGGAGGAATGGAAAGTGAAGATGTCAGAATTGGCAGAAATGGCAAAACTGATCTGTCTAGTCAGGGACAAACAATAAGTGTTTTTTTAAAAGAATGGAAACATTTTAAGGACTTTTTGCTGAAAATAAAAAAAAAGTGAAATGATGATTTATGGATTTGATGATTGAAAAAGGATTAAATAAGGGGCTGGAGGGATTTTTGTAATACCAAAGAGGGAGGACGGATAATGAGTTTGTGTACCTGTTGAAAAGGTCAGAAGTCACTTATTTTTTCTGATTCTTGTTTCATTATCTTCCTTCCTTCCTTCCTTCCTTCCTTCCTTCCTTCCTTCCTTCCTTCCTTCCTTCCTTCCTTCCTTTCTTTCTTTCTTTCTTTCTTTTTCTTATTTTTTCTTTAAATTTGTCTTTTACTTATGGAAAAATTCTCAATAAAAATGATATTAAAAAAAATGAATTTCCAAACAACACCAATCAAATATGTGATTCTTTTTGTTTGTTCTTTGTATTGTATTATTCCTTGACGAATAAAAACCAATAATGATAATAATAACAATAATAATTTTACATAAACATTACTGTTATCGAAAAGAAGAAGGTAGGGTTCATTGATGTGGCAATATCTGGAGAGAGTCAAGTTGATGAAGAATAACTGCAGAAAATAGACAAATATTGTGATTTACAAATTGAGGTTGAAAGACTATAGAGGAAAAAAACACTGTCATGCTGATTGTAAACTGGAGCCTTTTTATTTATTTAATTTTTATCCCGCCTTTATTATTTTTATAAATAACTCAAGGCGGCGAACATACCTAATACTCCTTCCTCCTCCTATTTTCCCCACAATAACAACCCTGTGAGGTGGGTTGGGCTGAGAGAGAGGGACTGGCCTAAGGTCACCCAGCCAGCTTTCATGCCTAAGGCGGGACTAGAACTCTCGGTCTCCTGGTTTGCCATTGGCTCCTTGCTAGGTCTGAGAGACAGGGACTGGCCCAAAGTCACCCAGCCGGCTTTCCTGCCTAAGGCGGGACTAGAACTCACAGACTCCTGGTTTCTAGCCCAGCACCTTAACCACTAGACCAAACTGGCTCTTTGGTGCAATCCCCTCAAAAGATCACCAAATATTTAGAAATTTAAAACTGATTGGACTTGATTCCTTTGATGATGTAAAAGACTACCGTACTTGGAACAGCATACATTTTACAGCAATACTTCCGTGACTTTTAGGTTAGGACCTGCATTGTTGGAATCAACACCTGGTTGATTAGACTGTGATAGTCATTTGGATGATGATGATGATGATGATGATGATGATGATAATAATAATAATAATAATAATAATAATAATGTTATTCATTGCAGTTCTGTGGTGCCTCTCCTAAAAGAGCAAGCCAGAAGTTCCCTATTCCCTGCTTATTGCACTGAGCAAATTCTAGAAGAAATTTCGGGGATGCTTTCCAATTGCATTAAAGAAGATAATTGGAAAGACTTCCTAGGGCTTTGCTGGGAGAAGATTGTGTATGTGTATGTGTGTGTGTGTGTCTGTGGTCCTTTTCAAAAGGCAGCAAGTAAATGAGTTACCTATTGCATCAGGAACAAAAGCCATCAAGCTTTGTGATCAGGATGGCGGTTCTTTCAGGGTGCAATTAATGTGGGCAAAGGAGCATGGGAACCTCAACTGGAGTTGAGACATAGTGTGCTACAGCAAGCCACCTGATAACAATGGGAGCCATGTTTATTGGCAGTTTGGAGGGGCCACACTGACCTGGTCAGGATCAATGTGCCTTTAGACAACCTCTGCAAAGCATGAGTGTAAAACAATGGGCGAGCTGGACCTTCTGCTGGTTCAGATGTCTATTCAAAGACGAGCGAGTCCTACTGGTTAAAAAGGGGCAGACAACTGACCACCAGGGGCTTGTTAGAATGATTATGTTGCTTGTTCCCACAGGAACTGCCTTGTTACCCCCAAGGGCAGAGACAGAATGCTCTACCTTATTTTAACTTTGGGGGGAAAGGATTAGATTTTTTAAAGAAATCCAAAACAATGATCAGAATGCTCGCCCACTGGTTATATTCCCTTTTTGACAGAAATCATGAGGGTATTTAAAACAACAGCAGCAGCAACAACAATAACTAAGTAGGCTGCTGTTGATTTCTACTGGCAAGGTCCCGGAGGAAAAAAAAATGGGCTGGTGGTCCCATGGAACAGAGTTGCCCACCCTTTGGTTAACTCTCAGGCTGTCTTTTCAATTGCTTGAAAAGAACTCATGTGCCATTTGGAATATTTTTGATGATTCTGGCTGAAAGAGAGCCAAAACAACAAATAAAAGAAGGAATAAAGTAAAAATGAAAAAATCTTGGGAATTGGTTGACATGCAACAACCTCTCCCCCCACCCCGCAATCCTGTAATTTTAAAATGCTTCATAAAAAGGAGGCAAGGATTTACTGTTCTTCTGATTCCCCCTGGTTTTGGGGGAAGGGGGCCAGCTTGCCCGTTTTAGAAATTGCCATGTCGATCAGGACTGCTCAAAGCTGAAAGGTCAAAATCAACGTCTGCTGCATCCTTCCTCTTCGTCCATCTACCAGTCACGTATCTTTGCTTTCTGAGGGTCCACCAGATATTACTGGTTCTCATCCCTTTCCTTTGAAACAAAACCCCCGCATTCGTTGAAGCCCCCTCTAACAAGACTGCTGAAAACAGAAGGTCCAATTTCCCACCATGTTGGGGTAGGAAGCAGAAAAAGTGTACAGGTAGTCCTCGCTTAACGACCGCAATTGGGACTGGAACTTTGGTCGCTAAGCAATGTGGTCATTAAGCAAGGCATTGTGTGACCAGACCTGATTTTACGACCATTTTTACCACGGCCATTAAGCAAATCACGCAGTTGTTAAGCAAATCAACAGTTCCCTATTGATTTGGTTTGTCAGAAACCGCAAATTGTGATCACGTGACCGCAGGACGCTGCAACTGGTTGTAAATGTGAGCTGGTTGCCAAGCGCCCAAATTGCAATCATGAGGATGGGTCGTAAGTAACTTTTTTTAGCCCTGCCGTATCTCCAAACTGTTGTTAAACAAATGGTCATTAAGTGAGGACTATCTGTAGTGCAGGCTACCAAAAAAGGCAAATAATTGTTAAAGAAAGAGGAAGAGGAAGCAAATCGGCAACCAATGCAGCTCCTGCAAGAGCGGTGACACATGCGCAAAGCTAGGCTTGCGCAAAACTACGCAGGCCGCTGCATTTTGAACGAACTGAAGCTTCTGGATACTCTTCAAGGACAGCCCCATGTAGAGCATGTTACAATAGTCCAAACGGGGGGTGACTAGGGCGTGGGTGACTGTGAGAAAGGCACATTGGTCCAAGAATGTGAAACAAAGCCAACCTCATGTGCTCACCTACTCTGGGAGGGCTTTGGGGTTACAGAAGGGATGCTGGAAGAGTGCATGTGGTGCCCAGGCCACACGTCTTTCATCCCTGCCCTAGTAAGTGTACATTCATTTCTAGATTTCAGCTAAGGAGCTGTTCTTGTGTTTTTGTTGATGGTGGCTCACACCAAGGGCTGTTATTTGGCTGGGGGGAAACAGGGGGGCTGAGTACTGCAAGCACAAACAGCCCAGCAGAGGGCACTGTGTGTCTACTATCAAGAAAGTGCCTTCATTTAACTGCAGAATGCAATAAGGAGCAATTAGATTTCTTGGATTTTTTTTTTTTACACTGCAGTGAAATGTCCTCATTGCAGGAATCATTGGGAGAATATGAATTAACTGCAGCTTTATGGCTGAGTAGAAGTTGTGGCTAATAAACACAGAGGAGCCTTTTGGTGTGCCTGACATTTCTGTTTTCCTTTTCCTTCGGTCTCAATTTTATTACCTCTCCTCTCCTCTCCCCTCCCCTCCCCTCCCAGGACTTTAAGGTTCTTCCTCCATTCAGTCTTCACAAGCCCAGTGATGGAAGTTAGGAAGAGAGAGGGACTGGCCTACGATTGTTTAGAACTACATGTCTGAGTATTTAATCTTGGGTGGTTGGGGAATTCTGGGAGTTGAAGTCCACACATCTTAAAGTTGCCAAGGTTGAGAAACCCTGGGCTAGACCTTACACTGAAACGGCTGCAATTAAACATGACCTTGATTTTTCTCTTTGTTAAAGGCACCAAAACTGGAGCCAGCAAAAGAATTGGCAACTCTGCAGAGAAAAGAGGCCCAAAGTGGTTCCTGAACATGAAGGTGAGATTTTAAGCTGTGTATTAAGGCTAGTAGATCTGGGTTACAAGAACCTGGATGGAAACTAGATGGCAGAAAAAGGTTTATGTAGCAATTTACTGCCAATTAGGAATCATCTGGATTTTTGCAGCCCAGATCTGGTAGCTCCTCTGTATCAAGAATCAACTGTCACAGAAATCTTACAGGACGTGTAAATCTGGAAACCAGACAAGGCATTTGTTATCTTCCTGAAACAAAAGGAGAACACCATCTGGAAATTTTGAATTGCCTAATTCTGATCTCAGTTCTCAAAGTGTTGGTTCTTATGAAGTCAAAGCAACAGAACCTTTATAAAACAGGGAGCTACAATTTAGCAAAGTCACAGCTGAGGTGAGATGTCACATGAGGCTTCCACAAGTCTGTGGTTACTTCTTTCTTTTCTGGGGGTATGGTGGCTTTGGCCACAGAAGGACTAGAGTCTTGAGAACCGAGGTTATGATGGTACACAATATGATTCCTCAGAGACTGCAGCATGAAAACTGCAGCCCATTCACTCATGACTCTAAGAGGGGAATTCTTGATTCCTTCAAGTAATTGTTATGTGAAAATTAGGTTGTGATCTTGATTGGGTCATTTAGGGTTAAAGGTTTACCTGGCAATCAACCTCAGTCCCATCATTGGGAGCAAGAAATAGCATATTTAATTTTATTTTTTATATTTAATTTATTCTTTATTTATATGGCTGTTTGTATTGTATTTGATGTGTTTTATTGTTTTAATTGTTGATTTCATTGTAAACCGCCTAGAGTCCCCCTTTTCGGGGGAGATGGGCGGTGATAGAAATCGGAAATAAATAAAATAAAATATTCTGGGATGATTGGAAGCAAGCTATTCAAACATCTCCAGCACAAACAATGAGTGTCCATCTCAGAATTTACATGGGTAATCATGGCTTGTAGTAGTGATTGTAAGAGAGAAGCATGGTGTTGGCTCACACCATCTTAGCATGTTTAACCTATAAAATCCTGACCAAATGAGTATGGAGACTCATCCATGGGCTCAAGAATTGAGCACCATGCCCATATAGGCCACTCTTTGACAAGTAACCTGGGTCTTCCTGGCTAAACAATGTTAGGATTTTGTGTGCAATAAAATCAGCTGCTTTTCTTCTTATTTAACACTGTCTGTAGTCTTGAGATCATCTGAATTTGATGGAAAGGGTTTCCTTTCCCTGGCTTGTTGAGAAATATGCCTGATCTGGGTGGTTTGAGATATATAATTCCAAGCCCCAGTGGGAAGCTTGACATGTGCGTGTAGTCAGGCAATCTCTTTATTTGTCTAACACCTTTTGCTAACACAGGGTAAGTTTCTGTTTTAACCTAGCGCAAGAGGGTAAATTTTCCAGTGATAGTTTAGGCCGGTGGCCAAAGTGCAAAAGAATAGAAACTCCCCAAATTATAAATGAGCTGTTAAATTCCAGTCAAAATATTGATTCTCCGGGACCGGTTTCTTTGTTAGTCTATTTTCATCTGAGGACATGAAATATATTTTCATCGGACGGGGTGGAGGGCCGAATCAATAAATACCAGTTTCACTGAACAACATGGAACAACTCTGGCTCTTACACGCATGTGCATTATCACTGGGTTCTAATAGCTGGAGGGAAAAGCCACGCAAGAGGTGACCTTTTCTATATAGTCCAGGCGATGTACAACTTTGGGGGACTGCAGGAAGCCAACGCAAGCCAGATGGGGTTGCTGCTTCATTTTCTGGCTCCTGAACTTAAAGAGGGCAAGTGAACAGGCAGGAGAAAAAAAGAGTTGCAAGGTTGTAAGTTAGAGCAGGAAGATCCAGAGATCAGCACTGGGTCACCTGCAGAAAATGTGGGCCTGGGCATAAGCCCAGATCCTGGCCCCTGCTCTGCTGTCAGTCTCTTTTGCAGAGCTGTCATAGGTGTTTGACTACTCTGCTCCAATGTTTCCCCCAGTTAAGCCTAGTGCAAAAAATGAAACACAGGAATACAATTCTTAGCCATTGACTTGGAAGTTAAATAGGGTCAAGCTTGGTTAGTAGAACTCCAGGGAATACAGGTAGTCCTCGCTTAACAACCATTCATTTAGTGATGGTTCAGACTTACGGCGGTGTTGAAAAAAACCGACTTACGACCAATGCTCACACTTGCAACCATCGCAGCGTCCCCCCGGTCACATGATCACGATTTGGGCGCTTGGCAACAGGTTCGCATTTATGACTGTTGCAGCATCGCATGGTCACGTGATCGCCATTTTCGACCTTCCTGGCCAGCTTCTGGCAAGCATAATCAATGGGGAACCACGTGATTTGCTTAATGGCCACATGGTTTGCTTAACGCCTGCAGTGATTTTGCTTAGCGGCCACCGCAAAAAAGGTCGTAAAATCGGGTTGGATTCGTTTAATGATGACTTCGCTTAGCAACCAATATTCTGGTCTCAATTATGGTCATTAAGCAAGGACTACCTGTACCTGGACTGTCCATGAAGACACCAGGTGTCAAACTCAACTTGAAGGAGATTTGACCTTTGTCTGGATAGAGACTCAGTGTCAGGGAGATAACTGGTGGAGAAGGAGGGTGCCCTCTCCAGGGAGACAAACGCATGCGCAGTACAGAGTCTCTTTGGTTCCCTCCTAAGAGAATCAAGAAAGCACCGCCTTAGTTTTATGGGCTTTTTCCCTTAGCGTTTGCTAATTCATTTCAGTTTAGCTGGATTCTGTCTAGCAGAGTAGAACAATAAACACTAGAGCTTCTGCACTTCGTCTCAGTGTGGTTCTTCACTCTTAGTCAGGACACTCAGGCACCCATCTGTAACCCATAATCTCAGCCTTCCTCTTGAGTCTCAGACAGGGGGTGTTGAAGGGCAATACTCGGTCTCTGACTGGCATACCAGTGGCCACATCCCAAAAAGTGTGGGTCTGAGCCAAATAAATAAATTCAACTTACATTTTTAAAATGAAATTAATGATGTACAAACATGGCTACTCTCCATGACTACTCTCCATAAATCTAACCACGGTTCCCTTTTGCTACAGTACAAGTTACAAATTACAGGCTACTGAGAGGCTCTCTGAGGATCTGGCAAGCATCTGTTAATTATCTGCAGTTCTGGTTTTCCCTCTCGGATTTAGCTGATAAAGTTCTGTTAGCATTTCATCAACTTTTGTAGCTTTATTATTAGCAGTATTTTCTATGGGGCCTGTAATTCCAATTTCTAGAATGTCTGCACAGGGTTCGATAGTAGTATTTTCAGCCCTTGGAAGGGAGTTGTGGATGGCTTATAGAAATCAGGGAGTGACCAGAAAGGGTTAATTCAAATTACAGAAGTTCTCTTCCTTACTTGTAGAAGGATAAGGGTGACTGGCCCAGGGGAGAAAATTCAGCAGAGAAATAACTAATCAGGCTGCTATAATCCAGCAGTTAAAACTCATATACATGCAAGCCTGGATTCCTGAGTCTGATGGCATGGTCTGTTAACCTAAAACCAGAAAACAGCAAGCATAAGGAAAATTCTGTTCGGATTTGAATAATTTGGATATCTCAGTGGTTTTTATTGCATTGGTTTCATGGGGGAAAGAATAGGACTATATGAACTGGAAAACAATTATGCATTGAATGCTCCTTTTTTTTAGTTTTGCAAGGCAGTTTTCATCTCCAAAAAAAGTGCACCAAAAAGTATATATTAGGGGAAGTTTCCTTACCAAACTGTTGTAATATAATATACTTTGGGTTGGTTCAACTTCAGATTTTGTCTGCTTCCTTGTGCTTTGATTTGGCCATCTAACCAAAGGTTAGTTACATTCTGTCTGGGATTTGACCAAATCTGAAGTCCACCTCTGTTTTAAATTCCTCTTCCAGCCAACAATGGAAGGAAGATTGCTTAGCAATGCAAAGGAGTCTTAGCATGAAAGCACCCTTTAGAGTAGTGTTTCTCAACCTTGGCCACTGGAAGATGTGTGGACTTCAATTCCCAGAATTCCTTAGCCAGCCATGCTGGCTGGGGAATTCTGGGAGCTGAAGTCTACACATCTTCCAGTGGCCAAGGCTGAGAAACACTACTTTAGAGTATGATCCATGGAGCACTTTAGAACAACTGAAAGATCACATTGGCTCTATTAACATCTCTGGCTGACTCTGTTTGTGCTAGGTTTCCAGAATCCATGATGGCTATCTACTGGTAACCGCCCAGAGTCCCCTCGTGGGAGATGGCGCGGTGATAGAAGTCAAAACATAAATAAATAAATAAATAAATCAAAGAAACAGTCATAAATCATGGCCAAGTGTAATTTGTCACATTTAATGAGACATCTTTAAATAAACAAAATAAAAAGTGCCATCCAACTTTACTGGACAAAGTCCATTTAGCAAGAAGGTGGAGCTTGGAATATTTGCCTCATTGCTTTATTAAGAAATTATCTGCATAGAATTTACTGTTTGAGAATATTATTTAATTTCTCCTCACGCACTGACTGCCTAGGTTAGAGTCAAGGATGTTTATATACTTTGGACCTTAGACTTGGTATCATCCATTCTTAGAAATATTTATCTGATTTTTGTACATAATTTAAATTGAAGGAGTGGTGAAATCTCTAGGCTGAAAATTGTTTTCTGTAAATTGACTGTGCTAAGATTTGTAAACTGCAGAATGCAAAATGACACAGAACGTAAACTAAGATGATCCATGGGCTGGAGCATTTCCTGATGAGGAAAGTTTGTGACATTGGGGTCTTTTTAGTTTAGAGGTGAATGAGAGGGGACATGATTGAGGTGTACAAAATGAGGCATGGTGTGGATAAAATGGACAAGGAGAAGTTATTTTCCCCTTCCCAAAATATTAGAACCAGAGGTCACCCAATGAAATTGAATCCTCGAAGAATCAGGACAGACAAAAGGAAATATTTTTTTACACAATGCGTAACTCAACACTGGAATTCACTACCATGAAATGTGGTGCTGGCTACCAGCTTGGCTGGCTTCAAAAAGGGGTTGGAGCAATCCATGGAATTCATGGCGATCCATGGCTCTTAGCCTTGATGGCAGCGGGACTGCCTCTGAAGGCCATCTGCTGGGAGACTCGTGGGCTTCCTTGTGCAGCTGGTTGACTATGGGAGAACTGACTGCTAGACTAGATGGGTCAGGGATCCAATCCATCTTATGTTCTTATGTAATCCATGGAACTGCCAGGAGTCTATACAGATTACAGCAGTATGTAAATAATGGAAGGAAGGAAAGCTAACTGGATGATGGTCAGCAAATGATCTCTGGGTGGCATGTGAGCTTAAAATATGTGGCACACAGACTCTTGGTAACATAGTAATAAACTCTGGCCTGGTCTACTCAGCTATAATACACTTGGTTGATTTGGGCTTTGCACAGACATAAACTTTCCGCCCCAATATGATTTAGTATGGTGTGTGAAGAAGGCCATTATGACTTAATCAACAATTCATGGTTAGAAATTTGAGGACAACATTATGTGTGAATGCAGCCTTCGTGCTTTCCATTGTCTGTTAGTCTTCATGGTTCCTGCGACACCTTCAGTTTTATGGAGGCAAATGTGCTTCTGTGTGGTATCATGGTTAGAACATAGAATAGTGCTAAATTGCTGGACTATGACTTGGGTTCAAAATCCCATTGATCATGGAGCACACTGCAGATTTGGGGCCAGTTACTTTCTTTCAGCCTAATCTTTTTTACCCGGTTGATGTTGCAGGGATAAAATAAATATGGCTTCTTGTAAGCCATCTTGAGCTCTTTAAAAGCAGAGTGACGAATGAATGAATGAATGAATGAATGAATGAATGAATGATAGATAGATAGATAGATAGATAGATAGATAGATAGATAGATAGATAGATAGATAGAGGCTGCTGAATACTTCCTCTCAACCAGTCTAACTGTGGCTTTTCTAGGCTTCTTGGATCACCCCTGGATATATCTGGCTGCCTTAGCTTTGAAACAAAATGTAATATAAGAAGGTAAGGCCAGGCTGCTCTGAAATGGAACCCATCATCTCACACTCTCTGTAAGTTGAAAGTGTTCTTATTATTTTCTTTATCATCAATATATTTATTAGCAATTTTCCAGCCCAGGCCAATAAAGTGGTATATAACAAAAGACAGCCAATTCAGGAAGTCATCAAAACAGTATTTCTGGTGTGTCATGGATGAGTTCAGAGAAGGGTTGCATGAGGCCTTAATTCCTTTGCCCTACACGGTTTCAGTCAATAGCAGATTAAAGAGCCATGACTGTGCAAATCTCTTCCTATTTAATCCCTGGTGAAAACGGGCAACAAATATTGATAGGATGGCTCAACAAACATTTTAAATGTAAAGTTCTGAGAAAGGGTAAACAAAAAGGAGTGGTCGTTTTGGGTGGCAAAAGAATTGAGGGGATGCTGGAAGGAGACCTGGAGCAGAAAATAGCCTAGAGGCAAAAGTAGAGGAAAATGATGGGTTAGGCTTAAGTAACTTTTTCTTCTGAATCTCCCCTGAAACTGCTCCCATCCAAACTTTTCTATGAGATAAATGCTTAGTTGAGAACTATGCCTTAGACTCTAAGAAACCCAAACTGCCAGATTCTTCCTGAAATAGCTTTCCATTAAGTAATATGTCAAACCCATCCTCTCCAATGTTTTGGAGACAAGACTCAACCCGTCCTTGTGCATATTTGCTAAAAGTAAAATTCCACTTTCTTCAGCAAAACTTTCTTCCAAGTAAGAAATTGGAAATATATTGCAGGTTATAATGCAGACTGTGAATTCACACATCTCTGAATTTTGCAGTGTAATCTGCTGCTCAATTTACAAAAACGACAAATAAACTTTGCATTTAGAATCAAGATGCAATGTGAAGGAAATGCATTTAGAAATGTTCATTTTTAAAAAAACAAATCAACATGTTCAAGAATGCTATTTTAATAATGTATCCATTGCGAATTTTTAGAATTGTAAAATTTAAAGATTAATGCAGACAGAAAGAGTTTTGAGTGGAAACTTGCAAAACTGACACAGAAATGATCTTATCTGTCCATCTTGGTTATTTAGGTAAACGCCAGTCCTATAACCTCTTATGTGGGAATGTACTTCATTGATCTCAGAGTTACATCAGTAAAAACATGCATCTGATCACAGGGAAGTTTTCCAAAAAGGTTAACTTTTTGTAAACTTATCAGGGAACAAAATTTATGAACAAGCATGGGAAATTGAGCTGATATAGGCTGGAAATCTAAATGCGGATGCTCAAATTCCTTTAGTTCTATTAGAAAAAAAAACTATAGAAAACTTAGCTACGATCCCAACCTCAATACTTTTGCTAGACCCTGATGCAGTGAATTCATATCCCTTTAAATTAATCCAGACACTACCATGGTAAGGAGAACTGAGTTTGTATTGACCCAAAGCCAAGTTTAGCATCCCTCCTCCCAGAAACAATAATGACTCAACCTGTCACTCCTATCCCTGAATGCATTCTGGGCTCCCATGATATATAAAGTCTGAAGATGTGATGTTGGGATACAGACTCTCACCAGCAGGTAAGTGTGATACTCTCTTTAATTTCTCGTGAAACAAACATGGCAAGGTGAGGTCATTGCAGATTTTGCCCAAGCATTAAGAAGGTGGGTGTAATGGGGAAGCAGGTGTCCACCAAATATGGTGAATTCTCTCTTCCTGAAGGTAATTAGGTGGAAACCCAACAACCATCTACTGGAGATTATGTAACACAGCCTCCTCTTCTCTGACACCTTGCAGAGGTGTTGGAATCACACCTTCCAGAATACCCAACAGGATGGGATTTCTGAAAGTTGCTATCTCATGATAGATGGAAGGTACCAGGCCGGGGAAAGCTCTGTAGCGAATTATTCCCTGGAAATCTGACAATAAGCTGGGATTCTTTTTCTAAATCAAAAGGCCACCTTTGAGTTGCACACCAGGGGCCATTCTCAAATTATTTTTTAACTGGGCTTAGGATAAAAACTAAGTAAGTTTCACACACAAGTGTGTGTGTGTATGTGGATGGATGGATGGATAATCAATATTCAGGCCCCACAGGCCAATCACAATATGTTTTATTAATTTTATTTCTAGAGAAAATGTTTCTGAACCTAGGAATGTTCAAAATCGTGTCAAACGAATAAAGAAGTGGCAACCAATTTAGAGATTTCATATAATTTATATAATAAATTGTCTATGGGGTCTGACTTTGTCTATGGGGTCTGATTTTTGGAACAACCTGTAGATACACTCCCCAGTCATGTATCTCGTAATTGTTTATGCTGTCACATTAAAAATTACCATTTGAGAACCATATCTGGGGGATCTCTAGGGGCTGCACCCAAAGATTTCTGGCACCAGGTCAAAACCTAGGACCACTTCTGGGAGATATAATAGAGGTAAACAACATTTACATACCATTTATAAGAGACAATAGAAAAGCCAGAAGACCAGAACACCTCCTTGCCAGCAATCAACACCCAGATAGGCAAAGATTAACACCAGGATTAGCACCAGAGGAACAATCAAACAGCACAATATACCCTAATCAAGGAACTATTAACTCAGTCAATCAACCAAGCAGCAAACAACAGCCCAATCAAGGAACTAGCGGGGTCCAGGAAGCGGGCCTTCTCTGCAGTTGCGCCCGCCCTTTGGAATATCTTACCCCCGGAGCTGAGGCTGATTTCCTCGCTCCCAGCCTTCCAGAAAGGCTTAAAGACCTGGCTTTGCCGTCTTGCCTGGGAGGGAAACGCCAACAGTTCCTCTTGGGAATGGCTGGTCCCTTGAAGCCTCCCAGTATTCTATTTTTAACATTTTATCCTTGGAAGTCATATTATGTGTTGTTGTAATTTTATATTTGTTTTAATTCTATTTTATTGTGCACCGCCCAGGGTCCCCACTGGGGGAGATGGGCGGTAATATAAATTTAATAAAATAAAATAAATAAATAAACTACGAAGGAGAGAACAACACCCCCACCAATACAAGCAGGACAAGCCATGGTATATAAACAGAGAGCAAGTCCCACTCCCTTTTCGCACTGAAGATGTTGCCTAGTCTGGCAATGAAACGTCTGCAAGAAAACAACAAGGCTCAGAGAGCACCAAGGACTCCACAGTTCAACCCTGAGCTACAAATATTATCTTCGATAGATATAATCCCCCCAAACTATAATATGAGCTTTAATCAATTACAGCTTGAGCAATTTGCATCTGAATAAAATAATGAATTTGAATAAAAGGGGGAAACATCTTTTTTTTTTTTTTGATAATTAAATGTTCTTATCATGGCAGGCATCATTTTTTAAAAAAGCATTTTGTGCTGTGCATGGGGGGGAAATGGTTTTGATTGATTTTGGAGCAACTCCACGAACCAATGAATTGAAGAAAATGTTGCAACCCTAATAGAAAGAAGAAATATTTTTTAAATTAGCCACAGCTGGTGTGAAACAATAATGAGCATTTTGAAGCCATTCCGCTCATGTTGAAATGGGTTGCTTCATTTAATCAATCTTTTCATCAAAATAAATGAGAAAAACCAAAGTGTTCCCCCCCCCCCCCAAAGCATTTCAGGGGATTGGGAGCAGCAGGAAAAAATGGCAGGTTAGGGTCCAGCCCAGTCCATGTCTAATCAGAAATGCATCCCATTGAGTTGAGTGGGATTTATTTGCAAGCAAATATGCTAGAAAGGCTGCAAAAATCAACTGGCAAAATTGTGTGTGTGTGTGTGTATGAGGAAAGCCATTTTTTCAAATCGCTTCTTGAATACCATATCAATTTCACATTGCTTTGAATCACTGTTTCTTCCAGCTTCTAAATTTATCATGTCTTTTTACAATTTCAGGATTTCAGAATAATAGGCATGGAGGGGTGGGTGGTGGTGGTTTCCCTGACGATGGGCATTGTGGTACAAGGGCCTTTTTTTCTTTCTATACTATGATCCTGTCAGTCCTGTGAGCCTAATCCTACTCTATCTTCTGGAAAGAAGCTGTCCTTAAAACCAAGACTGGGGTTCGTCTGTAGGGTGGTCGGAAAAGTCAAGATGACACACTCAGTGCATTCAAACAGTGTATCAAAGACCTTAGTCCCTTATATATTCGATTTTGAAGAAATTTCCAGGTAGGGAGTGTGATTTCTATTTAATGCTACTTCTTTCAGACAAGGACTCGAAAATATCCTCCCAAGTTGCCCAGTTTTTTGCTACCATCTGAACGATACGCCACACCATTACTTAGGTTTAGAATTTCTTAAAATAATATTTTATTTTGATTTATTTTAGTATTTTTATTTTTAATTATTTTTAGATCCTAACATAATTATTTTTGAGGTGTGTGTGTGTGTGTGTGTGTTATTAGGGTTTTAGGATATTAGGGTATTAGACCAGAAGACAGCGGTGGTGATAGATGGAGCGGTGCCAAGTGACAGCAACCTCAGAAGGAGTATGAGAAGCTGGAGAAGTACCTGGGCCTGAAGGAGGAACTAGAGAGGGTGTGGAAAGTGAAGGCCAAAGTGGTCCCAGTGGTGGTAGGAGCACTTGGGGCTGTGACTCCCAAGCTGGGAGAGTGGCTCCAACAGATCCCAGGAACAACATCTGAGCTCTCTGTCCAGAAGAGTGCAGTATTGGGAACAGCCAAGATACTGCGTAGAACCCTCAAACTCCCAGGCCTCTGGTAGAAGACCCAAGATTGAGGAAGACACATACCACCCATAGGGGTGAGAAGGGATTTTTTTTTACTTGATATTTTGATTCTATCTGGCCTTAGGGCTGTAATAAACTTGATTTGATTATCAAAGACCTGGAAGCCCAACAGGACCACTCTGCTCTATCCAATAACATTTTTCTGAGCAGTCTAGCCCCCTTTTACAAACCAGCGAGATACTTACATCATATAATCATTGCCAAACTCCAAAGAGCACTAACTCTAGCACGCTTCAAGGCTCTCCCCACAGCAGTTTTGGAGGCCCCAATTTTGTTATACTTCTTGTAAAATTAGACAGACTTTGATTGTCCATCAATGAGCCCACCACCAATTGTAATATTTTAATCCTGTTTTGTTTTGACTTTATTTTTATTCTTTGATGGGCTTCTATCTGTAACTCTGGTCTGTGACCATAATAAAATAAAAATTCTATTCTTCTATTCAAGATGGCATCCATGGCTGTGATCAAAGCTCTGCCCTTTTAAAATATGCACATAGACATTTTTGCCCCCCACTACCACAGATGCTCATGACCAAGACCATTTTTTTCCTCCAAAAATTTCTGCAGTGGGCAAATGGGCAGGGTCAGATTTTTGCTAGGACCATGGTAATATTCTGTTTGAAATGTTTTGGGTTTGATTTAATTAAGTCTAGTGATCCTTGATATTGAATTTTTACCCTCTCCCAACTCCTAGTCCTTAATTACTGTCTTCCTTCTCTTTTCCACAGCCATGGGGACGTGCAGGCTACTGCCATTATCTATGGGGCTGGCCTTGCTCACAGGTGAGTAGGAAATTATCTTCAAACAGAGGCCTATACATAGACTGCGTTCATGGACTCAGATGAATAAATTGCAAATTGAATTTAGGTAAAACTAGAGAGCAGATTCACATCACAGAGTCAGGAAAGAAAATAGCTCTGGGATTTGAGTTGCAGTAAGTGCATAAGTCTGCCAAGACATTAAACTATCCTGGTTGATGTGCTTTGAAGATATATGAACTCTCAGAAACCCAGAAATTCTGTGAAATCCTTTAATCTACAGATAAATTATTATTCATTTAAAAATTATTAGTTATTATTAAAATTATTAATTATTAAAATTATTGTAACCCGCCCAGAGTCCCTTGTATGGGAGATGGGCGGGGAATAAATTAAATTAATAAATAAATAAAAAATAAATAAATAAAACATTCACTTGTGAACCATCTCTTCAATGTATTTGCTAAATATTTTAAGGAGGTAATCAGTTTAAATTGTTCTAATTATGAACTTAGGGTTGTTGTTTATTCGTTCAGTTGCTTCCAACTCTTCGTGACTTCATGGACCAGCCCATGCCAGAGCTTCCTGTCGGCCGTCACCATCCCCAGCTCCCCCAAGGTCGAGTCTGTCACCCCCAGAATGTCATCCATCCATCTTGCCCTTGGTCGGCCCCTCTTCCTTTTGCCTTCCACTTTCCCTAGCATCAGCATCTTCTCCAGGGTATCCTGTCTTTTCATTATGTGGCCAAAGTACTTCAGTTTTGCCTTTAATATCATTCCCTCAAGTGAGCAGTCTGGCTTTATTTCCTGGAGTGTGGACTGGTTTGATCTTCTTGCAGTTCAAGGCACTCTCAGAATTTTCCTCCAGCACCACAGTTCAAAAGCATCTCTCTTCCTTCGCTCAGCCTTCCTTATGGTCCAGCTCTCGCAGCCATAGGTTACTACAGGAACTTAGGGATCCCGCCTAAATATGTCAAGAGTGCCTGTTGACTTGTAGAAGTAAAGACTTAGGTCACTGACTCCAACCTTGCTTGTGCAAGAACCTGTATTAAAGCATCCCAAGCAGATGGCTGGTCAGCCTCTGCATGAATGAATCTCACGGAGAGAAGCTCATCAAATCCTCTTAGTAATTAATTCCTCTGTTAAACCACTCTAAGGAATTTTACTTTAGACATTCAACAGGAATCTGTCTTACAGTATCTGAAACATACTATTCTGCATCCAATTTCCTGAGCTGATGGAGAACGGGCCTTAGACGGCTTCTCTGTGATGTTCTTTCAGGCATGTGAAAATATTGCTGTCTAACAGAAATGATTACTCTTTCCACCAAATTAGTTTAATGAGATCTATGAAATGGATAGGGGCCTTTTTGCCCACAAAATCTCCAGGCTGCTCACCTGAACAGGGAGGGAGGGAGGGAGAGAGAGAGGGAGGGAGAGAGAGAGAGAGAGAGATACACACACACAGAGTAAATAAAAAAAAGACTAAAAGCTGAGACATGACAACATTTAGAAAATGTATAAAGTGCCCAGAGTCACTGGGAGTTGGTGACATATCAATTTAATTATTATTATTATTATTATTAGAAACCAATGTTACATATAGTAAGAACTAGTTAAAATAGCAATCTGAGGGCTATTTACCTAGTTCTGGAACTACTGGCCACCTAACAGCTTGGAAACACTAGTCTTAAGCCAGGAATGTCAAATCTGTTTTGGACTGAGGATTTTAAATCGTATTCTGGATTCCTACAGATAATAATTTATCTGTAGATTAAAGGATTTCACAGAATTTCTGAGTTTCTGAGAGTTCATATATCTTCAAAGCACATCAACCAGGACAGTTTAATTTCTAGGCTGATGAAATGGATGGAAACAGGACAAAAACTCACTGGATTAAAACTGAATTAAATGCTATAATTGTTCCCCGTGTATTTAATAATGTCCCCTTTCTGTCGTAACAATATTATAATTTAGTAGCAGCTTTTGGTGGGACTAATGCACAGCCAAGGTGTTGGGAAGTATACAGTAGGCTGTTTCATCATCTTCTAGGGTTTTACAAATTCTGTATTCAGAGACTACACTTAACTGGATTATTGAATTAACTCATTTTGGGGTTTTGTATAACCATCAACAAGCTAAATGGGATGGGTTCACACAACAGACAAAGTCTCCCCCTCCCTAAAGTAACAAAGGTTAGTGTAAAGCAAGCTTAGCAATTGTGTAAAAGGAGGAACTAGGTTTTTACCTGATATGGTTAAGCGTGTTGTGTGAACCCATCCAATGAAAGGATGTTTCAGGTTACTCAAACATGCACATGTTCGTTTTGCTTCCTAGCTCTCATTCCCTATGTTTTCCCTTCCTTGTAGGCCTCCATGCTGTAGCACCGACTGGCCAGGAATTCATCACAGCCTTCATGCAAAATTACCGGTTAGACTATTCTGAGGCTGAATTTCAGCTTTTCATCTCTGGCAACTTACCCCTCACTACTGTTAACGTCTTAGTCTATAAATCCAAATTCCAGCTTCAGTTCTCTCTTTCTCCAGGACAGACCATGTTAGTGAAGATCCCTGCTTATGCAGAAATGGTTGGCACCACTAAATTCTGCCACACTGTCTTGGTGACAGCCAATCAAAATATCTCTGTGGTAGCCTTGAGCTCAAAGAAAAATTCAGCTGACACCATAGTTGTCTATCCTATCCAGAGTCTAGGAGTGGAGTACTATGTTCTCACACCTTTGGGAAAAATGTCCAAAACATACAAAGAGTTCTCTGTCATTGCATGGCATAGTCGCACTGAAGTAGAGATCCATCTCAAAGGAAGTGTAAGATTCCAAGACCTCATTTATCCTGCAGGCAGCAAGCTGCATGTTATCCTTCTACCCTATGAAGCCATCCAGCTTCAGAGCCACCAAGATCTCTCTGGCACACTTGTCAGAGCCACACACCCAGTAGCAGTGCTAAGTGGGCACAGCTGTGCCCAAAAGAACACCAACTGTAATCATGTGGTAGAACAACTGCTACCAGTGCCAAGCTGGGGCCGATCCTTCTTTATCCTTCCTTTATCCTTCCAAACACAATATGATATTGCATATATAATAACCTCCCAGATGACCACAGTCACCTATGTCTCTGGTAGGATCCATAAAAATTTTGACCTCAAGTCTGGACAGATACTTCAGCTGAAAGTCACACAAGCAAGCCCCATCTACATCACAGCCAATGTTGGCATCCAGGTCTTCTTTTTCTGCACTGGTGATACCCATTCTGGTCGCACATTTGACCCCTTCTTTTTGACCATCCCTGATATTCTCAGCTATTGCACATCCTACTCTTTTCAGAGCCAGATGGGCTTTGAGAATTATGCACTCATCATTGCTAAGACTGCTGCTGCTGGTGGGATCACCATGGATGGGCATTCATTGGGAGGTGTCTCTTGGAAACAGATTACAGGAACAGAATATTCATGGAGCGAGTATAGGGTTGGGAAGGAAGGATATACCCATTCCCTAGCACTTCCAAACAACCCCTTTAGCTTGCTAACCGTTGGCATTGCTGATAGGAATGGCTACGGAGCAGTAGGAGTCTGCCAAAAGGGTAAGTACTGGGATCATTAAGATAGGAGAGAAGGGGGCTGGATAACACTTATGAAGCAAAGTGTGATGGCCTTTTTTAGCTGTGGGCATCCAATTATGGAATGACCTCCCACAGAGGTCAAATGACTATTCACTGATGATTTGGGGGTTTAATATTCTCATTTTATGTAGGTTGTTGGAAGGGGGGTCTCTTATGTTTTATTGCTTTTATTTATTGTATCTTACTCAAAGATCTGTTCTTATAGGCTGGTTATAATTATTCAAATTAAGAAAGAAAAGTAATGCAGTCATTCTTAGTGAACTTTCCTCAAGTTGATGCTCCTTAGGTCTGTTGGATTTTAACTCCTGTAATCCTATCGAATGAGAGATTCCCTCTCATTTTCTTCTTTTTCTGTTTCTCCACCTCCTTTTCTCTTGTGTTGTATCCTTCTCTTCCTCACTGTTCACTCCTTACCATAGAATGGTTGTAGTAGGTAAGATGTTGGGGGTCCTAAAGGAAAGGCAAGATACAATGAGTAATTAAATAACATGCTGCCTTTTGTTGTCCAGAAGTTCAACCTGTTTCCAAGGCTTCCTGCAGTTCCATGCAATGCCGGAAGAAAGAGACTTGCCAAATACAGAATGGCCAGACGGTGTGTGTGCCTCAGTTTACTGCCACTTGCTGGGCTCTGGGTGACCCACATTACTGGACATTTGACATGAGGAAATATGACTTCATGGGTACCTGCACCTATACCATAGCCAAGACCTGTGGACCAGACACAACTCTCCCAGACTTCCACATCACCATCAAAAATGAGAATCGGGGCAAGAAGAGTGTGTCCTATGTTGGACTGGTGATGATCCAGGTCTACGGATATGACATAGCGGTAGCCAGAAAGGAGTATGGATTTGTCAGGGTAAGAATAACTACATTTATTCCTCTTAATTATACATGCAAGTGCCCAGATCTGGTAAGACCTTCTGTGTTATCAAGGCATACGTACCATTAAAAGGTGAAGGTTCCCCCCACCCCCGCACTTGCATTTAAAACCAAGCTGTTTTTATTGCACCACTCCACCAAACCCTTTACCTCCTCCCTATAAGCCCACTCATCCTCACCCCTGATAAGACCCACTACCGTTGTATCATCCGCATATTTCACAATGGAATTGGTGGTATACTTGGCGCAACAATCATGTGTCATCAGGGTGAACAACAATGGGCTCAAGACACAGCCCTGTGGGGAGCCGATGCTTAGGGAGATAGAGCTGGAAGTATTATATATATGACCTCTCAGTAAGGAAGTCAAGTAGCCAATTACACAAGGGAGTACTAAAACCTAGAGAACCCATTTTGTCCACCAAATGCTGGGGAACAATCGTATTGAACGCTGAGCTGAAATCTATAAACAGCAATCGCACATAACTGTTCTTCTCCTCAAGATGTATCAGACTTGAATGAAGAACAGAAGAGATAGCATCCTCTACGGAGTGATTCCGCCGATAAGCAAACTGAAGTGGATCAAACGAAGGGGGGAGTCTGGAAACAATATAATCTTTCATCAGTCTCTCAAAACATTTCATCACAATGGGAGTGAGAGCTATCGGGCGATAGTCATTGAGACACGTGATCGTAGATTTTTTAGGCACAGGTATAATAGTCGCAGTCTTAAAGCTCACCGGGACTACAGTCTGGTGCAAGGAAATATTAAATATGTCTGTAAAGACACTGGCCAGCTGTTCAGCACAGTCCCTCAGTACCCGCCCTGGGATATTATCTGGGCCCGCTGCTTTCCGAATATTAATTTTCCTCAGGGTCCTCCTGACATCAATTATATCAAGGGTAGGTGCCTGCTCGTCGGGGTGGGATTCAACCTTCCTCACAGGAGTATTATTAGATGCTTCAAACCTACCAAAAAACCCATTGAGTTCATTCAGGAAATCTATATTCTTCTCACATGATGTCGGAGTAGCCTTATAATCTGTAATAGTTTGAATACCCTGCCACATGCGCCTGGTATTTGTGGAATCATGAAAAAATTCCTGAACTTTCCGGCTATAGACCCGCTTTGCTATTCTCATTGCCCGGTTCAGATCAGCTCTGGCTGTTCTAAGAGCCTCCATATCACCCAATTTAAAAGCAGTGTTTCTTTCAGCTTCACATATACTTCATGAGTCATCCAAGCTTTCTGATTCGCCCGTAAGATGATGTTCTTAATAACACTAACATCATCCATACATTTTTGGATATATGCAGTTACAGTTGAAGCATATTCCTCCACATTCGTATGTTGGTTAGTCGTTGCAGCTTCTCTAAATATGTTCCAATCTGTACACTCAAAACAGCCTTGCAGTGCTTCCATTGCTCCCTCAGGCCAAACTCTCACCTGCTTCACAGTTGGTTTTTCTCTAGTTAACAAAGGCCTATATGCTGGAATTAGCATTACAGTAAGATGGTCTGAGAAACCGAGATTGGGTCGGGGGTAGGCCTTAAATGCATTCTTGATGTTAGAATAGGCTAAATCCAATGTGTTCTTACCCCTAGTCACAAAATCCACATATTGATGGAAATGAGGGAGGACTGTTTTCAAATTAGCCTGATTAAAGTCTCCAACTACAATAAACACACCCTCCGGGTGAGTAGTTTGCAAGTCTCTGATGGGATGATAAAGAACTTTCAAAGTCTCTTTAGTATTTGCAGAGGGGGGTATATACACAGCTGTAATAATCATAACAGTGAATTCCCTGGGCAAATAAAAAGGTCTACATCTAATAGTTAACAACTCTCCATCCGGTGAACAGTAAGTTGAAACCACCTTTGAGTTATTACACCATCTGTTATTAATATAGATGCATACACCACCACCTCGTTTTGCCACTAAGAGCTAGACTCCTATCCAGTCCAAACATTGTCAGTCCCTCCATTCCAACAGCCTCCTCAGGAACAGATGCCTTTAACCACGTCTCCGTCAGCACTATAACACAGCAGTCTCTCACCTCACGCCTTGTTGCAAAATCCAGCTTCAAGTAATCAATTTTATTCTCCAAAGAACGTACATTTGTAAACAAAATGGATGGAACTGGCACTCTATGTGGGTTAGCCTTCAGCTTTGCCTTTAGTCCTCCCCGGTTCCCCCGCTTTCGCTTTCTGTCACACCGCCTCCGTTTCGTCCACTGCCTCCTTCCTCTTCTCTTCCATAAACAGCCAGTACTGGTAAGAGGCCTTGTGGTCGTAGCAACCCAAGGCCACGTAGCCTCTCCAAAACAGCAGGACGTCCGCTGGCCATCTGCAATTCCAATATATGTTGCCGGTGGTATATCAATCTAACTGCACTACTTTGCTGCCTCACCACTAAACTACCTCTCTGTTCCACATCAATCCTATTGAGAGCCACTGCAGCCGCAGCCAAACAAGGCGCCGCCATCTTGAAAAAAAAAAGGATCTGTGGTTGAAACTATGGTTGGTCACAGAAGGACAAATAATATGAAATGGCATTAGAGAGTTATATTTTTTGCTACAATTTCCCTTCCGTATGAAATTTTGCTGGGGAGAGATGAAATGGCATGACTGAAAGCATTGCTTTTTCCAAGTTTGTGCATGTAGAAAACTAACTGATCTAAATGAAGACTAGATTAGAATATTTACCCCCGAGGTGCTAGCTTTCTGTGGGTAAGAACTGAAGCCTTTAAAAAAAAACTTAAAGAGGTCAAAATTGCACTTCTTCCCACCTGCATTTTGAGATGGTACAGTCCTATGGGGATTGAACATTCTTCTATTTCTGAGCAAATTTGCTTAGTTCTGCACTGCAGCTCAGATTTCATAGGTGAGTGGCTTTTTAAGGGTGGGTGGTTCTGCCTTTCAACAGGGGTTGATCCTTTGAGTTGTATCTACACTTGAAGTATATTGTGATGTATCTTTAACACATTTATTCCACCAGGTGAATAACCAGCGCTTCCGACTGCCTGTCTTCCTGATCAAGGAGAAATTATGGCTCTTCCAAAGTGGGACCTCTGTCATAATTGAGACAGACTTTTCACTGAGGGTGTCCTACGACTGGAACAGCCGCTTTGTAGTGAAGATCTCCAGCAGTTTCTTTGAGAATGTTTGTGGCCTGTGTGGTAACTATAATGGAAAACCTGCTGATGACTTCAGGACCCCCAGTGGATCCTTGGCCCCAGGTCCTGTGGAATTTGGGCAGAGTTGGAAAGTGGAGGATGGAGACCCATTGTGCTGGAGTGACTGTCATGGAAAATGTAAGAGCATCACCAGGGAAAAGCTCATTAAATACAGAGGTGAAACGTTTTGTGGCTGGATCAGCAAAAAAGAAGGGGGCCCATTCAGCAATTGCCATTCTTTGGTTGATCCTGAGGTCTTTGTGGAAAATTGTGCCTATGACCTCTTCATCTACGAAGGCCATAGAGATGCTTTGTGCCAAGCACTGAAGAGCTATGTAGATGCCTGCCAGCAAGAAGGTGGATCTGTATTTGACTGGAGAAGCCTCACCGGATGCCGTGAGTAGAAATTGCTTGCTTATGGTAGCTTTCCTCTAGATGTGTTAGACAGGGACTGATGGGAACTGTAGTCTAGAATACCTGAAAGGAGCCCTGGTTGAGAAAAACTGACTTGGAACTTTGTCACAGAGTGGGATAAGTACAATAATAACAAATCTCAACAGTTACTTAGAAAGCCCAGCCTTTCCCCCTCTTGTGGAGTGGCTAACTCCAGGTCGACTTCAATTATTTTATCCCACAATAGCCCATTCATTTCAATATCTTTTTGAAAAGGCTACACAAATTCACTGGAGGCAAATGTATCAGTAGGTATCAGAAATGAGAAATAATGGGACATTCATGGTAAATGACTCCCGTACCTTTGAGGTCTAGGGGAAAAAAAGAGAGAGGTTGCCCTTTTACCTAATTTTTAATCTTTTGAACTCAGTACACATCCATCATTGTCACACTGAGGAATCAGCAGTTATCTAGCATAGCATGCAAATTCTTTAGCATACTCCACAGGTTTTTTTTTAACTCACCCTTTGATTCTGCAGTAATATTAATGGGGAACAGAGTCATGGAAATTATTACCCGGCTAAGAGGATTTGATCTGGTGAATGGACAAACTCCCTCCCATGGCAGTTCGTTTCTGAAAGCCTACGATACACCCTGTCAAAATTCTAAGTGTGCCTACAGCTCAGAAAAGTTAGGAACTTCTGCCCTAGAGAATCTGGCTAAATAGAGGCTCTTTTTTGTGTGGGTACTCCAAAAATTGAAACCTGCCAAAGGAGTAAGATATGAAAAAAATTGATTTTTACAAATCTTCCTTTTCTCACCCATAGCTTTATCCTGCCCTGAAAACAGCCTCTATAAAGTCTGTGGGTCACCCTGTCCTGTTACGTGCAGTAACCAAGCTCTTCCATCCAACTGTTCTTCTTTGCAATGCGTGGAGTCTTGCCAGTGTAAGGATGGCTTTGTGATGGATGCCGGGAAATGCATCCCACAAGCTGCCTGTGGCTGCCTCTTTGAGGGTCGTCTCTTGGCTCCCAATGAGCAGTTTTGGGGAGACAGCACATGCACGAAGCGCTGCACCTGTGATCCGCAGACCAAGAATGTGAAATGCCAGGCCACCCGGTGCAGGCAGGAAGAGCGATGTCAGGTGAAGAATGGCATCCAGAACTGCTATCCAGTGAGCTACGGGATGTGTTCTGCCATTGGCCACTCCCATTATCACGGCTTCGATGGGCACAGTTTTCACTTCCAGGGCACCTGTCTCTACACGTTTGCTGGGCTGAGTAAGAAGAGCCAAGGTTTGGTTGATTTCCAGATTTTGGCCCAGAACTCACATCCTGGGGGCTGGCCCGGAACCCCTAAAAGGGTGGTCAAGGTTGAACTCTACAGCCTGCAGATAATTGTCAGCTGGGCTTATCGGGGCAGAATTATGGTGAGTTGAATCTCAAGTGCTTCTGAGAGTGTCTCCATTAACAGCCTTGGAATTCAATATGGTAAATCTGGAAACGCATATTTAAATATTTATACTGAAAGACTTATTTCATAAAATAAATAGTATATTTATATACTATTTATACTGTTAATACTTATACCTAAATTTAATTTAAAGTTAAACATTTATACTGAATTTCAGAAGGATTAGATGAGCATTTAATTACATGTATCTCTTTCTCTCTATCTGGCTCTAATTTTACCTATCAATTTGCCTACCTAGTCACCTACCTATCCATATATGTTCCTACTTATCTATCTACCTATCTGGAAAACCTACCAATGTATCTTCATAAACGAGATAAAAAGAATATTACAGCTTGTTTTCTCCTAAAATAAATCTATTGGGGGTAAATAAAATGCTAACTAATTTGTCCTTTCTTAATTCTGAGTAGACATGCATGGGATTAGACTGCTCAGAAATCTTAAAGGGTTTTCATTTAAGTCAACTTTTAAAAACAAAATTAGACACTTATTTTTTAAGCACCTGAAGAAGAAACCTGTCCATTTCAACAGCTTTGATTGACTTAGGTTTGTTTCTTCATTGTTCCTTCTCCTATGTCTCTGCTTCCAGATTAATGGCCAGTTGACCAACCTGCCCTACAAGGTGGGCCCAGATCAAATTATCATCTACCAAAAGGGTTGGGACACTGTGATCCAGGCAGATTTTGGCCTCATGGTCACCTTCAACTGGCAGAGTCGTCTCACGGTCACTGTGCCATCAACTTACCAAGGTGCTCTGAGTGGGCTCTGTGGCAACTTCAATGGAGATAAACAAGATGACATGGCATTGATTAGTGGTGGGCAAGCCACCAACCTGGCAGCTTTTGCCCAACTTTGGAAGGTGGCTGAGTTCACTGGCTGTGGAGAAGTAAGCCCAAAGGTGTGTCCAGACTTGCAGAGTGTGGCCCAACATCAACGAGGCGTTAGCACGGAATGTGGACTCCTTGTGGACAAGCATGGCCCATTTAGGGAGTGCCATGGCAAAATAAATCCAGAGATGTTTTTCCTTGATTGTGTGTATGACTACTGCACATCCAACAGTCAAACATCTGTACTGGGCTACATCATCGCTGCTTATGCATCTGCCTGCCAAGCTGTGAGAGTGACCATATATATTTGGAGGATCCATATAGTCTGGAGTAAGTAAGATTCCATGGGGTCTCCCTGTAGCTGGGGAAAAGGTAGGGCTACTGAAGGTACGTTTAGTCTGCACTGAATGTTTCAAAGGCACTTGACATCTATACAAAGCTATCTTCTAGCCAGACTTAACACATTGCTCTGTTCCTTATTTAGAAAAAATCTTTGGTAGCAACTGGGCAATTGCCTTGAAGAGGGACTAGAGTTTGTAGCAATCCATAGCAATTCCATCAGCTCAATTAGGCTTAAAAGAGACTTTCCCCAAGTATTCCCTGACTTCAGTCTGCTTTCCATTGGAAATCGGAAGGAAGGGAACCTTATATATTAAGGGGTGAATGCCATATGCTTCCCAGTTTATTATAGTCACTGATTTCAAGTCAGTCAGTCTAAAGTGGTTAGAATTTATTGGACTAGGACTGGAGAAACCAGGTTTAGTCAGTTAGTAACTTTGAGTTGTTCACTCCATTTCAGGCCATTGGGTTGTGGTGAGGATAAAAGATATTTCATTTACAGGTTCTTTGAGGAAAGGTGGAAAATGAAATGTATAAAAAGGGTATACCCCAAGTTGTTGTTTAAATATATTTAAATAAATGCATGATTATCATAAATGACTTGTGCAAATATTCTGCATTTCAGAATCAGTTCTGGTAATAATAATAATAGCAACAACAGCAGTAATAATATCAGTAACATCAATATAGTTTGTATTCATATGCACAAATTGGCTTGAAAAATTCTCCACCATATTTGTTGATGAAAAAGCTTGGTAAGCCACTTTAATGAAATTCTTCAGCGGGAGAAGACATTTTCTTGGGATCACTTTTGGCAGGGTCCTAAATAATTATCGGACATGGCAGGAGAAATATAGCTGCCCCCACATATATGGCACAACTATACAGAGGCTATACATGAGATTAAATAAAAATCTCCACATTTTCTCAAGAGAAGGTCTGAGAAATTTCAAATCATTGATTGATTGATTGATTGATTATGTGCCATCAAGGTGTTGTCAACTCTTAGTAACCACGTAGATAGATTTTCTCCATGACACTTCAACTCATTTCAAATGTTGGGGTTATAATGAAAGCTCTAGATCAGTGTCTCCCAACCTTGCTCATTTCCAGATGTGTAGACTTCAAATCCCAGAATTTCCCAGCCAGAATGGCCATTGATGAGAATTCTGGGAGTTAAAGTCCAAACATCTGGAAGCTGCCAAGGTTGGGAAACACTGCTCTAGATCAACTTTCCCATCCTGGCCTCTCTCTCTCCCAGAATTCAGAACACATCTGGAAGGCTACTTAGGTTGGAGAAAAACAAAGGAAGCACCTGAACCAAACTCATAAAAGATGGTCAATATCTTTCCTTAATCTCCCATTTCAGAACTTGTGTGTCCATCAAACAGCCACTACGAGCTCTGTTCCAGAAGCTGTCAACAGACATGTGACAGTCTCTATTCTGCTCTGCCTTGCTCCACTTACTGCACAGAAGGGTGTGTCTGCGATGAAGGCTTTGTGCTCAGTGGTGACCGTTGTGTCCCTCTGCATCAGTGCGGCTGCTCATACCAGGACCACTATTATCTGAGTGGGCAGATCTTCTACCCAACCAACAACTGCAATATGGAGTGTATGTGCCAAGCTGGTGGAGCTGTTACCTGCCATGAATTCTCCTGTGGGCCCAAGGAAGAATGCAAGACAGTGGATGGATTCCAAAAATGCCACCCAGCTAGTTCAGCCACTTGCTCAGGTTCTGGTGATCTTCATTATTTCTCGTTCGATGGAGTCCACTTTAACTTCCAAGGCAACTGCTCGTACGTCCTGGCTCAGACTACCATTGAAAGCAAGAGTAATCTGGCTCCCTTTACTGTCACAGTGGAAAATGAGGCCTGGGGGACTGGAAAAGTCTCGGTCATTAAGCAAGTATCTGTGGAAGTCTATGGCTTCAAGCTAACTCTGCTGCAGAAGAAGAAAGGACAGGTCCAGGTCAGCGTTCACTCTAACATTGTCCAGTCTATTTATGTAAAGCATTGTCCTCTTAATCTGAAAAAGCTAAAAACTGGAGCCATAGATCTTCTACAATCTCTCTAATTTATTTTCACAACAATGCTATAGAATACATTGATCAAAAAGATAGTGGCTGTGGCAAGCAGAAGCTCATCTTGTAAGCTTTTGGGTCAGCTGGCTTTGAACACGGGTCTTTCTGGTCCTAATTTGTCATTCTAACATTTCCCCAGGCAGTTAGCGTTCTTTATATTTGTGAATTCCTCTACTATATGGCATCTTTTCTCCACAGCCCAGCAGCCCTGACCTTTATGCAGCCTTTAGGCTATAAAAGAACTCTGAATAGGGTTTGCTGCACATGAGAAAAAGAGGACACCAGTGGAGGCTTTTTAAAAAATCTATTGCTGTGTAAGGGTGACTTTTCCAGGGAGCAGCAGTAGAGATGGAATGCTTGACTCTTTTTCCTACAGATGAGTTCCCTGGACCCCCAAACCTCCCAAGAAGCTTCTTTTGATACACTGGAGCCTTCTAAAAACACTGAATGGTTTTGAAGGGAGCAAAGTAGAAAGGGTGGTTTCAACATGAAGCATGAAGGACCTTTTCTATCTGTAGGCCATGGGATGTATGGAGAGGCCCTTTGGCTGCATTTTGACTGGAACTACTTCTGCATCTCTTCCATTTGTTTTCAACCCAGGAAATCAAAAGTGTAATTGACTTGGATTGGGGGGGGAAGGGGGGGGAGGTTTGAGAGTTATCTAGCTCAATATTTTTCTAATTAAATAAGGCATACATTGAATAGCTAGGGTTCTAGGGTTCTAGCTGGGTTCGAGGATCTATTTTGAAATAGCTTTTCCAAATGTGTTTGCTCCTGAATGGAGCACAGTTAAACTTTGTTGACCTTTCACGTGCATGTTTGTTAAAAAAAGGTCAATGTGTATTGACTTCCACATGTCAAGAATGATGGTAAGAACTGCCTTACCAATTCCTTGCTTACCCTCTTCTCTTCCAGGTGAATGGGGTATTCTGGTCCCTCCCCATAGACCTTTCTGGAGGACACCTCAGAGCCTATCAACATGGCACTAAGGTCCTGATAAAAACCAGCTTTGGCTTTGTTGTGAGCTATGATCTGGTTTATCATGTGAGAATTACTGTCCCAAGCAGTTATCAGAAGCAGATGCAAGGCCTGTGCGGGAACTACAATGGGCTGAAGGACGATGAGTTCATACTTCCCAGTGGGAAGAAAACGTCTGACGTGGTTGCATTCGGTGCTTCCTGGAAGGTCCCAGTCCTTGGGGCAGTGGGACCCTGTTCAGATGGATGCTCTGGGAAAAACTGCCCAAACTGTAATGAAGAAAAGAAGAATATTTTCAAACAACGCAACTACTGTGGGATCCTCACTGCCTCGGATGGCCCCTTTCAGGCTTGCCACAGGAAGGTGGACCCCAATGTGTTTTTCAATGACTGCATCTATGATTTGTGCCAAAGCAATGGAGACAGCCAGGCCTTGTGCCCAACCATTCAGAGCTATGTGTCTGCCTGCCAAGAAACCAAGGTCCTTATCCAGCCATGGAGGAGTCCATCTTTCTGCCGTGAGTAATGTTGGATTCCAGAACTTGTGCATCATGCTTTCTTTTCTTTTAAAATATAAAGTTTTCCCCTAAATGGTTTAATGGAGAAAAAAAAAGTCAACATGCTCCTGTACTTAGTCTTTCTCTTACCACCAAAATTAGAGAATGTAAAGGGGAAGAAAAGAATCCAGTGGAAAACTTGTTGCAGAGATTGAAATGTATTTTATTTATTTATTTATTTAATTTTTATCCCGCCTTTATTATTTTTATAAATAACTCAAGGCAGCAAACATACCTCATACTCCTTCCTCCTCCTATTTTCCCCACAACAACAACCCTGTGAGGTGAGTTGGGCTGAGAGAGAGTGACTGGCCCAAAGTCACCCAGCCGGCTTTCGTGCCTAAGGCGAGACTAGAACTCTCAGTCTCCTGGCTTGCCATTGGCTCCTTCCTAGGGCTGAGAGACAGGGACTGGCCCAAGGTCACCCAGCCGGCTTTCATGCCTGAGGCGGGACTAGAACTCACAGACTCCTGGTTTCTAGCCCAGCACCTTAACCACTAGGCCAAACTAGCTATAATATAAATATAAATAATATAAATAATGGAACAATTCATAATCCGGCCTTTTTCAGAGTGATCCAGATGAAAACTCGCATCATCCTCAGCCGGAATGGATGAGCTAATAAGAGTTCTAGTTCACTCATTAGTAAGGTGCTAGATTGAAGAAGGTTGGCATAAATGATAGGATTATTTCCTGCAAGAAATAATCAGTTGTCCATACACACACACACACACACACATATCATAATTTCTGGAGTAATAGTCCTCTTAATATTGTAAATCAAAGATGCTCAGCCTTTTTCAGACTCAGGGTAATTCTTAGAGTTAGTGTGACATGGGTCACACTTTCAAAAATGGATGGCAAAAAAGTAAATTGAGTTTTATTTCCGTATTCAGGCAAACACACATAATTGCTTACCTATCGGATTTGTATAAACAATATTATGCAAAGTATAGAAAAGGAGTAAGGACTAATAAGGCAAAGGAATTAAAGGCATGAGAAAAGCAAAAGAAAAGGAAATAGAGTTAAATCTAGTTTGCGCCAAACCATTCACTATACCTCCCCATGCCTTCCTTTTCTCGCAAATCATCCTTTCTTCTACCATGTCCATAAACTCTTCTCTACATTATATGCATTATCCATTCTTTAAATTTAAGCATAGATGCAATTACGATTTAACTAAATATAGCAAATAGGATTAACCCCATTAGTATTTCCATTCTTACCTTTCCAGGGTATACATAAAGTGCTTATTCTGATTATTGAATTAACCCGTTTTCTAGATTTGAACGATCCCATCCCCTTTGGGGCTAAGCCACCAAAGAATCCTGAACCCAGATTAAAAGGGACACCTACTTCCTCTGTTCAGATATCTGCCCCCTTCAGACAGGAAGCTTTTTTGCAGCCCTGGGTGCTCAGGGCATCTGTTTCACATGCCCCTACAGAAGACATGATGCAAAGGCTTAAATATGCTGCGAGGCAGTGGATGTGAATCATTCTCCTCCATTGGGTGTGGGGGGGGGGTCTTCCCCCACTGTCTCTTTCTTTCAGCTTTGAGCTGCCCTCCCAACAGCCACTATGAGGAGTGTGCCGATCTTTGTTCTGATGACTGCTCTGGGCTCATCAGCCCCAAAATATGTCCGGAAACCTGCGCAGAGGGGTGCCAGTGTGATCTTGGATACTTCTTTGACGGGCTCGGCTGCGTCTCAGTGGAGAGCTGTGGATGCTTTGGAAATGGAAGCTATTATAGGGTAAGGCTACAGTCTTCGCTTGGGTCAGATCTTTGCTCCGCCCCACCCAGTTTTGCGTGTCCCAGCATAGCAGCTAGTCAAGCCTTGCTCAAGGAGCTCTGTCTTCATTATTCTCAGACAATCAGCGAACAAAGCCCAGGATTCCACCCTGGGCAGAACATTTTCTTCCTTGTGTCAAATGCATCAGCATGAACAAAGAAGAACCCAAAATGTAAACAGGAATGAATGGATGGATGGATGGATGGATGGATGGATGGATGGATGAATGGTTTGTTTGTTTGTTTGTTTGTTTGTTTGTTTATTCGGTCAATGACCAGCAACTTAAAATTAATAAAAATAACAATTAAAATCAAACTAATCAATTAAAAGGGGGAAAGAAAAAGAGGAAAAAAAATGTAGTTGAAGAATAAAGAAAATAGCAAAAGGAAGTTACAGAGAGTAAATATCCCAGAGATAAAACTATTTAAATCACTATATACGTAGTCCTCTTTTAGCGACCACAATTGAGACTGGCAACTCGGTCGTTAAGCAAAGTGGTTGCTAAGTGAAACTCCAACTGCGCTTATGATCTTACTTCAGCTTTCCTTTGCTTTACAGACCTGCAAAGGTCGTGAATGCAAGGGTTGGTTGCAAAGTTAATATTTCATCACTGTAGTACAGGGCTTTCCAAAGTTTTCCCGCGGTGACACACCAACCGCCGTCGGTGTGTCGCCGCGGGAAAACCCGGAAGTGCCGCCGTTGCGGCAGCGCGCAAAAACTCGGAGGCGCTGCTGCCGCTTTCGGATTTTTGCGTGCCGCCGTTGGTGTGTCGCCGTGGGAAAACCTGGAAGCGCTGATGATGATCAGCGCTTCCGGGCTGTGTGGCGACACACCAGACTGTGTGTGGCGACACACTTTTGTGTCACGACACACAGTTTGGAAAGCTCTGCTGTAGTAACAGTGAATGGTCGCTGTATGAGGCAGTTGCTAAACGAGGACTCCCTGTATAGCAAAAGGGTGGCAGGAAGTTCAAAAACTTGGATGATTTTAGAAGAACTGTGAAGGATCCCTAAAGAGTAATAGAGGAGGTACCAGGTGAACCTCTTTGGGAGAACTTCCCACACTGGAGGGCTACTCCTGAGAAGGCCAGCTCTTAACTTGTTATTGGCATAGCATAGGAGTCTTTCTTATTTGGAATGGAACACACAGTATCTCCATATCTCTAAGCCAGAGCTTTCCAAACTTTTCATGTTGGTGACATACTTTTTAGACATGCATCATTTCGCGACACACTCTTACAGCAGGGCACAAGGCAGGCACTAGGACCTGCATGGAATCACAGCTGGTTTGGAGGCAGCAAGGCACAAGGCAGGGACTAGGACCTGGGTGGAAGCCAGGAGGCAGCAGCAGCCGCGACACACCCAGACACTGCAGCCGACACACTAACATGTCCCGACACACAGTTTGGAAAGCTCTGCTCTAAGCCCAGACTCATGAGTTTTCCTCCTCCTAGCATGGTAAGGATATTCAGTATCACAGGTAGAATAGAGAGCTTAGGAATTGTGGTACACAATAGCTTTCAGTTCCTTGATCGGAGCTTAAAAATACCCATTGGAGGCTAAACTTACTGAATTCTTTCTTTGTTTTGTTCAATGCCTTCTCAGCCCAACGAGCAGGTCCTGCTGAATGAATGCCAACAAATCTGCCAGTGCATCCCTGGACAGGGACTCATGTGCAAATCTTACCACTGTTCTTCTGATGAAGACTGCAGGGTCCAGGATGGGATCGTGAGCTGTATCAATAAAGGTGACGGACTCAAGAGCTAAGTTTGCACAACATGCTAAATCCTAATCCCAAATCACCAAAACACAACGGCTGCGTTCATTGAATATGTTATGCCCAACTAAATAAAGCATATGTTGGCTTGACGTGATGACCTGTGTCCCACAGCATGCCAAAACAGTGGCTAGTTTCCAAGAACATCCTAACCCCCCCACCACCACCCCAGATTACCCAACCCTATTTTTCCTAGCATAACATGGAAAACACAGCCAAGATATTTCCAGAAAGGTGCATTCAAGATCCAACTGACTCCGATCTCAACTTTCTATAAAACAAGATTGCTGCATAGAGTGGAATTCATGCAGTATTAGACTGGGGTGTCCAAGGGAAAGCTAGATGACAGTTATACACATCTAGTGTTGCAATAATGTTGTATCCATCTCTTTCATAAGCACTGAAATCTTATATGTGTTTATTACCAACAGGCCACTGCTATTGTGTTTGATTTTCTGTCATGTCTTCTATTAGATCCTTGCAAAACGTTACGGTGTCGGATCAAAGAAGCATGTAAGCTAGAAAATGGCAAAGCCTCCTGCGTCCCAACTTACAGTGAGACCTGTTTTGCCTGGGGAGAACCACACTATCACACCTTCGATGGGTTGAATGTGAACTTCCAAGGCACTTGCACATACACTTTTGCCAAGTATTGTGGCAATGACCCCACACTGGTCCCATTTGTTGTGGATGAGAAGAATGAAAATCGGGGCAGCCAGGCTGTTTCTTTTGTGAGACTGACCAATATCTATGTGTACGGATACAACATCTCCATCCGCAGGAAGGACTTAGGCAAAATCTGGGTGAGTTTGTTTGTTTGTTTTTGCAGTGAAATAGGGGTAGTGTCAGGACACAGCCTAAAGGTAGTGTCAGGACACGCCTCGAGTCCTCCATTAGGGAGGGGATAGGCGGGGTATAAATACCACAGTAAATAAATAAAGGAACCCTTGGGATAGGCAACCTCTTAGAGGCTGAATGATGATGGATGAAGATAGGATGCAAAAGTAGGCATGGTCACAAAACAAACAAACAAAATGGACATGGTCCAAAAAACCTTCCCTCTCCTTATGCTTATAATCATCATCCCCCTCCACATAAAATGGCTTTAAAAGTAAAATCTCCCTTGGATCAAGCTTACCTTCTGACGATATGAACATGTCCATGTTGTTTTCTTGGCAGTGATAAAGAAGTGGTTTGCCGTTATCTTCTCTCAGGATGTCCTTCTGACTTCCCCATCTAGCTTGTAGTCCTGGAATTTTAGGATGGTCTCCCATCCCGACACTACCCGTGTCCAGCCCTGCTTAGCTTTGTTTTGAGATCAGCTAAGCTTGGCCAGGTTCTGGCACCTGGTATGTGAAGCTAGTCCAGAAATGTGACTTGATCATCACATTCTGAATGCAAACTAGGCCAGTGCAAGGTGACCTAGATTCACTTTGACAAATGCATGGTTCAGAGGCAACATAATTCACTGAAGCAAAAAGGCAATACTCTTTCTTTAGATGAAGCATTTTGTGGGGGCCTTGAAGCTTCTCTCCGCCAGATGCCAAAGCCAGAATGGGCTTTGGCACAGTTTTGCCAACCTAAACTACATTCTAACCTGTTTCTGGGTCAATTTGCATGATTTTCAGAAGGCACCATGAAAATTCATACTATATACCAGAGCTTTCCAAACTGTGTCGGGACACGTTAGTGTGTCGGCTGCAGTGTCGGCTGCAGTGTCTGGGTGTGTCGTGGCTGCTGCTGCTGCTGCCTCAGAGCCCTGCCAGGATTCCACGCAGGTCCTAGTGCCTGCCCTGTGCCCTGCTGTAAGAGTGTGTCGCGAAATGATGCCCTGCTGTAAGAGTGTGTCGCGAAATGATGCACGTCTAAAAAGTGTGTCACCAACATGAAAAGTTTGGAAAGCTCTGCTATATACATATACAGTTGTGTACATACATTGTGTTTGTGGGTGTGTGTTTTAAAACACAGCTGAATGGTGTCATCACAAACCTGCCTGTGACCCTGGAGGATGGGAAAATCCAGCTTTTCCAGAGTGGTTTGAACGCTATCCTGCAAACTGACTTTGGGCTGGTTGTATCTTTCGACTGGACTTCCATCTTAGCGATCACCCTGTCCAGCAGCTACTACGGTTCTCTCTGTGGCCTCTGTGGGAATTTCAACCAAAACCCAAGTGATGACATGGTGACAGCTGCAGGGGACAAGGCTAATTCTGCGGTGGAGTGGGCCGCAAGCTGGCAAGTCAAGGACCGCGACCCCTTCTGCTGGCACCACTGCAAAGGCACCTGCCCTACGTGTGAGGAGAGCCAACGGCAGCTCTTTGAAAGCGATGAATTCTGTGGGCTCATCACCAAGTCGGATGAGGGTCCCTTCCGGAAATGCCACCCCAGGTTAAGCCCTGAGAACTTTTTTGACAGCTGTATTTATGACGTCTGTCTCAACGGGGGTGCCAAGAGCATCCTGTGCCAAGCTCTAGAGGCTTATGCAACTAACTGCCGCAAGGAGGGCGTGATCATTGCAGACTGGAGGACGCACAGCGGTTGTGGTGAGTACAAGTTAGTGCGGTGGCATGAGGGAGGATCAAGGTCCTCATATGTTTTCCTCTGGAAAGGGTGGGCTTGTTTATTTGATGAGGAGCACACCACTTCGCATCCAACTAGCTGCTGGCACACTTGTGCAATGTTAGTATCCTAAAGATATGGCAGCCCCAATTTGCGCACTGTGGCTAATTGTCAAGCTCTTGGCAGCCCATTCGATGGAAAGCAAGAGTCTCCCTGGGTTTCTTTTAACAAGCGTTATTGAAGAGAACAGAATAAAGTTATAGAAATCTCAGCAATTGGCAGAATTCAGTTTAGAATCCAATTTATCACTCAACTGGCTACAGTGAAGGGTTTTTTTAGTCAATGCTGAGGGTTTCTGGGGGAACTGGCAAGCTGGTTCTTCTCTTAACTGATACGGGTAGAATGTCCAGGTAGCCCAGATGTGAACCTGTATCAGGCTCTGAAGATGCCGTTATACTAATATGTGTAGTAAACACACGAGATGGTTGGTCGAATTTACTTCTGTTGGGTAGGCCTGCCCTGCTACGCAACTAACTTGTTGCGCTGGCATTCTATCTGTTCAATCTACTGCAAAGTCCTGTTTCTTATCCTAAAGTCCTTACTGTTCTGCTTCTTTCCAGCTCTGCCCTGTCCTGAGAATAGCCACTTCGAGGCCTGTGGAAGCGCCTGCCCAAACAGCTGCTCTGACCAATTGGCTTCCTTATCTTGTGAGAAGCCCTGTGTGGAAACCTGCCAATGCAATGACGGCTACGTGCTCAGTGTAGATACGTGTGTCCCCGTGGGGAGTTGTGGTTGTACCTACAACGGCCTCTACTACAAACCGGAGCAGGAGTTCTGGGGTGATGAGAGCTGCACCTCTCGCTGCAAGTGTGACCCCAGGATGGGCATGGTGGTGTGCCAGCCAGCCAGCTGCAAGGCTAGTGAAAGATGCAGAATAGTCGACGGCATCCAAGGGTGTCATGCTATCAGCTCTGCCACTTGCACAGTAATGGGGAATCATCACTATGCCACTTTCTTTGGGCAGAGATATGACTTTACTGGCACTTGCATCTACCAGCTGGTTGGCTTCTGCACCAATGATCCTACTCTCACTCCATTCATCATCAAGATCCAGAACAGCCAAGGCAGGAAGATGTTGCCATTCTCTTCTGTCGTTATCTTGGAAGTCTATAATATGACCATCACAATCAGCCAGGAGCATCCTTACACAATCCAGGTAGGAGGGTAGGCTAATAATATCAGCCTATCAGAAGGAGTGAATTTTTAATGGCACATTTTTGTAATCATTCTGTTTTTAACCTTGGACTATTATTTTTCCCTTTGTATTGTATAAGCAGAGCTTTGGCTGTACAGGTAGTCCTTGTTTAGCAACTGCCTCATTTAGCGACCATTTGCAGTTACAGCGGTGATGAAAAAGTAACTTTGCGACCAATCCTCATATTTACGACCTTCGTAGGTCTGTAAAGCAAAGGAAAGCTGAAGAAAGATCATAAGCACAGTCGCGGGTTCACTTAGTGATCACTTTGCTTAACAACCAAGTTGCCAGTTCCAATAGTGGTCACTAAATGAGGACTATCTGTAATCAATAACTTCCTGTATCAGCCTAGGTGCTGGGTAAATCACTTGTTACATTTAGGAAAGGCGATTACTTAGGTAAAATGCTATGTAAAAATTATACTGCAGGATGCCCTGTCAATTTAATTATTTGTTGTTTAAAATTAATTTTTATTGAAGAAGTTTTTTTTATAAAATAAAATCAATACAAATTTAAAGAAAAAAGAAAGTGAAGAAAAGTAAAAGAAAAGTGATAAGTAAATGGAAAAGAAATGGAAAAAAAACCAAAAAGAGAAAGAAAGGGAAAAAGAAAGAAAGAAAGAAAGAAAGAAAGAAAGAAAGAAAGAAAGAAAGAAAGAAGTAACTTCCAATCTTCTTTACAGCAGTTATAAATGTTTCCTCTGCCTTTGTTTTCCATTTTGACAATAGTCTCTGCCTTTCCTGTAGGTTGATGGAGTATTAGTAGACTTGCCCTTCTACTATGAAGACAAGATCAAGGCCTACCTTAGTGGAAATCATGTTGTTATAAAGACTCAATTTGATCTTTCCATGATCTTCAGTTGGAATAGACTAGTCCATGTCATTGTTCCTGGTAGCTATCTCAATGCAATTTGTGGTCTCTGTGGCAATGGCAATCAAAAACCTGGTAGAGATCTGACCATGAAGAATGGGAAGCAAACAACCAATTTTATCCAGTTTGCTGACAGCTGGAAAGAAGGAGAGATTCTTGGTTGTGTGAATGGGTGTACTAGCAACTGCCCAGGCTGTAGTGAAAACAAGAAACAGATCTACAAGAATGACCGCTACTGTGGGATCCTCTCCAGAAAAGATGGACCATTCAGGCATTGCCACAAAGCCATCGACCCAGCTCCTTACCTTGATTCTTGTGTCTCTGATGCCTGTCTGTACAAAGGCCACCAGGGCATCATGTGCAGTGCCATTGCTGCCTACGTAACAGTGTGCCAAGGACAGGGCATCCAGATTGACCAATGGAGGTTGGCCTCCTTTTGCAGTAAGTATTAGAGATTTTTGCAAGGGAGGGTCAAAGAAAGAAGCCAGGAAACAATTATTCTCCAAACCAAACTAGATCTGATGTGTTTAATTGGCTATTATTATTATTATTATTATTATTATTATTATTATTATTATTATTTAAATGAAAATAATGTCAGCTATGTAGGAATTCTGATATGGTAGTATCAGAACTCCACGCAGCTTCTTATTAGTACTGTATATAGCAGAGTAGAAGCATTCCCATAAACTTGCACAAGGCTTAATCAGTTCAAACACAAAATAAACACACTTCACACGTTAAAGGTAAAGTTACATAAAAAAGAGTTTACAAGTTTATTGTAACTCACAGTTCCTTAGTAGAAACGGTCCATGCGTGCGAGCAAGTAGTTCTGACCAAACCCACATGCTTCTAATGTGGGCCTGCTGTCTGGAAGTATGAGAAACACGTGGCAGCAGCCATGTGGCTGTCCACCCTCCTTGGTCGGAGATTCAAGCAGAGAGAGGAAAGAGAAAGGGAACAGGAAACAGGAAACCGGGATTCAGCCCCTCCCACACACAGCAAGTGAGATCAGGTTACAGCAGAGGCTGTCTCCTCCTTCAAGTCTGTGTGTGAGATGTGCTTGATTGAAACCGGATCTCTAACAAGCTAGAGGGGGGAATTTACCATTAGGTGGAAGGTGAATTAATCTTTTCCTCCCGTTCTCTGATATTTGTGAAGAAAATTCCTTATTTGGTGTTATTTGAGAGAGAGAGAGAGAGAGAGAGAGAGAGACCATTATTTATTTATCAAACCATTTTTGGCCTGCTTTTCATTGAAAATAATCCCAAAGCAAGGTACAATAAATCAACCCAACAAAAACTTTCTGTTTAATGTTCTTTCTATTAAAAAGAAGTGAAGTATAAATATGCATTTAACGTTAACTCTAGTGTAGGTTCCCTGGTACAGTCTAACTTTTTTTCCCCTGGTTTCTGATCATAAATAAAGAAGTAATGATGATCACCATCATCATCATCATCATTACAACAGCAATAATACAGAAGATTGTATTGTCTCCTGGGTGGACAAGAAAGACAAGAAAGAACTTGCAGGATTGTGCAGATCTTCGAAGGGACACGTTCCTTTGATGGAGGCAGGGGCATGCATGGGAGGGGGTCAAAATCTTTAAGAGGTGAGGCATGGCATCACAATTAAAGCGCTGCCTCTTAGCATAGCCTAGCCTAGCATTATAGGATCAGGGAATGAAGGTCTGGGAGGTATATTAGCAATCAGCTAGTCCACCCCCCACCACACCCCCTGCCCAATGCAAGAATCCACTCCCCCAGTATTCTGAAAGATGGTCTCTATTCAAACACTATCAGCAAAAGAGAGGTCACCACCTCTCAAAGTGGACTGTTCCATTGTTGAAGAGGTCTTACTGTTATGAAATGTTTCCTGATGTTCAACTGGAATCTACTTCCTTGTAATTTAAACCCATTGTTTCTGTCCTGTCTTCTGGAACAACTCTGAATCATTCTGTCCCCAGTTCTACAATTCTTCAGATTCTGTCATGTCTTACTGCAGCCTTTTCTTCTCCAACCTAAAATACCCAACAGCTCCAACTACAGGCAGTCCTCGTTTAATGACCACAATTGGGACCAGAATTTCAGTTGCTAAGCAAAGCAGTCATTAACCGAATCCGACCTGATTTTACAACCTTTTTTGCATCAGTCATTAATCAAATCACTGTGGGCGTTAAGCGAACCATGTGGTTGTTAAGCGAATCACGTGGTTCCCCATTGATTTTGCTTGCCAGAAGCCAGCCGGGAAGGTCGAAAATGGAGATCATGTGACCATGGGACGCTGTGACAGTCATAAATGCGAACCAGTTGCCAAGTGCCCAAATCATGATCATGTGACTGGGGGACGCCGCAATAGTCGTAAGTGTGAGGACCGGTCATAAGTTGTTTTTTTCAGTACCGTTGTAAGTCCGAACCATCACTAAATGAATGGTTGTTAAGTGAGGACTACCTGTATTCTCCATTTTTCCTTTAAGACCCTTTTCATCTTGATCGCTCTCCCCTGAACACACTCCAGTTATACAACCTCCTTTTGTGATGTCTCAAACTGGATGCAATATTCTAGGTGTATGTGGCAAATTGCTTGTTGTATGAGCCCAAATAACTGTGAGTGATTCCACAAGTCATAGTTAAACCCTGCGTGATCCCTGCCCTAATATTCAATTGTTTCTTTCAGGCCTTTCCTGCCCTCGCAATTCTCACTATGAACTCTGTGGAAATGGCTGCCCTGTTACTTGTCATGGCCTCTCAGCTCCCGATGGATGTGAGGTATCCTGCAAAGAAGGCTGTTATTGCAATGTTGGGTTTGTCCTGAGTGGAGATCAGTGTGTCCCAATAGGGGACTGTGGTTGTCTGTACCAGGGCAGGTATTATAAAAAGGGTGATGAATTTTACCCCAGTGCCTCTTGCCAAGACAAATGTCGCTGTGGAGAAAATGGCGCCGTGGAATGTCGGAAGGTCTTCTGTGGGGCTCAGCAGCAATGCAGGATTGAGAACGGGAAGCACGGTTGCCACCCGCTCGGCTGTGGCAAATGCAGTGTGACTGGTGGAAGCCACTATCTCACTTTGGATGGAAAGACCTTCAACTTCCTGGGGTCCTGTTCTTACACTTTGGTCGACGTCTGTGGCAGGGATCGTGAACTTGTCCAGTTCTCTGTGGTGGTGGAGAACAAGAGCTCTGGGCAAGGCAAAGTTGTGCCAGAGATGATTGTCATCGCTGTTCGAGGTTATGTCATCAGACTTGTGAGAGGAATGGCCTGGCAAGTTCTGGTAGGTCCTTTTTTCTGTCCATTTTACAATGAAGTCACCAGTGCATTTCTTCTCACTCATGTCCAGACAAACCCTTTTGGTATTGTGTGAAAAAAGGATGCTGCTGTACACATCCAGCCGGTCTAATCTCTTTCATTTGGACAATGCTCAACTTCTAATGTTAGTTCTTTCCCTGGTCTAAAGAATCAGTAATGAATCCAAGAAAGGTTGAGTGAGAAAGCTCGTATGAAACATTCACTGGTAAGATTGTCCAGGCACTCTCAAATTTGGAGTCAAAGTTCCCTCCTAACTTCTGAAGGTATATTTATCCAGCTGCACCTTGTGGTTCTAGCAATTTCAATTTCCCACAGTGCCACATAGTGATATCGCTGCTAGGAGAATGAGCCATTTATTTTTAAAGAGGATTCCCACGCCATTCATCATCAGTGGATGCTGATTTTAGCTGTTCGTGTAGCCCATTTATCAGATTTCAACACTTGCAGATTAGTAGGGTAAGAGTAACTCAGAGTCTGTCTCCCCCTTCTGTCCATTTCTCTATCTATATACGTGCCGTTTCCTGGCGATAGGAAGCAAATTGTGCTTCTCGGAATCAGAGATTCCAAGGTCATTTCCACGCTAGAGATTTATAGCATCTTCTAAAGTCATCCAACCTTTGTTGTGCCCAAATAACAGTAATGCGGACAGGCTTTATATCACTTTAGTGATGGCTGAGTGATGCTTTGAAGACCCTATAAATGAATAGTGCAGAAATGACCCAAGTGGGATGAAAGAGTGTAAACTAGAGCTGGGTACAAATGGCCTTTCTAAATTCTGCAAACTAACTTGAGGACAGCAGCATTAGGGAGACACAGTCTTAAAATTTCTCCGGGATGAGATTTCCCCTTCGTGATGAAAACTGCACTGCTGGTGAAAAAGCCCAAATAGGAGGAGTTCCCTCATAATGGCTTTCTTTGGAATTTAAACATCAGAGTGCTGGAGAGAGGATTGAACGGTGGAAGGGCAAAAGATTCACACGCGTGCCTGGGCCGCCTCATAGCAAATTAAGTGCAAGAATACTGTACTTCACCCATCACATTTTCAGTGAAATACTCTTCTCCTCTGGGAAAAACATCTGAAGCCAATTCTCTTCCACTGAACAAAATTAGATCTTTAAGGGGGGGGGGGGTATCAGGATATTTTTCTCAGGCTGACACCGATGAAAACATGTCATCTGCTTTTTTGGGCTGTTTTAGTTGTGCTTTTCTTCCCCCTTGGAACATGTGAAGGTGGGTTGTGTCTATCTTCACGTTAGTTAAATCTCACATGGATTTTTTCTCTTCTGTCAACACAGGTGGATGGAGAGGCCTATAACCTGCCACTTGTGTTAAAGAGAAGAGCAATTTTAATCAATCAAGAGGGGAAGAATATTGTGCTGCAGACCGACTTTGGTCTCAGGGTTCTCTATGATTCTTCCCATTACATCCTCGTGCTCATCCCGAGCTCATACCAAGGACAGGTATGTGGCATGTGTGGCAACTTCAACGGGGAGAGGCGAGATGAATTCCAGCTGCCGGATGGAAGCAGTACCTCAAACGTGACCACCTTCGGAGCATCCTGGAAAGTGTCACCCGAGCACCTCAGTTGTTCTGACGACTGCAGGCAGAATTGTCCTCTGTGCAATGCTATTGAGATCAGGCCATCCCAGGTGGAGAGTTCTTGTGGGTTGATCAAGGCCACCTCAGGCCCTTTTGAAGACTGCCATCGCCTGGTGAAGCCTGCTGAGTATTTCCATCTCTGCCTGTATGAGATGTGTGCTGCTCGCGGAGCCAAAGAAGCTCTTTGCCAGAGCCTCCAGGCCTATGTGGCTGCGTGTCAAGCAGCTGGAGCCACTATCAAGACATGGAGGACAGCCTCCTTCTGCCGTGAGTTGAGAAATGGATCTGCTGCTGCTATGCTCAACCTCTGATCTAGATCTGCAGCTCTTTACAATTGCTTTACTCCTTTTCTTATTCTATTCTATTCTATTCTATTCTATTCTATTCTATTCTATTCTATTCTTTCATTCATTTATTATTTAAATTTATCCCCGCCCATCTCCCAGAATACGGGACTCTGGGTGGTTTACAAGATAACATAGTTAAAAAATTTATTTATTTATTTATTTTTAAAATTTTTAAAATTTATTTATTTTTCAAATTTCGTCACCACCCATCTCGCTCAAAGAGCGACTCTGGGCGGTTTACAATAACGCTAAAATAAATGCAGGTTAAAATACAATAAAAGCAGTGTTCTTAAATAAATATATAAGTACAAATACAAATATAAAATCCAAGATGGGGATGTTAAAAAGTTCTTAACTGAAATTCACGTAATTCATGGGGGCCTCTTCAGGGTGCTAACCACCCCCAGGATTGATTACCCCTTCTCCCGCCCCAAGCGAGATGGCAGAGCCAGGTCTTCACCCCTTATATCTCTGGTTTCCCCATTTTTCCTGAACATCAGTTTCTCTAGTAACCAGGGTTCCGTGGCACCGTAGGGTTCTGCGAGAGGTCACTAGGGGTTCCCTGGGAGATCATGATTTATTTAAAAAAATATTTCCAATTTGGGCAACTTCACATTAAAGAGGTAAGTTTCATTCTTTATGTTTAGTTTAAGAGCACTGTTAATGCATATATCCAGGTCTACCCATGAAACTAATACAATAATTTTGTAACTTCTGGCCTACAGTATATTTGAGCCTGAATGTGCAGGGGTTCCCCGAGGCCTGGGAAATATGTCAAGGGTTCTTCCAGGGTCAAAACCAAAAATATTAAAACCAAAAGACTTGGCACCATAGTTAAAGTTTCCTACGCAGCCCGCAACAGGTTCATCTCACAAAAGTCACCCTATCCCAGATCTTGAGTGCTTTTTGGAAGGTTAAAAGGTGTTTAACCTTAAAATTATTTGATGGCATATAAGTGTAGTAATCAATGAAATCCTAATCCTTATTTGTGACTTATTTTGTCTTGTCTGCCTGCTTTATCTATGTTGGATATGGCCAGCTCAGCCAATGGCAGACTAATTTATCTTTGCGCTACCTTTTTCTGATAGCATTAAGATAGCTTAGCTAACCACTATTTTAACATGCCAACAGCCTCCTTATCATCTGATCAATTAGCACAGGAGTGGGAAATCTTTTTCTATTGAGGATCATATTTTCTCAGTGATAATCTGTTGGGACCTCATGATAGATGGAGATGTAGCAAGCCTTTAGTTAGGTGTCATAGAGTCAGGCTCAACTCCTGATGATTGCATGGACAAAAGTCACCATGTTCTTCCAGGGATATTCCAACGCGGACACCCTTTTTTTCTTTTTGACACCCTCTTCTTTCTTCTAAGCCAGGGCTTTCCAAAGTTTTCCCGTGGCGACACACCAACGGCGGCGCGTGAGAAAACCCGGAAGCACCGCCGCTGTGGCGGTGCGCAGAAAACCAGAAGCGCCGCCGCCGCTTTCAGTTTTTGCACGCCGCTGCCACTGCGGCACTTTCGGATTTTCGCGCACCGCAGTGGTGGTGGTGTCCTTGTGTGCTGTGCGAAAACCCAGAAGCGCTGATGGCCCGCCGGCGGTGGCGCGCCATCAGCGCTTCTGGGTTTTGAGACGACACACCTGGGCCCCACAGGCGACACACTTTTGTGTCGCGACACACAGTTTGGAAAGCTGTATTCTAAGCAGTTGACTACAGGAAAAGGAGAAACCATCTCTTATTAAAGATAGAAGCTGATCTCCTGCAGAGAGTTTTGAAATGAGGCTTAGGATCTCATTAAGTTAGTCAATTTGCCCACACCACATTAGCACATTGCAGTGCAGATGCTCAGCCACTATTACACATGCAGTTAAGCCATCTCTTTCCCTGAAGCATGAAAATCATGGACACTTTATCTTGAAGTTCTGTAACTGTGCTTTCCTTGTTTCTTCAGCCCTTACTTGCCCAGACAACAGCCACTACGAGCTGTGTGCCAGGTCCTGTGACCTCACCTGTGCAGGTCTGTCTTCTGCCACCCAGTGTACTAAGAAATGCTTTGAAGGCTGCCAGTGTAATGATGGCTATGTTTCTGATGGGGAAATGTGCATATCCATGGATAACTGTGGCTGTGTACATGATGGGCGCTACATGAAGGTGGGTGCCAGAACTGTTCTTTGCTGTTTCATGAATTTGCAGAGCTATAGTGGTGCCATGAGAAGTGGAACCAGAAGCTCTTCTGGTCTGATGCACACTAGGGGTGTGGTAAAAACACTGAACTGAGATGCTTGCAAAATGAGTACACCAGCATTTCCTGCTTGCAATCTACTTGTCCTACAGTTTGGGAATCTGTAGCGGCCTCGTCCTTCCTTTGCCTGTGCATTGTGATAGGCCACATGCCTTAGAATATGCAAAAGGCCAATAATGCTCCAATAATTAGAGGGGCTTCTTGCCCCAAGTGGAAATTGACACAGAGATTGCCACATTCGGGATTGAAAAGGTGGGTCCAGAATGAGTGCAGTGGAGGAGGGATGCAGAGGAGCATCACTGGGTGTATTTCTTGACATGCCAAGAAAAAAGCCGCTGTTTAGATGGAAATGCCATTCTTTTAAGGATGTAAGATTGAAGTGTCAGCTTTCTCGATGATAAGCTGAAATCTCCATATTCATTTGAACAGAGCTTTTAAAAGAATCATTTCCAGAACATCGGTATTTATGGATTATTTTTGTTTGGCAATGTTCTGCCATAGGCTGAAGAGAGCATTATCTCCAGGGATTGTTCGGAAAAATGCATCTGCCGTGCTTCAGGCCAGCTCGCCTGCCATAAAACCAGCTGCCCGAAAGGGGAGGCTTGCACACTTCAAAATGGCAGGCGTGGCTGCGTCAAGCAGGAAGCTCAATGCTACCTCACCTCAGCAGCACAGCTGACCACCTTTGATGGTGTCTCTGGGACAATACTTTATGATGGCGCCTATGTGATGGCCTCTCTCTGTGACAAAACAGCCCAGACATGGTTCCGGCTAGTGGTGGATCTCCGGAGCTGCAATGGTGGTAAATGGAGCTCTGGTTCTGCAGTCTACTTCTTCTTCCGGGAGGCTGTTCTTGCTATCAACCAGGACAAGGAAGCTTGGGTAAGAAATGCTGAATTGATACATTGTGTTATGTTTTTGTTACGTTATGTTTTACTTGCAAGATTGATGTCAGCCTGACCAGGTAGACCAGACAGGAAAGACGGCCAGATGAGCTAATTCTACTTTATTGTAAGGCTACATTAACAGAATCTGGCAAGTCTGAAAATACAATTCTCCTCCCATCTCCTTTACAACCCAAGAAATTAGGAAGGGTCCCTTCTGAGCCCCTTGCTTCACCCACTATATAGCTGTGGGCTATGCTCCCTCTTATCTGCCCATTCCCTAGGCAGCATCTCTTCATCCGGTCTCCCAAGGTCATTCCCACATACTGTACCTTTACAGTAGGAAATGCTGAGTTGATATATTTTATTATGAAGATTCTTGGTGTTGTAAGCAAAGAAGGCTTGTGGGAGAGCTAAACACCTTCACTGAACTTGGATTTTGTCCCTAAGTTTCATCCCTAAGTTTATACCCGGAACTATTATTTATTTCATTTTATTTCTTTAAATCATTTATATGGCCACCCATCTCACAACAGTGACTCTGGGTGGCGTACAAAGATCAAAACCCAACAATTAAAACAATAATCTATGGTGCCCCTGGTAAATGACACCTTCCAATCATTATATTTACCTGAAGAAGAGAATTAATAAAATATTCTGTATTTTCAGATAGAAATTCTTACAGGGGAGCCATTATTAATTTCATATAATTAATGTCTTCCTTTTCACCCCTTCTTTTCACCCTCATCTCTTACCTCTGAAACAAACACGGGGGAAAATGCTGGTTAACCCTGCCATAACCCACCTCTGATTAAACCAGTGTTTCTCAACCGTGTCAACTTTAAGATGTGTGGACTTCAACTCCCAGAATTCCCCAGCCAGTTCTGGGAGTTGAAGTCCACACATCTTAAAACTGCCAAGGTTGAGAAACACTGGATTAGACCGTTCCCCCAGTTTTGAACCCTGACCCTCCGTTTGAAGATGGATGCATTTCAATAAACTTAACGTGTGCCGTGATCACTTTCTGTTCAGGTGAATGGGCAGCAGGTGGTCCTCCCAGCTTCCCTTTTTGAAAGGGTGTCTGTAAGCATCTCTGAAGATGTTGTTACAATTAGTCATGGGACAGCTCTTCGGGTTCTCTTTGACCTCAAAGGAAAAGTGACTGTGAAGGCCAAAGACAGCTTGGCGGGCAAGCTGTGTGGATCCTGCAGAAACTTCAATGGGGACATCTCTGATGATCTTACACTACCCAATGGGAAAGTTGTGGGAGACATTTCTGAGGTGATTGATGCATGGAAGGCCAGAGACTTCATCAACTGGTAAGTGAATGCTTCAGTCACTCATTCTCTAATTTAGGAAGGCACAGCAGGACTGTTTTTTTCTTGTCCAGAACTGTGTTCCCATTGGGATAATCTGCTGAGAATGCATGCTAGCAGTGGGTAGAGCCAAAGACAGAGGTCGGAGTGGGCAGAGCCAAATATGGGTAGAGGCAAATCTCTCTCTCTCTTTTGGCCAATCTCTTTCTCTTTCTCCTGCTCTCCCCATTCAGCAGCCTGTCAGATTCTTCCTGCAAAAGGCCAGGAGATGATGGAGATGGAGATAGAGATTTATTTATACTCTATTCAAAAGTTATTAACTTTTGAAACTTAGCCAGAATGGAGGCAGTTTCCCCATCTTTGCTTTATGCTACCAATTTACTTGTGCTTGTAGTGGTAGACCAATCTTTTCAATTAGAAATAGCCAGAAGACACAGTCTGTCACCCCAGCATCCCACAAAGAGCCTACAACAATGCTAAAAATGTAAAGCAATGAGTCTAACTGCAATGAGCAACAGCCCAGGGGCACCTATAATATGGTATACTATAGGAAATGAGATACCACAGATTCAGATGCATGGAACTGATGTTTCTGCCTAGGAGCAAATGATGTTTAAATAAGCCCGAAACTACCTTAAAGTCAAAGTGTCGATCTGCACTTAGGAGGCCTGGAATCCCTTCCTTTTGATGGCACTGAAGCAGCCATCCTTGGTCAAATCAATATGGCTCAATATAACACGCAAAGCCCCAGCGATCTCCATATTTTCCAAAACCCACATTAAATACTCTTCCAGGCTTACTTCTCGATCTGATTTCCTGATTTTTCTTGTAATGCTGCTCTTAGATCTTCAAAGAAACGTGGGTGTTTTCTCTCCAGGTTTCCCTTTAAGATGTAGGATGTAGGATGCTAATTTAGGCCAAGGAGACATCAGCACCATTGTCCCAAACAAATTTGATTCCCAGTGGCCTTTGTTTTGTTTTAAGAAGTTCTGATGATAAATACCAGTCAGTCTGAGATGTTTCTATTCCGGTTGGCTTTGGGTTTGTAAGCTGCTTTGGCTGGTTAGGTGTTTTAACTGGGTTCTTACCAATATTCACCCTCTTGAGCATCACTTTGAGCAGGAAAGCAGCTGTGGCTATGGAGTCTATAACAATCCAACTTTCTTTTCTTTCTCTTTTCTAGCAAGCAATAGTTCAAAAGGTCCATCCAGACCATCAACCTACATGAGTGACTATGGCTCACAGCTGCTTTGCGTCATTTTGCCCTTAAAGATGCAACGCCTCGAGAAGGCACTGTAAAAACAAATACGTGTCAATAAAAGATACATATCTATATCTACAGAATTGTCTCTGGAGAAGTCATTCTGCCCACAGGACACATCCTTTGCAGATTTCTCAGCCTGGGGCTGGAATCAGGTAAGGCTGCTGATTATGGATTTTTTTTTAAAATAAGCCATGATGAAGAGATCAGTCATGCTCCCTGGTTTACAAGGCCCTTCCCAAAAATTGAAATAAAGGATTTCCTTTGGACCAGTGTTTTGATGTCACACAGCTCAATAATGAATAGCCGATAGCAAAGGAGTCACTTTTTTTTTTAAATAAAGAATTGTTGCTTGAGAGACAATTGATGAAGTGAAATCTAAGCTGTGTAAGTGGTTCAATTTCTGGAACTTCTCTGTTCCTGAAGCTTGTATATATGCATTGTCTTGAATTTATTTTTCCCTTCTCCCACCCACTCCTACAGAAACCATTGTGACAACTTTTGGAAGAAATAAATCTGGTTGCTAAATTGGTAACATACTATCATTTCATCTTCACAACTCACAGCTTTTAAATATTACATAGGAATGGTGGTTTGGAACTTGGGAAGCTTTCCCTCATAGCAACTGCTCAGATTTTTGCAAGCCACCAGATAAATGGCTCAAAAAAAAGGTAAAGGTTCCCCCCGCACATTTGTGCAGTCGTGTCCGACTCTAGGGGCCGGTGCTCATCTCCGTTTGTTAGCCGAAGAGCCAGCGTTGTCCGAAGACGCTTCCATGGTCATGTGGCCGCATGACACGCATGGAACGCTGTTACCTACCCACCGAAGTGGTACCTATTCATCTACTTGCATTTGCATGCTTTCGAATTGCTAGGTTGGCAAGAGCTGGAGCTAGTGCGGGAGCTCACTCCGCACGCAGGGCTAGGGATTCGAACCTCCGAACTTGCGATCTTCCGATCGACAAGCCTGGCATCTTACCCGCTGAGCACCACGCTCAAGCACACTAGTAATTTATTTTATTTCCCATTTGGATGATATGGGGCAGGTTTTTGTTATTCCAGCATTTATGATAGTCCAGAGTGGGCAGAACACTCACTGGATGATGTTCTTTACACTCTGTTATCGGTCTGCTGAAGTTTGGGTTCTGATTCAGTTTTGGTGTTCCTTATGTACTCTCTCTGTTCCTGTTGCCTTTAAACTGCTTTATGAAGGGTTGGGGAATGGAAAGTGCTCTAACCCAGAGATGAGCATTCTATAGATACTGGATGTTCCACTTGACATTTCCCACTGCATGTAAGCACATACCTGACACAGAAAGCACTTTTAAAAGGCATTCCTCCTAGATAGTGGGAAGAGAGAATAATTTTGACAACATTGAGCTGATGGCATTCATGCTTTCCCAGAAAAGTGTGTGTGTGTGTGTGTGTGTGTGTGTGTGTGTGTGTGTGAGAGAGAGAGAGAGAGAGAGAGAGAGAGAGAGAGAGAGAGAGAGAAGGAGAAGCAGAGAGGAGGAGAAAGAATATGCATCTGTCAACTGAAGCACTGGGTCTGATTCTGGCTATTATTTACCCCACTGTGGAAATGCCATTCAGTGGTAAAAAGGACACCTAGCCTTCTCTTGCTATTAATATTCCTATGTCTCTCCACAACTTTCTCAACACAAAACCACATAACTCTGGTAGCAAAGTAGGAAGCAATGGATTTTGGTCACAGTATCAGAATGCGTAAATATGTGGAGGTGCAACAGGGTAGTAGACTTTCTCTGAGTAGTGGGGAGGAAGTGAATATAGTTCTGTCATGCTCTGTTGGGGTTCCTTCCTAGTATGTGACATCCAAAGAGGCCTAGTGGCAAGGGAAGGATCACAGCTGGTCTGTCCTTGGAACAGGAAGCAATCTACGGGAAAGGAAGAGGATTTAATGCTACAAATCTGGGGCTGGGTTCCACCCAGTCTGATCAAGCTGAGAATGTTGTGCTGATGAAAAAAACTAGGCTTGTACCAACCACCAGGCTAAGGGTCTTATGTGAACACAACCCCTATAGAGCAAGAAACAAGAGGATGCTGGTGAACGTTGCATTTGCTAGAGTTTTCTCCCATCATGCTTAAAAACATTAAGCTAGTGTCCAATGAAATCATATCATGGGTAAATGTGTATTTCTGAGCAATGGAAATGGTACTGGGCAAACAGTAAAACAATTGTTTACTTTGAACCATCAGTGTACTTCCATCCCAGATACAACTTAATCCCTTCTTCTCCTTTAAATATTGCACATCTGTATGGAAAAACTCATTTTCTTAAGTATTTCTGGATGTTATTTGTGTGAAATATCTGTATGGAAAAATCTTGTGTGAAATATCTGTATGGAAATATCTGTATGGAAATATTTCACACAAATACTGTACATCCAGAAATACTTAAGAAAATGAGTTTGCATAGATATGTGAGAGTTATCAAAGGATTTATAGTGTGCATATTAATTTATAATGCTTGCTTGCTAAAAGCTTTGCACATTTTGGTTTCTGAATATGCCAATGTGGGACCAGATGCTGAGTTCCCACTAACATTCATAAAGCAATTGGACCTGTTGAAGATAAAGCGTATAATAAATGGTTCTTGTAATTCTTACAGTAGACAGACAGATGCTTATGGGAAGCCTATAGGTCATTAAGATGATTGTAATCTTTTTACCAATTGCAATCTGCTTATCATATGCTACTTTTTCATATGGGGGTTCCATTCTTGTCTACTGGAGTTAATAATTGATTGCATATTAATTTGACTCAGGAGTGATGTGTTTTATTTTGATGCTCATTATTGTAGGGTCTTTTTGTTACGTTTGTAACTGCTGCAAAGAAGATCAGAACTTGCTTCTATAGCTATCTTTTTTTTCTTTGTCTTTTGCTGTCTACCACTTTTTCTTTTATTCTTTATATCTTTTTCTTCTCTTCTATTTTCCTGTTTAAGTTTCTGTAGTTTTTTAATCTTATGAAAAAAAAATCAATAAAAATTATGATTGTAGTATCCTTTGAAAAAACGCTGAAGTGCTTGTACAGCCCAGTACATGATTCTACATATAACCGTAAGAGTGAAAAAAGGAAAAGAGTGTTATTCTTTTTTTATAAGAGTTTTATTAAGTTTAAAGCAAAGATAAAAACTAGAAAAAAGCAAAGAACTACAAAAAGAAAAAGAAAAAAACTAAAGTGTGGAACACAAGAAGAAAAGAATTTTAAAGATTACATAATGTTAACTTCCAACTTTTAACAGCAAGAATATACAGCAATTTCCATAATCAAACCCTTACTCTATATCAAACCAAAATCACATTGTTTCTATAAATCATTCTATTAGCACATTATGAAAATCACTAAATACAACTGTTCCCTCCCCTTATATTAAAAGAAAAAGAAATATATAAACCTCCTAATCAAATTCCTCCCCCAGACGACATTTACTTAATTATTTCCTTCCTACCACTATTCTATACATTTCTGTCTACTATAATAAAAATCATACAAAAAAAACTTATAAATTGTCTATTTTTATAATTAATACTATAACAATCTTAACCCTATTAACCCTAAAACCAAGGAATTATTATACCTTATAAATCTTAACAAATCATTAAAAAGAAATAAAAAGAAGCAAACCTTAAAAACAATCCAATTAATCTTAACCCAAATCGTTAAAAAAGAATAGAATCATACAAGCTTTAAAAGCAGTCCAAATAAACATTCTTAAATCTTTACCACACTTCAAAATATACCAGAGCATTTATATATCTCCATAATACACACAAGGCATTTTTCATAAAAAAAAATCAAACAACCCAACTGCTCCCCTTAGAAACTCAGACTTCTCAGCAGAAAACCTCCCACAGAGCAAAGTCTCATCTTTCCCATAACATTCCACGAGAAAAACAATTCCATTTGTGATTTGCGATTCGGTCTGTGCCTTTAACTCCTTCAGCACCAGAATCTGGTCATCATCATTCGGCACAACAAAAGCTTCAGTTTCGCTGTCAGTAGAAACATCTCCATCTTCACTAGAATCAACTGTTTCCACAACCTCCTCAGCCAGATGAAACATTTTAAAGCTGATATTTTCTACAATGTCCCGAATGTCTTGCATAATAGCTCGACAGGAATCAGAGAAAATCTGTTTGATCTCACAACAAAGCACTGAGAATGTCTGCTTAAAATCCTCCATGTTACAGGCAGTAGATTATGGCGCCCCCTAGATACTTAACTGGCAAAAGTAAGAGTTAATAGAAGTTTTCCGGCAATATTTACAAAAGTAAAAGTGCTAAGGGGCAACTTCCCAGAGAAAGTAGCAACAGAAAGCTGATGATTCAAAACAGCAGATTCAACATGTAGGGAAAAATCAAATTCTTCAAATTCAGTACAAAAATAATAGCAGGGATGCACTTATTTATTCTCAGTCCTCCTTAATATTTAAATGGGGAAACAAGCCAAAACTTTGAAAGATTTTAAAAAATTAATCCAAAAAAATAATGATAAGCACCAAGAGAGATCACTTCTCCTTGCTGTAGAAAGCCTCTCTTGGGGTACATAAACTTAAAAAATATAAATTGGGTGATTTGGAAATGGGGTGGCTCGACTAAGTGTCTCTTTAAGGCTACAGCACGGTTTGGAAATGGTGATGTCCCAGCCTCCTGGCATCTCTTACCGGATTATCGCTAACGCTGTTCGCGATCCTCTGGCTGCAAGGCACCATTCTGGAGTACTAATGGGATAATTCTGAGCATTTTCTGTCGATGAAAATGCTCTAGGGCTGCAGGAAAAGCCTGCCTGAGCCCATAAAAAAGCCATGTTGTCAGATCTGCCCACGGAGCTCACGGGCACAGCTGTTCAGTCGGCCATATCCCCACCGGAAGTCCAAAAAGGGTGTTATTCTTGACCTGTTAGTTGATGCTACTTCTAAAGAGCAACTGTCCCCAATCTGTGAACCTCCAAACGTTGTTGGGGGAAAATTTAAAGAAGTCCTAGGATGTAGTCAAGGGTTATAGAAATAAGAGTCCAGGGCCACTGGAGGACACCCTATTGACCATACCTCCTGAGCATCATATTCGGGTTCAATTATCCTGCGATTCTGAACATTAGAATCATAGAACTAGAAGGGACATTTCATCCCTAAAATCCAACTCCCTGCTCAGTACAGATTTTTGCAGTATAAAGTATTACAGCCAATTCCAGTGCATCAGATGAAACATTTTGAGCTAGCAATATATAATTATGCATTCATACCACATGATGAACCAGGTCAGTTACTAACCTAATGGCTACATTTACACAACACAGTTTGGTTAATTTTTTAGTGGCTTAACTTGTGAGTGTGAATCTAGACTGTTTAATTGATTAACAGTTTGGTTTATTATGCAAACTGAGACAATAGGTTAATTCAGGGATCAGGTCAAGCATGTTGTATGTTCACAGCTATTGAAAGCCCTAATGATGGAGTTTAAACTGAATTGTGCAGGAATATTTTTATTTTCATGAGAGTTCTTTCATGGGAAATACTTGCAAAGAAATATTTCTCATGTCTTTGTATTAAAGACAAAATTGTAAAACCGTCATTTCCTGATTTTATCAGCTTAAATCTCTTGTTGCTTTCCCATTTATTCTTGCGGTACCTATATTCAACAATATTTTCATGCTTGCTTTTTTTAAAAAAAAAATGTGCCCTGATTCTTAGCTTTGAGCAAACCACCCTTGGAGCATGAATTACATTACATACCCCTGGAAATGACAAGTGAAATGTTAAGTGTAATACAGCAGTTTCCTTACTAAATCCACTCCAGATATGTTGGACAATAACTCCCACCACATTAAGATGTTTCCTTTATTATTAACTGTATTAAGCATCATTCTTTGGTGGAAATGTAGATAATCAAGCCAGCAAATAAAATGGGGAAAGGTGTACTGTGGTGTCCAAGTGGAATGTATCAGACACCAAATGTATTCTCCTGGGTACTTCCTGCTACCTACTCCACCATTTTTTGTTTGAAGAAAACTTAAGGAGGAAAAAATCCAGCCAAAAGTTTGATAAAATAAGAAATCAGGATGTGTTCATGGATCCCATTAAAGCCCATCAAACCACCATTATTCTGTCTCATTCATATGATGTCCATGATAGAACAACTGTAATCTGGAGAATCACTTACCATTCTAAACAGCATCAGGTCTCTTGGGAATTAGTAACTGTGGAAAGAAGCAGAAGAAAAAGGTGTATAGGTCTAACTTCAAGGAGTTTTTGGAAGCCTCTTTTCACCAGTTCTCTATGAATATCCAATCTGAGCCTATGCATTGCATTTTTCTATTTGGGAAGGCTAAGCATGGGAATAAAAATTCTTCACTGCTGTTTAATCATTGCAGGAAGTGATCAACAGTGGCTTTACATGATACTAAACTATGATATAGTTTCTTCAACAAAGCCTGGATAAAACAAAACTGGCTGAATTCAAGTATCACTCAGAGCTATAAACCACTATTTACAAATGGCTAGGTTCACACACTGCAGTACGTCAATACCAAATAAACCATATTATGGCTTAAGGCAGGGGTGGGCAACGTCAGGCCCGCGGGCCGTATGAGGCCCGCGGGGCTCCCGCCTAAGGCCCACGGGGCTCCCGCCCGCAAACCCCGCCCCCTTCCACACGATTGGCTCCCGCCCACAAACCCCGCCCCCGGTGCTTGTGATTGGCTCCTGCCCGCAAACTCCGGCCCCTGGTCCGCGGAAATCCCAGAAACCCCACCCCCTGCCCCCCCAGTCCCCAGTTATAAATATCCAAATGGCCCTTGGCAGAAAAAAGGTTCCCCACCCCTGGCTTAAGGCAATCTGTGAACCCATAATGGCTGGGTTTTAAGGGTCACTTAAAAAGTCCTAACTGCTGAATTTGCACAACAGTTAAAGGCTAGCTTTTGCAACAGTGTTTTTATGCAAACCCAGGCTGTTTGATTAACTGTATGAACCCAGCAAACTGGATTCAGTAACCAGGTTAGGCATGTTGGGAGCACAGCGACTTAGTAAGGAATGAAGTGAGTGCATTGAGCAAATGGAACTGGGTGCCCTGGGATGGAAAAGTAGGAGGTGAAACTTGGTGAGGAGACTCAGGAGCATGTATTCTTCTGATTAGTATATCTAGTCTACACATGCTTAGCATGTTGGAAACCCTAAGTTCTGTCCCTGCTATCTCCAATTTAAGTTTTTTATAGCAATTGATGAGAAAGATTCAGGGAGCAGATTACGGACATGGGTCTCTCTGCCTTAGACCCCAGAGAGCCATTCCTATTAGCTTAGCAGTTTCCTGGTATTGTTGGAGTATAACTCTGATGATTTCTGAATAACAGCAATATTGGCTGATGGTGGTGGAAATTGCAGTCCGACAACATCTTAAGACCCAAGGCTAAAAACCACTGCCTTATTCTTAAACTGTCACAAGCTGCAACTAGCATTTCTTACCATCCCATGAAATCCCTGGCCTTCCAGGCATCAACCACCTCAGCAATGTTATCTGCAATCTGATCACTCGGTAGTTTTAGGTCATCCAAAGGTTCGTTGTTAAAGTTCCCACAAGGGGCGCATAGCTTCCCTGCCATGCTGCTGGTGACCTTCACAGTGACTTTGCCATTGGGACTGTAGAGAACTTGTAGCTGGGAGTTTTGCTTGATGACAATGCTGTCCTCAGATTCAGTGATAGAGATGGCTGTGGAGATGTTCTGTGGGAGTCGGACCAAGAGTCCATTGACCTGAAAGAAAAGGAATGGGAGAGATGGAAAGTGAAGGTTCCTGGCTCAAGACTCTGCTCTTGTAGGTCTATAATATATATAATGTATATTAATTATTTTAATTCTGTTGTAAACCGCCCAGAGTCCCCCTTGGGGGAGTTGGGCGGTGATAAATCCAATAAATGAATGAATGAATGAATGAATGAATGAATGAATGAATGAATGAATGAATGAATTACGTATTGTCAAGAATTCTTATGTGTAACACTTAAACCTTTTCATCGGTTTGACTATTCTAAGTTTCCCAAAGAATCATGGGAAATGTAGTCTAATTCAGGTACTAAGAACTGTTTCAGAGCTCTAGTTCCAACCTCTTAGAAATTTATGGGGAATGATTATCTAGGAGCACAGTCAAAGTTAAGTAGTTTTCTCTTCTAAAGATGTTCTAATTTTTGGCAGAAAATTTTGATAATTTTATCTGAATGCAAGAATGCAGAACATAGGATAATACTGGAATCCCATTAAACACAAAGTTACAGATTTGGGCAGTAACTTTGGTTACTGAATTAACCTATGTGCTGTGTTTGCACACTATGTTAAGCCGCAAAAAACTTAGCAAGGTTCATATGTTGTCCAGCCCCTAAGTTTGTAACTCACCTGCTTAAGAGTGTTGTGCAAACACAGCCATAACATGGTTTGTTTGGTCGTTTCAACAAACCACAGTTAACACAAACCATGGCTTAACACATTGTGCAAATTCAGCCTACGTGTTGATATGTCCCATCCCGTACTCTCTGTAGGAATGAATGTAAGAAGTGCCCTGCTGGTTGAGGCTCAAAAGGCACATTTGGTCCAGCATGTTGCACCAAAAACAAACCTAGCCAAGATTGGCTAGCTTAGCATTTTCTTTGTTTGCTAGATTTATATCTTGTCTTCTCTTCAAGAGATCAAGGAAGTTTATCACCCTTCATTTTAATCCCATAATAACAATCCTGTGAGGAAGACTGATCTGAAAAGTAGTGATTGGCCCCAAATCAACAAGTGTCAACAACCCTAGCTAAGGGTAGACTTGAACTTGGGTCTCCCTAATCTTAGTCCAACATCGTAACTACTAAACCACAGGGGAGGCAACGAGGTCTTTAAGTGACCTGATTACATATGTTATGTGAACACAGCCACTCAGTATTTTGCTTTGAGGAAACTCACAAGCAGGAATTGAAGGACATAGCCAACCACTACAGTATTTCCCCCCGCTAACTGATATTTAGAGCAACAACCTCCACAGAATCCAGTGGTTCCATCAGAATGACAAAATGTATGTTGTGATATCACAACTCAAGCTCCGCCCCTTGCAGATGTGCACATAACATAACTCATGTTCAAAAGAAGTGGAGCTGGCATTGTAACGTTGCAGCGCATGTTTCTTCATCTGCCCCTGACTCTGGCCCCTCTCTCCACACATCCATAATTTGGTGAGACGTAATCTGGGAAATGAGGGGCGTGGTGGCTCAGCGGGTAAGACGCCAGGCTTGTTGATCGGAAGATTGCAAGTTCGGAGGTTCGAGACCCTAGCCCCGCGTGACGGAGGGAGCTCCCGCACTCGCCCCAGCTCTTGCCAACCTAGCAATTCGAAAGCATGCAAGTGCAAGTAGATTAATAGGTACCACTTCGGTGGGAACGTAACAGCATTCCGCACACGTCAAGCCGGCCACACAATGCTGGCTCTTCGGCTAACAAACGGAGATGAGCACCGGCCCCTAGAGTCGGATACGACTGCACAAATGTGCGGGGGGAACCTTTACTTTTTTTAATCTGGGGAAACAGAGTTCCATTGTATCGTTGTGGGCAACAGCTTACCCACGTCTCCTTGAGGTTAGTCACTGTGATGAACGCTTCCCGGAAGAAGACATAGATTGCTGTAGCAGCCGGCACCATGTCATCGTTGCAGTCATTGATATCCACCACCAGTTTAAACCAGGAGGATGAGTCCTCATCACAATAGGACGCCAGCTTGTAAACTCCGCTGGTGATGAGCTTCCCTTTGATGCCATCAAAGGAGCTGAGCCACACTCCTGGGACAAGAGTGCAATGGCCTTCCTGCCGTACACAGCCACGCCCCTTGGCGGTGAGCATACAAGTCTCTCCCACAGCGCAGCGATTCTTGACATGGATGAGCTGGCTATTTGGGTGGCAGGTGCTCTTCTCGGAGCAGTCGTTGGAGAAGATGGTCTCCCCTGCCTGGAGAGCAATTCCAGACAAAAAACTCCAGTGAAAAATCATCTCCGAGCTACCGAGGAAATCATGCATGGAACAGAATAAACAAAGCCAAACAAATAGCAATATTGAAAAGAAACACATTAGCACTTTCTGACAAAATGGGGCTGACGGTAGCAGTTCAGCTCCAAATGCTTATACAGTCTGGGCAAGGCCATTTTTGCACAGAGTGGATGCGGAACTGGATATGCTTGAGGCAATCTGACTCATTAGATCAGCCGGGAAATGGAATAAGTGCCTGGCTCTGAGCTGAGGTTCTGGCTTTCATCAGGTGAAACCCTGGAATAGAAGCCGTGCGATGAATTCCATCTCTACTCACTCTACTTAGACAGAGGTGCGCAACCTGAACACATTATATCCACTAGCCGTTTTTCACAGGAGAGGTGAAGAATACTTGCAGAATAAGCATTTTAACTGTATTCAGTTAAACTAAATCAAATAACATTACATTTCTACATGTTATAAAATCTAAGTAGAGCGTTTAGCTGCCCCAAAGTTGTGCATCCCTGACTTTGAAAGCATCGCGGGTAACAGAACCGATAATCTTTGTCTGATAACCAGTAGCTGCTACTGCATCTCCTTTAAATGTCATTAGCTGAGGAAATTATCTAATTTAGCATCACATGTTCGTCATATTCTTGAATATAGGCAGACATCCTAGAGCAGCTGTTGTGCAATTAGGCCAGAGCACACTAACTTTGATAAATGGATAGGCATGGAGAGAAAAACCTTTTCTAAAATCTGTCCCGTGGCTGTTATAGTCAGAAGGATTAGGGGGGGGGGGGGAATTAAAAAACAGAAACCTGGGCTGAACATAAAAAATCTAAAATCAATACAAGCTAAGGGTTTTGCGGGGGGAGGCTATTTGAGTAACTTGGAAAATATTAGATTTAGCAACAGAGTAAAATCTGTCCTATCCTTAGAACAGATGGTATTGGATGCACAAAAACGCCAGGAACATGCCAATTGTAGCATTCTCAAATGGTCCTCAAGTGGTCAATTCTGATTGGCTAGGTATTGTTTTAACATCACATTCACAATATGATCCCTGATTGGTTGGAATGTAAGAGGGGGGGGGGAAGCCCTCAATATGCATCCAAATATAAATTAGAGATAAAATGGTTGTGAACCAGCATAAAAGGTGAGCATTTTTAGCAGCGGGATTATTTTTCAATGAATATATCAGGGGATGCAAATCCCTAATTTAGTCAGAAGACTAACAGTGTGTGGCAACATCAGGCTTGGTGGCAAAATGGCTGGAAAAGAGAAACCCTTCATTGCATCATGCACTGATAGCCTCACTGTGTGAACCAGGCATGTGAAACGCAAGTAGACCGTGCAACCAAGCCAGTCAAACTCTAAGAAGATGAACAGCAACAGCAAATGAACGTCTGGCATCATCCTCGTTTCAGCACGGCTTGGCGTTACATCTCAAATGCGCCAAAAACTAATAATTGCACAATATTGTCAGAATGATAAATCAACACATAGACAATTTCAGAAGCATTGCAGCAACAAATACCTTTGGAGCAATTTTTCCCGGGCACTATCACAATCACAGCTTCCTGGTTGAATAATGAACAGTTTATTTCGTGAGCAGCACCCACCTTGATGTAGCGCCTATCATAAACACATCCACACTTATCCATAGAGACACATTCCTCCCCATCAAATGCATAGCCACTGTCACATTGGCAGCCTTCAAAACATTCCCCAGTGCAGTGAGTTGGAGCAGATAAGGCAGCGCATGTGAAGTCACAGGTTCGGGTACACAACTCATAATGGCTGTTTGCTGGGCAGGAGAGAGCTGAAAAGAGCAAGGCAGTTTGTACACAAAGAAGATGGAATTAGCCATATTCATTCAGGTGGTACTTAAAGTTCTTTATCAATGCTGGCCTCACATACCACTGCACGTAGTTCTGTAGATCTCTGAAATACCTTCTGCAGAGGAGACAAAGCCTGTTGTCTCTGATGTTTCACTTGGAGCTCAAGGCAGATTGTATCACTACTGATATTTGAAGTGATATGCCAAAGTTGATTGTGTTGTAGGAGTTCTCTGAGCTTGGTTTTTACTTGCAAACCTTTCATTACTGCCTAGGTAGCATCTTCAGTGTTACCTAGGTGGCTAATGAAACATCTGCAAGTGAAAAACCAAGTTCAGGGTATCCCCATAATCCAACCCCCGAAACCCTGAGCTACCAATATTCTCTAACACTGCAAAGTACCTGCTTTGCACAGGCCCAAGATACAGTATTCCCAGTTTCTCTTTGATACAAATTTGCATAAAGATATTGCCTCAGAAATATAGTGAGAAATAACAGCCAAAGAGAAGTGGTAGTTAACTATCTCAAACTTACAACAGAAGGAGGCTGTTCTCCAAGCTCCAACATTGGCTCCAGCTAGCTGGCATGCAACTGTATAGGCCTGAAGACTTTGACACAAAGTTTCTCCTGCTCCATTGGCCAAACACATGTCATGGAGGCAATGTCTTAGGTAGACAACAGGGCTAACCAATGGGTGGCAGTCTTTAAATGGTCCTGTCTTGGACTGGATCATTCCACAAGAACGCTCAGCTCCATATGGTGCTGTCTGGATAGCATTGCAGGTGGGGCATTTCTCCCCACAACCATCAGAGCATATGACGCCATTCACAGGGACTTTCCAGGAAGCACCAAACTCATCCATGCTTTGAGTTACTTTTCCATTAGACAGCATAAAATCATCACTTTGATCACTATTGAAGTTGCCACCCAAACCACACAGTTGCCCATGATATGTGCTGGGGACAGACACATGAACATGTGAAGAAGTATCATAGAGGACTCTGAGAACAAAGGATGACTGGACAATGATGTTGTTCCCTTCCTGTGTGATCCAAAGTTTCCCATCAACTGTGCTCATTGGCAATGTATAGTACTCTTCATCCACCTGTATAAAAACACAGGATACAGTTTAGATGAAGGATGTTAGTTCTAGTCACACTTGCTTAGTTGCAGCCACCTAGGCATGTGCAAAAATCTATGGCAGACAGGTGAAACATTTACATTTGTGAGCAACATCAGGATCTGTTATAAGTAAAGGTAAAGATTCCCCCCGCACATTTGTGCAGTCGTGTCCGACTCTAGGGGCCGGTGCTCATCTCCGTTTCTTAGCCGAAGAGCCACATTGTCCGAAGACGCTTCCACGGTCATGTGGCCACATGACGTGCGTGGAACGCTGTTACCATCCCACCGAAGTGGTAACTATTCATCTACTTGCATTTGCATGCTTTCGAATTGCTAGGTTGGCAAGAGCTGGGGCGAGTGCGGGAGCTCACTCCGCATGCAGGGCTAGGGATTCGAACCTCCGAACTTGCGATCTTCCGATCGACAAGCCTGGCGTCTTACCCGCTGAGCCACCACGCCCCTTTAGGATCTGTTATACCCTCATGCTAATGTATTAGGAACGTACCATAGCCTTCCACTTTATTCCTCTTTCAAGGACAATAGAATATCCGTGAACTGAGATCATAACTTTTCTTGTTGTAGAGGTATGCCAGTGTTCATCCTTCTCATTCTCCACCAGCACAGAGAATTGCACTAATCGAGGATCCTTGCTACATACTTTGGCTAAGATGTAAGTGCAAGAGCCATGGAAATCAAAACTTTGTCCATCAAAGGAAATGTAATGAGGGTCACCAGTAGCTATAGTTGTTCCATATCCCAGAGGATGACAACCTTGGATTCCATTTTCCATCCTGCACACCTCATAAGCACCACAAGAGAACTGGTGGCACTCAATAGCTCCATTGTCCATACAATGACACTTCTCCTGGCAAGAGGTGGTTGGGTAGAATTCCTCTCCCTTCTGGTAGTATCTGCCCTGGTGCATACAGCCACACTCAGCAAGAGGAATACATTGCTCTCCACTGAGAATGAATCCAGAATCACAAGAACATCCTTCTACACATGGAGCTTCACATGTTTCTGAAGCTGAGAGACTATGACAAGTGGCAGGGCAGCCATTTCCACAGAGTTCATAGTGGGAATTATGTGGACAGGGAATGCCTGGAGAGAAAGAATGGGGAAGAAGAAAATAGGAGATCTTCATATTCTAGCAGGGAAAACACAGCATATTCCAAGCCATAATAGCCCCAATATAAAATGTAGTGCCCTTGTAACATGGAGGAGGGAACATCAGAGAAGAAGGATGTGCTACATGGGCATCTGCAGGGGGGCAGTGATGTTACATATAACATGATGTCATCATATGATGTAATTTGCATAAGTCACATCATTGTGATTCTATCAAATGCCAATATGTTTTTTCCCCCTGTGTCATCACAATTTGTTCTTCCTCTGCAAAAGTGCTTTCCGACTTTGTTCTCTAGGTTCTTCAACATCTCTTTCAAATTTCTCCTGGTGGTGCTTTTGAGTGACTTTATGGAGGTGCAGAAAGTGCTACTCCTCGTGTGGTTCTCTGTTATTCATTGTTCCATACTTCTGAAGCCTCCCTGGCTGTACACACTTCCCAATCTGAAAATAACGCATGGGGGGAATTGTCTCGTGTATTCCATTAGGATTTAAGGGAAATCTGGAAAGCTAAGGAGGCTGCAGACCACTAGAGACATGACTGTACAATGAAAGGCAGGATTTTCACATACCAACTTTGTAATTAGTATGTGTAATATGAGCAAGAATTCCACCCTTGATCTGACCATAAGAATGTAACCCAATTCTCTTCTCCTTTCAAATTATTTTTGCAAGCAATTCTCCTTCATCAAATTGAATAGGAGCTAATGGGCAGTAATAGGTCTAAGATTCTGGAATAAAAGCAAGGTATTGGAAGGTGACATCCAGGAAGGAAAAATGCATGGAAGAAACAGATTATTAAAGACTTTCCTTTATGAAACTCATAACGAGTCACCATGTTAGCTGAAAATTATGCTTCAACAGCCAAGTAAGCAATCTGAATAAATGCTTCAGGTTCTGGCAGTGGAATGATTGAAAATTAAGAGTTTCAAGAAATACTTGAATTTTAATGAAGTTGGAGAGAGTGCAATCAACTTCCCTAAAAGTACCATATAGCAGATCTGATTTCTGCACTGACAAACTTGTTTCTCCTTGACTTTAGAAATGTTGGAGCCACAATGCCTTTGAACGTAAACTTGGATTCTGGCCTGAATGCACTGTTTTCTTTCTCAAAAGTTGACAACTGTAGAGCATATTTATGCAACGAAGTAAAATAAGTCCTGGCTTAAAACATGTGATGCAATGTTTATCTCTCTGCAAAATTTAAAATGAAATTTGCTCACTGCTAAATTTGAAAGGATATGAAAACCACAGTAATATTTATTGAAATCATATTTTCAGGGAAGTTTCATTAACATGCTGTTGACTCCTAGTAGGATTCTCCACCTTGGGGACACAGTAAGCATAGAAAGGCCAGAAGCACATGTTCCTGCAAAAGCAGAGGGTCTGCCTATAATACCCAAATGCAACACTTACTGCAGAAGGAAGCTGATCTCCACTGCTTAAGTTGGATGCCCAGAGCTTGGCAGGCTGTCACATAGGCACTGATGGCACCACAGAGAGTGTCATGATGGCCCTTGTACACACAGGTATCAAAGACACAATCATCAAAATAGGATGTTGGGTCAAGGATCTTAGAGCATTGCCTGAATGGCCCATTCTTTCTGATGAGGATGCCACAGAATTGGTCCCCCTTGTAGATGTGTTTCTGCTCATCTTTGCAGATTGGGCAGTTAGTAGTGCATCCTGCCGAGCACCCTGGGACATCCTTCACCTTCCAGCTGTTTGCAAATTGAATTTCATCCTTTGCTTGTGCTCCATCTTTCATGAGAAAGTCATCATTTGGATCTTGATTGGCGTTACCACAGAGGCCACAGAGTGCATTGGCATATGTTTTAGGAACGATGACCCTGGCATAGCTGTACCAATCATAGCTGACACGCAGATCAAAGTCTGTCTTGATAAAGCCATGGACACCACTGATGTAGATCTTCAATTTATTTTCATAGGAGAAGGGAAGGTCCATGAAGACTCCATTGACCTGGGAAACAGGGGAGATCAAGGTTTTTTTCAGTGAATTGTCAGTTATTGTCAGTCAGTGAATTTAGGAAAAAATTTTTTACAAGCTAAGCTTTATACAATAACTTGATGCCTTGGGGGCTGTGGGGGGGTGGAGGTAGGGAGCTGCTCAAGTAATTTCTTGAGATTATGTGTTGATGCCAGACCTGAAAGTTTACTATCCACTTTGTTAGAGCCAGTGCCCAGCTAGTCTCACAGAATTTAAAGGGGTTTGTCTATTGGAAATTTTCAGGACCAAAATGATGAACTCTCAAGATGAAGATGAAGATGAAGATGAAGATGAAGATGAAGATGAAGATGAAGATGATGATAAAACTGCAAATGACATTTTGGTTGATCTGGTTATTGGAGTGATGTAGCCCCACATAGCAAAAATAAAATATTATAGCAGTGTGCAAGCAAGGAAGTGAAAAGCAGCCACTGAAGAGCAAGTTCAAGGAGATTAGGATACATTAAGGAGGTGGTAGTAATAAATGAAGCCAAAGATATTGAAAAGAAGAAAATATCTGCAGGCAGGCAGGCAGGCAGGCAGGCAGGCAGGCAGGCAGGTTAATTAATCTCTGTCTTGGTGTAGCAATCAAGTTGCAGGCTCAGACATTCATAGTTGGCTCATACAACACTCTACCCCTGGTCATCCAAGCCATACACTTTCCTTTATTTTAGCTTCCCCATCCTTTAGTATTTTTACCTGAATTTTGTGAGGATGCTGTTGGCTTAGGCTGAGAGTCATATTGTAGACCTCCAAAGTCACTGCTTTGGTGAAGGACACTGCCTTACTGCCTCGGTTGTTGTTTTCTACCATAACTAAAAAGGGGGTGAGAGTGGAATCCTTGGAGCAGATCCCAGCCATCTGATAAACACAGCTACCCTGGAAGTCATACTTCCTTCCATCAAAGGTGGTATAGTGAGGGTCTCCAGTTCCAATGCAGGTGGAGTAAGTCAGCCCTTTGCAGTGGTGCACGCCATTAACCGTGGTACATTTTTCACTGGCCTTGCAGCTGGCCTTCCAGCAGTTCACTGTCTGCTGGCTGAGATCACACTTGCAGCGCGAGTGGCAGTTCCCATCTTCCCAGAATTCTTCTCCGGGTTCGTAATGGAGGCCATTGTAGACACAGCCACAGCTTTCAATAGGGACACACTGGTTGCCATTGAGGACATAACCCCTGTTGCACTGGCACGTTGGCATACAATTCAGTGTACAGGAGGAGGAGGCTGATGGTTCAGAGCAGGTGTCTGGGCAAGCATTTCCACAGGCTTCATAGTGGCTGTTCTCTGAGCAGATGTGAGCTGTTGGGAGAGCACATAATATTAGATTATAATTAATAAACCATTCCGTTATATCACAGATTAGCCCAGATGTAGATAATGTTGTTTTCAAAGAGGGGGACAAAGACATCCTGAGAGAGACTCTGACATCAGAATAGAAGTGAAGTTGTGAATATGGTTGTGTCTCTACATCCAGTTTCCTTGCTTTTAAATATTTCTGTTCCCTGGGAGAGTGATTGGGTTAGCCAGCCCAACCGTAGGTCAGAGTCATAAAGATGGCTGAGGGAGGTTTTAAGCCCCTTTGGATCCTGTTCCCCTCCCATCCAAGCTTGATCCGGATCTCCTCTGGAAGATTTTCAAACTCAGAAAGCTCCAGTGTGCCAGCTCGCAAGGGGATGGGAGCAGGGATCTTATATTGGATTCCTCCCCCCAAGATGAGAATCCTATCTCTGACCTTGGTGGGAAGGTATCCTTGGATGTTACCATCACATTGCATTCTGAATAAAATAAATCAGAAGTAGAACTTAAGCTGAAGCTACAAATGGTGGTACCCCTGGCAGTTTACATCATGCATTTGGCCACTGTATGAACTACTGCATAGCTTTCCAAACTGTGTGTCGCGACACTTTAGTGTGTCACGACACACAGTTTAGTGTGTCACGAAGCGGCAGCGGGGGTGTGCACGGCAGCGGCGCTGGGGTGCGCGCGGTGGTGTGTATGGCGGCTGCGGCAGCGACGATGGCAGCAGTGTGCCGTCAGTGCTTCCGTGTTTTAGCGAGGCTGCCGCCACTGTCACTGCCGCCTCCGCCGTACACACTGCCACTGTGCCCCCCGCGCCACCGCTGTGCACGCCACTGCCGCCGTGCATGCCCCTGCGCCGCCTCCACTGCCGCCATTGGTGTGTCACCAATGGCGGCAGTTTGGAAAGCACTGAACTACTGTATTACACATCCAAGGATCCTGACATAAAGTATTCCTGCTGGGCCTTTTACACCAGAATATGGGATGCTACATTTTCAGTGGCTCTGCCATTAATGATCCCCAAAGACATGCATTTTCTTGAGGTGGGTTTTATCCTGCAATAGTACAGAAAGGGAGAGAGAGAGGGGGGGGGGGAGGGAGGGAGAGAAATCCTACCTTCATTGCAGCTAAGGATTACCAGAATTTGTTAACCAGGAATGAACCTATTTTCTGTTGACGGCACATGAAATTATACTAGAACAAAGTTAGGCTAAAGACTGCAGGATCTCCACCCTTGCATTAGCTTTCCCCTCAACAATTTCTTGTCTCTAATTCATTGTAATCCAACCATTCCTAATCTCTTAAACCAGCAGCACTGCATCCTCTCCTCACTTTATGGTGGTTCCATAACATTCGCTTTTGTACAGATACCTTCATCAGTTGTCAGATTTGTCCTGTGGTCGGTCAGTTCTTGACCACAGCCAGATGCCATTTTCCATTCATTAATGAGGATGCCCCGTTCTTCACAGGCAGTGGCATACGCCTCCACTACTTGGCACATCACATCATGGTCCCTTTGGCTTACACACATTCGGTTGATACAATCATTGAAGTAGCTGGTGGGGTTCACAGTGGAATGACACTCCCCAAAAGGTCCGGTTGGAAGATGGTTAATCATTCCACAATATTTCTCACTGCCATACAGCTCCTTCTGACTGTCATCACAAGCCAAGCAGTTTCCTTGACAGGAATCTGAGCAAGCAGGGTCCTGGTCGTTGACTTTCCAGTTACTGGCCCAGTCCATGATGGAGGAAGGCTCTGTACCATTAAGATGAATCATGTCATCCTTTGCTTTCTCGTTGAAGTTCCCACAGAGCCCACAGGTGGTTCCATAGTAGCTGCTGGGGAGAGTCACCACTAAGGCCCAGTTGCTGTCAAGTGCCACCCGAAGGCCAAAATCTGTTGCAATGGTGAGATGTCCACTACTCTTTATGATTTTCACTTTGCCACTCACCACTATGGTAGGGATGCTGACTTCCACCCCATTCACCTAGAAAGAGAAGAGGAGGAGAAGCAAGACATAACTAACATTTCTGGCCAACTGTGTCTCCATTATTTGTCACTCACTAGTTCTCATCTTGAAAAAGAGGCATCAAAAGCACTGAAGATGTTGCCTAGCCTGGCAATGAAACGTCTGCAAGAAAACAACGAGGCTCAGAGAGCACCAAGGACTCCACAGAGGCATCAAAGCCCATGCCTCATGATCGATGGGGGAGTGGGGAGCAGTATGCTTCCAATATAGAAATTCTGCTTCCTAATTAAAGAAGCGAGGATTTTATCTATGGTTTCATAGTGGCAACTGAAGGGTTCTTTGCATGTGGCTGGAGGTGGTCCTTCAATGTTATTAAAGATAGTCACAGAACCTGAAAATCAAAATGTTTTCTTCTGCAGGATTTTTAGACCTTGTGATGCCAACCTTTTTTTCTTATTCTCACTGCACTTCATTCCCCCCCCCCCCCCATGTAATGATAAATGAAAAAGATGCAAACAAATCCTACCATTATTCGGGCATGTTCTTCCTTGTCAATGGTAATACTGTGACCATACACCTTGATATGGATTTGCTGGAGCTTGGAAGCACCCTGAATGTCCATATTGCTATTCTTCTCTTCAACCGTGAAAGGCAACAGCTTTGGGTCACTGCCGCAATACTGTACAATGATGTATGTGCAAGAGTCTTTAAAGTCCATAAAGAAACCATCAAAAGTCTGGAAATACTTGGCTGTGGTGCCCACACAGGTCCCCAGGTACTCATGAATACAAGTTGCTTGGCCTTGCAATACTTTACATATTTCTTTCGTCCGGCACTTGAGCATTCTGCAGGGATCTGAGAGAGGAGAACAGGACTAAGCAATATGTTACGTTGTTGATTAACTTAGTTGGTTAACAGCTTCAAGCACTTAGATCTTAAGATAAATTAATTAATGTTAATGGATGTAGTCTTCCTATTACCGCCTCTCTCTGCCCATCGAAACCTATCTTTGGGACTGTTTTGAATAACATGAGGGCAGCACTACCGCAAAAGGGGATATATCCATTTTGGACCTTAGAATATGTTAATCTAATGAATTTTGCAGGAAGAATATTTCTCGTTCCAACCACCCCCTACATATCCCTCCATGCATCCCACGTCATTCATATTTAGGTGGACCTTCAGAGAGAGATATATTAGGAGTGAAAATTACACTCAAATTGCCATGTGTGAAATCAGCTTTGGGATTCCACAGCAATAATTTCTGGGGTTTTTGAAGAACTGGGAAAGAGCTGGATGGATTAAATCAAATGTTTTCACAGTCCTATCTCCTCTTTTCAACAGTGGCCTACCTTTTAGAAGCCTGCAGACACAGCACAAAGTTCATAGACTTCCCCTGCTATATATTCTATATTATTATTACACTACATAATATTGATGCAACACATGTGAGATTGATTACACATATAGGATGAATAACAGGAATGTAGTCCAACATATCTGGAAGGCATCAGGTTAGGCAAAGGTCAGTTAAAGGAAGAAAGAAGAAGGCTGCTTTAAAACAATATGATTAATCTGATTACTGAGTTAATCCATGTCCTGGGTTTGCACAATACTGTACATTAGAACATAAACGAACCAAATGGGTTGGATTCATGTAATAAAAATTCCAAGCTACAGAAAACCTAACCAAATTTTATATTAATCAAGCTTATCAAGTTGTCCAAAAGCAACTGTTAGTGCTTTTGCTCACTTAGCTAAACATATTGTGTGAACGCAGTCAAGATGTACTCAAGGTTACGAAGAAAGGAAGAAGCAGTTTCATCTTACCATTTGCACAAACAGCAGGAGAACCGTAAGCCTTTCCATTTCCAATTCCAACACTCAGCAGTCCAAAGGGGGAGCTGGAATGTTCTATTCTCTTGATGGTATAACTTTGGCCTAAGCGGTGGGCAGTCCAAGAGTAATCGGTGCCAGAAACTAGATTCCATTGCAGACCATGCAATGGCTTTTTGTCCAGAGTGATCCCAGAAATCTCTGAAGATTTGGCAATGATCAGGGCATAGTTCTCAAATTGGTCACCTCCATAGATGTTATAGGCCAGACAGTAGCTGGAGATATCAGGTATTGCCATGAAGAATGGGTCATATTTAAGATTCCCAAAGGTGCCACCATCACTGAAAAACATAACTTGGATGCCAGAACTAGCTGAGATGGACAATGCAGTTGTGCCTTGAATGCCATAGAATGCTACCCGGGCAGCCTGCAAATTCCTGCTATTCATGCTTTGTCCAGTCTCAACATCAACACGAGTATTTTGGGAAGCAGAAACATACACAATGTCATACTCTGTGTTAAAAGGTAAAGAGGGAACAATGAATTTAGTGCCCCAGCTGGAAACGGGCAAAAGCTGTTCAAGGACATGATCACACTGGACTTGCCTAGAGACACATGTATGTCCACTGTAGACAGCCACTGGTTTCTGGGAGACTATTTTAGTACCCGAGAGGTCCATCTGGCTTTGGAACTGAGCAGCCTGATAAGGTTGAAGTGAGATGGTCAACTTGCTTCCTCGTAAATAGGCTTTTCCTTGGAAAGTAACAGGACCTTTCAGGTAGACGTCAATTGAAGTAGGTTCTGCCCATCCTACAATAGCAAATTCTCTGTAGTGATCCGTACCCACATTTGGTGTCATAACATAATATTCAGTACCCAAACTTGCTATGGGGTAGACAATAGTGGTGCCAGCTGAGTGTGGTTTGTAGGAAAGAGAAAGGATGGAGATATCATTGTTAGCCTGGATGGTGAGTGTATTGTCAAAAATATTGCTTCCAACCATCTCAGCCTCTGCTGGGATTTTCACTGACAGTGTTTCACCAGCATTCACGATGACTGTTACCCTCAGTGTGGGTTGTTTCATGGCGATAGTAACAGATGTGGACTGAACAGAACCTGTGATGAGAAGCTTAAAGTCTCCCTGGAACCTTTGTGGAAAACCATTTTGCATGAAAGCAGTGACAAACCCTTTTCCTAATGGGCTTGATGAAACTGGGATGGGGAGGACATTTAACATGATCCAGGTAGGCCAACTCAAAATTCCTAAGTAGAAAAAAAAGAGTTGATTAAAATGTTATGGCATTTTAAAATAATCTTAAAACAAGCATGCCTACTGTATGTCCTCTGGAAGTATGGAAGATAAATTGGCCATTTGTTGAGCTAAGGTCAAGAAAGATGCTCTAAAAAGGGGTGGAATCTAGTGGAGATCTTGGAGCTTGGAGCAGATCAACATGAGCTATATTCCTATAACTGTAATGGTATGTGGGAAAGACCTCGGGAGTCTGGGCAAAGAGACGCTGCCTAAGGAATAGTCAGATAAGAGACAGCATAGCCCACAGTTAGATAGTGGGCAGGGCAAGAGGCTCAGAAGAGGCCCTCCCTAGTTTCTCAGGCTGTAAAGGAGATGGGGGGGGGGAGAATTGAGAACATCAAACTTGCAAGATTGATATCGGCCTCGTGGGGTAAACCAGATAGGAATCACAACCAGATGGTCTAATTCTACTTTATTGTAGTGCTACATTGACAGAATCTTGCAAGTCTGAAAATACCATTCTCGCATCTCCTTTACTGCCCAAGAAACTTGGGAGGGTGTCTTCTGAGCCTCTTGCCCCACCCACTACCCAGTTGTGGGCTATGCTGTCTCTTACCTGACTGTTCCCTAGTTTATTACAGAGTCCCTGTCAATTATTTATTTTAAACTATTAGTTCTCTTGCCCTTGTTTATGTTTGCCTCTCTTGTCTTCATGTTATCTTTTCTACTGAGATTGTGTAATTTTATTCAAAGCTTGCAAAGGGGCCACCCCCCCCCCTCAAAAGGCTTAGCATGACCACAGTATTGTTCTCTGGACTGAAGACAGTATACTGAGAAGTTCCAAAGGTTTCTTGATTTGTGCAATTTTGATCTAGCCAAAATTCTACAAAGCCACAGCCAAGAATCTTGGGACTTCTGCCAAGCTTAGAAGGATATATTGTATTCACATGAGCACAGAATGTTAAGACTTGCCTCTTGTGCAATTCCATTCCCACTTGTCCCATTTACAAAAGAGAATAATGAACACCAGGGATGGTATGGAGTACTCACCATAAAATATACCAAACGTGGTCCAGAGATGGATTATCTCCATGCTTGACCACCTATGAGCAGAAGTTGCAAAATAAGTTCTAAGGTTAGTTCTGTCCTGCATTCTGTTAGAAGTTCTGCCTTCCAACATATGGCTGTTGAAAGCTGTTCCATGTTTTTATGTGTGTGTGTGCGCCTTCGAGTCAATGTTGACTCCGAGTGACTGCCTGGATAAGTCCCTGCAGTTTTCTTGGCAGGTTTTTCAGAAGTGGTTTGCCATTACCTCCTTCCTAGGGCTGAGAGACAGGGACTGGACCAAGGTCACCCATCTGGCTTTGTGCCCAAGGTGGGACTAGAACTCAGGGTCTCATGGTTTCTAGCCTGGTGCCTTAACCACTAGACCAGGGCTTTCCAAAGTGCCGCCGCTGGCGACACACCCGGCGGCGGCGGCGACAGCGACACGCGCGCGCACGGCGATGGCGCGGGAGGGGCGTGCGGCGGCACGCGCCGCCGCTTCCGGGTGGTGTGGCGACACACCACGCTGTGTGTGGCGACACACTTTTGTGTCGCGACACACAGTTTGGAAAGCTCTGCACTAGACCAAACTGGCTCTCAGTGTTTTTATAGCACATGCCATTACTTCAAGTGTGTTTGTAAGCAGGGGGGCTAGTTCAGCAGAAATCTCAGTGATTCAGAAGATGTTCTTCACCAGCGTGCAGGTCAGTTTAAGGAAGACCAACAGAATTTTCCCACATGTATAAGATGAATGCTACCCAAGTTCCCAAACGTTTGGAGAGCATTTTACTTGAGTGTCTATTGGAGATCTACAAAGCTTACATCATACATAATCTCATATCTTCTTTTGTTTTAGCAAATAGAATGGTTTTGGGCTATTAGAGATGGTTGGTCACAGTTCTCTCTCAAACCATTTTATCAGAAGCAACAGGAACACTGCTAGTGATATTTTCATACCTTGTGTAAATATCTTGCATCTTGTTTTTTTAATATCTTGTTTTAAATTATTTCTGAGTACTTTTTAACCATAACAGATAAGCAGGATACAAATGTTTTAAGCAAAGAAAGAAATAGCAGCAAAGGGAGCAGGCCATTTATTTTATTTATTAATGGGGCGGGGGGGGGGGAGGGAATCAGGGTTCAGGTGCAAGACCCCAGTCAGTAGCAGTGTCTGCGGAAGGGGGGGGGGGGGTCAGAAAAGTTGAGTTGGTGGATGCAACGGAGTAATTGAAGCCTAGTTCATTTTTTAGGTGTGATGCATGATTCCAGTGAAGTTGGGCGGCTAATAATAATAATAATAATAATAATAATAATAATAATAATACAAAATTTTAAAGGCTGGGGGGCCTTAATCACTAAGTTGCAGCCACCATCTTGGCTTTTATAATCCTCCCTCCCCCCCCCCCCCCCGCAGCAGATGCTTCTGCCAGTCAGAACTGCAGCATATTGAGATTAAGGTCCCACAGCTGTTTTAAAAAATGAGAGCATTTTCATCCATAATTTAAGAGCTAAAATAGGAAAGAAGGAAAATATGTGATCTGAAATGCCTTTGGGCTCATAACAAAGTCTCTGCCAAAAGGACTTCTTTTCCGCTAGTTAGAATCCTGTGCTTTAAGAGTAAGTGAGAAGTAAAAAAGAAAGAAATTCAACCAGCAAATATTTCCCAGTTACCCTATCTTGAAATCAAGCAAACTGGCACTTATTGAATTTCTGCCTGTTCATATAACTGTTACCCTCTTTTTGTGTCTGTGAGCAAAAACGACAACCCAGAATTACAGGATGCCGTCTCAAATTTTAACGTTGTGTTAAAAATAAAGGCTAGGACGGATTACACAGTCTGCAAGTATGAGAGCCTACTAGTTTTACCTTGCGACCGGCTATCCCATTCCTCAAGACAGGAAAACAACTATTATTGCTGAAATTCCCGAGCATGATTTAGTCAAAAGCAATACAGATTTTCTTACCTTCTGCTCCACTGACTTTTGTGAATAGAAGGGGATGGTGCCCCTGTGACTCTGAACTTCCTCCTTCCACTTCCCTTGATATAGGAATCAATGGCAATTCCCAGAATACACTCCGCGGAAGATTTAAATCAGAATTGGACATAAATATATCAACCAACCCTTGGGAGTCAATATTCCTAGGCTGTGGACACGACCTTGGTTGTGAAATGTTTGGCCAGTGGGACACCAGTGATGACTAATAGGAAAAAATGCTAGACTCTTCAGATAGCCATTCAGTTACTCAGAATTTACAACCACCATGGCTAGCCCTTGAAGAGACTGTTACAACTGAAGAGAAGTTATGTATGGAGTGTCAGAGATGGGATCTGGCAAGTCCAGTGTAATGACCAAGCTGCCAACAATTCATTAGAAAACTGCAGTTGTAGGTCTCAAAGCTACACAGCATCTCAACCTCTAAATCATTCAAGCAGAACAAACATTCCTGTGAGAGATATGCCAAGTTAAACAAAGGTATGATAGCCAATTTTGTGTATCTGTGTAAAGGAAGATTCGGGATTTCCGTGGACCATGCCCAATTTTGGAATTGTTAGGTCAACACTGGTCATTACCAACCCAAGAGCCAACATTTGTTCATCATTGTCTGTAAGAGGGAAAGTGGAACCAGACGGAGGGAACAGGGTGGAGGGCACAGGGTGACTAACAAGTTACTTGTAACAAAACAAAACAGTTGAGAAGAATTGTGGAAATAAAAGGGAAATATGAGCAAAAAGGAATAACATAACAAAAACGAAGAGGTTTGGGATTCTTACCACCAAATCACCTAGAATGGTGGGGAGACCGTGGTCCATGGTCTATACGTGGTCTTTTAGACCCCATTTTGGAATTACCAAGTCCCCATTTTGCCCACTTGTTTGATAGATGTCTGTCCCACCTTTCCTCCAAGAACTCAAAGCTGCGTACATAGCACTCCTTCCTCCAATTCTGTCTTCCCCAAAGCCACTGATTTTTCATAGGAAAACCACATATTTAATGATTTAAACTTTATTGGGGGGTAGCATTTTTGGAGGGCAGAATTCTTTATGACTTGGATTTATTTTTTTTTAAAAAAAAAAGGCCATTGTTTAGGCATCAGGGTCCTGCCCAAAGTGGTATTATTGCACATCCAGGGGGGAAAAAGTGCAATTCTTAGGTCCTGAAAGATTGCCCACCATTGTTCTAGGATGAACCTTTTAATTTTGAAGTTTAAGAAAAGTATGACTAACAGAAATCAGAGGATAGGAAGTGGCTGCAGAGAAGAAATCCCTGAAGTGAAATTTGAGGCTACTCTGACAAGCTTTCTTAAGAATACATTTGATGAAGTTGGAAGGTATTTGACAACATTAGCAAAAAATATTGGAGGTGAAGATTCATACAACTTTATGGTAGTTTTTAATTTGAAATTGGAACACATTTGAACAGTACAGCTCCAATGAAACATTTATAGAAATCTCTAGGCAAACTAAATTGTTTTCAACTAGTACAAGGTATATTTGGATATCGTGCAGTGGTTCTTAAACTGTTTGACCCCTTTTCCCCTTTTCCTGGTCTCAAATAATGTCATCGCATTATGGTTTATGGGTTAGTTCAGCAGTTGTTGAGTCTTAACATGTTGTGTAACCTCAGCATTGGGGTTAACCATGCTTAATCCAACCACTAGGGGGCGTGGTGGCTCAGCGGGTAAGACGCCAGGCTTGTTGATTGGAAGATTGCAAGTTCAGAGGTTCGAATCCCTAGCCCCGCCTGACGGAGTGAGCTCCCGCACTCGACCCAGCTCTTGCCAACCTAGCAATTCGAAAGCATGCAAATGCAAGTAGATGAATAGGTACCACTTCGGTGGGTAGGTAACAGCGTTCCGCGTGCGTCATGCCGGCCACATGACTGCGGAAGCATCTTCGGACAGCGCTGGCTCTTCGGCTAAGAAACGGAGATGACCACAGGCCCCTAGAGTTGGACACGACTGCACAAATGTGTGTGTGGGGGGGAACCTTTACCTTTTTTTTAAATCCAAGCACTGCTTAGTGCAATACACAAACTCAGAGTGGTGCTCATGTTTTCCATTGAAAGAAATCCCCAGAACCTGCTGCATTCTCTTTCTTTACCTCTCCATAGAGACAAAAGCCCATAGACTCTGTACAAGAGTTTTCCAAAAAGAATTTATTGATGGGGGGGAGGGGAGGCTAAGATGGCAATTTTATTCAGCATTCAAAGTAGGCTTCTTTCTTTTCTTCCCAACAGCCAACCACCTGTTGCTCTGCAGAGAAATTTAAAAGAACAGAAGCCACTCGCAAGCTCCTCTCTTTCTATTTAACCCCAAGGGCAAGGGAATGATTCCCTAAACATATTTTGCTATTTACAGATCGATTGTAGGTGTGTTTCTGATCTACTGGAGCTCTCTAAAAAGTAGCACTTCTACAGGTGCTGTTACATAAGGTAAGTAGGTAAGGTAAGGTGCTGTTACTAAGATTTGCCGTAATGCACAAAATCCTCCTAGGGTGAAGGGGAAATTACAAATTATAAAGCAATGAGAACTGAGCAGTCTCAGTAATGCTGTGTGCGAGTGATTATTGAGCTGATCAAATGCAAAACTGAGTGGAAAGGGGGAAAAGGATGGAGTATTCTGAAAAAGAGCACTCCTAGCAGTTCCTGCTTCTAACTATTGCTTTTGACTTGGTTAATTTTTAATGGCTTCTTATTGTTTTGTGACTTCTTTTAGCCAGCTTAAGACCCGGAAAAGTAGGAAGCAAAAATGTGATAAATGAAGGAACAAGATCTGGGGATTAAGTCAGCAATTTGCTGGCCTGAGCATTTTTCCCAGTGCTTACAGTAGTAATGTATGGCTGTGAGAGTTGGACCATAAGGAAGGCTGAGCGCTGAAGAATTGATGCTTTCGAACTGTGGTGCTGGAGAAGAATCTTGAGAGTCCCTTGGACTGCAAGGAGGTCAAATCAGTTAATCCTAAAGTAAATCAACCTTGACTGCTCATTGGAAGGACAGATACTGAAGCTGAAGCTCAAATACTTTGGCCACCTAATGCGAAGAGAGGACTCACTGGAAAAGACCCTGATGCTGGGAAAGACTGAAGGCAAAAGGAGAAGGGGACGGCAGAGGATGAGATGGTTAGATAGCATGACCGATGTAATGAACATGAATTTGAGTCAACTCCGGGAGACAGTGGAGGACAGGAAGGCCTGGCGTACTATGGTCCATGAGGTCACGAAGAGTCGGACACGACTAAACAACTGAACAAGAACAACAACTGTTGCCACTAGAGGGTCCTCCACCTCTCTGAATATGCTTCCCCAGCATGTGCCCATTTGGCAAGTTGTGAATGTGGAAACAAGAGTTGCTAGTTTGAGGAGAGATGGGGAAGACTCCCTACACTTAACCGCAATTGGAGAAACCCCAGTAAATGCCTCAAATACATTCTCCAGATTGCATGATGCTTCACCACACAAATTGTGAATCTGTGTGAACATTTCCACTTGAGCAACGACAAAGGGAATTGATGTGGCTATAGTCCTCTGCCATCATTGTAGTTAGGCAGAACCCCAACCAATCTCCAAAGCCACGTGAGGCCTGGATGCTTGTTAGCTGGTAGCTGTGGCTTATCAAACCTGTATCTTGAGGTATGGCTGAGGTGCAGCAGCCGTATTCATAGCTCAAGAGTCATTATACTTGTCCCCTGATTTCCTTCTTCCTCCAGTTGATTTCAGAGCTGCAGCATCTTTTTTAATGTGCAAGGAAATCAAAGTTGTTGTAGCTGGTTCAAACATCCCAGCTTTGCCACAGTAGTTTATAAGCCATGATCTAGGGCAAATGTGCAAAACTTTTTCATGGACAGAGAGCAACCTTTGACCTTTGAATGACAGCCAGGGAGGCATATTGCAAAAAAGAAAAATACATATGGGAGGAGGAGAAAAAAGGTTAACTCAAAATTTATTAAACAAAAAGTATTATTCTTCCTGTAGTTAACAGCATTCCCCTTTGTTAACATCAAAAAAGGACAATTGTTAATTTCAATTCAAACTGTCACTAACGGTCTGTAACGACAGCCAGGGCTTTCAGACATGATATCTGGCTCCAAGGCCTCCCATCCCCATCCCCAGTTTATGGCTTAACATCTCTGGTTTATGTAATAAATCACAACTTAGGACACTGTGTGAATCCAGCTATAAATTCTCCATTAATCCAAATAGATTCATTCTGCTAAAATTGGTGATGCTACTTCTGCAAATGCTTGCACGAGAGCTTCACAAATGCCCCTGAGCTTAGAGCTGAATTAGAAGGAGTAAATAAGTAGAAGGTCTGCAGGGGTGGGAAAAGGCAGCAGATATGCTTTTCTATATGCTTTTTTCTTTTTTTCCCTATATGCTTTTTTTCCCTATATGCTTTTCTATAACAGCGTTTCGCGCGCGTCATGCCGGCCAAATGACCGCGGAAGCGTCTTCGGACAGCGCTGGCTCTTCGGCTAACAAACGGAGATGAGCACCGGCCCCTAGAGTCGGACACGACTGCACAAATGTGTGTGGGGAACCTTTACTTTACTATATAATGTATATGGGGCGTGGTGGCTCAGTGGGTAAGACGCCAGGCTTATTGATCGGAAGATCGCAAGTTCGGAGGTTCGAATCCCTAGCCCTGCGTGCGAAGTGAGCTCCTGCACTCGCCCCAGCTCTTGCCAACCTAGCAATTCGCAAGCATGCAAATGCAAGTAGATGAATAGGTACCACTTCGGTGGGATGGTAACAGCGTTCCGCGCGTGTCATGCGGCCACATGACCATGGAAGCATCTTCGGACAGCGCTGGCTCTTCGGCTAACAAAGGGAGATGAGCACCGGCCCCTAGAGTCGGACACGACTGTGCGGGGGAAAACCTACCTATGCTTTTCTATAACAGACAACGCAGAATCTTGTCATCTATGGTGATCAGCCACAAAATATTCAAGTCGTAGGTCAAGTGCTTGGCCTTGTTAGTGATGCCATTAACTCTTGTCCATCTCCTCCCTGTCACATTGTCTGTTGTGATTCCATCCCTGAAAGAATTAAAATAAACAAGAAGTACTTTAGCAGAGCCATGTGCATTCACCAGTCTCATCAAGTCCATCAGCTCACATATCAGATGGAAGATGGGAAGCCCAGGTCAGGAAATGCACCTTCTGACTTGTGTTTTCCAACAACTGTTCTTGAGGGTCACACTAGCTGAGTTTACCCACAGTGTCATTTGTTTGAACCCAGCCATTGGGAATTACGCAATAAACCATGATTAAAACTAACAATGGTTTAATGTGGGCACATGAACCCAGCCATTTTCTCTGCTACTGGAGATAATATAAAGTCATCTTGGTTAGTAGCTACTGATTGTGAGCACATTGGTGTTTACCAAAAATTGAACCTCTCCATGTTATAGGGAGCAGTGGTATGTTCCTTGCAATGTTTTAAGACCCTTTTTGTTCTAGGTCAGAGGTGAGTCTAAACTGATCTTAATAAACACTGTCCATCAATTTCTTTTGTCCTTGCCTGCAAATAAATGAGTAACACACCAATAGCCCTACTCCCTATGGATTTGCTTGGTGTTTTTTCAAAGCTTCAGTGGATCATTCTTACAATAAGAAAAGAAGGAAAGCATTTTCCTATCCACATTATTTGTGTGAGTGCATCAGGAGATCATAGGTATCATTGGAGGGCAGCTAATTTTTTTAAAAAAACCTGTTATCCAGCCTAATTTCAGATCCAGCTGGATTGCATCATTTGTGTATAAGACCAGGGAACATTTATTCAATTACTTTGTCCATGTCAACATGCTGTTCTGAGGTGTTTAAACTAAGTTTCCTTGGGAACTAAACAAGGGAGAAAACCCATCCATTCAATTCTGCTGATTTCATACAATTCACATCTCTTGGATTCCTGGCATCCCTTTGAATCTCTGAGCCATCTCTCCCTCCAGAGCAAAGGAGGAGATGATTCAGAGGCGCCCTTTGAAACGTGGGCTGGTTTTGCACAACACTCTAGACTACGATCAAGTCGTTTAATGTTCAGTGTATTTTGGTCACCTAGCCATTGTCCTAGGATATTGTGTGAACATCATCTTAAGCCGTACTAGAATCCTGGAACTGGTAGAGGTCCTGGAGGAGAACCTCCAGCTTGGTACAGAAACCCCTGACCGATGGCTGTCCAGTTTCTGCTTGAACACATTCAGCCAAAGGAAGCCCCCTAACTCTCGCGTTCCATTACTGAGTTGCTCAGGTAAGTTTTATTTCAGCTTTGTTTGCATGTGTGAGTCAGTCTTGACTCCTGCCAACTCCATGGACCAGCCCACACAGTTCTCTTGGCAGCATTTTTAGAAGTGGTTTGCCCTTGCCTTCTTCCTAGAACTGAGAGAGAATGACCGGCTCAAGGTCACCCAGCCGGCTTCCATGCCTAAAGCAGGACTAGAACTCACAGTATCCCAGCTTCTAATCCAGTGCCTTTAACCACTGCACCAAACATAGCAGGAGTAGAGTTAACCTCATGCAGCAGTGGGGGACATGGCAGTATTAGCTATATGGCAGATGGAACATGACAGTGCAGTCCCTGCCACTTACATTCATTCATTGTACATTCAGGGTCACACACACATTCAAAAGGGGTTGGACGTGGTCCAATATTTCACTCTCTTGTTTGAACTGTGGTGACCACAGCATCATGTTGACTACCTTTTTTTCCTGGAAAAACACTTAAAGGTTCTCATTTAGTAGCCCTTACCTGCGATAAATATACCCCGATTTCAAAGCAAAGACACTTCCATCACTCCCAGTAACAATCATGGAGTAAATGCCAGGGATATGCTCCCAGGTTGTGCCTTCACACCTCTCTGGCTTGACACCATGGCGATAATGTACATCATCATCACTGCTCACACCCCAACAACCGTTTAAGCCACAGGTGATGTATTTCAGACTTCCTTCCATGTTGGTCCAGGTTAAAGGAGAGCCTACTTTCATTGTGTTTAGTGTAGAACTAGAAATGCAAGAGGCCTGTGCTTCTGAGTTAATGCCAACCACATAGAAAGCTCCTCCAGCATCAATCTGATTAAATGACCCTGAGGAAGAAGAATAACAAAGTCAAAAGGAGAGAAAGTAGTAATTAACCCAAAGTTACAGCCAGGGAGAACAATGGCTTCTTTAATCTCTAGTCCCCCCTAAGACAAGCAGAAGGATCCATTTCATAGGCCATGTAGGCGTGATATACTAAATTAAAGAGCTCCACATACCCCCCATCCCTGCCACACATCCACTTTGTAGCTTGTAGCTTGTTGCTATGTCACCTGATCCCCAAATATCCACCACTTTAGACTTCGTGAAATGAGGATTTATAACTAAGATTTGTTATAGGTTCTAAATAAATCCTGATTTCCAGAAAATCAAATGGTTGCTATTTCAAATTGGGATGACAAAGGAATCACAAACGTAGTTAAAGAACCTGAGCAATGGAGTATCACTGGAAATGTGCATGCTTGTTAACTGAATGTATAAACTCAATTGTAGACACTCAAGAGCAAACCTAAAGTTGATTGCTCTTACAGTAGATAAATTATGATGTATAATATGGAGCAAGTCATTTTGATATTAAATCTTTCTGGAACTACTAGAAGATGTTAAAGTCTTTCTCCAAGATCAATAGTTACAGCAGTTCATTCTAGACAGATTCCCCATCCCATCCCCAAGTGTCTACTGCAAAATAATTTGCTATGAATATAACACTGCAGAATCTGAATCTCATCCAATGTATTACCTGTGGAGATCCAAATTGTACAGGTAACATAGCTATAGCAGTTTTCCAAGCCAGTGGTCACCTATGGAGTCCCAAGCAGAATAACCATACTTTGGTTGAAAAGCAAAACTTCACAATTGCTTTCTCTTCACCAATAATATGGTACCTGGTATTCTTTCCAGATTGCCTCCTATCATCCGATAGATCTGGTCATTGTTGTCAACCATCCATATACCACCAAATCCAGAAGTTACATGTTTCATCCCTCCAGCCAGATAGAGCCAGTCTTCTCCATTCATCATGAAAACATTGCCTGTTGGCTCCAGACCAACTACCAATCCATTGCCAGCATGAATCTGTTTCAGGGTTCCAGGGTTAGGGATTTCTGTGCAGACTTGAGCTGGAATCAGTATAGCAAAACTTAATGATTACATGTACCTCTAAGCATCATGGCATTTCATAAGAAATGGATGCCACTGAGAAATAAGGAGTGAAGTTGGAAATCTATTGTTCTTTTGTCTATTCCTGGTTATTTCTCTCCTACCATCCATCAACACTGAAAAATTAACTTGTCTTAGGAAAATAGAGCAAAGACAAGAAACTGTTTTCTCCTTATAGGCATCATTGCTTCACTCACTCCAGTATTGCCAGTATGACTAAGCATAACTTTCCAGGATTTCAAAGAAGGGTTTTTCCAGCCTTTCTTGGTGTTGTCAGAGATGGAACCTATATCACTGAGCCATGGCCTAAATAAAAGGAATATGTGTTTATTTGTGTCTAATATAATTTTCAGGATAGTCCTATGGCTTAAAAAGATTTCAGAAGTCTCATTTTCCACTAAGGATTAATGAAAGTTGTAGTTTTGAATATTTACAGTGAAGAAACCATGGCTAGTAAGTTTCATGTATCACATCTGCTATCAAATCCCCTAGTTCCTTGTTTGGATTAACTGACCAGTGTGAGTTAAGTCAATAAAGACAATCTTCTTTCATATTTCCAGGTCAGTTCTGGCCACCTAAGAATTTAAGGTGGGGACAAAACTGATACAACTGGCCAATTCCCACTCTGACCTTTTGATCTGATCTGCCAACATTTCCGTTGATGCCCTTTCCCAAAGCTCTATCTCCCCTGAGAAGGGAACAGACTTTCAGGGGGAGCTGCCTGAAGCAGCAGGCCCGAATATTTACTTGTCTGTCTACTGCATGAACTGTGTAGGCATGAAGCTGAAGCCTCACAGCAGCAAATGAATTCTCCAAGAGCCTGGAGTGCTTTCTGAATTACCATCTCTAACGCAAGATGGGAGAAAATTGTTATATAATGGAGAAACATTATATTGATAGCATTTAATTTATTACATTTTATTACATTACATCTAAATATAAAGTTTGTGAACGGAACAGCCATATTCCAGGAGAAGATAACAAATTGTCTGTGTTCACACAAAATTTTAATCTATGCTTTACTTAATTGTGGTTTATTAAAGAAACCACAGTTTAGCACCCAAAACATGCTCAATTACAAACAAGGAAAGCACGTGTTGGCTTAAAATGTTCTATGAGGCTACCCAGGGCGTCATGAATAAATGAGCAGAAGAGGAACAGGAGAAGCATTCCGCTACCCCCACAACCCCAAATAGAAGCAGAAGCTGAGATTTCCTCCAGCTCAGCTTAATCACCTTTTAAGAGCACCACGTTGGCCAGGAAGATCAGGATCTCCTTCATTACCATGTCTACAAAACAAAACAGAAATAAATAAAATATGAATGCATATTATTTAAATGACAGGAATGCATATGAAGACACCAATACTTTAGAGGTCTGCTGTGGTAGCCAACTCCTTCCCGCTTGATGTTTTGAATCTCTATTTCCATCAGCCCCAACCAACCTGACCAGTAAGAACATATTATGGAAATGATAACCCAAAACCTATGGAGAGAACCAGGTTTCCTAACACTGATGTAGACTCGATGATGATCCATGGTCTCAAATATGCATATATTTGAGCTCAACAAAGAGTATTAACATTCCTTAATATTAGGGTTAAAAATCACACAAAGCTATGATTTGCTAACTCTGTTTTTTTTAATGAATTACAATGGCTGTATTCACATGGCATAGGTGCGTGGTGGCTCAGCGGGTAAGACACCAGGCTTGTCAATTGGAAGATTGCAAGTTCGGAGGTTCGAATCCCTAGCCCCGCATGACGGAGTGAGCTCCCGCACTCGCCCCAGCTCTTGCCAACCTAGCAATTCGAAACCATGCAAATGCAAGTAGATTAATAGGTACCACTTCGGTGGGTAGGTAACAGCGTTCCACATGCATCATGCGGCCACATGACCGTGGAAGCATCTTCGGACAACACTGGCTCTTCGGCTAACAAACGGAGATGAGCACCGGCCCCTAGAGTCGGACACGACTGCACAAATGTGCGGGGGGAACCTTTACCTTTACTATTCACATGGCACATTAAATCAAAATTACACAGATCATAGTGTATGAACGTAATTATTCTGTTCCTATCTGCCCATTAGATTTGTGGAAGGGGACAATATTTGAAGTTTGATAAAAAGGCAGAACGGTTTAGTTAGTATGTGGCATGCTTTGAAAAAACCTAGCTCTCAGACCTTTCCCACCATGGAACCCTCTAGATTCATTGGGACTACAGCTCCCAGAATCCTTGGGCATTGGACTCACTGGATGGGGATTCTGGAAGCTGTAGGCCCAACCTGTTTGGTACCCTGTTGGGGTAGGTAAAAGGGGATTGGATCCAAAGAAAGATAGAGCTAATGGATAACATTCCATGCCAAGCAGAAATGAAATTGAAGAAAAAAGGGGAATTAGCAAAGAGATGATTACAGACTTTCCTCCCAAAATATGCACGCATTAGTGGGAAATGTGTGGTCCTCCAACTGTTGCTAACTGCTCATAAAGGTAAAAGGTAAAGGTTCCCCCTGCACATTTGTGCAGTCGTGTCCAACTCTAGGGGCCGGTGCTCATCTCCGTTTCTTAGCTGAAGAGCCAGCGTTGTCCGAAGACGCTTCCACGGTCATGTGGCTGCATGACGTGCACGGAACGCTGTTACCTACCCACCAAAGTGGTACCTATTAATATACTTGCATTTGCGTGCTTTCGAATTGCTAGGTTGGCAAGAGCTGGGGCGAGTGCAGGAGCTCACTCCGCACGCAGGGCTAGGGATTCGAACCTCCAAACTTGCAATCTTCCGATCGACAAGCCTGGCATCTTACCCGCTGAGCCACCACACCCCTTAACTGCTCATAGCTCCAGCCCAAATGGCCAATGAAGACAAGAGCTGAGAATTTTAGTTCTATAACATCTGAGTGTCCACCTCCATTTTAGATGAAGGAAGATATTTGATTTTCTCCCTGAACTAACTAGCAGCCTTTACAGACATTGGTGGGGAAAAGTCTGTAAACTAGCTGGAACCTTGTTGCTGCATGATGAACAGTTTGGTTTGGAGGGGCAACCGAAAAGCAACCCAAGATACAATCCAAGAGAGTCTCTTACCTTCAACTCTTCACAAAACTGCTCCTGGAGAAGGAAGGGAAAAAAGATGTCCACTCTGTTTTTGACTTTAGCTACTCTTTCCCTTTTATAGAAGTTCTGACAACGCCTATTTCTAATGAATTTATAGGGAAGTTCCAATGGCCCCAAGGGTTGGATTTCTTGGCAGGACAAAGGGAAGAAGCAAATGGCCTGCTTTAGGAAGCCAGCAGAAGACACTTGTGCTCTTGGCTCTTCAATAAATGCAAGAAATTGACTTTGGTTATATCCTGGAATGGATACAACCATGTGGAGAGGCTTCTACAGAATTTCAGCTAAGATAGAATACAGGTATATTTATCTCTCCCAGAAGTTCCAAGAAACTTTTAGAGATCAGGCCAATTTTTTTTTTTTGCAAAGTTCAGGCCTGTGTGTGTTTTCATATCAATGTCAGATTAAGGTATAATCTCAGAAGGCAATAGGCATCCCTCTTATCTATATTTATTTATTTATTTATTTAATTTTATTTTATTTATCTAATTTATCACCACCCAACTCCCCCAAGGGGGACTCTGGGCGGTTTACAACAAAATTAAAATCATTAATATACAGTTATAAATAGAGTAAAATACATAGTAAGTAACAATTTAAAATATAATGAATAAAATAATAAAATATCTCTCTCTCTCTCTCTCTCTCTCTATCTATCTATCTCTCTCTCTCTCTCTCTCTCTATCTCTATCTCTATCTCTATCTCTATCTCTATCTCTATCTCTATCTCTATCTCTATCTCTATCTCTATATATTTGCAAAGGTTAAATGAAATAGAAATGTTAAATCTGTTTCACTAGCATGAAGACAGTCATTCTTTTATTCAGACACATGAGTTATGTGCTGTGAGATAAAATGCTACAAGAGATAAGGCCCATCTTTCAACCTGATTTACTCTCCAGGCCTTACTATCTAGACTCCCATCATCTTGCTCTAGCCCCCCCTCGTATGAGATGCAAACCTTGCTTTGATGCAGATTATTATAATGCAAAGAAGGCCCTTCTCACCACATTATATGCTTTTCAGTATGACAACTCATTAGGTTCCTTTCAATCACTCAGAGAGCATAAGATCTATAAAGCTCTTCTCAAATCTAAGAAATAGCAAGAATTGAGAGAGGATTGTTGTTGTTGTTGTTCAGTCGTTTAGTCGTGTCCGACTCTTTGTGACCTCATGGACCATAGCACGCCAGGCCTTCCTGTCCTCCACTGTCTCCCGGAGTTTACTCAAATTCATGTTCATTACATCGGTGATGCTATCTAACCATCTCATCCTCTGCCGTCCCCTTCTCCTTTTGCCTTCAGTCTTTCCCAGCATCAGGGTCTTTTCCAGTGAGTCCTCTCTTCGCATTAGGTGGCCAAAGTATTTGAGCTTCAGCTTCAGTATCCGTCCTTCCAATGAGCAGTCAAGGTTGATTTACTTTAGGATTGACTGATTTGACCTCCTTGCAGTCCAAGGGACTCTTAAGAGTCTTCTCCAGCACCACAGTTCGAAAGCATCAATTCTTCGGTGCTCAGCCTTCCTTATGGTCCAACTCTCACAGCCATACATTACTACTGGAAAAACCATAGCTTTAACTATACGGACCTTTGTCGGCAAGGTGATGTCTCTGCTTTTTAATATGCTTTCTAGTTTTGCCATAGCTTTCCTCCCAAGGAGCAAGCGTCTTTTAATTTCATGGCTGCAGTCACCGTCTGCGGTGATCTTGGAGCCCAAGAAAATAAAATCTGTCACTGCTTCCATTTCTTCCCCTTCTATTTGCCAGGAAGTGATGGGACCAGATGCCATGATCTGAGTTTTTTTAATGTTGAGTTTCAAGCCAGCTTTTGCACTCTCCTCTTTCACCCTCATCAAGAGGCTCTTTAGTTCCTCTTCACATTCTGCCATTAGGGTGGTATCGTCTGCATATCTGAGGTTGTTGATATTTCTCCCGGCAATCTTAACTCTGGCTTGTGATTCATCCAGCCCGGCATTTCTCATGATGTACTTTGCATATTAAGTTAAATAAGCAGGGTGATAATATACAGCCTTGTCGTACTCCTTTCCCAATTTTGAACCAGTCGGTTGTTCCATGTCCGGTTCTAACTGTTGTTTCTTGACCCACATACAGGTTTCTCAGGAGACAGGTAAGGTGGTCCGGTACTCCCATCTCTTTAAGAATTTGCCACAGTTTGTTGTGATCCACACAATCAAAGGCTTTAGCATAGTCAATGAAGCAGATGTTTTTCTTGCTTTTTCCATGATCCAGCAAATGTTGGCAATCTGATCTCTAGTTCCTCTGCCTCTTCGAACCCCAGCTTGCACTTCTGGTAGTTCTCGATTCACATACTGCTGAAGCCTAGCTTGTAGGATTTTGAGCATAACCTTGCTAGCATGTGAAATGAGCGCAATTGTACGGTAGTTTGAACATTCTTTGGCATTGCCCTTCTTTGGAATTGGAACGTAAACTGACCTTTTCCAATCCTGTGGCCACTGTTGAGTTTTCCAAATTTGTTGGCCTATTGAGTGCAGCACTTTAACAGCATCATATTTTAGGATTTTAAATAGCTCAGCTGGGATACTGTCTTCTCCACTAGCTTTGTTGTTAGTAATGCTTCCTAAGGCCTACTTGACTTCACTCTCTAGGATGTCCAGCTCAAGGTCAGTGACCACATCATCGTATTTATCAGGGATATTAAGATCTTTCTTGTATAGTTCTTCTGTGTATTCTTGCCACCTCTTCTTAATCTCTTCTGCTTCTGTTAGGTCCCTGCCTTTTTTGTCCTTTATCATGCCCATCTTTGCACAAAATAATAAAGAGAGGATTGGGGGAGATTAATTGCAGTAGTTAAGCTCAGGAACTCAGCCTGGTTCTGGCACCTAGTTAACCACTCTCCTATGAGCAGATGTTCAGGTCCTATCTGTCAAATACCTACAGATATTTGGAAGAATTATTTTCAGAGCACTTTCCACTTAAAACTACCAAATAACCCAGTGGTGGTCCCCCAGTGTGATGTACCTCCAGAATGGCCACCTGGGTCTATAGCTGAGTTCAGGGTCTCATCACACAATTGAAACCTGGGAAAGCTCCTGAAGGCGATTTCATCTTTTCAGAGTTACAAAAGGAAAATAAAGGTTAATGGGCCCCCAGTGCTGGCTGCATTATTTACCTATGTTAACAGCCCAGCACATTTTCCATCAGAGTGGAATGAGGCCATTGTCATCCCTTTCTATACGAATGAAGGAAATAGACTTGACCCTGCCACAGACCTATTCCTTTGCTTAATACAAAAGCAAGCTGTATGCAAAATACCTTGATTTAAAACTATTGGATTGGGTCCAGTAAAAATATCTTTGCTGAGGAGCAGGCAGGATTTAGAGGGGCCATTCAACCTTGGACCATTGTTTGGCCCTGCACCATTTAGCTGAAAAATGCATGGATTTCGAATCAGCTTTTGATCTGATTCCAAGGGACAAACTATGGGAAAAACTACAGAGATCCTCAATGAATAAAAGATTGTTCCTTCTTATCCAGACTCTTCAGTCTATCACCTCACTGAGATCAGATGTTCCCCCTGGAGGCACCTTTCTGGAGCTGTTACCACCCAAAGAGGGATAAGGCAAGGGTGCGGTCTAACCTGCCTACTTTGCTATCATATATCAGTTCAATTATTTAGGCTCTCGCATCTTCTGTTCATCATTTTCCAATGTTAGCAGATTGTGCAATTCCAGCTTTGCTATACGTAGACAACATAGTAATTTCTGTGACTCCCAGGTGGGAATGAGAAGGGCATTGAGGCCACTGGCTTCCTTTTGCCTAGAAGAACAAATTATAATAAGTTATCAAAAAACTGAAGTGTTAGTTTTTTACGTCCATCTGCAGAAGCGCATATGCCCACATGGGGATAGCTCTGTAGAGTTCCTGAGCCACAGGCTCCACTGTTGCTCTCTTTACAAGGAATCTCAGATGCCATTCATCTATCCCATTTTAAAGAAGGACCCTGGCAGAGAGCACAATGCTTATTTGTCACTTCTTCTATCCAACCAGGACTCTGACGTATCTCCCCAGGTTGCCCAATTCTGTGCCTCTATTTCTTCTATTCATCCCACCTACAACTGAAAATTAATGCTCATCTTCTCTCATTTGTACAGGTAGTCCTCACTTAACAACCATTTGTTTAGTGATGGTTCGGACTTATGACGGTGCTGGAAAAACCGACTTACAACCGGTCCTCACACTTATGACCGTTGCAGCTTCCCCGCGGTCACGTAATCACAATTTGGGTGCTTGGCAACCAGTTCACATTTATGACTGTAACAGAGTCCCGTGGTCACATGATCGCCATTTTTGACCTTCCAGGCCGGCTTCTGGCAAGCAAAATCACTGTGCACACTTACGTAGTAAGTGTCCCATTATGTTCGTACTCGCTTTAAGTAAGCAGGTATGAGTCATGCCACCACTGTTTTTTCCACTCACCTCCTTAATTTTTTAAACTGACAAAGGGAAGCAAATCATGATTGCTTCTCACATATTTCACTGCCATTGATTTATATTAATCCAAATTCAGTTGACCCCAGGTAGAAACCATGAGGATGTCAAAATGATCACTTGTATAATAACACAAGTACATCATCCATGTCATCTCTGCAATGATGTCATGACGTATGCAGTGTCACTTGCCCCCTCTGCAGATGGCCATGATCATGCCAAACCCTCCCCCCCCCCATTTTTACAAAGAGAAGACCTCTACCCACACCAAATGCAGCCTATATAAAAATTGTACCACTTTGCCCTAAATCAGTGCAAACCATCATACAAAAACCTTATTAAGGAACCACATGTTAAGGAACTGCTATGCAGAAGACTCATATGGTTTCCCAACTTGTTTTGAATCATGGTCCCTCATCTTGCCATTGCCCAAACCATTCTTTCCCTTGAACAGACATTCTCCCCCTCTGGATTTCAAACTTCCCTCACTGCTGAATTGTAATGCTCCTCACCACTCTCTGCCCATCCCTGAGTCATCAGAAAACTCTACTCCATTAAATGTGCTGTCCCTGCTGTCAGAAGACCATATTCCAAAAGACAACTCATCAGCCATGTTCTTGTTGCATCAGCCTGTCTTGCAAACTACTTTCCCAAGAAAAGGAAAGTTAGAACAGGCCTGTCTTTGCGTATTACTCACAATTCTAGTGGTTAAGGCAATGGACTAGAAACCAGGAGACTTGTACCAGATGTACGTGTATCAGTGAGAACACAGAGATACTGTAAGTAGTATTTGGTGAATGATGTGTGCTGCACAAACAAGCCATTTTAAGTATTAAACAAAAGTGAAGTTGCAATTTCAGGTGGAACTTTGGGGAGCAGAGGGCGTGGGGAGGAGCACAGGGGAGGACAAAGCTCATGGGTGATTTGCAGTCAGTCCTGCATTGCCTAAACAACTTTATTATTTTCCAGTGTGGTGGATAATGCTTTCCCACCAATCATTGCTGAAGTTAGAATTAAGTATAACTTGGATCAGCTTCACTATGTCCAGGCTAAGCTTACACACAGTTGGGTAGTTTGTTGTCCAGCATATTTATTGAGTCAAGCCATCATGATAAGCCATAGTCTGAGTTCACACAACACACTTAACTTGTTTACTGGATTCATTCATTTTCTATATTTGCGCAATATACCCAACCATAAACAAATGCATTCTGCAGCTAAAGTGTATAGTTGTCGACAGTAAGGAAGACGACCTTGACAGAGATATGCAGGAACTGTTACCTAGGCAAAAGGGGCTGAAACATTTTTTAAGTCCAGAGCAGCAAGATTCTGAAGTGCCTCAGGTAGACGCCTCCCTAATTCACTGAACTATAAGGAGGAGGAGGAGGTACACTACAATCAGACTTGCAAGATTCTGCTATTATAGCTGTTCTCAATAATAGTAGTTTTAGCTTTCCTGTGGAGTTGATTTCCTGGTCTGATCTATCTAGTGGGGCTGGCAGTAGTTCCTCCAGAGTGCAGAAATTAATCAAATTCTCCATTCCACTGAAAGTCTTATTAATGAGTTATGGATTCTGAAATTTCACTCTTGCAGGAGGTTCAGGGATCACTTTCAAAGAGAAGTTTAGACTCTGAGACATCCAAGAGTGTGGTTTCCCCTAAACAAGTGTCTGAGCATATGCTACACACAATGTTGGGCTTCCATTTTGCTTTGCTATAGTCTGTTCAGAGCAGATCAAAAGCACAGATGGAACAGTCTGCAGGGCAATTTAAAGGAGTTAGTAATCTTCCACCTCCCAGGACTTGAGAACTTCATCAAAGTTATTTGTGTTTTCTCCACTGGACAGCTTCAAGTCATCCAAATGGTCCCCGTTGAAGTTTCCACATGGGGCACATAGCTTTCCACTGAGGGTCTCCTTGGCTCTCATTGTCACCATCCCATCAGGATGGAGATAAACCTGCACTTGAGAATCCTGGTCAATAACAATTGTATCTTGAATTCTCCTCATGGACACAGAGCTTTTCTTGTATGGCAGCATTACTCTCTGACCATTTACCTGGAAAACATGATTGAGGTAGGACAAGAGTTAGCAACCTGAAAACTTCACTGCATTCATTTTTAAATGATTGTTTTCTTCCTTTGGTCTGAGGTAGTCCTCAGCCTAATTTCAAAATCCTCTGCAAGAGATCAGATGTCTGCAGACAGCAGCTATGTAGAAAGAAAAGAAGATGTTGGGATAAAGATAATAGGTATCTCACCATTTCTATAGAGTTGCCAAAAAGTCTGCATAGTTTTATCATCAGGAGTCAACTCATCTGAAGGATCCCATTAGTTTATTGCTGCTGCTGCTGCTGGCCCACATTGTCTAGTTTTGGAAGCTAAGCAGTGGCGAGCTTGGTTAGTAATTGAATGGGGGTTTCCCAGAGAATCCTATGGCTGCACCTCTGAGAAGTCCAAAAATCCCTGAAGATAGCAGTGGCAAAATTTTCTGTACAAGAGAGAGGTGTCCATCAACTCAACCAGAATCCAGCTTGACTCAAGGGAGACTTTACCTTTAATTCAGTTATTTATTACCGAATTTAAAAATCAACTTTATGATTAAAATGTAAAAGTTATTATTAAAGGTAAAGTATGAATTGTCCTGATGCTGGGAAAGACTGAAGGCAACAGGAGAAGGGGACGGCAGAGGATGAGATGGTTAGATAGCATCACCGATGTAACGAACATGAATTTGAGTAAACTCCGGGAGACAGTGGAGGACAGGAAGGCCTGGCGTGCTATGGTCCATGGGGTCACAAAGAGTCGGACACGACTTAACGACTGAACAACAACAATGAATTGTCCTAATCAGCTAGCCAATCCCCTTTACATTCTCTAGCCAGAATACCTGAAGGACTATTCTAGGCGGGGGAAAAAACCCTTTAAAGAATATATGCTGAATGCTATTAAGCTGATTTGCTCTTGACTTCCACTTACCCTTATCCTTTCTCGGTTTTTAATCAGGATGGATCCATCTGGGAAGTAAAAGTAGACAGACTTTCCAGGTACCACGCCAACCTGACGGTCCTTGTCAATGCTCACTAACAGCCTGAACCAGGAGAAGGCGTTCTGGTCGCAAAGAGAGGCTATTTCGTAGACTCCACCGCAGGAGTATCTCCCTGAGGCACCATCAAAAGAAGTGATCTGGGCTTGGGCCGTGAGTTTGCACTGCGCTTCCAGCTTCACACAGCTACGCACACCGTCCTGAAGGGCACAGCTCTCCCCAATCTGGCAGCGGCTTTCATTGCACTTCAGCTGGCCCGCTATCTTGCAGATGCATTTTTCTGTGCAGCCCTCTGAGTAGATGTGCTCGCCGGCCTGTTGAGCACAGTCCCAGAGTTTATTATAATGAGAAAGGAAAAGCATTTCCTTCCCCCCCTCCCTCTCTTCTTCCAATTTTTAAATTAATTTAATTTTAAACGTAGTTAATGTTGCAGGGCCCATAACCAGGGGCATCGGCAGAGGGGTCATAAAAGTTAAGATAATGGCCACTGTTTGATGCTCCTGGGTAGAAGCCACAGTGAACTTTTGTGCAATGAAGCAAGTATGCCATCCCTGTGCCATCCATCTATCCTCTGTGTCTGTGTGATCACGTCATGATGCACATGGCATCACCTGCCCCCTCTGCAGACGCCCATGATCCTGTCACCCACCCATTTCCACTTATCTGGGGAGCAGACCCCAGTCCATAGCCAGCTCAAATGTAACACAAGTCCCTCGCTCTCAGCCCAACCCACCTCACCTCACAGGGTGGTTGTTGTGGGGAAAATAGGAGGAGGAAGGAATATTAGGTATGTTCGCCGCCTTCAGTCATTTATAAAAATAATAAAGGCGGGATAGAAAATAAATAAGAAAGAAAGAAAGAAAGAAAGAAAGAAAGAAAGAAAGAAAGAAAGAAAGAAAGAAAGAAAGAAAGAAAGAAAGAAAGAAAGAAAGATAGTTTGGTCTAGTGGTTAAGGCTCCAGGTTAGAAACCAGGAGTCTGTGAGTTCTAGTCCTGCCTTAGGCATGAAAGCCTTGGGCCAGTCCCTGTCTCTCAGCCCTAGGAAGGAGCAAATGGCAAAGCAGGAGACTGAGGGTTCTAGTCCCGCCATAGGCATGAAAGCCTTGGGCCAGTCCCTGTCTCTCAGCCCTAGGAAGGAGCCAATGGCAAACCAGGAGGCTGAGAGTTCTAGTCCCGCCTTAGGCATGAAAGCCGGCTGGGTGACCTTGGGCCAGTCCCTGTCTCTCAACCCTAGGGAGGAGCCAATGGCAAACCAGGAGACTGAGGGTTCTAGTCCCGCCATAGGCATGAAAGCCTTGGGCCAGTCCCTGTCTCTCAGCCCTAGGAAGGAGCCAATGGCAAACCAGGAGACTGAGGGTTCTAGTCCCGCCTTAGGCATGAAAGCCTTGGGCCAGTCCCTGTCTCTCAGCCCTAGGAAGGAGCCAATGGCAAACCAGGAGACTGAGGGTTCTAGTCCCACCTTAGGCATGAAAGCCTTGGGCCAGTCCCTGTCTCTCAGCCCTAGGAAGGAGCCAATGGCAAACCAGGAGACTGAGAGTTCTAGTCCCGCCTTAGGCATGAAAGCCTTGGGCCAGTCCCTGTCTCTCAGCCCTAGGAAGGAGCCAATGGCAAACCAGGAGACTGAGAGTTCTAGTCCCACCTTAGGCATGAAAGCCTTGGGCCAGTCCCTGTCTCTCAGCCCTAGGAAGGAGCCAATGGCAAACCAGGAGACTGAGGGTTCTAGTCCCACCTTAGGCATGAAAGCCTTGGGCCAGTCCCTGTCTCTCAGCCCTAGGAAGGAGCCAATGGCAAACCAGGAGACTGAGAGTTCTAGTCCCGCCTTAGGCACAAAGCCAGCTGGGTGACCTTGGGCCAGTCCCTGTCTCTTAGACCTAGGAAGGAGCCAATGGCAAACCAGGAGACTGAGAGTTCTAGTCCCGCCTTAGGCATGGAAGCTGGCTGGGTGACCTTGGGCCAGTCACTCTCTCTCAGCCCAACCCACCTCACAGGGTTGTTGTTGTGGGGAAAACAGGAGGAGGAAGGAGTTTAGGTATGTTCGCCACCTTAAGTTATTTACAAAAATAATAAAGGTGTGATAGAAAATAAATAAAGCAAAGCAAAGCACAGCACAGATGCCATCTTAACTTTTTTTACTCCCCCTGCCAGTGCCCCCACCCATAATAATCCTGTTTTCTGACTAGAGAAGTGGCCTAGTATGAGTCCATTTGTTCATTCATAGAATAAAACAAAAGCGGCAGGTAAAAGATCCAGCTGCCGAGAGAAAAGATTCAGAAGTCAGGATCTAAAAGTATACTATATGAGGATATACAGCAGCTTATGGGCTTATACGGGCTCAGTTTGGCCATCTGACCTGCAGAATATCAAGCAACGGCCCTTTTCTTTCCCCAAGTCCTCCCCCCCCCCTTTAAGTTATTATTTCCCACTGAATAGTCTGTCAGAAATCCTTCCTAGTCTTCCTCTGAGCAGAGAAAGTCCTTTTCTCCTCTCAACCACCTCAAGGGAGAGAAAAATTACCTTAAGATAGACTCCACGATAAATACAGCCGCATTGCTTCATGGTTACACATTGAGACCCGTCAAACACGTAGCCCTCGTCACACTGGCAGCCTTCAAAGCAGTTCCTTGAGCACCGAGTTGGAGTAGACAAGGCAGCACAACTGTAATCACAGGTTCTGGTACACGGCGCATAGTGGCTGTGGGACGGGCAGGCAAGCGCTGCGGAAGTCGGAAGAAGCAAATAGAGTGAAATGTTCTTTGCACAGATTCAGAAGGGTAAGAAGAGAAAACAAACTACGGGTCGTTTATATCTCCTTCCTCTGCAATTATTAGCCAAGTTGGTTGGAAAAAGCCTCCCCTCGGAATTCACTATCCTATGAGGAGGGCAACTGGGCTGTCTATTACGGGCTGACATCTGAATCTTCCTGAAGAACCCCAGCTGTCCATTAGAAAACCCATAGAACATTAAGAAGAAAGCCTTCGGTTCTGTTTTTTCTTTCCCCTCACCAGCCTTGATTTTTCTGTCACGTCTTCTCAACGCAAGGATGTGGATAGCCTTGCGTTTATTACTCCGTAAACTGTAAAAGTGGTGTGCCAATTCAAAATAAAGAATCAAAATCAGAAGCGTCCTTTGTATTATACTTTTAAATATCCTGGGTTCCTGTCAGGGAGACACAGGAGAGCGGAGGGGGGAGCTTGTCCATGGGAGGGAAGCGAGCACGTAGCTCGGAAAGCCTGGCCTTCTTTCCCAAACGCCTCAGGAAAGCTCCGCCCTAGGTTGGACTCATATCTTTGGGATTCTTCGAGCACTATCAGTTTAGCAGGATTCTGTATGTAGGTACCAATAAACACTAGAGACTAGATCCCCAGCCTCGGCGTGTTATTTCTGCACCTACACAGGACAGTTCCCAACATGATATTTGGGTGGGACAGTGTGTCCACCCACGTGTCCATTAGCACCTTAGCTCCCAGATCTTTCCAATTTTATTTTTATTTACTTGTAATTCAGTGGAAATGGATGGAAAGCCAGCATCCTCAAAAACTGGTCTCAAGTACAGGCTGTATTTCCCATGAAGTCTCTCAGCCTCAGAGTAATTTTAGAAAATAAGATGGCAGGTGGCTTTGAAAGGGTCTAAGCAAACTTGGGCCACAGAGTTTGGCTTGGAAAACACCATGCTGTGATGCTCCCCATAGTGCAACACTGTTAGAACTCCATAGAGCCAAAGTTAGTGCTTGAACCAAAGACCTGTTACCCAAGGATGACCCTTGAGTTGGGAGCCAGCAAGGCCCATAAGAATACTGCATAGAAATGCTAAGTGTTAAGCTCTGAAACTAATTCTACCTCTCTCAGGAATGCATACCAGCCTGGGACCACCCATCTGGTCAGCATCCCCTTCCTGAGACAAGTTAACATATTTACCTGGCTATTCTGTAGTAAATCCTTTGTTTCCCTCCTAAGATATAAATGTGCAAAGATGTGATTTTATGGTTTTGACCTCTTGTAACTTACTTTGCTTGTATAAACCGAATGTTCCTAAACCGTTACTGTTATCTGTATAAGATGCAAGTATTAATCTGTGTCCTCCAGGATGAACCCATAGAACAATTGGTGTGAATGTTCACAGGCCCATCTCTTTGTAACTATGTTGATAACCACCTCACCTTATGACCTGACGGATCCCAGAATCCATCAGCCCTGGGCGGGACCCTGATCCCCAAAAGCTAGCCAATCCCGGGGAATGGTCAGAGGACACCTCACCCACATATGGGCATACCATCGTCATCACTTCCTGCTTGTATTTTGTATAAAAGTTTGTGCTCTACTGTACTTGGGGATGGCTGCTCCACTCAGAGGTCACCTGCACGTGACACCTGTAGGACTGCCATCCAGCAACCTTGCTTGGCGCCAAATAAATTTGCTGCTGTTCCTTTTACAAAGTCTCAGTTGTGTACTTGGTATTTCTCTAAGAGGTGCGTGGTAAGTTTTGGTGCCTTACAGCTTCACTTATAGGATAGGAGCACTTGCGGTTGGCCATCCCACCATGGCAGTCATTTGAGTGTCCAAAATATGCTCTCACAATCCCAAATGTGCCCACTGGCCCAAAAGGTTTTATATTGTTTAAGCAGCCTCCATTTCTGTGACTGGTTCATTCTCTAAGAAAACAGGTGACCCCATTTGGCTACCGCAAATAAGGAATTAGCTATCTAGCTAGAAGAGTATTACCACACCATCAACAACAGTGCTCCCCTATCCTTAAAGCAATATTTTTCCTTTCTCCTACAGTGAGTTAGGAGGATGTTTTCAGGTTAACACTCACTGTTCTCTTCTCATGAGAAATTTATCTGAATTCCATTTAATGGGAAGCTAAACTCATGCCTTTTCAGAGTTTCTTGCAGTCCAAAATAAAGTTATTGGGGTGGTTGATGGATGGTACAATAGAAATGCAAATGAAGATATATTTTTTTCAATTCAGAACAGATGCTAGCTTCTTGAAATTGTAAGATGGTCAGAAATGGTAAAAAATGGTGAAGAATGGTAAGGTGAAGAAGTTGTAGTCACGAACAAGTGCAGGCTCCTCTTGTCGAAATGATGGAAGGAGCATCATGCCATTGTACTGTCGTCCATGGTGCCACAAGCTCCATCCCAATGGGACATGCATGCAGCTTCATAAGAGATATACAGGGGCTAGGTTTGCGCTGTGATGGCACAATGCTGCTTTCATGCAACTGGCCTTCTTCTTGCCCTGTGGATGCCTCTGGTGATGGTTTTCAACTACTCTAATGAGATGCTGATGCCGAGCAATCACATCTTCTAGGGGAGGATTCCTGGAACAAATAGTCCCTGAAAGAATTCTGGAATCTCTTTGAATCAGGATGCATCTAGGCACCAGAGGATTTTAGGATGTAAATGGTTGTGAACTGGATACAACCATTAACAAGAATATTAAGGCAAGGCATGGGAGGATAGAATAAGGCATTAGGTAAAGGTTCCGCCCGCACATTTGTGCAGTCGTATCCGACTCTAGGGGCCGGTGCTCATCTCCGTTTGTTAGCCGAAGAGCCAGCTTGTCCGAAGACACTTCCACGGTCATGTGGCCGGCATGATGCACACGGAACGCTGTTACCTACCCACGGAAGTGGAACCTATTCATCTACTTGCATTTGCATGCTTTCGAATTGCTAGGTTGGCAAGAGCTGGGGTGAGTGCGGGAGCTCACTCCGTCACGCGGGGCTAGGGATTCGAACCTCCGAACTTGCGATCTTCTGATCAACAAGCGTGGTGTCTTACCCGCTGAGCCACCACGCCCCAGAATAAGGCATTGGAGGCAGATAATTAGTTATTTATGAAAAGAAGTTTGGGGGAAAACTTTCTATAAACTTACGACAGAAGGAAGGGCTTCTCCAGGCTCCAATTTTGGCCCCAGATGCCTGGCAAACTGCTACGTAGGCTTGAAGACTTCGGCAGAGGGATTCTTGAACCCCACTGGTTGCACAGGCATCGTTCAGACAGTGTTCAAAATACTCTGCAGGGTTCACCAATGAATGACAGTCTTTGAATGGACCTGTCTTGGACTGGATCATTCCACAGGAGTTCCCAGCCTCATATTTTGCTTTCTGGGCTTTGTTGCAGATGGGACATTTCTCCCCACAGCCGTCAGAACAAATGACACCATTCACAGGCACCTTCCAAGAAGCCCCAAACTCTTCCACACTATTAGTGAGTGTTCCATTAGGTAGCATGAAGTCATCCTTCTGATCACCATTGAAGTTGCCAGCTAGGCCACACATATGCCCCCTGTAGGTACTGGGGACAGAAACATGGACATATGAAGAAGTATCGTATAGGACTGTGAGGCCAAAGGTGGTATGGACAATGACATTGTTCCCTTCTTGGGTGATCCAGAATTTCCCATCAGCTGTACTCATTGGCAGGGTATAAGACTGTCCATCCACCTGTACCAACAACAAAGAAGAAGAATAGGGGATAAGTGCTAGTTTTACATGCATAGAGATGAATGCTTGTTTCACATTCTATTTTACAGCAGTAATTAACATATATTAAATATATTAACATATATTTTTCTCTTCACAACCCAGGGAAAAGAATAATTGGAAGTGCAGATTCTCTCATGGTCTTGCAGTCAGCATGCATTAGTAAAGTCATCAGAAGTAGAAAGCCTCTTCTACATGTGAGCAACTGCATGCAGCTCCCAAATCTCCCCCCCTCCCATTTTTTTGTCAACCCTGAACCCTCTGAGATTAAGACAATAACATTCAGCAGTTTTTCTGCGTTTTTCTACATGATCGTATGAAAATTGCCCACAGAATGGTGTGTTAAGCCTCTAATAAATTCAATGCACCTATTTTATTAAAAGAAAACAAAAAGGCAGAGATGTCCGCTTCCACTCATTTGGGAGATATTCCTGCAATATTTCCATGCTCCCTGCAGTTATACAAACCCCAAATAAAATATGGGGGGGGGGAATGTAGCCCCTACCCTCCAAACAGATTGCTGGTCCTAGATACCAAGGCTTTTCCCCCAAAGATGATACTGAATACCCATAAAATATCCAAGAATAAACTTCCTAATGATAAATTCTGGACAACTGTCCACCTATGGAGATTGTGGGTTCTCCATCTCTAGAGGTTTTTAAGAAGAGACTGGACTGCCCCACCTTGAGGATGGTTTGATTGGCTCACTCGCATAGTGCAGAGGGTTGGACTAGATCAGAGCTTTCCAAACTTTTCATGTTGGTGACACACTTTTTAGACATGCATCATTTCGCGATACACTCTTACAGCAGGGCACAAGGCAGGCACTAGGACCTGCGTGGAATCACAGCAGATTTGGAGGCAGGCAGGCACAAGGCAGGCACTAGGACCTGCGTGGAATCACAGCAGGTTTGGAGGCAGCAAGGCACAAGGCAGCAGCAGCCGCGGCACACCCAGACAGTGCAGTTTTGGAAAGCTCTGGACTAGATAATCAGCTCTACAACCTTATGATTCTAAGATGGGACCAGGTAGATATGGCCCTTCTCCATCACCTGATGTTTCTTTCCTGACTGTGTTTTGTAAAGCACATTGTTGTCTAAAGTGTGGTTCACCTACCATTGTTTGCCAGTTTATTCCCCTCTGAAGGGTAACTGTGGAACCATGAATGAAGACCATCACATTCCGTATTAGAACTAAAGGACCATCATCAAGCTTCTCATTCTCTACCCACACAGTGAAGTTCTGTAGCCGAGGGTTGTGCTGGCAAACTTGGGCTAAGGTATAAGTACAGGAGCCGTAGAATTCAAAATGCCTTCCATCAAAGGAAATGAAAGTAGGGTCACCCAGTGCAATGGCATTTCCATAGCCTAAGGGGTGGCAGCCTTGGACACCCTTTACCACCTTGCATTCCTCATGAGCTCCACAAGAGAACTTTTGACATCCTATGGTTGCATTATCCATGCAGATGCACTTTTTCTGGCAGGAAGTGGTGGGATAAAACTCTTCTCCCAGCTTGTAGTACCTGCCCTGATCAAAACAGCCACATTTTGCTTTTGAAACACACTGATCTCCACTGCGAACAAATCCAGAGTCACAAAAACATCCTTCTATGCATGGAGCATCACACTTCTGTGCTGAGATGAGGCTCTTGCATGTGGCTGGACAACCACTGCCACAGAGATCATAGTGGGAATTAAGTGGACAAGAAATACCTGAAGGACAGAAGAAAGAGAATGTTGCTTATCCAATAGGCTAGAGGTGGAAATAATTCAGCTAGAGTCCTTAGAGCAGTCTTCTTTGTTCTAGCATTCTCTAACATGGTTGGATTACACTTCTGTTGGTGATGCTGGCTAGAAATTGCAGCCCTTACCAACACTGAGGCAGTCTGTCTCAGAGTGTTGCTGCTCCTATGAAATAATTGCACTCAGAAAATGCACATGCTAGGAAAAGTGAGTAGAAAGGGAGCGCCTATGGAGAGGAGCAGGCATGAAAATGCCTACGAATACTAAAACAAAAGTATTCTTCTGAATGAATTGGTGGAAAGGGTAGAGCCAAATGGAAAATGAAACTTCCATTTGTCAAGACGAGGTACTTTATGTTGATGCAGTGGTTCCGATGCTAACCATTTAATACTTCTAAATAATGGGTTGAATCTAAATTAAACTTGTTCCACTTACATCCCACTAATTTGCTATAGGAAATCCATATTTATTATAACCATAGGAACTACAGTATAGCTGTCTCCATCTTAAGAAGTCCACCAGACAGTGAATTGAAGCAATATATCCATTAACAATGGGTCAGAGTTTAGGATACATTACAGAATTATTACTATTGTAAATACAGTCAGAAATGGGGTGGGGAATTAATAGAGGGTTTAACCTCTATTAAACATAAGTGTTTTTCTGTTCAGTAAAGTTGTATACAGGTTGCACTGTTAATTGTGGGGCTTAAAGCGTTTGGGGGAAAGATTGTCCTTGTTTTTAATATTTAATGTAGGATTTGGCTTTTCACATTGCGCCTCCTTCCTTTTTCCAATTCAGGCTGGTGCTTTCGGTTATCACAGATCCTGGATCACAGATGCCTGCATCTTGGAATCCCACCTTGACGAACCTGTCACCTTTCCAGAGGTGTTGGACTTCAACACATCTGGGGGGTGCCAGGTTGGGGAAGGCTACTGTGATATAAATTGGGCTCCTCATCAAATGTTTCTCACATTTTCTATTTCTGGATTTAGGCTCTCTTTCATCTATTATGCCAAGTAAACCTTTGATCCAGGAGACAAGACTTACTGCAGAAGGATGGTGATCTCCATTGTCCAACTTGGATGCCTTGAGCTTGGCAGGCTGTCACATAGGAACTGATGGCACCACAGAGAGCTTCATGGTGACCCTGGTATACACAGGTGTCATAGACACAATCATCAAAATAAGGTTTAGGATCAATGGCATCATGGCATTGCCTGAAAGGCCCACTCTTTGTCGTAAGAATCCCACAGTAATATGTGCCCTGGTAGGTTTGTTTATCAGCATCCCCGCACGGTGGGCAGTTTTTGGTGCACCCAGCAGAGCAGCCAGGAATATCCTTCACCTTCCAGCTGTTTGCAAATTGAATTTCATCCTTTGCTTCTGTTCCATCTTTCATTAGAAAGTCGTCATTTGGATCTTGGTTGGCATTACCACAGAGGCCACAGATTGCTTTGGCATAAGTGTTGGGAAGGATGATCCTGGCATAGCTGTACCAGTCAAAGCTGATTCGCAGACCAAAGTCTGTCTTGATGAAGCCGTGGACTCCACTCTGGTAGATGCTCAGTTTATTTTCATAGCAGAAGGGTTGTTCCACAAAGATGCCATTGACCTGAAGAAAGATACAGAAGATAGTCAAGGCACTAACAATTCTTTCAATCTTAAGAATAGCTTTGTTCTTATTATTTTTCAGACCAATCTATTAGTCTATTTCATTCCATGGGCTGTTTGACAAATAACAAATGTAAGAAATCCATCACCGTATAATAACAATAAATTTATTTATGGCTAAAAGACCCAAATAGCAAATAGCAAATATAATCTAAAATTTGGCATTAGAGCATAGCTTTCCAAACTGTGTGTCGCGACACATTAGCGTGTTGCGACAAAACCCGGAAGCGCTGATGGCGCGTCGCCACTGGCCTGGTGGCGGTGGCGGTGGCGGCGCACCATCAGCGCTTCTGGGTTTTAGCGCCACACATGAGGCCGCCGCTGCTGCCGCCGCCACCATGCACACCGCCGCCACCGTTGGTGTGTCGCCAACGGCGGGACTTTGGGAAGCACTGCATTAGAGTGAAACAGTTTAACAAATAAAATAATTGATAAATATTACACAAAACATTTGAAACTCTAGCTTATTGATAACTGAAATAATTTCCTCACTAGTTGTGATTGAATTCTCTGAGCCTGGGAACAAAAGTACTGTAGATGTTTCTGAAATATTGCAAAACATGAATAGATGGATATTTTGTGGTATCAAATAAGTGGATCAAAAGCAAGAGGAAGGCCTTGCCTTTAATACCCTGAGAAATAAGGGTTGAAGTATGCATATCTAATTTCCAGGATTTTGCATCCTAACCCCACTCCACTTTTTCCCCCCAATATACCTGCCTATTTTGAAGTTCTGAATCTTGCTTTCTTGGTTATGAGCTACTGTAAGGGACTTGACACTAGTGGTATACAGATTCATAACTAACATCTTCAGTTGGTCTCTGACTGGAAGAGCTCCAGCAAGGAAAATATGTTGTGTTTCACCTCCCTAAATCAGAAGCCAGCCGTCTTTTTAGACTGAGATTTCAGGGGGTTTTCCATGAAAGCATATGCGATTTTGCTCTTCTCATGAAAGATCTTGCATGGGACGAATGAGTCTTGCAAACTTTGATGATCTCTTGGGATTCTGCTATGCAGAAAATTATTTTACTACTTCAATATTTATATTGGGGGATTGACTTAGGGATGATTAATGTTCTGGCCTCTGCAAGTCCCATATTTCTGACCCCTTAAACGTATACAATCTGCAAGCACCATCCCATCCTGATCTGGAGAAATCCTAACTAAACCTCCATAGGGGAACAAGAACTAATAAACATTGAGAACCTAATGCCTATGAAACTCTTATGCCTGAGAACTTGATCCTTGCAATAACTCTTATTTTTATTATTAATAAACCATCCCAATGCTTCCTTGGACTAGCATATGTACCTGGATCTTCTTTGGATGCTCTTGGCTCATACTGATGGTGATATTGTAGATCTCCACTGTCACCACTTTAGTGTAGGAGACAGCCTTGTTGCCTCGGTTGTTATTCTCCACGGTGACCAAAAATGGAGTAAGAGAGGGATCCTTGGAGCAGACCCCTGCCATCTGGTAAATGCAGGTTCCCATGAAATCATATTTCTTCCCATCAAAGGTTGTATAGTGAGGGTCTCCAGTTCCTATGCAGGTGCTGTAGCTGACGGCATGGCAGCCCCGGACGCTATTGACCACGATGCATTTTGTATTGGCTTTGCAGGAAGACTTTTGGCACACAGCCTTGCCTAATTTAGCATCACACTTGCAGTGACTCTGGCAGTCTTCATCTTCCCAGAACTCTTCACTGGCCTTATAGGTCACGCCTTTGTAAATGCAATCGCAGGTTTCCACTGGAACACACTTCTCACCACTGAGGACGTAGCCTTCATCACACTGGCAGATTTGTGCACAGGTATCGTCACAGGTACTGGGAGCAGAACGATCAGAACAGGTTGCTGGGCAGGCATTTCCACAGGCTTCAAAGTGGCTGTTCTCAGGGCAGGAATATGGGACTATTTAATGAAACCATGGTTAACAGGATTAGCATTAACTTTGGCATGCTGTAATGCTCTCCCTACAGCAGTTTTGGAGGGCCGATACAAAAAACTTCCGTACGAGCTGAGATTGTGCCCCTGTGGACAAGGGGCTATTGAAACTATAGCACATGTCCTGTTATACTGTATATATTATAAAGACTCACGAACCCACTTAATAACTCCTCATTTGATAAAATATCCAGGAAATTCTGATCCCTTTTATGTCCAACTGTTGCTAACAGATCAGAATGATTTAGTCTCCCTCAATGTAGCTAAATTTTGCTTAGAGTCTGCAAAATAAGGCAGACTTGGACTGCCCATTAACGACTCTACCAATTGCAAATATATTATTAAGCTTCGCTCATTTCATTTAATGTATTTTAATGTATTGCATTTATAATTCTGGTCTGTGACGGTAATAAAGAATTGATTGATACAGGATTAGGTGAATTCTGAGATGCATTTCATTACTGAGATAACACCCTATATATCTAATGCAAATTGACAAAAAAAATTCACATCAGTTCTGGATGATCAAAGGAGCAGTAGGCTTTCCTTGTGAGGTTTTGAAATATAATGCAAAGGCAGGTCCTTTTAAACCTTTGGGAAGTGGGGAAAGCATCATTATGGAGGAACCTCATCTGGTCTCTTTGTAGGAGAAGAGTTGGGTTAGTTTATGGTAGAAAAAAATCAGGAGGAATCTGGAACCACCTTTTCCAACTAACACACTTGATTAAAAGGCAGAAGCTTTTTGTGAGCTGCAGCACCCTTCATCAGATGCAAAGAGACACAAAAGCCAAGGCCTTTAAATAAAATTGGTTAGTTGGAAAAGATGCTACCATCTATCTGGTCTGCTTAATTACTAAAAAACATTGAGCAAGCATGGAGAAATAATACAGGAATGGGGTGGAATGAGGAAGGAAGGAAGGAAACTACTTCAAGTGGAGAAGACGTTGGCATTTTCCATTTCCTCCCCTACTGCCCCGATTTGCTGGTTAGCAACATCACAGGGTACAGAGGACAATGGAAGAAAAAAATCAAGCCTTCCTATTCTTTTCTTTTTTCTGTTCCTAAAGTTTAGATGGGTTGCTTTGCAACTGCAAGGATGAAGTCCCCAAGGTTTACTCCCATGTGCATCCCTCTGAATCCTGCAAGGAACTACAGGTAGTCCTCACTTTACAACAGTAATTGGGATCAGAACTTCCATCGTTAAGCGATATGGTTGCCGTCATTAGATGAATCCTGTGCTGTTGTTAAGTGTGACGTCATGTGGCCGCCATTTGTAACCTCCTGCCAGGACTTTGCTTGCCGGCCAGCAGTGAGGGTCACAAATCGTGATCACATGACTGCAGGATGCTGTGACCGCTGTAAGTATAAGGACCGGTCCTAAGTACTACTTGTTCAGCACCATATATGACATGGGACAAACAGCTCTTGGCCATGGAGGATACATTTGAGATACAGAGGCTCCTCTTGGAGGAAGAACAGCATCCAGCACAAATGCACACCAACATGATCAAAAAGACTTGCAAAGCACAAAGAAATTCGTCATTACTAGATTTGTAGGCCTCACTTCTTTATACATACAGATACCTGAACTTCCTATATTCTGCAAGGCAGTGTTTCTCAACCTTGGCAACTTGAAGGTATGTGGACTTCAAATCCCAGAATTCTCCAGCCAGCTTGCAATTCTGGGAGTTGAAGTCCACACATCTTCAAGTTGCCAAGGTTGAGAAACACTGCTCTAAGGTAAGAGTTGTTGACCAGGTGGTAGCAAAGAAAACTCTTGTTGACCAGAATTTAGCAAAGACAACTGCAAGACCTCAGGGATTCTGTAGTAAGCTGGGGGCTACTGAACATAGCAGAAATAATATTGGCCCATCAGCAGCAGGACCCATTCCTCCAGGATAAATCAGAGGATTTGGCTGGGTCAAAGTCTCATTTGAGGAGCCGTAGCCTTGAAGCCTCTGACACCATCAAGGAAGCAACTGGGACCTGCCCTTGCGCAGGGACACAAAGGAGGAGCTCAGTATGTCGATGAAGATTCTCAATCATCCAGGTGTAATTGTCTGTAGGTTGTGTGTAGATAGTCTTTGGGATGTCTTACTCCTAAGTAAGGAGTAAGGCCACATTTAATGATCCTCTCTTGGGGATGAATAAAGGTTTTAGGAGTAAGACATCCCAAAGACTATCTATACCTCAATTGCCCAATTAACAAGCCAATCAGGTGTAAGGTCAATACAGCCACCCTGGAAGACAAATATGGGGTCCCCTCACCAACTTTTGCCCAGACTGAAGAAGCTACTTGGACAAGCAGCGAAATGTATCAACCAAAAGAAAGAAATCCAGTTGCCATGACTCAACCTACGGACGAGGAGCTCAGCAGTGGAAAGGGATGCTCCCACTGTACGGTTATAAGAGGAAGAAAAGGAGGTACTGTGTGTCATGCCTTAAGGACCCTGCCATGCAGCAAACCAAGCCAGGCAATTAGCTTGTTGCTTAGCTTGCATGCCACCTCCCTCCTCAGCTATGGGCTGGTCCTCCATCTCCTATTCACAGACCCCTTGGGCTATCGTCCTCAAGCTACCCTCACCTTTCCCTGGGGATGCGTAGCCAGTGAGCATAAGGGGATGGGTTCTTACCCTTAACACAGGCCAGGACTCCCTCTTGAAGGCTGCAGGTTTCATCAGAAGCACAAGTGTGGGCCTCACACTGGAGCCCTTGACCCGGGATGCAGGTACACTTTTCCTGGCAGGCATTCAGCAGAACCGTCTCATGGGGCTGGTGGGAAGGAACACCATATGCGATTAGAAATACCAAGAACAAGATTTTCTACATTACATAATATACATGTATTGACTGTAGAATATACAGGTAGTCCTCGCTTAACGACCACAATTGAAATCGCAATTTCGGTTGCTAAGCGAAGTGGTCATTAAGCAAATCTGACCCGATGTTACAATCTTTTCTGCGGTGGTCATTCAGCGAACCACGTGGTTGTTAAGCGAATCACGCGGTTCCCCACTGATTTTGCTTGCCAGAAGCCAGCTGGGAAGGTTGAAAATGGCAATCACGTGACCACGTGATGCTGCGACGGTCAGAAATGCGAACCGGTTGCGAAGCAGCGAAATCATGATCACATGACCACAGGGGCACTGCAACGGCCGTAAGTGTGAGCACCGGTTGTAAGTTGGTTTTTTCAGCACCGCCGTAAGTCTGAAACATCACTAAATGAATGGCCCTTAAGTGAGGAGTACGTGTTAATCAGGACCACATCACATGTTCCTCACTTCCTTGGGCAATCAGAGGTGCCAAGGGCACTCCTCAATGGGGTTATGTCATTTGTAATAAGGTGTTTAGATATAAATATTCCAGCAAAACATTAAAGGACACAAATAGCATTCCAATAAACCCCACTGTTGGGGGTTCAATAGTAAGAAACATCAGAGAACTGATCATGAAAAAAAAGCATAGGTTTCAGCATACATCCACACACCCCCATTGTGCTGGATGAATGCGGACTACATTCCCTAACCCATAGCTTTCCAAACTGTGTGTCACGACACTTTAGTGTGTCGCGACAAAACCCGGAAGTGGTGATGGCGCGTTGCCGCCGCCTCTGCAGCGGAGCACGTAGCGGCAGTTGTGTGCGTGGCGGTGGCAGCGGCGATGGCGTGCCATCAGTGCTTCTGGGTTTTGGCGGAAAACACGAGGCTGCCACCGCCGTGCACACCACCGCCGCGCACGCCGCCACCACACCATTGGTGTGTCACCAACGGCGGGAGTTTGGAAAGCACTGCCCTAACCTCATAGTTGTGCCCAGTTTGGGAGCACCCGCAGCTTTCCACAGAAATGGAGAGCTGAGAATTGGATCGTGACTTGCTTCACTAAGAGATACCAGCTCTACAACACAAATACACAAAGAGTGGTAAATATCCCACAACTGCATATGCGAGTTCACCAATTCATCTTTGTCCATTTTCAGCAAAAAGTCCATAAAGGATGTATAGTCTTTTATAATAGTTATTTATTTATTTATCAAATTTATATGGCCGCCCATCTCACAAGAAGTGACTCTGGGCAGCATACAGAGAAAAAGTATAAAACAATAAACATGTCAAGTACAGTCATATTAAAAAAGCTTTTTTGAAAAAAGTTATTGTTCCTAAGGGCACAGCATTTTGCATCACTTTGATGCATGACACTAAATAATGTAAGTGAATACATCCATCGTATTCCTATTGCAGAGTGACAGCCCTGACAAAATTATCATTTGGGAGTTCACACAAGGTACAAAGCCTGGGAGAATCAGATGGGACTGAGCTTCTAACTTATAAAAAACATTTCTCAGTTGTGGTCCAGTCCTTATAATTTCATCTCTTTCAGATTTCAAAGATGATAAAATTTCAAAGATCCCGATGAAGGGGTACTGAGAATTGAGGATCATGACTGCAAGTCATCTGAAGAACCACCACCACCAAAATTTATCCATCATTCATTGAGAAGGACTAATGTTTTAAACACTCGTTTTATTGCCTTGTGTTTTTATTTGGTGTGCCACCTTGAGTTCCTTCGGGTAATTGGGTGGCTATCTAAATTTGTTTAATAAATAAATAAATAAATAAATAAACAAACAAACAAACAAACAAACAAACAAATAAAGGCAACAACAACATAAGTAAATCCAAAATATTAGTTACTTGATAATAGTGTCCCTTGGTGAAGCACCCACAGCTTTCTTTGGGGATACAACCAACGCCATCAAATAAAAACCCATCGTCACACTGGCAGCCTTCCGTGCAGGTCTCTGGACAGGGCCCAGGGTCTGTGATGTTGGCACAGTGGATGGAGCAAGTGTCAGCACAGACTTCATAGTGACTGTTGGCTGGACAGGTCATAGCTGTGGGAAGAAGAATGGGAAGAATGGGAAGAAGAGACATAAGAAATCGTAACAGAGTCAATATGTCGATGAACCCCTTTACACAAGTGGATGGCCCAACACAGGAGGAGCAACACCACAGGACCAGAATCAGCAGTTTTTTTGTTGTTTATTCGTTCAGTCGTTTCCGACTCTTCGTGACTTCATGGACCAGCCCACGCCAGAGCTTTCTGTCGGCCATCACCATCCCCAGCTCCCCAATGGTTGAGTCCGTCGCCTCCAGAATACCATCCATCCATCTTGCCCTTGGTCGGCCCCTCTTCCTTTTGCCTTCCACTTTTCCTAGCATCAGCTTCTTCTCCAAGGTATCCTGTCTTCTCATTATGTGGCCAAAGTACTTCAGTTTTGCCTTTAATATCATTCCCTCAAGTGAGCAGTCTGGCTTGATTTCCTGGAGTATGGACTGGTTTGATCTTCTTGCAGTCCAAGGCACTCTCAGAATTTTCCTCCAACACCACAGTTCAAAAGCATCTATCTTCCTTCGCTCAGCCTTCCTTATGGTCCAGCTCTCGCAGCCATAGGTTACTACAGGAAATACCATTGCTTTAACTATGCGGACCTTTGTTGTCAGTGTGATGTCTCTGCTCTTAACTATTTTATCAAGATTTGCCATTGCTCTCCTCCCAAGAAGTAGACGTCTTCTGATTTCCTGGCTGCAGTCAGCATCTGCAGTAATCTTTGCGCCTAGAAATACAAAGTCTGTCACTGCCTCCACTTTTTCTCCCTCTATTTGCCAGTCATCAATCAAGCTCGTTGCCATAATCTTGGTTTTTTTGAGGTTTAACTGCAACCCAGCTTTTGCACTTTCTTCTTTCACCTTCGTCATAAGGCTCCTCAACTCCTCCTCGCTTTCAGCCATCAAAGTGGTATCATCTGCATATCTGAGATTGTTAATGTTTCTTCCAGCGATTTTAACTCCAGCCTTGGATTCCTCAAGCCCAGCATGTCGCATGATGTGTTCTGCGTACAGGTTGAATAGGTAGGGTGAGAGTATACAACCCTGCCGTACTCCTTTCCCAATCTTAAACCAGTCCGTTGTTCCGTGCTCTGTTCTTACCGTTGCTACTTGGTCGTTATACAGATTCCTTAGGAGGCAGACAAGATGACTTGGTATCCCCATACCACCAAGAACTTGCCACAATTTGTTATGATCCACACAGTCAAAGGCTTTAGAATAGTCAATAAAACAGAAATAGATGCTTTTCTGAAATTCCCTGGCTTTCTCCATTATCCAGCGGATATTGGCAATTTGGTCTCTAGTTCCTCTGCCTTTTCTAAACCCAGCTTGTACATCTGGCAATTCTCGCTCCATGAATTGCTGGAGTCTACCTTGCAAGATCTTGAGCATTACCTTACTGGCATGTGAAATAAGTGCCACTGTTCGATAGTTTGAACATTCTTTAGTGCTTCCCTTTTTTGGTATGGGGATATAAGTTGATTTTTTCCAATCTGATGGCCATTCTTGTGTTTTCCAAATTTGCTGGCATATGGCATGCATCACCTTGACAGCATCATCTTGCAAGATTTTAAACAGTTCAGCTGGGATACCATCGTCTCCTGCTGCCTTGTTATTAGCAATGCTATTGTCTTCTTCCACTTCCGCACATTGCTTGTTTAAAAATAATTCCTTATCTCTTCTGGCTAACCTCTGGAATTTTGCATTTAATTGGGCATATCTCCCCCTATCACTGTTGCCTTTTGCTTTCCTTCTTTCTTGGGCTACTTCCAGTGTTTCAGCAGACAGCCATCTTGCCTTCTTGGTTTTCTTTTTCTTTGGGACGTTTTTTGTTGCTGCCTCCTGAACAATGTTGCGAACTTCTGTCCATAGTTCTTCTGGGACCCTATCTACTAAATCTAGTCCCTTAAATCTATTCTTCACCTCCACTGCATATTCCTTAGGAATATTAGTGAGCTCATATCTAACTGATCTGTGGGTCTTCGCTATTCTCTTTAGTCTGATTCTAAATTTTGCAATAAGAAGTTCGTGATCTGAACTACAGTCAGCTCCAGGTCTTGTTTTTACCGACTGTATAGATGTCCGCCACCTTTGGCTGCAAAGGATGTAGTCAATCTGATTTCGGTGTCGACCATCTGGTGAAGTCCATGTATAAAGTCGTCTTTTAGGTTGTTGGAAGAGAGTGTTTGTTATGCACAGTGAGTTGTCTTGGCAAAATTCTATCAGCCTATGTCCTGCTTCATTTTGTTCTCCCAGACCATGCTTGCCTGTAATTCCAGGTGTCGTCTGACTACCCACCTTAGCATTCCAGTCTCCTGTAATGAAAATAACATCTCTTTTTGGTGTATTATCTAGTAGGTGCTGCAGATCCTCATAGAACTGATCTACTTCTGCTTCTTCAGCATCTGTGGTTGGGGCGTATATTTGGATCACTGTGATGTTAAATGGCTTACCCTGAATTCGAATTGAGATCATTCTATCGTTTTTTGGATTGTATCCAAGCACTGCTTTAGCCACTTTATTATTAATTATGAAGGCTACTCCATTTCTTCTGTGGTCCTCTTGTCCACAGTAGTAGATCTGGTGGTCATCTGATGTGAAGTGGCCCATCCCAGTCCATTTCAGTTCACTGACACCTAAAATGTCTATATTTAATCTTGACATCTCACCAATAACCACATCCAATTTGCCCTGGCTCATAGATCTTACATTCCAGGTTCCTATGGTGTGTTGATCTTTAGAACATCGGATTCGTCGTTCACCACCAGCACCGTCGGCCACTAGCCGTCCTTTCGGCTTTGAGCTAGCTGCGTCATCACATCTGGGGCTAGTTGAACGTATCCTCTGTTCCTCCCCAGTAGCATTTTGACCATCTTCCGACCTGGGAGTCCCATCTTCCGATGGTATACCGACATATCTTTGGTTGTACTGATCCATTTAGTTTTCATGGCAAGAATACTGGGGTGGGTTGCCATTACCTTCCCCAGGGATCGTATTTAGTCTGACCTCTCTGCCACGACCTTCCCGTCTTGGGTGTCCCTTCACAGTTTAGCTCATGGTTTCATTGAGGTGCTCAAGCTCCAGCACCACGACAAGGTAACGATCTCCTTTGCTGGAGATCAGCAGTTTACCTTCATCTAAAAGAAAAAGGACACTCATTTGAGGACATTAATGTTCACATTTTGGACAGGGAAGATAGGTGGTTTGAGAGAGGGGTTAAGGAATCCATTCATGCCAAAGTGGAAAATCCTTCCCTCAATAGAGGCGGAGGCCTCAGGCGCAACTTGTCCCCCATTTATCATGCTGCTGTTTCATTAGTCCTCAGGAAGATTAAGACCACTTCACAAGTTCACCAGCAAGGCCACATTTAATGATCCACTTGGGGATGAATAAAGGTTTTAGGAGTAAGACATCCCAAAGACTATCTACACCTCAATTGCCCAATTAACAAGCCAATCAGGTGTAAGGTCAATACAGCCACCCTGGAAGACATATATGGGGTCCCCTCACCAACTTTTGCCCAGACTGAAGTAGCTACTTGGACAAGCAGCGAAACGTTTCAACCAAAAGAAAGAAATCCAGTTGCCATGACTCAACCTACAGACATAACAGAGTCACTTGTTGAGATGGGAGGCTATAGAAATTAAATAAATAAAAACTGCCTACTCAGGGTGAGAAGAAAGAAGACAGACAAACCTGGGTACCTGTTGGTAAGCGGAGAAAAAGAAAAAGAAGTGCATGGAAAGAAAGGACCATGGGTCACTGATAGGATTTTTTTCTCAAGCAGGTCAGCGTTTTTTCCCAGCTGGATGCCTTCTAAAATGTTACAGCCACAGCTGTCCAATTTCCAATCACATCTGGGGACTACCAGCTTACAGAAGACTGATCACAAGCTATACGGAGCACCGCCCAAAGCTGAAGTGTACATAAAACTGGAAAAGAAAGTCCCAATCTTTTCAGATCAGACTATTTTCATGTCAGAATCATGCTTGAAGACACAAACATCCCCACCTTTATTAATGCTAGAAAAAGAAAGGTTGGAAGTGATTGACGTTGGCCAGTTGATTGACATAAGGTCACATTATAAAATGAGAGTTAAATATTGAAATCCTCTTTCTTCGATGCATATAAAAATATGTGTCAAAGAAAGGACTGACAGTGGGTAGAGATTTCCAGCGGAGCAACATGGAAGATATCAATTTGCTACTCTTGCTTGCAAGTGAGTGTGGAAATAAAAGGCAGAGGGACCCATGGGGTAGGAGGACACAGGGTTTGAACTGAGAAGAGGTAAAAATTATGGAATGCACCTTGCCCTTAATGGCTCTATGACTGCTGAATGTTGTCATGGAAGCTCTTCTAGAGTTGCAATAAAAGTATAGCTCTGCCCATACTGTGTCTGTGGGATGCTGTAACCATTGTAAGTGCAAGTCAGTTGCCAAGCACCCAGATCATGATCACATGACCGTGGGAGTGCTGGGATGGTCGGAACTTCGAGGACTGGTCATAACCACCACTCGTTCAGCACTGTTGTAACTTTGAATGGTCACTGAACGAGTGGTTGTTAACCGAAGACTACCTGTATATCGATTTTCCATATACAGAATGCTTTTATCCTCTGCTTACACCCCACATCCCCTCTGGCAGTTCCTTGAAAGTAACATTAGGTTTTAAAATACTTACTGGGGGAGCAAATACCTATGAGCCATAGCCATGGCAAATCTTGATAAAATAGTTAAGAGCAGAGACATCACACTGACAACAAAGGTCCGCATAGTTAAAGCAATGGTATTCCCCATAGTAACCTACGGCTGTGAGAGCTGGACCATAAGGAAGGCTGAGCGAAGGAAGATAGATGCTTTTGAACTGTGGTGTTGGAGGAAAATTCTGAGAGTGCCTTGGACTGCAAGAAGATCAAACCAGTCCATACTCCAGGAAATAAAGCCAGACTGCTCACTTGAGGGAATGATATTAAAGGCAAAACTGAAGTACTTTGGCCACATAATGAGAAGACAGGATACCCTGGAGAAGAAGCTGATGCTAGGGAAAGTGGAAGGCCAAAGGAAGAGGGGCCGACCAAGGGCAAGATGGATGGATGATATTCTGGAGGTGACGGACTCGACCTTGGGGGAGCTGGGGATGGCGACGGCTGACAGGAACCTCTGGCGTGGGCTGGTCCATGAAGTCACGAAGAGTCGGAAGTGACTGAACAAATAAACAACAACATAGCCATACATGATACTAGAGTATCATACTGTGATACTCTAAGGATAAAATCTCCAGGGCTTGCTCTCATGTGCCTCCCACTCAACAGGCTTAATCCTGCAATGAGCTATACCATATGGTATAAAGCAGGGTTCCTCAACCTCAGCCATTTTAAGATGTGTGGACTTCAACTCCCAGAATACTGGCTGGAGTATTCTGGGAGTTGAAGTCCACACATCTTAAAATGGCTGAGGTTGAGGAACCCTGGTATAAAGAGTTCTTGGCCAGGAAGGATGCAATTGCGATATAGAGCCTCCTTCTTCAGGAAGAGCTGCATTCAACACAAATGCAAACCAACACAATCTGAAAGACTCACAACATTAAAGATATTAGGTCTGAAAATACTTACCGGAAGAGCAATAAGAGTGTGAGCCATAGCCATCGTACTGTGAAACTCCAAGGATGAAGACCCCAAGTGGAATACTGGGATCCTTTAAAGAAAGAACACTTGCTTCTCCACCCAAGCGGTGTTCACTCCAATAGTAATCTGTCCCTGGGACTGATCTCCACTGGCTTTTTCCCATGGTCTTTTGCTCTATTGCAATTCCACTGGGTTCTGAGGTTTTGGCTACAATGACAGCATAATTATCAAACTGGCTCATCTTATCAATGTCATACGATCTGCAAAAGCTTGTAACAGCTGGAATATTGGTGAGCAATGGTCCATGACCTTGGCTTTCACCGCCAGTAGAAAAGAAAAGCACCTGGATTCTAGAACTGGCAGAAATGTAAATTGGCTCAGAAGAATGTTTGTTTAACTGGATGACTTCTCCAGATTCCATGTTCTGGGAGTTTAGCCTATCTCCATGTTGGTATTTGAGATAAGTATTTTGGGAAGCAGTTACATACAGTGTGCCATCTCTGTTTTGGAAAGGGAGCAGAGGGACAATGAAGAAGGTGCCCCAGCTTGAAATGGGCAGCAGCTGTTCAACCACATGGTTGCAGGCAAAGTCTTTCATAATGCAGCTGTGTCCACTCAAGACAGCCACAGGTTCCTTCGATTCCACCCTGGTACCTGTTAAATCATCTGAGCTTTGCAGCTGGATTGCTTGGAAAGCATTAAGATTAACAGAAAGTTTACTCCCTGCAGAATAAGCCTGAGTATTGAATACCACATCTCCTGTTAGGTAAATATCAATGTCAGTGGCACTTTCCTGAGCTACAATGGCAAATTCCTTGAAACCATCTGGAGTGCTATCCTTTGGGGTTACCACATAATATACTCTGCCTAGCTGGTGGGCTGGGAACACAAAGGTAGTGCCAACCGAAGCCCCTTCATGGCTGCAGGCAAAGACAGAAATGTCTTTATCAGCTTCAATGAACACAGTCCCACTTAAGAAATTTGATCCAACCATCTCAGGTGTGTTTGGGAACCTAACTGTTGCTCTCGTTCCTTTGTTGATCGGAAATGTTCTCCGGTACATAGACTTGCTTTGTGTCACTCTGACAGTGGTTGCAGGATGATGACCAGTAATGAGCAGCTCATATTTAATGTCAGATGGATTGGGTTGGTTTTTCTGGTGGTTTTGCATGAAAGCTGTGACAAATTTCCTTCCACGAGGACTTGCTCTTTGGGAGCCTAGAAGAGAAAACAAAGATCTTGGTCAGATTTCTCTCAAGCAGTCACACAAGACGTAAAAGACATAAAATTGCTGATAACTGTGGTGTAACGAAGTAAAACCCATTCTCCTTTGGAGAGGGGGGAGGCGGTTTCCAAATGGCTCTTGTTCTGCTCTCAGACTGTTTGCTTGCAATTGGGCAAGAACCGGCTCTTACAGTATTATAAAGAAAGGGATTGAGAATAAGGGAGATGAGGCCACCTCAGATTCTGAGAGGTGACAGCTTGGGGATAATGGAGAGAGACTGGTCATAAGACAAAGACTCCCTTAAGTCAAGCTTAACACCTAGTGACCACATGAACATGTTCTTCTTCCTTTTATTGGGAACAAGATAGAAATGGTTTGCTTTCGAGGAACAGTTTATCAACTATTTGATTTAACCTAGTGGTTAAGACATCAGGCTAGAGACCGGGAGACCATGAGTTCTAGTCCCGCCTTAGGCATGAAGCCAGCTGCGTGACCTTGGGCTAGTCACTCTCTCAGCCCTAGGAAGCAGGCAATGGCAAACCAGGAGACTGAGAGTTCTAGTCCTGCCTTAAGCATTAAAGCCGGCTGGGTGACCTTGGGCCAGTCACTCACTCTCAGCCCTAGGAAGCAGGGAATGGCAAACCACTTCTGAAAAACCTGCCAAGAAAACTGCAGGGACTTGTCCAGGCAGTCTATGAGAATCAAATACAATTGAATGGATTAAAAAAGGGGGCTCTAAATCATCCTGGTGGTCCTGCGAGGGCCTGCATGTTACACAAAATTACATTTTGTGTCTGGATGGATTGCATAGTCACACAGCCATTCTTTGCATTCCTACAGAGAACAAGCAAACTTCAGAGAGTTCTTTGCATGGCTGTGAGCAGCAGGACATTTTGCTTTATAAAGAGACAAAAAAGCTAAGACCACTATGGGTCATCTCGAACACATTTCAAAAGAGCTCCAGCCATCCTTTACTCCCTAAATGGATCGGCAAATTTAAGCCTGGATTTTTTTAAAACTTGAGAATCTGGACAGAAAAGAACCAGAGCAAAAATTTACCGAGTAAGTAAGAAATCACCTGGGTTGGCTAATCTTCACTGATCAAGTACATTTAAGTGCTAGCGGTAACCTTGAACTATTTCTTCTCAAGATCATTTTAAGGCTCAGTTTTCCCTTCATATCCAGGCAAATATAGAGACACCCCAAATTCCTTAAATACATTTGAAGCAAGAGAAGACATACCAAACAGTCCAGCTTACTCACCACATAATTGTACCAAACCAGCTAAAAGGAACAGAAGTCTTCTCACTGCCATAGCTGCATGGGAAGGAGAGATTAAGAAGTATTTTTTCTCTCTGCAGGGACACACACTGCAATAAGTTAATGTGATCTCCCACTCCCACTTTAAAGATGTCATGGTGCAGGAAAAGAAATGGATACAATCAGAATAATAAATGGGAAAATGGAGGGAACTTTGAAAATGTGTTTCCTTGCTGTAGCTGGTTTCTCCTCCACCCCCGCCCGATTTCTTTCTCAGCTTTGCATCTCTAAAGGTAAAGGTTCTTCCTGCATATTTGTGCAGTCGTGTCTGACTCTAGGGGCCGGTGCTCATCTCCGTTTGTTAGCCAAAGAGCCAGAGTTGTCTGAAGACGCTTCCACGGTCATGTGGCCGGCATGATGCATGCGGAATGCTGTTACCTACCCACCAAAGTGGTACCTATTCATCTACTTGCATTTGCATGCTTTTGAATTGCTAGGTTGGCAAGAGCTGGGGCGAGTGCTGGAGCTCACTCCGTCACGCGGGGCTAGGGATTCGAACCGCCGAACTTGCGATCTTCCGATCGACAAGCCTGGCGTCTTACCCACTGAGCCACCACTCCCCTCATTTGCATCTCTAGAGACCGTATAAACTTTTGCCATTCCCATTCATTTGTATGGGACTAGTTGGTAAAAGCATGCACTGCATGCCATCATCATTTCTGGTAGCACGCTACCAATCACCTTCTCATGAAGGAGCAACTTCCTTTACACCACTGAAACCATCTTCAGCTGGCTGGGGGATTTCTGCGAGTTGGTCCACACATCTTAAAGTTGCTGAGGTTGAGAAACACCGCACTAGAGACACTGGTATCAATATATGAAAATGCTTTAGTGTTGCAGCCTTCAGCTAAGGAACTAGTCCTCATGTGATCTTTGTGAGGATCTGAGGTTGAGACCTTGAGCAAGGGAGCGTGAAGTAGGGAAATGTTGCTCTCCAGGCTGTAACCCTGCCTGCATTAAGCTGACAATAAGTCCCATCAAATCTTTGAGCAAATGTGTGTAGGATTGTGCTTTTAGACTTTTATTTCCTTAGAAATAGCCCCAAATAATGTGTGTGTCCTTTGGGGCCAAATAAGTAAAACTCAGGGGTACATTTGATATGGAGGGAACATGTAGCAGGTGCTCTCAAAAAATGACTGCCATGGTGGGAGCATGGACATCCTTGGCAATTGGAGTTTTTGTCAAAATGTTGATATGTGTTGTGACATCCCAGCCCAAACTCCATTCCTTTTGTACTTGCACTGTGACACCACCCACAAGTACATAATGGGGTGGAACTTGCACTGGAACATCATGACACAGGCTTGGTCTTTTTGACACAACACCCTCACAAAATGGCTTCCATGGTGAGCAGACGAACATCCACAACAACTGGATTTTCTTTTCTAAAAGATTAAACACGATATCACAAAGCAAGCTCTGCCTCTTATATACTTTCATGCAACAACACAGTGCACATTTCATCATTTCTTCCCACCTCCATGGATGCTTATGGGTGGGTGTTATTGGGCACAAAATGCTTTTTTATCAAAAGCAAATCAGTGAGATGTTTTAAAAAGCCACCTATCCAAGAGCTTAAATAAATAGCAAAGCCGGCTGGGTGACCTTGGGCCAGTCCCTGTCTCTCAGCCCTAGGAAGGAGACTGAGAGTTCTAGTCCTGCCTTAGGCATGAAAGCCGGCTGGGTGACCTTGGGCCAGTCACTCACTCTCAGCCCAACTCACCTCACAGGGTTGTTGTTGTGGGGAAAATAGGAGGAGGAAGGAGTATTAGGTATGTTGAGTTATTTATAAAAATAATAAAGGTGGGATAGAAATTAAATAAATAAAATAAAAATAAAGTTGGAAATTAATCCCCAAACTGCATAGTGCATATTTAGATCCACCAAGTATATTGAAGTATTCATGATGGGGTTGTAAAACAGCTAGGATCTGATTCACATTTGTGCTTCAATCTGAAGAGACAAATCAATTCAATACGTGTGTCAAGCATGCACAAAAACCGATGGACGTTTTGAACTTATTTGAGGGCATTTGATTTGATCTGATGCATTGAACTGATCCAACAATTTGGTTCATCTATTTAATTCAAAGGGCCGATTTGGTTGCATCACCTTCAAACCAAAGCTTCACACAGTTCTAGGATCAATTTCATGAAAGAAAATCAGAAATGCTAAGAAATGCATACACACACGCACAAAATTAAAAAACACCCTGGAAAAACCCAGGCATTATAAAGCAAACAAATCAGCTGAATGACATACATTGACACTAATGAAAGCAGTACAAAGAAACACATATAGAAGCTTACACAGTTCAGGAAAAATACCCACCATATACCCCCTCTTCATATTTAGGATTTTAGGATTCCCACCAGCCCACAGCTTTAAAATTCAAAAGGTGACTCTAGACTAGTCTATATTTCTTAAACTGACAGCATTGTTAAAAGTGGAAGGAAATAAGTTCTGCTTTGTGCTTTTTGAAGAAAAATTGGAGACATAAATAAGATCAGACAAAGGGAACCAGGCCAGATCTATTCTTATTTCTATAAGCTGCAAAAGTAAAGAAAATCAAGCAGCATTAGCGTTTTTTAAAAAAAGTTTACTTATGTCAGTAGCTTGTCTTCAAGCCTTTGGAACAGAATTTTTGACTTGCTAAAAACCACAACTGATCAGATTCAAGGTCCCATCCTTCCCTATGTGGATACTGTAATACAGAGCCCCTGTTCTCCCTGAAAGCTGAAAAACTTGGAGCCGAGCCTCATTTGGTAAGGTGGAATGTTCTCCTCTTTTTCGTTGCCAGCAACGCTGGCTCTTCGGCTAACAAACGGAGATGAGCACCGGCCCCTAGAGTCGGACACGACTGCACAAATGTGCGGGGGGAACCTTTACCTTTTAACGTTCTTCTAAAAATCTAGATTCAAACAGGAACTGATCAGGACTGCAGGCTGATAAGGGGAAAAACCTGAGGCTTACTTGAGATGACTCAAGTATGATTTCTTGTTTAGTTTGCAGGAACAGCTTAGGAGTCACCTAAGGCACAACATGAAGAAGTTTCTCTTACCTTCAGCCCAGGAAGTTAGTCTTGGTCTGACAGAGCAGAAGGAGAAGGGAGAAACCTTCACTTCTCCCTCTGTCTTTATCACCCTTCCTTCCTCTTTTTGTAGAGAAAGAGGTCAAAGCCAGCTGTCCAGTGAATTTCTATGGAATCTTCTTTAATCCCCAAAGGATTGGGGTTATTACTTGGAAAAATAGAAGTGGGAAGGAAGCCTGTCCATTACACCCTGGCTGACTTTTTGACAATGAAATCAGGGGCTTGAATGAAATCACCTGTCAATATTTTCCCCAACTATGTGATCAGAAATAAAAATACTAGCAATCTAAGAGACAAATTTCCAAGAGAGAAGTTGATCATTCAAGCAATCTTAACCATGATAGAAAACCAGAAGCAGAGAAAATGCAGAGAAATTTGCAGTTGAATAAATCTGATTTATGAGAGAAGCAAATGAAATTGACATCGATTATTGATTGACTCACCCATATCAGGTGAATCTCTCCTAGAATGTACAGGAGCCTTGCAGAAAAAGATAATCTGTAGAAGGATGAAAATGTTCCTTTCACAGAATGATCTGTTGTAGGGCTACAGAAGTGGAAGGAAGCCATAAGGTCTGAAGCGCCTCCTATTATTGAGGTGTGGGGAGTGATGCAGTAGTTAAGCAAGGCATCACATGACCGGACCCGATTTTACGACCATTTTTACCACAGTCATTAAGTGAATCACCATGGTTGTTAAGCAAATCATGGCGGTCGTTAAGCAAATCAATGGTTCCCTATTGATTTGGCTTGTTGGAAGCTGGCTGGGAAGGTCGCAAATCACGATCATGTGTCCGCAGGACGTTGCAACCGGTCGTAAATGTGAGCTGGTTGCCAAGCGCCCAAATTGCAATCATGTGACTGCAGGGGTGATGTGACGGTCGTAACTTCGAGACAGGTCATAAGTAACTTTTTTAGCCCTGTTGTATCTCTGAACTGTCATTAAACGAATAGTTGTTAAGCAAGGACTACCTGTACGTTAAGGTTACCTTGGACAGCAACAGAATAAATGCTTCTTTAACACTGGCATAACTAAGGCAGCTTAGACCTTCTCAGGAGAAGAATCAGCAGACAAAAGATGTGTCCAAGCTATCCTAGGGCCTCAATCTGGAGCAAGTCGGGAAAGGCCCAATGTCTCATTGAAATAATAGACTGGTTTGGTCTAGTGGTTAAGGCACCAGGCTAGACACCAGGAGTCTGTGAGTTCTAGTCCTGCCTGAGGCATGAAAGCCTGCTGGGTGATCTTGGGCCAGTCCCTTTCTCTCAGCCCTAGGAAGGAGCCAATGGGAAACCAGGAGACTGAGAGTTCTAGTCCCACCTTAGGCATGAAAGCCGGCTGGGTGACCTTGGGCCAGTCCCTGTCTCTCAGCCCAACTCACCGCACAGGGTTGTTGTGGGGAAAATAGGAGGAGGAAGGAGTATTAGGTATGTTAGCCACCTTAAGTTATTTATAACAATAATAAAGGGATGGAAAATAAATGAATGAATGAATGAATGAATGAATGAATGAATGAATGAATGAATGAATGAATGAATGAATGATTACCAGGACTTCAGGAGTCCAGCCACTACAGCCAGGTTGGGTGAACTTCTTTGTAACACTTTTTTTTTTTTTTGGCTTTCTTTATCCTCTGAGGACCTTTGGGAAAAGAGACTAAAAGTGTTAGGGGTTGTTTTGTGTTTAGGGCAGGTTAGGAAGTTTAAAGGTGTAATGTAGCTGCATTGGGGCTTAATGTACCTATTTTCACTTTTGTTTGGCTTTTAAATGTGAAAAAAATGGTCATACCAAACTTTCAGTGGTAGGATCTAGGACATGTTCCAGGGGCCACATACAGAGTTTCTGTCCGCCCTTGTGTTATAGCAAGAGGAGTACATAGGTGAATGAGACCTGGAGCCTCCCCTACTGCTTTGGGGTTCATTTCTAGATGAAAAAAACAGCAGAGCACAACATTGTTAAAGTATTCCCTGTAGTGTTTTCTTCCAGTTGTTTCCCTCAAGTTCACTTTAAGAGCCTGTTTGTAGTTGTGTCTCAAGAAAGCCATTGAAACAGTATGAGATTTTGCCCTATGGCCTAAAATGCACCATTTCTATCTAATTGGGAATAATTCAGTTACTTCTCAGTTGGTTGCCAGCATTTTGTGTCCTTAAACCTACATTGTGTGTTTTTGCACATGAAGCCTCTGCACGTGTGCTGTGTGCCTTTCCAACATCACTGCATTCATTTAGACTCACCCATCTCTCTCCAATTTCTGGAGTTTGAGAATAAGTACACACAGTGAGAAGGTGGAGTCCTTGGTGCTCTCTGAGCCTTGTTGTTTTCTTGCAGACGTTTCATTGCCAGGCTAGGCAACATCTTCAGTGCGAAAAGGGAGTGGGACTTGCTCTCTGTTTATATTCCATGGCTTGTCCTGCTTGTGTTGGTGGAGGGGTTGTTCTCCCCTTAGGAGTTCCTTGATTGGGCTGTTGTTTGCTGCTTGGTTGATTGACTGCTTGGTTGATTGACAGCGAGAAGGGACGGATCCTGGCACCCAACCACTGTCCATTTTTATTTGAGTCCTGTTCCATATTTCTACTCAGCTGACATCCGCGGTTCCATGTATCTGTAAACAACTGTGAGAAGGGTCATAAATCTATCACAATATTTAAAAAAAATTAAAGGTTGGCCTTGCTTGTGGTTGAATATATTTTAGATGCAGCTGCTATTTCCAAAGAATTTCCAAAGAATAAGCTGTCCTTTGTGGGTTTTTTATGGTTAACAAGGAACTAAAAGGGAAACAGCTGTGATCAGCCAAAATATTTGATGAGTCCAAGAGTGCCATCTTTGGGGCAGTAACAAATATAATATATAAATCCTGACAGTTTGGGTTTTGGAGAATTCTGGTGAATAGTAATATTTGGTCTAATATGTGTAGCAGCGGCTTTTGCACTTCTGTCTCTAAAGAAAAGGTAAAGGTAAAGGTCCCCCCCGCACATTTGTGCAGTCGTGTCCGACTCTAGGGGCCAGTGGTCATCTCCATTTGTTAGCCGAAGAGCCAGCGTCGTCCGAAGATGCTTCCGCGGTCATGTGGCTGGCATGACGCACGCGGAACGCTGTTACCTACCCACCTGAAGTGGTACCTATTTGTCTACTATTTGCATGCTTTCGAATTGCTGGGTTGGCAAGAGCTGGGGCTAGTGCGGGAGCTCACTCCACACGCAGGGCTAGGGATTTGAACCTCCGAACTTGCAATCTTCTGATCGACAAGCCTGGCATCTTACCCGCTGAGCCATCGCACCCCCGTCTCTAAAGAAGGGGAAGCTTAAATTCTGCCCAACACTGGAAGAAAGATACAATTCAGACAGTATCTGATTAGGAACTTGAAATTGGAGAATATGCAGCAATGGCAAAACTAACAGTATATATTCACAATAGAAGTTTAACCAAATTTAGGCAAGAATGGTTCCCATACACAACAAAATAATCATCTACAGTTTGGTTTTCAAGGGGGGCTAAATATCTACAAACACTGTAAATCAGCAGATGTATAAGGGAGGAGCTCACTCCGTCACGCGGAGCTAGGGTCTCGAACCTCCGAACTTGCGACCTTCCGATCAACAAATTCCATTTTTTTTTTGCTGCAGCCTGAGATTTAGCAAAGGTCATTGTGGATATTTCTAAACTGTCAAAGGGAATTAAATAATTTTTGGGTTTGCTAATTGTATGGATGGAAACCTTGGGATGATGCCACAGGAAGATTTTATTAAGGAATTCTAAGAATGGAGAAATCTCCGGGGCTTTTTCATTTGAAAAGGAAAGTATAACTGATTTCTAGTTCCTCAAACTTTGAGAACTCCCTTAAGGAGAACAGCTGGGATATTGTGAAACCACCCAATAACTTGTGCCCATGATTTTAGCATCTTTAAGCAGAAAAAAGTCCATTTCCCAGTCTGCATCTGATAGTGACCTCAGTGGTCACTTGGTACAAGACATGGATAAAGGTAACCCTGGATATGGTAGAGCAGGGCTTTCCAAAGTGCTGCCGCTGGCAACGGCGGCGTGGGAGGGCGTGCGGCGGCACGCGCACGCGCGGTGGCGGTACAGGGCGGTGTGCGGCAGCGCGCGCACGGCGGCGGCACGGGGGACGTGCGGTGGCGCGGGGGGACGTGTGGCGGTGAGCGCATGCATGACGGCGGCGGCAGCGGCTGCCGCTGCCACTACCACTGTGCACGCGCGCGCCGCCGCTTCCGGGTGGTGTGGCGACACACCACGCTGTGCGTGGTGACACACTTTTGTGTCGCGACACACAGTTTGGAAAGCTCTGTGGTAGAGATTGGACAGTTGTGGCTTCTTCTTCTCATGACTTTAACCTGGCACCTTCCAGATGGCTTCGACTACAGCACACAATCTCCCAGCTACTCAGTTACGGGAGTTATAGTCCAAAATGTCTGGAGGGTGCCCATTTCCTCCCATGATGCTTTGGGGCATCATTACCAATTTAAAGTTAAACTTTTCATGACACCATCCCTAAGTTCATCAGCAAAGTGGAATTATAGTTCCACAGTTCATCCCATTCTCTGTTATCTGTGTTAAGGATATGAAGCGTGTCAACGTATGACTGCTAACTTATGACTCTCCAACTTCAACCACCAGTCATACGTTAGCAGCATGGAGGTACCATTAGTTCTCAACCCACTCCTCACCTGCCACTCATTTTTGATATATAAGGCAAAATTAAACTAGTGTTTTAAGGGTGGTTGAAGTTAGAGAGGGTAGGAAGAAGGAAAACCCACTTGAGGTGGAGCGGGGAGAGAATGGATAGGTTTTTAAGAAAAGCATGGCTTTACTCCGGACAGGCCCACTTTCTGCTGTGGCCATACCCACCTCTCCATGGCTCTGCCCACTTGCAGGCTCCATCATATTGCCCAAAGCCAACCTGTTTCCCTCAATGCCTAATGGTTGGGCTCCCATAATAAATGGAGTTGACCCAAGAGCTTTGGCTGGCTGACATGCCTAGGTACCTCCATTCCACGTATATAACTGGATCAGAACAATTGATCCTTTCCCCCTTAATATTAGGGACAAGGTCAGTTTTCATTAGAGAACTGCAGGCTAGCTCATAATGAGTGCACACAGTCCTGCCTCCAGCAGAATCTGGAAGGGGAGTTACCGGAGCGGGGGGGGGGGCAGATTGACAAGAACATCATCATGCCATCCTGCTACAAGTTCTGCCCCTTTTGTGTGTGCATCATAATATCGCACACAAACCTGAAAGGGCTGGTGCTTGTGGAGCAAAGGCACAATGCTGCTTTTGTCATTCTGATTAAAGCAAAGGGCTTCTGCAGATGCCTGTGCCTGTCTCCCGATTATTCAGCTGCACAGATACCAGTCCTTCTTGGACAGGGCTCTGTCTGATTCTCACTCACTGTCTGCATACCTGTGCTGCGGTTCAGCTAAATGGGAACCAGGATGTGCAATTGAGCAAAGGAAAACATGTGGAGTCCTTGGTGCTCTCTGAGCCTTGTTGTTGTCTTGCAGACGTTTCATTGCCAGGCTAGGCAACATCTTCAGTGCGAAAAGGGAGTGGGACTTGCTCTCTGTTTATATACCCTGGCTTGTCCTGCTTGTGTTGGTGGGGGTGTTGTTCTCTCCTTAGTAGTTCCTTGATTGGGCTGTTGTTTGCTGCTTGGTTGATTGACTGAGTTAATAGTTCCTTGATTAGGGTATATTGTGCTGTTTGATTGGTCCTCTGGTGCTAATCTTGGTGTGATTGGGCCATCAGAGGTCCCTTAGTGTGATAGCCCTCATATTTATCCCTTCATTTGGACTGAAGCAGCCAGAACTTGCTGAATCTCTCACCATAATCAGAGATGCAGCTTTAAGGTGTCATAAAATTCATATGTTCAGGAATATTACAGGAGATAACTAACATACTTGGTCCCTGTTATCTGGTTCTTTTGGATGGCTAGATTGGCATGCTATTATAACAAATGTAAGTATGCTTCTGATTTATAATTCTAAAGAATTATGTTACCCAACCTCTATGACCTGTGTCAACCATTTACATTTCTCTAGAGGCTCTGAATATGCCTATGATGCCACGGCTGTTGGCAAGCTGACTTAATACTGTATCTTGTGGAATTTGGCTGTTGCCTTCGTCCAACCAATAATCCAAGTCCAAGAAGTTAAGTGAACCTTAATCTTTCAGGGGCTGAGAGAATTTCCTTGGAAGTTATTTGTGAATGAGCTTTTCATTCCTTTCCTTTTCTCTATAAAAGCAGAAAGAGCAGATGGGAGATAAAGAAGGTTAGTCGGGTTGCTTATACTTATTCTTTGATAAGACAAGAAGGTCTCCTGTAAAGAGCTGAAGGTAAGAGGCTAATTAGAAAACAGTTTTTGCTACTGATCAGATGGATCATTTCAATAATTGATTAAAGGCATCTGTGGCTGGATGAGGGGAGATTGAGTGAAATTAAATATAGATCAGGAGGAAGGAGATGCTGAGAAGTTATGGAGACCTAGAAGAAAAAGTATATGTTCTGAAGGGGATCCCAGCAAGGATTGGACTGTGTGACCCTTCAGTCATTGCTGAACTACAACTCCCAGCAGCCTTAGAAACCACAGCCAATAGTGAGGGATGCTGATAGTTGTAATTCAGCAGAATCTGGAGGTCTATGCATTCCCCATCACCCATTCCCCATCACCCTAACCCTAACCCTGAGGGTATACATCCTAACTTTACATATTTAGAGAGCATCAGTGCTCATGAGAAACTTGTATTAATTTGCTTGGGTTTACAACTCTATTCTCTCTGAGAATATTGCACATTTGATCAGTATTATTCAGGCTTTGCTAATTTCTTGCTTTTGAATTATTATTCTCTGTAGTAGAGAGCTATCTAACTGAACATGGTAAATAATCCAGGATGTAGAATGTCTCAGCTGTAGGTTGGGCGCGGGGTTAGGATCTAGGCTTGGCATTAACTGCCAAGCGCCACACCCTCACAGGAAATTCTCTGTCACCATCCAGAACTGCCCGCACCCTGTTCATTCTCTTTACAGAATGCACCTGAACTTGCCAGTGCTCAAGCAATGATCAAAGCCAAAGGCTGTGCCTTGCAATAGGGAACAGATGTAGGAAAGGGAAGTGCCTGTGACAAGGAAGTAAGGCCATTCCAAAAGAGGGAGAGAATACAGTGAAAACATTTTGCCTTCTTCTGAAAAAAAATGATCAGGATTAAAAGCAGCCACAGGAAAGAACAATGTATGGACCTGGTCAATTCAGAAAGACTACTGTAGATGGTGGTGGTGGTGGTGAAGAAGTTGTTGGCTTTTCTTGATTTATATTTTTAGCATTTTCCTCAATTCCCAGGCAATTCCCAGGCCTAGGTCATACAGCAAACTAGATTAAGTTCTGGATTGGCCTGAGATTTTTGGAATAGTTGAGTAGTTTATGGTTCAGCACGTTCTGGAGATACCCATCACTTTCATAGCATGTAATGAGAACCAGGGCATGACACTGAGCCATAATTTGGATAACTTTAAGGGGAATAATGTATTATATGAATACAACAAATGTGTTTTGTTAATCCAGGTTAAGGCTAAGCATATTGTATGAACCCAGATATAATGGGTTAAACAGGCTAGATCAAATCATGGGCAAGAAAACTAGTTATCACCTGAAATTGCGGTGGGACAGATTCAAACTGAACAAGAGCTCCATAAACAGTGAATGAGAGTTCTGAAATACCACTTCTAAGTCTCCAAACCGTCATCATCTTTTTGCATAACTTGGGTTGCAGTTTAAGCTACAAGACAGGGACGAGCTCTTGTCATGGCAGGATATCCTAGAAATCTTTAACATGCATGCAAAAAAGAAGGAATTCTCTTTTTCCTCCTTTCCAACCAATGGAATGTTGTTGGAAAGAAATTATGCAAAGAAGGGATGGGATTGTTTGGCTGTCTGTCCATCAGCATGATAACCCTCTGAAAACTGAATAGAATGGGACCAAATTTAGTTCTGGGGGAGAAGCCAGCAAAAGATGGAATTCAGAACTGGCTTGCGTCAGGCCAGAAATTGTGGACGGGGAAAAAGCCTGAACGTTTGCCCCAATGCATCTCTATTGAAGAGGCAGCTGGGAATGTAGGTGGCTACTCCATTCTTTGCTGGTCACAGGATCCAAAGCAGAGCACAAGCAGCCCATCCAATGCCTCCCAATTGACATAGACATACAAACCGATGACCATTGCATTGGTTATGCTTGCGGATGTCCTTTGGAGATATCAAGATTGGGAGAATGCAACTCTCTTCCCAGTCCTCCTCAATCTATTGGAGGCTTTTCAATATCATTAATCACAGTGTCCTTCTGGACTGCACCATCAAGATTGGAGACAAGGACAGTGTTTTGCATGGTTTTCCTCTTTCCAGAGGGAGCTGTTCCAGCTCGGGAGGAGGAGAGATCTGTCCAGACTTCTTTGTGGAATTCCTCAGGGCTCTCCACTCTCTCCACTTCTTTTTAACATTCATGTGAAACTGCTGAGAGGGCTCATCCATCAGCACAGGCTCTGGTGTCATCAATAGGCTGATATCCAGCTGTACATCTCAGCCCTGGGCCAATCAGGTGATGCAGTGGAAGTGCTGATGTAGTGCCTGCAGGCTGTCAGGGTCTGGGTGAGAAGGAACAGAGCAGGCTCAGACTGAATCCCTCCAAGATTTGGGTTTGTGGATCAAACGATTCCAGGGAAATAATACCTTTGACTCTGAACTGAGTTGTACTCACCCATTCAGCGATGGTTCACAATTTGAGGCTTACAGTATACTGAACGAACAGCTCCTGCTCACTCAGCAGGTGCTGCCTATGACCAGGAGGGCTTTGATGCAGTTGCAATTTGTGTACCGATAGCAGCCATTCCTGGGTCTGCTCTCAGTCACTCGTGTTTTAATTCCCTCCCACTTGGATTACTGTAATGTGGTATACATGGGGCTGCCCTTGGAAAGCATTCAGAACCTACAACTGGTACAGAATGCAGCAGCCCATGCAGTGGTGGACATATCCCAGTAGAAATGGGTAGCCCCGCTATTTTGGAAGTTGCCTGTTGGCTTCCAGGTGCAGTCTGAGGTATTGGTAGTCACCTTTAAGCCCTTCATGGCTCTGGACCAGGTTATCTTAGGGACAACTTTCTCCTGTATTCATCTGCCCATCCAATCAGGTCAAATAGGGTCAACTCCCTCAAGGCCCCATCTATACAGGAATGCCATCTGATAGAACCTCAGAAGTGGACATTTTCAATAATCCCTTCAGCTTTCTGCAATTCTCTCCCCAGTGAAGGTCTAGGCTGCTCCTTCCCTTCTGTGTTTCAGGAGAGCAGTGAAGACCCAGTTATTCCGTCAAGCCCAGGAGGAGAATATGCTATGATTGAAGATTTGAATTTGGTAGATGCTTGTTTTTGCACATTGTTCGGGGGGGTGGTGTATAATTTTGCTGTTGTATTTGGAGTATTTCATGGGTGGGTTTATTTATTATTTTTGAGGGGGGTGTTGGTTTTGATTGTTAGCTACCCAGAGCCTCCAGGAATGAGCAGTATGCAAATGAAAATGTAACGAAATGGTTGGCACGAATTTTAGAAGCCACGCTGTGCGTGTTTTCCCTTTTTTTTAAAAAAAATCCCTTTTTTCACAGGCATGGCAAAGAGGTGGATCCTGTTACTTTGGGCTGTTTTGATGCTGCTGAGTGGTGAGTGAGCTGGATTAGACAGAGTTTCCCCTCCTTTTCATTTACTGAGGGCGTAAGCAAACTGGGGACTCCAGAGCCTGATCAAGGTCCCTGTGTCCATTTTTTTGCAGATTTCGTAGGATTGTGAAAAATCAGTACAGTTTTATGCAGTTTTGAGATAGGAAATGCACAGTCCTTAGATGTCTGACTTGATTTATGAGAACAGCTGAATTCAGACTTTGGAATTGATTTGGGAGAAACGTTTCTGCATGTGCACAGAAGTTTTCCGATTCTGAATCATTCGACCTCCATTTCTGAAATTCATTTTGAGACTCAGTCTGTTCAGCTTGAAACTGAATCCCTGAAGTGTATAGTTGCATCCTCCTAAGTCTTACTCCCTTTAAAAAACTCTCATTTATTATTTTTTCAGGCTGTTGTAAAGGGAGAAGTCGTGGGAAGAGATTTATCACAGCATTTCTGCTCAACCTCAGAGAAAGCCAACCCAATGCAAAATTCGAGCTGCTTATCACTGCACATCACTCTGCAACCACAGTCACAGTGACTGTAAATGAGCCTCACTTCCAAAAAATCATTTCCCTCAGTGAAGGACACACAATATCAGTTCAACTCCCAACCTCTATTGAGATGCAAGGGACCGATATTTATGACAGGACAGTGCTAATCCAAGCTAACAAAGAAATCTCAGTCCTCTGTCACAGCCACAAGGATTACTCGACAGGTGTAACAGTCATCTACCCAGACCACCAGCTGGGCCAGTTGTACTATGTGGTAACACCAGGGGATGATCTCCCACATTCTTTCAAAGAGTTTGCCATTATAGCTGATCGAGATCCTACTCACGTGGACATCCACCTAAAAGGAGCAGTGATTTTCAAAGGGAAAATTTACCCTGCTGGAAGCAAATTTGTTACAGATCTCAGTGCCTTCCAAGTAATCCAGTTGCAAAGCACAGAAGATTTATCGGGTACCCGGATTGAATCGACCAAACCTGTAGCTGTCTTGAGTGGACACAGCTGTGCTAAGAAGTTCACAAGCTGCGACCATGTTGTTGAGCAGCTCCTGCCAGTTCCCAGCTGGGGAACCACCTTCATTGTCCCTTCTCTGTCTTACCAGAACAACTTTGATGTGGCATATGTTGCTGCATCCCAAAATACTTTGATCACCTATCAATCTGGAGTCAAAGAAAAATCCCATAATCTTGTAGCTGGGGAAGTTTTCCAGATTGGCCTACCAAATTCAGAGCCACTCTACATTTCTGCTGATGCTAAAATCCAGGTCCTTTTCTTCTTTACTGGTGCTACTACGGGTAACAGATCCTACACCGAATTACTTCCTTTGGTTTCTGAAGCCCCAGAAGGAAGCAGAATCTATGATCCATTCCTCATCAACATTCCGGCCCTGACAAGTTATTGCAGACAGTATCATGTTTATGAGATGAAGCAGAAGGATAATTATGCAGTCATCATAGCCAATACTTCAGAATCAGGCCAGATCATATTAGGAAAGAGGGCCATTGAAAACATCCACTGGAGACCAATTCCTGGTACAGGCTATTCTTGGGCTGAACGTCTCTTGAGCTCAGAATCAAAGGCCCTCTCTGTAGAGCACCCTACAAGTCCTTTTGGACTCTTCGTTGCTGGAGGCTCATACCGGGATGGCTATGGATCTATGGCCCTTTGCTCCTGCAGTAAGTATTCACACTCTGTCTGTAATGTAAAATCTATTGGAGTGAAAGAATAGCAGTTGAGAATGTCACAATTAAGCCTTTAATTTTGTCATTTCCATCCATCTAAATATTCCTTTACTGCACATACTTTAAGTCATCACCAACATTCTCTTCTCTTCTAATTTTGATTGCTATTTTTTAGGGGCGTGGTGGCTCAGTGGACGCCACGCTTGTCGATCGGAAGATCGCAAGTTCGGAGGTTCGAATCCCTAGCCCTGTGTGATGGAGTGAGCTCCTGCACTAGCTCCAGCTCTTGCCAACCTAGCAATTCGAAAGCGTGCAAATGCAAGTTGATGAATAGGTACCACTTCGGTGGGATGGTAACAGCGTTCCGCGCGCGTCATGTGGCCACATGACCGTGGAAGCATCTTCAGACAACACTGGCTCTTCGGCTAACAAACGGAGATGAGCACCGGCCCCTAGAGTCGGACACGACTGCACAAATGTGCGGGGGGGGAACCTTTACCTTACCTTCTTACTTTTATTTCAAATACAAAATTCTGGATAATACAAAGCACTGAATATGTAACCCTCATTTTTATATAAGAAGCTTCAGAATAGTAATGGATTACCAATTTTAAAAAGTCTTCATGGCCTCCTGAAACTACTCTTTTCTATTAAATAGCTTCATTTAATTTGCCAGAAATGCTAACCTATCTACCTGCCTGCATTGACCTAAAAAAAGAAAAAAAATCCCGCAGAGTTGAAGAATTCCTTAATTCCCCATTCTTCATATTATAGATTCCTTAATTCTATAGTTTCCTACCAAGACACAAACACATGCATGCACACACACACACACACACTTTCTCTGGATAGGGTATAGGTCCTGAGGATATTTAGTTTGACAAATACTTCCAACACTTCATTTCTGCATGAGGGTCAAAATCTTTTTCTGCATGAAGGTCAACATCTTCTTTTTGAGATAAAAGTTATCACCCAGAGAAAGAGAACGCAGCACAAATGATAGGAGCTAATTTTGTAATAGAATTGATGCTTTCGAACTGTGGTGCTGGAGAAGACTCTTAAGAGTCCCTTGGACTGCAAGGAGGTCAAATCAGTCAATCCTAAAGGAAATCAACCCTGACTGCTCATTGGAAGGACAGATGCTGAAGCTGAAGCTCAAATACTTTGGCCACCTAATGCGAAGAGGGCAAAAGGAGAAGGGGACGGCAGAGGATGAGATGGTTAGATAGCATCACCGATGTAACAAACATGAATTTGAGTAAACTCCTGGAGACAGCGGAGGACAGGAAGGCCTGGCGTGCTATGGTCTATGAGGTCACGAAGGGTCGGACACGACTAAACGGCTGAACAACAACAACAACAATTTTTGTAAACCGCCCAGAGTCCCCTATTCGGGGAGATGGGCGGGGATAAATTTAATTAATTAATTAATTAATTTCATTAGTTAAGATGCCACCCACATTTTTTCTTAGCTGTGTCTTCTCTTGCCTCCCTGTCTTTTGGTCCTATTTCCTCAACCTTCCTTTCTGTCACCTACTGTGGCTGCCTGTTTCTCCATCTAGTGGCCATTTAGATTTCTTTTTCTTCCAACTACTTTCTAATTTTCTAGGAGTCTCTTTCTAATATTGCTGATCTGCTGTTTCACCAGGATAACTAATTTATCACTTTTTTTTAAAGCTATTCAGGAAAAAGGAACCCCATGGCAGAACATTCTCCAAATATCTTCAACACTTTTTCCCCCAGAAAAACTTATTTCTCCCTGGCCCTTCCGATGACCTAGAGCAGTGTTTCTCAACCTCAGCAACTTTAAGATGTGTGGACCTCGGCACTCCAGGCTTGGCTGCCAGCTCGACCAGTCAGATTTCTCAGAACTGACTGAATTTCCCTTGCTTGCGTGGATTGCAGAAGTTGTGGTCCACTGAAGTTTTTTTTCCCCTGGAGAAGGGGAGACCAGAAGATTACTCGTGGGGCCATTGGGATTGCCTACCCTTGTTTTTTCTGTAGTTTTCCACCGCGGAAGGAACAGGGTAAGTGCAAGGCAATGGCCGAGATATATCAGGCTCTCGCAGGGGAAACAAGTCTCTTTGAAGAGACACAAGAGCGCCCAGCCGCTTTTAGATCACTTTAGGAATGTTTTTTTTAGATTAAAATATTTTTGAAATCTAAGATCTATTTTTTGGACTTCGTTGAAAATGTTGGCTAACTTTGTGCTTTCTTTGCTATAACTGATTCTGGTGGAAGTTTGATGGACTCTATATTTGCAACATAATGAAACGTCTGCATTTTTTTTTTTTTACTTCTCTTTTGTATTAGAGGGATTTAAGAGACTCTGTTTGTAATTCTTCGCTTGATAAACTAAATGACTATTCATTTTTTGAGAAACTCTTTGTTTGGATTAAGCAGCTTGCAGCTTGAAGAACGAAAGCTCGCAGTTTGAAGAATAAAAACACAGGGTAACGTGTTTTTTTCCTTGTCGTCTTTTTCTACATCCTCCCTGGTTGGATTTTGCTTCATTTGGAATATATTTTTTATTTCTCCTTCTATAAACTGTTTAAAATATTATTCTCTCCTGTATTTTGGATTATTGGAACTTTCTTTTTTCTTTTGACTTTAAAAAAAAAACAACAACAACAACGACGTTCTGCTTAATAGATTCTGCTGGTAGTATTCCATGGACAGATTACATGATTATTGTTTTGACTAGAAGGGTTGTTGTTTTAATTTGAAGGACACAGGAAAGATGGCTTTCCAACTTGTACCTGAGGAGCTCAGAAGAGAGATTACTGAGGTTTTTTCAAATATTCAAAGGTCGTTGGAATTACTGTTCGTAACTCTGCAAAATAGAGAGAAAGAACAGAGAACAGAAATGGAGACAGAAAGGAAAAATGTTTTTCAAGTGGAGGAGAAACAGAAGGAGGAAATTTTGAGTATATTAGTTCAGAAGAACATTCTGAAGGCTTTACACTACAATCTTGGTATAGATATGTTGTGGCAGTGGAGACAGAGTGAAAATATGGGTGCACAGTTGGATGGATGTTGTGAAATATGTGGAAAGGGAGAGAAGGTTGCTTTGATATTCTATATGAGATATAGAAAAGAGCAGGCTGTATATTGCGAATCTCCCACAGTGTATTGTGATTTTGGCATAACCTAAACAGAAGATATGAGAAACTGTATGGATATAAAGGTTAATGAAAAAATATGGACTTGAATTGTTATGAGAAACTGTATGGATATATAAAAAGTGATATTCTAAATGTAAGATGCTAAATACAAACACAAGTTGATATTATAGAATATTGTTTTCCTTAGAGATATATTTATGAGAAGATAATGATATGATGGAATTAGAATGATGGTTACTACAGGATGATATATATCAATATGTATTGTATGAATATTATAAGAATTGATATATTAGCTATTAGGTTAAGTGATATGATAGATTATGCATTTAGTTTAAATGGACACTACTACAAGGAATGGAAATTACAGATGGATAATTGAGATTCAAGAATTCCTTTTTTATGGAGATATATATATATTTTAGAATTAAATTATAGAAATATATATGTATGAACACTATAAGAATTGCTAAATTATGTATTAAGTTACATAACATGTTAGGTTATGAGTCATAATATGAAATAGAATATATTGTAGTTTATTAGAAGTAAATAAGGCTTTTATTTGTTATACTAATTGGTTTTTATTGAAGATATAAATATGTAGTAATGAACATTCAACATTTAACTACTACTTCAAGGAGTGGAAGCCAAAGATGGATTATTGGGAGACAGTAAGATGAAGGTTAGAAGATTGGATTAAAGAAATCAAAAGGCATATGACAAAGAAAAGTTCCTGTATACTGTATGAAGTACTAACATTTAAAATCAATTGTTGTACTTTAAGTTCAAAGATAGATTGGAGGACATCTATTTTCTATATTTTCTTTGCTTATTATTTCTTGACTTCACTTTTTCTTTATCTTTTTCTTATTTTGTATTTCTGTTTCTATTTCTTTTTCTACTTTAAATTTTATTATGTATTGTAAAACTTAATAAAATTTATTAAAAAAAAAAAGATGTGTGGACCTCCACTCCCAGAATTCCCCAGGCAGCATGCTGGCTGGGGGATTCTGGGAGTTGAACCCACACGTCTTAAAGTTGCCGAGGTTGAGAAACGCTGAGCTAGAACAATACTTGCTTGCTGCAGCAGTTGTGGCACGAGAAGGTTAGCTGTTGGATTGGAGAATACTCCTTTGCCATCTCTCCTCTCCCTTTTTATCCAGACCTAACATTAGATAAAGCAGTTTAACAGATAAAATATTTGATAAATATTACATGATACACTTAAAAGCCCAACTCATTGATTTGTTACTAAAAACCTTGTTTTTATAACCATAGTTAAAAATCTGGCTGTTGCCACCGAGATCTCAGGATTTTCATCTGCAAGTTAAATTTTTACATACTCAGAAGTATCCCTTCCTGGTTTAGATTTTAAAATAGGCCAGATACTTTCCTGACGAAGACTCTTAATAAAATTCACAATGCAATAAAATAGAATCCACTGTTTCAGGATCAGTACCATCACAGGGACAAAATCTTTGAGAGATGGGAATTTTTTGAAATCTACCATATAGGTGGCCTATGAAGCATCTTTGAAAAATGTCATCAAATTATAATTGTAATGTTTAAGATGACCAAAGGGAGAAATGTTTAAATACATGAGGAATAATTATATTCAGTGTTTTAACTCAACTATAATGCAATGTAATCCCCATCAAATTTTCATTCTAGCTGCATCAACTGGTCCTACTAGCTTTTGGTGTATGCCCTTGCCATGCAAAGTACTTAAAAGCCAACATAGGCCCTCTGTTTGTGAAATCTTGTGAGCCCCAGACCTGAACCATTGATCTATATTTTATTTCTGTCAGCTTGATATGTTGCCAAATGGTAGTTGTGATGAGGTGCCCTTCACCGCATCAAGATGCAGTACAATTCTTGCAGTCCAGAACTGGTCTCTGTTAAAATCTTTGGTCGTTGCAAGAGGTATGCATGCAAATCAGATGCAAATCTGATAACTTTCTTCTCCTTGCCTTTTAGGATTATCAAGTTCTTCTTCCCAGAAGCCAAAAGGTAAGTACCATTGAATTGAAAATGTAGGCTGAATACTCAGAGAGAGACGTATGAGAAGTAGTAGATTTTATCCTAGGAATGCCACTCCTAAGAAAAATGTCAGACTCCTAAAGGTGTCCAGCTGTGCATATATCCCATTCTAGTATAGTAGTAACCACTAATAGTATCCTATATTATCTTATTTCCAAAATGTTTTCTTCTCCTGCAAAAAGATGATCCCTTTTTTCTTTCCTTCCATCACTCTGCATTCCATAACAGCTAACATCACACGGAAATAAATTAGAAAAGTAATATGGGAAATTAATATTGCATATGGTAACTGCGGCAAGATTATTGTATGCAAAAAGTTGGAAAAGCAATGAAATACCCACAGTGGAAGATTGGATTATAAAAGATAAAGCTAACATTACACAGAAATAAATTAGAAAATATAAGATCTGTTGGCTTCATCAAAAGAATGACATGAGCATCACATTATCGTGCTGCAAGCTCCTCCTTTTCCATAAATGAGGGCAACATCACAACTGACATACAATGCTGGCAGCGTAAGTGTTGATGCTGGTTTCTTCATTTTCCACCTCCCCCAAAGGCCTCTGAAGTTGTGCCATAATTTGTGTTCAGCATCTTCTCTGTAGTTGCTCCTACACTGTGGAACACCTTGCCCCCGGAGTTGAGACAGATCTCCTCCCTCCCAACCTTTAGGAAAGATCTGAAGACCTGGTTCTGCTGCCTGGCATGGGAAGGAGGAAGGGATAGTTCCTCATGGGGGTGGCTTGTCCCTTAATCCTAAAAAGTCCTCCCTTTATTACTCTTTCGTCCATCTGGATTTTATTTTTTATAATTTTTTATATTAATTGTATGAATTGATGTTTTATATTGTATGCTCTATTTTAATTCTTTTTTGTTGTAAACCGTCCAGAGTTCCCCGTTGGGGGGAGATGGGCGGTCATATAAATTAAATAAATAATAATAATAATAATCTCAAAAGTGGTCTTCCCTTTCAAAAGAGGCTTCTTTTCTACTTCATTCCTAGGTTGCTTGAGAATGATTTTGCCATCAATCCTGGTGGCATTGTTTGAGCTTGTTTTATTGATTGAAGTGGCAGAGAGCGCTACTATCGCTGCTATTGTTTTTTTATTACACATCTTTCAATCCCTCTGTATTTTTATCAGAATTTTTCAAAGCAGTAAAAGTATGCAAAACAAACAAACCAAGACAGAAAGTAAGAAAAGGAGAAAAAAGAAGGAAATGAAAAAAGAAAACATACAGTTATGCCTTCCGCCCTTCTTCCTATCAAGTCATTATCACCTTAATGTTTTCCCCATCCTCTTCGTCCCTTTTTAATCCCCGAATCCCCGAATCCTGAAATCATCAATCTGATCTTTTCTTTCAACAAAAGTCCATATGGGGTTTCCAGCCTTTAAAAAAAAATCATTTTTTCTCTGACCAGACTGGTTAGCTTCGCCATTTCTGCAAGTTCAGTTAATTTTATAATCCAGTCTTCCACTGTGGGTATTTTATTGCTTTTCTAACTTTTTGCATACAATAATCTTGCCGCAGTTACCATATACAATATTAGTTTCCCATTTTTCTTTGCTAATTCCTTGCCCATAAAACCCATTAGGAATCATTCTGGATCTTTCAATCCCTCTAAGTCTTCCTGGCTGTTCACACATCCCAAGCTGAAAATCCAGATGGGAGGAGTTCCGCCATAGTATCTTTTCTTACATTTTCAATGAAGCCAAGGATGCTGAAGCCAACTGCAGAGATGATTGTACAATGAAAAATGAATATCAAACTTGCCCACTTGTGAGAATTTCTCTGAAATTTTCATCTTCAACAATTATTGTTGCCAGTTTGTGGTTAAGTGGTTAAGGCAACGGACTAGAAACTAGGAGACTGAGAATTCTAATCTCGCCTTAGGCATGAAAGCTGGCTGGGTGACCTTGGGCCAGTCCCTCTCTCTCAGCCCTAGAAAGGAGCCAATAGCAAACCAGGAGACCGAGAGTTCTAGTCCCGCCTTAGGCACGAAAGCTGGCTGGGTGACCCTGAGCCAATCACAATCTCTCAGCCCTAGGAAGGAGCCAATGGCAAACCAGGAGACACGAAAGCTGGCTGGGTGACCTTGGGCCAGTCCCTCTCTCTCAGCCCAACTCACCTCACAGGGTTGTTGTTGTGGGGAAAATAGGAGGAGGAAGGAATATTAGGTATGTTCGCCGCCTTGAGTTATTTATAAAAATAATAAAGGGATAGAAAATAAATAAAATAAAATAAATATAGGACAGGGATAGGAATTGTGGCTCATTGGAGGTTGCTGAACTACAACTTGCAGTTTCCCTAACCAAGATTGCTGGGAGTTGTAGTTTAGCAATATCTGCAGAGGTACAGGTGGCCCTTGTCTGATTTAAAATTTAAAATCCTCTTAATATATTTTATCTCTTGTGATATTTTTATCCTGCTGGATTTTGCAGCCTGTTCTTTTAAGTGTGGCACATGAAGCTCTTGTGTTTGTATGACTGTTGAACTCAGTGGTTTCAATATGGGCATTTATATATGGTCCAGACCTGATTCAACCTCTGTATTTCTGCTTTTTTAGAACTGTCACCGACTACTCCTGTCCAAAAAACAAAAGGTAAGGTTCAATTGGTTTGAGACGTGAATTTAGGCTAGTGAACTCTTATAGAAAGGCCAAGATTCATTGATATGTTTTGAATTCAGATTTTTCTATTCTTTTATTGTGTTCTGTTAACTACTTTGGGCATTCCAGGTGCAAGATAGAAACTAATTTTTTTAAAAGTTGCAATTGGAAAGGAACCATTGTTCTCTAGAAAGACCCAAAGTTTCATGTTAGATCAATTGAATGTTACCTTCAAGTCAACTCACAATGATCCAAAATCTGAAAGAAACAAAAAGAAAGAATCCATAGAATTTTTTTTAATGATGGGAGGTGACTCCACTATACTTTCCTATCCCAGAAAGATATTCCTTTTCATCTCCCAACATTCTCCCCTTCCTCTGTAGAGGAGGTTGAACCTGCTCCAACACACTAAAATCTGTTTTAAAGTTGTTTGCCACCATGGACAAAATGAGATGTTCTCTCCCCTTGTAGAATCATTGCTGTATCCTTATGGGAAGGACCAAGGAGATGCAAAGAACCCCAAGGCAGATGATGGCTCATCTCCAAAGATCTCTACTGACGTATCTTTCCCCTTCTATGGCAAGGATTATCGCTCTCTCTACGTATGTAATAAACCCCTTCTTGTTTTCCAAAGAGGTACTTGCATAGAACTCAGCCAGCCTTTATATCTTCCCTTTTTCTCTAGGGATTGCAACCTATTTTGGACTAAGGGGCACACTAGGTTTCTAAGTAGTGTGCTAAAAACTGAACTCCCAAAAATAGACAGTGCCAGAAGAAAAAAGTAGACAGGGCCAAGGCAAAACCCAAATTCGATCTGCACATTGAAATGCACATACATTTTAAAATAAATTAAATAGGGTCAATGTGATTATTTAGCAGTCATTTAATCATTTCCCCTGTTGTTTCATAAAGAAATACCACTCTGCTGCTATTTGGGGAAATGCTATGGAGGCTGCACCCCAACTTTATAGGGGAACTTATGTAGCCCTGGCATTTTAGGTTGCACACACTCCTGCTGTATGCTTTGGTCATTGATTTGTGTAAGTGGCAAGATATGTCTTTTGGCAAGATGGGAGGAGATGACAATATCTTTCCATTGGCATTCCAGTAAATAGCCTGAGCTCCTTAAATAAACAGGAATCCATCTGTCTCTGTCTATTTATCTGTCTAGCTATCTAGACATTGCCTGCCTTTCTAATGCAATGCATATGCACCATGCAGGTTAGACCATATAGGCTCATACTTTAAGAAATTCCAATCGATGTATTGACTTTTCCATTATAAGGTGTAATAGAAAATAGGGCTTAATAGAAAATAGAGCAGTCTCTTCAGATCTTTTCTGGAATTCTTGTTCTGGTGTTTTGGATTTAATTCAAATTTTATTTCTATATCAGGATAGACTGCCAAATTCTTAAGTAATTGGATTCAGTCTGCTTTTTCAGAGACACAGTGCTAACAACTGATTCAGAACACCTCTGCTAAATTTACCTACCTCTTCTCTTCTGACTCTTATCTTCTATTTGTGATCCCCCCCCTCTCTCTCTCTCCCTCCTTCCTTTTTTTTAAAAAAACTTATTTAATATCTTTATTTTTTGTAACAAAACAATCTTTAATCATACAAAGAATCTAAAAAAATAAAGATACAAACTAAGAAGGAAGTACAAATTATATTTTAATATCTTTAAAATAACTTTAATTTAATATCTTATATTTTATAGTTATCAATAGTCACTGGTTTACCAATGAATTCATTACTATAATATAAACAATACAATATACTATTGTAAGATATCACAAAATCTCTGCCATTATAAGACGTATTGCTGCATCCTTTGGTGGGTAGAAAATATTGCCTTTTCCAAAACAGATAGATCATACATTTCCAACAACCATTCCTTGACATCTGGAATAATATCACTTTTCCAATTTCTTAATACACTGTAATTCTTTTTGCCATCCCCCATGTTCGATACAACTACAATTCCTGATAAACAGTCAAATTCCGAAGCTTTGGTATGTAATTCAGCACTGCATGAACATTTTTAACATTTAAAGATTTTCCCATAAATCTACCAACGTAAATTAATACACAATCCCAAAAAGATACTAAAAGATCACATGACCATATCATGTGTGTCCTCTCTCCTTTCTTGCTGCAGGTAGACAACAATGGGGTGATCTCCCTTGGTATGACACTTCCAGAATTTGCACAATCTCCTGATCCTTTACCCTTGAAGGATGGCCCACCCCTTATTGCCCCATTTTGGGGTGATGTCTACACTCCTATAAAGGGGGAAGTCTTCTGGAGGCAGACTCGGGACTTGAACCTCCTTAAACGTTGTACTGCAGACATCAATCAGTTCTTTCCTGGGATCCATTTCACAGCTGCCTGGGCCTTTATTGCAACTTGGGACAATGTGGCCTATTATGGGTCAAAATCAAAGAAGGTAGGTCTCTTATTGCCTTGGCATGTTTAACCGGGTTAGTGAAAGACTTAGCTGCATTTGCACAGCATGCTAAACTTGGTTAATTATATCCATGGTGAGTTAGGTTTTTGTGGCTTTTTATGTTGGGAGAACCAAGGCTTTTTAGTTAGTTTATGATTCAATGTAGTCTGCAAACCTGAAAGACCAGGTTAGGGAGAGATTGTAATGGAGAAAAATCTATCTGTGTGGCCGCTTCGGGTCGATACCGACCTGATGGCACAAAGTTGATCAACTGTAGTGTGCAAACCTTGAGATGGACTAATTCAATAACCAAGTCAAGTGTGTTGTGTCAAAATCCAAACATTACCTTGTACCCTGTTCTTTTTAAATGTTCTCCTAATTACTTTGGAACTGGTTCTCCATGTGTCACAGGGAAGAAAGAGGAAGAGAAGGGATGGTTTGTCTAAGCATACAGCTGGGAGGATAAAGAAGTTCATTACTGAGACTCTCAGTTTGACTTGGAAAGATCTCCCAATTTGCTAGGGTGGGAAAGAGCGCTCAGATCGATTCCAGGTGAAACAGAAACTGATCTGAGGAAGTCTCCCCTCTCTCAGTGGCAACAAGAAATGAAGCCCTCTACGTGCTTAGAGGTGCAATTTTCATTTTTCATAACCGCGTGGTAACATTATAAAAGAGCCTCCAGAACTAAATGGCTGAGGATCCATCTCTTAAATTAAGCCCAAGAGATGCTCTTACTGAGATTACTTGGGGAAAGAAACATTGGTTTGTGCACAGTCTCCTGAACACATGCCCATAATTGCCAAGATAGTGCAGACTCATCGCTCCGTATACAAATAAAGAGCGACAGTCTCTCTTTTGCTCTCGCTGCAGGTCAATACTTTCCAGGCTGTTCTGACCACTGATGGAGAACTATCCTTTGTCATGTTCAACTATGCGGATATTCAGTGGACCACGGGGACAGCCAGTGGTGGGAATGCCAAGACAGGCCTTGGAGGAACCCCAGCTCAGGTAGGTCTAGACAGCTTCTCTGGGCCAGCTCTGAACCAGAGGATCCCCTTGATTAACAGAACGTGCTGTTCTCTCCCAAAGTAAATCAATATTAATGTGTGTAGCTCTAGGTCAGTGTTTTTCAAACTTGGCAACCTTAAGATGTGTGGGCTTCAACTCCCAGAATTCCCCAGCCAGCATGTTGAAGTCCACACATCTTAGGGTTGCCAAGTTTGAAAAACACTGACCTAGATCATGTCATCGTAAGGGCTAAAGCCCTGCATGTATATGGCCTAGTTTTGCTGCTGAACTTAACTGGCTTTTTCTCGGAAAAAGTAGGCAAACTTTGGGGGGTGGGGTTGGACTTACTTCAATTTTGGGGTGGATGCTCTGACAAGATAGCGGCCACAGTAGGTTTGCCTGCTCCTTGCCATCACAACTTCCCCTCCCAATATAGAACTGGGCTGGCATTCCTTCCAGGCACCCATGCAGGGTGCAGAGGCATTCTTAGAAAATAGAGACAGTCCTAGAACCTGTTGCAAGGCCACCCAGCTGGCTCTGTGCCTAAGGCGGGACTAGAACTCCCGGTCTCCCGGTTTCTAGCCTGGTGCCTTAACCACTGCACCAAACTGGCTCAGTTTTTGACTCCTGGTGACTACCTTGGCAACTCCCTGCAGTTTTCTTGGCAAGGTTTTTCAGAAGTGGTTTGCCATTGCCTCCTTCCTAGGGCAGAGAGAGAGCAACTGGCCCAAGGCCACCCAGCTGGCTTTGTGCCTAAGGCGGGACTAGAACTCTCAGTCTCCTGGTTTGCCATTGCCTCCTTCCTAGGGCAGAGAGAGAGCAACTGGCCCAAGGCCACCCAGCTGGCTTTGTGCCTAAGGCGGGACTAGAACTCACAGTCTCCCGGTTTCTAGCCTGGTGCCTTAACCACTAGACCAAACTGGCTCTCTAGCTTCTTGTGTATATTTATTTAAATTTTTAGAAATTAAAATCAAATTCAAGTGAGTAAGGAGATTCAATGATCACATTAGTACTAATAAACACCATGCAATTGGTGTTATAATTTGGTATAGATTATTTTCTTCTTTTGTTTTTGCCTCAGGCTGGATTTGATAATGGAGACACAGTAAACTACTACATCATGCCTGGATCCTGTACTTCTGATATTATCAATATTGCAAAAACTAGCAATGTGAACAGCCCAGGTTTCTGGATATTCCAAGTGGATCAAATTGTGAGTGGGGTCAGCACAGACTGCTACTTGTGAATACAGGGATCATGCAACAGCTTCTCTCTCCCTCTACAAATCCCTCAGATTCATTTATGTGCTGTGTATTTGTATATTTGAGGCAAAACGTTTCAACATTTCTTTTTAAAGAGATTCATCCCAGCTTTTATTTCTAATCCAGAGCTTTCCAAACTGTGTGTGGCGACACAAAAGTGTGTCGCCACACACAGTCTGGTGTGTCGCCACACAACCCGGAAGCGCTGATCATCATCAGCGCTTCCAGGTTTTCCCACGGCGACACACCAACGGCGGCGCACAAAAACCGAAAGCGGCAGCAGCGCTTCCGGGTTTTTGAGTGCTGCCGCAACGGCGGCACTTCCGGGTTTTCCCGCAGCGACACACCAACGGCGGTTGGTGTGTCGCCGCGGGAAAACTTTGGAAAGCCCTGTTCTAATCAATCAATTCTCAACATAATGGAATTAAAGCATTTGTTATCTATATTTCTCACTGGACTAAAATGCACACACTTTTTCTCCTCTGCAGCCTCACTGGAATGAATGAGACATATCTGAGAATATTGATGTTTGTTTCATTTTATAATTGCATTTTTTTCTAAATATTCAGGTAATAATTTACTGCCAGGGTTCTGCTAGCTTTAGTTTTATACTTTTGGCATTGCTTTTTCCAAAGAGGTGAAAATAATACTAGTCTTCAGATCTCATTTTGTCTTTTGATTTTGCTTTGAAGAGCTACTTCCTGTGGGGAACAGAAAATTACTGTGTGGAGTATGTGAATTTATTCTGTTCAGGCTATTTTGTGGAGCTCAGTCTCCATGACCTGAACTATTTCCCGAAGAAACAAGATTTCCTCCCTTCCAGTAAGTTTTATATCAACTTTCCCCAGTCTGGCATCTTCTTAGTATGTCTGACTTAAATTCCCAAGTGTTCGGTGGGATTATGGGACCTGAACTCTAGTTTATCTGGAAGAGTCGCTCTGGGGAAGGTCCAATCTAGTCATCTGCGCTGAATAAAATACCTTCCAGATGATCAACAAGCTATGGGAAAACTGGAAGAGAAATAGTTCCTTTGTTTCAAGCAGTCAATGTACAACACCTGGGATTACTATGATTACATGAGGTATGTAAGTGATAAAAACATACTTAGGGAGTCCCTTCTGTGTGAAGATGTCCTCTTTTTTCACCCAACAAGACTTCATGGCTGGCTGGGGAATTCTTTCATTCTTCTCTCAAAGACAAGAATACAGAGAAGCTGCAGACATTGGCTACCTTATAATATATGCAAGAGCCATGGAATTTAAAACTTAGGGTCATTGATGAGAATATCATGAAGATCATTAGATGCTATTGTTGTTTCATATTCCACAGGGTGGCAGCCTTGGACATCATTTTCCACACTACACTTTTCAAAATGTCCATCTAAGAACTTTTGTATTTGGTGGCTCCACTGTTCAAATATAGTACTTCTCCAGCAGGGGCTTGATTCCCTCCCTTCTAGGGGTACCTGCCCTGGTGACACAACCTCCTTTCACGATAGGGGCTCACTGATCCCCACTGAAGAGAAATCTAGAGTCACAGAAGCACCATCAGTGCATGAAGCCTCACATGTTGCTAGAGCTGAGAGGTCATTTCCCCATAGATCTGGGAATTATGTGGGCAGGAAGCCCTGGAAATAGGGAATGAAAAGAATGCTACTGACCTTTGCAAGCTAACAATGAAGCATTGCAATGAAAACTTAGACATTCCAGTTGTTTCTACAGGGAGCTGAAAACACTACCTTTTTCATTCCATAAAGTGTTGTAACACTTTATGTTACAACATGTTAACTGTATTTGTTTTCAGGAGAACAGAGTGAAGCAATCTGAATATTCCATCTTTACTCCTAATATAATTCTCAAACAGGTCCTAGTAGCATTTACGGCTCTATCAGGATAGGCCTGAAAGACCATCCAAAACAACTTTTGAATGTCCTGTCATGGCTGCATTCCAAAAAATAGGGAATGGAGCCAGGAGAAAAACTAAAATGATTGAATATCATTTATTTGATAATGCCTTTGGATCCCATTTTATTCATTATATTTTAAATTTTACTTATTATGTATTTTATTTTATTTATAAATGCATATTAATGATTTTAATTCTGTTGTAAACCGCCCAGAGTCCCCCTTGGGGGAGTTGGGCGGTGATAAATCCAATAAATAAATAAAATAAATAAATAAATGTGTTTAATTTAAATTGTATTTAAATGTAGAGAACGAGGGAAATGACCTTGACAGCGATAGGCAAGAAGTGTTGCCTAGGCAAAGAGGGCTGCAAAATTCTTTAAGTCCTAGGAAGCAAGGAAGTTCCTCTGGGAAATGACTCCCTGGTTCACTGAGGTATAAGAAGGAGGGGAAGTAAAGCACTTATGAGACTTATGAGATTCTGTTATAATAGGCTGTCTCAGTAAAGTATGGTTCTAGTCTTCCTGTGGAGTTGATTTTCTGATCTGGTCTACCTAGGGGTGCTGACATTAAAAGGATTGAGAGCCAGTGGCGTAGCGGTGAAGGTGCTAGACTAGGAATGAGGAGACATACTGTAGGTTCTACTTCTCCCTTGGGCCTGGAAACCAGCTGGTGACCTTGGACCAGTCACCTACTCTCAGACCTAAAATAACATCTGGCTCTGCGATAAGCCAACTCATCACATTATGCCAGTGTTTCTCAACCTTGACAACTTTAAGATGTGTGGACTTCAACTCCCAGAATTCCCCAGCCAGCATGGCTGGCTGGGGAATTCTGGAAGTTGAAGTCCACACATCTTAAAGTTGCCAAGGTTGAGTAACACTGCATTATAAATTGATAGATTCCCTGTGTGAACTAGGAAACACAATGCAAATAAGGAGACCATGCAACCAAGAAGAAGAAAAGTTAAAATGATGATTGCAGTCATGTAATTAATAATTTTTAGAACTGTGAAGAGGTGATTCCCTTGGATGGAAGACTGAGTAAAGCATCTCCTCTAAGCTACTTCCTAAAAAAACAAAATCCCATTGCTTCTAAAAGCAAAAGTGCCTGGTGGCTTCACTCTTAGCCTCCTCCAGCATTTGGCAAAACTTGAACAGGATTCTGCACCTGTGTCACACCTCTCCAGATGTGCCTTCTGGCTTTTGTGAGAGCTGGAGGAATCTGTGAGATGGCTGAGAGGTGGTGCAAAATACCTCCTTGTGCAACTATACCACAGTTCATTTCAAGGATGTCAATTATGGCACCTTCGTAGCATGAAGTGTCTCACTATCACAAATCAAAGCTGCCTTGCTTAATCATTTTCAGTTCTACAGCACTAAAACGCACGGATTGGTTTAAATGTTTAGAAGTCTCCAGGACTTCTCCAAGTTTTCCAGAGGCCATCTAGAGGCCTGGGGCTTCAGGTTCTACTTCTGTTTCACAGTATACTTTCTGTGAAAGATTGCTGGTGTCCTCGTGAAAGGATCACCAATCCAATTTGGGGCCAACTTTTTGAATTAAAAGACATCTGATTTGCTCAGGATTCTGAATGCCTGACAGTAGTGACATTAGAGGCCCAAAATAATAAACCTCAAATTAGAACCAACTTTTTACTTCAGCATCATACATCAAATGATTGCTCTTCGTTATTGTAAACTCCTAGTGCACAAACTCCATACACCCACATTTCCAACTCACAAGATCACCCTCTCTCTGTTTCCCCCACCCTTTCAGGTATACTCAAATCGGCGAACTTCTTAGTAATCTTTTAGATTGCTCAAATTGGTTGATCTTTCAGGAAAAGGAATGTTTTGTTCTTAAAATGCTTTGTTTCTTCAATTCAAATCTTCTTATATTCAAATGTACGCAACGAATCAATCAATTCAAAGGCATGTAATTAATCAATTAAACCTTCTGTAACTGCATGACAATCCTATTTATAAGCATATATTTATCAGAAAGTAAATTTGCTGTGATCAATTATTTGCAAGTACCTATGACAGCAGCAAGCTGGAGTCTCTGGCAATCTGCACAGCTGCTCTGTACCTTCAGAGCCTTCCTAGTCACAGACCTTATTTACTATTAAATAAAACCAATAAACTATGTCTCCACCCCCCACCCCACCCCTACCTCACACACACAACTTCATACACTTTCAAAAAACCCTTTTCTGTTTGGAAATTTGCTCTCCTGCTTTATGATATCCAGTTAGAAGAGCCGGGCCAGGCCATTTAAAAAATGATGGGTCATGTGATCAAGTCATCAGCTCCACTGCTGCCATTTTCATTCTGATTATGTGCCATCAAGTCAGTGCCAACTCTTAGTGACCACCTTCTCCAGGATGATCTGTCCCCAATCTGGCCCTTCAGGTCTTCCAACTGTGCCCATCGCTGCTGTAATCCACCCACCATACTGTTAGTTGACTTCTCTTTCTTTCTAGCTTTTCCAGCATTACAGACTTCACAAGAGAGTTAGGAGAAGATGTAAAGCATCTAAAATATGATAATTTGAGGCTGCTCATTTGTGCCTTTTTATTAGCTAGCATATTTTATGATAGGGGTGACTGCCTATAGTTGAATGGCAATTCCCAATAGTCTTAGCTAGTATAGTCAATGATAAAAGATGCCAGGAATTGTAGCTTAGCATCATATGAAGAATCCCAGATCCTATAACCCCAGCATACAAAGATAAGCACTCCCCAAAGAAGATAATAAACTATGAAAGCCAGAAGTTGCTAGATTACTGTTTTATAGGACCACTGTTCCTATAGGTAAAGGTAAAGGTTCCCCCCACACATTTGTGCAGTCGTGTCCAACTCTAGGGGCCGGTGCTCATCTCCGTTTCTTAGCCGAAGAGCCAGCGTTGTCCGAAGACGCTTCCACGGTCACGTGGCCGCATGACACACACGGAACGCTGTTACCTACCCACCGAAGTGGTACCTATTCATCTACTTGCATTTGCATGCTTTCGAATTGCTAGGTTGACAATTCTAGCAAACTAGCTATTTGCTAGGTTGTTTTATAGGACCACTGTTCCTATAGCCTACAGCAGATACTGTATTGTTTAAAAATGAGTCCCTTGTCTATGTTTGGCATCATTCATTCATTCATTTTGTGGTACTTATGTACTACCAACTTTATACATATCCCCAGCAGTCTACAACATATAAAACCCATAAAATATAGAACATACCACCACCATCCCAACAACAAAAACAAACCCTGCCATCTGGGCATTTCCAGAACACTTTGAAAAACAAACATTCCACTACAGAAGAGCTTTGTCTGGACTGTCCTCCAGAAAATGCAACAGAGGGTGCCATCCAGTTCTCCAGAGGCATGGTGTTCCACAGGAGAGTGTCGGGCCCAGACCAAGAATGACTCCGAGTCAGTGAATTCCAACTCTAGTTCTTTATTGTTTTCACCGTATAGACAGAATCTTGCCAGACTAAAGCTACTCTAACTAAGCTAAGGATAAATAACCAAGGAAGGCTCTAGGGCAGAGGTACCTTGAACCTCTTAACTTTCCCAGCAACAGTGTCCAGGCTGTGAATCTGCTTATCTGCCTGGAATGCGTTCCCTCCCTGGGAACCACCGGCAGCGTTGGAATCCACCAGAGAGAGAGATATAACTGGAAAAGCAATGTACTCTTGCCCCTCTCCTCAGATCTCATTGGGGTGGAGTGACATGCTTCTGTGGGCACTGAACAGGTTGGATCTCCATGAGGCAGGTGGTCCTGCAGAGATATGTAGGCACCAAGGGATTAAGAGCTTGACAGGTTAAAACCAGCACTTTGAACTGCACTCAAAAGCCTATTGGCAACCAATGCAGTGACTGGTACAGTATACTGGTATTACAGTATATGGCACTAGCAGCAGTAAGCATTCTGCACATTATGGTCTAAGATGGTAGACAGGCACCCAGCAAGAAATTCATCCTTGGTTGCTAGAATATTAAAATGCATTAGAAAAGGAAGAAGCAAATGTTCATAAGCTGTCATTTCTCAAATAGTTTCAAGGCTATTTGCAAAATTCAAATATCAATTCAAAAAAACAAATAAGCAATCAATAAAATTCAATGGGAATAATTCATACAATTGCTGCAAGGCATCAAGTGGACATTTATTAGTAATTCATTAGATTACATTGGGATTACCTTAAAAAAACCCAATATGTTCATGTAAATTTATATAGATTTTGGAACTCAATTGGAGATAGCCCTAAAAGTCAGCATGGCCAATCAAGAATGAAGAGAGATGTAAGCCAAAATATCAGGACTTCATTGGGTTAGGGGAGGCTGGTCTATGGTGATGTGTGCATCTTCTAAAACCAAAAGATTTATTTTCTTTTCAATCAATTATATGCAAAATTAGGTTGAGAGTCAATTAAATTACCCCAGTTTAATCAAGTAAATCAATTACAACTTACAACCAGCTAAGATTTCCTTCAGTGGTGACGGCCCTATTTAGAAGTAATGATCCTTCTTTAATAAATCAATCAGCAGCAGTGAGTTGAAACTCATTGGAGAAAACATTCAACAAGGGAACCACCAAAATAGCAATTGATTTTTGAGGCCTAAAGAACTTGTAAATTTTGGCTTTTCAGTTTGGCTTCCTCTCTTGGCACAAACATCTATCTGTCTGTCTGTCTGTCTGCAATAGGTCAAAGGTGCAGAAAAAGTTAAGAAGTAGAGACTAACATTTTTATTTTATTTATTTATTTTTCAAATTTTGCCACCGCCCATCTCCCCCAGAAAAGGCATATTATACGAAGCATATTATACAAATATAATCTCTTAACATGCTCAGCTGCAGCAATTTCATAGGACAGTAGAAACAAAAGCTGAAAAGTGATTTAATCCTATAAATGATAACTTTGTGCTGCATGATTATTCAACTTATAATTATTGTACATTTTCATCAAGTGGCAACTAGCACTTAATTTTATTAGTACTTTTAATTGTTGGCTGAATACTGTTAATTTAAGGTTCATTAAGCCAGACATTACAAAATAAAAACATTCATTATATTTGGGTGACCAAGGAAGGCAGATGATTACTCAACCCTCTGCCATGCAGAACTGGGAAAAAGAATATCTTCAACGCTTTCCAATCTGACCTTCAACAAACTCAGGAGCCAATGTTGTATTTCATTTCATGTAAACGTAGAAGCAAACTGCACAAAACATTAGGGCACAGCTTTCCAAACTGTGTGTCGCGACACAAAAGTGTGTCGCCTGCAGGGCCCAGGTGTGTCGCGTCAAAACCCGGAAGTGCTGATGGCGCGCCGCCGCGGCAGGCCATCAGCGCTTCCGGGTTTTTGTACGACACACAAGGACACCGCTGCTGCCACCGCTGTGGCGGGCGAAAATCCGAAAGCGCTGCAGTGGCGGCGCACAAAAATCGAAAGCGGCAGCGGCGCTTCCGGGGTTTTGCACGCTGCCGCAGCTGCGGCGCTTCCGGGTTTTCTGGCGCGCCGCCGATGGTATGTCACCGCGGGAAAAGTTTGGAAAGCCCTGCATTAGGGTGTCTCCACAGTTCCCTGATACATATGTCTCTGAAGTTGCCCTTTGCCCAGAAAGGGACTTGATATGAAGGTAGAATTTAGTACAAAAACACTGCAAGGCAGTTATCCAGACTGAGAGTGAATACCGCTGCTTCTCCTTCAAAAGTGGCCAGCTACTAAGAACACACTTTTAAAAATGCGTACAGAATGTCCTATGTGGCCATCAGTTAAAGCAGAAAGTTGTATGAGATTTTTAAACTGCATGGCCTTCAGTTATTTTATTCGAAAGAATAAAAGGTAAAGACTCCCTTGAGTCAACACCAGTTGGCCACCCTACAAAGTTGGTTTGCTGTTGTCTTCCTCCGGTATGCTTTTTGAAATCCTAGCCTAGCCTATAATCCTAGATTTCCTGGTAGTCTCCCATGCAAATCCAATCCTGCTTAGCTTCTTAAAAGATCTGCCAAGGTTGCTGCCTGAATTATACCTCACCGCTTTAAAAGTCCTTGGCTCTCCAAGCATAGAGGACCTCATCCATGTTCTTCTCAGATTCCCCACTTGGCAGTTTCAGGTCATCCGTGGGGTCTCCGTTGAAGTTCCCACATGGTCCACATAACTTCTCTGGAGGAATATCCTTGACTTTCACTGTCACCTCACCGTCAGAATGAAAATGAACTTCCACATCAGAATCCCGGTCAATCACAATCCCATCCTGATCCTTGCTTATAGTCACAGCTTTGGAGACTTTGTACGGAGGTTTTACTGACCGCCCATTGACCTAGAAAACATAAAATATTGGGACATAAGAAGCCATTCTGAGCAAGCCCAGGAACCCATTAGGAATGTAACATTTCAAATCCATGCTCAGTTATCTAGGGTTAAAAAGCTGCCTGCTGACATGGAATTCATCAGAAGCTGCCCAACTTTACATTAGAAGAAGAGCTTTTTGTTGCTCAATAATGTATGGCTGTGAGAGTTGGACCATAAGGAAGGCTGAGCGCCGAAGAATTGATGCTTTCGAGCTGTGGTGCTGGAGAAGACTCTTGAGAGTCCCTTGGACTGCAAGGAGGTCAGATCAGTCAATCCTAAAGGAAATCAACCCTGACTGCTCATTGGAAGGACAGATGCTGAAGCTGAAGCTCAAATACTTTGGCCACCTAATGCGAAGAGAGGACTCACTGGAAAAGACCCTGATGCTGGGAAAGACTGAAGGCAAAAGGAGAAGGGGACGGCAGAGGATGAGATGGTTAGATAGCATCACCGATGTAATGAACATGAATTTGAGTAAACTCTGGGAGACAGTGGAGGACAGGAAGGCCTGGCGTGCTATGGTCCATGAGGTCATGAAGAGTCGGACACGACTCAACGGTTGAACAACAACAACAACAATACAATGGCATATGGTTATTTCATGGAGTGAGTAGTCTGGGGTTTAGAATATTTTGACAGCCAAGGCAGAATTTAATATTTCAGGGGAGGACAAGGCAGTAATGGGACGGGTAGTAATGAGAAATGGGCAGGACAGGTCACCTACATGGATGGGGGTCAGATTCTGTTTTTCCTGAGTTCGGGGGATTTTGTAAAAAAAAAAAATTAAGCTTCATTTAGGACTCGTCCTACCATTTTTGTGTATTTCCCACCATGTGCGCACACACAGAGACAGAAAATACTGCTGATTCTTGGCAATTGTGTTAGGAGTTCCAGGATTCCCCCAATGGGATTCAAGATCACCTATGACTGTCCATCCTCTTGTAAGCTAATAAAAAGTTAATGTGATCTGAGGAGAGGGAAGGGACCCAAAGAAATTGATCTTGAATTTAAATGGGAATGAAATACAATTTGAGGCTGTTATTGTGAATGGCAGCAACATTGCTTCTGCTCAAATCCATTATTCTTCACCCAAAAATTCATACAAGGAAAAGTACATTGGGGGGGGGGGAAAGCCTATAGAAATGAGTACATAGTAGGGGTAGTTATATTTTCCAAAGAACTATTGGAAGAGTGGGAAAACTGAATATGTGGTATGATTCAAAAGATTCTTAAAGTAGATATACAGTTGAAACCAGAACTGTTTCTCTTGGGTTTGATGGATAAACAGCTTGAGAAGCAGCACGGGACTTTGCTTTTATACATGATAACAGCAGCAAGACTTTTATACGCACAAAGATGGAAAGATTGATACATCCCCACAATGGAAGAATGGATGGTTAAATTAATGGAATTGGCACAAATGGCCAAGTTAACAGCATATATATGATGATTGTATAATATATGAATTTACATGATTGTAAGCCGCCTAGAGCCCTCCATTAGGGAGGAGATAGGCGGGGTATAAATAAGATAAAATAAAATAAATAAAAATAAAAATAAATAAAAAACACTGTATCTGGATTTGCTTCTACTTGGAAACCACCTTTGGACTATTTGCTTGTATCTGAAAAAAATGAAATTTTGATTTTGGGTTTTGAAGATTAAATGGTTTGATTTCATAGAAGTAATGTTACTTAAGGTTTAATTAATTGTAAGAGATTATATTTGTATAACATGCTTTTATATCTGTGTTGGAGAAAGTCGGAAGTCACTTTCTTTCTATATTTTCTATCTGTTTCTGCACCTTCATAGTTTCTCTCTTTTTTTTAGCTCTGTATTCTATCTTTTCTGTATTCTATCTTTTGTCTTTTAACTATACCTTGAAAATTAATGAAGTTATAAAAAAAAGGAAGAGTGGGAAATTTGCATACAAATCTAAGCATGTTGTTGATCGTGAATGCAGATTTTTTTTCTAGTATTTGTTTTAGGGTTGTTGGAGAAATCACAAAATAAATCAAAGGAACAGAATAACAGATAAACATGAGAAACACTGAAAGGGAGTAGATTTCAGCTAATTAGCCGACTTGGTGATAGAAGATGAAGGAGGATAAAAAGCAGCTTTCAGGGATGCCTGGTGAATTTTACTGATGGATTAAAGAGCTGCTGGCTGTTCCTCCTGGCCTCCTCACTTACCCATATCCGGTTATTCTTTTTCAGAGTAATTGCAGCCTCCGCAAAGAAAACATGAACGGCCTTGCCCGTTGACAGGTTATCTTCACAATCCGTTCCAATGTTCACGGATACCCTGAACCAGGAGAGGTCGCTCTCATCGCACACAGAGACCACATCGTAAACCCCTCCAGAGAAATACTTTGCTGAGGTTCCGTCAAAAGAAACAAGCTGGGCTTCTGGGGAAATTTTGCACCGGCCTTCTCTGCGCTCACAGCCACGCACACCATTTCGGAGAACGCAGACCTCTTCATTCTGGCACGCTGTTTCCTCACAGGTGAGTTGACCCGGGGTGTGACACGTACATCTCTCTGTGCAGTTGGTTGAAAAGATACTGTCTCCAACCTATTGGGATAATCCACCAGTTGTAGAAGGTATTGATAAGTCACGAGGAAAAGTTACTATATTTACGCACTGCTATGTCTTCTATCAGGATGGTGTATAACAGTGTTTCTCAACCTTGGCAACTTTAAGATGTGTGGACTTCAAGTCCCAGAATTCCCCAGCCAGCCATGCTGACTTCAACTCCCAGAATTCCCCACCCATGCTGGCTGGGGAATTCTGGGAGTTGAAGTCCACACATCTTAAAGTTGCCAAGGTTGAGAAACACTGGTGTATACAGTCCACCTTTTCTTAACTCTTAGAATAGAGCAATATGGACGTTACATTGTATTATGTCCCCATGGACAAGGTTTGACATGACCTCCCCCACCCCCATCTTGGAGTGGGGAAGAAATTTCTCTAGTTTTACATAGCATTTATCCTGTGTTATGTTTTCCTGGGTGGTCAATATAGCAGCCACTCCTTCTGAAATTGCCCTTGGAACAGTTTATATGTGTTCAAAATATAAAAATATGTGGAGTCCTTGGTGCTCTCTGAGCCTTGTTGTTTTCTTGCAGACGTTTCATTGCCAGGCTAGGCAACATCTTCAGTGCGAAAAGGGAGTGGGACTTGCTCTCTGTTTATATACCATGGCTTGTCCTGCCTGTGTTGGTGGGGGTGTTGTACTCTCCCCATCAAGGTAGGTCAAGGAACTACCAGGGATAGTACAACACCCCCACCAACACAGCCAGGACAAGCCTGGGTATATAAACAGAGAGCAAGTCCCACTCCCTTTTCGCACTGAAGATGTTGCCTAGCCTGGCAATGAAACGTCTGCAAGAAAACAACAAGGCTCAGAGAGCACCAAGGACTCCACAGTTCAACCCTGAGCTACAAATATTCTCTTCGATTGATAAAAATATGTTTCCAAAATCAGGCAAAGCCGATCTACATATAATGAAAGAAACACAATCTGGAAAACCCCTTTTTAGACTGGGAGCACCCTCACCTCTGCCTTTCCTTCATGCCCTTTCCTTCATCTTTGTTTCAGGCTTCCAGACATGCTGCTGCTAACCATGAGATGCTGCAAACATCTCTTTTGAATTCATGAAATGATACTACTGCATGCTTAAGGAGGTAAGATGGTGTATTGATTTTCAATTCTAAGATATAGTTCTATTATAGACAGTTCTGTATCATTTATAACACGTAAAGTAGAATTGACAGTTACCTGCCCAAAGCAATCCATTCATTAGTACAAGCTGCTTAGCATAACATCACCTTGTTTTGTTCAACAGCCAGACAAAATGTCAGTTCGTGTCATCCAGAGAAGGCCACGCCTCTCCACTAAGTACAAATCTCAAGAGATGAATTGGGTGAAATTCCTGTACATTTCAGGAACATTTGACATATCTTTGCATGAAATGAACAGGAATCTCTGTCCACTGGTTGAAATTAAATGAATAAACTTAGTGGGGGGGGGGGGTGTTTCCCCAAGCGATTGAAATGTGGTCAATTGAATCAACTAAAACTGTCAGTACATCAAGTAGCTTTATGTCACCAAATACCATGGACAATTCCACTATAAGCTACTTTCCTGGAAGAAAATTAAACAGACCCTTAGCTAGGGTACCGCTGGAAGACCTGAAAGACCAGGTTAGGGATAGATCGTCATGGAGAAAATCTATCTATGTGGTCACTAGGAGTCAAAAACGACTTGATGGCACATAATCAATCAATTGACTGGGGTGCCCTAGGTTACCTTGAAGTAGAGTCCACTATGTGTGCAGCCACACGTTTCCAGAGGTACACATGCATTCCCATCAAACATGTAGCCATCGTTACACTGGCAGCCTTCAAAGCAATTCCCAATGCATTGCAATGTAGTGTACAAACTGGCACAGCTGAAATCACAAGTTGTAGCGCATGTCTCATAGTGGCTATTAGTTGGACAGAAGACAGCTGAAGAGGCAAAAGGAGGGGGAAAAAGTTTGCCAAATATTTTCCTTATGCCGCCAAATAAAAATATAGACCGGACAAAGTTTTAGCAATATGGAAGGTGGTTTTCCTCTATCGCAACAGATTACTCAGGTTCGCTGCATCCAGTGGAGCTTTTTCTCATATAATAATTGCAAATGCAGAGTCAACAAGAAACCAATATCAGAATAAATCTGGAATGGACTAATTAAAAGAAACTCCACATAACATTTGGAAATGGATTTGGAAATATATTCTACAATTAAGGCTACTTTTCTCACCCCTTCTATAATCTGACCTTAGAAGAAAGCAGAGTTGGGCCAAACTCTTATCTAGCACTCCAGAAAAGGAGAAGTGGAATCTCTTGCAAGAAAAACTGGGCAAGAAAGATAATTTTGAAAGTTGGGGATCATCAACCAGAGAGACTATTTAGATATGAAGAATCTATTCCAATAGCACTGCCAATTTCTTTAAAGTACCTATAAGAGGCATTTTGCCAAGTTTGTTTCTCCTGTCACCACAGCATTGCAACCCAAAATAATTCAATCATAGCTCAAATTATTTGTTTGATTTCTTCTAATGGAAGTAGACAAGAGAAGCCTAGTTTATAAACTTACGACAAGAGACAGCTGTTCTCCAGTCATCAATTTTAGCTCCAGATGCTTGACATTTAGCTGTGTAGGCTTGGAGATTTTGACAGAGAGATCCCTCTCCAACGACTTGCATGTCATACAGGCAGTTGTGAAAGAACTCTGCAGGACTCAAAAATGAATGACAGTCTTTGAATGGGCCTGCCTCCAATGTGATGAGTCCACAGTATCTGTCATCTTCATATTGCGATGTTTGGGCTTGATCATAAGCAGGAAGTTCCTCCACACAGTTCTCAGAGCAGGTGAGCCCAGCTGTGGGGACTTCCCATGAGATTCCAAACTCACCCACACTTTGGGTGAGAGTTCCATTGGGCAGCATGAAATCATCCTCAATGTTAGTGTTGAAGTTGCCACCAAGTCCAGATGTGTACTGCTGATAGGTGCTGGGGACAGAAACTTGGACATAGTTGAAAGTATCATAAAGGACTTTGAATCCTTCCGATGACTGGACAATAATATTATTCCCTTCTTGGCTGATCCAAAGTTTCCCATCATCTCTACTAAATGGTAAGTTGTAAAACTCGTCTTCCACCTTGAACAAGGCAACAAGAATAAACAATGACTTATTTGCGATAATTTCACAGATACACAGCAGACTAGACTAACAGAAATTCCTCTGGAAATTAATAGAACAGAAGGTGCCATATACTGCTATATAGGAATGGAATGCAATCAATGAAGACAAAGGCTTTCACAAAATCCTTCCATCAAAATGACAAAATGAGCAGCACACTGTCACATCCCAAGCTCCGCCCTTTCATCCGTGCATGTGACAACATGGCACCCATACAAATGGGAGGAGCTTGCATCACAATGGCACTAAACTTGTTTCATCATTTCTTCCCATCCCTTGATCCCTCCTCCAGATGCCTCCCCTTGTAGAAAATCCGGACATAGTTACCCAACAAACGCGGGTAGCAGTGCATCATTCTCAAAGCACAAAAATGAAACATTTCATACAATCCGTAAATTGCCCAGACTAAGAGATTGTATTACAGTTGTAGGGTTCACACATAACTTTAGCCATCAGATGATTTGACTAGCTTAGGGTAAGGTGGGAACTCAGGCATTGTAGTTTCTAAACCATCACTTATGGTTGACATGTTGCATGAACCCAGAAAAATGTAACAAGCCATGGTTTAGTGTGATGTATGAATCAGGTTATTCTCTCCCAAACCTACTGAAACATCTTATCAGCATCCATTGCAGCACATAGAGAAAAAAGCAAAACATAAGCTCCTGGATCTGGAATTGCACAGAAAAGATCATCTTCTTCATGGTCTGATATATGGCCAAAGTTCTCCAAAGCGTGGCTAGTAAATCTATTGAACGCTATTTGCTTCTTTAAGGAACAAGAAGGAAAGTATATAATCTAAGATAAAAAAATATATTAAACCAAAGGTACTGTATCTATACAGAGAAATCATAGCTGTTGTTCACATGTTATTTTTCATATAGTCACTCACAAAGCGATATTATAATATGTTAATTGACGTCTACTTCTTGGGAGGAGAGCAATGGCAAATCTTGATAAAATAGTTAAGAGCAGAGACATCACACTGACAACAAAGGTCCGCATAGTTAAAGCAATGGTATTCCCTGTAGTAACCTATGGCTGCGAGAGCTGGACCATAAAGAAGGCTGAGCGAAGGAAGATAGATGCTTTTGAACTGTGGTGTTGGAGGAAAATTCTGAGAGTGCCTTGGACTGCAAGAAGATCAAACCAGTCCATACTCCAGGAAATCAAGCCAGACTGCTCACTTGAGGGAATGATATTAAAGGCAAAACTGAAGTACTTTGGCCACATAATGAGAAGACAGGATACCCTGGAGAAGAAGCTGATGCTAGGAAAAGTGGAAGGCAAAAGGAAGAGGGGCCGACCAAGGGCAAGATGGATGGATGGTATTCTGGAGGTGACGGACTCAACCATTGGGGAGCTGGGGATGGTGACGGCCGACAGAAAGCTCTGGCGTGGACTGGTCCATGAAGTCACGAAGAGTCGGAAACGACTGAACGAATAAACAACAAACAACAAAGATAGGCACTTACCTTAACTTGCCATTTCATTCCCCTCTCCAGGACAATAGTATATCCATGTATGGAGACAACAACTGCCTTTATTGCAATTAAAGATCCATTAATAACCTTCTCATTTTCTACCAGCACTGAAAACTTCACTTGCTGATCATCTCTGTTGATTATTTGAGTTAAGATGTAAGTGCTGGAGCCAGCAAAATCAAAAGTTTGCCCTTCAAAGTTAATATAATGGATTCCACCAGATGCTATCACTGTTCCATAGCCAACAGGGTAACAGTCCTGGATGCCATTCTCCAGCCTGCACTCCTCATAAGCCTCACAGGAAAACTGCTGGCACTCAACAGCACCAACGTCCACACAACGACACTTCTCCTGACAGGAGCTTGTAGGATAGAACTCTACTCCCTTCTCGTAGTATCTGCCCTCATGCATACAGCCACACTCAGCAATGGGGACACACCTATCCCCACTGAGGACGAATCCAGAGTCACAGAAACACCCTTCAGTACATGGAGCATCACAAAACGTTGAACTGGCAAAATTGTGACAGGTGGAAGGGCAGCCACTTCCGCAGAGTTCATAGTGGGAATGAGGTGGACAGGAAAGACCTGGAAGAGAAGAGCAATGAGATAGTATAGAACATTCCAAGTATAGAATTTAGGAACCCTGGAAAGATATTAATTTTGGCCCATCCATATATTGCCCGGGTATAGGGATTTCCATATATTTTTGGGTCTATCACAAATAGGTGACTCCCTAGCCCTCCCACTCATATTTTGTGCGTAGATCCCCAAATGGGGAAAGCTGACCTATATAGGCTTCCATGAATGTTGAAACATCTATTATGTGTGGGGGTCATATGATATTTTTATTTGTACTTATTTATATAGAAATGTCTACCCAATCCTTCTAATCCATGTGCAGGACAAGCATTACTGCCCCACTGCCCTTTCTATGCTAGCATAGATCCCTTCCATCTTGCAAACGAAGGGAACTTCTCTTCCTGTCCTATTTGGAGAAGAAATTACCATTTCTCCATCACATCCTAATAATATTTGCTCAGAAATACATGTTGCTTATTTCAAATAAGACTTAGAACAGCATCTCCTGCCTCATCTATTGAAGTCTTAAGTGTCTGGAACAGTACAAATGGGATAAAGATGTGATCAGCTGGGAATGTCTAAGAAAAAGCCTTTCTCTTTATTGCTAATTCTAGAAGAAATGTCTTTCTAAGACAGTGCTTTCCAAACTGCCGCCATTGGCGATACACCAACAGCGGAAGCGGCGGGGGCACACACGGCGGCGGGGGCATGCACGGCGGCGGCGCAGGGGGGCACGCAGCGGTGTGCATGGCGGTGGCGGCAGCGGCAGCGGCCTCGCTAAAACGTGGAAGCGCTGATGGCGCACCACTGCCGTCGTCGCTGCCACCGCCACCATATACACCGCCACGGCGCACGCCCCCATGACGCTACCGTGCACGCCCCCGCCGCCGCTTCTGGGTTGTTTCGCGACACACTAAACTGTGTGTTGCGACACACTAAAGTGTCGCGACACACAGTTTGGAAAGCTATTTTCTAAGAGGATGTTTCCTATGCCATTTTTGCATAGCATCAAAAAATTAAGTATGCTCTTTTCTTCAGATATTTTAGCCGATGGCTATGGATATAATGACTCAGTGATTCAATGAAATCATTAAAATATACAAATAACCAGCTATTTCCATTTATCACGTTTTAACGTGAGAGATAAGACTACGGAGAAACAAAAATGAAATTCTCCAAAGTTCTGGTTATTAAATAGATCCCAGTATAATGGAAAATCTAAGTGACACAATAATTGCTTAATGTTCAAACAACTGTGTTTTAAAAAGTGTCCATTATTCCACCTTGATATTTGTAACTCCAAAAAATTGAGACTTGAGACTTGAAAGGAGCATGGAATTAATATTAGTAAAATCTCATAGATTTCAGATGCCTTCCTAGATTATAGAATCAATTCAGCTGGACTCTATCTTCCTGTAATTTATATCCATTATTATGTGTTCATGCTCTGGAATAATACGAAATGGAGCAGCATACTACAGTACGCATGAGCAGAATGTCATATTCACCCCAAGATTTAATTAGACAGAAATCACTGCCACAAACAGTCATGAAATTACACATACTGCAAAAGGAGTTTGATCGCCACTGCCCGACTCGGATGTCTTGAGCTTGGCAGGTTGTTGCGTAAGCACTGATGGCCCCACAAAGAACATCTGGAAGGCCCTTGTATGTGCAGGTGTCAAAGACACAATCTTCAAAGAAGGCTGCTGGGTTAATAGTCCTGTGACATTCCACGAATGGCCCATTGCTTTTGGTGAGGATCCCACAGTAACGTTCAGCTTGGTAAGTTTGTTTCTCAGTCTCGCTGCATTTTAGACAGTTATTGATGCATCCTCCAGCACATCCAGGGACATTCTTCACCTTCCAGTTATTTGCAAATTGGATTATATCTCTGGCTTGACTTCCATCCTGCATGTCAAAGTCATCATGGGGATTCTGGTTGGCATTGCCACAAAGTCCACAGACAGAATCGGCATACATACTGGGAAGAATGACCCTGGCATAGCTGTACCAGTCAAAACTGACTCTCAGATCAAAGTCTGTTTTGATGAAGCCATGGACCCCACTCCGGTAGACACTCAGTTTATTTTCATGAGAAAAGGGTAAATCCAGTAAAACTCCATTGACCTAGAAAACACACAAGAGACACCATCCAGGGGTTTTAGCAAATTCAGAAAATGTGGTCCTAAGCCATTTCCCCACTAGAAGAAGATGCTTCTTCCCTCTCTTTTTTGTTTGCGGTCATCAAAGAAACAGATGACATATTCTGCATAAAATATGGCCTTGTAAATCAGTTTTAAGTGAATCTCTTGTTACAGAATTAAGAAGGACCAGGGTTGGGTGTGGCTTACTTATGTACCTTCTGCAACAGAAGAAGTTCAGTTAATGATTGGGAGAATTCAACTTTTCCCCTATCAAAAAAATAGCAACAGTCCACATCTTTGGTCATTTTTATCTCTATTTTCGAAAGCAGACATAAAGCACTTTCTTGAGCTTTACTCTAAAAATTACCCAACTTCTCCTTAGATAGGAAAAATGAGGATTGCATGCAACAGACTACTGTATTTTAACTGGTCCCCAATACCAAATTTAAGCCTCCCCCTTTGTTCCCCAAGGTTCAACCCCTGTACCTTAATCCGATTTTTGGCACTTTTGCTCAGGCTGATGGTCAGGTTATAGACCTCCAAGGTCACCATTTTGGTAAAGGACACAGCCCTATTGCCTCGGTTGTCATTCTCCACCATGACCGAAAATGGGGTGAGGGCTGGGTTCTTGGAGCAGACGCCCACCATCTGATAAACACAGCTGCCCATAAAATCATATTTAGTTCCATCAAAGGTAAGGTAATGTGGGTCCCCAGATGCAATGCAGGTACTGTAGGTAGTGGCGTGGCAACCCCGGACACCATTGACCACAATGCATTTTGTCTTGGCCTTGCAAGAAGACTTCACACACACAATTTTGCCTAATTTGTTATCACACTTGCAATGGGTCTGGCAGTTTTCGTCTCCCCAAAACGCCTCCTCTGCTCTGTAGGTCACCCCCTTGTAAGTGCAGTTGCAACTTTCCTTGGGAACACATTTCTCTCCACTGAAGAGATAGTCTTTGTCACAGTGGCAGACTTCTGCGCAGGTAGTTTTGCATCTGGAGGGAGCAGTTCGGTCAGAACACGTTGCTGGGCAGGCATTTCCACAGGATACGTAGTGGCTGTTCTCAGGGCAGGTCAACTGGACAGGAACTGGAGCTGGAACTTGAACTGGAGCTAGATGAAACAATGAACAAAAGACGCAGGAGGAATCTCAGCAACATTAGGTCTAGCAAGGTGACTTTCCTTAGGAAGAGAAACACATATACATAACACTCTGTGGCTTGAATCATGTCAACTGGATTTCTATTTTCTCAGTGAAAACGTTTCGCTCCTTATCCAAGGAGCTTCTTCAGTCTGAGCAAAGTTAGTAAGGGAATCCTTAAATATGTTTCTAGGGTGGCTGTGTGACCTTGCACCTGGGGCTAGGTCCTGGTTATTTTGAGATGTTTATTTCTAAGTCCCTTAAAGGGACTAACTTTGCTCAGACTGAAGAAGCTCCTTGGATAAGGAGCGAAACGTTTCCACTGAGAAAATAGAAATCCAGTTGACATGATTCAAGCTACAGACTGTTCCACCTGGATGACTGAGAACCTTCATCGACATATACATAACACGTGTTTGCAATTGACTACTCAGATGTCCACGTAAGCTGAAACTCTATTATGGTGCTTGCTGTGTGGAATAGCAGTGTCTGTGTCTGTGTCTGTGTCTGTGTGTGTTTTCCTGGCTTCATGCAGTGTTTCTCAACATCAGCAATTTTAAGATGTGTGGATTTCAACTCCCAGAATTCCCCAGCCAGCATGCTGACTGAGGAATTCTGGGAGTTAAAGTCCGCACATCTTAAAACTGTTGAGGTTGAGAAATGCTGGCTTAATGGATTGGATATATTTTGATTTTGTTCACCACCCAAAGTTTCACTGCAGAGATGGGCATCATATCATTTGATTAATAAATGGATAAATAAACAAATAAACTCTCAAAACTTTTCTGAACCAGGGAGAGCAACTTGTAGTCTCAAGACTCCGCCTGCCCTTCCATTCCATTTGGAGCCTCAGATCCCTCTCAATCTGTACGGACTATCGCTTTCCTGCTAATTTTGAAATGGGGAATGCTTGGAAACTGTAGTGCAGCCTTTCTCAACCTTTTGACCCTGGAGGAACCCTTGAAATACTTTTCAGGCCTCGGGGAACCCCTGCACGTTCAGGCTCAAATATAGGCCCGAAGTTACAAAATTATTATATTTGTTTTATGGGCAGGCCTGTATATATGTATTAACAGTGTTCTTCAACTGAAAATAAAGAATGAAGCTTACCTCTTTAATGTGTAGTTGCCTGAATTTGAAATAATTTTTTAAATAAATCATGATCTCCCAGGGAACCCCTAGGGTGCCACGGAACCCTGGTTGAGAAAAACCCTGGCCTAGTCTGAGGCTAAAATAAACTTAGTGCCCCAAACAAATAACAAAGAAAGAAAATGGGAATACTTCTAACAATGAGCATGCTAATCACGCTCAGCAGCCACTCGTTAACATTTCAACACAACAACAACAACAAAACCACCTAATCTCCTATAACTTAGCTCTATAAATGGAAAACAAACATCGCCACTCTACCTGAGCACAGAAACAGCGCTTCTGTCTGTCCTCCTGCCCTCTGAAGATGCTGGCGAAACGTTAGGAACCACAACTTCCAGAACACGGCCACACAGCCCGGAAGACCCACAACAACCGAAGAAAGAAAACATCCCCCTCACCAAATGGAAAAGACACAAAATCCTAGGCTTGCCACGTGTATGATCCAGCTCCACCTATCCAGCCCATTGAAAGCTCACACACTCCCCCAAACATTCCTATTCTGCAGAGTGAGGAAGAATTGTCCAGCCTTGAGAAAGGATTAAGGAGCCAGGCTCTGATCTTGGCGAAGCTTTCACAGTTCGTGGGCTGAAAAGTAAACTGGTGACGCCAGTAAAGATTGTAGCCATCTGTTCTTTGCTATGGAGTCATTCATTCTGAAGGCAGGGCCATGTGTGTGTATGCGTGGGTCTGTTTAATAAGTAAATAAGTTTTCAGAGTGATGTGGTACAGCTTGAGACATGGGCTTGCATGTGCCGAAAGCTGTATTTTGAGTTTTAGGAAACAATTTCAAAGTTGTTGATTTGGTTGTTTTTTCCTGCCCAAAGATCTGTATGTCCCTGTAACTTTTTCAGCATAGATACATAAATATTCAAGAAAAAGGTCTCCCGGTGAGAATCACCTGCGCCATACATGCCAGATTACAAGGATTCAGCTCAGTTTTGCTCCCTGTATAAAAAGGTCTTTAAGCTGAACTTCTTGTGACTTCATGGACACATCTACATCGTTTTTTTCCTTTTCCCAGGATGTTTTTTTTAAGTTTTTTTAAGTTCTCAGTCTAGCCTACAACCAGGGCATGTCCTGGTGGTCCCCCATCCAAGCACTAACTGATCTGATCAGGCATAGCTTCCCCACCCAGATTATCTCTTTCCATCTCTTTAAGCAACCCTACAATCATTGACATCCAAGGAATGCTACCTGCAGCACTATATTAAAAAAAAGAAAAAGTTCTTCATTTAGATCAGCCTTTCTCAACCTTTTGACCCTGGAGGAACCCTTGAAATACTTTTCAGGCCTTCAGGGAACCCCTGCACATTCAGGCTCAAATAGAGGCCAGAAGTTACAAAATTATTATATTCATTTCATGGGTAGGCCTGTATATATGCATGAACAGTGTTCTTAAACTAAAAATAAATAATGAAACTTACCTCTTTAATGTGAAGTTGCCTGAATCTGAAATATTTTTTTAAATAAATTGTGATCTCCCAGGGAACCCCTAGTGACCTCTCGTGGAACCCTAGGTTTCCACAGAACCCTGGTTGAAAAACCCTGGTTTAGATGGAATTTTTCTGTTTCGCGAAGGAGAACTTTTGCTGATTTTTTTACGGATGAGGTGTGGGCTTCTTAACTGACTTAACAAGTACCAGGGGTAAACGCAGGGTATGGTTAAAAAAAAGTCAAGATGGTGGTGGAGCTTCAATTACATGGTTCTGGCAGCCATCTTGACTTTTTTGACCCCACCCTGTGATACCCCTGCAAAGTACCATAGATACATAAAAACATCCCATCTTCTCTTCAACAGTCTGCAGCCTCCCTGGGTTCTTGTGTTTCAATTTAATCCAAAAGGAAGACTTCCAAAATGGATTTATTTTAACACTGATTCCAACTTTCAGACTGATATACAATATTTTAATATATAGATTTATGATTGATGCCATTTCATTTTTGGGGGGGGTCAACGTTACAGTTCTTGTAAACCCCTTCTTTATTTACATCTTGCTTTTCCCTTACTTCTTTTTCTGTTACGTTTTTTAATGTAATAAATAATAGTTTTTTAAAAAGTATAAAGGAAAAAGAAAAATCCTCTACGGGGCTTTTTCCAGATCAGAAAGCCCAGGGAGGCTGCTGAATGGCTGAGAGAGAGAGAGAGAAAGAGCAAGCGTAGGTAGCAATCCAACCTCTGATAACATTCAAGGAAGCTAAAACAAGAAATAAAATGCAAATGCGCAGGGAGAAAACTTGGGGGCAATTGGAGGGCAGATCGTTGACACAGTATTAGCAATCATGCGAGAAATGCTTCTACGGTGCAACTCAAGAGAAATAATTATGAGAGAATGCTAGAACATAGGTCATAGTGCTGATTACAGGTAGCCCTCGCTTAACGACCACAATTGAGACCGGAATTTCGGTTGCTAAGCAAAGCAGTCATTAAGCGAATCCAACTGAATTGTATGACCTTTTTTGGAGCGGTCGTTAAGCGAATCACCTGGTTCCCCATTGATTTTGTTTGCCAGAAGCCAGCCAGGAAGGTCAAAAATGGCAATCATGTGACCATGGGACGCTGCAATAGTCATAAATGAAAACGTTGCCAAGTGCCCAAATCATGATCACGTGACTGCGGGGACACTGTGACGATCGTAAGTGTGAGCACCAGTCGTTTTCTTCAGCACCGTTATAAGTCTGAACCGTCACTAAACAAATGGTCATTAAGTGAGGACTACCTGTATACAAAAGCGCGACTATTACCGAATGTGCCGAAAGGTGATGGAGCGAAGCCATAGCCTTCATAATTCTTGCTTCCATAGGCCAAAACACCAAACGGAGCTTGAGGATTCTGAAGGAAAACTGACTGTTGGTTATTTTCAGCTCTCCAGTGGTATTCTCCCCATGAATACTCTGAGCCAGCGATCTCTTGCCATTGAACGCCTGCCACGACAGACTTAACCCAGGAGCTGGTCTCAGAGCTTTTTGCTACGATAAGGATATAGTTGTCAAACTTGCTGAGACCATCAATTTGGTAGGCCAGGCCATAGCTGGCGACATCGGGGATGTTGATGAGAAACGGATCATACCCTATGTTCTTTATCCTGACGCCCGTGAAAAACAAAAGGACCTGGATTCCAGCATCGGCAGAGATGTAAAACGCCTGAGGGGACTGGAGGAGGAACTGGGTGATTTCTCCCGCCACCATATCTTGAAAGCCTTTGTCTTGCCCTGACTGATATACAAGACGTGTGTTTTGGGAAGCCACCACATATATAACATCCGAACCCGTCTGCCGAGGCACAGGAGGAACGATGAAGGTCTCGCCCCATTTGGAGACCGGCAACAGTTGCTCAGCGACGTGGTCGCAGTAGTAGTTTTCCTGAACACAGACATGGCCACTCAGGACCGCCACCGGGGCTGAGGACCGAACCCTGGTGCCGGACAAGTCATCGGCACTTTGCAGCTGAAGAACCTGGAAAGCTCCGAGGTGCGCTGTGAGCGTACTCCCCGCCGCATACGACTCTCCGTTGAAGACGACTTCGCCTTTCAGTTCAATGGTGACTTTGGTAGGGTTCTGCCAAGCTATGACTGCCAATTCTTTCTGGTACTCTGCCAATTTGGTGCCAGGAGGCGTGATGACATAATAGGTCGTGCCAAGCTCATGGACCGGGTAGACCGTCATGCTTGCAACGGAGTACAGTTTCTGGTTAAATAAGACCACTGAAATGTAATGCTCAGCCTGAATCACAATGGAATGTGCAAAAATGCCACTGCCTTTCATTTCTGAACTCACGGGAAGATCCACAGGCACCGTTTCATCTTCTGCAACTGAGTAAATTTTGCGGGAGGCAGACCTGGTCATGGTCACAGTGACAGTGGTGGCATTGCCATGGCCGATGAGAAACAGCCTCAAGTTCATATCAGAAGGCCATTTGGTCTCAAAATTTTCCATGAAAGCAGTGATGAATTGTTTCCCCTGGGAGCTTGCTAACCCTTGGCCTGGCAGGATGGAAAGGTGAGAAAAATTGAGTTCAGCAAAGAACAATAAAATACCCAAAGAAGAAAGTAGAAGGGGAAAAAAAGAACACATTATGGGAAGGGCCATGGGCCAAATTGGAAGACACTAATCATTGATTTGTTACTTCCCTGATCACTATTGGAGAGATAGTAAGTCTGCAGGTTTAATTTATTTTATTATTCCTTACATTTCTCACACACCTTCCCTCCAGGAATTCAAGACAGCACATAGTTTTTTCCTACAACAACTCTGTGAGGGAGTTTGGGTTGAGAGAGAGAGATGCCCAAAATCACCCAGTGACTTTTAAGGAACTTCAGTCCTAGTCTAACATCTTAACATGAGCTTTCGTATGTTGGGTCCGTCTAGCCAATTGTGGTTAGTCCATCACCTTCAGCACAATGTCACTGGCTATCATGGGTAGAGTTGTGAGATAGATAGATAGATAGATAGATAGATAGATAGATAGATAGATAGATAGATAGATAGATAGATAGATAGATAATGGATGGATGTATAGATGATTGATGGATAGATGGATGGATGGATGGATGGATGGATGGATAGAAATACTGTAGATAGATACTATAGAGAAATAGAAATAGAAATAGAAATAGAAATAGAAATAGAAATAGAAATAGAAATAGAAATAGAAATAGAAATAGAAATAGAAATAGAAATAGAAATAGAAATAGAAATAGAAATATTTTCAATTGTGTCCGATTCCCTCAGAGACCAGTCCCTGCAGTTTTCTTGGAAAGGTTTTTCAGAAGTGGCTTGCCATTGCCTCCTTCCTAGGGCTGAGAGAAAGCAACTGGTTGAAGGTCACCCAGCTGGCTTTGTGCCTAAGGTGGGACTAGAACTCACAGTCTCTCAGTTTCTAGCGTGATGCCTTAACCACTACACCAAACTGGATGGATGGACGGACAGACTGGCCTAGGATTTGGGAAAGAGCTGCCTCCATTTTTAGAAAAGGGTTGGGGTTTACTCACCACTTGGTAGCATTAAACCAGCTGAAAGGAGTAGCAGCAGCAGCCCCATAGCTGCAGGACATAAAAAGGAATAGAAGAAGAAATATTAAATAGGATGTAAATGTTAACTAGTATCATTGAATGGTATAGAGATTTCCTGATGAAATGCCAAATTCTATGGATTGATCAGGCATAGGTCAGCAGGGCAAGCATTTCCCATTTTCTTGTTTGTTTGGTTCCCCCCCCCCTCCCCAAAAACTAATGCAGCTCAAAATTTATTACTATTTCTGAGGCCCAAGGCAGCTATCAGTTTCACTTTCCTCTATGGGCTTTAAATAGGTTTTTAAAAATCTCAAGTTCTTTCCAACCTGCTTAGGAAGAGATATGCAATTTTTGCTATACTCTACAAAAATAAAAGAATAAAATAAAATAAATCCCCAAACAAGTAAACAAAGCAACATTCTCTACTTGCAAGGATCCAGCATGGAACATCACAAAGATGTCTCACTCAATGTCCAGTGGCAGAGAAGCCATTTCCTTATGCAGTTGAAAGTAACCATTACTTCAGTTTAAGAAGACTTGCATTGGGTGTTATATTTGTATATAGCTGAAAGCAGGTTCTTTTTTTTTCTTTGTTCTTCTTCCTGGTTATGCTTTTTTTTATTAGGTTTTCTATTGCTAATGAAACCTGTTTGACAAGATGCAAGAAAGAAATACCTGTTTATTCTTCAGAAAGCAATTTCTCTCTGGAAAAAAAAAGAATAGTGGGTTAAATTTATTTATTTATTTATTTATTTATTTATTTTATTTTATTTATTAAATTTATATGACCGCCCAACTCCCCCAACAGGGGACTCTGGGTGGTTTACAATAAAACCAAGGTTAAAATATAAATATAAAATTACAAATTTTTAACATAATATAAATAAATGTAAAATCCAATCTGCTTGGATTGGATAAATACTTGTTGAAAGGTGAAGCTCAGTCGGGGCTGGATTAACACATGCTGAGACTCATAGCATTAAAAGAAAGTCTCACCCAAGGATAATTAAATAGAATTGATAAGGGTTTAATTTTTTGTCATATAGGCTTAGTAAAGATGTAATGAAAAAGCAAACCATCTGATTATTTTGCAAGACTCCTCCTTGCCTTAGAAATACCTTAAACTGAAAATACATTACATTGTCTTCCTTAACATTTTCAGAGATGCTAATGTACAAAAATGCAAATGGAGTTCCACATTCCGGCATGGCTAAATTGAAAACTGTAAAGCCACCTGCATCATCTGCTTTGCATTTCACACAAAACTTAAAACAATTTATCTTACCGTTTGGGGAAAGCAAAGTCATTGATGATACTATCGAGAGGGGGGGTTGCAAAGTTTATCACTTTTTGTGCACATGATGCTTCAGGAAGAAAATCTTTTTCTGGAGGACTGTTGCAGTTCATCCTTGCTCTGTTTCTTGCTGTTTTCCCTGAGCACATTATATCATTAGACTCCCAAACAGCTGCAAGATTGCTTCCACATTTGGGAAAACCCAAATGAATTTTATGAGTTGATTTGCATAGGACTTGAAAGAGAAAGGGCAGGACAAGAATGCTAACCCATCGCCACCACTATTCAGTCCACACCAGTGTTTCTCAACCTTGGCAGCTTGAAGATCTGTGGGCTTCAACTCCCAGAATTCCCGTCAGCCATGCTGGCTGGGGAATGCTGGCTGGGGAATGCTGGGAGTTGAAGTCCACACATCTTCAAGTTGCCAAGGTTGAGAAACACTGGTCTACACAGATGGGCATCCACGGGAGAGAGTGGGAGAGACAAATGACAAATCATGCATTGCAACGTTGCAATGCAAACTCCATTCCTTTATTGCAGGGTCATGTCATGCAATAGCATAAAAGGCAGAGCTTTCACTGTGATGTCACAACCACCATTCCTCATTTTGATCAAACCTCCAATTGCTGGAGACGTCCAGGTCTTTGTGGAAGTTCTTCTGCAGCAAAGATACCAGGTAAAGGAGAAGAAGGAGCCACAAGGGCCCCATCTCTACTTCCCCAGGGTCCACTTCAACCTTGCTATCTCCCTGAATTACCCAGAATTCCAGCCAAATGTATTTACCCAAATATACTGTATATGTGGTAATTGTGTTGTATTACATGCAGTTACGCAGCCTCACTCTCCAAAGTGTTCTGACCTCTCTGTTGTTGGAACCAAGCGACTGACCATTTTCTATCTTTGTATCCTGCCCTTTGTCCCACCTCCTTCTATTTATCCGGAGCTTTGCCTTTCACATTTTTTTAACCAATTATGCAAAACTTGAAAATCCATCTTTTTTATATTCAGAGAGGACCTTATAATGGGAAGAGATTCTTAGCTGTAACTTCCTTTTTTTTTTAATCCGTTCAATCATGTCCGATCCTCGGAGACTGCCTGGTCAAGTCCTTGCAGTTTTCTTGGCAAGGTTTTTCAGAAGTGGTTTGCCATTGCCTCCTTCCTAGGGCTGAGAGAGAGTGACTGGCCCAAGGTCCCCCAGCTGGCTTTGTGCCCAAGGTGGGACTAGAACTCACGGCCTCCCAGTTTCTAGCCTGATGCCTTAACCATGACACCAAACTGGCTCTATTGTAACTTCCATAGCTTGTACCTAAATTGGACACCGAGCTTTGCTGATGTCTTAAGCTGGTCCACGCCTCTGAGCTTAAAGGAGCTGCTCTGGAGCAACATTGAGCCTGCCCAAAGCTTTGAATATGGCCCTTAGAGGCCCTCCAGAAATTGTCCCCCAATTGTCACTTTTAATACATAACCAATGAAATTAATTGACTATCAGCGAAATAAAATCAAGTCTAATTTTGATCCTACCCCCACTACTTTTAGGGGTGTAGTATTTCATTCATCAACTACAGATGTGTCTCTTGGCTTAGAAAGAGTTGTACACTCCTGTTTTAGCAGCACTTGTTCCACAGGTACTACTAGAGCAATATCCCACTTCTTGCAGATACAAGCTATAAATTGCACGAGGGAGAATAAAAATGCACAATACAAAATTCCACAGCAACTCTTACCTTCCACAATTTGGGAGATGTCTTTGGGTTTGATGAAAGAGGAGGAACACTGTTCATTTTCCCCCGGTTTCTCTGTTGCTGTTTCCTCTTTTATAGGGACCAGCATTCAGGGAACAGACTGGGAAACACCCACAAGGACAAAAACAAAACAACCACTAGGGTTACCGCCAGACAAATAAAGAGACCCAAAGGGCTGCACTTACTGGTAGAGGAGGAGAAAAACCACAAAAGATATTAGATCATATTTCATAGGGGTTTGATTGATTTAGCCATGGAACTTGAACAACAATAACCTTATCTAACCGTTTGGAGGAGTGGTACCGTCTGCTGTGAGGCTCAATTGCCTGCAGATGGATTCCATTTGATCAGGAGCACTTTGACTTGAGTAAATGAGTAATCTTAATGATTAATCTTCAAAGTGCTTAAAGAAGTTCTGTGGCTTTTACTGCAATAAAGCTAGCTTTCGTAAAAGCTCTGTGCAGGATTTGTCTTAACAATAAACGGTGGTAGAAGCAGCACCTAATGAGCTTGGATGGAGTTTGAGGAGAGGATCCAAACAATCATTCTGCTATATTTATTAATGCAGTGAGTAGCTGGACCCTAAGCCTCAGGGGGCCAAGAACCCAGTATATATAGGTTGCAAGCCTTTAAGATTGAGTACACGTGCAGAGTGGTGGCTCAGCGGGTAAGATGCCAGGCTTGTTGATCGGAAGATTGCAAGTTCGGAGGTTCGAATCCCTAGCCCTGCGTGCGGAGTGAGCTCCCACACTAGCTCCAGCTCTTCCCAACCTAGCAATTTGAAAGCATGCAAATGCAAGTAGATTAATAGGTACCACTTCCATGGGATGGTAACAGCGTTCCACACATGTCATGCCGGCCACATGACCGCGGAAGCGTCTTCGAACAACGCTGGCTCTTTGGCTAACAAACGGAGATGAGCACCAGCCCCTAGAGTCGGACACGACTGCACAAATGTGGGGGGGGGGGACCTTTACCTTTACCTATAACCCAGTATATATAGGTTGCAAGCCTTTAAGATTGAGTACACGTGCAGTACAGTTTCAAAGCCAATTACATAGGCACTTACTTAGCCACAAGGGTGAAGATAAGAAATTATCTCTCTATTTTTAATAACTAGACCTCTATATTTTAATGACTATAGGCTACAACAAAGTTTGTTTAACTACTTTGTTATGATAAGAGTGTGCTAAGAATCGTACTTGTCCTTGAAGTGTCAGATTTCCTTGGTAACCCAGTATTTCCTCCTGGATCTCAAGGGGTACTTTTGTGACTTGTTTACCCCTATTTACAGTACTCTAATCATTTGTGGTTGCTTTGAAGCTAAAAGGTACTATGAAAGGAATTCTTCACTTATGTTCAAGAGTTTTCTCTCTGGTTGCGTTTTACTGCAAGCAGATCTGCTTTAAACACTAGACATTCTTCCACAGAACACAAGCAAAGAATGACTTGTACGTTAGCCTTTCCCAAACATCCCTGTTCACTATGTATATATGAGCGCTATTTAAATATCTGCAAGAAAATTAAGTACTGTATCTTTGGCTCAAGAGATATGTAGTTATGGCTCTCTCTGTAACTGGAACTCTTGGCTGATAAGAATTCCCAATTGTAGATTGGGTTATAAGGATTTTCAGCTCACAGACCAAAAAAACCACTTAAAGCTACACTAAATGGGCAGAATATACAGTAAAGGAAGAGGAAGTAATGGAACTGTCCTTCAAGAACTCAAAAACACGATGGAAGACGTAATGCCTAGTGTTCCGATGAAAATAACATCTCTAGAGAAGAGGTAAAATAAGGAAGATCCAGTGGAATTTTGTCACAGAACAAATCAATCCAGAGTTGTCATTTGAGACGCAAAGGACTAGGCTCAAATTATATATTTGATACTTTATGCAAAGACCTTGTCTTCTGGAGAAGTCTATAATGCTGGGAAAAGTGGAAGGAAAGAGAAGAGGACAGCCAGCAGCAAGGTGATTGGACTCAGTTACAGCGGCAATGGTTGTACCATTGGAAGATCTGAAGAACCAGGTTAGGGACAGATCATCCTGGAGATAAACCTATGTATGTGGTTGCTAAGAGTTAACACCAATTTGGTAGCTCATCATCATCAGATGGAAACCGTGCTGAAGACATTGATTTTATTCCTATATACCATCATCATCATTGGCGATCACTCGTAGCCGAGTAAGATTGTCTTCCAAAGGTAAAATTTTAACAGTGGATCCGTAAGTGGCTATAAAGGCCAATTCTGGATCCGCACAACCTCCCACAATGAGGGCATAGGTTTCCGGGTGGGAGATGGTCATGATGAGGGTTTGCCTGACGTGCCTTCCTTTTAGCTCTTTTCTCCATTTCGCCCTGTACTCATGCTTCTTCAAAGTCCATAGCGCCATTAATAAAGGATGACCTCCAATTGAAACGCTCATGAGTTAGGGCTTCCCAGTTCTCAATGCTGATATTACATTTTTTTTAAATTAGCTTTGAGAGTATCTTCGAATCTCTTTTGCTGTCCACCAATATTCCGTTTTCCATTCTTAAGTTGGGAGTAAAGTAGCTGCTTTGGAAGACGATGGTCAGGCATTCGAACAACATGACCGGTCCAGCGAAGTTGATGTTGGATGATCATTGTTTCAGTGCTGGTAGTTTTTGCTTCTTCTAATACGGTAACACCATTGGGGAGCTGGGGATGGTGACGGCCGACAGAAAGCTCTGGCGTGGACTGGTCCATGAAGTCACGAAGAGTCGGAAACGACTGAACGAATAAACAACAAAAAATACGGTAACATTAGTCCGCCTATCTTCCCAAGTAATTTGCAGAATTTTTCGGAGGCAGCGTTGATGGAATCTTTCAAGAAGTTGGAGGTGGCGTTTGTAGAAGGTCCATGTTTCACAGGTGTACAGAAGGGTTGGTAGTACAATGGCTTTGTAAACAAGCATTTTGGTCTCCCTGCAAATGTCCCGATCCTCAAACACTCTACGCTTCATTCAGGAGAAAGCTACACTCGTAGAGCTCAGGCGATGCTGAATTTCAGCGTCGATGTCGGCTTTTGTAGATAGATGGCTGCCGAGATAAGAAAAGTGGTTGACATTTTCTAGTGACACACCTTTAAGCTGGATTGATGGCGCTGCGGAGGGATTGGTTCAAACTTGCTGGTAAAGCACTTTGGGTTTTTTTAATGTTAATCGAGAGGCCGAGCTTTTCATATGCTTCTGCGAAGATGTTTAGGATAGTTTGAAGATCTTCCTCGGAGTGTGCACAGACTACGTTATCATCAGCATATTGAAGTTCTATAACAGAAGTTGTAATTACCTTATTTTTTGCTTTCAGCCTACTAAGATTAAAAAGCTTTCCATCTGTTCGATATATAATTTCTACACCAGTAGGAAGTTTCTCTTCAACAAGGTGTATAATCATAGTGATGAAGATAGCGAATAAGGTTGGAGCAATAACACATCCCTGTTTAACGCCGGATTCCACTTTAAATGGATCGCTTTGAGAGCCATTGTTATTCCAACCCAAGCATGACTTTTAACCCTTTTGCTTCACTAGGGCCTTTAAAAGCTTTCTTTGTTCACTTTGGGATGTAGATTCTATTGTGTCTTTTAATCCTTATTGGGGTGCTTTTAGGGACGCAATGCTTTTTAGGATGTTCCAGGAGAGTAATGTATAAGGCTTTGAGTATTAATACTATTTCTTTTAATGCTGAAAACATTTATGATTACCAAAAGTGTATGCTCTGATTGAGTTAGGGGTTTGCCTCATTTATGGCATATCCAGTTTAGTTTGATGCTGAGGGGAGGATTGAATGTTATACACCAGGCCAAAGCAAAGTCATCTTTCTGAACTTATGAACTATCTGTCCTAAGCTAAAAGGAGAGCCAGCATGTATGCAGGGTAAGAAAACCACAAGGAGAGGAAGCGTGATAAGCTGAAGGTCCTGGTAACTACAACAGGTCCTGGTAATTACAACAGAGGACAAGGAGGAAGTGACAATTTTCTCAAGTACCAGGGCTACAGGACAAGATTTTTATTTTCCAGGAACAAGCCTTTGTGTAAAATTAAGGGAAGCAAAGAAAGGAGTTGAGCTGTTTCTGTGTTTGGACCAGATTTCTCAACGCCAGTGCCTTGGCCAAGCCAGGTTGAGTAGGTTCTGGCAAGTGTGTGTGGGTGAATGTGTGCGTGGAGCCAGCTTTGCTAAAGAAAAGCAGTGAAGTTTTATTGTTGGTCTGATTTCATTCTAGTACCATGTATCTGGAGGAGAAACTCTAATCCACCCTGCAACGGGGTATGACACACTCGACAGACAAATAAATCAAGATATTATTTTCAGGGGGGGGGGAAGCACAGGGGAAAGGATCTTAAAAGGGCTCAAAGAAAAGATCTTGTCCATCTCTTTGAAAACTTGCTTTTCAGACCCATCATACTACACCTTTCCCTAATCTGGTGCACCTGTTTGATCACCTGGGCGCAGCAGGGATGCTACTGTTGCATAGCATCCGAAGCTCAGGTAGCTAATGGGTTTCTGGTGCAATCTGCTACATTTTCTGTGCCTGGCTTTTATACTGATGGGATTTGCAAGGATTTCTTCCCGTTCAAATGTACGAAGAAAATACATACATACCCTCCATAGAAATAACAAACAAAAGCAGTTATGGATGATGTCTAGCCAATTTATCTCGGAGCCGAGAAGCTGCAGAAATGGGCATGTTTCTTCTTGAAACTCTGCGTCAACTAAATTATACTTACCCCATGGACTGTCTTCAACCTTCAAAAGGTCATTGCTGTTGTTAAAAAGATGGCCCTGAGTGGCTGTTCCAGCAGCAATCAAAAGCTTGAGCTGCCAACATTTTAATTGGACAAGCAACCCCTTGTAAACTTTACACTTAGTCCCACACGTAAGCCCAGGACATATTTTAAAAAATTGGTTTTTTGCCTTTACAGATGCCTTTGTAGATGGAAGTAGAAGGGATAGATAAAGCTCTTTTTTGCCTTTGTTGTTGGGGGGTGGGGGGATTTTGCAATGTGTGCATGATGTCAGCAAAGCGGGATTCATTTGAATTTCAGCCCCCTTTTTCTCAGATTTCTAGAGGTGTTATGTCCTATGGGCCTATTACCACTTCAATGTCTGCATCATTCTTTTAAAAGGATATCAGCTAAAGGAACAATGTACAACTTCTTTGAAAGAAGTGATTTCCCTTTAGGTTACATGCGGCTGCCCTGTGCCATTTTAGGGAAGTATATCATCTGTTTGAGAAGATAGTTGCATTATTAGGAAACTGTGCACTTGTTTATGTGGAAGCTTGGAGATTTGTAACCACAGATTCAAATGAGCAGATCAAATTAATATGTGAAAGGCAGATATTTGCCCTCACCTCTCTCTATTGCAGTTCCAGGCTGGATCTTCCATCCATCCATTTCCCTCTGCATGTTTTAGGACATTTTCACCCACCCACTAATAACAGCCCTTGGCTTACAGTTGCTTGTGCATCTTGCTGGCTCAGCCTGTCAGGAAATGCTTCCAAAGCTCCTTGGTAAGGCAAGACTTGAGCAATAACTTACTCTGCCTGACCCTCTCTTTTGCTGATGCTCAATTTGTGTGTGTGTGTGTGTGTTGCATGTGAATGTGAATGTGAATGCAATATGATCCGAAGTATGTTTGACTCCCAAGTCATTCCCAAGCTGTTCATTCAGATCTGATCCAAAGTTGTTGCAAATGGGGCTGGAGAAGGTATTGGGTGGAGGTGGGGGACCTGTGGCCCTCCAGATGTTGACAAACCATAACACCAGCATCCCTCACTATTGGCCATGAGTTGAGATTCAACCACATGAAGGCGGCACAGGATCCCCACCTCTGCATCGAGACTGGTCAGAATATTTGGGTGCCTGGAGCCTCAAACAAGGGTGTGCCCCCACTTTACTCAATATGCAGACATCAGTGGGACTAACTGAATGTTTGTCCTGCTGATTTAGCATCGTAAAATAGCAAGAGGGCTCAGAAGGAACATCTGGGGACAGCAGCCTTTGTCACCAAAGTTTCTGATTCTGCCTAAGGTTTGGGTTAGGCCAAGGGTCGGAAATGGCGGCTCGCGAGCCAAATGCAGCTCTTTGGCCCCTTGAGTGTGGCTCTTCCGCAGGCAGGCGTGGCGGGCGTGGCGCGGCAGCGAGTGTGGCGGGGCAGGCGCGGCAGCGGGCATGGTGTGCGTTGCTGTGGGCATACCCCTGGCAACCTGGCAGCCGTCTCCGGCAGCCATCTTGATGACGGGCAGGGCTTTCCAAACTGTGTGTCGCGTGACAAGCCGGAAGCGCTGAAGGGAGTGGAAATTCTCCGCGCCAATCAGCTGTGCGTCGGGAAGCCCGGCAGCCTGCCCGCGCGATTTTTGCCTCCCTGCCGGAACCGAGGGCATTTTCGGGGTCCCCGGAGCCTGCCCTTTCGAAGGGGCAGTGGCAGCAGCAGCTGCAGTGCTGCCCCTTCGAAAGGGCAGGCTCCGGGGACCCCGAAAATGCCCTCAGTTTAGGCAGGGAGGCTGCGCCAAGCTGCCTCAGCTGTTCTGCGGGGAGAATTTCCACCCCAGGGCAGCGTGTGCATGTGGAGAGGGGAGGTTTCTGCCTCCCTGCTGGAACCGAGGGCATTTTCGGGGTCCCCGGAGCCTGCCCTTTCGAAGGGGCAGCACTGCAGCTCGGGCAGCAGTGCCCCTTCGAAAGGGCAGGCTCCGGGGACCCCGAAAATGCCCTCGGTTCCGGCAGGGAGGCAGAAACCTCCCCTCTCCACATGCACACGCTGCCCTGGGGTGGAAATTCTCCCCGCAGAACAGCTGAGGCAGCTTGGCGCAGCCTCCCTGCCTAAACTGAGGGCATTTTCGGGGTCCCCGGAGCCTGCCCTTTCGAAGGGGCAGCCGTTGCCGCCGCAGCGACAACCTGGAAGCGCCGCCGCCGAAGCAGTCGAGCCTCTCTTTCCCTTCTTCTTCCAAACCTCCCCCGCCCCCTTCCACGCGATTGGCTCCCGCCCGCAAAACCCGCCCCCTTCCACGCGATTGGCTCCCGCCCGCAAACCCCGCCCCCTTCCACGCGATTGGCCCGCGCCCGCAAACCCCGCCCCCTGGCTCTCGAGCACTTCAAAATGTGCACGAGCATGTCAAAATGGCTCCCGGCAAAAAAAGTTTGCCGACCCCTGGGTTAGGCTGACTTGTTTTCCTCCTGTTTGCAGAATTCCAAAACAGCTGCTGATAGGCAGCCACATGCATGTCCCCATCAACATGGAGTTTTGCTAGCTTTGGGGTTATTCATGCTCTGTCATGGGAGTGAAACCTGGTCAGCTGTTCATGTGCCATCAAAGAAGCAGATTGCCCATTTGCCTGTTCATGCTCCATCAGGGGAACAGAGGCTGGCTGAACCCTGTTCAGGCAACACTCAGACCCCAAAAAAGCCTGGTGAAATTGACCCAAGATCTGTGTCACAGGTTCTTCTTTTTAAACCACACCCAATTGGATTGACCCAGACTCAAGAGAAACACAAAAACACTTTAGATCTCCCTAAAAGGGTTGGGGAGATGTTTTATTTTGTAAAAACAAACATATAAAAGTGATGTGTGACTGCTTCCTATATTCTGTTCTATTGCTATCTCTATACCAGCCTTACTCAACCTTTTGACCCTGGAGGAACCCTTGAAATATTTTTCAGGCCTCAGGGAACACCTGCATATTCAGGCTCAAATCTAGGCCACAAGTTACAAAATTATTATATTTGTTTCATGGGTAGGCCTATATATATATATGCGTGAACAGCGTTCTTAAACTAAAAATAAAAATGAAACTTACCTCTTTAATGTGAAGTTGCCCGAATTTGAAATAATTTTTTTAATAAATCATGATCTCCCAGGGAACCCCTAGTGACCTCTCATGGAACCCTAGGGTGCCCTGGAACCCTGGTTGAGAAACGCTGCTCTGTACTATTACCTAGGATAATTACTATTACAATATACTAGTACTCTTCAATTACTATTACTATGACAATATTTATACTATACTATTACTATTCAATCTACTATACTCTATAGTATTACTATTCAGTTACTATTACCTATTACTCTAATTCCTATTACTCTATTACAATTACCTATATACTATGCTCTATACTATTACTAGTATGCATCAACATTTCTTTCTTCAGCCTGTTCTGCCTTAAGTCCCCTCTCTCTGAGATTTCTTCTTCTTTTTCTGTTCATGGCCAGCATGTAGAGCTCTTGCACCTTTTTTACGTTGTGCTTTGTCTCGCTGGGCCTCCATACCTCTTTTCCTCTCTTTTGGACCGTCCACTCCTTCTGAAGGAAAAATGCCTTCTTTCGTTTGGCTGCTGTCCTCAGTTTGCTGGTGGCTGCAGAGCTCCAAAACACACATCTATTCTCCTCCCACGCCTGTGTCAAGGTTGCAGCTTTCTTGACAACTCTGCTGTGCTGATACTGGGGAAAAGGCTCAAATGGGAGGGGAAGAAGGCAGCCCAGGGGCCTGCAATTTTGCCAAGCAGCCTGCTATTCCACATACTGAAATGGTTATTCCTGGTTTTGTTTATGTTCCTTACCTCTTCACTTGCCTTTGTGTGAATTAAGCACCTGGATGAAACTTAGAACTTAGGAGATCTTATGGTGGGTGGTGTTCCTTTAAGCCTGGAGCTTTCCAACATTGGTTTGGGGAAGGAACACTAGAATAAGAGTGATTTCCTGGCGTAGTTCTGTTTTCTTCCAGTGAGTAGACCCAAGTGACACAAGCTGGTTTCACTCTGCCCACTGTTGATTCAGCCCCTTAGTCGTGTTACAGAATGCTTGCAGCATCCTGTTGGCAGCTACCAGAAGTGGAACTAATTCCATTGCAAACCTTTCAGCAGTATGGAAAGAAATCTGGTTGAGGCCAAACTTTGATTGCAGGTTCCATTTGCAGGAATGGGAAAGAACTACTGCAGAAGTGGGAGAACCATGACCTTCTTGAGATGTTGCTCAACTACAGATCCCAGCTGCCCAAAGATGGCTCCAAACAAAATATTCTCCTAGACAAATGGTTGAGCCCCTTGCATTATGAACCCCTAGAATTTAATTGGAAATACGCTGATTCTCTTTACAAAATCTAATGTATCGAAGAGAGTTCAACCACCCAGAAGGCCCCCTCTATCTACCCACCTTTTTATATATATGGCCACCACTATAGGAGCCCAACCAGCTGGCCAATGATGAGGACTCTAGTTCTCCAATGGAGCAGCTCTCCAATCTTGAACCATAAGGCGATAATGGCAATAGAGAAGCCTTCTGGGTGTTGTTGGATTACAACTCCCATCATCCTGTCTCGGCCTTTTACTCCCCTGTATTTAATACTTTTTTCTTTGGATCACATTAAAAATTACAATTCAATGGCAACCTTTAGAAAGATTTGGAGGGGGGGGCGCTGAGATCCACTGGTTCTGAGGGCATTCTTTTGGCTTTGCATAAAGCAGGGGTTCTTAAACCTCCAGGGGATTCCAATCAACCTAGAAGGGGGATTCCATTTTTTAAAAACTTGATAAGGCTTGGACGGGCAAAGCAGGTTGTTGTTTATTCATTCAGTCGCTTCCGACTCTTCATGACTTCATGGACCAGCCCACGCCAGAGCTTCCTGTCGGCCGTCACCATCCCCAGCTCCCCCACGGTTGAGTCCATCACCTCCAGAATATCATCCATCCATCTTGCCCTTGGTCGGCAAAGCAGGAGCGCTATCGAAAATCACTCTGAGTTGTGCTCCTTGCTTTGTCCATGCCAACCAACTGTGAGCTTGTCCAGACAAAGCAGGAGCAAGGTTTGACAGTGCTCCAGGTTTTTTTATTTATTTATAATTTATATCACCGCCCCATCTCCCCCGAAGGGGACTCTGGGCGGTTTACCTGCTCATACAAAGCTAACAAAATTCATTTTGGGTTTTGGTCCTCATTTGACTTGCACAAACCTGCAGTGAACAGTTGCGATACTACGAAGTTGGTGAAGCCATTTTATCTATACATTAACAATTATTCATAACTGTTATTATATTCATGGGCAGAGGATTCAAATTCATTTCTCAGTTTAGAGGACCCAGCACCCTCCAGTTTGTGATCCACTGGCATGAAGGAAACCTAGTATCCAACCTGTTTGGCATCAGATGAGACATTAAAGCAAATATTTTACTATTGACTGATGTCGTGTCAACTGACAGAATGCCAAACAGTCTCCCTTTTCATTTATGAAGGAAGCAGGCAAGTTTACTTTTCTTGCAAACAAATAAAGGTGATTAATTTTAAGGTCAAAAAGACAGATGAAAAGATTAAGTTGAGTTACTACTCAGCCCATAATAATGTCTTTGCATCACCACATTTGCAGATCAATAAACATTCCATATGGATCATATTTTGTAGCTGGAAGATCTGGGATCACATGATTGCCTAATCACACTGCCTCATTCATGGATTCTTATGTACTGCAGGCTTGATCTCTCATTGTTTCCCCTGCTCTGTCTCTGCTCCTCTGTTTTTTCATTGCTTTCCCTCTTAAATACAATAAGCTATAGAGCTTTAACTGGCTTCTCCCCCACACTTTCAGAATTGCTCACTTGGGGAGCCAGTGTCTAGAACTCCCAAAGGATTCCTCACGGTCATTCAGTGGCACTGGATCTCCCCAATTGGCTCACAGGCCTGAACGTGAAGACTGGAATCTCGAGCAAGGTCTCCTGAAAGGTCCCCACTAACTGTTCCACTAAGCAGTCATGAATCGTTTCAGTGATCTCAAATTTCACTCCTGAAAGCCATGAAAAATTCCTTCATACTGTGCACAAGGTAAGTTCCTTAAGACATGTGAGTTCCCTCAGTTAGGAAACCATTTTAAAGGTCTTTTTCAAGTCACACTCACATCCTGATGATTTCATGTGCTGTCCATGTACTCATCTTGGCAACAGTATGGAAGTGGATAGTCTTTGCCCTCCTTTGTTTGACATATGTTTTTCCCACTCTACCCTGTAGTCCTGGGACTCTCTGGTGGCCTCCCATCCACAGATTAAATCAGGTCTGACCCTGGTTAGCTTTTTGAGAACGACCAAGATAGTCCCCGCTGAGATGCACTTTCTTCTGGCATTCAGGGCCCAGCGACACCTGGATCAAGATGAATGCTAAGTTTGTTTTTCTGTATTTATTAGCTGTGAATATTTCTTCCTTTTACTCTGATTCGACCCAGGATGCTGCCCTGCCCATCAATGTATTTGCCCATCTTTTGTGAGAAATGATCAACGCCAGAAGGTGAGCAAATAAATACGATGGATCAAAATGTTCAAATAGTGGTTTTGTTTGGTTAAAGTTCCTTTTCCTTTATGACAAATGTTTGCCTCCTTTGTAAACCTAGGTGTGGCAGATGCATATATGTATCTTTCTGTTTGGATATATATACACAACACACATTTGCTTTTTCTCACTCTGCAAGAAAAAGAAGGCATCGCAGATCACTGTAACAAACTGGCAGACATTCATTTAACCAAAAAAGGAACAAGATGGAGACCCTTTATACTTTCCTTCTACTAGCAGTGGGTAAGTGAAGATCTCAAAAATCAGGTATTTTTTCCTGCAAATGGCATACTGTATCAAGCCTAATTTTAATTTACCGAAAAGGAAGTTGGATTTCAGATCAGTTTGGTGTGATAGTAGTCGACTAAGCTATCTTCATAGAGTTAAAAAGCATTTAAATATATTTATGTTAACAGTTTAGTCTATCTACCAATTCATACAGCATAAGGCAGTTCATAATAGTATCGTATGATATCGGGGCTAGATATTTAAAATGAGACCTTCTCAGTTTAAACCTGAGAGCACCTAAGTGACTTTTTAACCTACAAGAAGAAGGGTAACAGATGGTAACTATATATGTAGTTAATAAAAATAAGAACATGTTTTAATTGGACCAACCACCTTTATAAGTGCATGTAAGACGTTGCATTATTTTTAAATTTTAGTACTATGAAGCACAATGGAATGGAACCAACACATGTGACTACATGATCTGGCTGTTCATACAACATGCTCAGCCCAAGTTATAAAATACAGTGACCATCACATAATATGCAATGACCCAACAAACCATATGATGTCTTAACATGATGAGCTGGTTCCCATAGCATACGAAGTTAAGAGCTGAATTCTTACAACATACTGAGCCACAAATTACCCAACTCCGTTTTAGCCTAGTCTAACATGTCCTATGTATCTAATAAATAAGTAAATTATTCTTAGTGCAAAGAAAGGGCAAATCAATCCTCTGTGGTATCCTTCTCCACCCTAGCATTTTCCAGATAGCTTGGAGAATTGCCAGCCATTTCTTGCCCATGCTGGCTAGCAATTCTGGGAATGGTAGCCCTAATATATCTGGAGGGCACCTGGTTGGAGAAGGAAGCTTGAAGGATGCTGCTTCAGTTTTGGTGATTATAAGGAGGCTGTAGCAGAGGTCAGCACACAGTGGCTATGTAGGATGGGTGGACTTGATGGTTCTGCTTTCTGACTACGGGGATGTTACAGAAAGTACTGCCATCAGCACATGTCCCATTCTCTTCAAGAAGATTATGTCCAGGAGGAACTCACATGTCAAAAATGTACAAACTCATCTGAAAATTATTCACTTTCCCTGTTCTGAGTTCCCCTTTTGACTGTACAGCAAAACTAGGAAACAACTGCTGGTGCTTCTTAAAATCTCTAAATATTAATCTATATTTCTATCTTCTACCTTTGGATCAAGGGGCGTGGTGGCTCAGTGGGTAAGACGCCAGGCTTGTCGATCGGAAGATCACAAGTTTGGAGGTTCGAATCCCTAGCCCCACGTGACGGAGTGAGCTCCCGCACTCGCCCCAGCTCTTGCCAACCTAGCAATTCGAAAGCATGCAAATGCAAGTAGATTAATAGGTACCACTTTGGTGGGTAGGTAACAGCGTTCCGCGCGTGTCATGCGGCCACATGACCGTGGAAGCGTCTTCAGACAACGCTGGCTCTTTGGCTAACAAACTGAGATGAGCACCGGCCCCTAGAGTCGGACACGACTGCACAAATGTGCAGGGGGAACCTTTACCTTTACCTTTACCTTTACCTTTGGATCAAATGTCCCTCAAGGTGACTTGTCTTCACTTGCAGTCTTGAAACTAAAGCCCAATTCCACACATCCCTGCTGGCTTTACTCTCCTACTCAATGGGTCCAAAGAGGGCTTCTCTTTTGCACAATAGTCCCAGAGCAACTCAATAATTCTACTGTATCACACAGGGAGAGCAATGAAAATGATGATATCAGAAGCAGGACTAACCCTCTCAAGCTCATTCTCACTTTAATTAAAACCACTGAATAAAGAATGCTTGCATGTGTGTGTGTGTGTTTATACATGTGAGTAAATGTAGTACAAATCTGATTGTGTTTTTATTTCTACTTCTTTAGGATCAGCATTGCCTTATCTGACTGCAAGCCAAAAGGGTAAGATGTAGTGGAGTCCATCAATCTAACTAGGGAATTTTCTACGTCCAAAGAACAATGCTGTGCTGAGACAATAGCAAAGTGGAAATGGGAGAGGCTGATCCCAGGACAAAGGTCACAGTTAGCTTCATCCAAAAATAATCCCCCACATTCTAGATCAACGTTGCCCCACCATGTCCTTCCATTGTTTGGACTACAGCTCCCAGAAGTCTCAGCAACAGCCGCACTGTTGGGAGAATTCTATGAGGTGGAAGTTTACACATCCAGAGGACATTCAAGTTGGGGAAGACAGCCTTACCACTTCCCTTCATGCGTGCCCAGGCTTCTCTTCCTAGGCCTTGCTGTACTGTATGGCAAAGTCTCAAGATAGTTCTTCTCACACCCGTCTGAGTGCAAGTGCAAGCTTCTTTGTGATCATAGTCTCTGCTTTATCATGATGGGATCAACTAGCAAAATTCTAAAACCGGCCATCAATGCCATCAATACTTTTGTAAGCAGAACTCAGATGAGACTGCAGTTGAATATTGGTAATCATTCTTTAAAATGCAAAACAAACATGTTTTGAAAATCACAGAATATCCGGTGCTAATAAGAACTTTCTACTGGCATTTATTGGTTATTCCCCAAATTAAACTATCACATTGAGCAGAGTTCCTGCCAAGAGTAATCATGAGCTAGCCAGTAATGAGTACAGAAGAGTTGCTAGATACTACCCAGTAGACCATCAGCCGAGCAATCCGCTGGGGTTAGCAGTTGAAAATCTCAAAACCATATGTGGTTTTCTGAAGAACAGTATCCAACCCAAGTGGAGACAGGAAGGGAGATTAGAATGAGTGGCATCTGCCGAAACTGATCTTCCAGGATGGCTGCTTGGGGGGAGGAGAAACCAAGGTCTGGACTAACACAAGGTCTGCTCTTTTCAAATAGGTCTTTTGTAAACCAGTGATGTTTTCTCTTATTCTAGCATCGTTGCTATATCCTTATGGGAAAGACCAAGGGGACTCAGTAAACCCCAAAGAAGATGATGGGAATTCTCCAGAGATCTTCACCAAAATGCCATTCTCCTTCTATGGCAAGAAATACTACTCCTTTTTCGTATGTAGTATCTGCCAGAAATAAACCTCATATTTATTTATAAAAACTAAGAAAGGGGCTACACAACTCATCTTGTCCACCCACCCACCCCTCACTCTTGATATGCCTTGATGCTTAATTTCTTTATATCTATCTGGAGAAGCAAGATGTATCATTTGGTGAGGTGGCTGGAGATGACCAAACAAACTTCCCATGGCTTTCATTTCTAAAAAGGCATCCTAGATGGGTAAGAGTAGCAACCTAAGCTTGCCCACTAATATGCCTTTATTAAAATGGATGAGCGAGATTTGAGCAATTTACAGTCATCTGAATACAATCAGAAACCCAATCATGAGTACACTAGAAACCAGGCATGAGGGAATTATGGGGCTCCCTATGTTGACCTCCAAGTCCCAACAGGTCCAACCAGGTTGTTGGGAATTATAATTTTGCAGCATCTTGAGACCCACATGTTCCTCTTCTCTGATACTAACTTATAACAATTCCATGATTTCCATTAAGGGACAGTGGGAACTAATGCAATCTGTTCCCCTCATTTGTTTCACCGTATGTGGGGGACACTGACACTATGATCCTACACATAATTCCTCAGAAGTAAACCCCCGTGAATTGTATCTGCCACTATTGTCTTTTATGGCCATTGTTTGGCGTTCCCCACTTGATGTTTGGGGCCCTGGATTATGCCATGAAATCCAGCTTCAGTTCAATGTCACTTTTCTTGTGACTGATTCACATTAAATGCTAGTTTTGCAAACACTGCTAGGCATTCTCTCCTTTATGTGATTAAAAATTGGGGAGTAGGGGGACCAAGCTGGGACACCTCACTTCATCTACAGTAGTATACCTCCTTCCTTACATTTGCATCCGCCCAAGAGTTGAATGGCAAACATCTGAAACAGGAGATGTCTTTGATGCATGAAGGCTAAATATTGTGTGAGAGCTCTCAAGGAGAACCAAGCCAAATGAAGAATTTTGCCATTCAGCTCAGAGAGAGATGGTAAATCTCAGAGAGATGTAATGGAGGGAATTGTATGAAGGACAGAATGCCAGGAGAATTCAATGGCTGCATTCATACAATATGCTTAACTAGGTCAGGAAAAAATCTAGCTAACATGTTCACAGAACATGCAAAGCTTGATTAGTTAACTTTGGTTAGAGTGTGTGTGTGTGTGTGTGTGTGTGTGAGAGAGAGAGAGAGAGAGAGAGAGAGAGAGAAAGAGAGAAAGAGAGAGAGGAGAGAGAGAGAGGAGAGAGAGAGAGAAAGAGAGAGAGAGGAGAGAGAGAGAGAGAGAGAGAGAGAGAGAGAGAGAGAGAGAGAGAGGGAGAGAGAGAGAGAGAGAGAGAGAGAGAGAGAGACTTAGAATGCTATGTAAACCCAGATTGCTTAGTTTATATTTTAATGTATTTTAGGATTCTAGAAAATTGGCTAATTTGGTAACAATATTGAATGTGTCAAATGAACACAGCCTACCCACCTTCCTTTATATTTCTCCAGGTCAACAACAATGGGGTTGTCTCCTTTGGAAATAACGTCTCACAATACACACCTGATCCTTTCCCTCTGAATGATGCAGTACCCTTTGTTGCTCCATATTGGGCGGATGTTGACAATGATATTGCTGGAGATGTCTTCTGGAGACAGACCCAAGACTCAGGGCTGCTTAGTCGGTTCACTGCAGACATCAGTCGGTACTTCCCTGACATTTCTTTCACGCCCACCTGGATGTTTATTGCTACCTGGGAACAGGTAGCCTACTTTGGATCTGCTTCAGATAAGGTAGGTCTCACACAAACCTGCAGCCCCTGGTAATCTAGAACATCTCCCCGGCTCCAGTGGCTGCTGCTTATTCACGGAGACTAAATATAGCATAGAGGTAAAAGTGGTGAACCAGAATCAGGGTCTTCTCCCCGCTCAGTCACGGAAACTCACTGGATGACTTTGGGCCAGTCTTTCCCTCTCAGCCCAAGAGCCATGGGGGTAGAGGTGAATGTGTTGGACTAGGAGCAGTAAGACCCAGATTGAAGTCCATCCCACAGAAGCTCCCTGGATGACTTTGGGCCGGTCCTTCTCTCTCAACCCTAATGACCTTACAGACACAGGATTCCCATAAGGAAAAATGCAGGATACAAATTTAAGGAGGGCAAAATATAAATCTAATGAAAAAACCTAACAAATAAAATATACAACTGGCAGGAGGAATGTTCAGATCATAGATATGTAGCTTTTTCTACTAAAAAAACAGCCTATGGGACTTGGGGAATGTGATGGGAATGAAAGAAAAATGGGTAAAATGAACACCTTTGTTTTTTCTTAAACCCTACCCATAAGTTGAGTCCTTCACCCCTTCCACTTGTTCTTATTTTATCCAATTTTAAAACTATTAATTTTAATTTAATGGACTTTCTGAAAAGTGGTGGTAGCAGGGAAGGCAGCTACACAATGCCAACAAAATCCTCGATTCCCAGGTTACTGAATGTGCACCCATGGTTTAAATGGTCCTAATACTTGAGAGGTGGGCTGATGCTGTGGTGAAGACCCACATTTTTATCAGGAAAGGAAAGGAAACACTCTAATAACATTGACTTTTCTCTGATCATCAAAATGCAATGTTCAATGCTGCCACTAGATGGCTTCTCTATCATCCTGCAAAAAAGTTGTAGCCAACTTTGGCTGGTCTAAAAAGCTAAGTAGAGTTAGTCCTGCAGTTAGTACATGGACGAGACTGGAAGCTGGACTATGTGCCAAAAGAAAGGAATGCCACAGCCCTTTTTATCACAACAAGAAACTGCAGGGATATGTTCAGGTAAGTCACTAAGACTCGAATTCAACTCCAAGGTGACTTTACTTCACAGACAACTTTGCTAAGCAAGAGATAGCAATGCCTTGAAAGATCATCTTTCCTTCTTGCTGCAGGTCAACACCTTCCAGGCTGTCTTGGCCACCGATGGAGATATATCCTTTATCATGCTGAACTATGCTGATATACAGTGGACCACTGGAATAGCAAGCGATGGAGATCCCATGACAGGACTTGGAGGAATCCCAGCTCAGGTAACTCTGGGACAGTTTGAAGGCACAATAAGAAATGGAGGGATAATTTTGCCCAGTTCATGCAACCTTATCTAATAATAATCAAAGTGGATTGATAGAAAAAGTGAGCCTTGGTTATCCTCCTCAATTCATATTTTACGCTGCTGTTTTTCCTTTTTCTATGAGCTTCAGAAAACTTCAGAAAACATCAACTTCCATTGGATAGTTAGTGTTCTCTTAATTGCTTATCAACACCATCATCACCAACAGTGACCCAAAAAAAGAGTATTAGGAAGGAATACTATGGCATAGCTGCACAATGTCTTTTGAAGGATACCATTGGGATCAGTTCATCGGCATTGCCAATTGAATTTTTTTTTGGCGGGAGGTTAAGTTTCACTGGATTTTGCCTAAATATTTATAGGAAGGATGTCTACAGCTATGGAAGGGCAGGGAGGGGGTAAATAGAAAAAATAGGTTTTCCAAGAACACACACCAATAGAGCTTTCCATCTATTACTGAATCAATTTTCTAGACGTGTATTCATTGCCAAAGTTTACAAAAGAAGATTTGCCATTACTTTCAGACAGCATGGGTGTTTGTCCTAATCCGTTTATTTGCAACTGTAGTTTAAGCTTCATGTCCTTTCTCCAAGGAGGTCTAGCTGGCATATCTTCTCTGCCACTCCATTTCCAACTTGCTTCAGGTAGTCCTCGACTTACGACCATTCATTTAAAGTTACGACAGCCTTAGGAAAAGCGCTTTACGACCTGTACTCACACTTACGACTGTCGTACCACCCCCGCAGTCACGTGATTGCATTTTGGGCACTTGGCAACTGGCTCACATTTACGACCATTTGCAGTGTCCTGCGGTCACGTGATCGCAATTTGCGACTTTTGCCAATTTCTGCAAAAAACATCTATTGGGGAAGTTGGATTCACTTAATGACCATCGTAAAAATGGTCGTAAAATCGGGTCCGGTCACGTGGTGAGTCAACATACAACCGCAACGACTTACAATGGAAATTCCGGTCCCAATTGTGGTTGTAAGTGGAGGACTACCTGCACTGAATCTCTTTAGATTAAAAAAAGTAAAGGTTCCCCCCGCACATTTGTGCAGTCGTGTCCGACTCTAGGGGCCGGTGCATATCTCCGTCTGTTAGCTGAAGAGCCAGCACTGTCCGAAGATGCTTCCACGGTCATGTGGCCGCATGACGCGCGTGGAACGCTGTTACCTACCCACCGAAGTGGTACCTATTCATCTACTTGCATTTGCGTGCTTTCGAATTGCTAGGTTGGCAAGAGCTGGAGCTAGTGCGGGAGCTCACTCCGCACGCAGGGCTCGGGATTCGAACCTCTGAACTTGCAATCTTCCAATCGACAAGCCTGGCGTCTTACCCGCTGAGCCACCACACCCCTTCAACATTGACCATACCCTGCAGAAAAACCCAGTTGTAGCCCAATGATATCTAGAGGGCATCAGGTTGGAGAGAAATACTTCTAGCCCTAGATGCTTCTCTGCCCAAAATTATCTTCTTTCCATCCAGCGCTTTTCATTTGATAGGAATAGGGGTTTAAGAACTTACCACTCTTATTAAACACTGAAGATATCATCAGATTACCACTTTTATTCAACTAAAAAAAGGTAAAGGTAAAGGTTCCCCCACACAGTCGTGTCCGACTTTAGGGACCGGTGCTCATCTCCGTTTGTTAGCCGAAGAGCCAGCATTGTCCAAAGACGCTTCCACGGTCATGTGGCCGCATGACGTGCGTGGAACGCTGTTACCTACCCACCGAAGTGGTACCTATTCATCTACTTGCATTTGCATGCTGTCGAATTGCTAGGTTGGCAAGAGCTGGGGCTAGTGCGGGAGCTCACTCCATCACGCGGGACTAGGGATTCGAACCTCCAAACTTGCAATCTTCCAATCGACAAGCCTGGCGTCTTACCCGCTGAGCCACCCAGAATTCTGTGCCCAGAATTGGACCGTCTCTCTCAAAAGGAGCCTAACCAGGGCAGAGCAGATTGGGACAATTCCTTCCTGTGATGTAGACTCTATGCTCCTGTTAACACATCCCAAAATAGTGCTGCCCTTTTGAGAAGCTGCATTATACTGTTGATACATGGGCATGGAATCCAACGAGAAGGTCTGTAGGGTGTTTATTAGAAAGGCTGTCATTCTTTTCCCTCTTCACCAGGCTGGCTTTGACTGCGGGGACAAAACAAATTACTACAACATCCCCGGTTCCCGGACTCCTGAGATTATCAATATTGGGGACACTACCAATGTGGGTGAACCAGGTCGCTGGGTGTTCCAGGTGGATCTGTTATTTATTGGAGCTCCCACAGCGAAAAGCGATTGCTTGGTTAAATAAGTAAGTACCAGCCCATCTCTGTCCTTTGCTAGGATAGATGTGTAAGTAAGTACTCGACCCATGGCACCTGCACTTATTTTGCTATTGTCCCTTTTCATCAGGTGGATCCACTTCCAATGCAGACAGTCCACTCCTATATGCCAGCATGAGGCACGTTGGACCGCCTCTGCGATCTTTGCAAAATCCTGCTGCTGCCCCCTTCAGGCCTGGAGTTTTCTGGAGCTGCAGTTGACTGTAGATTTAGCAATAAATGATTGTGCTCACATTCTTTGTGTGTCCATTGATTAGTGCAGGCAAGAAGTGCACGATTGTTATGTGTGTGAATATGTCAGCCTGTGCACATATAAAGGTATGTCTGCACATGCCGTGCTTTTTAGGGGAGTGATAAGCCTTCACGCCCGGTGAAGTTGGTTTCCTTCACAGGAGATGGGTGCAGATGTAATATCCCAGGGGGTGGAAAACAACAGGCCATGGCCATTCATACCGATATCGCCATATGCATTGCCCATTCAATTCTTTACGCCATGAGAACAGGCACTCATGTCAGCCCTTCAAGGTAGATCAGACTAGGAATCCAATGCTGTATAGGTCAGTACCACTTTTATTGGAAAGCCTTAGGAACAGAATCTTGCAAGCCTGAATATGTTTCCCCCGTCTCCCTTTATCTTCATGAGAACTAGGGAGGGTCTTGTCTCAAACATTTACTCGTTACATTCCTGACCTGGACTCAGTCCTCTTTTATCTGACCATTGCCTTGGTAGCGGCATTTATTTATTTATTTATTTACTTTTTATCCCTTTATTATGTTTATAAATAACTCAAGGCGGTGAACATACCTAATACTCCCTTCTTCTATTTTCCTCACAACAACCCTGTGAGGTAAGTTGGGCTGAGAGACAGGGACTGGCCCAAGGTCACCCAGCCGGCTTTCATGCCTAAGGCGGGACTAGAACTCTCAGTCTCCTGGTTTGCCATTGGCTCCTTCCTAGGGCTGAGACACAGGGACTGGCCCAAGGTCACCCAGCCGGCTTTCATGCCTAAGGCGGGACTAGAACTCTCAGACTCCTGGTTTGCTATTGGCTCCTTCCTAGGGCTGAGAGGGAGGGACTGGCCCAAGGTCACCCAGCCGGCTTTCATGCCTAAGGCGGGACTAGAACTCTCAGTCTCCTGGTTTGCCATTGGCTCCTTCCTAGGGCTGAGAGACAGGGACTGGCCCAAGGTCACCCAGCCGGCTTTCATGCCTAAGGCGGGACTAGAACTCTCAGTCTCCTGGTTTGCCATTGGCTCCTTCCTAGGGCTGAGACACAGGGACTGGCCCAAGGTCACCCAGCCGGCTTTCATGCCTAAGGCGGGACTAGAACTCTCAGTCTCCTGGTTTGCCATTGGCTCCTTCCTAGGGCTGAGAGACAGGGACTGGCCCAAGGTCACCCAGCCGGCTTTCATGCCTAAGGCGGGACTAGAACTCTCAGTCTCCTGGTTTGCCATTGGCTCCTACCTAGGGCTGAGACACAGGAACTGGCCCAAGGTCACCCAGCCGGCTTTCATGCCTAAGGCTTTATATCCCACAGACCAACTTCTGGAATGTGTTGCAAACATTAGATGGTTTCACACAACATGCAAAAGGGACCGCAGTGGCTCAGTGGTTAAGACACTGATTAAGACGCCGAGTCAGAGGCCATTAAGGCTGACAGCTCGGCAGTTCGAATCCCAAGAGCGCGAGCCGCGTGCTGGAGTGAGCTCCCGGCAATTTGTCCCAGCTCCTGCCAACCTAGCAGTTCAAAAGCATGCAAATGCAAGTAGATAAATAGGTACCACTTTGGTGGGAAAAATCACAGGGACATGAAAGGAGCCTCCTCGGGCATCCCCCGGGCAACAGTGATGTCACCGGCAAATCCTTTCACTACAGAAGCGCCTTGGTGCTTCTGACACACACAAAACAAAAAACACAACAGGCTTAAATTCTTCTCACTGCTCTAGGCTACACTAGGAATCGTTTTTTTAAAAAAAAAGGGAGAGAGTGGTAGCAAATTATTTCTGCATGTTTGTCAAGAAAACTGCATGGACCTGGAGTCATACTAAATACAAGAGTATACCTAGGTTTGCAGAATGTCTTGAACCATAAACTAAATACACTAATGACAAACTAACCCAGGTTAAAATGAACCAAGCAGAGTTTGTTGTATGAATGCAGCTGGGTTTGTAATTGACCTGGTAAGCTTCTTTGTGAGCACACACACATTTTGCTAAGCCCCGATGAGGTGGCCTCTTGACTTAGCCTGCTCTGTGACGCAGCCATTGTGATGTAGAAACTATACTTTATCCACAGCATGTTGTGTAAGCCCAGCCAACTGCGCGTCTTCCAACAGCAAACCATAACTTGGTGCCATGTGCCAACCAGCTCACAAAGGGACACTTTAGCCAGCAACAAAGAACATTCACATTCTCAAGACCTTTTACGCAGGGTGCTTTGCTTAGCCCATTATATCTGTTGCGTTCCTCTCATTAAAAAGTTACGTGCAAGTCCTTTAAAAAGTCTAAGGCTTCAATCTGCAGAAGCGAGCGCGCTCCGGAATAGCTGTCATGAAGGGAAAGCGATTTAGGGGGACTCTGGCTCTTTGCAGTCGACGGGTGGGTGTTCAGCATTGGCTGGAGTCACGTTCTGATAAATGACCACAACCTAAAGAAACAAATAACAGAGACTTTAAGGCATAGCTTTCCAAACTGTGTGTCGCGACACTTTAGTGTGTCGTGACAAAACCCGGAAGTGCTGATGGCGCGTCGCCACCGCTCCTGCAGCGGCACGCGCAGCAACAGCGCGCCACCAGCGCTTCCGGGTTTTAGCGCGAAACACGAGGCCGCCACCACTGCCACCAAGCACGCCGCCGCCACGCACCCCCGCCGTGCACGCCGCCGCCGCGTGCACCCCTGCCGCCATTGCCGTGTCGCCAACGGTGGGACTTTGGAAAGCACTGCTTTAAGGCCATTTGTTGTGCGTGCATTTCTCATTCCGTAGCTGCTCAGAACAGAAGCCCTCAGCTTTCCAACAGCCTATTGACTGCTTCTGTCTGTCCCTGTTTAGAATACGGCTCTCAGCATTTTGATTCCATTCCGAAGAGGAATCTTGATCTCTTTAAAGCAGCTGCACCTTTGCCTGGTTTTGCCTGGCTGGAGCTGCCTCCCAAGTCCCAGAAAGAGATGCGGCTGCTTTAAATACTTCAACACAAGTGCTGGGTTCAAGCTCCCGCACATTCCAAAGCACCTTTCTGGAATTCAATCCGAAGTGCTGCCTGGACCATGCGTAGATTAGGCGGCACTTAATTGGGCGATGAGAATCTTACATCCTCCTCTGCCAACCAGAGATGTAGGCTGGGCTCACCGAGATTCCTAAGGTGGTTTCTTCCCTTTAGGTTTATTACAATACGGGAATCTATCCACCACCATTGATAATCCAGAATTTGCAACATAGCATGTTTTGTGAAGCCAAATTATTATTTTGTTCTTTTACAGCACACTTAGTACAACGTGTGAACTAGACCATAACTTTGCTGGCATCCTCTACCGCAGTCATTCACCTTTGCTGCCAAGGGCATCCTTTAGCCTCAAGCTATAATATACACCAGAGCTTTCCAAACTGTGTGTCGCGACACAAAAGTGTGTCGCCACACACAGTGTGGTGTGTCGCCACACCACCCGGAAGCGGTGGCGCGTGCGTGAATGGCGGCAGCGGCGCGGGATCAGTGCTTCCGCGTTTTAGCGGAGGCTGCCGCCGCTGCCGCTGCCACCATACATGCACGTGCCACCGCACGCCCCCCGCGCCGCCGTGCGCACGTGCCACCGCACGCCCCCCGCGCCGCCGCCACACTGCCGCCACCACCACTGGTGTGTCGCCAGCGGCGGCACTTTGGAAAGCCCTGATATACACATTGCTTTTGTTTATTTATTGCAATCATGGCATCTCCTGGTGAGGCTCTTTTTTCCTCTTCAAATCTTTTTCTTTCCCTATAACTTTCACTTAAAAACCAAAAGTGTGGTGATCCTCAGCCATAAGGGAACCTCGTATTCAGGGTGCTCCTGAGACAAGCCTTTGTTTAAGAAACATACCAGATGCACATGAGGTGGGCCGGCCCAGTCAATCTCATGAAAGCGGCATCGCACCTTTGCACAATAAGCCCCGCCTCTTCTGTACATGCATCATGATATTCACACCCACCCAAAAGGGGCAGAGTTTACAGTGCAATGTGGCGCATAAGCCTTCAGCATATGACAAAGCAGCCAGACCTGGAAAATCCATGAGTCATGGTCAATGGAGATGTGGCTTACGGGAGTTCTTATCCCTCCAGGCTCCAGCTGGGCTGTTTTTCACTGTCCTCTGGGGTCCAACCTGTGCCCAGCACAGCCCATGCCAAAACAGGCCCCATAAGGATTTTATCCTTTCAATTATCATCTCTAAAACACATACAAATCCATCCGTATGCACAAGAGTAACTCAGAATCTCCATATATGAAAACTAGGCTGAGGAGAGGAGGGCAGAAAGAGATGTTAGCCACATCCAACGTAATGCCTTTCAATCCTACCAGTCCATAAAGGTAAAGGTAAAGGTAAAGGTAAAGGTAAAGGTAAAGGTAAAGGTAAAGGTAAAGGTAAAGGTAAAGGTAAAGGTAAAGGTAAAGGTAAAGGTAAAGGTAAAGGTTCCCCTCGCACATTTGTGCAGTTGTGTCCGACTCTAGGGGCCGGTGCTCATCTCCGTTTGTTAGCCAAAGAGCCAGCGTTGTCCAAAGACGCTTCCACGGTCATGTGGCCGGCATGACGCGCGCGGAACGCTGTTACCTACCCACCGAAGTGGTACCTATTTATCTACTTGCATTTGCACGCTTTCGAATTGCTAGGTTGGCAAAAGCTGGAGCTAGTGCGGGAGCTCACTCCGCACGCAGGGCTAGGGATTCGAACCTCCGAACTTGCGATCTTCCAATTGACAAGCCTGGCGTCTTACCTGCTGAGCCACCATGCCCCTTTTAGTCCATACCATTACTACTATTATATTATTTATATATTTATATATAATACTATATTTATATAGTATTATATTATACTAGCCCATACTATTCGACACAAGTATCAGAAAGCAAGCCATGTTTCTGAACCCGTATGCCTTGATTAACTACCCATCTTCCTTTGGCATCTTACCGTTTGATCATAGGGATTTCGGCAAAGCACCTTACATCCAAAGGACGCAACAGAGATGGCGATGCAAAACTCCAGGATGGTGAAGATAGTAAGAATAGCTAATATTCCTTCCATGATAACCTATGAACGAAGCAGAAAAGTAACACATCTGTTTTTATACATACATATAGGCACATTTATCTCCAATTGTAGAGTAAAGAAGATGACCTTGATGGAGATGTGCAGGATCCGTTGGCTAGGCAAAAGGGGGGATGAAGCATTTTTTAAGTCCAGAGCAATGAGATAATATTTGGAAGGGGCTCAGGCAGACACCTCCCTAATTCACTGGAGTATAAGAAGGGGGAGGAGGTACAGCCCAATCAGACTTGCGAGATTCTGTTATTACAGCCAATTTCAATTAAAGTAGTTGTAGCCTTCCTGCAGAGCTGATTTCCTGGTCTGGTCTACCTCGTGGGGCTGACAAATGCCTCCTGGGTAGCATAGGTATCTGCCAACCCAGCAGTTCGAAAGCTAATTGTGAGTAGATAAATGGGTACCACTTCACGTGGGTCAATTTGCTGGCGTCCTGGCAGGGGTCGCCTCTGGAGCGAAGACGACCTCGCGAATGGCGGCGGAAACGGAGAGCGGAGAACGGAGACGACGGATCCCAAAACAGCAACATCCAGGACGTCAGCAGCTGACTCTGAAGCAAGGTATGCTGGGACATGTAGTCCAATACTTCAAGAGTCGGTTCCCTTACCCCTTTCCTAAGCGCGCGGTTGTAACATTGTTAAAATAAATATGAATTGTTAGTAATTGGATTTGTGATATTGTAAGCCGCCTAGAGTCCTCCGATAGGGAGGGGATAGGCGGGGTATTAATAATATAATATAATATAATATAATATAATATAATATAATATAATATAATATAATATAATATAATATTAAATAAAATAGGTATCACATAGGCAGGGTGGGACCTGGTGAAACCATCTAGTCTGGTCACAGTCCACACAGCAAACGCTGCAACCCACAATTTTGTTTGCCCCCGCCCAAAAAAAAAGTTAAGGTTTGGTCAAAAAAGTTGAAGGCCAGCCACAACTGCTCAATCAAAGCTCCAGCCAGTTTTTTTTCTATGCCACCCATAAAAGTCTGGCAAAGCTTTGACCGCACTGTTACAGCTGCCACCTTGAATTCTTGGCCACGGCCTGAGGACACCCCTGGTTGCAGCTGCTTTGAAAAGTTTGGGAGAAAGCAAAATAGAAGATGCCAAACTCTAGAAATCCCAAGGCAACATTCATGCCCCTCCTTTCCATGGCTAAAAATCTGTTTGGGACATATTTTTGACACCACGTCCTCCAAAGAGTTACATCTCCACCTAGACATCACCATGAGTTCCCTTCTCTGCCCTGTTGAAACCAACTTCTTACATATGAATTCTAGAAGGTCCCATACTTACAAAAGGGTTTATCTGGGTTTCGTAACACCACTTTTTCTGAGATTCGTTCTCAGGCTCAATGCATTCATGAGAGATATAATATGGAAAGTGGCCAAAGGTGAGAGACAGGCAGATGATGCCAGTCCCAGCTGTTATGGCACTTATCACATTCATTGCCAGCATGCCTTGCACCTAGGAGGGACAAAATAAATTAATAAACACACACACACACACAGACACAAAGAGCGGCTGTGTTGCAACCCAGTTTCCTCTGATGGGGATGGGAACAGAAGAGTTCATCTGCCTTTCAGTTCTGGATTTGCTTTAGCCAGAAAAGTTGAGGCTTGGACCCTCTACACCCTCGTAAGAATGGCTAAATTCCTGCTTGCTCCTCTCGAGTGGTACAGTTTGGACACAGACTCCCACTGGCGTGCCAGACCGGCTACCGCGGAGAGAGAGAGACAGGTTCAAGGTGTTTGCTTCCATGGAAGCACCTGGGTCACCTAACCAGAATATTCAATCAGAGATGGAGACACCGAGCTTCTTTGCCAAAGAAACAGAAAGAGACCCCAAAAGACCTGGAGCTTTCAAAAAGGGAATTCAAGCCCAGAATTTGGAGGGGAGAGGCTCCTAAACTATAAGCAAAGAAATTCGGTGTCTCCATCTCTGATCCAATCATCATGATGCTCCCTTTGATGTTAGCGATCTAGCAACATCGGAAAGTCACCAAGCTCAACCCAATGGCTTGTAGCTCTCCAAGGCTTCAGATGAGAGGCTTTCTCATTTTTCTTGAAGAGGGTAGAGATTCTTGCCGGGGCCCCAGATGGTTTACAATTAAGCCATGGCCTCCACTTGTTTCCAATGGGTTAGTTACCAGAGACATCTTGGGATTCCGAGCAGCTGCCACAGCTAAGGATCCGGAGATGATGTACTGGAAGAGAACGAGAAGCAAGTCAACAACCATGGCTCCGTCCGCACAGGACCAGACTTACAGTCCTTTCTCTTCCACCACAGACCTGTAGTCCGTCTCCCGCCTTATGTTGCTCCCTGCTGTACTCTGGTCATCTTTTGTGCTGAACCCCAAGCAACTTTCCCTACTCCAGTTGAAGATGCAGCTGTTGCAGACAGGAACTGCATTCACACATCTTCTGTGCAGCGCAGCACAGCATGAGTATTCAACCTTTTCCCCATGTCGCTATGGCAAGAACCACGGCTCTCCAGACGCTGCAAGCAACAACTCGCAACCTCATGGTTCAAGCTGAATGAAGCCACTAGGAAGTGTAGCTCAGTAACTCCTATCTGTTCAAAAGGTGGTTTTCTTTCCTGAGCAAATTAAAAGCAAGCTATGGAATGGCAGCTGATATTCAGAATGATTACACAGGTAGTCCTCACTTACCAACCGCAATTGGGACCGGCAACTCCGTTGCTAAGTGGCACAGTCATTAAGTACAACATCACATGACCACACTGACTTATGTCAATTCTGGATACGGTCATTAAGTGAATCACGCACAGTCGTTAAGCGCAAAATCACATGACTGTGAATTACGACCTCCTGTCGGCTTCCCCATTGACTTTGCTTGTCGGAAGCCGCTGTGAAGGTCGCAAATGTCGATCACGTTATCATGGGACGCTGCAACCATCGTAAATGCACGCCAGTTGCCAAGCGCCTAAATCACAATCACCTTGTCATGGCCACAGGTTCAAGGAGCGGTCATAAGTCCCCCTCATTCAGCGCCATTGTAAGTTCGAACGGCCGTTAAACAAGGCAGTCAGTAAGTGAGGACTATCTGTACAATAAGAGCAATGGATGTTACTTCTATTAAAGTTTGTAATCTCTCAGTTCAGTGGTTTTCTGAAACTTTGGAGAGCCAACATGATCCACAAAGTGGCACTAGCCAAGCAAGCCTTTTCCTGAAGCAAAGTCTGTAAAAAGATTTGGAGAAACCAACAGCTGCTAAACTGCAACTCCAAGCATCCTTCAGCAAAGGCCAGTTTGCCCTGAGGCTGCTGTGATGTGCAGTTCAACATCTGGATCCCCAGTTGTGCTGCTCAATTGTTTAAATACACCATCATGTAGAATTACCAAGACTCCACTCCAATAGGGCATCTTTATAATGTTGTAGGGAAGCCAATCGCCATCAGTTAAGTGGATCAGGAGTCCAAAAACTATTCCTGAGATTCCTGTAAATATCTGTGTGATCTGCAAAGAGAGAAAATAACAGTGCCTTCAGGTTCAACTCACACTCCACAACCAGACCAACAGAGCAGGAGGACAGGGGGAACAAGATGCAGGCCACTACCTGTTTAGATGTTATCCCCTCCCCCCCAAAAAACTTATTACTTTAATAAAACAATACAATATTTAACTTTATAATAACTTTAATAAAACAATACAATACAATAGTCTACCGGAAATCTACCACTAACCAAGTACTCCACTACCAAAGCAATAACCCAACCTCCCACAAGAGGAGCTGTGTAAGAACACTATTCAGACAAGCACAAACGCACTGCAGCAACCCAGAACACCAGAAGAAGGAAACAGACCACGTATATAGCACCTTCCAGCAAAATGGGTACCCACGCAACTTAATCAAAAAGTGCCTGACCACTCAACCCACCACAGCAAAACCAACAGAAGCTATGAAAAGGATCACACTGCCATACATCAGAAACATCTCAGAAACTGCTAATAGGCTTACAACCACACGGCATCACCGTAGCACACAAACCAACCAAAACCCTTCAGAACATCGTAAGTAACCCAAAAGACCCAGTAGCCCAAGAACAAAAAACAGGAGTTATCTACAATATACAGTGTAAGGATTGTAGCAGCCACTATGTAGGACAGACCGGCAGACGACTAGCAGAACGTATCCATGAACACCAATTAGCAGTCAGAAGACACAATGAAAACTCCTTAATCTCACAACACATGGAAAGACTTAACCATACTTTCAACTGGGAAACTGTGAGCATCTTAAACCAAGCCAAATCCAAAAACGCTAGAGAATTCCTGGAAGCTTGGCACTCAGACAGAGCAGCCATCAACAGACACATAGAGGTAAACAACATTTACATACCATTCATAAGAGACAATAGAAAAGCCAGAAGACCAGAACACCTCCTTGCCAGCAATCAACACCCAGATATGCAAAGATTAACACCAGGATTAGCACCAGAGGAACAATCAAACAGCACAATATACCCTAATCAAGGAACTATTAACTCAGTCAATCAACCAAGTAGCAAACAACAGCCCAGTCAAGGAACTCCTAAGAAGAGAACAACACCTCCACCAACACAAGCAGGACAAGCCAGGGTATATAAACAGAGAGCAAGTCCCACTCCCTTTTCGCACTGAAGATGTTGCCTAGCCTGGCAATGAAACATCTGCAAGAAAACAACAAGGCTTAGAGAGCACCAAGGACTCCACAATACAATATTTTAAAATGGGATATCTAAGTATAAATGCCATTCAGCTGCAGCTACAACCTTCCCACGATCAATGATATACAGGAGTGGGGAGCCAACAATATTCCAGATGTTGCTGAACTACAACTCCCAGCATCTCTCGGCACTGGCCACTGGTTTGGATCACTATTGTTCACCAACATCTGGAGAACCTTTCTTTCTTGATGTCATATTAGACACTGGCCAGTAGGAGGCACTACACAACCATTTTCATCCTTGTTGGGACTCATCAGGCATACATATCCTTATGTTCAACCCATTAATGCAAGGCTTTCCAAAGTTTTCCTGCGGCGACACACCAACCGCCGTTGGTGTGTCGCCGCGGGAAAACCCGGAAGCGCTGATGATGATCAGCGCTTCCGGGTTGTGTGGTGACACACCAGACTGTGTGTGGTGACACACTTTTGTGTCGCGACACACAGTTTGGAAAGCTCTGCATTAATGGGACTTGAACTCACAAGGCCTGGACTTGTTGACTATAGAGCGCATTTGGCTTTAGAGGTATCTTGGCCTGGCTAGCAGTAATTCTATACGACTTGCAGGAAGGCCAGTCTTATAGAAGCTATGGAGGTACACCTTCCTTTTTTTCGTTTTCCTATATGCCCTCCTACTAGAGAAGGGGGTTTATTGCAACAGACTAGGGGACCTGGGGATTTCTGTCAGCTTTAAGGGGGCCTGCATAAAATTTTTCAGCACGACTGGGAGGGGTGATTTTTTGTTTCAATGGCGGGAGTAGCCATCATCCTAAATCAGAAGAAAAGGCACAATGTAGAAGAACATATGCCATGGATTCAATCATGGTCTGCAATACTGGATTTTGGGGAGGGGGGGAATCTCAGAAAACTGAGCCTTGGAAACGGCCCATCTATAACTTCAGGAAGTCAGAGAATGCAACTCTTATCTCCAATGGTTGGAGAACTCACACGGCTCAGCTCGATTTGTCTCTCTGTCCCCAATCTTTTGCCCAGTTGCTTCTTTGCCCTTGGCAGGAATGGGCAATGGGTGGCACTCCAGAAATACAACTCCCAGCATCCCTCAGGGCTGGTCCTACTCAGGGCAGCTGTTGGGAGTCAGGAATTAACATCTGGACAACCACCCATGTTTTCCACCCTTGCAGTCTGGCAAGCAATTCAAGGGCCAAACTACAGAGGAAGGTCCCTTGTTCCGATTCAACCGCCCAGCAGGTATGGGGGACAGCCAGGACTGGATACCCTGCAATCTATTCCGGGAGTCAATCCAAAGGAGAGGAGCCCTCCTTTCCCCCCCCATACGCCATAACCTCCATACTCACCCCCAGGGCCAGAGGTTCACCCTGATAAAACTTCTTCAGTGGGCGTGGAAGATCGGCCTCCATGGTGGAAGACAGAGCGGCTGGGCCCACAACCGGAGGCAGAGAATCCATCCTGGGCTTGGCAAGAATGGAGGCTCCTCCGTTGGGTTGGCCAACTCAGCAACGCTGGCGACCACGGAGAGGAAGGAAAAAGAGAGAGAAAGGGTAAAAGACACGATCCCCATCTTTTGACTTCCCGTCCCCAAATGTTTAGGTTCTGCATTGAGAAGCCTAGGAGGAACGCGCTTCACCTTTTATCCTTCAATCACGGTTCTTGCCTTCAGCTACAGTAGCAGACCGTGGCTTGGTGGCTTACACTTTCCTGGGATGGAAATACAGCCATGCTGGGGACGGCGCCTCGCATCTTTGGAAGAGGGCAGGAGAGCAGAGAGAGAAGCTTCCATCTGATATCAAGGGCCAGGCGGATTTTGAAAGGGGGACAGCGCTATTTTCATAAAAGAGGAAATAGAAGCAGCATAGAAATATACAGTGTGTGTGTGTGTCTGTCTGTCTGTCTATCTATCTATCTATCTATCTATCTGCCAGAAGAAAGGGAAGTTTGGAAGATACACAATGGTTTTTGGTAATATTGGTGGTAAGAATAAGAATAATATAGTTTTTTAAAAGGAGGGGGAGGAGGAGGAGGAGGAGGGGAAGGGGAAGGGGAAGGGGATGAGGAAGGAAGAAGAAAGAAGAAAGAGGAAAGAAGAAAGAAGAAAGGAGGAGGAGGAGGAGGAGGAGGAGAAGGAGGAGGAGGGGGAGGAGGAGGAGGAGGAGGGGAAGGGGAAGGGGATGAGGAAGAAAGAAGAAAGAAGAAAGAAGAAAGAAGAAAGAAGAAAGGAGGAGGAGGAGGAGGAGGAGGAGAAGGAGGAGGAGGAGGAGGAGGAGGAGAAGGAGGAGGAGGAGGAGGAGGAGGAGGAGGAGGAGGAGGAGAAGGAGAAGGAGGCTAAGATACCAGCCTTCCACCTACCACCAGCCAAACTGACGCTAATGCTAACGAGAGAGTCCAACAGTTCAGGCCCACTTGGTCAAGTACGCCATAGCACGGCCAACTCCTCTTATCCCAAGCATCTACGCAAGCCAACAGTGGTCCAACCGCGGGTGCCTTTGAGTTGAATGGCAGCACCTCCCTCACCACCCAGGAGGCTTCCTACCACCGCTGGGTCCCTTGAGCAATGCCCGAGGTGGTTCTCCACCCTTGCCATCAGCCCTTCAAAGAGGCTGAACCTCCCCAATCCACTCCCCCCCATCACAGATTGGCGTTCACAGGACCTTTATTGGATTCACGCAACACACTGAACCCCGTTTCTTAATTCACCTGCTTTCTGGGAGCACGATGCACTGAACCAGATGCTAAGCCCACCCGCCACCCGCCGGCAAAAATAAATAAATAAATAAACGCTAACGAAGCTGAAAACCCACGGAGGTTAGTTAGCTCGTCGCCCGAAGGCAGCTGCTGCGTCTCGCTTACCGCGCTGGCCCATCCGCTGAGCTGCCAGTGCGGGGGTCGTGTGAAGCCAGGAAGGGGGATTCTCTGGAAAGCAAACCGCGGTTGAGAAGCGCGACCCGCCAAGTGGGCCGCCCTTCCGATCTGGCCCAGGAAAGCGCCGAAGCAGGTCCAGATCCAGATCCAGATCCAGATCCAGAACCAGAACCAGCCGCCTCTCCGCGTTCGCCTCCCCGCGCAGCGGCCCCTTTTCCCGCCCAGCGCCTACTGCCTCCCCGCGGCTCCGGAACGGCGGAGGGAAGCGAGCCGCCGCCACCCCTCCCCGTCCTTCGGACCGAGGCTGACCCACTCGCTCCCGCTCGGACTGCGGCGCTCCGTCCTCTCCTCCGGCCGGGCCGCAGCTCCACAGCGGAGCCGAGCCTTGCCCAAGGCCCGCCCGGGAAAGAGGCGGCGGCTCGCCCAGCCGGAGGTTCCTCAAAGCGCGCGCATTGCGGCGCCCTTCCCTGCTCCCGTCGGACTCGCGCGTCCTTGCTCAGCAGAGTGGGGTCTTCGCACCATTGTCCGAAGTAGGACAATTTCCGCCTGGTCATTTGTGCCTCGCGTGAGAACTCAGGGTTGATTTGTTCCATGATCCATTGGTTTCTTTTCTTGGCTGTCCACGGTTTTCTCAGGAGTCTTCTCCAACACCAAAGTTCAAAGACGCCAATATTCTTCCTATTCCTATCCTGCCTCTTCAGTCCAACTTCCCCTTCATAGAGTGTCGCGAGGAATCCCATGGCTTGCACGATTCTGCTCTTTGTAGGTTCAGACACATCACAGCATCCGAATATCTTTTAAGCCTTCCAAACTTTTGTTTGCTGTAAAGCACATGGGCCAGCTTGCTGGGAACGTTGTAGCATATCAATATGTTAAATCAATCTTTTTTTTTTAAAGGGAGGGAGGGAGAGAACACTAAGGTATCCCAAACAATGATATCTGATTTGAATTTTTTTTAAAAAAAGCAGCAAGTGGCAACATGTGAAGCCCCCTTTGACCCACTGAGACCCCCCTGCTTCTTCCCCTTTGACTGTCTTGGGGCAGAGTGCTCCTGTACACATTTATCAGAACGTGAGCATTGCTCCTGAATACAGCTAAGCAGATCAAGCGATGAGCTGACCTAATAACCAACTGCAGAAACTGAATCCAGCGGGAAGAAGGAAAACCTTGAAATCGGGCATTGGTTCTAAAATCATCCTGTGGATTTTGCTGCCTTCCGCTTTAGGAAGCTTTAGCTTAAAAATTGCACTTGAGGCTGTTCTCGTTTGAACTGGACATCCAGGAGAATCTGGCATTTTATAACCTACCCTGACTACGATGCTGTTCCTGGGTAGCCTTCTGAAGTGTCAAGTAAATGCAAAAGATGTGGCCCATTCCTTTTAAGATTCTAAGCATCCCTTGGCTTAGGGCCATACAGTACAGAACATTTTTATTTATTTATTATTTATTATTCCAATTTATTCCCCGCCCATCTCCCATGCAAGGGACTCTGGGCGGGTTACAATAATTAAAAATTTAAAAATATACAAATTAAAAGTATCTAAAAAATACAGCTAATATAATAGATAAAATCCAAGATGTGTAGGGAATCGTAGCACAGATCGTATTGCTACGGGGCCAGCCAACCCCAGGAGGCACTACCGCCTCTGTCTTTTGGAAAAGATTTGGAAAAGGTGCTTTGGAATGCATGGGAATGTTCATGTAGCACCTTCAAAGGAGCTGTGTCTTTTCTCAGGATCATTGCACAATTCTGACTGCCTTAAAGAATTGGAGATACATGCCGTATTTTGGCCCTTACATGTTCCAAAGCATATTTTTGGAACTAAATTGGAATCACTGCACAGCCCTGCTTGACATTATTCCCTTATTCCTCCCTCCCTCCTTCCATTTTTAAAATAAATTGTTCAGAGTTTGTTATTCAGAGAGAGAGGAGAAAGCAAGATCTTTGTGTCCTGCTGTCCAAACAGAGGGAATTTTATAAAGTTCTTTCCAGCTTCAGAGATTTCAACTGGCATTCCTCTCTGGCCAGCCGTCTTTGCCAGCTCTTGATCTACAAGTTTGCCAGTCACTTTAAAGACGGAGTGAGAAATTCTCACAAAACTGATTTTTGTGTATACTGTTCTTGGGCTGTCTTTGCGTAACAAGGAATACAGGACTTCCTGCTTAAATAGCAGAATTTAGGCAAAAATAAGTTGTGTTATTCCCACTTCTCCTTTAGAAAAGCAGAAAGGGGAAATGGCCTTGCGAGTTGAAGAATTAAAAAAGAGATTTGCTTTTTCAAAAAAAAATATGCTTCTAAGAACAACAGTGTGACACAAATTGCAGTGGCTTTTTAAGGCTGGAATATTGACACCATTTTCACTTCTTCTTTTTTTTACTGGCACTAGAGGAAATAAAAAAGATCTTGGATTCCAGCATCTGCAGAGATGTACAACAGCTGAGAAGTTGGCTACTTTCCCCAGCTATTTATATCCTGAGATTGTGTTTTGGGGCCCAGACTGGTGTTTTAGCAACATGTTTTTTGAAGCAGTAATGTTTGTTAGGTCCCATCTCTGGATGGTCAGAGGCGAGATTATGATAGTGATCAGAAGTAGCCTTTTGGTAACCACATCTGTTCCTACTCAAGATAGCCCCAAGATCAGTCAATTAATCCCTGGAGCTCAGTTAACCCTCCATGTTTGCAGCTTAGACAGCCTTGAAGCAAGCAGTACGTTTCCTGTGGAGTTCTGGTGCTCTCTGAGCTGGGTTGTTTGCTGGCAGACGTTTCATTACCTGACTAGGTAACATCATCAGTGTTAGTGAGTGTGGGGTTTGCTCCCTGTTTATATACAGTAGCTTGCCCTGCCCGTGGGGATGTGGTTTTCTCCTTGGTGGTTCCTTGATTAGGATATTGTTTTCTCCTTGTTTGTCTGGTGTTAATCCCTGTTTATCTGGGTGTTGGCTGCTGGAATGGATGTGTTCTGGTCTTTTGTTTCCTTCTTACCTTTTGAATGGTGTGTCAATGTGGTTACTGTTACTATAACTTTACAATAAAGGTAGTGTTTTTACTCATGGTTTTACTTTCCTGTCCAGACTACCTTAAAGGGCTGACAGAAATTGAAAAGAGAAATTAGAAAATCGGAAGTTGTCAAGATACACATTAAAAAAGAATTAATTAGGTCTTTCTAGAGCCAGACACGAAGCACACTAGAAAAACAACTCCTAGGCATTCTTGGTTGCACCAAATGTTACTGTTTCTTGGAAGAAACAATATTCTGAACATGTCTGTTCACAACCTGGAACCCATACGTGCCTCCTAAGATAAGATGAAAGTGTCCAGAGGGGAAACATGCCTCTGAAATTGTTGGGAGTAAACACTCTACCACTGAGTAGAGTAATGAGTATGTAATGAGAAGACAGGATACCCTGGAGAAGATGCTGATGCTAGGGAAAGTGGAAGGCAAAAGGAAGAGGGCAAGATGGATGGGTGATATTCTGGAGGTGACGGACTCGACCTTGGGGGAGCTGGGGGTGGTGATGGCCGACAGGAAGCTCTGGCGTGGGCTAGTCCATGAAGTCACGAAAATTGAACATTGAGAAAGAACCGAAGACTGACCCCCTTGAATCATGCATGTGTAGATGGTTACTATGGGTACCATGGATTAGAAGAAGAACTAATCAGTCCTGGGCCAAATAAAAGCTGACAAGCTCAAAGTATGTGAATTTCTGCTTCCTAGTCATCACCTCACTTTGGTTTGTAAGGCAAGTGGATAATGAACCAGAAAAATGGACTACACTTTGCAAGATTGATGGAAGTAGAAAAGGAACACAATGGATAAGGTAGATGGGCGGGATCGAGGAGACTGTAAGAATGTCCTTGGAAGAACTGTGGATTGTTGCTTGTTATAGGTTGATCTGGAGAACCTTTGTCTATGCAATCCGGAAGGGAGTTAAGACCTGGTTGTGCCACCTTGCTTGGGGCGGGAGGGGGATAGCCAGTCATGGGGGTGGTTGGCACCTTAATGGTGCCAATGATAAGATCATGATTTGCCATCTTGAATTTTATATTTTGCACTTGTATATTTATATATATATATATATATATATATTTATATTGGATTGTTTTAATGATGTGTGATTCTTTTATTTTTAATTGTCTGCAAACCGCCCAGAGTCGTCGTAATACGAGATGGGCAGTAAAGAAGTATGACAAATAAATAAAATAAATAAATAAAGCATCAAGAGTCAAGCCCAATTCAGTTGTACCAACCTACCTGTCTGCATACCGATCATCTCTACAGAGACCAGGAGTTCAATCAATACCATTTATCCTGCAATAATAAAACTGGAATGTAGGATTATTCACTGTTTCCATGACAGTGGTGGCAAAATTATGTCTAGTAATAAAGAACTCAGACTTATGCTCCAACAGGCTTGTCCAGCCATTGTACAAAGTGGGCATGAGAGATTCCTTCCCTCTGGAATTTTTTTGATGCATGGAAAGACAGAAAGAAATGAGGGGGAGGGAAAGACATAATTATGTAAAAACATTATATGCCTTTATTTGGCATGCTTTCTTTGTAGTGGTTATCTTGTTTTAAAAAAAAAAGACTATCACAGAATTCAGAAAAGGATGGAACTTGCTAACTTTTTAAAAAAAACAAATACTAGAAGCAGCATGATTGGACCCCTTTTTGATGCAGAAACCTAAAAAGCTACAAGAATCTCTCTGCTGCCACCTTCTGGTTGAAATCTTCCAAATCTTTCTTCTTGTAGCAATTCCCCCCAGTTCCTCATTTTTCTGTTCCCATGCCTGTAACAGATTCATTTTTAAAGGTCACATTAGCATCTGTTTATATTTTTCTGCACATTTTTTCAAACATATGTGAGGCAGGCTTGGGCTGGTTTTGTTGTGTGTTTGACATGGATGGATATTTGCAGTTCAACCCTTGCACAAATATTTTACAAACATTCAAGAAAATATATCTACAATCATATAGTGTATATATTAGATATAAAATCTTATTAGACTATCGTTCCCTGTTGCCTTGATTAACTCCCCTAGGATGATTCCCCAGTATCACTTCTACAATTTCCACCGCCTCAAAAACAGCAAACTTCAATTTACCTTTGACATTTTTCGGGCATCATGCCAAGTAAAGCATTAGGCTTCGGCCACCCAACTTTTTATTTTTTAAGAATGGTTGCAGGGCCTATATCAGTGTTTTTCAACCATGGCAACCTTAAGATGTGTGGACTTCAACTTCCAGAATTCCCCAGCCAGCATGGCTGGCTGGGGAATTCTGGGAGTTGAAGTTCACACATCTTAAAGTTGCCAAGGTTGAAAAACATTGGCCTATATGACCATCCTGGAGGCTAATGCTTTGCTTTGCAAGGTCTCAGCTTCCTAGGGTTGGGTTTGTTTTTTTTTTTTTTTAAGTCAAGCTGGGTAGGGACTCTCGCAAAAATCTAGAAAGGGTTTTCCACCACAGTCATGATGCTTACAACTCCATAGAATATCCTCAAAGCAACATGAAATAAAATATTTGCACCCAGCAATGAAAACTAGTCTTAACAGCATTAGTACTCTGTGTGTGTGTGTGTGTGTGAGAGAGAGAGAGAGAGAGAGAGAGAGAGAGAGACTTCAAGTCAGTGTTGACTTCTGGTGACTGCTTGGACAACACCCTGCAGTTTTCTTGGCAAGATTTCGGAAGTGGTTTGCCACTGCCTCCTTCCTAGGGCAGAAAGAAGGTGACCCAGCTGGCTTTGTGCCTCAGGCAGGACTAGAACTTGCGGTCTCCTGTCTTGCCATTGGCTCCTTCCTAGGGCTGAGAGAGAGTGACTGGCCCAAGGTCACCCAGCCGGCTTTGTGCCTAAGGTGGGACTAGAACTCTCAGTCTCCTGGTTTGCCATTGCCTCCTTCCTAGGGCAGAGAGAAGGTGACTGGCCCAAGGTCACCCAGCTGGCTTTGTGCCTAAGGTGGGACTAGAACTCTCAGTCTCGTGGTTTGCCATTGGCTCCTTCCTAGGGCTGAGAGAGAGTGACTGGCCCAAGGTCACCCAGCCGGCTTTGTGCCTAAGGTGGAACTAGAACTCACAGTCTCCCGGTTTCTAGCCTGGTGCCTTAACCACTAGACCAGACTGGCTCTCTAGTACTGGGAGAGGCAGGTCCAAATTTCCAAACAGTGAGATTTCCCATAAGTCTCACTAGGTGACTTTGGGTTAGTAACTATATCTCAACCAGGGTTGATCTGAGCATAAACTGAGAGGGATGGAAGCATTCTGCAGGGAAGGCAGGGTTAGGGGAAAAAATGAAATTTTACAGATGTAAGCCAGACTAGATAAATTCTGGATTCTATCAGCAGCAAATAACATTAAAAAAAACCCGCATCAACCATAAATATAACATGTGCTTTATTTGTGGCAGCTGCTTCTCCAGTTTTTTACAATATACTGTAAATTAGTTGGTCCTTCAACATCATTGAGCAACACTTAGTCACTGATTATATTACATGAGTTATGCTCTTATTTGATTGCCAGCATTACTCTTGAAGGCTGTAACACAGAGAGCTGAATGTCCCTTGATAGTATGGGAAGAGCTGTTCCTCCACTTATTAGTCAATCTCATTGTTTTAAAAATCTGGATTCTAAGAGGAGAATAAGCCAAAAGAAAAAGAATTTGCTAGCGTGAGAGCAGGAGAATCAGCAGGGGAATCAGTAAATTTGCTGTCCCAACAGTAAATTGTACCTCCATTCATTCACCTACATAAAGCACCATCTCTAACCAACCACATTTCAGCTTCACATACTACATGAACCCATCTTGTGTGGTTACTTATCATTTATTGTTTGAGTGTGTATATGTGTATGTGTTGTGTGGATCCCTCCCGCAAAAGGGTCAAATTGGTAAACCATAATTTAATCACTCATAAATACATTGTGCAATAGTGCCCTGGATTTTTTTCTGGACTGATCTGTGTGGTTGATCATGGATGGATGAAAAGTTGCTATTGGGCAACATGAGATATGGGGCCATTACGAACCCTCAAAAGAATCATTGGCTACGGGTATCACTTAGGTCAGGGCTTTCCAAAGTTTTTCCCGCGGCGACACACCAACCGGTGTTGGTGTGTCACGGCAGGAAAACACGGAAGTGCCGTCCTTGCAGCAGCGCGCAAAAACCCAGAAGCGCTGCTCTGCTTTTGGGTTTTGTGCGCTGCAGTTGGTGTGTCGATGCGGGAAAACCTGGAAGCGCTGATGATGATCAGCGCTTCCGGGTTGTGTGGCGACACACCAGACTGTGTGTGGCGACACACTTTTGTGTCGTGACACACAGTTTGGAAAGCTCTGACTTAGGTGCTGGCTCTTGTTTTAGAACCCGTTTTCATGGCGATAGCAATATACTGTGTGCGTTTCCATAAGCATGGTCTTGCTCCTATTTCCCCCCTTTCCTTTGCAGATATGGCAATGCCATAAATCCCAATTCTGGTTCAACCACTGCAGTAAGTTATGATTTGCTTAATCATAATATTAATAAAAATTAATAGCTAATATTAATAAATATTAATTGGCTGGGGTTGTACAACATGGATTACGAACTATGATGGCTGAGTTCAACCATTATAGAAAACAAAGCCAGACAAACCAGATTATGGCTTAATATGATGTGTGAACCCAGAAAACTCTTTTTGTCTTTTACGAAACCTTCTCCTCCCTTCCTCGGAATCTTTCCATCTTGTAACCCAATCTGACAGCTTCCAGTTCCCAGTGGTAACAGCTCTGCTATCATAGCTTCTTTCAGAACAAGGGTATGTAAATATATCACACATACACACACAAGGCCAAAAACAGCACAGAGTCAATGTCAGGAAATTTAGAAGCAACAAACCACGCCAAAGATTTATTGAGAGAACAGAACTTGAGACCTCTTGGCAGAGAATTTGCATAGAAGAGTTTCACCGGCAACCAAGAACAATGGTCATAATCCACACGATCCTGACCTCCGGCAGGCAAAGAAAGGAACTATGAATTTGCAGGCCTTGTGGTTGTGCCAAGGAACTAGTTTAATGTAACAAAAAGATAATTTAGGGAGAGGGCAAGAAAAATGGACTGATGTTGCAGGATCATAATAAGGACAAATGGAGAGGTCAGATGGCAGGGAGATGGTTTTGGAAGAACACCCAACGTTTCTTCACCAAAGGAAAGGGTGCCCCTTGATTGATCCAATGCATTCCCAGTGCAGTCTTCAGAGGCTTCAAGCCAGGGACACATTGTATGCTCTGTAAAGACAGGGAGTTAGGATCAGGGTTGGCCATGCATGAGACTCTGGCATATTTCTTATGCACAATTCTATTCTTCCATTCCATTTTTCATGCCATCAAATGCACTAGGATAAGGGGATGGGGTTGGCAGCATAGTTGCAAGCTTACCTTGCCCGCTTTTTCCCTCGGCATCGTGGAGATTTCCCATGTTTACCACCTGGAAGGGAAGAGGGAGCAAACAAAGTATTTGAGGAACGCTCCTTTCTAGAGTTAAGAACAGAATGGGAAGAGGTGGCATGTCAGCTGTCTCTAACATCTAGAGCAATTCACTAATGGCTGTGTAGACTAAGGTGCTTGGATTGTGGTTGAGCACATCTGGAAATCCACACCTTCCCTCCCCCACTGCTTCCCCTCCCCCCAAGACTTTGGCTTATGGTAAAAAATGGCAACCTATGTCAAAATAGCTATGTAGCATCTTCAAAACCCATCAAGGCACTGGATCACCAAGTACCCCTGCTGGAACAATGGTGGGAAACATAGCTTCTGTGTCCTAGCTATGTGCTTCCCAGAGGCCTTTCCTGAACATTAAAGAACTCTTACCTCTTTTGATATACAGTAACTAGGATTTACCACCCAGATTTTCTATGGATGGATGGGCAGCCATAGAAAATTTGATTGGTTGGTTGATAAATAAATAAATAAATAAATAAATAAATAAATAAATAAATAAATAAATAAGATGCTAATGTGTGTTCCCACCTAAACATTAGCATTTTTCTGAAGTACTTCTGACTCCAAATGGTGATTCTAATGGTGTGATGTTATTTTCTAGTATTTTCAATTATGTAGATAACATCTACATGGATGCAAACATTGGAACAGTCAGGCAATTGGTGCAAGACCGTTTAGCATTTTGTTCTATTATACATAGGGTCGCCATGAGTCGTAAACGACTTGCTGGCAACTAACAACAGATAACATCCATTTGATAAGCCTTTTCTTACAAGAATCACACATTTTGTTGCTGAGATAAAAACCTGCCATTGCTGGGGAAGCCAAAGCAAGGCCAGTGTAATGAACAGATTACAGGTAGTCCTCGCTTAACAACCATAATTGGGACCAGAATTTTGATTGCTAAGCGAAGCAGTCATTAAGTGAATCCGATCCGATTTTACGACCTTTTTGTGGTGGTTCTTAAGCGAATCACTGTGGGCGTTAAGCGAACCACATGGTCATTAAGCAAATCACATGGTTCCCCATTGATTTTGCTTGTCACGCCCCCCCCCGCACCGCCACGGTGCACGCCCCCCCCCGCACCGCCACAGTGCACGCCGCCGCTGCTGCCGCCGTTGGTGTGTCACCAACGGCGGCACTTTAGAAAGCACTGTCTTAGGCTTACAGGTAAGAATGAGAATGCCCAAGATGAAAAGGATGGCAGCCGCTACTAAACCCCACTTGCGCAAGGAATAATAATCTGAAAGACAAATGGAGAAAAGTCAACAGATTTGGGACATTTGGAACTGAAAACAGAGAGCAGTTTTAAGAGTGCCCACTGATGTTTGACGGAAGCCACAGCATTCACACAACACATCTAACCTGCTTCCCAAATCACCTGTTTTCTGGCTTTGCACAATATTTTGAATCATGGACAAACCGATAGGCTGGGTTTGAAAAACCTGCAAAGCCACCAAAAACAAACAAACAAAATGCTGACCAAGCTTAACATTGAAAAGTACCCTTGAAAGGTATCCAGAAGCTGCAGCTGGTGCAGAATGCAGTAGCGCGGGCAGTTATGGGCGCCTCTAGGGCTGCGCATGTAACACCTCTACTGCGCAAGCTGCGTTGGGTGCCAGTGTGCTTCCGGGTCCAATTCAAGGTGTTGGTTATGACCTTTAAAGCCCTTCATGGCATGGGCCCAGGTTACCTGAGGAACCATCTCCCAATTACATCAACCCATCCCACCCAGTCCAGCAGGAAGGGCATGCTGCGGACCCCGTCGGTTAAAGAATTCTGACTGGCGGGGTCGAGGAGGAGAGCCTTTTCTGCCGTTGCCCCCGCCCTGTGGAACATCTTGCCCCGAGGCGAGGTTGGCCCCCACTCTTCTGGCCTTCCGGAAGAGCGTCAAGACCTGGCTCTGCCAACTAGCTTGGGGGTCCAAGAGTGATCGGCAGCCCTGGGGGTGGTTGGTGACTTAAGGACGCTCTCTCCGCCTTTTAGTTTCCCTCTTTTATCTTCTATTTTTTGTACTTTATATTTTTATAATGGTTTTATCATTTTTATTTGTAAGCTACCCGGAGTCACTTTTATGGTGAGTTGGAAGGTGTATAAATTTAATAATAAATAAATAAATAAATAAATAAATAAATAAATAAATACGTGTTGCGTGGATGCAGCTACCAGGTTTCCAGCTGGTCTGGATAAGCAAGTGTTGTAAACACAGCCATTGTGTACATGAGGGTCAGAGAACTTGTGAGCCTTCATATGTTGTCAAACGAGTACCAGGATCTCTCTCCATTGGCCATGACTTTTGAGAGCTGAAGACCATCAATATCTGGAGGACCACAGGTTCCTCATCCCAACATATGTATACATTTTATCTTAGTATTTTCTCCCCTCAAACCAGGTTTTTTTTTTTACAGGAACACAAGGTCCTGGAAACCTCCCCTCAAGTTTTCTCCTTTGCTTAACCCAGTCCAATTTGGAACTCACCATAAAAGAAAAAAGCATCATGATATTTCGTCAGCTCAGTATCTGTGAAAAGAGGAGGAACAGGGTATTGATGGGAAGTTGTCATACTTAGAACTGAAAGATTTACTTTTCAGCATTTACTTGAGTTAAGATTGTGGTTTTTATTGTGTCTGCCATCTTGGAAAAGTTTGCCCAGAATGGCAGTTTAAAAATCTTTAAATCTTTCATAAATGAATAAAGTAAATAAATACCTGTACAATTTTCTTGGTCAATAGATGGAAGTTGAGCTGTGGTACCTTCAGGAAAAGACAATGCCAGAGGAAAATTTTACTGGGCCTAAAACATAGGCTGACCATATTTCCTTGAGACAAAAACGGGACATTGGAATGGCAAAACGGGACGGGGTCTTATGTAATATTCCGTATTCATGGAAAAGACAGGGGTCCCTGTCCCCCGGTCCGCGCGATTGGCTCCTGCCTACAAACCCTGCCCCCCGGTCTGCGCGATTGGCTGCCGCCTGCAAACCCCGCCCTCCTTTGCCGCGTGCTGATAGGCGGGAGGGCTTCCTCTTCCAGGCTGCCTCCAATCGGCAGCTCCGGCTCGGATCCTCCTTCCGCGCCATTCCCGCCGGGTTAAAAAAACGGGACAAAATTGAGATTTTTATCAAAACGACGGGACGGTTGAAAAATGCTAAAAAAACGGGACTGTCCCATTCAAAACGGGACGTATGGTCAGCCTACTAAAACATTATCCTTGAAAGTTTTGTTCCCCTGTGAAAGAGGCTTCTGGGGGAGGGTTCCCCTCATTTTCAGGGTGTTTTAGAATTTCTTTCAAATTTCTTTGTTCATGTCCTTTGGACTAACTGTTGTGACCTCACCTGGAGTGTTTGTGGGTTCCACAAAGCTCGTGCTGAGATCCACTGTCCCTTCAGCTGGAGTTGTCACTACTATAGCAAGTCAAGGAGAGAGTGCCTTAGGAAAAAATTGTTATTTTGTGGGTTTTCCCTATCCACTTGCTTTTAAAAAATATCAGCCTCTGTTTCCCTTCCCCGGTTTCTTTATCTAAGCATCAAGCAGCAGAATGGAATCCTTAACTATAATTCCAACATTCAAGTAAGGTTTAGTGTCAGCTCACAAATTGTGACTTAAGTGTCATGCTGGGTTTGGACATTAAGCAAAACTGTCCTCCCTGACTAGTTAATTGGGTAACAATAGTTAATTACTATTAAAGTAATTATTAAATTATTAAATTACTATTAAAGACTAGTTAATTGGGTGACAATAGTTAATTACTATTAAAGTAATTATTAAATTATTAAATTACTATTAAAGACTAGTTAGTTGGGTGACAATAGTTAATTACTATTAAAGTAATTATTAAATTATTAAATTACTATTAAAGACTAGTTAATTGGGTAACAATAACTGCCAAATAGGAACAAATGAGCTGCATGCACTAAGCATCCGACAATGTGCGCAATCACATACCGTCTGTTGATACATTCTCTTGCCAAAAGTTTAGACTTTCTGGATTCTGACTTTCACTGGTTAACACCACTGTCATGGGGGGAAAAAAAGCATGGAGAAGGAAGAGTGGGTTAAACCGATGTAGATTCTCTCCCACCCTAAGTTTACATTTAAACTGATGGTTTAATGCCTTTGAATGAATACAACTGATCCAGTTGATCATTTCAAATATTGAATCATAGTAGAGAATATACTGTATGTAGCTTCAGGTTGAACTGTTGGATTCATGGGGTTCTCTAAGATTTCTTCTCTTCCTGCAGACGTTCCATTACCAGGCTAGAGCGCATGGTCAGTGCATGGGGGAGTGGAGTTTGCTGACTGTTCAACCCCACATCACTCTTCAGAGATGTAGTTTGTTATTGCCTGCTTCCTAGGGCAATCACAAGAACCCATCTCAAGAATCTTAACCCCTTGACTTTCAAAAAGTGTTAAGCATCTGACTAAAGGGTACATTACATGGCGAAAACTTTATGCTCTTTTAACTTTAGCAAGAAACAGAGTGAAGCAGCATCCTGGGGAATGGCAATCAGCCTTTTTCCCTACCAACTAGTTCTCCTCTCAAAATACATCTTCAGGGAAGCAAAACAATCCAGGGAAGGCAAATAGATAATTAGTACACAAATGCTGGCCTATCTGAATAAGACTGGATACTGCCAGCTATTTGGTCCAGAGACTCACCCACTGTAGTCCGAAAGAATTCTGTTGTGGTTGGAGATCCTCCTGCATCTTCTTCCTTCTGAACTATCAACGTTGGGCTTCCTGAAACTGAATCGAGATGGTGACAGCTTAATATCCTTTCTCTGTGTGATTCTCCAACTGTTTTTGTGTACATCTTTGTCATTTCTCCAAATTGCTCAGAGCAGTACAACTTCCCATTTTATTCTTACCACACCCTTGAGTAACAGATTGAGTTGAGATAAAAAGAAAAGGAGGGGAGCTAAACTCCCCAGTGGTCACCGAAGCTGGGCTTCGGATTCAACTCAATTAAATCTCATGACTGAAGGCAGCTGCTTCCAAATAGTTCCCTCCCCAGATGTCTTAGGTGATTTCTGCTGTGGTGATTTACAGCATGTTCATAGCATCATCCGAAGGGATATAAAGCTTGTCCACATTACTGTTATTTTGTCATAACGATGGTTGGAGGACTCTGAAAGACGCTATAAATTGCTAGTGTGGATATGGGGGAGTTGGGCGGTGATAAATCCAATAAATAAATATAAATAAATAAATAAATAAATATGACCTGCGTGGAGCCCCAGAGGTGGGCAGAGCACGGCTTGCTAAGAGGAGGTTTTTAAAATTATCCTGCCCATTACCAATCTCTCTTCAACTTGCAGGAAAACATGGCACCCAAATTAAAATTAGAGATATGAAAAGCAACAGTGAAAGACACAGCTTAAACGCAACACCGCCTCAACCAAAACAGCAAATGGAGACCACCGTTGAACAGAGCTGTCGGTGGAAAAGTGTGAACCTGCTGCAAGGCATAGGAGAAGCTTTTAGTGCTGAAAGTGACAAGGGGTGCACTCCAGCCTGAAGGGGAGGCAAGGCTTAGGAAAAGATTTCCCATGGGTTGGAGACAGTCCATGGTCCCATAGGCTCCTCACCAATGCTCTAACAGAAAATTGGTACGTATAAACCAAGTTGGATGTCATCCTGGATCTGCAGATCTCAGATTTGCCCTGGATCTGGAAATGAAGGAGTCACAAGTGGGGCTGCAGTATGGACTGCAGGAATTCAGGATTCCAGATTCCATTCCACATCCTCTTCCCAGTTTTCTGCCCACATACCTTGTGAGCACTCCGCTGCCGCTGATCATGTTCAGTCCTTTTTTGGAGGGCCCCGTAAGGCTCTCTCCCCTCTCCCAATGGTTTTAGAATCTGTCCTTTTGCAGATGTTGGGTTTCTCCACAATGCTGCTGTTACACCCACCCACCCACCCCCGTTTGTGAGTGAGCTATTCCACTACAGAGGTAATTGCATTCATAGTCTGAACTCCAGAAGTAGAAGAAAGTATGATTATTTGATGCCAGGATGGCCATCCTTCCTTCACAACATGCCCCAAACTCCCATCTTCTTCTTGTCATCCTTTGTAGTAAGCTTAGGATCCCAGCTGGCTACAGTTCCTCGCCTTTCTTCCTGCCAGCACTTTGCAAATATTTAAAAATAATTTCAAAGCAGGCAATCTGGTTCTCGGCTTTGCAGCGCATGCAGGAAAAGGTGTGAAATTGTCACTATGGGTTTTTTTAAAAAAAAAATATTGAAAATGCCAGCATATGTTTTGACTTTAAATAAGAGAATTCATTTTCATCTCAAGGGTAAAATATTTCACAATATTTTCTTTACCTCAGTTCTCCAGATGTCCTCCTTCCCACCTCCTTGTGGGTATTAAAGCAAAAAGAAAACAAGAGGTGATAAAAAGGGGGTTCCTGCATGGTTTTCTTTTTTCTTTTTCCTCTCCACATCTTGATTGATCTGGATGCATCTTTATAAATTACATATACCTCCATCAAAAATTGTCCCATACTGCCTGCAAATTACAATGACTGAGAACAAGGAGAAGTCAGTGGTAATTTGCAGATAAAAAAGAGTTTCTCTATGAATTTAACCAAAGCACAACAAAAAAGTCCAGCACTACAATTAAATAAAAAAGATCTGTTAGGATTTCTGATCTGTAAGATAGCTGCACAGATATGGACTAAATTGCTGTAATAATGCCAGTAAGCAAACATTCCAAATAAGAGATGCAAAATTATACTGTGGGATCTTTTTCTTACATGGGGAGGGGGGAGTCATACTATGCTTAATATTTTGTCATTCCTGCTAGGATGCAGATAAAATGGCTTTCGAGTCTATAACTGACCCTAGGACCACCCAGCTGATTCTCCCCAATTCTAAGCTGTAAATTGCTAGGTTTTCCCGTAACTCCAAAAGATTCACATGCATCAGATAGGATGAAAGACTGACAGTCATGGGGAACATCGATGAACAAACCCATTGCTGGCTACTACTGTGGAGATGAGGAGACACACATTTCTAGACCCAGGTCAAAAATAGCTAGCATCTTACCTTGTGTAACCACAGGAGCTGTGAGGTGTGCAAGAGCAAATAGGACAAAGACAATGAGCTGGGGGAGAAACAGAATTATGAATCAACTGTGATGTACGTTCTAACTCTGTCCCATGATTCCACCCCTGAATCTCCCAAATCACCACCACATGATCAATCCAGAAAGAAGTATCAAGAAAACCAACATGGGACATAGTCACAGTTATAAACCAAGCAGATCCCATCTAAATCATAGAGTGGGCCATTGTCTTAACACAGGATTCACTGGACCTAATTTATGGGAGTCGTAAATTTGTTTGTCCAAATTCAGAATAGCAGTTGCCTGGATGCAAAATATTAATTGTTTTAGAGTGGTGGGAACACGCAGCCTTGTTCCTCATCTGCAACCATTTCTGGGTTCAAAGCAAGTTACAGAATTTTGCTCAATAGGTATTACAATCGTTTCCCAGATTTTCAAAATGGGCCCATATTCCATTAATGTGTCAGTCATTTTTAAAATTAGCCTTTGAATTAAACAATATGCAATCAACTTATTTTCTCTGTGCACATTTACAGATTCCAATAGAGAAAATAATTTAAATGAAAAAAATAATATCATGTATTTATCGTTTCTGTAATGAACCAGCAGGATCTAATTCTCATCAACCTATCTATTTAAAGCTATAATTAAATTGAATCAACTTCATCCTTTAAGCCAACAAATAAAAAACTCGGGGTGGCATTTCTTTTCTAATTGTTTCTGAAAGCTGACCAATGTGGCAGCCCATCGATGAAAAAATGATGAAATCCTTGAGAATTATGGTGTCTTAACAAAAACACGTTAATCCTGAATTCTGTCCAAACCTATAAATCAATAGGTTCACATGGGTGAGAGAAAATATTTTCTCCTGTAAGAATATAGATAAGTTAATTCAAATATCCCCTCCCTCCATTGCAGTGCCACTAAACACAAACAAAACTTCCAAATGCCGGACCGCCTAAATCTAACATTTGGAAAGCAAATAACAGAACAGGGTTGGGGGCGGAACACTTGCACACTTCTACTCCCACACTCACAAAATTCCTACCCTACAAGTTGCCTGGTACTGTTTTAAGTGACTGGCTTTGCAACCTAACGGGCATTTCTGGTTCAGTCAAAAGCTCTGTCGAAGTTCAGAGTTCCGTGTGGATCCAAGTCTCCAGAGCTGGAAAAATACTGACATTTCCACCCAGCGGAACAGATCCTTCTTTCACTGTGACAGCTGAAGATATTGCAGCTTGCTGGAGAACTCCCCAAAACGTGAGCGCCATGGAGCTGCTGTCTGCGAAGGCAGTTTGGAGTTGCCAGCCAGCCAAAGTCCCCGACAAAAGACCGCTGGGCTTGACGGAAACCAAGCGTGGCCTCTCACTCCTGCATCATAAGGCTGGCTTGGTTTCCGAAACCTCTCCTACGGGATCCCTGCCAGCCTACCGTAGTCCCCACATCACTGAAATTAACTGTCCACTCCCTGGCTTTGAGCTTTGTAACTGAGAAGGCAAATGGTTTTCCTCTGCTCTTGTCTGCTTTCTTGATTGCGTGCGCACACACACACACATTCACAGAGCAGCTCGAAAGTTCTAAACTGCTCTAAACAATGAAGCCTAAAGTTTTGGACATCTGCCATTACAGCTGAACCCTTATGCGCTCTACACCCATCATTAACTATAACACACAGTCCTCAACTCTTGGGCGGAAAAAACTCCTTGCGAGCAAACCAAAGATGGAGTGAAAAAGGCGTTTCATGGCCAACAAAAGTTGGGAGGGTAACACATCTGTCTGGGCTTCTCTGTCTGCATTCTGGTTTACAGCCCTGTTTTTCTGCTTACCGCTGATCTTCCATCTCTTCCCGTGCCTTTCTTGGTAAGGCATGTGGTTTTCATTCCCCGCCACCACCGGCACCAGCTCCCTTAGCCAGAGTCAGGTTCTCCAACCCAAAGAGTTAATTCCCTGCAAGGAATTCCCCGGCTAACAAATTGTTCCAGAGGCAGGAAACTGAAGCAAGGGGGCTGTCAGCTATTGTTAGAAAGGAAACTGGGAATAAGGCTCACTCACCTTCATGGCGGCTGCTTCACAGCCCTGGGAATGTGGCATGTCGGGCATCTGGAAGAGAACGAAAGGCCGCACCAGTCATTTCCTCTTCTTGCCACTTCCTGGCCCTGGAGAGCGGCTGTGTGAGTCACAAGGCACGTGCTCCTACATTTCTAAGTGTGTGGGGTATGTATATACAAAGACCAGCAGCATACATGTGTGCAGCTTTCAGAATGCATCAGTGCATCGGGCGGAAATACAAGCGTTCTCTGTTCAGGACAATTCACAGTAACCAAATCTCAGGCTGTTCAACTGAGAAGAACAAAGGCAACTGGTTTTTCTGCCGTCTTTCTCTGCATGGCTGCGTAAGTGGCAAAAGGTGAGCTGGTTCTTCCCAAACGTTGATCGGTACAAATGTTGGGCACCGTGTTGCAGAGGAAGAGCATTTAAAAACTCTTTTCAAGGAACAGGTTTGCGGGGCAACTAAGCAAGCAAGCTGATGATCAGATCGGCCAAGTGGAAATTATAACACTGATTCTTGACTTTTTCCAAAATGGGCATGGAAAACTTTGTTGGAAAGAAAAGAGAAAATGTAATGTGAGAATGGCCATTCCAAAGGTCTAGTGTTTCAACATATTTTCATCAAGGGCATCCAAATTCTGGCCCCAGGGCCACATAAGGGAAATAATTACCTGAACTATAGTTCATTAATATAAAGGTAATTGAGTTTAGTTTTGTCCTAGAAACCACCTGTATGCCTTCGTCCTGACCAGTGTGGCCCTCAAACTGAAACAGGTGGTGCATCCATTTTGCATACCCTATTTGCAAACTTTTTGCCTACTTATTGTGAAAACCAGGCAGGGCTGGCTCTACCATTAGGCAAAGTGAAACCACTGCCTCAGGCAGGAGATTTTAGATGACAGGAAAGGAAAGCAGATTGCCAATTTGCTTTTCTTTTTTTGTTACTGTGTTTGTCCTGCTTTGAGTGTGGAAAGATACTTGTGGGATTTTTCTTTTTTGGACTCATGTCCCCATATTATTGGCACTGTTCACTTTGATTCTGGCTGGCCTCGGAAATGGAGTCTTGCTATAGGAAACCAATATTGATTTTGTTTTCGTTCCTACTGACTCAAGGGAAGGCCCCAAATGTTCATTTGTTTTCTTCCTTCCTGGAAGTGGAAGAATTACCTTAGTGCAGGGTTCCTCAACCTCTGCCATTTTAAGATGTGTGGACTTCAACTCCCAGAATACTCCAGCCAGATGCTGGCTGGAGTATTCTGGGAGTTGAAGTCCACACATCTTAAAATGGCTGAGGTTGAGGAACCCTGCCTTAGTGGATGAAATATCTGAGTTAGTTGAAGTATAATATGGTTCTATTCATCCATTCTGCTAAGCTGTGATAGGGCTTGGCACCACAAACCACCCATTTCAGCTTAGAATTATATGTGATCCAGGCTACTACAGGTAGTCCTCGCTTAACGACCACAATTGGCTGACCAGAATTTTGGTTGCTAAGTGAAGCAGTCATTAAGCAAATCTGACTGAATTTTACCTTTTTTGTGATGGTCGTTAAGTGAATCACCACAGGCGTTAAGCAAAGCACATGGTCATTAAGCGAATCATGCATTTCCCCATTAATTTTGCTAGCCAGAAGCCGGCCGGGAAAGTCAAAATTGGCAATCACGTGACCATGTGCTCCACGATCTATTCTGCGGGTCCAAGTCCATCCTGGATTTTATTTTATTATGTTTTGCTTGTGTTTTTAGATATTTTGTATAGTTTTTAAATTTTTATTTATTGTAACCCGCCCAGAGTCCCTTGCATGGGAGATGGGCGGGGAATAAATTTGAAAAATAAATAAATAAAATAAATGTGACGCTGCGACAGTCATAAATGCAAACCAGTTGCCAAGCACCCAAATCGTGACCACATGACCAAGGGGATGCTATGATAGTCGTAAGTATGAGGACTGGTCATAAGTTGGATTTTCAGTCACTAAATGAATGGTTGTTAAGCAAGGACTACCTGTATAGCTTATTTAAAAGTTATGGTACATGGTGGTCTACCTGGCCAAGTATTGCCTAAAGCAAGGGTGCACAACTTTGGTTGACTTGAGGGCCACTCCATCACACAGGATGAGAAAGCTATGCAGTGAAAGTGGGTGAGACCAAGAGCCAAATTGGGCAGGACCACTGAGCAATTCTAGAAAAATACTAACGTGAAGAAGAAGAATGAGAGGGTGTTTATCCCCTGGAAACCTCCAGTCTCCATTTAAATGCCATGACACTTAGCCATCAGTACAGTATTTCTTTAAGTGCTTTTTGAAACCATCTCATAGCTTGTGGCCGTTGCCACATCTTCTGGCAGCAGATGCCATTAATTCCTTGTGCACTGTGGATGACAACAGTTTTTTATCTGTCCCAGACCTGCTGGTTGTATCAGATATCACAACTTGCACAGCTATTGGCAAATATTCAAAAGTGCTTCTACAGCAGCAAATCTAGAATGAATCCACAGCTGGTGAACATCTTTACTAGGACAGCCTGCATGTCACAAGAGCTTCCAAACTCTTAATCCGGTTGTTTGGTGCAAACAACAGGAGTGGAAAGTAAGGATTTTTCTAATCCATCTTTTTAAAACAAAGCAACAACAACAACAACAAAAACCCAATCCCTCCAACTTTCTGATGTATCTGTGAATAGCAAAACATCTATATTTAGAGCTATCGGTGCAACTGTACGATTTCCGTCGGCTGCACAGTAATGGATTAACAGGCTCAATGCATTCCTCACCACAACTGGGTGTTTCAAAAGCAGCTGTCATCCATTTCCAGCACAAGACACTACACGCATCTTGCTGTGACACTGCGCCCTCTGCTGATCTTTCAACCAGCAAGCAAATGTCATGATAAGCAAACAGGGAAGAGCATGTCAGCATCGACAGCCAATGGAAAGAGGCCGAAAAAGAGAAATTGTCTGAAGGGTTGAAATAAAGCATGCTAATATTGCTCCAGGATGGCTTTCATTAGGAACCTGTGTGGCAAGATGGATAATCTCCTTCTCCTTCTTTTAAAAAGGGGAGAAAACAATATAATTTACGTGGGACTAGTGGGGGAAGGCAGGAATCTGAGATAACGTCTGAGTTTCCATATTGTACTAAGCCAGCATAATCTCTCCATGTTCTGGCCTGGTGTGTGGCATAAATCCAGTCATTGTGATTGGTAAACTATTGTATGTTTTTTGACAGTGTTGGGTGTAAACCCAGCTAATCATGATTCAATAAACCTCAGTTAGATTGTGGCTTAGCCAGATGTCTGAAGCTAGCTAGTCCGTACATCCAAACCATGCCACATGATATCCTCTAGGAGTGTTGAACTTCAACTCAATGCTTCCATCCTTGCTAGCATAATCATTGGACATGTTGGTTACACATCATGGGAGCTAAACTCCCATTAACTGAAGCAGGGGGGAATGTTGATCTACTGTTTACCCTTTTTGGTGGCACCTCTCCAGGGACCACCTTGACAAACCTCCCAGACCCATTTTAGCCAAGCTACAGAGGACTCTGCACATGGATTGCAGGGACGTCTAGACCAGGCAATCAGCTTTCTGGAGGCGGTATCACCAATGTGCCCGTTAATATTCTGCTTGTAGATTTGTAAATTAGAGAGATCATAAACATTAAGACTCCTGGGTTATTTTCATCACATTTGTTGGTGTGGGGGAAATATGATCCTTCTCCTGGTTGGTCATTTCCCTTTGCAGGGACTGCTGTCTGCCGCACATTTCTATGATGGTTCAGGTGCTGCTCGACAACTTCCAGTGCCTAACTCCCAACTCATAACATAACACCTCCTGTCTGTGTTTACAACCCTGTTATCAACAAAGTTATTTGTTCAGCATATACTCAGGAGAGTACTCTGCTGCATCGTTTCTTTCTACTTTAAATATTTTAGTCACGTGGCCCATAGGAGCCCAGCTTGGCAGAAATCCAGATTCTAATAAGGAGGGGGGTAGAGTCAGCAGGCTGGCATTACTCTACATTGCAAGGAGAGATTGTTGCAATTTGAAAAGCCATCTCTGGAGATTGCAGTGGAACAGATGTGTCAAGCTCTCTGCAAAAGGTTCCTAATATCACATACAAGTCGTGAGCAGCACTCAAGTGTGCACGTATAATCAATTTCATTTGCATTTGTACCAGAGCCATCATCTCCGGGCTGCAAAAAGCCAGAGGTCTACAAAGCTGACCAGGAGAGGGCAGCAAAGTTTGCTTTTTCTCTTCGTCTTCTGCCACCTAGTAGCTATCCAGAGCTTTGCAGTCCAGAGCTGAGAGCTTTAATCTGTACATTAAGAGCTGAAAAGGGCTTTTGCGAGTTACGAACGTGATAATATTGTCAAGGAGAAATTCTTTAACAGATCATTTCACATACTAATTTCAAGCGAAGTCCTTGGTGTGACATGCCCCTCCCCTCCCCTCCCCTCTCACATTAACAATAAATCCAATAAATTTTTCAGGTGTAATTTGGGCTTCACAAAGGAGCCTTGGTCTTAAGTGATCTAGCTTTGGAACTCCATTGTAGGAGACTTTATTTTGCAGGACTGTAGCGAAAAATAGTTCGGAATAGCACTTCACCAAATGTAGGAGCATTAAATTTTGAACGACAAGGATTCATGGACTCCTCAGCCTCCCTTCACCGTGTCCAGATCTAATGGCCATTTCACTAAATCCAGCACCTTCTCTGATCTGGCAGATGTGTTGAGCTATTATTCCCACTGGTCATGCCGGATGGGGGTGATAGGGCACCTGAAAGGCACCTACTTGAGGAAGGTTAATTAGTTAATTCTGACCACCTTACTCAAAATTTTCATACTTAAGTGAAGCTACCTCTGCAGATGGTCTTTCTGTCCTACGATGGTGACTTTCTCAGGGCATATCCGTGTGGCTAGAAGCAACATTTTGTCGTAGAATAGGTGACTTCAGGATTTCTGTCATAAAATTCTTCAGTACAACCAGGGAGATTAAGAAAAAAATTGGCTGGAGCCGCCATCTTTTAAAATTGAAATAAAAAGCACAAGGTAGGAAAACATCATCCATGGCTTCAATCATATTGAACCACATGTGGATTTTTTGGAATCTGCCAGGACGGCTGAAGTGTGGTGTGGAAAAGGCCCTTGATAGACCACTGGTTTTCAGCAACATGCAAGACAAAAGAAGGACCCATCACTGGCCATTCCCTAGAGCAGTGTTTCTCAACCTTGGCAGCTTATATTGCACAATGAGTTCGGGGAGACAATCCCTGTTTAAAAAAGGGATGGGAGAAAAGAGGGAACAAGAAAACTTAGGTACTCATTCTAACAAGCTAAATAATTTTGTATTATAATGATCCATTAGATACCATTTAAGGAGAAAAGATACATGACAGATGGATGGATGGGAGGAAGGAAGGAAAACTGGGCGTGCAAATCCTTAGATTTGCCTTAAGTAGCTCATTGAAATGTATGTCATTGATGTCCAAATCAGGAAACAGACTTTTAAATGTGCATCAGTGTCAAGATTTCACTTTTGCCCATTAAATTAAAGGCTCTGAGCTCAGGGTCCTCCATAACCATTAACAGGATTGTTCTTAAAATAATCAGGACCGATGAAAATCACTCTTCTATTGAATCCTATCTCCTCTTCTATGATACATTTCAGGAGTGTCTCCAGCCAGTGCCAGGACAACCTATTCAGAATTAATTCCTCCCCCCCCCCCCCCGCTCAACCCCCACTGCAGGGGCTTGGCTAGATCTGTTAAAGTTATTTGGTAAAGGTATTCTATGTAGCATCAAGCAAATGGCATTTTCTACACTATGAATCTAGCCTGGAAAGTGGAAATTTCCAAGCTCCTATGTTGCAAGCACTTTCCCATAACAAAAGTAGTAAATAACAGGTGTTGCTGTTCTTCTAGTCAAAACAAAGATAATAGAAGTTCTTTTCCCATGAGAATAGAGTCTCGAGGGAAAGCCAATGTGCAACACCACCACCCCATGGCGGTTTATAGTAAGTACAACTGTTACCAAAATGTTAACCTGAAAAGTAACCTTAGCCCATACTAGCCAATCAGAATTGTGTACCATGGGTATAATTCAGCTATGAACCATGGGTATTCATCTCACTTATGTTTTTCCTATGCTTCTTCTATGTAGACTGCTATCTACATGTACTTTGTATCTGAACTGTAACTATGCCTGGTCTTTGCACAGACCATGATGTTTTCTTTCCATTCTGGTGATGGAACTCTGCGTATGCTTTGTTTTTTCCTTTTTGCAATAATGCACCATACATCCATTATTGCCTTATGCTATCAATAAAGATATTGTTAGCCTTACAACACGTTGTTTGGATTACTTCAAGCCTGGAACCCCAATAGCCACCATCACCCCACAAGATCATCTTTCCTTGGCTGAAAGTAGAATTTGCTCATCTTCATCAAGATGACAGGGACCAGCGAAGAGGGCATACTCTGAGTGGGACAGCAGTTTAGTGATAGTGCCCTAAGAAAGATTATCCTAATGCAAGTAGTTTCCCTAGTTTGAAACATGATGCAAAAACAAACAAAAACAAGTTAGGACTCCCTTGAATAGAACACAACTCCTAATAACTTGAAGAGAATCATGTAGATTTCTTGGCAGCCGTACACAGCAGTATATACTGTACTGTAGTTTGCTCTTGATACTTTCTGGAATGGAGGGAGAGAGGGAGGGATAGATATTACTACTAGCCTATAATCTTGGCTACCTGCACCCTGTGAATCCTTGGCCTCTAGGGTAGTGTTTCTCAGCCTTGGCAGCTTGAAGATGTGTGGACTTCAACTCCCAGAATTCCCCAGCCAGCATGGCTGGCTGGGGAATTCTGGGAGCTGAAGTCCACACATCTTCAAGCTGCCAAGGTTGAGAAACACTGCTCTAGGGAATGGCCAGTGATGGGTCCTGGCCCTTCTTTTGTCTTGCATGTTGCTGAAAATCAGTGATCTATCAAGGGCCTTTTCCACAGCTCACTTCAGCCATCCTGGCAGATTCCAAAAAATTCACATGGTTCAATATGATTGAAGCCATGGGTGATGTTTTCCTACCTTGTGCTTTTTATTTCAATTTTAAAAGATGGCCGCCCCAGCCAATTTTTTTTTAATCTCCCTGGTTGTACTGAAGAATTTTATGACAGAAAACCTGAAGTTGCCTATTCTGTGGCAAAACGTTGCTACTTAGCCACACAGATACTGTATGCCCTGAGAAAGTCACCATCGTAGGACAATAACTTCACTTAAATATGAAAAATTTTGAGTACAGAATTTAATTAGGTTTTATTTATTATACTGGATTTCTGGTCAATCACCATAATAAAGTTGTGATTTGGTTTGGAGGTAGCTTCCTGCCATTTTAAAGTGGAAATATACAAAAGCTATCATGTACAACAGAGCTTTCCAAACTGTGTGTCGCGACACAAAAGTGTCGCCACACACAGTCTGGTGTGTCACCACACAACCCAGAAGCGCTGATCATCATCAGCGCTTCCGGGTTTTCCCGCGGCGACACACCAACGGCGGCACGCAAAAACCCAAAAGCGGCAGCAGCACTTCCGGGTTTTTGTGCGCTGCCGCAACGGCGGCACTTCCAGATTTTCCCGCGGCGACACACCAACGGCGGTTGGTGTGTCACTGCGGGAAAACTTTGGAAAGCCCTGATGTACACCCTAAGAGACCTATCATATCCTTTAAAACAGGGGTGGGCAACGTCAGGCCCACGGGCCGTATAAGGCCCTCGGGGCTCCCGCCCGCAAACCCCGCCCCTTCCATGAGATTGGCTCCCGCCCACAAACCCTGCCCCCCAGTGCTTGTGATTGGCTCCCACCCGCAAACTCCAGCCCCCGGTCCGCGGAAATCCCAGAAACCCTGCCCCCCACCCCCCCGGTCCCCGGTTATAAATATCCAAATGGCCCTTGGCAGAAAAAAGGTTCCCCACCCCTGCTTTAAAACAAAGCCAAATTCCCCATCCCAAATCTTGACCCTGTCCATACAAGATGGCATGGCACCAACCCCTCCACATCATTGCCCACCCCCAACTGAAGGCAGTTAAACGTGTGGCTCACCATAGGACAAAACACTATTATTGCGTTGCCATGTCTCTTTCTGAAGAGCAAGCAATCTGGCTGAGAAATATGACGCACATTATTAGGGACTTTGATCTTTTTTTTTATCATCACTGAAAATTACACACACCATTGCCTGTATATACACACTCTTTGCTCTTTATTTCCAACAGCGCAATTGGGGCACAAATAAGAACCAGGGCAAATGCGGGGCGGGGGGAGGGAAGACAAGTTGGATTGAAGTATGGACAGTTGTTTTTCACAGCATGTTAGATTTTAGTTTATAATAATGCGATGTGAAGGTTGAAGCATCACATCACCTTTTTACAAAGTTTTGAAGAGTTGTATTTTTATTTCATTTATGTGACATTTGTTCTGCCTTCTTGTAGCTGAATGTTAGAAAAAAATATTCTAAATAAATCAGTATTCATGGCTATGCTTTTTTTTGGGGGGGGGGCTGGGGGGTATTTGCCAAAACAGGTAGCAGAGGCTTTGGTGAGCAACCAAAATGCTAATTGTCCATAATTTTACAGCTGCAGTGTTGGTTGTGTTTATCCATACAAGGAGGAATCTACCAGAAAGAGGTAATTTTCTAACATCTGAAAAAGTTCTTTGCATTTTAAGAGTTCCATTCTCCACATAACGGTAGTATGAGCTACATAGCTTTAGGTTTTCCCTCTCATAAAGATCAGGTTTGCAAATGGAGCAAAAATATCCAAATGTAACAGAATTACGATCTTAAGGCCCAGTCAGCACAACTAAGATGAGGGATGCTAGAAGGACCATAGCTTCTTCACCTTGCAAGAGAGTATGGAAATGGGATTTAAGGAACAGTGAGCTCCTCAGAGTAAAAATAAAGAAATCACCAAATCAAGAGATTCGTTAAAAAAAAAACACCATAATTTTTATTGATTGGTCAAATTTTTCTCCATATATGGATAGGACAGGGAGATGTGGATGGTATTGCATCCCTTGGCAGAAGAGTATGAGAGTATGACAAGAAAGCAACCTAGCTTGCCTCGTCATTCAGACTACCAGATCTGGCCTGCAAAACCCGACAGGACCATTAGATGGCAGCAACAAGATATAGAAAACTCTTCACTTTGTCGCCCTCTAGTGGTCAGAAATAATATTGTATCCCAGTTCTGGGAGCCCTACCCATCTTAGCTCCACAGGTTACAACGGCCCCACTCCAAGAAAGGGCTAGTTTCCCACAAGGGCAGGGGGGCTCTTTGGACGAGGCCACCTCCCTTGGTGGCTAATGGAGTTCACAGCACAGCAAGAGGCTCAGACAGCAAAGCAGCAGCAGCAGCAGCAGCAGCAATGGAGGGTTATATTATGCCCAGCGGCGAGGAAGCATTTTGGTGATTTGTTTTCCCAGAGAGCAGCAGCAGGCAGCATTATTGCATTTTAATGGGACCTTGTGTAGGGGAGGGGGGTGATTATAAGAACCAGCCCCCAGCAGAGTGGGGGGTCAGCTGACACTGACTGGCAGATGGGCCGCACCACCCCGTGGCCTGTTCCGTGCCCCAACCCCCACCCGGGTGGCCTGCTCCCATCATGCAATGGAAGCGCAAGAGCTAACTGGTTATAAAAGTGCCCCTCCCTCCTCGGGGTTAGACAGGAGAGCCCCTCCCCCGCCCGGGCAGTCGGTGCCAAGGTCTCCGGGGAAAGGTCCCGGGCGCGGTTCATCATCGCCAGCCACTCGGGAGCAGGACATCTTCAGGATGGAGCCTACACAGTGCCAGCTGGAGCTGGGAAAGAGAAAGAGGGAAAGGGAGAAAGTGGGGAATGTGTGTGTTAAGAGAGAGTCAACATGTGAAAGCTTGGGGAGATACACCCCCAAAACAGAAACATTCAGAGAAGGAGTGGGGGGACTGAAGTTTGGAAGAATAACACTTTTAACTTCAACTGGGAAAAGCCACTGAAAAAAGGAGGGGGGTTAATTCTCCCGGTGTCAGGGAGACACAGGAGAGTGGAGAAGAGGGCCGGGCCATGAGAGATAAGCGGGCACGCAGCTCCGAGTGCCTGGCCTATTTTCCCAAACGTCAGAAGAAGGCTCCGCCCTAGGTTGGACTGATATACTTGGGAATCTGTAGGCATCGTTAGTTTAGCAGGATTTCTGTATGTAGGTATGCAATAAACACTAGAGACTAGATTCCCTGCCTCGGCGTGTTATTTCTGCACCTACACACGACATCCAGTCAAGTTCCTTTCTGTTTTATTTATTGGATTTATATAGCCACCCATCTCATGTATGAGATTTTATTTATTTGTTGGATTTATACAGCCGCCCATCTCACACGTGTGATTTAGACTTGGGGTACATTGTGAAAATTCTTTTCCCCATTCTTTTCTGTTCCCCCAAACCTCACATCTTTTAGGCTGAAACAAAGGTGTCCCACCGTCCAGGAGCCTTTGCAAACAAGTCTCCCTGCGGGCTTCTCAGCTCCTCTAGGAAGAGTGCTTTTTGTTGCCACGGCATCACCATAGAGTCTTCAGCTCCCCTGGCAACATCAGGAAGCTCCATGGTAACCCCAGGTGGGTGGGAGGTTACTTCAGGTGTGGGAGCTTCAGCCAGTGGCTGACTTTCTCCGCAAGAAGAAAGTTTAGTGTATGATGGACAGATAGCCTTACGTTAACATGTGTGCCCAGCCCAGCCCCTGCCGAATAAAAAGGGTGGTTATGGGAGGATACCTGGGTTACCTTTAAGCAGAAATTATTAAGGCAGGGCTTTCCAAAGTTTTCCCACGGCGACACACCAACCGCCGTTGGTGTGTCACCGCGGGAAAACCCAGAAGCGCTGATGATGATCAGCGTTTCCGGGTTGTGTGGCGACACACCAGACTGTGTGTGGTGACACACTTTTGTGTCGCGACACACAGTTTGGAAAGCTCTGTATTAAGGAGTAGAAAAAACACCCAAGTAAGGAGTGAATGCTTGTCGTGTGTTTCCCCCTTTGGGGGAACTCAGTTCTTGGACCAGAGAAACCACTAGAGATAGGTTTTCTGAAAGGGACGCCAATAAAGATGCTACTACAGTACAACATCCAAATGTTCATCTTGGTTTCATCACTGCAAAAGACATAGAAGCCTCTCCCAGTTAATATTACCTCCACCCTACTGAGAAAGGCCTTTCCTTCCTTTCATTTGAAGACCACGCCTTCGGCATATCTTGAAGGGGCATTTTGTGAGTGCCCTGTTGAACATCATCTCTGCCCCTCTGGTGCCGGTCAAGTGGAGGACTTTATTCACTATATCCTCCACTGCCCCATTTACAAGATTAGGGCCAAATTATTGACGGTGGATGAATTTAACGGCTCAGAGCTCAAATGGTTGAATTATCTTCTTGCAGAGGTGTTTCCAACTGTTAGTAATCAAGTTGCTACTTTTGCTTTGTCACCATTTAAACTCGGAAATATTTTTTTTCCCATTCTTCATCGTAGTCCTGGCTTTATCGTGTTTTGACCTCTTTGTATCTAACACCCTTTATTACTTTATTTTACTCTTATTCTGTTCTCTTGTATTTATTCTATGTTACATTGTTATGACCTATGGTTACAACAAGAAAATATTTACTTACTTACTGGTGTATGTTCACCCAACACAATTAACTAGGTTATAGCTTCACCATTTCTGTATGATGCTAAACTTGCGTGTTGTGTGAATGCTTCCCCTTCGGTTAGGTCGGCATCAATTCAGAATCCAGATTAAGCATGCAATGTTTACACAACCCCAGCTAAAATTACACACGGTTATACAAGCATGCCAGCGAGAGCCCCCTTTGCCTGGGACTTCCTCTCCCCCAACGCCGCAACACTTACTGGGACTCTTGCCTGTCGCCCTGGGGTCTGACAGTCTGCAGAGGAGAAGAGATAGAAAGCGAATCAGTGAAGATGGGCCAAGGGTACAATATCCAGGGGTAGGAGAACTGGGGTGAGGAAGGAAAAGGCCAGAAAGTACCTACCCAGGGTCTGATTTTTTGCATTTGAATTTTCTACCTGCAAAAGAGAAAGGGGCGGAGTCAGACGGGAAGAAATAAGTCTCAGGTATACAATCTGGAGATCCGGGGTGGGGAAAATAAATTGGGTGTGTGGACATGGGCACATGCACTCATATCTACAGAATTCAGAGAGGAAGAGAGGGGCACCGCAAGACTGAAAGTGCAAAAATCAAAAAACAAAAAAACAAAAGTGAGCACTCTAAGATTTGGCTTTTCCCCCTTACATTCTTTTAATGAGAAACAAAAAAGAAAGAGGCTCTCTGTTCCATTGGGCAACATTTTTGTGTTTCAGTAATGAGTCTACAAAAGGTACAAGTAGTCCTCACTTAGCGACCACAACTGGGACTGGAGTTTTGGTTGCTAAGTGAATCCGACCCAATTTTACGACCTTTCTGTGGTGGTTGTTAAGCAAATCACCATGGGTGTTAAGCGAACCACGTGGTTGTGAAGTGAATCGCATGGTTCCCCATTGATTTTGCTTGCCAAAAGCTGGCTGGGAAGGTCAAAAATGGCGATCATGTGACCATGGGACACTGCGACAGTCATAAATGCAAACCGATTGCCAAGCGCCCAAATCATGATCACGTGACCATGGGGATGCTGCGAAAGTCGTGTGAGGACTGGTTGCAAGTAGGTTTTTTCAGCACCGTCGTAAGTCCGAACCATCACTAAACGAATGGCTGTTAAGCGAGGACTACCTGTACTCATAAACACACCCATACATATATACACAAAATAGGGTCTGTCTCCAAGGAATCCAAGAAAAAAGATAGAATTAGGAATGAGAGGAGAACTCAGGATGGGATTTGTAGGGGCCAGCCAAAGTCAGATCCAAGCAAGCATAACAGATGCAACCATCAAGAAGAGGTGACTCACTCAGTGCTATCAAGATTCCCAGCACAAACATGATGCTGGCCAGGATCATCCCCACCAAGCGCAACGTATCATAGTCTGGAGGGAGATACGGAGGTTCAAAAGTCAGATGTTCATGACCATTCCAGTATATTCATATCAGGACACCCTGGATTCCCCACCCAAGCCATTCCACATTTCTTCATCTCTTAAAGGAAGAAACTCCAAACCTCCTTCTACCCATGTAGGCCGATATCTGCAACTTTCTATAACATCACTCACCATAGCTGAAGGGGTCGATGGGTTTGCTGGTCTCTGGGGAGTAAAGAGAACGGAGAGTCAGAGTACAGTGGCCAAGCAAAGCTACTGAATATTTTATTTCAATAGCTTTGTTGGGTAATTATTGGGTGAAGTCATTCTTCCGACTTTACTACAAACTTTGGCTTAAATACTATACCGTTCTTCTGTGTTCGTCCTCCTGCTTTGCATGGATAGTGCCATACTACAGGTTAGTAGCTAGGTGGCACTAAAATCAGTCATATCTGGCTGGATTCATTAGCTTCTCATATCTCTTCAATTTTCTTGGTTGACAGAAGTAAACAAAGCACGTAAACCAAACCTTTCAAAGGATCCAAATTGCAGCTCTGCCTTTATGGCAACACTATTACAACGCTTAACAAACATCATTCATCATTCAATACATTCATCTATCAGCAATGCTCCATTACCCTCTTGATTGGACAATCTGGCCCATCTCTACACAAAAAGAATAAGCCAACACAAAATGACACACCCAAAGCCGCCATTTCCCCAAACTAGTGGATGAATTAGTTGGGTAGCCTTATACATTTCTAAAAACAATAAATAAAACAATAACATAAATTCTTAAACACTTCAGCCACGCAACTTAAGTTGGTTCCCTTCGATCAAAGGAGTTAAAAGACAGGTTCCATGGTGAAGCCTCCGAGCTGGCTCGAAAGTATTGTTGAACAACTCAGGAAGTTTAACACTGCACTCTTGCTCATGGGCTAAACTTCTGACTGTGATTGTGAAAAACCAACAGCAGCTTTCTCACCACACTGAAGTGGGAACATAAAAGGCAGAACTGTAAGTCCTAAAATAGGTTTAACCTCATGTGTGTGATGTGGGACTGCTCACTGCAGCTCTCCATTCCCCCAGAATATTAAGGCTGTGTTCATATAACAAGTTTGCCTTGTTCACTGAATTAGTCCCTCTGCTAGTTTCATGCTATACACTGAATTATAAGCCAGTTAAGAGCACTGGGCTAGTAAAACTAGCTGTGTGGTGTGCCAGTTACGCCCTTTCCTGGATCAGGATGCCCTCCGTACAGTCACTCATGCCCTGGTCATCTCCCATATAGACTATTGCAATGCGCTCTACATGGGGCTACCCTTGAAGAGTATCCGAAAGCTTCAACTGGTCCAAAATGCGGCTGCTCGCGCAGTTATTGGTGCGCCAAGATCAGCACATGTGACACCCTTGCTGCGACGGCTGCACTGGGTACCTGTGTGCTTCCGGGTCCAATTCAAGGTGTTGGTTATCACCTTTAAAGCCCTGCATGGCATGGGACCAGGTTACCTGAGGGACCGTCTCATCCCCATAACGTCGAACCGTCCCACTCGGTCATTTAGAGAGGGCATGCTGTGGATCCCGTCGGTAAGGGAGTTTCACCTGACGGGGTCTAGAAAGCGGGCCTTCTCGATAGTTGCGCCCACCCTTTGGAATATGCTGCCCCCGGAGGTGAGGCAGGCCCCATCGCTCCCGGCCTTCAGAAAGAACTTAAAGACCTGGTTCTGCCGCCTTGCGTGGGAGGGGGGGGGAACAGCTCCTCTTGGGGATGGCTGGTGCCATAGAGCCCTTTTAAACATCGACCCATCAAATCTTGGATTTTTATTTAAATTTTATTGTATTGGAGAGTATTTATATATGCTGTTTTAATTGTTGAATTTTAACTGTCGATTTTTTTGTAAACCGCCCAGAGTTCCCTTGCGGGAAGATGGAGCAGTAAATACAAGTCGAATTATAAATAAATAAATAAAATAAATAAATAAAAAGCAATCTTCCCAAGGTTAAAATTAACCAAGCTTTGCAAGCTGTGCAAATACAGCCCTAGGTTTTCAACTGACCTGTTTAAGCCCAGGTATGATTGCTATCCATCAAAAGATGAACTAACTAACCCCCACCAACACAGCCAGGACAAGCCTGGGTATATAAACAGAGAGCAAGTTCCACTCCCTTTTCGCACTGAAGATGTTGCCTAGCCTGGCAATGAAACGTCTGCAAGAAAACAACAAGGCTCAGAGAGCACCAAGGACTCCAAAAAAGATGAACTACCCTACAATTAAACAAAACCAAGTTCTCTTATTCCACTAGGGTAGATTCACACAACACATTAAACCCTAAACTTAGGTTAACAAAACACAGTACCCCTGTTCTCATAATATGGAATGTTTGGACCCATAAACCATATAATAGCTTAGCCCAGGGTCCCTCCTTGCGGGGGAGATGGGTGGGATAGAAATATGATGATGGATGGATGGATGGATGGATGGATGGATGGATGGATGGATGGATGGATGGATGGATGATAGACAGACAGACAGACAGACAGACAGACAGACAGACAATGTGATGGCCTGCGTCACAGAGCATGCTAAGACAATGGCTGAATTCCCACAACACAATGAACCAAAATTTTAGCTTAGTCTGGTATGTTGGGTATACCCACCCTATGTGTATTAAGGAACTTCTTGGTGCAAACATATCTGACTCACATCTAACAAATATTTTGTGAATATTCTCTGAGTAGTCTTTAAGATGACACGTCACTTTTTTTTTCTTTCCTGCAATGGACTAATGTAGTTACTCCTTTGGAAACTGAATAAAAATCTTATATAGCCTCTAGCTGGTATGTCTTCCAGGCTTTGTCAGTCTTCTGTATTTCCCCATAGAAAACATAGTCCTCTGAATGTCCAGCATGGTCCAATCCAGTGTTTCTCAACCTTGGCAGCTTTAAGATGCGTGGACTTCAACTCCCAGAATTCTCCAGCCAGCATGCTGGCTGGAGAACTCTGGGAGTTGAAGTCCACGCATCTTAAAGCTGCCAAGGTTGAGAAACACTGGTCCAATCAATGCAACTAAATATGTTCCCCTTCAGAATGGCACAAGGTTGAAATTTGGAACCAACAACCTTAATTAGGAACCAAAGGTAATTCTTCCACCTTTCAAATATCATGAGTGCTTGTGGACTAATCTTTTCAGCTAAAAGCAAAGGAAACTACCTTATCCTGCACCACACCAGTCATTACCAACATTCTCTGCAGTTTTTCGAGGTTTGAACCAGAACCTTTTGATGCAAACCACTTGTTTGGCCACAGAGCTATGGTTGCAGCATCTACCCTGCCTCTGATTGGACAAAACCAGAATTGTCTCTACAAAGCAATTAAAAAATAAATAAAAAAGAAAAAGAGAGAATGGATTGCTACCAGCACCTTTGGATGTTTCAAAGACACACATGCACTTTTTGGATAGATATTGGCAATGCTTTCTTGCCTGGATGTGACAACAGCTAGTAAAACACAATGGCTTCATTTGACTAATAGATTTAACTTTTGTGTGTGTGTGTGTGTGTGTGCGCGCGCGCGCGCGCCTTCCAGTCAGTCTTGACTCCTGGCGACTGCCTGGACAAGTCCCTGCAGTTTTCTTGGCAAGATTTCACAAGTAGTTTGCCATTGCCTGCTTCCTAGGGCTGAGAGTGATTGACTGGCCCAAGGTCACCCAGCTGGCTTCGTGCCTAACGCAGGATTAGAACTCACAGTCTCCCAGTTTCTAGCCTGATGCCTTAACCATTACACCAGACTGGCTCACAATATATTTAACTAGGTCAGTTAAAAATCTGGTGGCTGCTTTTGCGTAACCTGGTAAGCTTGTATAGTTTTCATCTTGTAGAGGGTTGTTTTTTTAAAAAAATGTGTTGTCTTAAAAAGCCATTTGTAAGTGACTTGCTAGATGAGGCCAGCCAATAAAATCTGCTTCTGGAAGTCTGCAATGAAGTTAGAAAGAGTTTGCCAATATCCTATAAAAATGGGACTTTCAAGAAAATGTTGCAGTGCAGAATATTTCTGTTTCACTCTAGACATTCCACGTCAGTCCTCTTTCCTCTTGGGGTTTTCTGCAGTTTTAACCCTGTTGATTTGCAGTATGCAGCCAAAGAAGAAAATATTTTTTTGAACTGCTGATGTGGTAGGCGGGGCATTTCGGTAGGGATTCCCATCCTTGGGGGTTCTCCAAGATGGCCATCTTTGCATGAACATGAGCCAGTTTGGTCTAGTGGTTAAGGTGCTGGGCTAGAAACCAGGAGTCTGTGAGTTCTAGTCCTGCCTTAGACATGAAAGCCGGCTGGGTGACCTTGGGCCAGTCCCTGTCTCTCAGCCCTAGGAAGGAGCCAATGGCAAACCAGGAGACTGAGAGTTCTAGTCCCGCCTTAGGCATGAAAGCCGGCTGGGTGACCTTGGACCAGTCCCTGTCTCTCAGCCCTAGGAAGGAGCCAATGGCAAACCAGGAGACTGAGAGTTCTAGTCCCGCCTTAGGCATGAAAGCCGGCTGGGTGACCTTGGACCAGTCCCTGTCTCTCAGCCCTAGGAAGGAGCCAATGGCAAACCAGGAGACAGAGTTCTAGTCCCGCCTTAGGCACGAAAGCCGGCTGAGTGACCTTGGGCCAGTCCCTGTCTCTCAGCCCTAGGAAGGAGCCAATGGCAAACCAGGAGACTGAGAGTTCTAGTCCCGCCTTAGGCATGAAAGCCGGCTGGGTGACCTTGGACCAGTCCCTGTCTCTCAGCCCTAGGAAGGAGCCAATGGCAAACCAGGAGACTGAGAGTTCTAGTCCCGCCTTAGGCATGAAAGCCGGCTGGGTGACCTTGGACCAGTCCCTGTCTCTCAGCCCTAGGAAGGAGCCAATGGCAAACCAGGAGACAGAGTTCTAGTCCCGCCTTAGGCACGAAAGCCGGCTGAGTGACCTTGGGCCAGTCCCTGTCTCTCAGCCCTAGGAAGGAGCCAATGGCAAACCAGGAGACTGAGAGTTCTAGTCCCGCCTTAGGCATGAAAGCCGGCTGGGTGACCTTGGGCCAGTCCCTCTCAGCCCAATTCACCTCACAGGGTTGTTGTTGTGGGGAAAATAGGAGGAAGGAGTATTAGGTAGGTAGGTAGGTATTTTCTTTCTTTCTTTCTTTCTTTCTTTCTTTCTTTCTTTCTTTCTTTCTTCCTTCCTTCCTTCCTTCCTTCCTTCCTTCCTTCCTTCCTTCCTTCCTTCCTTCATTCATTCATTTTCTATCCCGCCTTTATCATTTTTATAAATAACTCAAGGTGGCGAACATACCTAATACTCCTTCCTCCTCCTATTTTCCCCACAACAACAACCCTGTGAGGTGAGTTGGGCTGAGAGAGAGATTAGGTATGTTCGCCGCCTTGAGTTATTTATAAAAATAATAAAGGTGGGATAAAAATTAAATAAATAAACAAACAAACGTTGACATTCTGTCTATCAAGGACTGACATTTGAAAACCCAATTAGGATATCATGGAACTGAACATAAAAGTGGGGCAGAATTAAATTGGCAGGTCTGTGAGTGATGACAATCAGATGCAAGAAGTGAGTACACGTGTGCTCATTCCTGTCTGTATACACACTCAGTATAGGGGAGAGGTGTTACTGCAGTAAGGCAGCCATCCAAAGCACATACCATGCAAACCCCTAAACTAGGTTAGCAAAGCATACAACTGTGTTCACAGAACAGGCTATACCCAAGTAGACTGTAATGTGGCTTAATTTGATGGTCTGGTTCAGACAACTTCCTAAGGCACTAGCTAGGTTTCCACAAATGACCCAATCCAATTTTAAGCCAGTCTACTTTGTATTATGAACACTGCCTGAATCTAAAGCCATGCCAGGAATGGGTCTAAGTACAGAATTGGTATTAATATAGGTATAGATCAAGATACAGACATAGGTGTGGATACATACTGTACACACTTTTGCAGAAGACCAGTAAAGGCTGGGAGTCTTCTATTCTTATTGCATTCATTTATTATTTATACTGCCAGGGCATGATGCAATTAAGAAAACCAATAAAATGAAACAAAGGAACAAAACCACAGTAAAACAACCTAGATAAAACAAGATCTAGCTTGAGCTGAGAACCAAACCCTGAATGAATAATAACATGTTCCAGTGTTGAAACAAAACTAAGTTGGCACCTGTCTGGCCTCTGGGGGAAGGATACTCTCTAGGTCAGTGTTTCTCAACTGTGGCAACTTTAAGATAGGTGGACTTCAACTCCCAGAATTCAGCTGGCTGGGGAATTCTGGGAGTTGAAGCCCACCTATCTTATAGTTGCCAAGGTTGAAAAACACTGCTCTAGATGGAGTGCCACTGCTAGGAAGGCCTTCTTGTTCTACTCCCAAAACATTTATTTATTATTTATTATTATTTATAATAAAAATATTTATTATTATTATTATTTCAATTTATTCCCCGCCCATCTCCCTTGCAAGGGACTCTTTAGTCACTTGAGCATCCAAATGCTGCCCCTTTCTCATAGTAAGAAAGAAAAAAGTTAATAGTTTGGCCATTTGACATCCCTTAGAGATATTGGTCATCTGATGTCTCCTCCTGTCTCAACAAAGGACCAGCCAGGGGCATCTGCGGCAGGGGGCGGGGGGGAAGAGTCTAGATGGCAGCCATGATGATGTGATCAAAGCCCTATCCCATTTTCACAGATGTTACAACTGCCATCTTGGCTTCTGGACCCCCTCCCTTTCCAGACACCCCAACTGGCCCTGATCAGGGGGTCAAATGGTGACCTTAAGCCACAGTGGCAGTGTTCACAGAGGACACTTAACCTGTACTGCAGAGCTTTCCAAACTGTGTGTCGGGACATGTTAGTGTGTTGGCTGCAGTGTCTGGGTGTGTCACGGCTGCTGCTGCTGCCTCCGAGCCCTGTCAGGATTCCACGCAGGTCCTAGTGCCTGCCTTGTACCTTGCTGCCTCCAAACCTGCCCTGCCAGGATTCCGCGCAGGTCCTAGTGCCTGCCTTGTGCCTTGCTGCCTCCAAATCTGCCCTGCCAGGATTCCACGCAGGTCCTAGTGCCTGCCTTGTGCCTTGCTGCCTCCAAACCTGCTGTGATTCCGCACAGGTCCTAGTGCCTGCCTTGTGCCCTGCTGCCTCCAAACCTGCTGTGATTCCACGCAGGTCCTAGTGCCTGCCTTGTGCCCTGCTGTAAGAGTGTGTCACGAAATGATGCATGTCTAAAAAGTGTGTCACCAACATGAAAAGTTTGGAAAGCTCTGCTGTACTGAATTAAACCCGGGTGTTGTAAGCAGCTGGAGAAAAGGAAAGATTGCCAGAGAGGTTCTGATATGGTGCTCCAGCACAAAAAGGAGAAAGAAATGTTTTTCAGGGTACAGAGATCCAAAGGGTTCAACTCCACTGCTATGAGAGAAAAGGAAAAGAAGAGAATAGAGCTCTGTTGCATGGTAGAACAGACCATGCCCAAGAACATTTATAGGAACTGATTTCCTGAAATCTGTGCCCAGAAGCAGTGATGGAAAGAAAAAAAGACTGGGACATTGGCATGGGGGGGTGACAAAACGCTCCTTGCAACTTCATGCTGCAGATTCCAGCCCTCGTGCACTTGTGTGTGACGTTGCAAACTCAAACGTGAGGAGCATGTGCCATGACATCACAACACCCATTTCAGCTTTTTGACATCATCATACTGTAGCTAGTTGCAAGCTACGGCATATTGTGCTAAGCCATAGTGTGTATAAACCATGGCTTATTGAATGACCTACAACTGGCTGGATTTACATTGCACTGACTGGGTTCAGGTAACATGTTAAACCCTAAATCCAGGTTAACTAGCCACAACTGGGTCACCATGACGTGTTATACCCCAAATAAATAAATTACATGGGGATCTCCCCTAATTTCATCCTCACAGCAACCCTGTGAGGTGTGCTGAGCTGGAAGAGAATGACTGGCTCAAAGTCACCCAGAGTCCAATCCAATCCAGACCCAGAGTCCAATCCTACATTTGAGCCACTGCTGTTATCACGACATAGAAAAGTCCCCTTTTGGTGCCCTTTTCATCAGCCTCCCACACTCTGTGCTGTAACGCACATCAAAGAAACCAAGTTGAGGAAGGCAAACCAGAGATTTGTACAAATGTTTCTAACCTAAATGTCGTCTTCTGTTTGGGGATATAATGTAGTGGCTTGCATTCTGACCACGCAGTTAACCTGTTTCTGAATTAAACTAATTTTCTGAGTTTACACAATAAACTGAATCATATGCTTCCTCCTCCTCTTCCTCTTCCTCTTCCTCCTCCTTCTCCAACTACCCAAGCATAGCTTGGTGCGTCAGTGCAGCTCCTAGGTCTTTAATGGATCTGACTCAGTGGGTTGCACAGACATAGCCATGGTCTCTTTCAGCCCATCTCCAAACCTATTTGATTGGACAACTTGTTCTCTACGTGCCTGCCTGCCTGCCTTCTAATGGGAAAGCCAAGATGTTTTTCTTCCTTAGCTGAACATTCTTCCATCGGGATTTCCTCCGGCCCACCATCAGGAAGACTCATCCCAGAGTTCAAGAGGACATGTCAACAGCATTTCTCTATGTATTGTCGAAGGCTTTCACGGCCGGAGTTCAATGGCTGTTGTGGGTCTTCCGGGCTGTGTGGCCGTGTTCTGGAAGTTGTGGTTCCTAACGTTTCGCCAGCATCTGTGGCCAGCATCTTCAGAGGGCAGGAGCACAGATAGAAGCAAAATCTCTGTGGAGATTTTGCTTCTATCTGTGCTCCTGCCCTCTAAAGATGCCACCCACAGATGCTGGAGAAACGTTAGGAACCACAACTTCCAGAACACGGCCACACAGCCCGGAAGACCCACAACAGCCAGCATTTCTCTAATTCTCCTGCTCTCCATTTCCATCCCATTCCTTGTCACCGACTCCAATTTTTCTGGCCAAGGGAGCCTCTTCAACCGCCCCTTTCCCCAGAACTCCTATAGCTTTTGACTTATTTTGACAACGTTGTTTCTTCCATCCTATATAAGGGCATGGAAAAGGAGAGAACATTCTTGACTTTTATCAAGTGTTTCTTGGCTAAGGCGCCCTCCAGACGTCTAGCCTTGGCTCCATGGGCTTTCTCTTCTGTCCTCTCACCGCCAGTGCTGTCTTTGCCCCACGCATAACATTTTAGACATAATCCTAATTTTAGGCCAGGCCACTAAAATTCTCCCTCTCGGGATTCTTGCATCTCACTGCCGAGGCAGCCTTTTTCCCCCTGACACCAAAACTAGGAGAAATCTTCGCCATGATTATGAGCAACAGTTTGGCCACAGGTTTATTTGGAGCAGATTTATCTGGGAACCTTACTGCCCCCTCCATACCTCTTCCACAGAATCAGACAATCCAAGAATGTAAAGGTTGGAAGGGATCTTGGAGATCACCCAGGCCAAACCCCTGCCCAGGGCGGGAATCGTGTCTGGAGTCAAACCCAGTGCTTCATCTGAGCTGCCCCATCCTTCACACACCAACGTGCACCCTCCATCACATGCTTCAGAAGCATTACCCATGCTGGTTTACTGTTCTTGCAGAGAAAACTAGAAAGTTGGCTTGCCCTCAACCCCCTTCCAGAACCTCTCATTTCGACCCCACCCGAGCCCTACTGCCTCTGCTTCCTTCAAGGAAAGAGACCTCATCCCCTCTCCAAACTAGCTGCAGCCTATAAGTAAGGTGAAGCCTCCAAGTGCTTAAGGCAAGATTGAGGGCAGCTGCGGCAGCTGGGACTGCGGATGAATAATGCAAACTCCAATGCAGAGGATGGAGGGTTGCCATGGAGACGGGATACTGCATAACCAGGCGCAGCATCTTAATCCGCTGCCAGGCTTAGGAGGCAGTCAGGAGGAGACAGGATGCTTGGGTCCTCCCCAGAGCTGGCTCCAAGACAAATTGTTTATAGGAAACTTCACCCCAACTTAGGGTCGCACACCTTCTGCTCCCACCATGCACCAAAGCCTGGCCAGTTCCCTCTCAGTTTTGTCCCACCAGTCCTCGGTCAGCCCCCCACCCCACCCCCCAAATCTCAACCGTTGTCCTGAGATGTCCTCTGGAACCTAGAGGCCCTTCCGTTTTTTTCTCCCCATCATCCGAGGTCTGTCTTCTCCAGCAAACCATGGGTCGGATGCGAGTTTGGTGTGGGGCAAGTTCTCCTCTAACCAAATGAGCAGTTTGGAGTTTTCCAAACGAGAAGGATCTGGAAGTGGGCCAGAGAAACACTCTGCAGACAGACTGGTGCAGCAGCAGAGAGAGAGAGAGAGAGAGAGAGAGAGGAAAAGGGAGTGGCAATTCCCAGGCCTATTACATCCAAAAATACTTTTTTTTTTCTCTTAAAAGTCTGGCCAGGGAAGCCCACTGGCATTATCCATCCCCTTAATTTCATTCCTCCATGATGCCACATCACGTCACCACAGTTTGATCATCTCCGCCTCTAAAAAGAAAACTGGCATTCTGCAATGCTGTAAAACGCCTCACAGTTTTGCTAAGTGCGAACCTGGTTCAGATGATGGGATCTGAGTCTGGATTTGGGAGGGGTGGCTCTAGCCCAGCCCTTCAGAAGTCCTTGAATTGGAAAAAAAAAAAGGTGTGTGTGTGTGTGTGTGTGTGTGGCTGGCATGCTGACTGGTCAAATGCTGAGGAAGTACAAGGCAGCAGTGGATGCTTGCAGTCAGAAAATCTGCCTCTTTAATCTGAAAACAACTTGCAACAGTTCCTCTTGGGGGATAAAACAACACACAGGTTGTAACACACTACTTTTGCTTTTAGATCTAAGAGAGGTATGGCTCTCACATACCCTATAAATATATACCACCTGAAATAATTTGGGTTCACCTAAGAAAATTAGAGAGAGCCAGTTTGGTGTAGTGGTTAAGGCATCAGGCTAGAAACCAGGAGACTGTGAGTCCTAGTCCCGCCTTAGGCATGAAAGCCGGCTGGGTGACCTTGGGCCAGTCCCCGTCTCTCAACCCTAGGAAGGGGCCAATGGCAAACCAGGAGACTGAGAGTCGTAAGTCTGAACCATCATTAAACGAATGGTCATTAAGTGAGGACTACCTGTAGTTTCCCTGTTACACAAACCACAGGCAGTGCATATGAATGTGAAAGCTTGCAAGACCACACAAGAGCAAGAACCTGGTTTCTCTGCTGCCAAGAAAACAGCACCATAATGGTCAGGGAAGACCCGGCCACAAAACAGATCATCCCGTTGCCCAGATGTCCTACATTCTTAATATTCTGGCACCGACCTTTTGAAGCAAAAACCACAGTGACCAACAAATTTGTCGAAGAACAATCCCCCAGCCCCCCGTTTATATTTTGATGCTCAGGAGAAATGTTGACATTTGCTGGGAAAACAACACCAAGCCCCTTCTTGCCCAAAATCAATAGAATTACAGCTTAAAGGCCCTAAGGGTCCCACACTGTTTCCTGGTTTAGGGAAAAGCGAACATTGAAGGGTTTGTATGGGTCAACTTTTGAATTTCCATGGGGTTAACTTCTAGTCCTGGCAAACATACGTGCAGGCAACCTCAACTGCCTGGCAAGGTGGCTAAGCAAATGGGGGGGGGGGGGCTTTCTTTCCAAAAACAGGGAGGGAAGGGGGGGTGTTGAACTTTACCCTACATATATTTAGGGTTTATTTCAGCTAATGAGGAATTACAGAAATTGGTCCATTGCGTGTAGAGGCATCAGTTTGACAAAGGTAATATGTAGGGGTGTCTGAGCATAAAAACCAGGAGGAACTTCTATCACACTGGCATGGCCACCTTGACTTTTTTGACCTGATGGCACCCCTGGCAATCTGAGTACATCAGCACCAGGTATTACAACTCACGAAAGGAGTACAGGTAGTCCTCACTTAATGACCATTCATTTAGTGACCGTTCAGACTTAGGACGGTGCTAAAAAAAACAACTTGCAACCGATGCTCACACTTACGACCGTCACAGCGTCCCCACAGTCACGTGATCATGATTTGGGTGCTTGGCAACTGGTTCACGTTTATGACCATCACCTGTGGTCACATGATCACCATTTTTGACCTTTCTGGCCAGCTTCTGGCAAGCAAAATCAGTGGGGAACCGCGTGATTCGCTTAATGACCACGTGATCTGTTTAACGACTGCGATGATTCACTTAATTACCACTGCAAAAAAGGTCATAATATCAAGTCAGATTCGCTTAATGACCGCTTCGCTTAGCAACCAAAATTCCAGTCCCAATTGTGGTTAAGTGAGGACTACCTGTAAAGAGAAGATACCTCCCTATTCACAAAAGCCAAACACCATGTGCCATGAGAAAACATGTTCCATGGGTGTGTGGGAAGGGTGGGTGGTAACAACCAACCCTCACATCCAGGCGCATCCACAGTGTATGGTCATAAAGTGCCAGTCACGGTGGTGCAATTGAAGCTCTGGTTTTTATGTGCATCACAACGTACATTAAAAGGCAGGCAGAGTTTTGATCACACCACTGTGGTTGCCATCTTGACTTTTTTGACTATACCCTCCAGACCCCTGCTCACATCAGTGCATTCAGACATGCACAGCATGCACCAATGGAGCTACTATGCTCCTGTTCCCTTTTAAACCATGCACAGGACAGCAAACGCTAAAAAATCAAGCAGTTTAAACTTTTTCCACATCTGTGGTGAATCCCATCTACAGGTAGTCCTCAACTTACAATCACAACTGAGACCAGAACTCCTGTTGCTAAGCGAGGCAGTCATTAAGTGGGTCATACCCAATTTTACGACCTTTGTTGCCATGGTCGTTAAGCGAATCCAGCTTCCCCCATTGACTTTGCTTGCTGGAAGCTGGCTGGGAAGTTCGCAAATGGATCCCAGGACGCTGCAACCATTGTAAGTACATGCCATTCGTCAAGTGCCTGAATTTTGATCATGTGACTGCAGGGATGCTGCAACGGTCGTAAGTGCAAGGACCAGTCGTAAGTCACTTTTTTCAGGGCCGTCATAATTTCGAACAGTCGCTAAATGAATGGTCATAAGTCGAGGACTAATAATACTACTGTATTATTACTACTGTATTATTAGGCAGATGCCAAAGAGGAGAGAATCAGAGTCATTGGCTGCATTTTAGATCATTTATTTTTATGCATTTGTTGTTAATTTGATTGTTGTACTGGGTATATATACTGCTGCAAGTTAACTATGATTGGACTGGCCATAAGTCTAGTAAAACACTAGCTAAATTTTATTGGCATCTATCTTCAGGGAGGCTTGATTGACAATTGTGATTTACTTTAACTATTGTTTTTATAATTTTGATGTACTTTATTGTGGCCTTTATAATTTTACCCAGAATCTTTTGAGTTGGGAAGGCTATAAAAACTGTAAAAAAAAATTTTAAAAACTAAAATATGTACTTATTGGTCTTGGTAGAGGAGCCAAACTATTTGACGTGCTGCACAAAACTGTACAACTGTTACTGGACTGCAGATGCATTCACAAAATATATGAAGCTTGGTTAGCGCTAACCTTAGATTAAGCTTCTTCACGGCTCAGCTTTTTGCATGAAAACTTTGCTTAAGTGATGATTCAGGGGAACGTGCATGCCTCGATAATGGGTTACTTCAGAAACCAGGTTCTGCAAAGCCAGCCATCCTTCAGTTTGACTCCAAGCAAGGTTTCTCTCTACATAATGTATGAAATGGCCACGAGGCCAGGAAGAAGCATTTCTCTATGGCTGGAACCAACATAGATGATTAGAGTACCTGGCTTGACATCCCGTATTTGCAAACAAGAATGCACATTACTGTTGATTAGATAGATGGCTGCTGACTCACATGGAGCAGCAAGGAGCCACACCAGCTTCAGAGCATGGGGACATCCATTGCCTTAGACCAGGGGTGGGCAACATCAGGCCCTAAGGCCCACGGGGCTCCCGCCCGCAAACCCTGTCCCTTCCACGCGATTGGCTCCCGCCTGCAAACCCCGCCCCCCAGTGCTTGTGATTGGCTCCCGCCCGCAAACTCCAGCCCCCGGTCTGCGGAAATCCCAGAAACCCCGCCCCACCCACCCCCGGTCCCCCGTTATAAATATCCAAATGGCCCTTGGCAGAAAAAAGGTTCCCCACCCCTGCCTTAGACACATAGCGGCTACTGGCTGATCAAGAAGTTGTCCACAAACTGCACAGGTTCTTTGCCTTTCTATCTTAGCTTAAAAAATGGATTACATATGGTGGACATGCAAACAGGTGATGTACACGGACACACATAAACTAGGTTTATGTAACATGTTTAGCCAGGCGCGTTAAAAAATGAGTGGCTACAGTCTTACAACACATCAAGCTTGGTGAGTTTCAACCCGGATGAGCATTGCTATGGCCGGGCTTGTTGTGTGACACCGATCTACTTGGCTAGTTTGTGGATGAATGGATTGTACAAACCCAGCAAGTGGGTTAATTCTGGAATCAGGTTAAGGGCGACGTGTGAACCCAGCCACACTTTTGTCGTGGGTAGGTATGTTCCCTTGCAACGTACCCACTCTGTGAATAGTATCCTACCTACTTTGGCCACTAAGCCTTCTGATGCAACTGTGGCCATGCCTGGTGGCTCCTGTAGCCGAAGGGAAGGACCCCAAAGCCCTCCCAGGCTGCAATCACACAGGTCAAGGGCAGCACGCCCTTCATAAGCCTAATAGACCCAATGCCCCCACCAGCATGGAGTTAGTGAATTTGTAAGTGTGAAGACGGATTGTGTTCGCACAATCCCAATTTCCTCCATGACTGTGCATCACTCAGAAAAATAAAAAATGTGCACAGCTATACTCACAGACAATGCATGAAATATGAATTGTGGGAACAGAGAAAAATCGATCCTGTTCACTCTTCTGATAGACTATGTTCACCCGACACAATTCACCTAGTTAGTGAATTAGCCCATTGTCTCGGTTTGTGCAGTACATTGAAGTACAAATGAACCAAATGGTTTATGTTCACACAATACCCTGAGTCTATGAAGGTTCTCAGTCATCCAGGTGGAATTGTCTGTAGCTTGAATCATGTCAACTGGATTTCTATTTTCTCAGTGGAAACGTTGCGCTCCTTATCCAAGGAGCTTCTTCAGTCTGAGCAAAGTTGGTAAGGGAATCCTAAATATGTTTCTAGGTAGCTGTGTGACCTTACACATGTGTGACTGTGTGACCTTACACCTTACCATGACCCCAGGTGTAAGGTCACACAGCTACCTAGAAACATATTTAGGATTCCCTTACCAACTTTGCTCAGACTGAAGAAGCTCCTTGGATAAGGAGCGAAACGTTTCCACTGAGAAAATAGAAATCCAGTTGACATGATTCAAGCTACAGACAATACCCTGAGCTACCATGAGACAAATAAAGGTGAACTCTAATCCAGCTTACTTGCTGTGTGAATGCAGCTGTTAGGTTTGGAACTGACCTAGTTAAACTTGTTATGTAAATGCAACCATAGCTTATTTTTAAAGACTGAGGATAAGGAAACATGATTTGGCTAAAATTGAGGGAAAGTGGAGAATGGAAGTTCATTAAAGATGTTGGCATGGGTCACACACTAAGCCCCTAATTTTATAACCCACAGTTGCTTGAACAAACCACAACTGTCTGGGTTCACACAGCACACTATGCCATTAACTATGGTTTGCAAAGCAGAAGAGCTGGATTTATGCAACAAACAAGCAAACCACATAATAGCTTAGTCTAATGTGAGAATGAGAGCCAGTTTGGTGTAGTGGTTAAGGCACTGGGCTAGAAACCGGGAGACTGTGAGTTCTAGTCCTGCCTTAGGCACGAAGCCAGCTGGGTGACCTTGGGCCAGTCACTTTCTCTCAGCCCTAGGAAGGAGGCAATGGCAAACCACTTCTGAAAAATCTGCCAAGAAAATTGCAGGGACTTGTCCAGGCAGTCTCTGAGAATTGGACACGATTGAATGGATTAAAAAAAATGTGAGAATGCAATCACTGATACTTTCCATCCCAGAATTTTAGCTCTGACCAAAGGGTTCCTGAGTATATAAAGCCTTAACAAGCCATCGACCCTTATCTCATTAACACCAAATATTTAGCCACCCCGTGAAGGCTCATCCAAGAGGCATGTGGTATCTTCAGGATAGAAGCCAGCACAGGAAATAATTGTCCTTATGTTCTCCTGCAACGTCTCACTTATAGGACACACAGTTAATACAGTTGCTTGACACACCATTCTAATTCCCCAGAGAATTTCAGCTGCTGGACTGACCTCAAAATATGCAGCAAACCATGTAAACTGACACACAAACCGAGAAGCGCAGACTTCATTCTTTCACAAACACCCACTCAATGAAAAACACACATCCGCAAGAACACCATTCACAGACGCGTACAAATAGCCAATTATACGCACACATATACAACTGCACCAGATCTGAACAGGAACGGGCCGACTTTGGTTGGGTGAAATGTCTGAGGTACAGCCAATCGCAGTTTCCATCTCCCAGGGTGTCCCCCCGCCCCCCCCCCCCCCATCTGTGGTTCAGAGCCACTTGCCAGCTTTGATTTTTCTGCCCATTCAGCTCTCCCAGCAGGAAAAGCCATAGGCTGCCATTCATCAGTGCAGGCGCCACATCTCAGGGAGCACAAATTGGTTTTCCAGCCCACTTCGTGGGTTGCGTTCTAGCCTGCAAAAGAGGGTCCATCGGTTTGGCTGCCACAGCATGGCGTTTTGCAGCTTCCTCAATCAGGGCTTACTTTCATCCTTGCACTGGAGCTCTGCAGGTGTAGGCAAGCCTATGGGTCAGTGCAGAAGATCCCTAGGCCAGAACAGGAAGTAGGGGATGAGCAGTCCCACTGCCTGATTCCTAAGAGACCCACAGGGAACCAGAGATGAGCAACCTATCTCTGTGCATGCCGCCACACGCACATTCCTGATAGGTGCAGCACAGCTCCGCACAACATCAGCCAGCAACTGCCTCTGGTCTCTTCACCCCTCACACACCCTGCTCTGCGCCAGAAGCTGGCCACAACCTTTGGCACTGCAAGCAGGCCACACGGGCTAAGGCAGAGCTCCGTAGCCCTGGCTCTGCCCAAATTCTTGCCCAAACAGGTGGGGGCACCCCTCTTTCTGCAAGCCACACACCATCAAGGCATCAAGGCTCACCACCACCACCACCACCTCCTTTCTTGGCAGCATCTGCAGGCCTGTCGGTCAAACAGTAGCTGCAGAAGAAATGGCTTCAGGCTGCTGAGGTCTGCAGTGAACCGGGCGGGCAACAGCCGTGTGCCTGCAAACACATCGCCCATCCAGCAAACTCGGCCCCTGCAGCAGTTCCCAGGGGATGACAGGCGAAAGTCACCACTGCACACCTGCCTCCATTGCAGCTCTCTGTGAGCAAACCAACAGCTGAGCATCCACAGATTTTTTTGAAGAAGTAGTTGTATGTACGTGCACACACACACACACACACACACCACACTCTGCTCGTGCACACAACTTGTCTGCACGCACACAACCTGCCTAACCCAGTTCCTGAATTAACCGCCGGCTGCGTCTACATAACATGTCAAACCACCGTCGGACGAGCCAGATGCTAAGCTGCAAAAAAGGTAACCCCGTTTAGCCCGGTGAGCAAAGACAGCCGCCAGTCCTTAACTGACTTGGTTAAGCATGTTGTGTGAACAGGGCTTGTGTGCATCTGGGTGCTTGTATGGACTCACCTTTTGCCTATTTCGCTGGGAAGGGAGGCGCAGCACAGAGCTACCCGCAAGCCAACTCCAGGCGAACGCCAGTTATGGGCCAGTGCACCACGCGGACCCTCACCCCCAGGGAAGTAGGTAAACCGCGATAGGTAAACCGCGCCTAAGCCAATTCTGCAAGCAGGCACTCAGTCCCAAGGGATCGTTCCCACCCGTTCAAGGGCACAACGGGAAAGTTGCAGAGATTTTATAAAAACCTGCGAAGTTGCGGGGTAGAGGGGAGAAAAAAACAAATTGAGGGGTTGGAGGGAAGAAAAATTGCAGGCAGCTTGGCATTAGCATGCAAACAGCGGGCTTTAAAAAAAAACAAAAAACACCCAAATGGAAAACCGCGCTATTCGCCGGCGCCGTTCCGGAGTGGCTTCGGAGCACCGGCGGGAGCAGCATCTCTCGATTCCCAACCATCCTGCCTGAGCGAGCGCGGCTCTTCCTTCGGACTAACCCCGCAAGGTGCCTAAATGCCACTTCTCTCCCCCCCGCCCCCGCCCGCACTCCGGCTCTGGCGAGGAAGACGTGTATAATGCGGGTGCTGAGCGATCCGAGGAGCCGCCCTCCCCCGCCCCCGCCTCGCTTTTGCTCACCAGCCCCCTGCAAGGGATGGCTGGCCTGGCTGGCTGGCGGAGCTTCGGGGGGGATCCCCCCTCCAGGGAACCCCGGTCGCCCCCTCCTCGCCTGCCTCCCCGCGCAGCGGGGGTGGGAAGGGGCGGCTCACCCTGATGCGGCGCTGGGGTGATCATGGTGGGGGGACGCCGGCGAGGCTGCAACTCCCGAGCAGGTTTGATCCGGAGCAAAGAGCGAATGCGGCACGGCCAGGCTGGGCGGGCGAGAAATAAGACGACGGCGAAGATGCGGGACTGGGTGGGGGTGGCTTTCCCAGCGCCCCCCCCCCCCCGCCGCCCGAGTCTCTCTGTCTCTCTCTGCTCCACGTGGGAAGGGAATAACCAGTGGAAACGGAGAGAGGTGGATCGTCGGTACGGGGGGGGGGGGCGCAGAGGGAGAGCCAATCTCACACCTTTGATCTCTCCCCTTCTCAAGTCAACGCACAGCAAACCCCTTCGCGAAGAAGATGCCGGGGGTCCTGATTCCCCGGGACCCCTCTTTTTCCGAACCGGACACCCCTAGCTCCGCAAGCTTCCGTAAATCAGAATGAGAGCCACCCCGCGGTGAATAGGCTCCCGGCTTTCTCCTTCGCCCGAAGAGCTTGGGGGAGCTTCCCTGCGCAGGGGCAGTCTATCTCTGCTTAGTTGCTGAATAGAAGCGGCTCGGCTACCTCCTCGGCGCTGTGCCGGAGACCCGCGGGCGCGACTGGCTTTTGGAGGAAGGACGCTAGAGTCGCCCTATGTCATTCTGGACCTCCCTTCCCCAACCAGGTGCCCCCTTGATGTGTTGGGGCTACAGCTTCCGGAAGACCCAGGGCCCCCCTTTTGCTCACAACACTTACAATGCTAGTGGGACCACTCAGCACTTAGGCTACATAATTTTTCGCTTTCTTGCTCCAGCGATGGGGGTAAATTTAGCACGAACCGTGTCAGGGCCATTCGTGAGCACATACGGAGCATAAAGAATTGTAAAAACTTCAGCGACTGCAGCCCTAGAACACATTTAAGCTGGTCCTTGAATGGCTTTCTGGCTTCACACAATACACTGAGCGATAAAATAAAGAGGTGGGATTCACCCCACATGCCAAACCTCTAGCCAAGATTAAACTGAGTTTAGTGGGCTGTGCGAATGCAGCTCCCAAGTCTTGATCTGACCTGGTAAGAATGTTGTTTGAACTTAGCCACAAAAATGCTAGCAATAAAAGGTATTATTCTATACAGTATCCGCGTTTTCCAACCTTGGCAACATGGCATGGCATGGCTGGCTGGGGAATTCTGGGAGTTGAAGTCCACACATCTTTAAATTGCCAAGGTTGGGAAACACTGTTCCATATGAAGCACATTTACTTGATTTGTCTTCCTGAACCGAGGGTCCTTTCAAACATGTTGGAAAACAATGCCCATCATGCCCATCCCATGTGACTAATGAACGATGGAGCATGTAGTCCCACCCATCTGGAAAAGGCTATGATGGAGAATAAATATTAAGCATAATTGCTGATTCCAAAACTATCGTATTCACCCTGATAAGCAGGTACAGTACTGAGGTTAGCCCAATTCTCAAACTGTAGGTGGAGGCCCCTCCTGGGGGAGATCATTGCCCCCAGTTACACTACTGCAAAGTTTGAGAAGCTGTAAAAATTAATTATTAAAAATAGAGGGTATATTTATTTCATGTCCAATCCTAACTCCAGGGAAATCATTAGTTTTATGCTGGAGGATATCCCACGAATGTATTTATCTAGGACTGAGATTCTGCAGTTTGAGAAACCCTGCCATACAGGATTTCTGCCAAGATGGGGGGAAGGGGGTCAAAAAAGTCAAGATGGCACCTCAACCAGACAATCAAAGCTCCACGCTTTTAAAATGTGCAGGTGAGGGTTGACTACACAATTGCAACTGCCATCTTGACTTCTTTGACACATATACCCTGGCCACGCCTGATTTCTGCCATCACCCTCTCGTGACATTTCTTGCCACTGCTGAAAATCTGGAGTTAAGAGCAATGTACGCACTTTACAAATAGCAAAAAAGGAGCGAACCAGCTTGCCTCAAACTGATGCCCTCCAGATCTATTGAATCCCGTAATCCAGGGGTCCCCAACCCCCGGGCCACGGACTGGTACTATGAGCGAGCGAAGCTTCATCTGTATTTACAGCCGCTCCCCATCGCTCGCATTACCGCCTGAGCTCCGCCTCCTGTCAGATCAGCGGCGGTATTAGATTCTCATAGGAGGGCGAACCCTACTGTAAACTGCGCATGCGAGGGATCTAGGTTGCGCGCTCCTTATGAGAAGTCAGAATCCGACACTTATTTTAGTCTGCGTGTCTAGTTGCAGGAAAACAAACTCAGGGCTCCCACTGATTCTGCATTATGGTGAGTTGCATAATTATTTCATTATATATTACAATGTAATAATAATAGAAATAAAGTGCACAATAAATGTAATGCGCTTGAATCATCCTGAAACCATCCCCCACCCACCCCCGAAAAATTGTCTTCCACGAAACCGGTCCCTGGTGCCAAAAAGGTTGGGGACCGCTGCGTAATCTATCGGCCAACACCTCCGAGGTAACGTAAAATCCTCCCTAGTCATTCATCTCCTGTAGAATGAAACACCAATTTATTGGACCATCAAGTTGATTTAAACGCACCCTTTCCTCATAAAGTCGGTGGCTGATTTAGAAACCCTTTGCTCCAGCTTTATGGAAGACCTAAATAACAATTGAATGAGGGGATGTGTCTGCCCCAAGGGCTCTGTGCTAAATGAATTGCTCCTTTTCTTAATCTTGGGCACTAACCACCTTTCTAAAAATGCACTAGAGCCACAGAGCTCTGAATGGGGACCTTTATGCTTCTGATTCAACCGGCTTCCAATGGTGCAGGTAGGGAAGTTGCTATTTACAGCCCCAGAATATTTTTCTAACCCTTAATAGGCATTAGCCTATACCAGTGTTTCTCAAGCTTGGCCATTTTAAGACGTGTGGACTTCAACTCCCAGAATTCCCCAGCCAGCATGGTTGGCTGGCTGGGGAACTCTAGGAGTTGAAGTCCATGTATCTTAAAGTTGCCAAGGTTGAGGAACACTGGCCTATACACTGCCATTCAAGAAAGCAATAGAAAGGACGAACAAGAACATTGCAAATGATTTATCTCTCAGGAGTAATGCCAAATTGACAGGAACAACCCCCCCCCTTATTATTGCATTATATCCCGCCTTTCTTTTTGAGAGGTTGATGTGGCATAAATGGCAAGGGGGGTCATCTCCCCTCATTTTATCCCCACAACAAACTTGAAAGTCAGTTGAGGATAAAAGTCACAACTTTTCTCAAAGTCACTCCAGCAACTTGGTCGCTACCCAAGATCTGTGTGATAATCCAGAGAGAAAAGGAACAGAGGTTATCCTTCAGGTAAGGCTGTAGGCCTGATGCTATGGGGGGGGGAGTCGATTTAGGGAGGGGGGGAAATAACTCAGTTGGAGTATGTCTATGAAGGTTCTCAGTCATCCAGGTGGAATTGTCTGTAGCTTGAATCATGTCAACTGGATTTCTGTTTTCTCAGTGGAAACGTTTCGCTCCTTATCCAAGGAGCTTCTTCAGTCTGAGCAAAGTTACAGTAGTACTGTAGTAGTAGTGCTGTAGTAGTAGTGTAGTAGTAGTACTGTAGTAGTAGTACTGTAACAGCTACCTAGAAACATATTTAGGATTCCCTTACCAAATTTGCTCAGACTGAAGAAGCTCCTTGGATAAGGAGCGAAACGTTTCCACTGAGAAAACAGAAATCCAGTTGACATGATTCAAGCTACAGACAACTCAGTTGGAGGTTATGTTAACTAATGTATTTCTTCTAAACAATAGTATCTGGGATGTGTAGCCATTCTGAATGATGAAGCATTCTCTTTCCAAGGTCTGTCCTTGGGATGAATATCTTTGCATTCACTGGAGGAACAGATGAGGGAGAGAGTTGGCATTGGGGGGGGGGGCAGGGTCAAAAAAATCAAGATGGCAGCCACAATTGTGCAATCAAAGCCTTGCCCTATGTGCATTGCAGGTAAAAAAGGGGCAGGGTTTCAGTGGCACAATCATGGCTGCCGTCTTGATATTTTTAAACCTCCTCTGTGGATATTGCAGACAAGGGGGATGAGAGAATTCAGAGGACTACCCCAGCCTTCCCAAACCTTGGCACCCTCCAGATATACAGACCTCAACTCCCAGAATTCTCAGCAACGCTGCCCAAGCCAAGGGAAGGTTGGACTAAGCCAAAAGACACTAGTGACCGTCTACCAATTAGCACATTTTTCCTGATCTACCCTTTAGAGCAGCGTTTCTTCACCTGGCCAACTTGAAGATGTGTGGACTTCAACCCCCAGAATTCCCCAGCGAGCATTCTGGTTAGGGAATTCTGGGGCTTGAAGTCCACACATCTTCGAGTTGCCAGGTTGAGAAACTCTGCTTTAGAGGATCAGAATCCACTTCAACAGATACATAAGAACTTAATTTTCAGTTGGAATTCTCATGCTGGACTTCAACTCCCAGAATTCCCCATCCAGCAGGAGGATCAGAATCCACTTCATCAGATACATAAGAACTTAATTCCCAGCTGTGAGAAAGGCCCAATATGAAGGAGGAGAGGAGAACAAAATCCGCTAGATGGTGGCCTGTGAAGGTTTCCTTGACCAACATGAAGCCCTCCTCTTTATGATCCTGTAGCAATTAATTGGGGGGGGGGGAGACCCTCCTAATGGGAAGAACAGGCAGCCTTTCTATAGACCTCAATACAACACAAGGATATATATATATCCTATATATATATGGTCTGACTCGGATCACCCCTGAAATGCATCCCTGCAGTTGGTGGGGGGGAATCCAAAGAATTCCGTCGTGGGGGTAAGCCGTGAGCGTGAGCAAGCAGAGGGACACACGTATTTCGCAGATGGCTGCAAGGGGTGTGGAATGAATTTTTGTTTTGCTGGAGAGGGGAAAGTAGTTTTGCAAGCCTGGGTTTATTTGAAATCCATACATGTCCTGTCTCAACGTGGCCAAAAATTCCACTTTTCAGTATTTACTTCAGCCTTTCTCAACCTTTTGACCCTGGAGAAACCCTTGGAATATTTTCCAGGCCTCGGGGAACCCCTGCACATTCAGGCTCAAATAGAGGCCCAAAGTTACAAAATTACTATATTTGTTTCATGGGTAGGCCTGTATATATGCATGAACAGTGTTCTTAAACTGAAAATAAAGAATGAAACTTATCTCTTTCATGTGAAGTTGCCCGAAGTTGAAACAATTTTTTAAATAAATCGTGATCTCCCAGGGAACCCCTAGTGACCTCTCGTGGAACCCAAGGGTGCCACGGAACCCTGGTGGAGAAACCCTGCTTTACTTACTTACATGCATTTCTACATCCCCTACTCCAATGATTCTAGGTGGTTTACGTTATTACTAAGATTTCTATCCCACCTTTATTCTGTACAACTCAAGGCAGTATACATAATGCCCCCACCTCCTATCTTCTCAACCACCACCCTATAAGGTGGGTATACAAGCTGAGCACGTGTGACTGGCCCAAAGTCACCCAGATAGTTTGTATGACCAAGGGAGGATTAGAACTCAGAGTCTCCTGGTTTCTAGTCCAGTGCCTTAACCACTACACCCATCTAGCTCTCATTAAGGGGGTGCTAGAGACCCCAAGAGATGCTGGAGGGCAATGGGGCTGCCCACCTCACCAACAAAATAAAAGTCCTGTTGCATGACTGGTTTATGTGCACTTTTACAATAACCCCCGTGATGAAGCACTGCTGCCACGCTACCTTCAGCTTTGCACAGCATGACCTCCTCTTACACCTTTTGCATTTCATCCCCATCCGATTCCACTCCACACAGCCCTGTTGTTTTGCTGCCAAGAGATAACATGGCTGGAAGTCAACATCCAAGGTTGGCAATCCCAGTGCACAGGATATAGAAGCACAAAAGGGCATTCTGTTTCCCCTGGATGTTTTTGCAATTTTTCCATTCAAGTCAAGGAGGCTGAACGAGAAATCCCAAAGGGACTATTTATTTAAAACTTTAGGGAGCTACGCAATGCTTGAGCCCTCCGGGGCCAAGAGAAGAAAAGTGTAACATTTTAAAAAAGAGAGGGAGAGAAAAAAAAACAGCTTTGATTGTCAAATACATCACATGCCTTGAACAGAAACATTCTGTCGGGGATGCAAATAAAAATTCAGTTCAGCTTTATGGGGTTGTATATATTCTGAGTTATCTCTTTAGTAACCTTTTCTTCAGAGATAGGAGCAACCATCAGAAGCGAGGCACCTAGCATCCAGAGAATGCCCTTCGGTCTAAAGATACCCACTCAGCAGATCCTTTGAAAGCATTTCAGAAACTTTTCATTACCCCTAAAAGTTAATGATTTTAATACCTTTAAACTTTTGAGAGCTCATATTGATCTGAGGGATTTAAAATATCCTGATTTATGATATGTAGCCCGAGCTTATTTGTCCCGTCAGAAGCTGTTCCCAGAATGCCAGCCGGTGAATGGCAGGGCGTCAGTTTAAAATAATTCAGAGTTGATTACATTGAATGATGTTAATTGCTGGGATGATTGAGCTGCATGGAAATCTGCTACCACAGGAGTGTGGAATGTATTGGCAAAGTAAGATCTTGGTCTTCTTTGCCGCATGCTCTTCTTTACAACGTGATCTCAATGGTGAAGATACGAAGGAGAGAATTTGGTATACCTACATCTGGGTGATTCCAGTTTGAGACCTGTTGGGTTCTTGGTGTTTGCTGAGCTTGATCGTTTTCCTGCAGATGTTTCATTACCAAGTTAGGTCTGCAAACTCTACTCTCCCCTGCACTGATGATGTTACCTAGCCTGGTAATGAAACGTCTAGAGGAAAACAACCAAGCAAACTCTCCGACTGGGGGAGATGGGCAGTCATATAAATTGAAATAAATAAACAAACAAACAAACAAACACCAAGAACCCAACAGTTCAACCCTGAGCTACCGAGATTCTCTATATTGGCATCTGAAAAACTGTTTGACTCTTGCATCTCACCTGAAATGCAGCAGTGCAGGAAAAAAGGCCTCTCTTGTAATAACCTCATTTCTTGACAATACCAGAGTTTGGAATGAAGATTCAGAACGCAGTTCCACATTCCAAATGGGAACTAGAAGTTTCAGCTACTTTCAAGGATTTGGAAAGTTAAACCACTGTACTGGAGCACAGTATAGCAGTGTTTTTCAACCGCAGTGGCTTTAAGATGTGTGGACTCCGGTTCCCAGAATTCTCCAGCCAGCATATACTGGGACACAGTATAGCAATGTTTCTCAATCTTGGCAACTTTAAGATGTGTGGAATTCTGGCAGTTGGAGTCCACACATCTTAAAGTCGCTGAGGTTGAGAAACAGTGTGGCATAGTATAGTAAGATGGATGTTACAGTTGGATGAGCCCTCTCTGGAGAGCATTTCATATTCAGTTAAAGGTGTTCATCATATATTTCCCCAATTTCCTTGACAATTTAAATTTCCAGAGGCCCTAACCGGTTTTAATTTTACTGTTGGAGCTTTATATGGGAGTTCCAGTATTTACTCTATGATTAATGTGATTGTGGTTATTTTTCTGAAAGCAGCTTTAGAAAGGGAGTGGGAGTTAACAAATGAAACGTGAGATACTCTTTTTAAAAAAGAACACAGAAATATCACCCAAATGGAAGATTTTTAACTCCACAAACTTTAAAGTACCTCTTTACTCCCCATTTTATCTCTTAAGGAAAGACCAGCAGATAATGAAGAATATCACAAATGTTCTTTCTTCACTGATTTTAATGTTCCCCACTTGTTTGAAGGGACTGTTCAGAGTTAAAGAAAATTAATTCATTGATTGCAAAGGGCAATTAGAAAGCATGACAAAGCTGACTGCATAAAGACACAGCCCTTTTCTAACATCTTCAGCTCCTTCAATTGTTCCCCTGTGCCCTTTCCCATTAAAAAGTCTTATTTAGTATGGTTTTGTACACGTTTTCCATGTTGTTTGATCTGCTTCATTTGATCATTTTCTTTGATCTTTGCAATTCCGGGGCATTTGTTCTCGTGCTAGCAACTGCCCACTCTGCCAATATTTTAGCCTTAACACTGCAAGCAAAGGGGAAAGTACCAATCGAAGAGAAAAAGGAAAAAGTGACATTTGGAAACACCTTTAATTGGTCAGGAGGCAAGTGAAATCTGGAAAGATTCCTCCTAAGCATTCAGAAACCACCTGGGTGCTTTGCATATGCCTTTTTTTTCTCCATACAAAGGAAAGCCCCAGATTTCACATTTCAATGATCTGCAAAACCTGAAGCCATTGAAAGAATGCATACGTTAAACATAACACACCAACACGCACTTCCCCGTACATCAGTTAATTTCACTGGCCTTTTAATGAGCAAGAGAGAACTAGGGCAGAGCTTTCCAAACTTTTCATGTTGGTGACACACTTTTTAGACATGCATCATTTCGCGACACACTCTTACAGCAGGGCACCAGGCAGGCACTAGGACCTGTGCGGAATCCTGGCAGGGCTCAGAGGCGGCAGCAGCCGCGACACACCCAGACACTGCAGCCGACACACTAACGTGTCCCGACACACAGTTTGGAAAGCTCTGAACTAGGGTGACTCCCAGAAAGGAAACAGGACTGAAATGAGGTGCCCATGCCCAACCAGATTCCCCGTTTGTGCACCTGTGATTGGGCACTCATACCGGATCAAAATCGGCCTGCCACGTAGCATTTTCATGTTACAAAAGGCACTTCCCCAAGGATCAAAGGTACAAACAGATAAACCATGAGGCTTGATTCAAGAAAGGAGGATTACATGGAGGATAGAATTAATGGAAGTAGCATCACTTGGGTAGACCATGGTCACACAGAGTCAAGCCTGCTGAACTTTGGCAGGTGAATGTTAGTGCTGCTGCCTTCTGCTGGAGAAGCCAAACTGCTCCATGGGAAAAATCCATTCAATGGTCTACTCTAGGACTTGACATCACCAACGATTCCTATGGGTGAGTCATCCACGCTTTCACTCCACTGTCATCATTGCTGAATTAAAGCTAGCCAGGTTTAGAAGGGCTACAAGCAGAAGTAAAAGATTTGCGTTGACATCACAGGCAGCAATCTCTCTCTCTAGGGGGGCTGGAGCTATCATCTGCCAGACCACTGATTAGCTGCATTCTTGACTGGATTGGATTGCAAGCTGAGAAGAGGATTTTTAAATCCAGCCAGATTTTTCTGCATGGATCTACTAAAACCCCCTTTATCAGTTTGGGGCCGGTCAAGGTGTAATTTCCTCATTTGATTCGGGCACCAAATGTGCTTGGTTAGCCCTCGCACGACGCAGTAGCATCTGTGGAGCAGGGCGAGGAGGTCAAAGCAGCGATGGAACGTAGGCCCCACCCCTTTTGCAATGCATCATGACATCACCAGCATGTTCAAAAGGGGTGGAGCTTGTGGCCGGTGGTGCAATACTGCTTCTGTCATTTTGATGAAAGGAAAACGCTCCTACAGATGCCCTTGGCATGATGTCAGAAGACGGGGGGGGGGAGCCTCTTTGAAACTCCACCCTTTCTCCGAAGCTCCACCCACTGAAGTCACAGGACTCTGGAGGTGCCACTGCTTCAGAAGACAGGAAACAAATGCCTGCCTGGGTGCCTTAGTCAGGGTTTGGCCTTCATGGGCCAGGTTAGGGCTGGAGATTCTCCACACATGCAACACACAAATGCATACACTGCCAGCGTACATCAGCCTCCCCCAGCGTGATGGCTCCAGCTTGGCCGGACTTCCAAATGTTATAATGCCCAGCCAGCAGGACCAAACGCATGGCTGAAAGAAGGCAGGGAGGGAGGCTCCAAAGCCAAGGTCACATCCTTTCCACCCTCCAAGCCGACACTTGCAGCAATTAATTTTCCTTAATAATGCTGCTTGCTTCTAATAAGACAAAGCCCCGATTATCCGTCTGCATTATACCCGTGGGTCATCACACATCTGATGATGCTAGAAACTCCCACTCCAGCAGCCAAAGAGAAAATGAAGATTTCTGACTACATTGCTGGCTCCAGCTATTAAAAACCACAGGCCCTTGGGGAACTGTGAAATCCCTGTCAGCCTAAGTATGAAGATTGCATTATTTATCATCACTTCCAAGAGACCATCGGTCCCTCTGTCTTACCCGCTCCCTTCTCCTCTTTGAACCTTTCCTCCCATATGGGCTCAAATAGCCCTTTCATCTCCACTCAGTGGGAGCTACTGTTGTTCTTGACTGGCCACAGGAACAAACAGAGCGAAATTGCCCTTCCCCAGCAGATTTCTACAAAGAGAAGCTTTTGCATCTCCACTTTGCAAAGCTCATCTAGAGCTCATCAGACGGGTGAATCTGTTGATGAGATCATATCCCTCAAGAAAGGATCTGCAGAAGATTTCAGGGCAACTCTCCAGCAGCAGGGAATGGGAAAGGCAACTGTCCGAGACCCTGGGCTGCAGACAGTACTGGGTTTGAGAGGTTCTATGCAGGGCCATCCAAATATTTTTTGCTGGCTACCCATTCAGAAGTTGACCTAGGGCAGGGGTCGGCAAACTTTTTTATGCCAGGAGCCATTTTGACATTTATAAAATTTATAATATCACTCGAGGGCCAGGGGGCGGGGTTTGTGGGCGGGAGCCAATCGCGTGGAAGGGGGCGGGGTTTGCGGGCGGGAGCCAATCGCGTGGAAGGGGGCGGGGTTTGCGGGTGGGAGCCAATCGCGCACACTTAGGGCTTGCTGCCGCGCCTGCCCCCGCCACGCACACCATGCCCGCTGCTGCGCCTGCCCCCGCCACGCACACCATGCCCGCTGCCGCGCCTGCCCCCGCCACGTACACCATGCCCGCTGCCGCGCCTGCCCCCGCCACGCACACCATGCCCGCTGCTGCGCCTGCCCCCGCCACACCTGCCTGGAGAAGAGCCACACTCAAGGGGCCAAAGAGCCGCATGTGGCTCGAGAGCCGCAGTTTGCCGACCCCTGACCTAGGGGAACATGAAACTTTCTTCAGGCCTAGCTTCTTCCACCACACCATTGTCTGGAGGTTGTGGTCGCTTCTTTGAATAATTTAAGTCCAACAATGAAGCGACTGTACTTCCAATCAGCTTGCCCATTCCTGTAGCCCTTCCTCCCCTGCCATTCATTGCATGCATTTGGTCATGCTGGGCTGGGAATTAATCATCAATCATCTCTGGTGATAAGGAAAGAGGGAGAGATCTAGATCTCGCTATTTCTGTTGTTTTGAGAACGACTGCCTTGGTGGGAGCCCCCGATTGATCTCACGGTAGCAATCGTGGTTAGTACTGAATGGGGGACCACCTGTGAAACCCAGGACAGTAACCTAGACGGAGAACTTGAGACCCATCCTGGAAGAAGGCAACAGCTAACCACTTTCCTCAACCTGCCAAGAGAACTGCACGGATGCAGCCACCAGGAGAAGAGCGTCACTCAAGGAACTTTTATTTCCATAAGCCCAAAGAGGGCTTTTAAGGGAGAAGGGCTCGGAAAGGGCTACACCGTAAAGCAGCTTGAGCCTGGCTCAAGATTGAGAATCTCTCATGGTCACTAGAACTCGGCTGAAGGCCAATGGTTAGACAGCTGCCCTCCTTCTCCGAGAGGCAGTGGACTTCACGCAGCAAGACAACACAGGTGGAGAGAGCCTTGGCGGGGCTCGGTCGCATTGGGATGACCCCAGAGCCAACCACTTCTGGAATTCACTGGAGGTGTTGCAAGCAAAGGGGCCTTGCTGGGAGAACTAAGGCCAGGCAGAACAAAGGAGGGGGCGCTCTGGATCCAGGGGGACGACGTGCAGCTTCCTAGGAGAAGAGGAGAAAAGGAAAGAAGTGAGGCGGAGGGGAGAAAGTTGCAATTAAAATAAAAAAGGAAGCAGCTCGGGACCCGAAGTGGCCTGTGACGAGATCCCAGATCCAGCCAGAGAATAAATTTATCATGGTAACGCACACCATCTTGCTGTTGAAGATAGCCTCATGCCACTTGTTTTCCAGGTTTATTCGAAACGTCAGACAGCCTAGCTGCCAGTCCTTTTCTTGAGACAGCTTAATAGCTGGCCCTATATTGCTTGGACCTCGGCTCTCTCACAGTTGCCCCCTCAAGGCCCAAAACAACACACAGCTCGGTGCTGCTACCTCTCCTGAACCTTTCATTTATTTTACCAGGCCCCACTGGCTGGCTGTTATACAGAGGCCTCCATTTCATGTCCCAGACCTTCATGGAACAAACAGAACTTCACTTTGGACAGGTTCACACGTGATGCACACAATTTGATGTTTGGCAGTTTTCAGCTGAAGAAAGCGACCTTTGTAAAACAGAAAAGGCTACGAGAGCCTGCTCTCTACCTGGCAGATGATGGCTGGGGCCTCCACATCCAACACAGGTCCTTTTGTCCAATCCCTCACCCAAGATTGGAATGAGAAAAGTTGCTGCAATCAAGCAGTTGCAGTGAGATCCTGGTTTTCCATCATTAAACCCTTGGCGCAATAGTGGGAATGCGTGAACTAAGGCTTGGACCTTCGACCCTATTGCATACTTCATTTCTGCTTGTTTATTGCTGAGGTCTTCAAATGGCACACTTACCACAGAAGCCCCAAAAGTAGGCTGACCATATGTCCCGTTTTGAACGGGACTGTCCCATTTTTTCCCCTCTTCTCAACCGTCCCGTCGTTTTAACATAATGCCAGTTTTGTCCCATTTTTCAGGAACAGGCGGAGGTGGAGCAGCCGACCGGAGGGAACCCGGAGGAGGAATCGCCCCCGCCCACCAGCGTGTGGCAAAGGAGGTGGGAGAGGCGGGCCCAGCACTGCAACAGGCGGAGGCGATTCACCTTCCGGGTTCCCTCCAATCAGCTGCTCCGCCCATTACGCTGCCCGGCCCGCCCCTCCCGCGCGCTGATAGGCAGAGGCGAACTCCCCCAGCCCCCCCAACCAGCCGCTTCGCCCCCGCCCACCACGCCGCCCGCCCCGCCCCCCCACACGCCGACAGGCGGAGGCGACCCCCCCCAGGCCCCCCAACCAGCCGCTCCACCTCCACCCATTCCTCTTGTCCCGTTTTTGTCTCAAGGAAATATGGTCAGTCTACCCAAAAGAAGATAACCCTGACATTAAGACAAGCCAATCTCCTCCACCCCAAAAATAGGAAGATCACACAGGAAAAAAAAAGAAACTCCTTGCCTGTCTCCAGTGCCATGTTCTCAACAAAACGCCCCTCCCTTTTTTACAGATGAGTTATTTGTAGAACCATCAAAACCCAAACAAAACTAGCTTTCCTTTCAGATCAATACAGTACCTAGATGAACAAGTCCTCTGTTCTCAAGACCACTCGGATCTTACAGAAGAAAAAAAAGGAAGAAAAGGGAACTAAATGTTGCAGTTTGCACAGAGCAATGGAGGTGGCAATCGATTTTGAAACCACAAGAGTGCAGAGAATCAAACTGGTTAGATCACAAGAACGGGTCATTTTCATCCAATCTGGAAGCAACTCACCAGTTCTGGATGTCTTCTATCTCATCCTAGTGGATAAACCTAGTGAGAATTCAAAAAAAAGTCTTGATTTTTTTAAAAAGGCCTTTTCCTGAAATGATTCATTCTGTCCTTCTGCAAACACACCTCAAGCTAGGATAGTCTATTTCCTCCGGTGTCTGTTGCATTGCATACCCGAATAGCCCTAAAGACCATCTTGCTCCAGAATGCAAGATGCAGCAAATAAAGACAGGCAACCATCTTACCATCCTATGGAACATTCGTGACTAAGGTACCCATAGTTTGACAACGATGCATTGCGCAAATCAGTCAGCCTTTGAAAGGACAACTAACAGCTCTGTGATTCCCTTACATGCTGCCAAACTTAATGCCAGGGGTATGATGATATGAAAGCATCATTTTTCTTGCTCCCTTTTTGCTTTAAGTTGGAGTTGGGCAGCTATAATAGATTTAAATATAAATATATAAATATATAAATATTTATTTGTTTGTTTGTTTGTTTAAAGTTCCTTGGCCCCCACCCCAGGAGGAAAGGGGAAAGGAAAGTCTATGGTGGCCATAGGTTGGCTCTTACGCCGGATCGAGCTGCGCAGAGTTCCTTCCTCTTCATCAGGTTCTCCCGTCCTGGGGACAAAACAAAACCGTCACACTGGCCAGCAAAAATTCTTTGCACACAGAATCATTTTGGATCATTATCTTGAAACCTATCCTGTACCCCAGCAAGCTCTGCAGCTCCTATTTTTACAGTATTTTTGTTTTTTTCCTTTTGATGAACTGTTTCTATTCCAGCTGATTATAAACCAATGCACTGTCAAGATTTGGCTCCTTTACAAATGATCGTTAGAAGAACTTTGTAAAATTAGAAATTGGCATTTCGGGTTCTTTTTTTCTTTTTCTCCTCTCCCTAGGGCTTTATTCTTTTGTGCCCTGTATTTTTCCACAGTAAGGCTGAAAATCTTGCCTCGATACATCATGAGACTGCAACGCCTGGGAATCTTTCTGGCTGAAAAGAGGGGCAGAGTATAAATGCACAAGTATCTGGGATGATGTCAGTGTGTAAGCGGGAGTGCGCCTGCCCATGGATACAAACCAGAGCGTTTTGTATTAAAAGCTATGCTACAGCTCCCCCTGCTGACATCTAAAAGGAATAACGACTCAGCCTACTAAAGGTAATGCTAAACTATAATAAAGTCACATCAGGATGTGCAAATGGGTGCAGCACACGTCAGTAAAGATGCCACAGTGGGAATTCTTGCCTTCCCTCTTTCCTAGAACCATTTTGTTGGTATGCTTCATTTGTATAAGAGAAGCACTTCTCATGCCCCAAATGTGCGGGCAATTCCTCGAACCTGGAGCCAGAAAGGGATCTCCCAAGGGTTCGCTTGAGCCCTCCTTTCTACACTGATGTGGATCCTCACTCTGCCCCCAGCAGATTATTTTTAACTGCTCCCAAAGAGAAAAAAATAGAGAAAGGAAAACATCAGCACAAGAAGAAAGACTCTTGGTCTCTTTTGCGTCAACTGGAGGACTGTGAAAATGGCCAGCCCACCCCTCTACTTGTGCCATGTGCTGCCAGCAAAAGAAGGCAAATTAAATACAGGTAGTCCTCACTTACCAACTGCCTCCTTCAGCGACCATTCAAAGTTACAACAGTACTGAAAAAATAATTTTACGACCAATGCCCGCATTTACCACCTTCGCAGCGTCCCTCAGTCACACAATCACCATTACAGTCAGTATGTGTTCTCCTGTGCCTGACCTGTTGTTTTTCTTTCTTCCCTCCCTCAGAGGGGAGAGATTGGAGAGGAAGGGATTACAAGAGAGTAAACTGGCACACAATGGGGAATTGTAAGGATGCAGGAATACACCTATCTGTTTGCTTAGCGTGCTCGGACTGCGTTGCTTTCGGTGAGTATTCCCCATTGTGTGCTGGCTTAAAGGTAAACGTAAAGGTTCCCCCTGCACATTTTTGTGCGGTCGTGTCCGACTCTAGGGTCCGGTGCTCATCTCCGTTTGTTAGCCGAGGAGCCAGCGTTGTCCAAAGACGCTTCCATGGTCATGTGGCCGGCATGACGCACGTGGAATGCTGTTACCATGCCACCGAAGTGGTACCTATTCATCTACTTGCATTTGCATGCTTTCGAATTGCTAGGTTGGCAAGAGCTGGGGCTAGTGCGGGAGCTCACTCCGTCACGCGGGGCTAGGGTCTCGAACCTCCGAACTTGCGATCTTCTTACCCGCTGAGCCACCACGCCCCCGTGTGCTGGCTTACTCCCTTGTAATCCCTTCCTCTCCAATGAATGGAAATACAAAACTTAATTCCCTTCTTGCTACTTATCCCAGCGCCAGGGTTAGCATTCCAAAGGGAGGGGGAGTGGCTAGGAGAGAAAGTGGAAGATGTGAAACTGATTACTCTTGTCAGTTTCAAATCAGCTACCCCAGCGCCAGGGGGAGCATTCCACAGGGTGGGGGGGGGTGTGGGGAAAAGGAAAGCACAGTCACCTAATTTCCCACTTAGCAACCACGTCGCTTAACGACAGAGCTGCCAGTCCCAATTGTGGTTGCTAAATGAGGACTACCTGTATCTGGAGAAGGGAACAGGCGGCTTGTCCCTGTCATGGAAACCAGGCCTTCGAGTTTTAAGAGCTGGAAAATGTCAATTACATCCCTACAGTCCTAGAAAAATGTTTCCTTTTCAGGTTTCTGGGTACAGCAGCCTTTCCGTGAGATCTGTGGGAGGGCCAAGAGGGGAAACAATGTCCCATGCATTATGATTTCACTGTGCAAATGGCAAAATTCACATCATTTCTGGGATGATGTGAGACACATGACATCATTGTGGCTTGTCCTGGATGCTTATGAGCCTTCCCCAACCTGGTGCCCCCCAAATGTCGGCAGCGACAGTGCCAACACATCTGAAGGGTGCCAGATGTGAGAAGGCTGTAGAGTCAATTGTTAATATGATCATTGAAGCTAGCTAGGGGGGTGATGAAACCTTCTCTTTAGCCCGTAAACAATCTGTCGTATCCCTTTCTTCCCAATTTTCACAACTCTTATTTGCTGCTAGCACCCACAGCTTCCAAATCTCCATTTTATGTGTATACTCTAAATATTTCTAGCAGGGTCAAAATTAAAAGCTCATTTCTGGGGTAATCATCTACATCAAGCTTACAAGTTAACCTTCTACTATCCCGTCTCTCCTAGCTTCCAATCCCTGCATCCCAGAAAGAAAGCAATTATCAGCAGATATACTAGTTCAGAGAATGAATCATTGTACAGGTAGTCCTCACTTAATGACCGCAATTGTTGTTGTTGTTTATTTGTTCAGTCGCTTCCGACTCTTTGTGACTTCATGGACCAGCCCACGCCAGAGCTTCCTGTCGGCTGTCACCATCCTCAGCTCCCCCAAGGTCGAGTCCATCACCTCCAGAATATCATCCATCCATCTTGCCCTTGGTCGGCCCCTCTTCCTTTTGCCTTCCACTTTCCCCAGCATCAGCTTCTTCTCCAGGGTATCCTGTCTTCTCATTATGTGGCCAAAGTACTTCAGTTTTGCCTTTAATATCATTCCCTCAAGTGAGCAGTCTGGCTTTATTTCCTGGAGTATGGACTGGTTTGATTTTCTTGCAGTCCAAGGCACTCTCAGAATTTTCCTCCAACACCACAGTTCAAAAGCATCTATCTTCCTTCGCTCAGCCTTCCTTATGGTCCAGCTCTCACAGCCACAATAGGGACCAGAAAATTGGTTGTTAAGCGGTGTGGTCATTAAGTGAGTCACCACATGACCGGACCCAATTTTATGACCAGTTTTACGACAGTCGTTAAGCGAATTCAGCTTCCCCAATGGACATTTTTTGCTGGAAACCGGCAAAAAGGTCACAAATCACGACCACGTGATCACAGGACACTACAACTGGTCGTAAACGCAAGCTGGCTGCCAAGTGCCCGAATTGCGATCACGTGACCACGGGGATGGTGCGATGGTTTGCGACGGTCATAAGCGCAAGTACAGGTCGTAAAGCACTTTTTCTGAGGCTGTCGTAACTTTGAACCATCGTTAAATGAAGGGTCATTAAGCGAGGACTACCTGTATTGGCCAGATTCTTCCCCAGCAGGGAGATAAAAGTAAGTGGAAATAAAAGAGAATAAAGAAAAAGCAGAGAGTTTCAACGGTCTCCAAATAATTAAGATGCTCGAACAACATCACAAAACATGCAGAACTAACCAAATACCCGGTCTTTTTCGTACTGTCCAGCCTCCCGCTCTGTCCATATGATACAACACACATAACCACAGTTCCACATCCTCTCCAAATTAACTTTGTGGGAGGATTATTACCTTTGCTGCTGGTTGAATTTGCAGCGACAGCGCCGGCCTGGGAGAGGAAGAGAGAGATCAAGACTAGAGTGAGGAACCCAACAGAATCTGAGCAGGGATGGGTTTCTTGGAGAGAAGCACTATTTGAATCAGAACAGAAGACAGCCTGCAGCAGAAAAGGCCCCAGACCAGTGTTTCTCAACCTTGGCAACTTTAAGATGTGTGGACTTCAACTCCCAGAATTCCCCAGCCAGCAAGGGAATTCTGGGAGTTGAAGTCCATACATCTTAAAGTTGTCAAGGTTGAGAAACACTGCCCTAGACCATAATCATAATGAAATGCCCCCCAACTTCCACTCTCTGACACAAGGAAGAGAGTTGTGTTAGTCCACAATAGCAAATGATCAGAAGGAGTCTGATAGCACTTTTTCAGACTAACACATTTTATTCAAAGGCATAAGTCTTGGCTCCCATACCACAGTGGGTGGGTTCAGACACCAAGAGAAGACAGAATCAACCAACCCAAACCACATTAGGGCTTTGAATGATGTGTGAACACAGTCAGTATAGTTTAAGTGTGTTCTTGATCCCAACTCACTAAGCCGATGTAATGGTATGTGGGAAAGACCTTGGGAGACAGGACAAAGAGATGCTGCCTAGGGAACGGTCAGATAAGAGACGGCACAGCCCGCAGCTGGATTGCGGGAGGAGCAAAAGGCTCAGAAGAGACCCTCCCTAGTTTCTCGGGCTGTAAAGGAGATGGCGGGAGATTTGTACTTTCAGACAATTGAAAGATTCTGTTAATGTAGCTTTACAATAAAGTAGAATTAGCTCATCTGGTTGTGTTTCCTGTCTGGTCTACCTGGGAAGGCCGACAGCCAGCGTCATTGGCAACCATTGGATGGTATGTACTCACTAAGAATAATGAGGATGCCAAGCAGGAACAGGACAACTGCAAACACCAGGCCTCCAACTCTCAGCGAGTGGTAATCTGGGGTGGAAAGAAAAAACAATGGGTTTGTCAGGCTAGGAATAGAAAGCAGCCTGGAATTGGAATGAAGGACCCTATTTCTATAGGGCCATTCCCCACTGAAGAGTTGATGTGTTCTTCAGCCACCCCTGGATCAGCAGAAAACTATTTCACCTCCATCACTGATCCCTTTCCGGCCTCCCTTCTGAACCCCTGCCCAACCTTTCCCCAAAGGAACAGGTGACAAGCCAGTCAGACATTATGCTTCTTAATGCTCTCCTTGGACGGGGTCAAGATAAGGGGGGAAACACTATCCTACTGATATGCCCAAGTATGCCATAAGCCACCTTCCTCACGGTTGGGGACAAGAGGAAGACAGCATTATGGAGACAAAGCAGAACACAAGTGTTACCACGGCTTGATTATGCTGTGGTTGGGTGCAAGTGGGCTCCAAGTGTTGCGTTCCAGAGGTGTTCAACTACAGCTCCAACATCAGCAAATTACTGGGGGCATCTTTCCACCCTTCTCTTCCTCTGCGTTGTTGCCCTATTAGCCTCACGGAGCAAGAAGGGGAGGAAACAAATACAAAGGCAGGCCTGCGTTTCCAACCCAAGATCTAACAGTAGCTTTTAAGCAGGGGCTGGGTGGGGTGTTTCCAAAGAAAGCACGAAGAGAAAGGTTAAATATCCTTCTAAGCATTTCTGTGCTCTTCAGAATCATCTGCCTGTTTCCAAATTAAAGAAAAACAGAAAAAATCCTTCAGAGATTTTTTTCCCCTGTGCTTTGTTCCTAACTCTGCCAGTTGCAACGGGGTTTTTCGCCTGCCTTAGGTCCCAAGGCCCCAGACAGGCTTTCAGTAATGATTAACTTACCATAATTGAAGGGGTCATGGGGCTGATCCCTGGAGGACTCTGAAAGATACGCACACAGAAAGAGATGAATTATGGAAGACAGAAAGATAGCCTTTACTTCGCTCCCAAACCAGTTACTGCTGTCATCCCTCTTTTCTAATCTTGATTAGAAGAAAGAGAGTGTGCAAATCATTTCTTTTAGTTCCTTGAAACCTAGCAGGACATATTTTTAACCTCTAAGGCAGGGTTTCTCAACCAGGGTTCCGTGGCACCCTAGGGTTCCAGGAGAGGTCACTAGGGGTTCCCTGGGAGATCACAAGCTCAAATTTGGGCCACTTCACATTAAAGAGGTAAGTTTCATTCTTTATTTTTAAGAATACTGTTCATGCGTATCTACAGGCCTACCCATGAAACAAATATAATAATTTTGTAATTTCCGGCCTATATTTGAGCCTGAATGTGCAGGGGTTCCCCGAGGCCTGAGAAATATTTCAAGGGTTCCCCCAGGGTCAAAAGGTTGAGAAAGGCTGCTCTAAGGCTTCCACCACGTGGGACTACAATAAAGATTGAACCTTTTCCACACAAACCCACCCAATTACTATGTCCTTCATCTTCTCCCACCCCCGGTCTGGCAGAGATGATGTCACATGCCTCACCTCTTAAATCATTGGGTAGAAGTCAGCATTTAAACCAGGACATCTACTCATGCAAATTACAACTGTCCATGGCCCACTTCCTATGCAACTAGAGGTAGTCCTTATTTAGCAACTACAACTGGGACCGGCAACTCGTTCATTAAGTGAAGCGGTCGCTAATTGAAACCGCAAATGTGCTTATGATCTTCCTTCACCTTTCCTTTGCTTTCCAGACCTGCAAAGGTCGTAAATGTGAGGATTGGTCGTAAAATTACTTTTTCATCACTGTCATAACTGCAAACAATCGCTAAACGAGGCAGCTGGTAAACAAAGGCCACCTGTATTACTCCTGCAACAGCCTCACTGTTTTTGCATCTTTCCATCTTTACGGGTACATATAGGAAAAAGCAGCAATGGTATTCCCCGTAGTAACCTATGGCTGCGAGAGCTGGACCATAAGGAAGGCTGAGCGAAGGAAGATAGATGCTTTTGAACTGTGGTGTTGGAGGAAAATTCTGAGTGCACCTTGGACTGCAAGAAGATCAAACCAGTCCATACTCCAGGAAATCAAGCCAGACTGCTCATTTGAGGGAACGATATTAAAGGCAAAACTGAAGTTTTGGCCACATAATGAGAAGACAGGATACCCTGGAGAAGAAGCTGATGCTAGGGAAAGTGGAAGGCAAAAGGAAGAGGGGCCGACCAAGGGCAAGATGGATGGGTGATATTCTGGAGGTGACGGACTCGACCGTGGGGGAGCTGGGGATGGTGACGGCCGACAGGAAGCTCTGGCGTGGGCTGGTCCATGAAGTCATGAAGAGTCGGAAGCGACTGAACGAATAAACAACAACAATAGGAAAAAGCCCACTCAAAAATCTGATTTCCTCCCAGAGACAGTATTTATTCATTTCCTATTTATTTTTAAAAGCTGCATGTTGCCCAGATGTTTCAGATCTTTTTGTTTTGGTATAGATTTTTTTCCCCCCTATAACACTCTGTGCGCTGATATATTTTACTATTTTACAACTCATTACTGTTCTTAAGACATTTTTCTTTTCAACTGTTGTTTTTAAGCTGAAGAACGGGTACTACTTTCGTGTACATTATCTTTTCATATGTTCCACTGACTTATTAATCAGCAACAGATGTCTCGCCCTTGAAGAGTAGAGAACGCTGGCGAACATCTGGAGTTCCCCCCCTCTGTTCTAGCTAAGGGAGGTCAAAAGCACTACTGAAGTCGGCCGCTGCAAATAAATAAATAATTTACATGCGACCTCATGCTGGCTTTATTGAAATGTAGCTCTGTTCAAGCCCTCTTATGATAGCTGGGATACAACTAATTCTGGGTGACCCAGTTTTAACTCACAGCATCAGTTTAACATACACGTTTGGCTCAGGGACTGGACTTAACTCATTGATCTAAATCACAACAGAGTCTACTTGACTTAACCCTGGATTTTCCAACCTTGTCAGCTTCTAAATGTGTGCTTTTCAGGTCCCAGAATTCTGAGCAATAGCTGGCTAGGGAATTCTGGGAATTGAAATCCACACATCTGAAAAATTGTCAACTTAAACAAAGTTCAACTTGACAAAGTTGGATACGCTGACTTGGACGTGTTGCGAACTACAGCCCTTTCAATTTATAAACCATAGTTTATCGTGAGGTGTGATGCATCCTAACTGTAGCCTAAACAAACCATGGCTTAGCATGACGTGTAAACCTAGCCATTCAGTCCGTGTATTTTATACACTTTATTATTAATGATGTGGGTAGAAAACTGAACTTTCAAAATTATAACCATCATGCCTGAATGGGGAGTTGGGAATTCCCTTTTAATCTCACCAACTCATTCACAATCATTAATATGATACAAGTAATGAATAACCCTCTTCCCAGAGGTGGCCAAGATTTTTCAGGATATAAGGTTAAGTTGACTCACAGAAAAAAAATCCTGGTTTCCCTTAGAGATCAAATCAACCTTCTACAAACGTGCACTTTGGAGAGCCTTTGAATTTCGATTCTCAAAATCCCCAGTCAGGCAGGTTATCTATTAATGGCAACAAGAAAATGCTATGCAGTCTCTGGGGTCCATAAGGAAGAAGCACTCTGCTTTGCAACGCGAACCACATGACTTCCATACCTGCACCCAGTGTCTGGGCACAAGTCCAAAAGGTTAGGATTTGTCTCAGGGTGTCACAAGGCATAATTTGGTCATTTTGGTGTCACTATGATTCGTATTGGGGGGATGTGTACACAGAAGTTCAAAAGTACAGCAGGGCAGGCAACAGTATCGTCTATAACTAACTTTCAGGATATGATATACATCCTTGGAGTGGGAACTGCTAAAAGCTTAGGTATAGTACATCCTTTGTACCTAAGCTGTAGAAAGCGTAAGGTTGTAGAACAGAGCTTTCCAAACTTTTCATGTTGGTGACACACTTTTTAGACATGCATCATTTCGCGACACACTCTTACAGCAGGGCATCATTTCGCGACACACTCTTACAGCAGGGCACAAGGCAGGCACTAGGACCTGCGCGGAATCACAGCAGGCTTGGAGGCAGCAAGGCACAAGGCAGGCACTAGGACCTGTGTGGAATCCTGGCAGGGCTCAGAGGCAGCAGCAGCCGCGACACACCCAGACACTGCAGCCGACACACTAATGTGTCCCAACACACAGTTTGGAAAGCTCTGTTGTAGAAGGTGGATTTAGAGAAATCCAGCCAAATCCGGGACTCAAATTATGGCATTTCAGCGATTTTGTGCTGGGTAGGATGCAGGGGGCAGGTGTTCTTACTTTCTGTCATAAGTCCTTTAAGACCAAACTTGACCTTACCTTCAGCTGAGCTTGCTATGAAGATCCCACAAAGAGGAAGAATGATCCACATGTCTACATATGTCCAGGGGAGATATAAAAAAAAAGGACAGTCAGGTTCCTGGATGGGATAAAGCAGGTGCTCTTGATTTGGAGTGCGCAACAAAACAGTGAAACACTCAATCCATATTCTGTGCTTTTGGTTGGTTTCTAGGCAATGTGGGTTCCCACTATGGAAATAGTCAATTGTTCAGCCCTTGTGGCTGGATGAAAAGCCGTGGCCTTCCAGATGTTGCTGAACTACAATTCCCATCTTCCCTCACTACTGATCATATTTGGCTAGGACACCTGGGAGCTGTACTTCAGCAACAGGTCTTACCCATACCCACAATAAGGGGACAAAATGCATGTTACATGAAGCAGGCATTCTAAAAAGTGAGCCCGTGCCAGCACAAATCCTTTCTTCTTCTCCCCCCAATATTCCTGCTGTTGTGGATTTCTTCAGGACTTCTTCTTCCACTCTTAATTTTCCCCCTTCCCTTTTCATGCACATTCCCAACAGCTGCGATCAATAGGATTGCCACTTTTCAGTCCTGACAAGGCTCCTGAGCAAAACTCAACAGGTAAACTCTCCCCAAATCACTGCACTGTCAGTGACAGAAAACACATCATGGGGCACTTGGACCCCTTATATCTCCTATTCAACACAGGAGCCTTGCCAAGTCCCAACAATTGCAACTTTCAACAGCAACAACCCGAAGCCTCAAAAGTAAAGCAGTAAAAGTCAAATTAGAGGGGGAAGCATTTGGAATTTTAAAGAAAGGGAGTCTGCAGAGGAGCAAGATTCCAAAGTGAAAGCGTCTCTCTCCGAATGCGATGTACTTTTGAGGAAACGGTGGGTGAGGTCTGGCAGAAGGTGGAGGGTAGAACAGCAGCCACCAGAACAGCGGGAGAGGAAGGCATTCTGCATGGAGGAGGGGGGAGACCAGAACAGCCAGGTGGAAAGGAAACAGATAAGGACGACAGCAAAGCATGCCTGCAACAGCTGGTGCTGGGCCCACCATTTCCCATTCTGAAATGACCCAGCTGGCCCTGGAGGGAGGACAAAGGCCAGTTATTATGGCAATGAGATGTTTGCAGCGCTGAAAACTTTCTGCAATGTTTACAGACGATAGCCTGTCTCCACGGCGCTCAGGGGTGTTGCAACAAGCTTTCCTTCTGCCAGCTGTTGCCCACCAGGCAATTTCCACTTTGCAGATGCCTACAGACCATGCTACAGTCAGGGGAAGGCGGGCCGAATCAGCATTGTTGAAATAAAAAGCAGCACAAGTTCAGAAGCTGAGCTGGCAAGTACCCCAGGCATCGTATGGTCTGGGGTGCTTTTGTGGAAAACAAGAGGTCTGCAAAAAAAAAAAAAAAAGTTGCAATGTCTTCCCCCAGTCAACCACAACCACAAAAAAACAGTTTTCTAACCCTGCTGGTTAGGGACAACTGGAGTTGCAATGCCTCATCTGCAGGGGGAGGCCATCCATCCCAAAGTACCACTGCGCAAACCGGAATACTTGGACTATCAACTGAAACCTCTCCCTGCAGATACGAGTCCCCAGCAAGAAAAATGAGGAAGAAACATTGAAAGAGAAAAGCCAATTCTACTGTTTCTCAGCCTTTTTTAAAAAGTTATATTCACCAGCAAATGTATTTTTATATTCATCCAAGAATATAAAGCCACTGAATGATGTTTTGCTACAGAGCAGGTTAGCCCCTCCCTTGAGATCCTCACCTTTTGACTTTGAGCTGGACATCAAACTGGAAGAGCAAACTGGAACCTCAGTATTTCTCACTGTCATCGCCACATAGACAATTCATTGCTCTAATTCAGTGTTTCTCAACCTCAGCCACTTTAAGATGTGTGGACTTCAACTCCCAGAATTCCCCAGCCAGCATGGCTTGCTGGGGAATTCTGGGAGTTGAAGTCCACACATCTTAAAGTGGCTGAGGTTGAGAAACAGTGCTCTAATTGTTTGGGTGGCTTTATCAAGGCTCCATAATGATCCAAAGCAACAGACAAATAAAGCATTAGGTATCTCTCGAAAGCCTGCAGGGTCCTAATTAAGAGGCACAGGTTCAAATAATAATAATAATAATAATAATAATTATAATAATAATAATAATAATAATAATAATAATTTTAAAAAGCTTGGTGGCGAATCTATTTTGCTGGAAGATAAATCTATCTACTTCCTTCAAGAGAAAAGCAGGGAGGCTGATAGGCCCAGGTATGCACTGTCTCCCCTCCCTTCTTCCTATCCCAATTCTGTATCACTCTGCAAGCCAATAACTTCAATAAACATCCTTTTGGCTAGCAGGCTTGGCTTCTATTGCTAATCAACAGGAAAGGAAATAGGAACACTCCCGTCCTTTGGCTCACTTGTGGCCTGAAAGGTTTTTCACCACAAACAGAAAACAGGCTAAATATTTCCTTGTGCAAAAGGCAGTCCTCTTACGTATTCAGAAATCTGGGCCTCCTGCTCCGAGTTAGATAATATTTTCCTTCCAAAACTGGATGGAAAAAGAAATGTGACATTCTACTTTCCTTGGAATTCAGTTTACCTCTCTTCTTCCTCCCATCATGAGGTCAGGAATAAGATGATTTTGCCAGGACACAGATCCAGCGAGCCGTGCTAACTTCCAGTTGGATTTGGGTTCAAACATCACTTTAATCCTAACCCTGGTTTGCTAAGTAAGAATCAAATGTTTGTGTTTGCAAAATATCCTACGCCATACACTAAATGCTCTTAAACTTTTTTTAAAAAAAATGTGACAGAAGGGGAAAATAATTAAATACATGACTGGATAGTAATTCTATTAATTCTATTTCATTCTAATGGAGTGTAGATGTCAATGAAATCAATCCAAGTGTTCATGCCGGTCTCACCCACTCCTTTCTCCCCACCCCCATGGGCTGGGGTGATTGTTGCTCTGGAAAAACTGGGTTGGCTCTGATAATTCAATGATCCCTATTGAATCAACCCGTCCCACCCGGTCATGCAGAGAGGGCATGTTACGGACCCCATCTTTAAAAGAATTCCACCCAGCGGGGTCTCGGAAGCGTGCCTTCTCTGCAGTAGCGCCCGCCCTCTGGAACATCCTTTCCCCAGGGGCGAGACAGGCCCCCTCGCTCCTGGACTTCAGGAAAAAACTGAAAACCTGGTTTTGCCACCAAGCCTGGGACGGGAGGGGAAATAGTCATTCTTGGGGATGGCTAGCGCCCTAGAATGGACTGAGAACGGCCTTGCGCTCTGGATTTGAGGAAGAACTGTAGCCATCTGGATTCCATTTTATTTTATTTATATCTTTTAACAATTATAATGATGATATATATTTATTTCACTTTTATTGTGATTTGTTTTGTATTTTAACTCCGGTTTTATTGTAAAGATGGGCGGTAATATTAAATAAATAAATAAATAAATAAATAAATAATCAATCAATCAATCAATCAATCAATCAGGACCCACAAGCCACAATGGCCAAGTTTGTATCACATGCTCCACAACACCAATCAAACCACATTATGCTTCGTGTGCAGAGTGCATCCAACCAGCAGAAAAGTAATACCTCTGGCCCACTGTGGTTCCCCAGTCATGCTGCGTGTGAAACCGAAGGCAATGTGTAGTCATGACCAATAAGCCCTAATAGAATCTGAGTCTGCCTGAATCAGTTTAACCGCCACCTTTTCAAGCCATCTTTCTTTTAAGCCTTCTTTCTTAGTGGCCATTACCATAGAATGGTGCAGTGAGTGTCATAGGTTGTTTATCTGCTATGCTTGAAGATTGCTTGTATGGATCACATGTATGCGTGTGTGTGTGAGACAGAGAGATGAGAGAGGGAGGGCGAGTTTGCTCCAAAATTGGGAAAGAAACAGCATGTAATTGAAGCTTTCTGAAATTTATCAAGTCTGGGCCTATCCAGACATATTGAGATCCAGAGCACACTGGCTTAATAAATTTATCGTCCTTCTTGCCGCCTCCATTGCTTGGGACAGACGGAGTAGAATTGGCCGACAACAGACTTCTATTCACTGCTGGATTTATAGTTGCTGGCATCCATTTGGAATGATTCTTTTGTGTGTGTGTGTTTTCCTCTTGTTTCTTCATCCTTGTTTGTTTCTACCATTCTGTGCCTCAGCTTCTGTTCCCTTTCGCTCAAGGAGGACACCTCAATTCCAACAGGATGCCCATTTCCTGGGTGGCTTGGCTACAGAAGAAAGGCTAGCTCTCCCATTAGCCAGGCCAAAGCCTTCTCCAGCATGTCTTGCTGGTCCACCACAGGACAATATTGATCAGGTCCTCAAGTTCCCCCCCACCCAACTCATTTTGTTTTTGGTGGAGGGTCTGTAAAACGTTGCAGTTGGTGGTCTAAAGTTGCCTGAATTCAATCAATTGGACATCACCGATTAAAATAACCTTTGGTTGCCACCAAGGAGGCAGGGCCGAGACAGCCAATCTCCAACTCAGACTAAAACTCGTGGAAAGCAACAAGATTTACCGTCAGAATCAATTTGTCAGTCTTAGCATTTACTTCCCTCAGGCCATCTGGACTTGATACTCTTGGCTCAGAGAAAGAGGCCAACAAATTCTTGGCCAAGTTGGGACTCAAACCAGGCTCTTCTCCATCCATCACTTGGGCTCAAGCATTATGGTGCACCAGCACAGAAACAGTGAAAGCTACTTTCTTTCAGCCTGGATTACGATTACATTCACTCATTGTACTTTATTTAATCACAACTTCTTAACTAAATCACTATTTGGCTGGGTTGGCACAGTAGCTAGACCCTTTACCAAGGGAACTGCATTCAGGCTTGATACAATATGTGAATCAAACCTATTTGTCTCTCCAGCCTAAGTGGGGTTAGAACAACTGGGAATTCAGAAACCCTTAATGATCTACTGTAAGTTGTTAGATCTATAAAAAAAATCAGTGGGAGTCTGGTAGCACCTTTTCAGACTACAGGTAGTCCTCAACTTACAACCACAACTGGGATCGGAACTTCCGTCGCTAAGTGGTGTGGTCATTAAGTGAGTTGCACCCGATTTTATGACCTTTTTGCCACAGTTGTTAAGCAAATCATGCGGTTGTTAAACGAATCCAGCTTCCCCCATTTACTTTGCTTGTTGGAAGCCCCCTGGGAAGGTTACAAATGGTGATCACGTGACCCTGGGATGTTGCAACCATCGTAAATACATGCCAGTTGCCAAGTGCCCGAATCTTGGCCATGTGACCACGGGGACACTGCAATGGCCATAAGTGCGAGGACCAGTCGTAAGTCACTTTCTTCAGCACCGTTGTAACTTCAAACAGTTGTACGAATGGTCGTAAGTCAAGGACTACCTGTAATGTTATTAATGAAGTCAGCTTGATAAAGTGAGCTGTCCTTCACCAAAGCTTACGCTTTTTAATAAAATTGGTTAGTCTGAAAAGGTGCTACCAGACCCCTCCTGATTTTTGGCTACTACAGACTAACCCAGCTCTCCTACAATGTCTAGGAGATCTATGGTATGAGTAACTGCTCCAAATCTGTCCTCCTTTCCCCTTTCCCAGGCTGCCAACTCAGTTACAACAGCTGTGCAATCCTGCTATTTTTTGACACACACTCTCTAGACTCAGCTTCCTAGGCGCTGTCCTGTCCCAACAGTGATGCCAGAGGAGCTACTGGGTCACTTTCCCCAATTTCAGGCCCCAAAACTCTTTTGCTTCCCCCCCCCCCACCAACGACCCTATATACCTACCCTTTGATGCCTGCCCCACCAGGACTCTCTCGGATGTTTCAGAGGAAAAGAATCAACAGCTTGTAGGAAGTTCAGAGAAAGGAAAGGTACTGGCTTGTGGCACAGAGAGAGAGAGAGAGATCAGAGGAGCTAAATTTGTCTGCCTTGGCTCTGGGACAGATGTGGGAGGGGGCCGGAGCAAAGGCTGCTAACAGAATGTGCAAAGGACAAAACAAACAAATCACACACAGGCAAGAAGAGGAGGAAAGCAATGGGGGGGAAGGAATTGGGAAGGGCTGACCTATGCAGCCACCACCCGCCTCAATAATGCAGCCTTAGAAATTAGTGCCTGCAAGATATGACATGGCTATGGCTGGAGGTCATGTCAATAACTGTCACTCTTGACACAGTGGCATCTGAAAAGGAAAGGTAGGTGAGCATTGGGGAAGGAAGGAAGGAAGGAAGGAAGGAAGGAAGGAAGGAAGGAAGGAAGGAAGGAAGGAAGGAAGGAAGGAAGGAAGGAAGTTTCCATCTCTTTCTCTCTTGCTTCAAAGAGATCCTAAGGACCTCAATGCAATCAAGCATTTCTCCTGTGTGCATTTTGCATTTACATAGCAGCCCCGAGGGCCAAGGGATTCTCTGCAACACACTTGCCATAAGGCCTGCCCCCTCTGGGGTGATGCCACCCAAGGGCATCAATTGACCACTGACAGCTACAGCTTGGAGAAGAGGAAGTCTGGGGCCAGGTGGATCAGGATCCAAGCCAAGGGAGGGGAAATAGCCCAGCTCACCACCCTCCACACCATGCTCTGCCAAGGCGGCTCTTTTGTAAGAAACACCCCTGCACACATTTGCAGGAACAAACCAAACCAAAACTTGGCTGCTCAGGATCTTGACTGATTAGAATGGCACAAAAAGGTGAAGAAATGTAACACAATGGTTATATTCACACAGCATGATGGGCCTGCCTATTAAAGTTACACATTTTCCAGGTTTCCACCAGCCTGAATTTGTACAACACATTAAGCCACCCAGAAAAAACCTAACCATCTTTATGATGCAGTGCAAATGCAGCTGCTGGGTTTGTAAATGACCTGGTTAAGTATCCCGTGAGAACAAAGCCAATGTGTAGTTCAGCCATTATTTACCATAAGTAACCAGCTTTATTCTTCTGATGTTATCCAACAGTCACCTCCAACCTGGTTTGTGTTGGGTAAGGATTGCAGGAGCTGAAATCCAACACATCTGGAGGGCAGCGCCTTGGGGAAAGCTAATCTGGGCCAAGCTGGAACTGGTTAGAAGAGGATCAAGTTATGGTGGGCTATCAAAAATGGCCACCAGATGAGGCTTTGCACTGTACAAATGAGATTGCCATTACGTGCCTTAGTCTATAAAACAATCAACATATGTGGGTCTTTGCAAATTTAAGAGAAAGACATGCAGGAAGGAGTTTGCACATTTCAACTGTGGGTTGGGGAGAAGGAAGAAATTGGAGATCATGGAGAAGAAATATGCATGAAGGGATTTGGGGTTCACTTCCATTGGGACCTACAAGGATAATGTGTAAGCAATCTTTGTGAAAGAAAAGGCTTTGGGGAAGAAGGGGTTTCCAGGAAGGCAGAAAGTGAGCATCACACAGGCATTTTGCAAAGAGATTACAGGAATCGAGTGCAGGATAGAAAACAGCCCAGAAAAGGTGAGGGATGCAGATCTTTGGGCACTGAGGATGGCCAAGATGGAAGAGCACCCACAGGTAAGGACTGGGGTTACAAGGTTGGTGCCCGGCTTCCTCAACCTACCTGACCTTTTAAAAAAATGGGAAGCCAACCTCTATCACCACATTTCCGGGCCCCAAAGTCTTCTAGTGTTAGACTAAACAGTACAAATCAAAGTAATGTTTAGTTGTTGTTGTTGTTTTTAAGGCAAGTTATAGTCTCCTTCAAGTCAAGCTCGTCTCTTGGTGATTTCACGGACACATCCATCCAGTTTCCTTGGCAATAAGACGAAAAAGTCTTTGCTGTTGCCTTCTTCCAGGATGCTTTTGAGCTTCCCAGCCTAGCCAACAACTTTATAATTGTCTTGCAGCCTCCCATCCAAACACTAACCGGGTTTGACCCTGCTTAGCTTCCAAGCTCAACCAAGCTTTTTTTTTTTTTTTTTAAAGACATGCCCGGACCGGAAATGGGTCTCTCTCTTTGCTGGCCCATGGTCCTTACTTTATTTCTTCATGAGTTCACTGGGACGCGGTGGCTCAGCGGGTTAAACCGCTGAAGCTGTAGACTGCCGATCGGAAGGTCGGCAGTTTGAATCCCCGCGTAACGAGGTGAGCTCTCGTTACTTGTCCCAGCTCCTGTCAACCCAACAGTTCGAAAGCTTTGCAAGTAGATAAATGGGTACCACCTTAAGTGGGAGAATATGCTGGCGTCCTGTCGGGGGTCGCCCACCGAGCGGACAAGACCTCGTGAATGGCGGCGGTGACGACAGATCCCGAAACAGCAACATCCAGGACGTCAGCAGCCGACTCCGAAGCAAGGTATTCTGGGACATGTAGTCCAATACCCACGAAAAGAGTCGGTTCCCTTACCCCTTTCCTTAGCGCGCAGTTAAATGTTGTATGATATATGAAATGTATAAATATATGAAATACGACGTATGAAAGCCGCCTAGAGTCCTCCGTTAGGGAGGGGATAGGTGGGGTATAAATACGATAAATAAATAAATAAATAAATAAATAAATAAATAAATAAATAAATGAGTTATTTGGAGGGGAAAGACGTGGTAAGGAAAGCTCTGAAGGAAGCATACGGTAGCTAGGAACCCTGCTACAGAGCCCCACTGCAGCTGATTTGTTGTTGGCCAGAGTGCTGTCTAAATATATCAAACCTGGCAAGATGTTGGAGTTATAAATATTCCCCCTTCTCAATCCCTGTGACGTCCAGCCCCCAAGTGACGACGGGGTTCAGTACAAGCCCTCTTAGAGGAGGCACATAGCAACAGAGGAGATGCATGGCCAGTTAGAGGGCAACACTTTAACCTTTTTCTTATCCACCATCCACACAGGTCCAAGACTGGAAAACATTTTTTGGCGAAGGGAGAAAGAGTAGCTGGGGCCAGCCGGGGCATGTAGAAGGTTTAGAACAAACAATCACATTCAGGATCCAGAGAGTCAACAGCACGGCAGAAGCTCAAGCCATTTCAAATCCACAGTGTTAGGATTTTTTTAAAAAAATAAATCTGAAATATCTGGATGCCAGGCATGGGACACTATGACTTTCTTGGTAGACTTACACAAGTGGTTTGCCAAAGCCTTCTTCCAGGAGGTTTTTTAAAACTTCCCAATCTATCCACAACCCTACTATTCCCATCTAAGTACAAACACCGCTTCTGAGATCAACTGGAGCAGTGTTTATCAACTTCACCAACTTTAAGCTGTGTGGACTTCAACTCCCAGAATTCCCTAGCCAGCATAGCTGGCTGGGGAATTCTGGGGGTTGAAGTCCACACAGCTTAAAGTTGATGAGGTTGAGAAACACTGAACTAGAGTTTGCCATCTGCTGAAGCCAACAGATTTGAGCCAATATGAAAAGTTTGATTAATTAGAATCAGCCAATCTGGCATCAAGAGCGCCTCTCCAGGAAGATATTCCAAAAATTACCAGAAAGGACCTTCAGTAAATGAGTGAGAGCACTGGAAAAGGTTATCACTACACCGTAACTTGTAGCCTATATTCCAAGTGTTGTCTAGGCACTGAAAAGCCACATTTCCCCCAAATTCCAGGGCACGGTAGCTGTGTTCAAACATTATGCACTAAGTCATAATCGAGGATAGCTTTGACTTAGCGTGTTATATGAATCCAGCCAACAGTGGTTTATCCAACAACACTTTAATAAGTAGGCAGTACCGGTAACATGGGAATCCAACTGCTAAATCATCATGTGGCTTTGCCTAATTCATTTCAATCTTCCCAGAAAATGCAAAATCTAGTCTCAGGAATCTGGCTGGAGTCCTGAATTCCCTGATTGTATTAACTTGGTTACTAAACTAATAGAAATCGAATAAATAAACTAACCAAATGGCCTGAGATCACAGAACACACTAAACAAAACCAAACTTTAATGTTAACTAGGCATTAAAGGCATCTGTTCTTACCTGACCTGGTTAAGAGTGTTATGTGAATTCATCCAACATGTGGCTTTGACATCTGTCTCCCTATCTCAATTTCTCCACTTGTAAAAAGGGAATTTATTTATTTATTATTTATTTATTATTTGGATTTATCACCGCCCATCTCCACCATGGCAGACTCTGGGCGGTTTACAATCACATTATAAAAAGTTAAAAACCTATACATCTAAAATATACTATAAAAATAGAAAATAGCAATTTCATTCAAGCTTCACTAGGCTGTACTGTGAGAGATGAAGGTAACACAGCTTTTCAGTTTCCTTATGCATGATTTAAAGAAACAGCCTTATTTAGACCCAGGATGTTATATGAAGCTAGCCAGAGTGGTTTGTAAGCCTCGGTTTATTTATTTTATTTATTTTATATCCCGCCTTTATTACTTTTATAAATAACTCAAAGCAGTGAACATACCTAATACTCTTTCTTCCTCTTCTTTTCCCCACAACAACAACCCTGTGAGGTGAGTTGGGCTGAGAGAGTGACTGGCCCAAGGTCACCCAGCCGGCTTTCATGCCTAAGGCGGGACTAGAACTCTCAGTCTCCTGGTTTGCCATTGGCTCCTTCCTAGGGCTGAGAGAGCGTGACTGGCCCAAGGTCACCCAGCCGGCTTTCGTGCCTCATGTGGGACTAGAACTCTCAGTCTCCTGGTTTGCCATTGGCTCCTTCCTAGGGCTGAGAGAGCGTGACTGGCCCAAGGTCACCCAGCCGGCTTTCGTGCCTCATGTGGGACTAGAACTCTCAGTCTCCTGGTTTGCCATTGGCTCCTTCCTAGGGCTGAGAGAGCGTGACTGGCCCAAGATCACCCAGCCGGCTTTCGTGCCTCAGGCGGGACTAGAACTCTCAGTCACCTGGTTTGCCAATGGCTCCTTCCTAGGGCTGAGAGAGTGTGACTGGCCCAAGGTCACCCAGCCGGCTTTCGTGCCTCAGGCGGGACTAGAACTCTCAGTCTCCTGGTTTGCCATTGGCTCCTTCCTAGGGCTGAGAGAGTGTGACTGGCCCAAGGTCACCCAGCCGGCTTTCGTACCTCAGGCGGGACTAGAACTCTCAGTCTCCTGGTTTCTAGCCTGTTGCCTTAACCCAGGGCTTTCCAAACTTTTCCCGCGGTGACACACCAATGGCGGTGCGCAAAAACCGGAAGCGCCGCCGCTTTTGTTTTTTCCGTGCCGCTGCGGTGTTTTCGGATTTTCACGTGCCACAGCAGTGGCGGCAGCGGTGTCCTTGTGTGCCATGCGAAAACCCAGAAGCGCTGATGGCCCACCGGCGGCGCACCATCAGCGCTTCCGGGTTTTGACGCGACACACCTGGGCCCCACAGGCGACACACTTTTGTGTCACGGCACAGAGTTTGGAAAGCTGTGCCTTAGCCACTAGACCAAACTAGCTCAATATGTGAACCCAGACAACGGTGGCTTATTCAATAAATCATGGGTTAAGCAAACAAGACCTTGGTGCACTGGGTGAACCCGCCTTCTGGCTGCCGAGAATGTGTTTCCTGCAGCAACTGTTCCTGAAGGACCCCAAAGAGAGTTCTCACAGTACCCCACTCAAGATTCCCAGGGACCCCTGACTGTTGGAAAGCACCAGAGGCTTTCTAGAGAACCCACCCATTTTTCCAACAGGACCCTTTAATGCACCCGTGAGCAACTGCATCACTTTCCTTCCCCAGGCATATTTCAAGAGGCTCAGCAGTGCAGACCAGCCTCAACCGTTTCCCAAGCTGGTTAAGAGAGAGAGAACCGTTGCCCCCAGTCAAAAGCCAGTGGGGCAGGGCGTGCTGCCTAGGCACCTAGAGAAACATGCAACTTTTGGACTTCTAGCCCCAGATAAGATAAAATCTCCCTTAAACTCCCTTGAAAAGCTGTCCGAGCTGCAGAGCACCCGCACTCTTGGAAAGACGAAGTTCCATAAAGTTGCTCTGTGGCTTGCTTTTTTTTTTTTTAATGCCACATCATATGAGGAATCCTAACCCAGCATTGCCTCAAATGACCCATCGCCAAGTCCGGAATGCATCGCCCGGGGATTGTTGCTAATAACCCGCCAGAAGAAGCGCCTGTTGTTTTGGAAGCCAAACCAGACGTTTCAGCGGACACGGAGGTGCCGAGCGCTCTCCACAAGCCCCGCGTTGGCCACCACCTTCCTCCCAAACTTTTCCACAGGAGTCGGCCAGCACTGAGGACCACCCCCCAGCCTCGTGACTCCCCCATGAAAGGAAGGCAGAAGTTCAACCGGGCAAGCCTCTTCTGGCAACGGCAGGTCTCTTGAGTTTCTTTCTACCCGGCCCGCGCTTGTTCAAGACGCAGACGCTTTGCAAAGAAAATCTGGAGTTGTGCTCCAGAGCCCTGAAGTTGCTTCCAAACGCAGGCCGAGCCAAACCCTCCTTACCCCGTTGCAGTTCAGAAAGCCTCCGCCCCAAAACTCTCCCAGATGGCCTTCCTAGGGGCTCCCTCCCCTCCCCTCCCCTCCCTACAGAGGGCACGGAGAACTCCCGCGATCGACCCCAGCCACTCACTCCCCCTGGAGTCCCGCAGACACGCGTCCCCAGGGCCGGGAAAGGCCCCCTGAACCCCCTCCCCCTTGCGTTTCACAGCTTCAGGATCCGCGTCCCCACTTGCGCTCTTTCTGGGGAGCTTCCCTCTCGGCAACGCCGGGGACCCCCCTCTGCTTTGCTTCCGCTCCGCTCCACGGTGCAGGCGCTTTATCCTATATTTATGGAAAGGGGGCGGCGAGGGAGCTGCCCCTCTCCCAGACTCTGGCACTGGCGCTCGGGGGCGCCCTATCCCCAAATCCCGCCGCCGCCGCCGCCCCCGCGGGACTTACTCCCTCGCGAAGGACGTCCGGGGCTCTGAGCGATTTCGGCGAGGATCTCCCCGCGATTAATCCACGCCTCCGACGCAACCCCGGTGCGCCTGGCCAAGGGTCCCGCTCCTCGCTGGCCACGCGACCCGCTTCGCCCACAGCGACTGCCCCGCGCTCTGTCCGTTTTGCGGGCGAGACTCCCGGCCCCGCCTCCGAGCGCCCTCCCACTCGCCGCCCCAGCCCGGTCCCTCGAATGCGCGCGGGCGAGCAGCCGGACGCAGACTGGGAGCGGGGCGGTGCCGGCCGTTATGAACGCATTCCCAAATAAAATGAAATAAAATAAAATAAAATGCATATTATTCTTCCTTAGATTCCGAACCTGCAGGCCTCCTATTTTCCCCAACACCTACCCTGTAAGGTAGGCTGCGTGGAAACATATCAACGGGCCCCAAAGGCACCCAGTGAACTTGCTTGGCAGAGGGTGCCCTTAAAATTGGCTCTCATCTGGAGAGGTGAACTGGTGGGTTTACTTCATTGTGGTTAGCGTGCTAGGTACCATCATTGGCGATCACTCGTAGCCGAGTAAGATTGTCTTCCAAAGGTAAAATTTTAACGGTGAGTCCGTAAGTGGCTATAAAGGCCAATTCTGGATCCGCACAACCTCCCACAATGAGGGCATAGGTTTCCGGGTGGGAGACGGTCATGATGAGGGTTTGCCTGACGTGCCTTCCTTTTAGCTCTCTTCTCCTTTTCGCCCTGTACTCGTGCTTCTTCAAAGTCCATAGCGCCATTAATAAAGGCTGTCCTCCAATTGAAACGCTCATGGGTTAGGGCTTCCCAGTTCTCAATGCTGATATTACATTTTTTTAAATTAGCTTTGAGAGTATCTTTGAATCTCTTTTGCTGTCCACCAATATTCCGTTTTCCATTCTTAAGTTGGGAGTAAAGTAGCTGCTTTGGAAGACGATGGTCAGGCATTCGTACAACATGACCGGTCCAGCGAAGTTGATGTTGGATGATCATTGTTTCAATGCTGGTGGTTTTCGCTTCTTCTAATACGCTAACATTAGTCCGCCTATCTTCCCAAGTAATTTGCAGAATTTTTCGGAGGCAGCGTTGATGGAATCTTTCAAGAAGTTGGAGGTGGCGTTTGTAGAGGGTCCATGTTTCACAGGCGTACAGAAGGGTTGGTAGTACAATGGCTTTGTAAACAAGCATTTTGGTCTCCCTGCGAATGTCCCGATCCTCAAACACTCTACGCTTCATTCGGGAGAAAGCTACACTCGCAGAGCTCAGGCGATGCTGAATTTCAGCGTCGATGTCGGGCGATGCTGAATTTCAGCGTCGATGTCGGCTTTTGTTGATAGATGGCTGCCGAGATAAGAAAAGTGGTCGACATTTTCTAGTGACACACCTTTAAGCTGGATTGATGGCGCTGCAGAGGGATTGGTTCGAACTTGCTGGTAAAGCACTTTGGTTTTTTTAATGTTAATCGAGAGGCCGAGTTTTTCATATGCTTCTGCAAAGATGTTTAGGATAGTTTGAAGATCTTCCTCGGAGTGTGCACAGACTACGTTATCATCAGCATATTGAAGTTCTATAACAGAAGTTGCAGTTACCTTATTTTTTGCTTTCAGCCTACTAAGATTAAAAAGCTTTCCATCTGTTCGATATATAATTTCTACACCTGTAGGAAGTTTCTCTTCAACAAGGTGCATAATCATAGCGATGAAGATAGCGAATAAGGTTGGAGCAATAACACATCCCTGTTTAACGCCGGATTCCACTTTAAATGGATCGCTTTGAGAGCCATTGTTATTCAGGATTGTTGCCATCATGTCGTCATGGAGTAACCGCAAGATGTTCACAAATTTATCAGGGCATCCGATTTTCAGAAGGATGGTCCAGAGAGCAGTACGATTTACAGTATCAAAAGCTTTAGTCAGATCAATAAACGCCATGTACAGAGGGCGGTTTTGCTCCTTGCATTTTTCTTGAAGCTGTCGTGCAGTGAAGATCATATCCACTGTTCCTCTGGAAGGGCGGAAGCCATTTTGCGTTTCAGGTACATACCATGCATTAAGTCAGAGTTTACCCCCACCCTAGCTAGTTTTGCACAATTGGTCAAGCCAAAATGAAACAATCGTTTTACTGGATTCTCGCATGGTGCCAATGTGCTTTGCAAACTGGCTTCTATCTTAATGCAAGCTGCAAATCAGCCCCACATGGCTTATTCCACAAACTAGGGTTACACAAGCCATCATTTCATATGATATCTGCTGGGTAAAACACCAAATCTTATGCCAGAGATCCCAATCTATTTTCAGTCCATCATTTAGGTTTAGCAGACTGTCACCGGGTGATTTAACAAGATTAAAGTCCTAATTAACAGGCATCAAGTGACCCTCACTATTATCTGCTCATCAGGCCGATAATGTTCAGTCTATTAACAAATATTTATCGGAGAGAGCTATAAAGCTCTTTGGATTCTTACATTAAAAGTCAGCATTGATTTCTCTTCACACAATCTCAAATTCATTCCAAGAAAATCAACTCTTCTTCAAACTCAATATTTAATTTCATTTACAGGTGGGCAGCCCTGGGGGTGGCAAACAGGCCTTAGAACCTCCACATCCAAGACCATACCCCTGAATATTGGTAATTTTCCATTGATTTCTAGCTTACTCCTCCCTCTTAACTCAAAGAGACTTAACAAAACTATTAGCATCTTTAGAAGCCCAGACCCAAAACTCTGGCCCTGCTCCTCTTGGTGACATAACTGCATTTATGGAACCTGCATCCCTTGGTTACCAAACATTAAAAAATTACAGTTCAACCTGATCATGCTGATGGCTACCAGATCTGAGCAGAACCACTAGATGGCAACTAAGAGTTAACGTTTTCTGAACCTCTGCTGCCATCTAGTGGCTATATAGAAGTTTGCAACTCAGATTTGACAGCCTTAGGACACAATCTTTGCTTTGATCCTACTGGGGCAGCAGGCTGGGAGAATGACCATGGCGAGGGAAAGAAATGTGGCTCCAAGATTCAGGCTGTTTGCTGGGGAACTGGAAAGAGTGCAGAGAAGAGCCACAAAGATGGCGAGGAGCTCGGAGGCTAAATCCTATCAAGAACTGGGTATGTTCAGCCTACAGAAGAGAAGGCTAAGGGCAGACATGATAGTGGTCTTTCAGTACTTGAAGGGCTGTCACAGGGAAGAGGAGGTGGATATATTCTCTGGAATGCCCAAGAGTAGGACAAGAACCAATGGGTGGAAGTTTTACAGAGGGAGATCCAAACTTGAAATGAAGAGGCATTTCCTGGCTATGAAAGCTATTAAGCAGAGGAACAGCTGCCCCCTGGAGTCATGGGTGCCCCATCCTTGAAGGTTTTCAAGCAAAGGTTGGGCAGCCATTTGTCTGGAATGGTCTGAGGCAGGGTTTCTCAACCTTGGCCACTTGAAGAGGTGTGGACTTCAACTCCCAGAATTCCCCAGCCAGCCATGCTGGTTGGGGAATTCCGGGAGTTGAAGTCCACACCTCTTCAAGTGGTCAAGGTTGAGAAACACTGCTTTAACCATTGCATAACACAGAGCTTTCCAAACTGTGTGTCGGCTGCAGTGTCTGGGTGTGTCTGCTGCTGCCCCCGAGCCCTGCCAGGATGCCGCGCAGGTCCTAGTGCCTGCCTCGTGCCCTGCTGCCTCCAAACCTGCTGTGATTCCGCGCAGGTCCTAGTGCCTGCCTTGTGCCCTGCTGTAAGAGTGTGTCGCAAAATGATGCATGTCTAAAAAGTGTGTCACCAACATGAAAAGTTTGGAAAGCTCTGGCATAACAAATCTGTGCCACATTCCTATGCTTGCATTTCAACCGGGCGATTTTATGCATGACCAGCCAGTAGAGGGCAACCCATTTCCACCAATCAACTCCCCAAAAGCAACCTGCTTAGGAAAGCTACACAAAGGTGTACAGTATTTTATTTAGGGATAATTGGCCAGAATTGCTCGCTCTCGCTCTCTCTTTTGAACATTGCCAGCTTGTTTTATGGGCTCTTCTCTTGTGCCTCTAAAAAGGAAAACAGTTTCACCTACCAAAGTTCTCTGCATTAGGTTGATGCTTAATGATTGCAAAAACAAAACTCTTGTGCACAAATGCACACACAGAGAGAGAGAGGTGTGCAGACACTGTGGAGGCCCAGGGCAGAATTTACAGGTTATGCTAGGCCCAAACTATAGAAAAATGTTATGATTTAGCTTGATAGGTGAAGCTAGTCATGATGGACTTGAATGTCCTGAGTTGGCTGATCTTTCTTTTTCTGGAGAGAGGAGTATTATCTTGCCTAATGTCGAAGCTCAGCACTGGAGGCATTTTTTTGCCTTATCCTTGATTTTCTCTCCAATGATTTATCAATTGATTTCATGTATAAGGTGTACAATATTAAAACAATTCCAAAATGCAAACAAAACATCTGGAAAAATAAACACAAACATCTCGAAAACTAAAACCACGAGCTCTAAAAAAGAGTCATATAATACCCCAGGAACATGCACCCTCTCTGGCCCAAGGCTAGGGAAGAGCCAAATTTTAAGAGCTCTTTTGAAAAGATGGGGCAGGGGGGCAAATGACTCTCTGGCAGGATTTCTCAACCTCTGTAACTTTTTGCCATGTGGACTTCAACTCCCAGAATTCTGGGAGTTGAACTCCGCACGGCTTGAGGTTACAGAGGTTACAGAGGTTGAGAAACACTGCTATGGGGGATGTTGTCCCACAAACCAGATGCTATGAAGAGGGCATGCTTCCTAGGTTCCAGCAGGATTTAATGTTTAATGGATGGGACCTGGAGTGTGCCAACTATCCCAAAAGAAGCTACAAAAGACAGATGTCCTTCAGATAACTAAGCCCTGTGTCATAACTCACCATTGGGCGTGGTGGCTGTGGTTGATAGCAACTGGAGTATGAGAACATATGGAGGACCAATAGCTTCTTCACCCCATAAAGTCCTAGTCTGGTTCTTTACAGAATATTGACAAAAACTTGGAGTCTCCAGCATGAGCTGCAAATTCCTCTTTGACCACTAGATGGCAGGAAAGAGATCCAAGGAACTCACTCTTTGTGACCATCTAGCGATCATCTTAATTCACTCTGAGTGAGATGGGCGGTGACTAAATTCGAAATATAAATGAAATAAATAAATAATTCTTGTCACCAAGATATATAGAGTACCCTGGCCTAGATAAATCCAACTGCATAAGGTGATAGCAAATTTGGAGTCTAAATTGTTTGTTTGTTTTTATAAGAATTTTATTAAGTTTCAAGCAAAGATAAATGCTACAGAAAAACAAAAAACTACAAAGAAAAAAAGAGAAAAAACTAAAAAAGTGTATTTTTTTTCAAAATTACAAAAAGAGGTGACTTCTAACTTTTAACAGCAAGGATATACAAAAATTTTCCATAATCAATCCCTTACTCTATATTAAACCAATATCACATTATTTCTATAAATCATTCCATTGGCACATTATAAAAATCACTAAATTTATATTGAGACTGTTGCTCAATATATTTTTATTTTTATTTATACTTTTATTCTTTTAATTTGCTTGTAAACCGCCCAGAGTCATTTGCACGAGATGAGAAATATGATAAATAAATAAATACAGTTGCTCCCTCCCCTTATATTAAAAGAATATATATATACTGTATATACAGTGTGTGTGTGTGTGTGTGTATATATATATATATATATATATATATATATATATATACTGTGTATATATATATATATATATATATATATATATATACATATATATATATATATATATATATACTGTGTATATATATATATATATATATATATACATATATATATATATATATATATATATACTGTGTATATATATATATATACATATACATATACATATACATATATATATATATATATATATATATATATATACTGTGTGTGTATATATATATATATATATATATATATATATATCTCCTAATCAACTTCCCCCCCAAAGATAACATTTATTTAATTATTTCCTTCCTACTACTATTCTATACATTCCTGTCTACTATAATAAAGATCAAACTAAAAAACATATAAATTGTCTGCCATTGTACACAACATTGTACACAACAATTTTAATAATCTTAATTATATTAAACCCAAAACCATCCAGATAGACATTTATTATTTTTTTAATTATACCTTAATAATCTTAATCCAAATCGTTAAAGATAAATGAAATCAGCCAAACAAGTCTAAGTAGTTTAAATTACACATTGTCTCGAGAATTGTCCCCATTATAAGATTTGAACATCCTTCCTTTAAGCAGGGAGCTATTTTGGACCATGAGTGCTTGGAAGTGCTGGAAAATTCCTTTTCTTTAATTTGAGGGTCCCCTTCTTTCCCGTTGTTGGAGGAAAATTCTGAGAGTGCCTTGGACTGCAAGAAGATCAAACCAGTCCATACTCCAGGAAATAAAGCCAGACTGCTCACTTGAGGGAATGATATTAAAAGCAAAACTGAAGTACTTTGGCCACATAATGAGAAGACAGGATACCCTGGAGAAGAAGCTGATGCTAGGGAAAGTGGAAGGCAAAAGGAAGAGGGGCCGACCAAGGGCAAGATGGATGGATGATATTCTGGAGGTGACGGACTCGACCATGGGGGAGCTGAGGATGGTGACGGCTGACAGGAAGCTCTGGCGTGGGCTGGTCCATGAAGTCACAAAGAGTCGGAAGCGACTGAACGAATAAACAACAAAACAACTTCTTTCCCGTAAAAGCCTCGTGTGGCGCAGAGTGGTAGGCGGCAGTATTGCAACCGAAACTCTCCCCACGACCTGAGTTTGATCCCAGCGGAAGCTGGTTCCCAGGTAGCCGGCTCAGGTCGACTCAGCCTTCCATCCTTCCAAGGTCGGTAAAATGAGTACCCAGATTGCTGGGGGAAAGGTAATTACGACTGGGGAAGGCAATGGCAAACCACCCCGCTCTATAGTCTGCCAGGAAAACGTCGTGAAAGCGGCGTCTCCCCAGGGGTCACATGACTCGGTGCTTGCACAGGGGAACCTTTCCTTTCCTTTCCTTCTTTTCCGTATGTGTGCTGAATCTCTTTCTGTGAAGTTGTAAGCAATTTGTCTTTCTCTTTCTTCATCCCCAGACAACTTTTTCAGAACATGTCTTCTTGTGGGTACCGCTAATAATTTTGGGGGCCCCGGCCATACCCAGAGACAAAAGTATTCTCAGCAGTGAAGATGAAAAGAAATAGCTCTCGGCCGGTCAGCGACTTCTGCCAGTGGGTCAGAGAGGGAAGAACCTGGGTTGGAGAACTAAGAGTTGAGGTCTCGTCTTATTTCTTCCCCAACCCCTGATCAAAGTGGCACCAATGAGTCTCTCAGACAGAAATGGAGCTCATCCAGATTCCTTCCCCCCTCTGTGGATGGCAAATGAGAAGCAGCCAGATTTGGGCCAAGGTGTGTCAGTTGCTAACCCCAAGGACTATTAGGAAATCGAGGCAATTCAGATGGATTCCTGGCAAATATCTCCCATATAGCAGTGATCTCTCACCCCCCCACCCCCTGCTGTAATTTACTGAGATTTCCCAGGAAATTCCCCCTGCCCTGGGCAAACTTCTCCTCCTCCTCCTCCTTTATTATGGTCGGTCGCACAGCCAGCCAGATGTTTAGCCTGGATTTGGCATTTTTATCCACCTGGGATAGGCAGATGTTGTTGTTTAATAATATTAAAGGTATCTCGCAGGACGTAAGCTATTATTCCGAGTAAAGCTTTTACTCAGAACAGCTTACCTCCTGTGACTAAACTTTTAATATTATTAAACAACAACATCTGCTTATCCCAGGTTCTTGAGAAGGACTTCTTCTCCTTCTCCATTATTATTATTATTACTATTATTATCATTATCTGCTTTGGCCCTAGGCTGTTCTTACTTTAAACAGCTGCTCTTTAAGTTCATGTCCACTCCCCCCCACCCCAAAGGCACTTGTAGAACAAAGCTGGGCTGTGTGTAGGGAAATGCCGAGCCCTCGGCGGGAATCCCAGCTTCTAGGGCGTTTGGCCAAACAGCTGGGCTCTTTGTAGTGGTGGGGCCAGTTCTTTGCTCCACACTCGGCTTTCTAGCTTGGCATTTGAGCCAGGATGAGAGGGGCAGACAAGAGGGTGTTGGGGGAGTGGAAACTATTAGTGCTTGTTGGCGACTCCCTGGAGATGGAGAGATGGCATCAATCTTGTGGCAGTTGCCAGGCTCCCTACTTTGTACATTCAAAGAAGGCAAGTACAAAATCTTGGCCCAAAATCTTGGCCCAATCTAAAATACCAGAACTAAAGAGCAGATGGTGTAGCCTTTAGGATGAGAGTTTTATGAACTTCAGCTACTCAATGCCTGGATCTGATACAGAACGCTAACCTGTGTTTCTCCTAACCGTGGTGTGTTGAATAAGCTATGATTGGCAGGGTTCACACAGCATGCCAACTCCCAAACTCAAGCCAACAAAACATAGTTGCAGTGCTCACCTAACATGCAATGTTGCAAGAACTCCACCATATCATGGTTTAACAGGGTGGCCTGGTTCACCAGGCGGTGACAATGGCTGGGTCCCCCCAACCTTTTTTAGCCTCCCCTCAAGGGCTGGCAGCCCCCCCCCCATTCTCCCAGTGTTCCAAAAGGCCTTTAAAAGCTGATTCTTCCGTCAAGCACGGAAAATGTTGATGGGTTAGGAAAGATTGGTTAGGGCACCTAATCGGGACTCGTTTGGGGGTGTTGGTTTTATTATGATTTTGTGATCCAGAGTTGTGACACATAAGATGGATGGCCCTGCAAGTCTTTTAAATAGGTAGGTAGGTAGGTAGATAGGTAGATAGGTAGATAGGTAGATAGATGGTCTAGCAGGCTAAGCAAATCAATTTTTTTGGTTTTGCAGTTTACACCATTTCTGGCTTAGCCAGCGATCCCCAATGGCTGTGTTGACATAAGATCAAACAAACAAGTCAGAACAAACAAGTCAGTTTGTGTTTGGTCTTGTGTTGACACAAGATCAAACCATATTATACTGGGTTGTGTGAATGATTTGACTTGGCCCCTGTGGTTTGTAAATCATGGTTGATGATTTACATGTTGTGTGAACTCTGCTCCTACCCTACAAGCTAGCCTTCACACAACGTAATGGTTGGGTTCAGGCGACTCACGAAGTCGCACAATTTTGTGAACCTAGTTGCTCTTTTATCTACAGATTGGGCTCACGCATTGGGCCAAGCCATGGTTTGCTAAATAATCCACAATTGGCTGGGTTCTTGAAGGCTGGCACACCTGGAATGATGGAAAAGGCCAAGTTTGTCAGACCCAACATTGTTCCCAGGAATTGACAAAGATCTGTCTTGCTGTGATGGCATCACCAAGAGTGGGCCTTCCTGTGTCAGCAGAAGACTCATACGGACAAGGTTACTTCTCCAAAGACAAGAAAGACAGATAGCAGGGACAGGCTCAAAAACAAGCCATGATGATGCCAGAATGATGGCACATGGTTTATAACAACATCACAGAAATGATGCAGTGATGTAACTGGCATCATGATGTCCAATGCAAGTTTGTGAGTTGACTCATTTGCCCTCCACAAATGCCCACGATAGCATGGATGGCATGATTTTGGTTTAGCATACATGCAAACCCAGCCCTTGTCGTTTGTACACCACAGTTTAATGTTTTCAACAAACCATGATTAACCTATTGTGATGGATACAAATGAGCCCTTATTTTCCTGCAAAGAGCTCAATATAACTTACGTGAAGACAATGACAGATCCCAAACCAACATTGTCGTTTAAATTTAGGTCTCACCAAAGAAAGCTAACATATTGGCTGTGTCCATGCAACAAGGTCAGTTAAAGTTCCTAGTGCCTCTATTTGCACAATATATGAAGCTTGGTTAGTTTAAACCTTGGTTAGTTGAGGGAGGACTTAGCATCGTGCCTGAACATAGCCGTTTGGTTGGTTTATGATTCCATAGCTTGTGCAAACACAGAAAGTGGGTTGATTCATTAACCAGATTAAACATATTAAGAAAACGCCACTGTTTGATCTTGCTGTTGGCTGTCCTTCAGGAAAGTGGCTGGGTTTCCATCTTTTATTTGGTTTATTTATTTATTTATTTATTTAATTGGGTGTGTTTATATTATTTGCTTACATTCCATGTGTTTTCCATCACGGTTGTTCCTCCGGGTATCCTCCGCATCTTTTGAGTATCCGTTCACTGGAGGCGCTTCAGCAAGATGGACTGCTTCGTATGTCTGCAGGGAGAGGCCAAATCTTGCTGGAACTGCCTTTCTAAAATGACAGATGATTCAGTAAAAAACTGGAGCAAACTCTTCTCCAAACTCTTGGTGGAACCTGAGTCACAGTGAAATAAGACCAAGAATGAAAGCTTCAGCTTGATATCATGGAGCTTGGAGACCTACCTCCTTAGCTTTTGAAGTTCTACCAGAGGTTGCCATTATATACAGTATTATTTGTCCTCAGGCCTAAAAACGTATTGTTTCTATTTTTAATTGCAAATAAATCCATGACGGCTCTTCATGTGGTATGACTAGCAAGGGATAGGTTAACACATCTGATTATGTGCCAGCAAGTCAGTGCTGACTCTCAGTGAGCACATAGAGAGATTTTCTGCAGGACAACCTGTCCCCAGATTGGTCCTTCAGGTCTTCCAACAGTGCCCCCATCACCACTGTAACGGAGTCCATCCACCTGGCTGCTGGTCGTCCTCTTCTTCTCTTTCCTTCCACCTTTCCCAGCATTAGAGCCTTCTCCAGAGATCTAGGTCTTTGCATAATGTTTCCAAAGTCGGATAATTTGAGCCTGGTCAATTTGTGCCTCAAGTAAGAACTCTGAACTTGATTTGCTCTACAATCCAATTGTTTAGTTTCTTGGCTAATATTCTCAGAAGTCTTCTCCAGCATCAAAAGTTCACACATTACATATTACACAAAGCTAAAATACAGCTTCATGGAGAAAATCTATCTATGTGGTCGCTAGGATTCGAAAACGACTTGATGGCACACAGTCAAAAATGTAGCTTCTTTGCAACTTAGTCTGTGCACAACCGTGGGTTTATATGCCATGGTTTGAGGCTTAGACTGTTGCATGAACCTAGTCAACTGTGACTCACTTAATAATTCATTTTCGTAATGTGATGTATGATCCAGGTCAGTATTATCCCAGAAGACAATCCTTGGAAAAATAGCCCAGTGCCATCAACAGGCATCCCTAAGAAGCCACAGTGACTTCATTTGCATGATGACATCATGGCATTATGTCACTTCCCTCCTTGCCCCCCCCCCCATCCCGCCGACACCCATGGACTTGGGAGTTCAGAAGCAGCAAGGAAAAACCAATTACAGTGTTGCATGCAACTTACACATTTGTTTCAATCATTAAGCTGCAGATCTTAACTGCATCATTTGCACAGTGAAGTCCTGGCACACTACATTTTGACATCACTGGCTACAGACACCTGTGCACGCCAAACCCATTCTGATGTTCAAAGACTGGCACAGATGGATGCTAAACGGAAGAGAAACACCGCATCTTCTTCCTCTTTGTGAGCGCTCATGTCCCACGTGGTAAGGCCGGATTCCTGCAATGGATGAATTCTTCAAAGGCAGGCAATATTGGAAGAAAGGAAGGCATGTGCACGCATTGAGAACGTCATGCTTGACATGCAGCCGGCGCAGAAGCAGATGCCTGTGTTTTGTGGATAGCAGCGGGGGGGCGCGGTGTATGGTCAAAAAAGTCAAGATGGCGGACACCCCTAATGTATGAGGACAGAAAAAAGCCAGGTGCAGATTGTCTTCTGGAATAATACTGACCTGGATCATACATCACATTATTAAAATGAATTATTAAGTGAGTCACAGTTGACTAGGTTCATGCAACAGTCTAAGCCTCAAACCATGGCATATAAACCAGCTGGAAAGCCGCCAGTGGACGTGATCCGTCCAGATCCCGCCTGCTCGCTTCCGGAGGGAGCCTGGAAACGTGTGAATTAGCTTTCCTTTAACGCCCACTTCTCCCGTTGCATGATAACAACCCTCACGATTCTTTCTCTACGCCGCCCGCGTTTCACCGCGTCCCCACTGTCGCGCGGTGGCCCTGCCAGTCAGAAGCCTGCGTTTCTATTGGCTACCAGCAGCTTGGCGTGCCGGCTCCCCCACCCCCACCCCGTGGTTGCGTGTCTCGGTGCACGTGTATACGCGGCAGTGATGCGTTGGAGCCGAGGGAGGAGAGGCGAGGAGCGGTTGGTCGGAGGCGCTAGATTTAGCCAAGGGAGTGGATCGCTGGGCTTCTCTATTTTCGCTTACATCTTGATCGATGGGGTTTATTTTTGTTTCTCCGGAGAAGAAGCCAATCGATTCGATGTAGTTTTTAGACTCGAGGGAGCGCTTTGAAAAACACAACGCGCGCGCGCGCATATATCTACCCGGCGAGCCGCGGAGAAGCCCCGCAGGCTTCTCGCAAGAGGGCAGGGCAGGGCGCGCAGGAGGCGGCGGCGGCGGCGGCGGCGGGCCTCCCGTCCCCTCCCCGGGAGGCTGGATGGGGCCAGGCAGCGGCTCGACCCGGCCGGGAGGTGGCGGCTCTGCAAAAGCTGCCTCGGAGCCCGGCGCGAGGACGGAGGCGCGGTGGCTGCTTTTGGCGTAGTCCTGAGGAGAAGGCAGGGGGCCCGGGCGCGCGCGCGCTCCCCTTTGCGGTTTGCACGGGGAAGGGAGGCCGCGAGCGAGCGGCCGAGGAGCCCTGCCGCTGCGGCTGCTCGCCTGGCTGGCTGGCTTGCAAGATGGGCTGGGGCCGGGGGGTCGGCGGAGCCGGCGCCCCGTTCCTCCTGCTGCTGCTGCTGCTGCTGCTCTCGGCTGGGCAGTCGAGCGCCGGCCGGAGGCCCCCGAAGAGAAGATGCGCTCTGGGCTGCACCTGCACCAAGGACACGGCGCTGTGCGAGGGAGTCAAGGAGATCCCGCGCGATCTGCCCCCGAACCTCATCTCCCTGTAAGCTTTCTCTGGGCGAGGGGAGGGGGGCTTCTCTTAACACCCCCCTTTTCCTCCCTGCCCATCTACTTGCTTTTTTTTTTTAATCCCCCCCCCTTGCTTAGAGGCAGCAAAAGAGCTAGCAGATCTCCTGGGTTTTTCAGGTTAAGTCTGCGTTTACCCCTCTCCCTAGATCGAGGCTTGGGGGGCCCGAGGAGTAACGGAAGCCCCTCCTGGACATCCCTTCTCCAAAGGGAGACCAGCTGTGCTTGCCCCCCACCTTCTAAAAACTGTCCCAAAGGGGCCCTGGCAAAGATCTGCAACCCCTGGCCTGGCGCAAGCCGGGTACTTCAAAGCTGGGCTGGCCTGCAGAGTTGAGGACAACTTGGGGTGTCCCTTGGTGACCAGAGAGGCCTGGAAGTGGCTGGGGGGGGCAGATAAAACTGATCTAGCAAGGGGCCACGGAGTGCATTGCTTCCCCTTGGTGAAAGCACCCATCTCTGGTGCAGTGATAGAAACCTGGTTAGCAGGTGGCTGGGAAGCAATGGATTTTAACCAGGACAACACACACATACGCACACTCTCTCCCAAATTCTGCCTGAAGCAGGCTGAAATTCTCCCCTTGGCCAGGCGTCCTGTCTTCTACCTAGAGACTCACCTCCTAATGGGAAACTACCTGATTAGCTAGTTGCTTCCTCTGCTTTTCTTTTTTCCTAATGTATTTATGGGATATCTAATGGGCAAGTTTCCAGCGCATCTCCCATCATTGTATCCCGAGACAACAACCCCGTGAAAGAAGGTAGGCTGAGAAAAAGCAGCTGGCCCAGATTCACCCCGAGTCCAGAAGAACACGAACTTAGGGTTCCCCCATCCAGGCCTTAATCAGTACAGCATGCTGGCACTCAAAAATCAGGAAAATATGTCCATCCTCGAAAGGGTGGGCGTATTGTTGAAACTGGCAGCTGCACACACATTCCCTCCCACCACAATCCCCCCCACGCACACACAAATTATTGCAGGTCCCTTGAGAAAATTAGATGCAGCTTGGCAAAAAAAAACCCTTTGAAACTAAAGATACATGCTCAAGAAAGCTTGCGAGAGGTACATCTCCATTCCCACAAATGCACCTAATTGCTGCATAAATTCCTCCAGGTAAAGCTAGCCCCGGGGACTGCCAAGAGGAGAGTGTTCAGATTGCAACAACATCTAGGATTTGGGAATGCTATCCTTGGCTAATTTATTCCTAGCAAGGCTACCTTGGATGGTACTTGAGAGCCTTCTGTCTAAGCTGGGAGGGATCAGGCTGGCCATCTCCCTTGGGCCAGGCATTGGTGCAGCTGGCTTCGCAGCTCACAACATCTCCCTCCCCCTCCCTCCCTCCCTCCCCCCCCCCTCTCTCTCTCTCTGCAGGTGTCTCATTCGGTCAGGGTTCACTGAGGTCTTAGAAGGCAGCTTTCAACAGGTGCTGTCCCTCCAGCTGCTGTAAGGATCCTCTCGGTTGTGAGTGTTGTGGCGTGCGTCAAAACGTGTGTACTTGAAGTGCTCCTCAGGCAGTGTGTATGGCACATGAGAACCTGTCTCTGTTTTGCTACCCAACCTCCCAGTCGCAGGGTCTTGCCGAGAAGTCCTCTGAATGTGACTCCTTTTGTGTAATTGTGCAAATGCATGCTATTTCACCTGATTCTTGGGCAAGGAAAGGGGCTGTGTTTGTTCTTTGGGCTTAGGGGTGTATACACTTGTTTTCTTTCCTTTTGACTCAGTTCTTTGTGGGCCCATCAGTCAGCCTTGGAAGGGCCCCCTGAGGACCTGGGCGAAGGAAGGAGAGCAGTAGCCATCATTTAAAGTGTTGATGGCATGCAACTCTATTTACCTGTATATCTGGGGTCTGCAAGGTTTAGTCTAGGTTTTTCCAATCCAACACCCTTCACTCCTCTAGATGCGTTGGTCTGCAGCTCCTCAGATTTCCAATCAGCGTAGCCTCCCAGTTGCAGTTCCATCACATCTGAATATTGGGAAAAGATGGTGTATTCTCTCTGAAGTTACAATGTTTAGGATTAGTTAGCAAAGTAATTTTAATTGATGATATATTTTTTTAAAAATCCGTCCAATCATGTCTGATTCTTGGAGACTCCCTGGACAAGTCCCTGCAGTTTTCTTGGCAAGGTTTTTGGAAGTGGTTTGCCATTGCCTCCTTCCTAGGGCTGAGAGAGAGTCACTGGCCCAAGGTCACCCAGCTGGCTTTGTGCCTAAGGCAGGACTAGAACTCACGGTCTCCCAGTTTCTAGCCTGGTGCCTTAACCACTACACCAAACTGGCTCTAATTGATGATTAGGAGCACCCAATTAAGCAGTCAGCAAATTTATGTATACAGTACCTCTGTCTCTACTGATCAGTCTATGTGCAAAACAAAATCCCAAACCCTCTATAATTATAACTGCACCAATGGCATGTTAGGAGCGATCACTCCTAGAGGAGCAAAAACAGAACATGCCGTTTTTCAAAGAAGTATGTGCTGCTCTGCAGAACAATTACACCATCTAGAGAGCAAAGACTCTCTAGGGTGAATACTTTGACCTGCAGAGAAACGGCATGTTTAATCAGTTAATTGTTTGGTGAAGTTGCCATTTCCTTATTTCAGTAGGATTCCCTGCAAAGTTAATAGACCCACAATTGTGCTGTTGATTGATTAATGCATGAGGTTTCGTCAATTAGCGTCTTTAATAGGGCAACACACCCCTCTACAGTCTGTCTATCTGATGGGTTGTGTTTGAACAACATATTTTTCTCAGTCAGTTACAAACCTTAGTGGCTCCATTTGCGCAGCAGGTGAAGCTTGATTAATTTTAATCTTGAGTAGGTAGGTCTTTTTAATGCCTTTGCATGTTGTACAAACTCAGCTCTTTGGATGAGTTTGAGTGTATTTTTCAAAGCTACTAAATGGCTTAATTCAGTAACCAAGTAAGTTCCCATGTTTATGGATTTCAGAAGTGGGCTGTGCTATTTCACTGGCTCTCACTTGTGAATTAGCATTCCTGGGAGCATTAGCATAGATAGGCTCCTCCTATGGCATGCATAGTCTCTGCTCATCCTGTGAACGAGAGTTTTAGATTATCCGCAGAAGAACATGTGCCTGTTTTTGAACTGGTGAAGCATTGTAGTTGCCCGTTGTACTGGGAGAAATGCTGGTTTAAAAAACGCCTTCTTTCCCATTTGCATCCTAGGAGACAGTAATTGGCAAAGCAATAGTGGTTAGTTTTTGGTGTTTTTTTTTACCAGCGAGATGCCTACTAATCTTGGACATTTCGGGTCTGGAAGCCTCCCAATCCCGTGTGTATATTCGGATAGGACCTGATTTAAATATACCATGCAGAGAAAGACATTCACTCAAGACTTTCTTTGTTTATTTTATTTTATTTATGTCCCATTGAGTGCTCCAAAACTGATCCCTGAGGTTGAAAAACTGATTTTTTTTTTCCTAAGCTGAGTCCGTAGGGCCTCTGACTCATTGCTAGACCAAGGGAAATTTCAGGCAGGAAACAGATCATTTCTACAATCTGGGTCTCATGGTTTTAGAAGGATGTGTTAGCTGGGTATAACTCCCTGTGTGTGTGTGTGTGTGCGTGCGCGTGCGCGCGCGGGCATGTTATGCTTTAAAAGTAAAAATGCTCAAATGAACATCTGTAAATATTTTTAGCCCAGCCAGTTGCTGACTGATTATAAAGGGGGAGCAGGGGATGATGAGGATTGACAGAAACTTGGGAAGCAGTGCCACCTTTAGTGGACTGCAGTGCGCATCACCTTCTCCCAGACTCTGCCAGGCCCTGGGTGCTGCTGTCCATACCACTGGGCCTCCATGGCTGTCGGGCCCCTGGCATCCGCCCTGCAGTCTGAACCTAACCACCTGCCCCCTGGTTGCAGAAAGGGCTGTGGGAACTGTATGTGCATTAGAACTTACCACTTGCCAGCTTTAATCCCTGTCTCGCTGGGCCATCCCACAGTAGATGTTGCAAGGCTCGATGCCCTCAAGGCCTCCCCAGTCCTGGGTCTTCTCTAGCCAGCAGCCTGGACTCCCAGCCCTTTGCTTCCCTGACCCCTAGGAATAGGGAGTCTTCTGATCCTTCCATCCTGCGACACTCCTAGTTGTTCCAAGTGCTGTCGTTCTTCACAGAGGTAGTGTTTCCTTTAGGAACCCAATAAGTGGCTGTTCCTCCTTTGCATTTCTTTCATCTGACCAGCTTGCCTGCTTTCCCCCCAACCTTCTTCCCCCCCCCCCCAGCTTGATCACTTACAACTCCCTGGAACTGATTGGGGACGATGCTTTTGTGGGACTTGTACACCTGGAATATCTGTAAGTGTGCAACGGCGGTGGGTTTGGGAAAAGAGGGGCAAGCGCGTCGGGGGGGGGGGGACCGGGGGGGGGGGGGTGGCACCAGGAACTTGCCAAGGCTCAGTGTCTCAAACAAGGACAGGATAGCATGGCCCCTTCCTTTCTTTTTTAAATAAGAATTTTATTAGATTTAAGACAAAGATAAAATATACAAAAATACAAAAAAAACTACAAATAAAAAAAATTAAAAAGTGTGAAAACACAAGAGAATTTTTTTTTTTTTACAATTACAAGAAAAAGTGACTTCTGACTTTTAACAACAATATACAGCAATTTCCATAATCAATCCCTTACTCTATATCAAACCAAGATCACTTTATTTCTATAAATCATTCCATTAGCACATATATAAAGCACATATATAAGAAAGTTTCCGAATGAAATTGAAACAAGGGAAAGTGTGCTAACAAGCAGCTCTCGGGGAAAGTGAACAGAAGGCTGGAGATTCAAAACAACAAATTCAACGTGTAGGAAAATATCAAATCCTTCAAAGTCAGTACAAAAATAACAGCAGGGAGGCAATTATTTATTCTCAGTCCTCCTTAAACTTTAAATGGGAAAACAAGCCAAAAAAAAAAAGGCATTTTTAAAAAGATTTTAAAAATGTAATCCAGAAGTAACGATAAGCACCAAGAGAGTCCGCTGCTTCTTGCTGTAGAAAGCCTCTCTTGGGGTACATAAACTTTAAAATACTATAAATCGAGTGATTTAGAAATGGGGCGGCTCGACCTAATGTCCCTTTAAGGCTACAGCGAGGCTTGGAAATGGTGACGTCCCCGCCTCCCGTTGTCTCTTACCGGATCGTCGCAATCACTGTTTGCGATTCTCTGGCTACAAGACGGCATTTTGGAGAACAGATGGGATGATTCCGAGCGTTTTCTTTATCATGAAAGCGCTCTTGGGCTTCAGGAAAAAGCCTGCCCGAGCCCAAAAAAACCCCTCCGCTGTCAGTTCTGTCCACGGAGCTTGCGGACACAGCTGTTCAGTTGGCCATATTCCTACCGGAAGTCTCAGCGTGGCCCCTTCCAATGTGATGGAACAGCCACCCTCATCCATCCAATCCAGCAAGGGCCATGGCGAGGGTTGATGGAGTCACAGTCTGTCAACATCTGGGCTGCTATATATTGCAGGTAAGATGCAGAGACTACAGCTCAGGGGCATAGTGGCTCAGCGGGTAAGACGCCAGGCTTGTCGATCAGAAGATCGCAAGTTTGGAGGTTCGAATCCCTAGCCCTGAGTGCGGAGTGAGCTCCTGCACTAGCTCCAGCTCTTGCCAACCTAGCAATTCAAAAGCATGCAAATGCAAGTAGATGAATAGGTACCACTTCGGTGGGTAGGTAACAGCGTTCCACGGTCATGCGGCCACATGACCGTGGAAGCGTCTTCAGACAACGCTGGCTCTTCGGCTAACAAACGGAGATGAGCACCGGCCTCTAGAGTCGGACACGACTGCACAAATGTGCGGGGGGTACCTTTACCTTTTTTACAGCTCATAAAGAGGTGGGCTTGTAGGGTTTAAGAGATTGATTTGTATCTATGGAATGGTACGCTGGAATTGTATAAGACTGAAAGTCCCCAGGAGGGGAATGTATCGATAGTAAGACTTTTTTTTTAATCCGTTCAATCGTGTCTGACTCTTGGAGACTGCCTGGACATGTCCCTGCAGTTTTCTTGGCAAGGTTTTTCAGAAGTGGTTTGCCATTGCCTCCTTGCCAGGGCTGGGAGAGGGGGACTGGCCCAAGGTCACCCAGCTGGCTTCATGCCTAAGGCAGGACTAGAAATCACAGTCTCCCGGTTTCTAGCCCGGTGCCTTCACCACTAGACCAAACTGGCTCTAAGAGTAAGATGTGCAGTCAGCTAATTCTGAAAAGCCCTTTCCTTTCATCATGAAACTTTCATTCCAACATCTGGAAGGTTAGACATTGCTGATTCCAGATTTAGAGCCAATTTGCTTTTTGTTTGGCATGTTTCTTTACTTGTTAGATTAAGATGCTGCCTTTCCTCCAGAAGCAAAAGGCAAGGTACATAGCACTGGCCCTCCCTCCTGATTTTCTCCTCACAGGAACAGCCCTGTGAGGTAGGCTGAGCTGAGAAAGCTTGCCTGGCCCAAGTCCCCCCACGAGCTGAGGATGGATGTGAACCCTGGACTTAGTCCAGCGTCTTACCCACTGCCCCGTTCCTTTTGCTCTCTTTCCCTACTGAGACTTACAAGGTCTTCTCCTATTTGCCAGGTTCATTGAACAAAACAGACTGGAAGCCGTCTCCAAGAATGCCTTCAGAGGCCTGAAGAACCTTCTCCATCTGTGAGTACTGTGGACACCTTCCTAGTTCTGGTTTGAACTTGGAGTTCTTACACAGTTTACCACACAATCCCACTTGCTATTTTTTAATTAGACTTTTTAATCCAGCCTTTATGTTTGGTCAACTCAAGGTGACATACATACGTGATGGTCCCACTTCTTATTTTCCCCAAACCAACAACAACTCTGTTGGGCTGAGAGAATAGGACAGCCAGCTTTCATGCCTACGAGAAGACTAGAACTTGCCGTCTCCTCATTTCTAGCCCGGCAGCTTAGCCACACACCATACTGGCTCTCCTTTCCAAATACCACCACCATCAGTCTTCATATTTGCTGGCCAGTCACCATGTGCTTTACTTAGTCCAACTTCTGTTTGTCAAAACAAGACTACCCACATCTTTTTTTCTTCCCTTCTTGCAATAAGCCTACATTTTCACTGAAATAAATGATCTGGGTTTTGGGCTGCAGCTCTTCAGATGATATGCCTTGATTCCCATATTATGCCAGGTTAAGAAAACTAGGTTTTACTCTCCATAATGGCTGGGTTCATATTAGACGCCAGGCTTGTCGATCGGAAGGTCGGCGGTTCGAGACCCGAGTGCCGTGTGACAGAGTGAGCTCCCGCACACGCCGCAGCTCTTGCCAACCTAGCAATTCGAAAGCGTGCAAATGCAAGTAGATGAATAGGAACCACTTCGGTGGGATGGTAACAGCGTTCTGCGTGCGTCATGCCGGCCACATGACCGTGGAAGTGTCTTCGGACAACGCTGGCTCTTCGGCTAAGAAACGGAGATGAGCACCGGCCCCTAGAGTTGGATACGACTGTGCAGGGGAAAACCTTTACCTTTTTTATGCAAAACATTAGTAATGTGCAACCCTCAAGAATCAAAGGCCAAAGATGCTTCAGAGCATGCAGGGGCACACACATAGCAACCAGATATGTCTTTTCTCAGGATTGTGCGTCAGCTGCATTAAGAAGTTGCAGACAGGTGCTACATTTGAACCTGCACCAGCCCCTTCTTGGAAGCACCTTTTTGCCTTCAGATTCAAAGGGTTACATAGGGCTACGAGCCACATTAAGACTTTACGTTGGGTCTGGGTTGAGTCCAGATCTGCAAGATGCAGGATGCAGTGTCACAAAGCCCCGCCCCCTTTTGTACATGACTTCACAAAGCCATTCTTTAGCATCCTTGAAGTTGGATTCACCCAACACACCCATTTGCCTGCAGTTTGCAAACCCCCATTGCTGGCTTCACATCATCTATTTAGTCAAATCCAAGCAAAGCCTATTATGGTTCAATGCAGTGTTTCCCAGATTTGGCCATTTCTGGATGTGTGGACTTCAATTCCTAGAATTCCGCAGCCGGCGTGACCATTGCTGAGCCTTCTGGGAGTTGAAGTCCACCCATCTGCACATTGCAAAGGTAGAACGCTGGCATAGTCCAATGTGTTTCCTCCAACCTGCGTATGCCTCATTGGCACTTTAGCCTCAGACAGCAAACACTTTGCTTGGCCCGGATCCCCTTATTATCTCAAACACTCATTTATTTGCCAACATGCAACACATGGCATGTTCCCAGACCTGCCAACTTCCTTTAAGTATATTGTTTTTCCTTTCCATTCTCTCAGGAATTTAGCCAACAACAACTTGCAGACCTTACCGAGGCACCTCTTCCGAGGCTTGGATTCTTTGACTTCAGTGTAAGTTGTGGGTCCAGGAAAAGAAACAGGAGTATGATTTTGGATACAGAGGATGCTGTTACGCAGCCTCCCGTCCACTGCTGGTCAGGAGTGCATTCAAAGGACACAGGTCCTTACATATACAATCCAAACAAACAGCTGAATATCACACATCCCAATGGGTTGGAGATTATATGTCAGCCGTCCAGTGGCTTTTAGATGGCTTGGACCACAACTCCCCATCACCCAAAGGAGCATAAGAATTGTAGGTATAATTACCTGGAGGGTACTAGGTTGGAGAAAGTTGATACCTAATCTCAGTCCATGCATCCTATTGGAAGGGAATGAAATATTAGGGCAGAGTTTTCCAAACTGTGTGTCGGGACACGTTAGTGTGTCGGCTGCATTGTCTGGGTGTGTCACGGCTGCTGCTGCCTCCGAGCCCTGCCAGAATTCCGCGCAGGTCCTAGTGCCTGCCTTGCTGCCTCCAAACCTGCTGTGATTCCGCACAGGTCCTAGTGCCTGCCTTGCTGCCTCCAAACCTGCTGTGATTCCGTCCAGGTCCTAGTGCCTGCCTTGTGCCCGGCTGCCTCCAAACCTGCTGTGATTCCGCGCAGGTCCTGGTGCCTGCCTTGTGCCCTGCTGTAAGAGTGTGTCGCGAAATGATGCATGTCTAAAAAGTGTGTCACCAACATGAAAAGTTTGGAAAGCTCTGTATTAGGGCATAGCTTTCCAAACTCTGTGTCGCGACACATTAGTGTGTCATGACAAACCCCGGAACTGCCATCAGCGCTTCCGGGTTATAGCGCAAAACACGAGGCTGCCGCTGCTGCCGCCGCCGTACACGCTGCCGCACGCACCCCGAGTTTGGAAAGCACTGTATTAGGGCATAGCTTTCCAAACTCTGTGTCGCGACACATTAGTGTGTCACGACAAACCCCGGAACTGCCATCAGCGCTTCCGGGTTATAGCGCAAAACACGAGGCTGCCGCTGCTGCCGCCGCCGTACACGCTGCCGCCCGCACCCCGAGTTTGGAAAGCACTGTATTAGGGCATAGCTTTCCAAACTCTGTGTCGCGACACATTAGTGTGTCACGACAAACCCCGGAACTGCCATCAGCGCTTCCGGGTTATAGCGCAAAACACGAGGCTGCCGCTGCTGCCGCCGCCGTACACGCTGCCGCACGCACCCCGAGTTTGGAAAGCACTGTATTAGGGCATAGCTTTCCAAACTCTGTGTCGCGACACATTAGTGTGTCACGACAAACCCCGGAACTGCCATCAGCGCTTCCGGGTTATAGCGCAAAACACGAGGCTGCCGCTGCTGCCGCCGCCGTACACGCTGCCACACGCACCCCGAGTTTGGAAAGCACTGTATTAGGGCATAGCTTTCCAAACTCTGTGTCGCGACACATTAGTGTGTCACGACAAACCCCGGAACTGCCATCAGCGCTTCCGGGTTATAGCGCAAAACACGAGGCTGCCGCTGCTGCCGCCGCCGTACACGCTGCCGCACGCACCCCGAGTTTGGAAAGCACTGTATTAGGGCATAGCTTTCCAAACTCTGTGTCGCGACACATTAGTGTGTCACGACAAACCCCGGAACTGCCATCAGCGCTTCCGGGTTATAGCGCAAAACACGAGGCTGCCGCTGCTGCCGCCGCCGTACACGCTGCCGCACGCACCCCGAGTTTGGAAAGCACTGTATTAGGGCATAGCTTTCCAAACTCTGTGTCGCGACACATTAGTGTGTCACGACAAACCCCGGAACTGCCATCAGCGCTTCCGGGTTATAGCGCAAAACACGAGGCTGCCGCTGCTGCCGCCGCCGTACACGCTGCCGCCCGCACCCCGAGTTTGGAAAGCACTGTATTAGGGCATAGCTTTCCAAACTCTGTCGCGACACATTAGTGTGTCACGACAAACCCCGGAACTGCCATCAGCGCTTCCGGGTTATAGCGCAAAACACGAGGCTGCCGCTGCTGCCGCCGCCGTACACGCTGCCGCACGCACCCCGAGTTTGGAAAGCACTGTATTAGGGCATAGCTTTCCAAACTCTGTGTCGCGACACATTAGTGTGTCACGACAAACCCCGGAACTGCCATCAGCGCTTCCGGGTTATAGCGCAAAACACGAGGCTGCCGCTGCTGCCGCCGCCGTACACGCTGCCGCCCGCACCCCGAGTTTGGAAAGCACTGTATTAGGGCATAGCTTTCCAAACTCTGTGTCGCGACACATTAGTGTGTCACGACAAACCCCGGAACTGCCATCAGCGCTTCCGGGTTATAGCGCAAAACACGAGGCTGCCGCTGCTGCCGCCGCCGTACACGCTGCCGCCCGCACCCCGAGTTTGGAAAGCACTGTATTAGGGCATAGCTTTCCAAACTCTGTGTCGCGACACATTAGTGTGTCACGACAAACCCCGGAACTGCCATCAGCGCTTCCGGGTTATAGCGCAAAACACGAGGCTGCCGCTGCTGCCGCCGCCGTACACACTGCCGCACGCACCCCGAGTTTGGAAAGCACTGTATTAGGGCATAGCTTTCCAAACTCTGTGTCGTGACACATTAGTGTGTCACGACAAACCCCGGAACTGCCATCAGCGCTTCCGGGTTATAGCGCAAAACACGAGGCTGCCGCTGCTGCCGCCGCCGTACACGCTGCCGCCCGCACCCCGAGTTTGGAAAGCACTGTATTAGGGCATAGCTTTCCAAACTCTGTGTCGTGACACATTAGTGTGTCACGACAAACCCCGGAACTGCCATCAGCGCTTCCGGGTTATAGCGCAAAACACGAGGCTGCCGCTGCTGCCGCCGCCGTACACGCTGCCGCCCGCACCCCGAGTTTGGAAAGCACTGTATTAGGGCATAGCTTTCCAAACTCTGTGTCGCGACACATTAGTGTGTCACGACAAACCCCGGAACTGCCATCAGCGCTTCCGGGTTATAGCGCAAAACACGAGGCTGCCGCTGCTGCCGCCGCCGTACACGCTGCCGCACGCACCCTGAGTTTGGAAAGCACTGTATTAGGGGTTTCCTTGCTATATGCTGCTTGGTACAAAGACCTCCATCGTTCAAAACCAAGGATAGTTTTTAAACCGGTTAGTTTTCATGCTTGCCATGGAAGAGGTGGATATGAACGCCAAAGGATTGGAAGTGTAGCTCCAAAGTGTAGCTTTTGCGAGCTTTTGTACTAGGTTGATTTAACAGAGACGTTTACAAAGAAAACAGAAGCCCACCAAAAACTGGATCACCAAATTTTGATGGCCCAACCTGAAGGTTCTCCAGGGTTGCCGGCTGCGGTTTGAGGGCTGCGCATTTGAGGGCTGCGCATTTCCCATTTTTGGCTTAGAGGCAGAAGACAAGGGGGTGAATTGTGGCAAGAAAGAGGGGGGCTGGCAGAAGAATTAACCAACCCCTCCCCCAAGTACTTGAAGCATGGAAAGACATGCCCGCCCATCCCAATGTTCCCCTGGGTGAACATTGTGCAGCCACCCTGCACTGCTGGTGGTCAGCAACCAACTTCATTCTCAACAGGGACTTGCGGGGAAACGCTTTCCACTGCGACTGTAAGCTGAAATGGCTGGTGGAATGGTTGAGCCACACCAACGCCTTGGTGGAACCCATCGAGTGCCACTCGCCGGCTGAGCTGAACCGCACCAATCTCGGTGAACTGCGCCCTGAAGGTTTCAATTGCATCACCACTGGTATGTTATCCTTTGTCCTGTGGGTTCCCTCCAGCGAGGAAGGACTGCCGGCCCTACCCTGAGTCAAAGGTGGGGGGAGCTGCCTCAGTCAGCAAGTTTTACTATTTATTTATTTATTTTTATTTATTTATTAAATTTCTATGACCGCCCATCTCCCCCTCAAGGAGGGACTCTGGGTGGTTTACAACCAAACATCATCATTAAAATACAAGAAATACAACAATAAAAATATAAATGTCAACCCAACAGTTCGAAAGCTTTGCAAGTAGATAAATGGGTACCACCTTAAGTGGGCTAATTTGCTGACGTCCTCTCGGGAAGTCGGCACCACCAGAGGAAAAAGATTGGAGGAAGATCGAATGGCGGCGGTGACGACGGACCCGGATGCAACAGCTATAGGACGTCAGCAGCTGGCTCAAGGCATCCTGGGAATTGTAGTCCAGAGCCTGAAGAGTCGGTTCCCTTACCCCCTCCCCTCACGCGCGGTTAAAACAGTGAATGGTATAACTAATGTATATATGCTTGTAATCCGCCTAGAGTCCTCCATTAGGGAGGGGATAGCCGGGGTATAAATATCACAATAAATAAATAAATACAATAAAATCCAAATGGCAGATGGTTCTTACAGTGACGCTAAAAATACTTAAAATATTTAAGGCGGCTCTAAGAAATCAGCCATCCCCAAGCGTGACCACTTTCCTCCTTGAAGCGTCAGCCAAATGGGTTAGCTATTTGCTTTGTTTTAATTATAGTTTTCCTAATGGGGAGAAGAGGGGTATTGGTTGGATATTGTTGCTCTTATCTTTGTGTATATATTGCCGTTCTGATTATGGGGCGTTTTCTGTCTCGAGTACCAAAAAATACTTGGTCGACATTGGATTCTAGGTCTTTTGACTTGCAGGGAGACGTTCTATCTGCAGGTTTGATTCAAGCATCCAGACGTCTTGGCTTGACTCCCTTCTCCTTATTTAGAGAATTTACAGCCATGGAAATGGAAGAAGTTTGAATTAACCATAAGGGACAACTAGAAAGATTATAGATTCATCAGTGATCAAATGAAAGTGGCTTGTGATGTGTGGATAGTTACCAAGCTTCTATCTCACTAAGGAACGTGGCAGTTCCAATCTAAATCAGGGGCATCCTTCAGATGTGTTGGAGAATCCCACGGATTCTGGGAGTTGAAGTCCCATTCAAGTACCTCTTGTGGCCAGCAGAATGTAGACCGAGGTTGGTTAGATTGTGATGTCTTTTTCCCAGCCTCCTTCTCCCTTTACCTTCCAAACTGGCTGATCCTGCTGAAGTCAGCGTCTGCTTCAATTCACAATATGCCTACTTTAATTCAACAACCTTGGATGTTTTGAATGACATGCTGAGAAGTGGGTCTTAGGAAATGTGTTCTTGCCCATGTGGTCTGATCTGTTCCATGGTATGTCATGTGTTGTGCTGGTGATCCTTATCTTCAAAGTCTTCAAGAGAGGATTTAATATCCCAGGAGGAAGGGGTGGGAGAGGTCTATGCAAGGACTATTTATCACAATAACCATGTGCCACATTTATTTCTGGAGGTCTTATTCCCTTGAATGCTGGGTGCTGAAGGTTGGTGGTGAATAGCTTAATTGCTTTCATGGCCTACTGATGAGCATCTCACAGACATCTGGTTGTCAATGTTGGAAGCAAGATTCTGGATTAGATGAACTCTTGGATCTGCAGTGGACAACTTTTGTTAGTCTGAAAGCTGAATTTGGATTTTGAGGAGTGTGCTGGGGGATGCAGTTCCAAGAAGTGGGAAGGACCAGGACAAAACCTAAATTTGGCTCCATGTTGCGTTAAAAATTGCAATTCAGTAGCAACCTCAGGGCAGGCTTGAAGGCCTATCTTGAGGTTTGCAAGCCAGTGCATGGAACCTAGGCTTGCAGATTCTCCTCCCTTGCTCTGGGCTGACCCAGCAGGATTCATCATTGTGAATCAGCCAGAAGGCATAGCAAAATAAAACAGAGTGAGCAAATAAAGATGTTCTGCATGGGGCATTTAAAAACAGCACTAGCCCTTGCAGAAATGCATTTATTGATTAATTGCATTCCAGGTTGCCAGCTGAGCTTCCCTTTGTGAATAGTTGAAGGCAACAGAGGACTGCAAGATTCCACCCCTGATCTAATGCTAATTTCCACCTTCCTTCCCACAGAACTTGTTCTCTTTGATACTTTGCCAGAGCAATCTCTTTCAGTAGAAACATTTGTCTACCACGGAGAAGAAAATTTGGTGATTGCGCAGCCCTTTACTGGACGTTGCAACTTCTTGGAGTGGGACCACGTGGCTGGGAAATTTCACAGCTATGCCTATATCAATGGTAAGAAACACAGAGACACGCAACACACACACTTTTCTCCGGCCAGCATTACTAGGTGAAAGCATTGCCATTGCCATTCATCTTCAGAAACATACAGTGGGTAAGATTCAGCAGCACCAAACAACACCGCCACATAATGAATAAGGAGCTCCCTTCTCCACCCTTTCATGCTCATCAACCTTCTCTGTAGTTTGTAGGTCATCAAGCCGTGGCCTGTATTTCTTCATTCCAAACCTCTCCTTGACACCCCCAGAACCTCGCTGCACTACTGCCATTTGATAGCAAACGGGGGGTACAAGTCCCCACTGAGGTTTGGGCAGAAAAAAATAACAGGACACTACTGGAAGAGCTTGTCACACCTCAAAAACAAATAGACCCCTCCCTGAATTGTCTTAAAACTGAGTTGGTAGGGAGGAAACGGGATACCAAGTACAGTTTACTTGCACAACGTGACATTCTCGTCTCATCTTCTGCACTCTTTGCCTGCCCAAAGGTTTTGAGAGGAACTGTACAGATCCCAATTGTGATGTCATAATTAAGATAACAAATGTAACTAATTAATGGTAATTAATAACTAGATAACTAATGTAAGAGGGGTTGTGGAGTCCTTGGTGCTCTCTGAGCCTTGTTGTTTTCGTGCAGACGTTTCATTGCCAGGCTAGGCAACATCTTCAGGGCGAAAAGGGAGTGGGACTTGCTCTCAAGGGGTTCCAGCATCACATTTCAGTGACTCCATCTTTCTACTTCTCAGGTTCCTCCACAGTGGTCTGCAAACCCTTGGTGATTGAGGGTGAACTCTTTGTGGTTGTAGCTCAGCTCTTCAAAGGGTCCCACATCTATAGACGACATGAAGCCACAGGACAGTTCCTGCACACCCAGGTCATCGAGAGCTCACGCATCCGCAAGCCCAATGACATTGAGGTCTTCCGAGTGGAGGGAGACTGGTATTTCATCATGGCTGACAGTTCCAAGGCCGGCTCCACCACGCTGTACCGCTGGAACGGTCATGGCTTCTACTCCCACCAATCCTTGCATTCTTGGTACCGTGACACAGATGCTGAATTTCTGGAGATTGCAGGCAAGCCCCACCTCATCTTGGCCAGCAGCTCCCAGCGTCCTGTTGTCTATCAGTGGAACAAGCAGCAATTTGTGCGCCGTACGGACATTCCTGATATGGATGATGTCTATGCTGTCAAGCATTTCAAGGTCAAGGAGGACGTGTACATTTGTCTGACACGCTTCCTTGGCGATTCCAAGGTGAGGTTGGAGGCCGGGGGTGGTGGTCAATATTGTGCATGCTTCACTGGGGTCACACATTACACTGAGCAATAATGGGGTTTGCTCACAACCTCCAGAAGTGTGGCTCATTTGGCTTAGTATGTTGGGTGAATCCAACCACCGTGGCTTGCAAATCAGAGGTTATATCTGAGCATATTGTAGGCCTTGTAGGACAGTGTGGCTTGTTCAAGTCAAGTTGATGCAGTTATGAATGCAGCCTGTAGGAGAATGTATTTGTGCTTGGGGAAGACTATTGCTTGCTTTGGCCTGCTGCCAATAAAAAACATGCCTCAGTGAGAAGCACAAGCTATTAAAGCTGATGACCTGAAGGCCAGACAGATCTAGGAGTGCCCTCCAGATGTGTTCGATGTCAACTCAATTCCCGCCCATCATTAGGAAAGTCTACAATAGTTGAAGCCTATGGAACCAGCTGCTCAGAATACCAAGGTCCCCACCATTCATCCCACAGATGGATGCAGGTTATGCCTGGTCCTTTCTCTTCAAGCTCAAGATACCTCCTTCCCACTGTCAGGTTGGGGGGTGGGGGAGTTAGATGATTTACCTCAAATTCACCTTTGCTCTCTTTGCTGAGCTTAGACTATAAGGCTTCCAGGTAGAAATTCCATGACTTTAATGAGTTCCTACATTAAGTACAATAAGTCTACACCATAATGGTTCTCGCTAGGTCTGAGCCCAGGGGAAGAGAAAATGCCAAAGTATATGGTTCAATCTTGGCTCAATCAAATCTAGCTTATTGGGCCAAGATAAATCTGAACCAGCTTTTTCTTTTCCAATGTGAGATTGGTTAAGAATCAGGTAGATTAAAAAAAAAAAAAGGTAAAGGTTCCCCCCGCACATTTGTGCAGTCGTGTCCAACTCCAGGGGCCGGTGCTCATCTCCGTTTGTTAGCCGAAGAGCCAGCGTTGTCCGAAGACGCTTCCACGGTCATGTGGCCGGCATGACGTGCGCGGAACGCTGTTACCTTCCCACCGAAGTGGTACCTATTCATCTACTTGCATTTGCACGCTTTCGAATTGCTAGGTTGGCAGGAGCTGGGGCGAGTGCAGGAGCTCACTCCGTCACGCAGGGCTAGGGATTCGAACCTCCGAACTTGCTTTTCCAGTGTGTGATTGGTTAAGAATCAGGTAGATTACTCATTAAGAAATAAATGAAATCTCTCTCCTTGGTTGGCCCGTTTTTTCCACTGTCCAGAGAAGCATTGCAACTGGACTTACATTAGGTTCTTTTCTCCCCTAATGATGCTCACGTCCTTATACGACTTGCTGTTGTCTTAGTTGCAGCAGATACTGCCCTGCGCTTGTGCACCTGCACACCAGTTTACTGAAACCATCTTCAAGAAATTGCATTCAAGGCATGTTTTGCTCTCTGCAGGTGATGCACTGGGACGGTTCCATGTTTCGAGATGTCCAGCAGATGCCTTCTCGCGGCTCCATGGTCTTCCAGCCCTTGAGCATTGCCGGGTATCGCTATGCCTTCCTAGGCAACGACTACTCCTTCAGCAAAGTCTACCGCTATGACCCCGTCACGGGGCTCTTCGCGCACCTCCAGGAGCTCAACGCCCAGGCCCCGCGTTCCTTTGCCCACCTCAACGTTGACAAGCAAGACTTCCTGATCGCCTCCAGCTTCAAGGGCAAGACGCATATTTACCGCCACGTCATCATTGATCTGAGTGCCTGAGCCTGGTGACAGTGGGGTTGGGGGGCGCCGAGGGTAGGAGGCAGGACCGACCGCAGGGAGGGTGAGAGGAAGCTCAGGAGCAGCCAGTCAGCTCCTGGAAAGCGCAGTACCAGAGGCAACCACTAGGGGGACAGCACTGGAAGCAGATGCTGTCCAGGCGCACTTCTCCAGTGGCGCAAGGTAACAGCTGGCCAGCAGGCGGGAGCTAGGTGACTTAAGAGCCATAATCAATCACTAGCAAATGCAAGGAGTGGCAGCAGAAGTCAGCAGATTTTTTTTTCTTTTTGACCTGCCAAATGATGATAAACTGATGCTGCCGTTGCTGGAAAGGGCAGATAGCTTGCAGCTTTGCAGTGGGGCTAACTCAGAAACCCTCACCAATAAGGCACTTGGTTTTGGAGAGAGAAATCCTCTCCAGAATGGCTCAGAATCTCATTGCCAACTCATCCTCCCCCCCCCCCTCTTCATTTTCAGTATCATTTCTGTTTGTAACAAGGATGAGGGCGATTCAGTTGGATTTCCCCTTCCCCTTTAATGGATCCCTGGAAACTTTTTTTGGGGGGTTGGCTTATTTTGCCTGCTTGCTTGTTTGGCTATGTTTTCTTTTGAAAACATTTTTTTAAATTGTGCAATCATGCATAAGATAGCTGTAACCAGTCCTATGCATGCCTGTTGAAAAAGCAACCACCACTAATGGCTGGGTTCACACAGTGCAACACAGCCAGCTAAAATGGAGTTGGATAGCTTGTGATTTAGTTTCTGAGGATCTTAATCTATTGCACAAACCAGGCCATGATGTTAAGCCATCATATGGTTTATTTGGCTATCCCAGGTGGAGGGCACAGGGTGTTGTGTGAACACAGCCAAAGAATCTTGGAGGACCTTCAAATGTATTACGGTATAAGCTTTGTACGTTATACTTCCCTAGGAATAAGCCCCATTGAGTTTAACGGGGGTTAACAGCTCAGCCAATAGGTACTGGTCTGCCTCCCAGTCAGTCATGTGGGGAGGCTGCTCCAGCCTTTCATTGAGATAGACCACATTTTCCTACATTCAGCGGAAGCAGATCTAAATCATGTAACAGTTACAGGTAGTCCTCGACTTACGACCACAATTGGGACCAGAACTTTGGTCACTAAGCAATGTGGTCATTAAGTAAGGCATCGCTTGACCATGCCTGATTTTATGACCGTTTTTGCCATGGCCATTAAGCGAATCACGTGGTCGTTAAGTGAATCTGGATCCCCCCATTGATTTTGCTTGTCGGAAGCCGGCTGGGAAGGTCGCAAATGGCGATCACGTGATCCTGGGATGCTGCAACTCTCATAAATACATGCCAGTTACCAGACGCCCAAATTTTGATCATGTGACCGTGTGGACGCTGACATAAGTAAGCAAGCAACATAATTTGCAACCGGTCGTAAGTGCGAGAACCGGTCGCAAGTTACTTTTTTCAGTGCTGTCATAACTTCAGACAGTCGCTAAATGAATGGTTGCAAGTCGAGGACTACCTATACAGTCATCTGGTTGCATTCAATATGTTTTAATGGCCGTTTTCTATTTTCCAGTTTAAGGATGTATAAACATACAGAACGTTAGGCATCAGACTGTGTCAGGGAAAGACATGACTGAAGCACAAGCTTAGCGTTAAGCACACAAGGGATCCCCGAAAATCCTGATCAGCTGGGAGGAGGGCTGGGGGGGAGAGAGCAAGTAATATGAGGCGCATGGAGTCGTTGGTAGAATAGGCAGATGGAAAGCATTCTGGACAGAACTGTTAGTTGAGACAGAGGTGGACTTGCAAGGAATAGAGTCCGGCATTTATTTTCAAGCTGTAACTAGCCACCGTGTTATTCAGAGCCATCGAACCTTCCTCCAGGAGTGGGAGATACCGAACAATGAGGAATAGGCCCCAATGCGTCTTCCTCTCACTGGACTTGGAAAGACGCAGCTCAGGCAGAACACACACCATGCGAGGTCTCTTCAGGAGGACAGGCTGATTTCCTCTCCGGTCTCCCCTTCGTGACGCGGAATCCCACATACAATACATTGTAAATAAAAGACAATATATTGTTGGTGGGCTCATGAGGGTTCAGACGTGTCTCTGCTTTCCAAATACCCAAGGAAGCCCATGTGGATGATACACAGAGCCAAAGGGAGGGAGGAAGAGCCCCTGGCCTTCCTCCCAAAGGGGAACCGTGTGATTCACTTAACCATGTGATTCGCTTAATAACCACCACAAAAGGGTCGTAAAATTGGGTTGGATTCACTTAATGACCACTTTGCTTAGCAACTGAAATTCCAGTCTCAATTGTCGTTACGTGAGGACTACCTGTAGTATGATGTAGTGGACCAAGTCAGCATAGGCTACATGTTTCTGATTTTCTGCATAGTACAACCCAGAACTTGTTTATTTAGTAAATCAGAGTTAAGCAAACAACTTACTACAAAGCAGATCTCCACTCATTCTGGTTGCCAGGCAATTCCATTGCAGTGTAAAGTAGTTTTTATATATATATAAATTTATAAATATATATATTTATTTTTTCCCCTGGAAGCATCAGAGAGACTTTACTCTAAAACCTTCCTGGCAGAGTTGGGGAATCGACCAATTTCCACAAAGCAGCAAGATTTTATTACATGAAACAAACGCAAGAACAGGTCAGCCGTTTGGGGGCCCAAGGCAACAAGCCCGTGGCTTATTGATCAAGGGGAGAGCCATTTCACCAAGGAGGGCCAGGGCTGGTGCAATCACTGCAAGGAGCTCCGTCCAGATTCAGCATTCGCTGGCTCCTAGAAGAAGCGGGTGAGAAAACCAAAGAACGAGGCACATTTTAGGCAGGATATGCAGATATCCAATCAAATCATTCTTTTCTACATTTTCTCTAATTCTCAGATTATTTATTCTGTTCTCATCCTATATATCAGCCACATTTATTCTAATGTCTACAATATCTTTTTGAACTTTTCCAGTATCAAGTTTTTCCAGTATCAAGTTTTTCCCCTTGCCCCACGTAAGAGGTTGACGTGTGAGAAAGGGAGGGCAATCCCCATTCACACTGAATCCAGCGCAGCACCCAAAACGGTTCTCTTACCTGCAAGGGAACGTTTTGATCCCACGTTGATCTGCGTGCTAGATGGGAAAAGACATCAGGTTACGGATGCTGGAGCCAACCTTTGCATCGACCTCCTCATTTTAGGAAACAAGATTCAGGCTTGCTCTTGCCCCAGACGAGGAGTGTGCGACCCAAGTACCTCGAACCAGAGGCCATCCCTCCCAATCCATCCTGACGTGCCCCTTGGCTGCTTTTAGAAAAGATCTCCTACCTGCTTCTCCTTTTCGGCTTGCATTTGCACTGTCCACCTGGTGGGGGGAATGACAACAATTAAGGCAAGAAAAGCACAGGGAAAAATCACCCAGGTCAGCTGATTCAGCATAAGGCAGTGTAGCAGGCAGGAAATACAGCTTCAGTCTCCACCTCCTCCCCGGATGGCTGGAGAACATCTAACCACCCAGGGTGCTTCTGCGGGGGAGATGGGCGGAATGTAAACATGACAATTAATTAATTAATTAACAGGAAGCAGGAGAACCATCGTGTTGCAATACAGGCTAGATGGACCTGGAGTCTCATTCCACAGAAGACAACAAGGTTCTGCTGCAACTCTTAAACAAGCTTTGCATATGGAAGATATTGACCAGATTCATATCTCAGGTTAAGCCATAAATCATAGTTTATACTCCACAATGGCTAAGCCAAAACCAAGTGATCTACATCACGGTATAGTGGATAATGTGAATCCAGGTGCAAGGAATCAGCCCTGTAAGAGACTGCTGAACTCCCAGCAGCCCTAGCCAGGCATGTCCCTTGAAGAGGGATCCTGGGCGTTGTAGTTCAAACCACCTGGGTGTCATGGATCCCCCATCTCTGCTCTAAAGGAAGAGGGTTAACTAGAAAGTGACCACAAAGGTCTCTTCAAAGCCTAGCTCTCATGGGAAACACACTTTTGTTTCATTGCCAATGATTTCGCTAGAGGGGGTCCTATGATTAGGCTGAGGGAGGAAACCAATTCAGCTCATAGATGCTGGAAGATACCTGTAGTAATCCTACCACTTTGTAGTTCTTAGCTCCCAGTCATTCCTCTTTTTTGAAGGAGCTATGTGTTTCAGCAGTCCCCAACCTTTTTGGCACCAGGGACCGGTTTTGTGGAAGACATTTTTTCCACGGACCAGGGGGGGATGGGCGGGCCACGGGCGGAGCTGTGTGTGTGGGCTGTGCGGCCTAGTTCCTAACAGGCCACAGACCAGTACCGGTCCGCAGCCTGGGGGTTGGGGAACCCTGATGTATTTCACCCAGCCGGTCACGATTACCCTAATGTAACATCCTACTCTATTGTGGTGATAGGACATTGTGTTTAAACAAGAGTTAGTCCTTCATCTCAGGTAGCTAAATGTCTTGGGGTGGCTGTGGTCACTTTTCTGTATATCTGTTTAAAGCATTTACATCCCACCCTGAAAGGCTTACAGATCAAATTACTTTTAAAAATAGCAGACCATTCTTTGGGTGGACAACTGTAAACAAATAGAGAGAGAAAAAGCATGCACAAAAGGAAAAAGGAATGGGGAGGGCAAAGGAAAAACAGACAATACGAAAACCATTTCATTCAACAGGTCAGAAGGGAATATGAGTGAGTGCTTCCCCGCAGGGATCACCGTAAAATAGTTTGAAACTTCAATTGGGAAAGGATATTTAGTTTACCCCGGGGAAGATTCTCAACATGCATTATAAAACAATACAACCCTGAAACGTCTTCCTTGTTAAGAGCTAGGCCAAAAGGACTCAACACAGACAGCATCTTCCCAGGCTCCCTGAACTGTTGTTTCCACTTACTCAGAAGGATAACAACTCCCATAAAAAACAGAACGCCTGCAAAGATCAAACCACCAACACGGAGCGAATGCCAATCTAAAAGAGAAAGGAGACCTCTGAGTCTTGTTTAGATTACTGGCAAAGTCTGTCTTGCTCATTTCAATACTACCCACTTCGCTAGAAAAAGTGGGGCGAAGACGGCTTTCCCCCTTGGCTAAAGAATTCTGGTTGGCTTAAGAAAGAGAGAGTTTGTGTTAAGGGACCATTTCGTGGAAAGGAAATGATAACATTATCGAAAGAGAGAGATACAAAATAGGCCACACGAGTATATGGATGTGGGAAAGAGTCTCTTATGGGGTACAATATTTCTACATATTGTTTCCTCCTTTTTATAAACAAACACCCTACTTCCTCCACCCACAGTCCAATTAGAACCCTGCTGAGAATTATATATACTTACCATAATAAAAGGGGCTGTTTTTATCTGGATAAAGGAAAAGAAAGATAGTTAACACTCTATGCTTGGGATCTGCAACTCCAGTTAGGTACACAGCAAGGGATTCCAAAGGTTTCTTCCAAATACGTTCAGCAATTTTTGTTTAAAATGCTGCAGCAGAAAACATTGACTCGCAAGGGTATGAACCAGGCCTTGTTCTTGAGTGGGCAACTAGCAGCTCCCCAAATGTTGCTGAGCCACACCACCAAACTACACTAGCTAACACAGCCAACGGCACTGAAGGTGACGTTTGGAAACATCTGGAGGACTTGCTTACCCATACCTTATTTGGACTGTCGATCTCTCTGTCCTAGCCCTGTGTTGTATCCTGTCCACTCTTATGTCCCACTTTCCCAAACATGTCACTCAAGGAACTCTCAGGAATAACCTGTTGGAGATCAGCACATCTTAATCCCAGTTGGCTGGTCTCAATGATGCCCTGAGGAATTTCATCTGGCTTGAAAGAAATCTCTCAAAACCCACCACCTCAAAAACACATCTAGAAAGCAGTCAAGGGTGGATATCTATGGTTTACTTTAGGGTTCTCCAAAGTGGTCAATATTGACCCCCAAGGGTTGATGGGACTATCCAAGGGGCTGATGTTCGTAGTACTACTAGTTAAAGTAGTATTTATTAAATTATTTTCATATAATAAATGTTTGGGGGTTGATGAACAATCTGAAACTTCACGAAGGGGTCAATGAGCTTGGGGACCCCTGGTCTAGTTAAAGCATAGCTTTCCAAACTGTGTGTCGGGACACGTTAGTGTGTCGGCTGCAGTATCTGGGTGTGTCACGGCTGCTGCTGCCTCCGAGCCCTGCCAGGATTCCGCGGAGGTCCTAGTGCCTGCCTTGTGCCTTGCTGCCTCCAAATCTGCCCTCCCAGGATTCCGCGGAGGTCCTAGTGCCTGCCTTGTGCCTTGCTGCCTCCAAACCTGCTGTGATTCCGTCCAGGTCCTAGTGTCTGCCTTGTGCCCTGCTGTAAGAGTGTGTCGCGAAATGATGCATGTCTTAAAAGTGTGTCACCAATATGAAACGTTTGGAAAGCTCTGAGTTAAAGCATTGTTCATGATTATCCTGGTCTTCGGTGGAATTTCAAAGAGATCTTCTGCCATGTTTACAGCAAGCCGTGACACATCAGCGTACGAAGTTACTCACCTGTAGGGTCATTTGCCTTCAGAACAGGGAAGCCTGCAAACATGAGATGAAAAGGGTTATTCCCAAGGGATGGCAAAACTACAGCCCTCAGTTTCTGCCTCCCAATTCTAAAGATGCTATTGAGGAGAAAAAGCATCATGCAAATATAATAAAGGGAGGACAATCCCTTTCTCTATATCTCTTCTGCACCGCACTGTTCACTGGGACCGTGATAGCACTCTTTAGCTGGATCACATAGAACAGTCAAAACGAAATCAGTGGTTTCAGTATGATACACGACCCTAGTTCAAACACTCTGCCCAATTTTCTCAGGACTCCAACGTTCTCATACCATGTCCCAAAGAATCAATCTCATGAGTGACTATGTCTGAGTTCTCACGACAGGCTAAGCCGCATGAGACAAGCGTCCCAGATTTCCAGAAACTGACATAGAATCTGATGGTAAATTTTGGTTTTCAATTCCAGTTTCTACGAATCCACAATGGTAGTTGGTTCATGTCTGGGGAAAGGCTCTGCCTCAGAGAAGGGTTTCAAATGGCGGTGGCAGGGTTCTTGTGCCCACTTTCTAATGGCAAGCGCTGCTTATAACTCAAGGAAGAAACGTGGTTGCTCAAGTTGGCCCTTGGTATTTTGTGCAGCCAGAGGTGTGAGACCATCAACCGTTGGGAGAAAGAGAATCAGGGATAAAACTTGGACATTAGCCTCCCCCAAGGTGAATGGAACGATCTCTGTGCACATAGCTTTTATAGGAAAGATTGGATTCCCAAGAAAACTCCAAACCTCTTTTAAAGAAGACCACAAGGTTTTTATTTTATTTTCTTGGGCTCCAAGATCACCGCAGACGGTGACTGCAGCCATGAAATTAAAAGACGCTTGCTCCTTGGGAGGAAAGCTATGGCAAACCTAGACAGCATATTAAAAAGCAGAGACATCACCTTGCCGACAAAGGTCTGTATAGTTAAAGCTATGGTTTTTCCAGTAGTAATGTATGGCTGTGAGAGTTGGACCATAAGGAAGGCTGAGCGCCGAAGAATTGATGCTTTCGAACTGTGGTGCTGGAGAAGACTCTTGAGAGTCCCTTGGACTGCAAGGAGGTCAAACCAGTCAATCCTAAAGGAAATCAACCCTGACTGCTCATTGGAAGGACAGATACTGAAGCTGAAGCTCAAATACTTTGGCCACCTAATGCGAAGAGAGGACTCACTGGAAAAGACCCTGATGCTGGGAAAGACTGAAGGCAAAAGGAGAAGGGGACGGCAGAGGATGAGATGGTTAGATAGCATCACCGATGTAATGAACATGAATTTGAGTAAACTCCGAGAGCCAGTGGAGGACAGGAAGGCCTGGCATGCTATGGTCCATGAGGTCACGAAGACTCGGACACGACTAAACGACTGAACAACAACAACAACAACAACAACAACAACAGCAAGGTGGAGAAGAATGGCAAGAACATTTACCAGCCAATAGACAAAGGAGGATTTCCATGGCAGTGGATTTCATTTTGGTATATTGTGAGAAGTAGAGGTCTAGGGAAAAAGAAAAAGAATTGCCAATTCAGATTTTCTACTACCCAGTTCCAGATTCCTGGATAATCTCAGTCAATCAATCAATCAATCAATCAATCAATCAATCAATCAATCAATTCTCTCTCTCTCTCTCTCTCTCTCAGAATATTTGTAGCTCAGGGTTGAACTGTGGAGTCCTTGGTACTCTCTGAGCCTTGTTGTTTTCTTGCAAATGTTTCATTGCCAGGCTAGGCAACATCTTCAGTGTTCAAACATCTTCAGTGTTCAAACAGCACAATATACCCTAATCAAGGAACTATTAACTCAGTCAATCAACCAAGTAGCAAACAACAGTCCAATCAAGGAACTACTAAGGAGAGAACAAAACCCCCACCAACACAGGCAGGACAAGCCAGGGTATATAAACAGAGAGCAAATCCCACTCCCTTTTCGCACTGAAGATGTTGCCTAACCTGGCAATGAAACGTCTGCAAGAAAACAACAAGGCTCAGAGAGCACCAAGGACTCCACAATAATTAGTTCCCCAATGCAAAGCTATAACTAAAACAAAGTATTTTTAAAAAGAGTACAACAGCAACTCTGTTGCGTAGACTAAAAATTCCACCAAGTAGCCCAAGCAGCATTTCATAACATTTCTCAGCCATACCTTGATTTAATAATAAGCCATTAAGCCATCATTAATACATTAAGCCATAAACCACTGTTTACAAATTACAATGACTGGGTTCACACAACACCGTATAATGGCCTAAGTTCATGCTGCGAATCTCACCTGATATGCTTTCAGACTGTCCTTTCCTAGTACTATCAAAATGATGCTACTAATTCACCTTTCTTCTCTATGCCTGTAACAAATAGAATCCATAACTGCCTAACAAAGGTAAGACAAAGGCAGAATATTCCAAACAGAATGAATATTTTATCAGTGTTCTAAGCCTTCAGGGTGTCCACAGGGACCAAATGTTAACAATCAGTGAATAGAAGGCATTTTTGAATGACAAATTACTTTGGAATAGCTCTGCCCCATTTTGGCACACTCCACTCGTGTGGTCTTCTATTCCCAGAATTCCCCACAATGGCCAGGCTGGCTGGGGAATTCTGGGAGCTCATTGGACACATCTGCTGGGTCTTTTGATGTTTATAACTTAACCCAACAATTAAGCAGAGGAAGGCAACAGATTAGGGGCTGGGAAGAAATGCAGAGAATGGGTGCTAAAAAGGAACCATGAAGGTAAGGAAAGAGAAATTATTTCATCTGACCGGTGCTAATCCTGAGGGACTTCACAGGCAAACAGGTGACAAAATGTTAATTAAATTGGTAAGGACCAGCTTCTTTGTAGTGGATTCTTTTTGCTAACTATTAAAGCACAGTGGGTTGCAAAACACCAAAGGGTACAATTTACTCCCTGCAGTGAAAGAAGCAGTCCCAACATGTTGAAAGAAAATATATCTTACCAGGGCAGAAAGCAGGATGATCAGTTGGTTCCAGAGAAAATTTCCTGGTCCTCAAATCTCAAAGGCACTCAGGTTTCTTTTGACCTGCCCAATTTTGGGCTAGGACTCCCAGGGTTACACCTTTTTCTATGCTCACAAAAAGATGAAATGGGTTTTCCAGGTCTGGTAAGCTTAACACGGGTGCAGTGATTAGTGCCGTTTTGAGGTTTTTTATTAATTCATTTTCGGACTCTGCCTATTCCAGGTTATTGGGTTCTGAATCCAATAGCTTGCTATATAATTCTCTGGTACTCACTGCAGAGTTATTGATCCACAATCTGAAGTAGCCTATTAACCCCAAAAATTTTCTCAAATCCCTCTTAGTTCTTGGCAAGGCTTGTTTTATTATTCCTTCTACCCTAGAAGGTGAAATTTTTCTGTCCCTTACTGATAAGATGTCCTAAATATTTTACCTCTCTCTCTACATACTGCAATTTAGTTCTTGATACCCTTAGTCCTTTTTCCCCAAAAAAGTTTAACAGCGAGTTGGTAGCTTCTTTGACTTTAAGTTCTTTTTCCCCTGAGATTAAGAGATCATCTACATACTGTATTAATCCTACCCCGGTGGTACTGGATATAGCTCTAAAACCTGTTCCAATACTTGGCCAAATAAATTAGGTGACTCTGTAAATCCTTGAGGCAACACGGTCCACCAAAATTGTTGTTTCCGACCCGTATCCAGGTCATCCCATTGATGACTGTTCATCCAATGGGCATGCCCAAAATGCGTCTTTAAGGTCCACCACACTGAACCAAGCGTGTCGGGGGGGGGTATTTTACTTAGTAAATTGTACGGGTTTGGCACAACTGGATGACGAGTCAGTACCAGGGAGTTTAGCAGCCTCAAATCTTGCACCATTCGGTAAGTCCCATCTGGTTTCTTTACTGGCAAGATTGGAGTGTTAAAAGGGGACATACATGGTTTGATTAGTCTGTCTTTAATCAGCCCTTTGATTACTGGCTGTAATCCTTTCTTTCCTTCCAATGATACCTCATATTGTTTTTGTCTCACTACTTCCCCGGGATTTTTAAGTTTAATTGAAAGTGGTGTTATCTGTAAGCCACCTCTGTTCCCTTCTTTTACCACACTTGGGGATCTATTTGATATTCGTCTTCAGCCCCTGAAGTGACCCGGTGTAAGGCGCGCCTTCTGATCGCTATAATCTCTCTGCGCTGAAGTAACTCCCAGACACCAGAGTTCTTAGAAGCAGAAGAGTTTATTATAGAATACAGAGTTAGCCCTAGCATGAACAAAGACTGGAATGCAGGTAACAGGAACAACAAGCACCTTTAAACCTTTCCCTCCCCCAGTGTCCTTTGCTGCGTGCCCATGAGGTCAGTCTGTCGGTTGTCTAGGCAACGCTCGGCCAGATGTGTATTCCCGATCGTTGGATGAGCGCGAGTCGATCTTCCAGTCTCCTGATGAACTCTTTGTCTGCTTGCCTTTTTGGCAGAGATCGGGTGATCTCTGACATGCTCCCGCCCCAAGACTCACCCCCCCCCCTATATACAAACCAGACTATTTCCATTCACTGGGGTTTGTCTGGGAACTCTTTATGGAACTTCTTAACCAATTTAGGGGCGCGTGTGTGTTTGGCGTTGACCCACTCTCTGTCGCCAATCGGGAGATGGGTCCATTTGACTAGGTATTGCAGCTGCCCCCTGTGCCATCTCGAGTCCAAGATCCTGTCTATCTCAAAATGTGGTTCTCCCTCCACCAGTATTGGTGTGGGTGCTTCTGGTTCTGGGTGCCACTGATGTGAAGCATGGTATTGTTTCAACAGGCTAATGTGAAACACGGGGTGTATCTTTCTCAGAGCCTTTGGCAGTTCCAGTTTGGCCGTTACTGGGTTAATTACTGCCAGGATCTTAAATGGGCCTATGAACTTGGCCGCTAGTTTTCGTGACTGTTGCGTGGACCGTAAGTTTTTGGTGGATAAGTACACCTTGTCCCCAACTCTCAATTCCCATTCTTTCTCCCGTTTGCAGTCTGCATGTTTTTTGTAATTAGCCTTAGCTTCTTCTAGTGTCTTTACCATTATTGGCCAGTTGCTAGTGATTCTTTCGACCCATTCATCTGCTCTCAGAGGTTGCTCTAAGTCAGCGCTCTGGGTCATTGCCAATTCAGGTATTGTTACAAAATCCTGCCCTGTAGCCGCTTTGAATGGTGAAAGCCCTGTGCTTTGATGGAGTGCATTGTTGTACGCGACTTCTGCGAACGGCAAGAGTTCTGCCCAATCAGTTTGTTGGTAGTTTATGTAACATCTCAGGTACTGTTCCAGTGTGGCATTAAGGCGTTCACTAGCTCCGTCTGTGCACGGATGGAACGCACTACTGAGCCCCTGTTCTGATCCAATTAGCTTCAAAAATGCCCTCCAAAATTTGCATGTGAACGTGCTGCCGCGATCGCTGATTATGCGTTCCGGCGTTCCGTGGGCCCTGTAGATGTGTTGGATGAACAGTCTCGCTAGCTTCTGGGCGTTCGGTATGCCTTTGCATGCAATGAAGTGTGCCTGTTTGGAAAAGAGGTCTGTGACTACCCAGATGGCCGTGTATTTGTTGCTCACTGGTAAGTCCACTATGAAGTCCATGGCAATTTGCTTCCATGGCTGTGTTGGGCTAGCTACCTCCTGTAATTTTCCTGTGGGTTTGCCCATTTTCCTTTTTGCTGTGGCGCATGTGGGGCATGTTCGCACATACGCTTTCACGTCCGCACGCAACGATGGCCACCAAAACTTTCCCCTGACTAAATGTAGTGTTTTTAGGAAGCCGAAGTGGCCTGCCGTTTTGTGGTCGTGGTGCATACTCAAAACCCTTTGTCTTACGGATTCGGGGACATATGCTTTCTTGTCTTTCCAACCCATGCCATCTCGCTCCTCTAGCGTGTGTTTGTGCTCCACCCACCAAGTGTCAGTAACTGTTGCCGCTCGCAGGTCTCCTGCGAATGAATCACAGTCCGTCCTGTGTTTCGCGCTGCTCCGGGTGACAGCCAAATTCCCCTCTCCCCTGACCATTGGTGCCAGTTGCGTCTGCTCCTCCCCTGGTTGGGGAGGGATTATAGACTCAAAGATCTCCTCCATCTTGCCTTCATGCTGCGGCAGGCGCGAAAGCGCGTCCGCCAGGAGGTTTTTTCCCCCAGGGAAATATTTCAACGTGAAGTTGAACCTACTCAGGAACTCTGCCCATCTGAGATGCTTAGGGTTCAATTTTCTCGGGGATTTGAGGGCTTCCAAATTTTTATGATCCGTCCACACCTGAAACGGCTCAGCTGTCCCTTCCAAGAGGTGTCGCCACGTGCTTAACGCGTGTTTTACTGCGAATGCCTCTTTTTCCCAAACATGCCATCTTTTTTCTGTTTCGTTAAATTTCCGAGAAATGTAGGCACATGGTCTCAATTTCTCCCTGTCATCTGCTTGTAGTAAAATGGCCCCAACTGCACTGAGTGACGCGTCCGTGTGAATTACGAACGGTTTGTCAGGCTCAGGATGCTTGAGGATGGGCTCCTCCGTGAACAATGCCTTTAGCTTATCAAAAGCTTCTTGGCATTCCTGGGTCCACACTAATTTTGTGCTTGGTGGTGGGGCTTTTGCGTTTTTCCCCTTGCCTTTTGTTTTCAGCAAGTCGGTTAGGGGTAGCGCAATCTGCGCGAAATCTGGGATAAACTGCCTGTAGAACCCAGCAAATCCCAGAAATGCTTGGAGCTGCCTGCGCGTTCGGGGGGGTTGCCACCCTAAAACCGCCTTGACTTTCTCAGGGTCCATTTCAATGCCCGCATTCGAGATGCGGTACCCCAGAAAGTCTAGTTTGTCCTTGTGAAACTCACACTTTTCCAGTTTGACAAACAATTTTGCTTCTAATAACTTTTCTAGCACCTTTTTGACCAGTTCCATATGCTCTTCTAGGTTTTCCGAGAAAATTAAGATATCATCTAAATATACAATTACCCCTTTGTACAAAAATTCATACAATACCTCGTTTATGAATCTCATGAAGATTCCCGGTCCGCCCGCAATCCCAAACGGGAGCACCCGGTATTGAAATGATCCTAGTGGGCAATTGAATGCGGTTTTCCACTCATCCCCCTCCCTCATGCGTACCCGGTAATATGCTTCCCTTACATCCAACTTCGTGAAGACCTTCCCTTTCGATAGTTGGGCTAACATGTCTTTCAGTAAGGGTAGGGGGTACTGGTTAGTGACTGAAATTGCATTGAGCCCCCGGTAGTCTGTGCACAACCGCAGTGACCCATCTTTCTTTTTTCTAAATAACACTGGGGCCGCTAACGGGGAATTGGCTGGTTCAATGAAGCCACGTGCCAAATTTTTATCAATGAACTTGCGGAGTTCCGCTAGTTCTTTCTGAGTCATGGCATACATCTTGGGTTTCGGGAACGGTGCCCCAGGGATGAGGTCTACCGTTGCATCTGACTGTCTATGGGGGGGCTCTTGGTCGCATTCTTGCTTACCAAACACTTCACTCACTGGGAGGTATTTTTCTGGGATTGCCTGTGGGTTGCTTTCGTCCCCTTGTTCCCAATCCTCGTTCCAAAATTCCATCCCAGCTGCCCCCACTTCCCAGTCATCTACATCTCTTTCTTTGCGCGTCCCTCCATAAGTTCCATCCACAAAGTCAATTTCCCCGGAGACCCAATCCACCCTAGGATTTCTAGCTCTCAGCCATTTCAGTCCTAACACTATGGGTCTTGTTGCAATGGGGGCCACAATGAACCTCAAAGTTTGTACGTGGTTTCCCAGAGTCATTTGTACTTCCTCCGTATACTGCTCCACTGGCCCCCCTTTCATCTCTGAACCATCCAACTGACAGAAGGTAATGGGCGTTTTTAGTTCAAAAAGTCTCAGTCCCAATGAGTCAGCCACATCCGGGTGCATCAAACTCCTTGAGCAGCCCGAGTCAAGCATTGCCAACCCAGAGTACTTCCTCCTCCCCCCCACAGCTTTTAGGCGTACCTGGATGTGCATTGTGGGGTTGCGGCAAATCTTCTCGTTGCACCCTTTTGTGAAGGCCTGCCCCGCGGCGCACTTTAAAGCAGACCTTTTTCGTTTCCCGCCATCTGAAGTTCGTAGTCTGATTCTTCACTGTCACTGTCTTCGTCCACGTATGTGGGGTGGCTCCATTTCGCCATGGCTGCCGCAGTGCCTTTGCGCTTGTCCCCCGCCTCTTTTTCTCTTTTCTTCTCTGGGGGATTCTTTGATTGTGACTTCCCTCTGGTCGTCGTCCCGTTCTGTGGGCAGTTACTGATGAGGTGTCCTATCCGTCCGCATCGAAAACAACCGCCAACTTTTGCTCTTCGATTTCTTTCCTCTTCCCATTGTTTTTGCTTGAACTCCATCCGGGCGGGGTGTGTGGTGGGTTCAGGTTTCTTCTTCAATTGTTTGAACCTTTTAATGGACATCAGCTGTGTTTGGCTTTGTTCGATACGACCCGCCAGTTGAATCCAGCCTTCTAGTGTTTTTGGTTCTTCCCTCCCCACCATGAGTTCTAACAAGTCTTGTCTCAGGCCGTACTGGAAGAATTCAATTTGAAATTCTTCCGGCCATTGCGGTAGTTCGCTAAGGATTCTTTTGAACTCCATAGCATATTCCGCCACAGTGCTTTTTCCCTGGTCAAGGTTTCGGAGGCGCACTTTGGCCGACACTTTAGCTAGTGTGTCTTCAAACCGGGTCCGCAGGGCCCGCATGAACTTATCGAAGTCCCGCAGCACGCTTGCCTTGGTATCGTGCAATTTCACGAGCCAGCTAGCCGCTTCCCCTTTCAAAAAACAAGACACATATCTAACCTTCGCTTCTTCTGTGTGAAAGTCGCTTTCAAATTCTTCCATAAACCCTTTTACGTGAGTTATGAAGCATGCTAAAGTTTTGGGGTCTCCATCGAATTTCATTTTCATCTCTCGCAACCCCACCGGTGCCGTCCTACGGCCCGGCGACCTCCATTGCGGGGTGGGTGGGAATGCCTCTGACTCTTCTTCGTCTTCCTCCTCCGATTCTTCCTCATAATCTGTTAAGTCGCTATTCTCTTCGGGAGGGGGTGAACCTGTTTTGGGTATCGCCCTCTCCCTCCCCTCCAAGAGTGAGATGAGCACATTAAGCCTCTCACTTAATTCCTCTACCTTATAGTCCATGCGAGACACTTTGTCTTCAATTGCCCCAATTCGTTGTGTTTGGGTTACACGTTTTTTGTTTTTCTGCACTTTGTGTCCCTCCATCCCTTCGCCCACTCCCACTGACCAGTCTGCTTTCGAAGTTCCGTGGGGTTTGGGATGCGGGGGGGTGTTAGGTGTTTCAATATTTTTAGTCTTTATTTTCTTTTTGGTCCCTCCCTGTACCTTTTCCTGCGTGGAGGCTGAGCTGGGTCCAGGTTCACATGCCTCAGCTATCTCTACTTCTTCCCGGACTGCCTCCCCTGACTTGATATCCTGGGACTCCATTCGATCTTTCGGGATTGGGGTGTTGTCTGCACTATTGGAATCGTTGGGGTTTACTCACCTCTCAGCGTAGATGCGCTCTGCCGCCACGTGGTCTCCGCCGCCGTCTGTCGCCGCGTGCTGTCCGCTGGCTGCTTGTTGCTTGGGAACGCTGGTCGCTGCTTTCCCGCCACGTGGTCTCCGCTGCCGTCTGCCGCCGCCTGGTATCCGCTGTTCGCCCGCTCAGCTGGTCTCTGCCCCGCTTTGCCACCACATGGTCTCCGCCGCCGTCTGCCGCCGCGTGGTATCCGCTGCTCGCCTCTGCCGCTCTTCCGCCGCAGCTCAGCTGCTTGGGGAACTGCTTCTGCGCTGCTGCCGCCGCTCAGCTGAGGGATCGCCGCCTCTCCGCTGTTTGAAGAAGCCGGATCCTGCTTTTTTTTTTTTTTTTTTCGCTGCTGCCGACGCTCAGCTGAGAAATCGCCGCCTCTCAGCTGTTCGGGGGAAAGCCGGATCCTGCTACTGCGCTGCTGCCGCCGCTCAGCTGAGGGATCGCCGCCTCACAGCTGTTTTGCGCGCTGCCGCTCTTCCGCCGCCGCTCAGCTGCTTGGGGAAAGCCGCTCTTCCGCCGCCTCTCAGCTGCTTAGGGAAAGCCGCTCTTCCGCCGCCGCTCAGCTGTTTGGGGAAATCCGCTCTTCCTCCGCCGCTCACTTACTTGGGGGAAAGCCGCTCTTCCGCCGCCGCTCAGCTGCTTGGGGAAAGCCGCTCTTCCGCCGCCGCTCAGCTGTTTGGGGAAAGCCGCTCTTCCTCCGCCGCTCAACTGCTTGGGGAAAGCTGCTCTTCCGCCGCCGCTCAGCTGTTTGGGGAAAGCCGCTCTTCCTCCGCCGCTCAACTGCTTGGGGAAAGCCGCTCTTTCGCCGCCGCTCAGCTGCTGGTTCCTCCTTCCGAAAATTTTTTATTTCTTCGGTTCGTTGGTCGAGGTGCGTGGACGCCGGTCTCTACCGTGGAGCTTACGAAAATTTTCGGGTTCGCTCCCGGGAAAACCGGTTGGTGTATTGATTCCAGTCTTTATGTAAGGCGCGCCTTCTGATCGCTATAATCTCTCTGCGCTGAAGTAACTCCCAGACACCAGAGTTCTTAGAAGCAGAAGAGTTTATTATAGAATACAGAGTTAGCCCTAGCATGAACAAAGACTGGAATGCAGGTAACAGGAACAACAAGCACCTTTAAACCTTTCCCTCCCCCAGTGTCCTTTGCTGCGTGCCCATGAGGTCAGTCTGTCGGTTGTCTAGGCAACGCTCGGCCAGATGTGTATTCCCAATCGTTGGATGAGCGCGAGTCGATCTTCCAGTCTCCTGATGAACTCTTTGTCTGCTTGCCTTTTTGGCAGAGATCAGGTGATCTCTGACACCCGGTCAATTTCATCAAGGGTTTTTTCCTTTGAGAATTTTATCTCTAGCCCCAGGAGCATCATAGCATCTCTTCCTAGTAAGTTCGTTCCCCCATCGAGAATAAACAGCATTTCAAGGGGGTATTTTTCTCCTTTATATCCAATAGTGGTTTGTTCCAGTCTTTGAACTTTGCAGGTTTCACCCTTTACCCCGGTCACTGATAGGTGGCCGGAGGAAAGAGTCAAACCATCTGGCAAACATGCCAGAGAGGTTCTTGAGGCTCCTGTGTCCACTAAAAACACTATTTCTTCTTGATTAGGTCCCACACATAAATTTATCAAGGGCTCTTGGTGGGACTTCAATATCAATTGCCCCTGACACCCCTAGTCCTCTGATTGAATTAGGGAATAAATTTGCTCTTCCTGCCTCCCTCTGGGGCAATCCTTTTTGAAGTGCCCCAGTTGTCCACAGCTGAAGCACTTTGGACTCAGTCGGGGGGGCCCTCCCCTTCCAACTCCTTGGCTTTGTTCCCGTCCCTGGAACCTGGTTCCGCGACCTCGGGGAAGGAATCTGCGGCCACGTTCAGGTCCCGGGGCTGGATTCTTGGGAGTATGGGTTTGCGGGGTATGTTTCATTATTTCTTGTACTGTTGTTACCATAATTTTTCCCTTCTGTTTGGTCTTTTCCTCATCCCTCCTTACATAAACTCTTTGGGCTTCTTTTAATAGTTTGTTTAAGGGTTTGTCTGCCCAATCTTCTAATTTTTGTAATTTCTTTTGTATGTCTGTCCAGGCATGTGTAACAAAATTTACTTTCAATAATGCCTGCGCTTCTACTGATTCTGGATCCATGCCAGAAAATTTCCGCATTTGTTCCTTCATTCTTTGCATGAAAGAGCTGGGTGGCTCATCTTTTTCTTGGCGTACTTCAAATGCCTTGGTTATATTTTGGCTCTTGGGGACCACTTCTTTCATTCCCACTATTATGATAGCTCTTAAGTCTATCATGTGTTGTCTATGAGCTGGGTTATTATTTTGCCAGTCTTGTTTCTGGAGAGGAAATTTCTGATCACCCCTTAGATTCCCCACAACTGTGGGCAGGTGTTGCCTTTCCCAAACTCAGATCGCTCCCACCCGTATTAACCCCCTTTCCTCTCCAGAGAACAGAGTGCTCAAAATTGCCATCATTTCATCCCACGTATAAATACTTGGCCCTAGCAGAATATCAAACTGTTCTGCTACTCCCAGAGGATCTTCCACAAGGCTTTTTAGTTCTCTTTTAAAAGCCCTAACTTCGGAACTACTCAGGGGATCTTGTACAAAACTTATTATGGGACAATTATCCTGTCAACCCAACAGTTCGAAAGCTTAGCAAGTAGATAAATGGGTACCACCTTAAGTGGGTAAATTTGCCGGCGTCCTGTTGGGGGTCGGCCACCAAACGGAAAAAGATCTCATGAATGGTGGCGGCGACGACGGAACCCGAAGCAGCAACATCCAGGACGTCAGCAGCCGGCTCCGACGCAAGGCATTGTGGGACATGTAGTCCAGTAGCCACGGAAGAGTCGGTTCCCTTACCCCTTCCCTTAAGCGCGCAGTTTAAAAATGTATACTGTATAATGAAATGTAATTTACTATGTATGTAAGCCGCCTAGAGTCCTCCGTTAGGGAGGGGATAGGCGGGGTATCAATACAATAATAAAATGGGTTGTCCTTGCTCATCATTCCCATTCGGTACCTCCCTTAGGGGATACATTCCAGGCAGTTCCTTGAATAATTTTCTTCTCTCCCTTTCCTCTTCCCATTGGGGAAACGGAAAGTTTACCACATCTTTTTTACATTGTTCCAGTTCCCTTAAGGGTTGATGCGGTCCTGTCTGGACTTCTGCTCCCCCAGCCATCTGTGGATTATACAGTAGGGGCAAATAGTCCAAAGGGTCCCACTTACTTTTCTCTTCTAAGGCTTCTTCCTCTTTTGTAAAGAATATGGTTACATTACAGCCTACCCAGCAGGCGGCATAATCCATTTCCTTCTCTGTTACTCCCTTTTTATTCCTGAAGTTCCTGTTCTAAATACTTAAGCAACCTAGGGTCTCTAGACCCATGTTTTGGCCAGAAAATTGTTTCTCCCTTTAAAGGCTTTTCTGACCATTTAAAACAACAGTACTGTATCATTTCCTTTTTACTTTTATGCCTGGTCTGCAGATTCTCTTTCCATTGGCTCCACATCCTCCCCAACGGACTCTCTGGAGGAATGTCATTTTCACCCTCTCTAGGGTCCTTTTGACCCCCTCGGTTTCCCACGTTAGAGACCACAATTCACAGAGTTTAGCCGAACCTCCTGCTTCGTTCCTTTCCGACTGTTTCCCTCGCGGGAGAACAGAACTGCGGATTAGAACTCCACACTCGCTTCGTACAATTTGTACGTCTCACACGTCCCGTCAACCTGGTCTCACACACACCGAGCCTACCCGACCGCCCAAGCAATACTTTGTAGAGCCCCCGTTTTTCACCTGGGTCTGTGCACAGAGTCGTCCGGTCGACGTCTTGTTCCCCAGGCAATTACTCTTTCTTTCTCCTTCTTTGCTTTTTCCTTGACTTCTATTTATTTGCTCGGGTTCCTTTCAGGCGCCGGGGAGTCAGCCCCAGGTTTTCCCAACGGCCATTGAACTCAACGGGGCATGCCTCCGAGGAGTCCACCTGGAAGTGACTCACGCCGGACACTGGTTAAGGAATCCCGGACGAGCCCCCAAATTGTGAGAATTGATGCACTGGGACGGTTCCATGTTTCGAGATGTCCAGCAGATGCCTTCTCGCGGCTCCATGGTCTTCCAGCCCTTGAGCATTGCCGGGTATCGCTATGCCTTCCTAGGCAACGACTACTCCTTCAGCAAAGTCTACCGCTATGACTCCGTGACAGGGCTCTTCGCGCACTTCCAGGAGCTCAACACCCAGGCCCCGCGTTCCTTTGCCCACCTCAACGTTGACAAGCAAGACTTCCTGATCGCCTCCAGCTTCAAGGGCAAGACGCATATTTACCGCCACGTCGTCATTGATCTGAGTGCCTGAGCCTGGTGACAGTGGGGTTGGGGGGCGCCGAGGGTAGGAGGCAGGACTGACCGCAGGGAGAGTGAGAGGAAGCTCAGGAACAGCCAGTCAGCTCCTGGAAAGCGCAGTACCAGAGGCAACCACTAGGGGGACAGCACTGGAAGCAGATGCTGTCCAGGCGCACTTCTCCAATGGCGCAAGGTAACAGCTGGCCAGCAGGTGGGAGTTAGGTGACTTAAGAGCCATAATCAATCACTAGCAAATGCAAGGAGTGGCAGCAGAAGTCAGCATTTTATTTTTTTTTTGACCTGCCAAATGATGATAAACTGATGCTGCCGTTGCTGGAAAGGGCAGATAGCTTGCAGCTTTGCAGTGGGGCTAACTCAGAAACCCTCACCAATAAGGCACTTGGTTTTGGAGAGAGAAATCCTCTCCAGAATGGCTCAGAATCTCATTGCCAACTCATCCTTTCTCCCCCGCTTCATTTTCAATATCATTTCTGTTTGTAACAAGGATGAGGGCGATTCAGTTGGATTTCCCCTTCCCCTTTAATGGATCCCTGGAAACTTTTTTGGGGGGGTTGGCTTATTTTGCCTGCTTGCTTGTTTGGCTATGTTTTCTTTTGAAAACATTTTTTTAAATTGTGCAATCATGCATAAGATAGCTGTAACCAGTCCTATGCATGCCTGTTGAAAAAGCAACCACCACTAATGGCTGGGTTCACACAGTGCAACACAGCCAGCTAAAATGGAGTTGGATAGCTTGTGATTTAGTTTCTGAGGATCTTAATCTATTGCACAAACCAGGCCATGATGTTAAGCCATCATATGGTTTATTTGGCTATCCCAGGTGGAGGGCACAGGGTGTTGTGTGAACACAGCCAAAGAATCTTGGAGGACCTTCAAATGTATTACGGTATAAGCTTTGTACGTTATACTTCCCTAGGAATAAGCCCCATTGAGCTTAACGGGGGTTAACAGCTCAGCCAATAGGTACTGGTCTGCCTCCCAGTCAGTCATGGGGGGAGGCTGCTCCAGCCTTTCATTGAGATAGACCACATTTTCCTACATTCAGCGGAAGCAGATCTAAATCATGTAACAGTTACAGGTAGTCCTCGATTTACGACCACAATTGGGACCAGAACTTTGGTCACGAAGCAATGTGGTCATTAAGTAAGGCATCGCTTGACCATGCCTGATTTTATGACCGTTTTTGCCATGGCCATTAAGCGAATCACGTGGTCGTTAAGTGAATCTGGATCCCCCCATTGATTTTGCTTGTCGGAAGCCGGCTGGGAAGGTCGCAAATGGCGATCACGTGATCCTGGGATGCTGCAACTCTCATAAATACATGCCAGTTACCAGACGCCCAAATTTTGATCATGTGACCGTGTGGACGCTGACATAAGCAAGCAAGCAACATAATTTGCAACCGGTCGTAAGTGCGAGGACCGGTCGCAAGTTACTTTTTTCAGTGCTGTCATAACTTCAGACAGTCGCTAAACGAATGGTTGCAAGTCGAGGACTACCTATACAGTCATCTGCTGGTTGCATTCAATATGTTTTAATGGCCGTTTTCTATTTTTCAGTTTAAGGATGTATGAACATACAGAATGTTAGGCATCAGACTGTGTCAGGGAAAGACATGACTGAAGCACAAGCTTAGCGTTAAGCACACAAGGGATCCCCGAAAATCCTGATCAGCTGGGAGGAGGGCTGGGGGGGAGAGAGCAAGTAATATGAGGCGCATGGAGTCGTTGGTAGAACAGGCAGATGGAAAGCATTCTGGACAGAACTGTTAGTTGAGACAGAGGTGGACTTGCAAGGAATAGAGTCCGGCATTTATTTTCAAGCTGTAACTAGCCACCGTGTTATTCAGAGCCATCGAACCTTCCTCCAGGAGTGGGAGATACCGAACAATGAGGAATAGGCCCCAATGCGTCTTCCTCTCACTGGACTTGAAACTGAGAAACTGAGTAAGCCATATTCTCAGTACAGGTAGTCCTCATTTAATGACCATTCGTTTAGTGATGGTTCAGACTTACAACAATGCTGAAAAAACCAACTTACAACCAATGCTCACACTTACGACCGTCACAGCGTCCCCACGCTCACGAGATTCCGATTTGGGCACTTGGCAACCGGTTTGCATTTATGACTCGCAGCATCCTGTGATTGCCATTTTTGACCTTCCTGGCTGGCTTCTGGCAAGCAAAATCAAAGGGGAACCGTGTGATTCACTTAACCACGTGATTCGCTTAATAACCACCACAAAAGGGTCATAAAATTGGGTTGGATTCACTTAATGACCATTTTGCTTAGCAACTGAAATTCCAGTCTCAATTGTCGTTACGTGAGGACTACCTGTAGTATGATGTAGTGGACCAAGTCAGCATAGGCTACATGTTTCTGATTTTCTGCATAGTACAACCCAGAACTTGTTTATTTAGTAAATCAGAGTTAAGCAAACAACTTACTACAAAGCAGATCTCCACTCATTCTGGTTTTTTATATATATATATATATATATATATATATATATATATATATATATATATATATATATATATTTCCACAAAGCAGAAAGATTTTATTACATGAAACAAACGCAAGAACAGGTCAGCCGTTTGGGGGCCCAAGGCAACAAGCCCGTGGCTTATTGATCAAGGGGAGAGCCATTTCACCAAGGAGGGCCAGGGCTGGTGCAATCACTGCAAGGAGCTCCATCCAGATTCAGCATTCGCTGGCTCCTCCTAGAAGAAGCGGGTGAGAAAACCAAAGAACGAGGCACATTTTAGGCAGGATAAACGGCATACTTTCCCCCTTGCCCCACGTAAGAGGTTGACGTGTGAGAAAGGGAGGGCAATCCCCATTCACACTGAATCCAGCGCAGCACCCAAAACGGTTCTCTTACCTGCAAGGGAACGTTTTGATGCCACATTGATCTGCATGCTAGATGGGAAAAGACATCAGGTTACGGATGCTGGAGCCAACCTTTGCATCCACCTCCTCATTTTAGGAAACAAGATTCAGGCTTGCTCTTGCCCCAGACGAGGAGTGTGCGACCCAAGTACCTCGAACCAGAGGCCTTCCCTTCCAATCCATCCTGACGTGCCCCTTGGCTGCTTTTAGAAAAGATCTCCTACCTGCTTCTCCTTTTCGGCTTGCATTTGCACTTTCCACCTGGTGGGGGGAATGACAACAATTAAGGCAAGAAAAGCACAGGGCAAAATCACCCAGGTCAGCTGATTCAGCATAAGGCAGCGTAGCAGGCAGGAAATTCAGCTTCAGCCTCCACCTCCTCCCCGGATGGCTGGAGAACATCTAACCACCCAGGGTGCTTCTGCGGGGGAGATGGGCGGAATGTAAACATGACAATTAATTAATTAATTAACAGGAAGCAGGAGAACCATCGTGTTGCAATACAGGCTAGATGGACCTGGAGTCTCATTCCACAGAAGACAACAAGGTTCTGCTGCAACTCTTAAACAAGCTTTGCATATGGAAGATATTGACCAGATTCATATCTCAGGTTAAGCCATAAATCATAGTTTATACTCCACAATGGCTAAGCCAAAACCAAGTGATCTACATCACGGTATAGTGGATAATGTGAATCCAGGTGCAAGGAATCAGCCCTGTAAGAGACTGCTGAACTCCCAGCAGCCCTAGCCAGGCATGTCCCTTGAAGAGGGATCCTGGGCGTTGTAGTTCAAACCACCTGGGTGTCATGGATCCCCCATCTCTGCTCTAAAGGAAGAGGGTTAACTAGAAAGTGACCACAAAGGTCTCTTCAAAGCCTAGCTCTCATGGGAAACACACTTTTGTTTCATTGCCAATGATTTCGCTAGAGGGGGTCCTATGATTAGGCTGAGGGAGGAAACCAATTCAGGTCATAGATGCTGGAAGATACCTGTAGTAATCCTACCACTTTGTAGCTCTTAGCTCCCAGTCATTCCTCTTTTTTGAAGGAACTATGTATTTCAGCGGTCCCCAACCTTTTTGGCACCAGGGACCGGTTTTGTGGAAGACAATTTTTCCACGGACCGGGGGGGGATGGGCGGGCCACGGGCGGAGCTGTGTGTGTGGGCTGTGCGGCCTAGTTCCTAACAGGCCACGGACCAGTAAAGGTCCGCGGCCTGGGGGTTGGGGAACCCTGATGTATTTCACCCAGCCGGTCACGATTACCCTAATGTAACATCCTACTCTATTGTGGTGATAGGACATTGTGTTTAAACAAGAGTTAGTCCTTCATCTCAGGTAGCTAAATGTCTTGGGGTGGCTGTGGTCACTTTTCTGTATATCTGTTTAAAGCATTTACATCCCACCCTGAAAGGCTTACAGATCAAATTACTTTTAAAAATAGCAGACCATTCTTTGGGTGGACAACTGTAAACAAATAGAGAGAGAAAAAGCATGCACAAAAGGAAAAAGGAATGGGGAGGGCAAAGGAAAAACAGACAATACGAAAACCATTTCATTCAACAGGTCAGAAGGGAATATGAGTGAGTGCTTCCCCGCAGGGATCACCGTAAAATAGTTTGAAACTTCAATTGGGAAAGGATATTTAGTTTACCCCGGGGAAGAATTCGATTCTCAACATGCATTATAAAACAATACAACCCTGAAACGTCTTCCTTGTTAAGAGCTAGGCCAAAAGGACTCAACACAGACAGCATCTTCCCAGGCTCCCTGAACTGTTGTTTCCACTTACTCAGAAGGATAACAATTCCCAGAAAACACAGAACGCCTGCAAAGATCAAACCACCAATCTGGAGCAAACGCCAATCTAAAAGAGAAAGGAGACCTCTGAGTCTTGTTTAGATTACTGGCAAAGTCTGTCTTGCTCATTTCAATACTACCCACTTCGCTAGAAAAAGTGGGGCGAAGACGGCTTTCCCCCTTGGCTAAAGAATTCTGGTTGGCTTAAGAAAGAGAGAGTTTGTGTTAAGGGACCATTTCGTGGAAAGGAAATGATAACATTATCGAAAGAGAGAGATACAAAATAGGCCACACGAGTATATGGATGTGGGAAAGAGTCTCTTATGGGGTACAATATTTCTACATATTGTTTCCTCCTTTTTATAAACAAACACCCTACTTCCTCCACCCACAGTCCAATTAGAACCCTGCTGAGAATTATATATACTTACTATAATCAAAGGGGTTCTTTTCATCTGGATAAAGGAAAAGAAAGATAGTTAACACTCTATGCTTGGGATCTGCAACTCCAGTTAGGTACACAGCAAGGGATTCCAAAGGTTTCTTCCAAATACGTTCAGCAATTTTTGTTTAAAATGCTGCAGCAGAAAACACTGACTCGCAAGGGTATGAACCAGGCCTTGTTCTTGAGTGGGCAACTAGCAGCTCCCCAAATGTTGCTGAGCTACAACACCAAACTACACTAGCTAACACAGGCAATGGCACTGAAGGTGACGTTTGGAAACATCTGGAGGACTTTGTCTGTAGCTTGAATCATGTCAACTGGATTTCTATTTTCTCAGTGGAAATGTTTCGCTCCTTATCCAAGCAGCTTCTTCAGTCTGAGCAAAGTTAGTAAGGGATTCCCTTACTAACTTTGCTCAGACTGAAGAAACTCCTTGGATAAGGAGCGAAACGTTTCCAATGAGAAAATAGAAATCCAGTTGACATGATTCAAGCTACAGACAATTCCACCTGGATGACTGAGAACCTTCATAGACATCTGGAGGACTTGCTTACCCATACCTTATTTGGACTGTCGATCTCTCTGTCCTAGCCCTGCGTTGTATCCTGTCCACTCTTATGTCCCACTTTCCCAAACATGTCACTCAAGGAACTCTCAGGAATAACCTGTTGGAGATCAGCACATCTTAATCCCAGTTGGCTGGTCTCAATGATGTCCTGAGGAATTTCATCTGGCTTGAAAGAAATCTCTCGAAACCCACCACCTCAAAAACACATCTAGAAAGCAGTCAAGGGTGGACATCTATGGTTTACTTTAGGGTTCTCCAAAGTGGTCAATATTGACCCCCAAGGGTTGATGGGACTATCCAAGGGGCTGATGTTCGTAGTACTACTAGTTAAAGTAGTATTTATTAAATTATTTTCATATAATAAATGTTTGGGGGTTGATGAACAATCTGAAACTTCACGAAGGGGTCAATGAGCTTGGGGACCCCTGGTCTAGTTAAAGCATAGCTTTCCAAACTGTGTGTCGGGACACGTTAGTGTGTCGGCTGCAGTATCTGGGTGTGTCGCGGCTGCTGCTGCCTCCGAGCCCTGTCAGGATTCCGCGCAGGTCCTACTGCCTGCCTTGTTCCTTGCTGCCTCCAAACCTGCTGTGATTCCGTCCAGGTCCTAGTGTCTGCCTTGTGCTCTGCTGTAAGAGTGTGTCGCGAAATAATGCATGTCTTAAAAGTGTGTCATCAATATGAAAAGTTTGGAAAGCTCTGAGTTAAAGCATTGTTCATGATTATCCTGGTCTTCGGTGGAATTTCAAAGAGATCTTCTGCCATGTTTACAGCAAGCCGTGATGACACAGCCTACGAAGTTACTCACCTGTAGGGTCATTTGCCTTCAGAACAGGGAAGCCTGCAAACATGAGATGAAAAGGGTTATTCCCAAGGGATGGCAAAACTACAGCCCTCAGTTTCTGCCTCCCAATTCTAAAGATGCTATTGAGGAGAAAAAGCATCATGCAAATATAATAAAGGGAGGACAATCCCTTTCTCTACATCTCTTCTGCACCGCACTGTTCACTGGGACCGTGATAGCACTCATTGGCTGGATCACATAGAACAGTCAAAACGAAATCAGTGGTTTCAGTATGATACACGACCCTAGTTCAAACACCCTGCCCAATTTTCTCAGGACTCCAACGTTCTCATACCATGTCCCAAAGAATCAATCTCATGAGTGACGATGTCTGAGTTCTCACAACAGGCTAAGCCGCATGAGACAAGCGTCCCAGATTTCCAGAAACTGACATAGATTCTGATGGTAAATTTTGGTTTTCAATTCCAGTTTCTACGAATCCACAATGGTAGTTGGTTCATGTCTGGGGAAAGGCTCTGCCTCAGAGAAGGGTTTCAAATGGCGGTGGCAGGGTTCTTGTGCCCACTTTCCAATGGCAAGCGCTGCTTATAACTTAAGGAAGAAACCTGGTTGCTCAAGTTGGCCCTTGGTATTTTGTGCAGCCAGAGGTGTGAGACCATCAACCATTGGGAGAAAGAGAATCGGGGATAAAACTTGGACATTAGCCTCCCCCAAGGTGAATGGAACGATATCTGTGCACATAGCTTTTATAGGAAAGATTGGATTCCCAAGAAAACTCCAAACCTCTTTTAAAGGAGACCACAAGGTTTTTATTTTATTTTCTTGGGCTCCAAGATCACCGCAGACGGTGACTGCAGCCATGAAATTAAAAGACGCTTGCTCCTTGGGAGGAAAGCTATGGCAAACCTAGACAGCATATTAAAAAGCAGAGACATCACCTTGCCGACAAAGGTCTGTATAGTTAAAGCTATGGTTTTTCCAGTAGTAATGTATGGCTGTGAGAGTTGGACCATAAGGAAGGCTGAGCGCCGAAGAATTGATGCTTTCGAACTGTGGTGCTGGAGAAGACTCTTGAGAGTCCCTTGGACTGCTAGGAGGTCAAACCAGTCAATCCTAAAGGAAATCAACCCTGACTGCTCATTGGAAGGACAGATGCTGAAGCTGAAGCTCAAACACTTTGGCCACCTAATGCGAAGAGAGGACTCACTGGAAAAGACCCTGATGCTGGGAAAGACTGAAGGCAAAAGGAGAAGGGGACGGCAGAGGATGAGATGGTTAGATAGCATCACCGATGTAATGAACATGAATTTGAGTAAACTCCGAGAGGCAGTGGAGGACAGGAAGGCCTGGCGTGCTATGGTCCATGAGGTCACGAAGAGTCGGACACGACTAAACGACTGAACAACAACAACAACAACAACAACAACGTGGAGAAGAATGGCAAGAACATTTACCAGCCAATAGACAAAGGAGGATTTCCATGGCAGTGGATTTCATTTTGGTATATTGTGAGAAGTAGAGGTCTAGGGAAAAAGAAAAAGAATTGCCAATTCAGATTTTCTACTACCCAGTTCCAGATTCCTGGATAATCTCAATCAATCAATCAATCAATTCATTCTCTCTCTCTCTCTCTCTCTCTCTCTCTCTGAGAATATTTGTAGCTCAGGGTTGAACTGTGGAGTCCTTGGTGCTCTCTGAGCCTTGTTGTTTTCTTGCAAACGTTTCATTGCCAGGCTAGGCAACATCTTCAGTGTTCAAACATCTTCAGTGTTCAAACAGCACAATATACCCTAATCAAGGAACTATTAACTCAGTCAATCAACCAAGTAGCAAACAACAGTCCAATCAAGGAACTACTAAGGAGAGAACAAAACCCCCACCAACACAGGCAGGACAAGCCAGGGTATATAAACAGAGAGCAAGTCCCACTCCCTTTTCGCACTGAAGATGTTGCCTAACCTGGCAATGAAACGTCTGCAAGAAAACAACAAGGCTCAGAGAGCACCAAGGACTCCACAATAATTAGTTCCCCAATGCAAAGCTATAACTAAAACAAAGTATTTTTAAAAAGAGTACAACAGCAACTCTGTTGCGTAGACTAAAAATTCCACCAAGTAGTCCAAGCAGCATTTCATAACATTTCTCAGCCATACCTTGATTTAATAATAAGCCATTAAGCCATCATTAATACATTAAGCCATAAACCACTGTTTACAAATTACAATGACTGGGTTCACACAACACCGTATAATGGCCTAAGTTCATGCTGCGAATCTCACCTGAGATGCTTTCAGACTGTCCTTTCCTAGTACTATCAAAATGATGCTACTAATTCACCTTTCTTCTGTCCTTAAATAAATGTATCGTGATGTGAAATACGTCAGGTAAGAATCATGGGAGGGATGCAGAGGAAATACAGTATTTATGGAATCCCCTCTAAATTCCCATAACAAGTAGGATGCTTTCACACACAAAAAAATCTCATCTGGAAATAGCCTTGGAAATGCATTTTGACAAAGTAGATGCCACCCTTGAGACAATCTCAGAAGGACTCAGATGCAGAGCCTTGGGTGATGACCAGAACGTTTTGGAAGATAAATATGGGAGAAATCATCAAGGAGGGATGAAAGGACTAAAAGAGTAACAATACATGGGCCAAGTATGCCTGTAACAAATAAATCCATAACTGCCTAAAAAAGGTAGGACAAAGGCAGAATAATTCCAAACAGAATGAATATTTTATCAGTGTTCTAAGCCTTCAGGGTGTCCACAGGGACCAAATGTTAACAATCAGTGAATAGAAGGCATTTTTGAATGACAAATTACTTTGGAATAGCTCTGCCCCATTTTGGCACACTCCACTTGTGTGGTCTTCTATTCCCAGAATTCCCCACAATGGCCAGGCTGGCTGGGGAATTCTGGGAGCTCACTGGACACATCTGCTGGGTCTTTTGACGTTTGTAACTTAACCCAACAATTAAGCAGAGGAAGGCAACAGATTAAGGGCTGGGAAGAAATGCAGAGAACGGGTGCTAAAAAGGAACCATGAAGGTAAGGAAAGAGAAATTATTTCATCTGACCGGTGCTAATCCTGAGGGACTTCACAGGCAAACATGTGACAAAATGTTAATTAAATTGGTAAGGACCAGCTTCTTTGTAGTGGATTCTTTTTGCTAACTATTAAAGCACAGTGGGTTGCAAAACACCAAAGGGTACAATCTACTCCCTGCAGCGAAAGAAGCAGTCCCAACATGTTGAAAGAAAATACATCTTACCAGGGCAGAAAGCAGGATGATCAGTTGGTTCCAGAGAAAATTTCCTGGTCCTCAAATCTCAAAGGCACTCAGGGGCAAAGGCTGGAGATGCACTAAGAAAACAGAAGGACACTCTTTATGCAGACCCAAGGCAACTCCTTCCGGTGGTCCCTGGGTCAGGGCTACCAAATCTGTGTTGCAAAACTCCTGATGCCTGCTAGATGCAGTAAAGCTAAGAGATTTCTGCACCTCTTTGCTTCCATACCTGGTGACTGGCTGGATTTGTGCAGCCCAAATCTGCAGCTCTTTGTAGACTCCTCTCCAAGTGCAAAGCATAGAACTGACTTCAAACAGTTTAAAAACAATGGGGAAAATCCATGAAAAGAGGAAATCTTGCCCCCACGCACGTCTGTGACATGGTCCCTTCCTCTTTACACCCTTGTACCACTTCCTAGAGCAGTGTTTCTCAACCTGGGCAACTTGAAGATGTGTGGATTTCAACTCCCAGAATTCCCCAGCCAGCATGCCAGCTAAAGAATTCTGGGAGTTGAAGTCCACACATCTTCAGGTTGCCCAGGTGGAGAAACTCTGCTTTAGAGGATCAGAATCCACTTCAACAGATACATAAGAACTTAATTCTCAGGTGGGAGAAAGGCCCAATATGGAGGAGGAGAGGAGAACAAAGTCGGCTAGATGGTGGCCTGTGAAGTGGCAGGGTTGACATGGGGGGGGGGTTGTTAGAATCAGCATTCAAAACTGGATAGTGTCTTAATGCAAGATTCAGGATAGAGAGCAATGCTACAAATAATGTTGGAGGCTAATGTGGGTTTTGCGTCCAAAGGCACCGGGTGCCAAGGCAATAATCTGATTGGCAAGGCCGAGAACAACGATCTCCTTGGAAAACTCCCGTTTCTAGCTCATTATGACAGCCTCATTGTGAAAGAACAAGTTTCAACAAGCTCAGGAAATCTCTTGAGTTCTAAGCCAGCTCTTATACTGCAGCTTTAATCCCAAAATGAACAGCATTTTTAAAATTTTCTGCAAATGAAGAGGCCCAGTATTCATAAATACCAAGTTTAAAAAGAGATTCTGGAACTACCAAATACTTGTGTTTTGAAACCAGCATTACAAGTCATAGCCATAGTTACCAATTCAGATAGGGTTTTTTTTTTTTTGAAAGGGACAAAACCAGGATAACAGTGTTAATCTATGGATTTTAGAATGGAGGGGAAGGATTCACAGCCACCTAGAAAATGGGTTAATTCAGTAAGCAGATTAATTGTGTTATCTGAAGGCAGTCTCTGTGTATGCATGTATGTACAAGTAGAAAGGTAATTAGCTTTTCTTTCAGGAGTTGGATCTGAGAAATGCAGGTTCAAGTCTGTCAGAAACCACTTGTGTACACTTAACAGGTTTGAGCATTATACTTAACTATGGTTTACTTATCCATGGTTTGTTGATGAAAGCAACACTGGCTACATTTGAACAACACTCTAAGGCAGGGTTTCTCAACCAGGGTTCCGTGGCACCCTAGGGTTCCGTGAAAGGTCACTAGGGGTTCCCTGGGAGATCACGATTTATTTAAAAAATTATTTCAAATTTGGGCAACTTCACATTAAAGTTAAGTTTAATTCTTTATTTTTAGTTTAAGAACACTGCTAATGCATCTATACAGGCCTACCCATGAAACGAATATAATAATTTTGTAACTTCTGGCCTATATTTGAGCCTGAATGTGCAGGGGTTCCCCGAGGCCTGGAAAATATTTCAAGGGTTCCTCCAGGGTCATAAAGGTTGGTCTACGCCAAAAACCATGATCTACAAATCAGTGGATTCCCATTACATACCAAATCAAACAAAATCAACACATACTATGGCTCGGTGAAATGACTTTATTATGGCTGGTCCAGCAAACTGTACTTACTACAAACCATGATTTAGCGTTACATACAACTGCCTGCGAAGGAAGATAGATGCTTTTGAACTGTGGTGTTGGAGGAAAATTCCGAGTGCCTTGAAGATCAAACCAGTCCATACTCCAGGAAATAAAGCCAGACTGCTCACTTGAGGGAATGATATTAAAGGCAAAACTGAGGTACTTTGGCCACATAATGAGAAGACAGGATACCCTGGAGAAGATGCTGATGCTAGGGAAAGTGGAAGGCCAAAGGAAGAGGGGCCGACCAAGGGCAAGATGGACGGATGATATTCTGGAGGTGACGGACTCGACCGTGGGGGAGCTGGGGGTGGCGACGGCCGACAGGAAGCTCTGGCATGGGCTGGTCCATGAAGTCCCGAAGAGTCGGAAGCGACTGAACAAATAAACAACAACAAGAACTGCCTGCAGCATCTGAAGCTCGCCCCCCACCCTGCCCTGATTTGTAAGAAAGGAACTGAGGAAAGTTCCTTCAACTCAGTGACACCACTGTCCGGTTCTGGTGCAGTATTTTCTAGAGCAGTAGTTAAGCAACCTGATGTGTTCCAAATGTCTATGAGTCACAACCCGTACAAACTGTCAACAGCTATGAGACTTGTAGTCCAAATATACAGAACACACAAGCTCGTTAGCCCCGCTGTGCAGTACTCTAACTTTCCTTCCAATCTATCTAGAGAAGACAAGGACGGGATTTCCAAGTTCCTGCAGGCGAATAAATGCAGGCTCCGCTTCTCGGTTTGTGTTTACACCTGCAGGGTAGCAAAGCTCACAACTGGAAATAAAACCAGGTTGCTGCTTTGAAGAATGTATACAATGTAACACTTGCAGAGAATAAAAATAGGTTTAAAAGGCCTGGGTCTAATGAGAATTGTTGAAAAGGGTCAACATAATAGAGAGGTTATTATACTATTTGCACACACCCCAAGGTGTTGCATGAAGAGGCTGATGCCTGTGAGAAAGCAACTGCTTTTATTCAAAAGGATTGTTTCCTGGAAGTCTCACATCACTCCATTGTTAGAAGCCTCCAAAGTGTGTCGTCATACACACATTAAGTGGCGAGGCACGCACCTTTTCCCCACCTAAATATCACACAGTGCGTGCAACCACCCAGATTCCCTATCTTACATAAAATATTATGCCAATGCGGATTACTTTTAAAATCAGTACTACCAGAATTTGAAATAGCTTGGTGTAACAAGTTACTTTACACCCCAGAGAAGTTAAGTTAAGTTAAGCTCTTTCTTTTAAAGTTAAGTTAAGCTCTTTCTTTTAAAAACTCCTTCAAAATATTCTTTTCTCTGCTGACAAAAATGTGTCAAACAGCACCATTCACAACAAACCAGTTTGGGGTTTCCTTAAATAGTACTATTTTTTATTATATTCTTGTGAAACTTACATAATACAATATATTGTTTCAATACAGCGGTATTTGTACAGTATTGATTAAAGATTATTAATACTCTAATGTTTAGATAACTTAGACCACTGAAGATAAAAAGAAATAAATACTGTATCAGTATTATGATTTATAGGTAGTCCATGAGTTACGATCTTTTGTTCAGCGACTGTTCAAAGTTATGACGGTGCTGAACGAATGATACTTAGGATGGGTCCTCGTAGTTATGGCTGTCGCAGCATCCCCACAGTCACATGATCACAATTTCCAATGTTCCCTGCTGGCTTCCCACAAGCAAAGTCAATGGGGAAGCTGGCAGGAAGTCGGAAGTTACAGTCATGTGAGGTCCTTGTTTAATGACGGCAACCAGGACTGCCGGAATTGTCAGAATTGTCATCGTGACACGGTCACATGACATTATGCTTTACGACCACGATGGAGTTCCCAGCTCCAATTACTGTCGTAAGCTGAGGACGACCTGTAAAATATTAAGGAGCGTAAGATTATTTAGCTTTTTCATCCAGAATTGAATATCATATTAAAAGCCACTGCAGGTTGCGTCAAAGTGTTTGTTGTACCATAAAGGTTTCGGTCTTAAGCTGGTTACTTAGTATTAAGGTCTCCACTGCATTGTTACTTAATATGGTTTGGGCATGTTGCTAAAAAAAAAAAAGATGAACAAGGCAAATTTAGCAATGATTAAAATGCAAAAAAAGAAAGGAAGAGAAAAAGGAAAAAAGAAAAAAGCTATTCAGCTCTTTTGGTTTTTTTTTTAATAGCTGTCTCTATTTCCTCTTGCCTGCTCTCCTCCTTCCAGCTTGATCTGATTTAATCATTCAAAAAAGAATCCTGGAGAACATGGAAACGCACTGATAACTTTTGTGCCGCTTTGGGGAGAGCCTTATCAAGATATTATCTTCCTGTGGCTTTTGCGCAACAGCCACTGAAATGGCTTTTTCCACCTGCTGAGAAAGAAACTTTGCCCAGAGGAAATTTCTTTCAAATTTTACAGACCATGAGATCAAAAAGGACATAATTTGCATATGGAGGCAAGAGGGCAGAACAACATGCACAAGAAAAGAGGCAAATTATCCACACAGGAGGTGGAAGGGGCTTATGGTTTGAAGAATCCTTTTGTTCCAATGGCTACAGACTCCCTGTAAGAAACAACATCTCAGGAAAAGAATACGCCCAAATTTCTCCCCTCTTGCTTCATTATTAAATATCTACTTTAATGAAGAGGAAACTACCAAGAAATTTGCTCAGTGGAAAGTCAATAACTTGTTCGGATTGCTCAATGTAATTATCAACAAGATGAAGATAGCACCTTTCAGGATTCTTACTTTGCAGTAGTCTCGTCTACCTGACTGGTTTCAGGATCTTCAAATAACTGGTCAAGGAGAAGCTATTTTCTCTTTCCCAAAATACAAAAACCAGTGGTCACCCAATGAAACTGAATCCTGAAAGAATGAGCACAGGCAAAAGGATTTTTTTTTACACAACATAAAATTGTGTGGAATTGGAATTCACTACCACGAGATGAACTGTGAACTGTGGTGTTGGAGGAAAATTCTGAGAAAATTCTGAGAGTGCCTTGGACTGCAAGAAGATCAAACCAGTCCATACTCCAGGACAGAGCTTTCCAAACTGTGTGTCGCGACACAAAAGTGTGTCACCACACACAGTCTGGTGTGTCACCACACAACGTGGAAGCGCTGATCATCATCAGCGCTTCCGGGTTTTCCCGCGGCGACACACCAATGGCGGCGCACAAGAACTCTAAAGCGGCAGCAGCGCTTCCGGGGTTTTGCGCGCTGCCGCAACAGCGGCACTTCCGGGTTTTCCCGCAGCGACACACTAACGGCGGTTGGTGTGTCGCCACGGGAAAACGTTGGAAAGCCCTGCTCCAGGAAATAAAGCCAGACTGCTCACTTGAGGGAATGATATTAAGGGCAAAACTGAAGTACTTTGGCCACATAATGAGAAGACGGGATACCCTGGAGAAGATGCTGATGCTAGGGAAAGTGGAAGGCAAAAGGAAGAGGGGCCGACCAAGGGCAAGATGGATGGATGATACTCTGGAGGTGACGGACTCAACCATGGGGGAGCTGGGGATGGTGACAGCCGACAGGAAGCTCTGGCGTGGGCTGGTCCGTGAAGTCCCGAAGAGTCGGAAGCGACTGAACGAATAAACAACCACCACCACGAGATGAGGTGCTGCTACCAGCTTGGCTGGCTTCAAAAAGGGGTTGGAGCAATCCATGGAATTCATGGCGATCCATGGCTCTTAGCCTTGATGGCAGCGGGACTGCCTCTGAAGGCCATCTGCTGGGAGACTCGTGGGCTTCCTTGTGCAGCTGGTTGACTATGGGAGAACTGACTGCTAGACTAGATGGGTCAGGGGTCCAATCCAGAGAGCACAGCTTATGTTCTTAAGTAGTACATTAAAAGAATTGAAAAACAAAGAATATTGAGAGATCCGATGCTCTGGTCCCTCTTTAACAATGTTCTTAAGGCCCTCTTCCTCCCTTCCCCTGTGTAAATCTCTGTCCAGAGACTGACCTTCTCTTATTTGGTCCCTTTCTGTAATAGTACTTTCTTCCCCCCTCCCCCCACAAAGGAAACAGAGTGTCCTAGCAAGACAAAGATAGAGGAAAACAGCAATAATGCCATTAGATAAAACTTTGGTCAGGACAAAGGTCCAGGTTCCTTCCAGCAGAACGGCAGGATAAATCTCTGAATACAAGCAAGTGGACAATAATCAATGTTATTACCTAAAGGCCATTAAATCCACTGGCAGAAAACGTCTTTGTATTCAATCCTGACTGGTAGTTACTCAATTTTTTTCTGTTCGTGTGGGCCTGAAATTTTCCCCTAACTTCTCTTAGTCTCTTAACCAGTGTTTCTCAACCTTGGCAACTTTAAGATGTGTGGACTTCAACTCCCAGAATTCCCTAGTTATGCTGGCTGGGGAATCCTGGGAGTTGAAGTCCACACAGCTTCAAGCTGCCAGGGTTGAGAAACACTGCCATACACTAAGCATGAACAAACCACAATACGGCCTAATGGGAGTGAATCAGGGGATGGGAAATCCCTAGCATGGGTGCCTCCAGCAATCCATCCCACCCCCATCCATAAAAGGCAAAGAGTTACACCCCTCTGAAATCTGACCCGGGGCTAGCCTTCCATTTCCATGCATGTCCTTTAAACAAGGCCGCAGACCCATTTTCTGCACCAACCCTTCTGAAGAAAGGGCAAGTCCAGAGCTGGGGGTTCCCGATTCAACAAAGCCCCCTATAAGCCAGTTCGGAGAACCACTAGAGTGCCACTAAACGGTGTGGGTGTGTTTTGTTTCCTTTAATGCCCGCCATGATTACTGAAGTGCCACCTCAGGCATCCACTTTTTGTTTTACAAGCTAAAAAACAAACAAACCACGATTCAAGCCGCGTCCGCCGCCCTAGGGAAATTGCAGGAGTTGAGAAGAACGCGCAAAAACACTTCTTCCCCTCGGGTTGCAGAGGCCCAGATCAGTCCATTGGAAGCCTCGCTTCACCCGGCCCTCCCTGCCCGCAAGAGGCATCGCGCCGCTCCTTTCGAGCCTGATCCGAAGTCAAAACGTAACGAACGGGGGCAAGCCAAGCGCGGGGTTAGCCGTCCCTCCCAGCCCCGAAGGAGGCCACCCCGCCAGGAAACCAGCTCTTCTCCCCCTCGGCCACCAAGAAAAGGCCCGAGGGCGCGCCCCCCCCTCCCCAAGAGAAACGGCCCGATCCGGCCCCCTCCCAAGCCCTACCACTTACCTGCTCGGGCCCCAGCCGGGAGAATTCAGAGCGAGCAACGAGGTAGCCCAAACGACCCGGAAACCCCAGCGGCGGGCGGGGGCGCCCCTCCTGTCGGCCGGGCTAAGTAACACCAAGGGCGGACGGACCACACCCAAACCTGCGCGGGCAGGTACGGCGGAACAGGTTTCGCTGCTCCGGGCCGCCAAGGTGCCGTGGCCTCCCCGTTTGGAGCGGGAGCGGGACGGGCGCCTGGAGGCAGGACGGTGCACAGGGCTCGCCACCTTCAAAAACTGCCCCCCTCCCCGATCTGGCACCCTCTGAACGGCACAGATTACAGTTCCCATCATTCTCAGGCAGTATGGCCGTGGGGGCTGGGGATTACGAGAGAGGCCCCAGGGCTGCAGAGCGCCGGGTTGTTAAAGGACGGGAGGACGTTCCCCATCGTCCCCCTGATGGGATTAGGCCTAATGGGGTGTCTCACAAAGGACAGTTTTGTTTTCATTGCTGAAATGTTGAAATCATGGTTTGTTTAAGAAACAATGGTGTAGGTTCACCCACAGCACCCCAAAGCATAAACCCGGCCTTGCAGGGGATAACAGCTGGATCGGCACAACCCCTCAAGCCCTTTTCCCAAATAAAAAGGTAAAGGTGCCCCCCGCACATTTGTGCAGTCGTGTCCGACTCTAGGGGCCAGTGCTCATCTCCGTTTGTTAGCCAAAGAGCCAGCGTTGTCCGAAGACGCTTCCACAGTCATGTGGCCGCATGACACGCGCGGAACGCTGTTACCTACCCATCGAAGTGGTACCTATTAATCTACTTGCATTTGCATGCTTTCGAATTGCTAGGTTGGCAAGAGCTGGAGCTAGTGCGGGAGCTCACTCCGCACGCAGGGCTAGGGATTCGAACCTCCGAACTTGCAATCTTCCGATCGACAAGCCTGGCGTCTTACCCACTGAGCCACCACACCCCTAATATTTTTTTAATAATTAATAATTTTATTTTAATAATTAATAATTTCCCAAATAACACCTTTACAAACACCCACACATACACAATTACTTTATGGATTATTGTGATGTATAGATCCAGGTTGTTTTTTCCCTCTGTCCTTCTATACCTTTGCTCCCTAGTGGTCTTCAGAGTAACACAGATCCTGCTGTAGTGCCATAAAGGAGTTTTCAATCCAAATTGGGTTCCCACCTCTGAGCTGCAAAAATTCAGGACGAGGAGCAGTTATTTTACGGAGGCTGCCATTTTATGGTCGTCTGGAGTTTTGCAGTCTAGACATGTACTCCCAATGAAATCTATCAATTTGGGGGGAAAGGGCTGGATGGGATTTGATGATCAATAGCCAAAAGCATGTCTTTTGCCCGTCCTCCCCAGATACAGGCACCTCCCCCAGGAATCTACCAGTGACTGGTCTTGTGATGTGAGCAAAGGGGTGGGAACTTGATGAATGTTACACACCTTGGCGCTTTGCCTAATCAAAGAAGAAAAATTGTTTGGGCTGTTAGATTATTCAGATTGTGGGCTGGAGATAAGATAAGATGAATGTGCAAGGGAGGAGGATAGTGCTAAGATGATATGGTAGAAATGCATACTACAAGGGATAAAATGGCTTTTTCCTCCCAAGGTGTAGCAGTTGAGATGGTAGGTAGGTAGGTAGGTAGGTAGGTAGGTAGACAGACAGACAGACAGACAGACAGACAGACAGACAGACAGACAGACAGACGTGCCACCAAGTCACTGTCAACTCTTAGTGACCACATAGATTTTCTCCAGGATGATCTGTCACCAACCTGGTCCTTCAGGTCTTCCAACAGTGTTCTCATCGCCACTGCAACTGAGTCTGCCTTCTGTAATTAGAATATGGCCTAGTATATAAATAGTCATGAGATCACAGTCCTAGAATGATCTTCTCTGTCCTGGCACTCTTTGCCATCTTGGTATTTTTGATCACACCCTGTGGATATATATCTCTGGCTGGATTTGCTCAACACACCAAGCTAGAGTGTGGCTTGATCAGTTTCCTTCTAGCAAGTGCTGGGAACCAAGCCACTGTGGGTGAACCTGGCTAGATTGGCAACCAGTCTGACTTAAGGCAATTTCCTTCCCTCTTCCTCTGGAGTGGTCTTCCAAAGAGGCCTTTCAAGGGGGTTGGGCTTGGCTCTGTTCTGCACAGCTGTTGGCCCTTCCTTTCAGCATCTTATCAGGCATTCTTGGCTGCTGCAAATCATAAAACATTCCAGAGCAGAAACAGGGCCCTGTTACGGCCTGTTCTCAGTGATTGCCAAAGAGACTGTTCTGTCCTTTCAACAATCCAGTCTGGGCTGGAGAGGACTTGAAGTAAGGATGCCTGAAATTGTTTAAAAAAGGAACTAGGGTGGTGCAATCTCCGCCTGCACAAGGCAGTTTGAGGGTGGCTGTGCAGGCTGAAACATAGCCTCCAGTGAGAGTACGATTCACTGCATAGAGTAGATGCTTCCAAATGTAATTACAGGTAGTCCTCGCTGAACAACCACAATAGGGACCGGAAAATTCATCGTTAAGTGGTACGGTCGTTAAGCAAGGCATCACGTGACCACACCCGATTTTACAACTTTTTTGCAGCGGTCATTAAGCAAATCGTGGTCATTAAGCGAACCATGCAGTCGTTAAATGAATCACATTTCCCATTCATTCTGTTTGTTGGAAGCTGGCTGGGAAGGTCGCAAATGGCGATCACATGACCCCGGGACACTGCAACCGTCGTAAATACATGCCAGTTGCCAAACACCGGAAATTTGATCACGTGACTGTGGCGACGCTGTGATGATAATAAGTGTGAGAACTGGTTGTAAGTCACTTTTTTCAGCCCTGTCATAACTTTGAATGGTTGCTAAACGAATGGTTGTTAAGAGAGGACTACCTGTATCTTAAAGAACTAAGAAGAGAGGAGCAAGGATCTCATGATGATTTGCAGCTCTGGTATCCATTGGTGCAAGAGGTAACAACAGGGCTGTGATCGTACATCCCACAAAGCCATAATATAGTTTTCTTGATTGTGGTGTCTTGTGCAAACCCAGCCAACTGTGATTTATTTAACAAACCATCCATGATCTTAGCAATGATTGGATGTGGTTGAAGCCACTTTGCAAAGATTCTGGAGAGAATGGCCAGTGCAGAATGCTGTTCACATGACAACTTGTTCTTGGAGCCCTAGTTTTGCACAAGTCAGTTTGACCTGCCACAAAACAGAGAAGATGAAGAGAAGATGGCAGATGTCCAAACTTGCTAGAAGTCTGACTTTCAAAAGGGCAGACAAGTCAATCTTGTGCAACAAAATTAAGTATACAATGGACTTTTGCAATAGGTTAAAAATTTCACCCAGGTTCAGAAAATGAATGTTTGTGTTTCCACAACATGCTGCGCCCCAAAAGAGAAACCATAGCTTAACATATGGCCTAGTTCATACAACATGCTACATAATGGTTGGGTTCTCACAACACATTGAACTATTAACCTTCTAAACCAATTTTCATCTAGATAGCCTGTTGTGTAAATTGAACTCAGTGGGTCGTGGCACCTTAAAGACTAGGTTTTTATTTCTCTTTTACATAAGCTTTCAAGGAATAAAACCTTTGCATCTTATGCGTATAGTTTTTTATATATATATATATATATATATATATATATATATATATATATGTAGATAATACTGAATTTTTCAAAAGTGCAAACTTAAATGTAAATTAATTTGAGTTCAACCTTGGTGGAAAACTTGTGCCAGAGCAAATTCTAGTTTTGTCATTGTCATCCCAACTGAAAAATAACAGCGTGAATGCTGCAGTTAAAGATTTAGGCATATAGTTATGAAGGCACCAGTCTGGGAAAGTCCGAAATACAGCTTAATTGCATCTTTTGGAAATGCAATGGTCATTTACAACCCAAGTAATAGATGATAAAACAGTAACGCTCACTACCTTAAGTATGTTCATTTAATTCAGGTGGACATGGGTGTTCATACACAGATACGTACACCTATGTAACAGGAGAGGAAACCATGATCTTTCAGGCCTAAACAAATAGAATCTAATTTATGAAGGTCCTCCTTTGAAGAAGACCCCTTTCGAGTCAGCTGCAGTATGTCCTAGGATATATGTGGCACAGGCTCATAGGAATTGGTGCACACCAAGATGACCTCACAGCCTCACGATTAAATAGTGCAAACGATGCAATGACATAATTCATGCCTGTGATACCACAGACACATGCACTCCTACAGACACCCATGCACACTGTCAAATGACAGCCATGTCCTTCCTAATACTATGTAAGATAAACTTGTCCGTCTTTTCCCCCAGTACTAGGAATTCATTCATTCGTTTTTTCCCTTTATTTCCTGTTTCCATATGGACTCATCCTGGCAATGACTCATTGTACTTCCAGACCTCCCAAGAATTGTAATCCTCCCAGGGAGCATACAGAGCAATTAAAGAGTATTACTAAAAGAGATTAAAGAGGAAAACAACACAGTTAACAAGATAAAATTATTATTAGCAGCAGTAATACTAGCAATATGTCTCTAGAAGACTACAAAATCTAGTAAACTGTGGGGGAACCTTTAGAACAGGTAGTCCTCGCTTAACAACCATTTGTTTAGTGATGATTTGGACTTATGATGGTGCTGGAAAAAACAACTTACAACCAGTCCTCCCATTTACAACCATTGCAGTGTCCCCACGGTCACGTGATCATGATTTGGGCGCTTGGCAACCGGTTTGCATTTATGACCATCACAGCGTCTGGGGATCACGTGATCATCATTTTCGACCTTCCCGGCCAGCTTCTGGCAAGCAAAATCAATGGGGAACCGCATGATTCACTTAATGACCACGTGGTTTGCTTAACACCCACGGATATTCACTTAACAACCGCTGCAAAAAAGTCATAAAATCAGGTTGTATTCGCTTAATGACCACTTCGCTTAGCAACTGAAATTCCGGTCCCAGTTGTGTTTGTTAAGTGAGGAGTACCTGTAGGGAACCCAGTGAGCTATATTTTAGTGCAAATATGCCTAAGATTTGGGCTTTTGACTTTAAGACTGCAATCCAGCACACACTAATTAGGGAAGATGCCTCTTTGTTGGATAAAAGGGGACTTATTTTGAGTAAGAATACAAGGATCGCAGTCTGAGGTGTGAAGACTGATCCATCACAGTCAACTCAGTGCACACTGAGAGGCAAATGACTACTACCTTAAGGCAAGTTCCCATAGATCTATTGGTATTAATTTTGCTGACATCCCTATCTTCCCTTCCTAGTTCCCATTGTTGGGTAGAAAGGCTCCATGTGAAGCTCAGCCACATGTTGACGTGGATGTGCAACCAGTTGCGAGAGATTGGGAGGCTCTTTGCAGGAAAAGCCAGTCATCCAATACTCGTTGGAGGATATCCTGATGGTTTGGTTCCCACTAGGCTGAGGCTTTGAGGAGCAGCTCCTTAGCAAGAAGCAGTCTGAGGGTGAAAGTAGGATTATGTAGTTCAGAGCTTTCCAAACTTTTCATGTTGGTGACACACTTTTTAGACATGCATCATTTTGTGACACACACACACAGCAGGGCACAAGGCAGACACTAGGACCTGGACAGAATCACAGCAGGTTTGGAGGCAGCAAGGCACAAGGCAGGCACTAGGACCTGTGCGGAATCCTGGCAGGGCAGGTTTGGAGGCAGCAAGGCACAAGGCAGGCACTAGGACCTGCGTGGAATCCTGGCAGGGCTTGGAGGCAGCAGCAGCCGTGACACATCCAGACACTGCAGCCGACACATTAACATGTCCCGACACACAGTTTGGAAAGCTCTGATGTAGAAGAAAACAACCAAGCCAGAAAATTGTGAACACAGATGGCAATTGAGGAGGGCCATGCCTTCCAGAGTCTTTCGGTAAGATTATGGATGAATAGCTGGAGTCACAGCCATGATTTCTCGAAAAGGCTACCATCGCCTGGGCTCGCACAACACAGTACACCAGTGTTTCTCAACCTTGGCAACTTGAAGATGTGTGGACTTCAACTCTCAGAATTCCCCAGCCAGCCATGGGAGTTGGAAGTCCACACATCTTCAAGTTGCCAAGGTTGAGAAACACTGCACTACACCATCAGCAATGGTCTACACACCACAGGGGTTGAGTTCACACAAGAATCCAAGCCATCAATGTGCACTGCAAACCACAGGGCAACTCAGATGCCCATGGAAAACTTACAAGCTGAACTCAATTCTTCTCACTTGTATTACTCATCTGAAAGCCAGTTTGGTGTAGTGGTGAAGGCACCAGGCTAGAAACCAGGAAGTCATGAGTTCTAGTTCCGCTTTAGGCACGAAGCCAGCTGGGTGACCTTGGGCCAGTCCCTCTCTCTCAGCCCTAAGAAGCAGGCAATGGCAAACCACTTCTGAAATCTTGCCAAGAAAACTGCAGGGACTTTCCAGGCACTTGCCAGGCATCAACACTGACTTGAAGGGAACCCCCCCCCCAAAAAAAAAAAGAATACCCAGCTACTTGTGTTTTTATCATGACTGTCTGTAAGCATCCAGAACTCTTGTAAATATAGAACTCTGGAAGAAGAATGAATGGACCAGAACCAGGCATCAGCTGAATGCAAAACACATTCCTCAGTTGCAGAATGCATGCACAGCTCCTTTTTGCAAGAGCACACGCTGCAGAGATGCCTCGGTCCCCGTCTTCTTTCCCGAGGCATGGCTCTTTTGGAGCTTTCTCGTGAGTCTCCCTTGTGCTTGTAAGTCAGCATTTTAGGAGCAGAGATGGAGGAACCAAGCCCTGTGCTGCACTGGTACGCATACAAATGAAATTCCGGGGCTGCGTGGGTGGGGGCAGTTCTCAGTTCTCTGGGGATCTGCGGGAAAGGATCAGTGGAATTTGCTGGTTGCAAGGCCCAGAGGCAAGCCAGATCTTTCCACAACCCCCAGGTCTGGGAAAGCCCTAGGTAGCTAAAGCATGCCCTGTAGGTGCCCGGCTTAAAAGGCTGCTGTCTCCCAGCAGTGGCCGAGGGACTTGTCTTCCTGCAACTCAGAATCCTTCTGGAGATGGTGTAGCTGCTAATGCCGTGTCATCCTCTAAGCTGAGAGCTGAGGGTCTCCAGGAGACAGGAAAAAGGAACTGGGAAGATGCCCTCCACGTCCTAGCCTGTTAGCCCTCCAGGATAGGCCAAGTCATGAAACAAGGATGGCAAGGATTAAAGGAATGCTCCTTCACAGACAGGCATGTGCAGGTGTGAATTTTTTTTTTATCCGTTCAATCGTGTCTGATTCTCGGAGACTGCCTGGACAAGTCCCTGCAGTTTTCTTGGTAAGGTTTTTCAGAAGTGGTTTGCCATTGCCTCCTTCCTAGGGCTGAGAGGGAGGGACTGGCCCAAGGTCACCCAGCTGGCTTCGTGCCTAAGGCGGGACTAGAACTCTCAGTCTCCTGGCTTGCCATTGGCTCCTTTCTAGGGCTGAGAGAGTGTGACTGGCCCACGGTCACCCAGCCGGCTTTCATGCCTAAGGCGGGACTAGAACTCTCAGTCTCCTGGTGCCATTGGTTCCTTTCTAGAGAGAGAGGGACTGGCCCAAGGTCACCCAGCCGGCTTCGTGCCTAAGGCGGGACTAGAACTCACGGCCTCCCGGTTTCTAGCCTGATGCCTTCACTACAGCAAACTGGCTCTTGCAGGTGTGAATAGGGGCACAGTAATGCATCTGTATACACGTGGCCTCCGAGGCAGCAACTAGCATGGCCCTTGAGACCAGGCAGATTGTCCAGCTATGCTTGCCTATAACATCAACTCCAGACAAGAGTTAGCTCCAATTATAGGTTGGAGGATCATGATAAACCAAGGGAGATCTATTTCCATCAACATTTCCCAACAGAGCTGCAGGTTCTGTGGGCCCAGGGTTTAAGCCTGGGGAATGGGGGGGGGGGTGTCTCCTTAATTACCCCCAGAAGCCCCCCTTTCCCCAGTCATTTCCGCTGCCTTGAAATCCCCCCTTGACCTCGCCACTTTTGAAAACACCCAAGGCTGCCCGCACAGACAGAACATTGTTTGGCGAGCTGGATGGCAAACAAGGGGGCCTTTGAGCGATGTGAGAACAGCGGCACCGCAAGGCGGGCGGGAGGCTTGGCCTTTTGTTCCGGCTCCCGAGGAAGCACTGGAAGCCAATGACAAAAGCCAGAAGCAACACAGGGCGGCTCTAAGCCTTCGGAGGGCATTTCTTCCCACCTCCGCCCCTCCTCGCTCGGGTGTGTTTTGGCCTGGAGACGCAATCCGAGAGCCACTTTGTCTGGGTGGCACCAAAGAGAGAGAGGAAAGTTCTTTTTCGGCTGCGATTCCTGCTTCTCCTGACTCAGAGACAGACAGCAGGCGCAAAGGTAGCTTGGCAGCGCTGCAGAAGCTGCACGGAGCTGGCCCGGCTTCCCCAGAGGACATTTCGTTTTACGATTTTGCGAAGGCCAGCCGGGGAGAATGGGATGATTCAGCCTGCCTTTTCTCAAGCGGCTGCAGCTGCACCCAGTTGCGCAAGGGCAGAAAGGGCTCTGAGGCACCCCTGGCACACCGCCAAGCCAAGGGGCGCCTCTGCAGAGATGTCAGGGAGAGTTCAGCAGGGTGGCATGCTCCAGGAAGCCAACTCTTGTTTCCCAGTGCTCAGAACTGAGAGGTGAGACAAGGGGAAGGTAAAGGTGGGGGGAGCAACTTATCAAAGCCTCTTTCGCTGGCCCAGTGGGATGAACTAAGGGGGGGGGGGCGGGAAGGAATGAAGCACTCAATTTGGCCTCTGAAAGAACTCAAAGATTATATTGCGTTGGTGCTGAAAGCACTGCCAGGTTAGAGCTGGTTGGTACTTGGATGGGAGACCACCAGAAAATCCCTGAACTGCAACCTAGACTGAGGAAGGAAGGAAGGAAGGAAGGAAGGAAGGAAGGAAGGAAGGAAGGAAGGAAGGAAGGAAGGAAGGAAGGAAGGAAGGAAGGAAGGAAGGAAGGAAGGAAGGGTCTCTAAACCAGTGTTTCTCAACCTTGGCCGCTTGAAGACGTATGGACTTCAACTCCCAGAATTCCCCAGCCAGCCTTGCTGGCTGAGGAATTCTGGGAGTTGAAGTCCACACGTCTTCAAGCGGCCAAGGTTGAGAAACACAGCTCTAAACTAACAGCCGTACTTCTGTGCTGTTGTCCAAAAAACCCGCATGGACATGTCCATGTAGGTCATCTAAAACATTTCCCTAGTTGCCAGTGGTTTCCAGGCAAAATACAAAGTGCTGGTTATTATCCTGACAGCTGCCTATGACTTACACCCAGCTGATTACAGAGAACTTTTCTTTCCACACGGACGTCCCTGCCCCAACTTCTTGAGTTCATTCGCGGTGATTCACCTACGCTTGCCACTGGCTCATCTTGTGGCGATTCAAGGTCAAACTCTTTCTCTGGCCCTGCCCGTTCTTTCCACGGCTCCCCTTGCGGAGCTGAGTGGCCTTTCCTCCTCATCCTTGCTCTGAAATGCTCGTAAGATCTCTGCGTCCAGTTTTGATCTTGTAGCTCACTGTAATGGCGGAGAAACTTCAGTAGTTGGCAATGTGTGAAGTGTAATAAATAAAATTAACAGGCATTGTTTTTCCATCCCACATTTCTCTTTCTCATGGCCTCCATCTTGGACCGTCCACCTGATCTTTGGCTAGGCTTAAAAATGAAAAAATGAAGCCTACATCTAAAAGAAAGGGACTTGGCACAAACAAGTATCTCAGGGCATGTGAAGGGTTCCTGGCCTGTACCACCAAAGGGCTGAAACCTGTCCCTTTTTACAATTTAGCCCAAGCATCTTTTGCTTGGAAATTAAGCCCGATCCATCACCTGACTAGGAGAGGAAGAATCTTCGAGAAGGTGCTGACGTGTGTGATGGCGTCATCCTGCGACAGCCGAAATGCACACTTGCACTCCATGCTGGGATGTTCTGCATTTTGCTTTCTCAGTCACATGCTCTAGTTCCAGACCAAGGCAAATTTCACCCTCTTGATTTCAGACCGTTCAAGGCAACTTGCTTCCCCTCAAAAGGGAGCAATTCTCTGTTTATTTGGGCTGTGCGTGCCTCAAAAATGAGTCTGAGGAAGCATTTTGGATTTCACTGGAGCCCATGTCAATTTTTCAAAGTCTGTTTTTTTTCCTCCATTTTAGTCAAGAGCCAGGAAACAGGAGGGCCCTGGAGAACTCCAGAATATTGAAATAATCCCAGGAGTCGCTTTTCACAGACTAGGTTTGAATATACCATATTGTTCCATCGGATCAGTTTGCAATGTGCATAAGGGGGTTGAGATGGCAGCCAGAACAGCGTAATCAAAGCTTTGTTTTTTCAGGGACATACAAGACTCACATAAAAATCAGAGGTTCAATCACACCATCATGGCGGCTCTCTTGACTTTTCTGACCATACCCTGCGGACAATCCCATTCTGAACAGATTTGAGTTCGGGGCCTTGGGGTTCCACTGCAGCGTGAGGGGATGAATGTCAAATCATACCAGATCCCTTTTTTTGGGGGGAGGGGGAGACCACTCTAGATCTCTTGCAAGGTGTGACCAGAGGCACGAGGCTGGAAGGTGTGCTGCACAGTCCCCCATTCAGAGGTCACCAACCAGCAGGTCACCTTTGTCATACAGCCCAATCGCTGGTCTAAAAATATAGCCAACCCTGAAATCATCAGGGCATTTGAAAGGCCTCGTGAAACCAGGAGGGGACCCAACCTCTGGACCAGCCGATGGATGGACGACGTCCATTCGTTTGATCATGGAAGTCCTGGGGATTGATGGCTCTTAGCCTTGGTCGCAGCGTGTCCACCTCTGAAGGCCATCTGCTGGGGCCTCCGTGGGCCTCCTTGTGCAGTTCGCTGGCCGCAGGCTGCCGGACTAGATGGGCCAGGGATCCGACCCAGCAGGCCGTGGCTATGTTCATACGATCTCCAGGGAACACGCGCGTCTGCATCCAGCGCCAGGAAAGGCACGCAAACAAGCCGCCCTCACACGTGCCCCCAAGATCGCGCTCTGGCTTTTCCCTCTCCTCCCGCTCCTGCCCTCGGAGGCGAAAAGAAAGGGCTTTCCGGAAGGCGGAGATGGCCGTCGCCGCCTCGCCTCGCCTCGCCACACCGCACCCGGGCCTCGTGCCCTGTCGCCACGAATTAAGACGCTTGACGCCCTCTCTCCCAGGAGAGGAATCCCGCGGGCCGGCCCCCGGCTTCTGCTCTTCCTCCGGCTCGCCAAGAAAACCCAGCGCCAACCATTGTACGCGCAACGCCCCGCTCGGCCCGGGGATCAGGGAGCCAAGGCGGTGGCAGCGGCGCTGCGCTGCCCTCTAGCGGATCGCAAAGCTCCCCAGAGAGCCCGCGGGCACCTTTTCCCCCACGCCGAGCGCGGCGCGTCCAAGAACCGCAGACTCCTGCTCCGTCTTGGACCCTGGAGACCCAGGGGGTCTCAGTCTTAAGTTTAAGCCCCCCCCCCGCAACTTGTCTATTGCAGCGCGGCGCCCCCAGAGAGAAACCAAGGGCGGCGATGCTGGGGGGGAGCGCAGCGGGCGGACCGTTGCCACTGACCTCTGAGATAAAGAAAACTGACTCCTTACTGCTATCTAGCGGTCGTCGAATTTTTGCAGCTTTATTTATTTTTACTTATTATTTAAATTTGTATTACCGCCCATCTCCCCCAACCAATATATATATATTAGTTTATATATATATATATATATAATATATAATATATATAATATATATATATTAGTTTATATATATATAATATATATAATATATAATATATATAATATATATATTAGTTTATATATATATATAATAATAATAATATAATATAATATAATATAATATAATATAATATAATATAATATAATATAATAATATAATATAATATAATATAATATAATATAATATAATATAATATAATAATTTTATAACTTGTGACCTAGATTTGAGCCTGAATGTGCAGGGGTTCCCCGAGGCCTGAAAAATATTTCAAGGGTTCCTCCAGGGTCAAAAAGTTGAGAAAGGCTGCAGTAGACAATATCTATCTATCTATCTATCTATCTATCTATCTATCTATCTATCTATCATCTCTCTCTCTCTCTCTCTCTCTATCTATCTATCTATCTATCTATCTATCGTCTACTGCAGCCTTTCTCAACTTTTTGACCCTGGAGGAACCCTTGAAATATTTTTCAGGCCTCGGGGAACCCCTGCACATTCAGGCTCAAAACTAGGCCACAAGTTATAAAATTATTATATTAGTTTCATATATAGGCCTGTATCTATGCATGAACAGCGTTCTTAAACTAAAAATAAAGAATGAAACTTACCTCTTTAATGTGAATTGGACCGAAGTTGAAATAATTTTTTAAATAAATTGTGATCTCCCAGGGAACCCCTAGTGACCTCTGGCAGAACCCTGGTTGAGAAACCCTGGTCTATTGATTTGTTGGTTTATGGCAGTGTTTTTCAAACTTGGCGACTTTAAGGTGTGTGGACTTCAGCTCCCAGAATTCCCCAGCCAGCATTGTCTGTTCCTTCATAGATACCTTTTTTGAAAATGCACCTTTGTTTTAGATCAGTTTTAAATCCCCCAACAGCAGGAGTTTTTGTCCGGAAGCCTGTCTGCTGTGCATCGTGCCAGAGAAGGTGGTGTGGTGTGAACTGTACTATTTCCAATTGTGGGGAGTGTGTGTGTTTGTGTATGTGCATGTGTGGGTTTCTAAGAAAACCTAATACAATAAGGAGAATGGTTCCAGATCAGGCTAGTTCACGCTGAGCTATTTTAAAACCAATAATTACAATATAATTAACATAATTTTTCCATTTTTACCCAGCTTCATCTGTCTGTGCAAGCGGCAGGCCACTTTCTTTGCGCAACTTTCTTTGAGCTTAGAAGAATACTAAGCCCCTGCTTAGTATTTGGATGGCAGATCACAGGAAATCTCAAAGCTGTAGGCTAGACTGGGAAGTTGAAAACCATCCTGAAGGAAGGCATTAGTACATAGCTTTCCAAAGTGTGTGTCGCAACACACTACTGCAGGGCTTTCCAAACTTTTCCCGTTGGCGACACAGCAACGGCAGCGCGCGAAAACCTGGAAGTGCTGCGGCAGTGTGGAAAAAACCAGAAGCGTCCGGGTTTTTGCGCGCGCCACCACCGTGGCGCTTACGGATTTTCGCGCGCCGCAGCGGTGGCAGCAGCGGTGTCCTGGTGTGCCGTGCAAAAACCCGGAAACGCTGATGGCCTGCCGCCGCCATGCGCGCGGCGGCACACCATCAGTGCTTCCGCGTTTTGACACGACACACCTGGGCCCCACAGGCGACACAGTATTGTGTCACGACACACAGTTTGAAAAGCTATGCACTACTGTGTCGCCTGCAGTGTCCTGTGTCGCGCAAAAACCCGGAAGCGCTGATGGGGGAACCGAAAGAAGCAGCACCCCCGCCAATCAGCGCCGGCACTGATTGGCGGGGGTGCCGCTTCTTTCGGTTTCCCCCATCAGTGCTTCCGGGTTTTTTGCACGACAGACCAGGACACCGCAGGCTGCGCCGCCGTTGGTGTGTGTCACCAACGTTAAAAGTTTGGAAAGCTGTCAGGGAGATAACGGGCAGCGGTGGAGGGGGCTCCCCCCGGGAAGGGAAGCCCGTGCGCAGTTCTGAAACCTTGGCCTTCCCTCCCAAACGTCTCAGGAAAGCCCCGCCTTAAGATTCTGGACTTTATCTCTGGGCTTCCTCAAGCCATTTCAGTTTAGCAGGATTTCTGTTTGAAAGAGCTTAATAAACACTAGAGACTGGATTCCAAGCCTCAGCGTGTTATTTCTACACTCAGACCAGGACAAAAGCTCTGCATTAGTAGACCACTTCCATATTGCTATCTAGAAGACCACGTGGACTTCTCTATGAAGCCACCAGGAGACCTGGTTGACAAAAGAGGCTTCCTCCTATCCACCTCCAGCTAGATTATCCTCAGATCCATTGTATGGCCAGTGGCTTAGCCAAAGTTGAATCTTGGGTGTTGAAGACCAGGGTCACACAGCCCAAATGATCACCCAGCAAACAGGAGTATCCTCCCTTTTTAAAAGTATTTTAAAATCAGAAGGAGACCACAAGGTGTGTTTGTAGCTGCAAATGATAGTTTTATGAACTGGACTTTAAAAGGGATTATCCTTTTGTTTCTCCAAATGACTTTTAGGAAAACACACTCGACACTGGATGGCAGAAAGAAATTGGATTTTATTCTTGTAGCCACCAAGGTGCTGCCATTCAAGTGAGCTTGAAGCGGGCAACTATTCGTGATTGGAGGAGTCACGTTTGATCTACAGTGTGCATGTTTGCTCATATCAGGAACATTAAAAAGTGTGAAAATGCATGGAATGGCATTGAGGGACAGAGAGAAGAAAAACGTTATTTGTGTACTTCACAACTGAAATTATACATACATAAAGAAAGAACAACCAAGGCGGTGTCTAAATATGACTCCTGAGTCCTGACATCACCCAGAACTTTTCCACACCCTGAGTTATAAAGCTCTCTACCCATCTTTGATTCCATCAAAAACTATACGAGCATGAAATTTCTCTATGAATGGTGGGCCTCAGGTCTGCCATCTCCATCCATCCGTAAGACATGTTCTCAGCATAGGATGTTAGCATGGAATCCAGCAGGACACTACAGTGCTGAGGAACAGAAATAGGAAGATGAAGGGTGACAGGCTACAGTTTCTACTGGCCAGCTGAAGACCTGTAGAGAGAAGCATGGAAGCATCAGTTTCCCTGCTGGTAGATGTTTTCCTCACTAGGAAATAGCAATATCCGGAATCCATATCATGCAGAATTGGGTAACTTTTTATTTGAAGGTTGCAAGTGATGGTTGGATTGGGAACGGGTAGCTGCAATTTATTCCCACCACTCGTACTGTAATGGTATGTGAGAAAGACCTTGAGAAACGGGGCAAAGAGATGCTGCCTAGGGAACGGTCAGATAAGAGAGGGCACAGCCCACAGCTGCATAATGGGTGGAGAAAGAAGCTCAGAAGGGACCCTCCCTGACTTCTCAGGCTGTAAAGGAGACGGCAGGAGATTCATACTTTGAGACTTGCAAGATTGATGTCAGCCTTCCCAGGCAGACCAGACAGGAAACACGACCAGATGAGCTAATTCTACTTTATTGTAAGGCTACGTTAACAGAATCTTGCAAGTCTGAAAGTACAAATCTCTCGCTGTCTCCTTTACAGCCAGGGAGGGTCCCTTCTGAGCTTCTTTCTCCACCCATTATGCAGCTGCGGGCTGTGCCCTCTCTTACCTGACCGTTCCCTAGGCAGCATCTCTTTGCCCCGTTTCTCAAGGACTTTCTCACATACCATTACAGTATGAGTGGTGGGAATAAATTGCAGCTACATACCACTACACATACAGAAACATGAGCAAATCACATTCATCCCACTCACTCCCAGTGATGTTGATCAGGGTCACAGAGAGGAATGAAGGAATGAACATCTCTCCCTGTGACCTTGCTTCTAAGTGGCTGGTCTGTTGCTGCAGGAAGCTGGTTTCAAGTGGGGTTTCTGGGAGATAGGGGGAAATGATAGGCTGGATGGGGATTTCTTAAGGGTCACATAAGAAGAAGAAAAAAGCTTACAGAAGCAGTGATTGGGGAAATGTTGAAGTCAAGGAGCACTCGGGCATTAGGTCTGAGCACAAAGCGACCTACCTTGATCAAGAAAATTGCTACTGTATTTCAAGAACGGGCCAGCCGAGATGATGGCTGATGGAGGTTTCCTTCCCACAATCACAGAGCCTGGTGAATGGCAGTTCTGAAACGGAGAAAATAAAATCTCACTCTCTTGTTCAAGAGGACCAGGCTAAGAAACCAATGCTGTGTAGGTCAGGACTACTTTTATTGTAACAGAATCTTGCGAGTCTGATTGTGCTTCCCTCTCCCTCACTTTATCTTCATGGGAACTAAGGAGGGGCTTGTCTAAGATGCCTTCTCAAGTTATTTTCTTGGCCAGGACTCAAGTCCCTCTTATCTCTCCATTGCCTTGGTAGCAGCTCTTCCTCCTGTCCTTCAAGGCCGTTCCCTCTGCCCTCTACAGGAACTCTGGCTTGGCTCTGCAACCTCAACTTTTGGTGGGAACCAAGCTAAGAGTGATGGCACAACCGACTATTTTGACTCCATATTTCTTCATCACAGTTCATCACACCCCCTAGCCGAAACCACACACAGGAAATATTTGTCCTAATCTCAAATCGTAGTCTCTCTGGCACAAGTTGCAAGAAACTTCCACCATTCTGGACTTGGCCTGATCTGACCAAGAACATTTGGCCAAATATTTTCCAGAGCCCATTTTAGCCGGATTGCCAGGTAACTGAATGCCATGAAGTGTCCTGGGAGACCTCAAAATCGCTGGTTTGGAAACACAAAACCTTTAACGGTACTCTCGAGGAAGAAATTGTTGAACTCAAATACATCAACATATGGAAATCTCAGAAGGTCTCAACAAACACAATAGGTTTTTAAAATATCACAATTGTTAATTGAAAAGGTACTTGTAATCAGTCTTACATGTACTCTGCACAACCAGCCTATCTTCCCCTCTCTCAGCCCAATCATCTATGCATCTGATGAAGTGAGCTGCTGCAGCAGCTCCCAAAAGCTGATGCCTTTTAATAAAATGCATTAGGTAGTCCTCGACTTACAACCATTCATTTAGTGACTGTTCGAAGTTACGACGGCACTGGAAAAAGTGAGTTGTGACCGGTCCTCACACTTGCAACCGTCGCAGCATCCCTGCAGTCACGTGATCGAAATTAAGGCGCTTGGCAACCAGCATGTATTTACAACGGTTGCAGCGTCCTGGGGTCACATGATCACCATTTGCGACCTTCCCAGCCGGCTTCCGACAAGCAAAATCAATGGGGGAAGCCGGATTCACTTAACGACCATGTGTTTCACTTAATGACTGTGGCAAAAAGGTCGTAAAATCGGGCGTGACTCACTTAAAGACTGACTCGCTTAGCGACAGACGTTCTGCTCCCAATTGTGGTCATAAGTCAAGGACTACCTGTAGTCAGAAAAGGTGCTATTAGACTCCTCCTGATTTTTTGCCATTATAGACTAACAAGGCTCTCCTCCTACAGTGTCAAAGAGAAGTCCATATCAACAGTTTCTCCTCCCTCTCTCACCACTGTGCATTTGGCTATCCGGAAGCTGCAGAGGCGGATGCGACAGTGTAGATACACCTCTTCCAAATTTGCGATGAATGTGAAAACATTGAAGGAGAAGCGCCCCACAAGGGATACTCCATCCTCCTCAACTGCTACTGTGCCGTCTTGAGGGTTGGGACACCTACAGAGGGACAGGTCACATCAGACAGAGGAGTGAAAGTTGTTAGAAGGTATGATGAGATCAAGGATCACTTCACATTTACCTGTTGATCAGTTATCATCTATAGCAGTGTTTCTCAACCTCAGTAACTTTAAGATGGGTGGACTTCAACTCCCAGAATTCCCCAGCCAGCATGCTGGCTGGGGAATTCTGGGAGTTGAAGTCCACCCATCTTAAAGTTGCTGAGGTTGAGAAACATTGATCTATAGAATATTCATATTTCTCTCTTGTCAACCTTTTAATGCCTTTTAATGAAATCTGTTTTTGTATTTTCAACCCAGGACTCACCAAATTCTGATGAATACACTGTCAAGAGCCCATCCCACATGTGAAAATTCCTTATTTGCAATAAGCCATCATGCAACTTGATTGAATCTAGTTTATGATTTATATGAATGTAACCATAATGGTTGGCAAATCATAACTGGTGATATAATATGCACGAATCAAGCCAAAAGCAGCTTATTCAGTGAATTAAATTATACATTACACAATTCATCTCATTAGTTTCCCATGACTTCCTCCCTGAGAAATCATGAATGCAAGGCCCAAATTCTGTTGGAACCACGGCATGGAATAGGCAAAATTTACCCTTGGCCCATTTTTGCATTTCCACTTGGAATGTCATCTTCCACCATAACATGTCTTTGAAATGGAGGAAAACTTTAGTTAGTCCTGACAGGGACTTTGTCTCCCTTGCAAATTAACTGTTAACTGTTGTAAGCCACCCAGAGTCACGTACTGTATATGAGATGGGCAGTTATAAAAATTGAAGAAATAAATAAATAACAACTGACAATAGAAATCCCATTATTGGGATTGTAGTGGCCCCAAGAGAAAGCCAGTTTGCTGTAGTGGTTAAGGTACCAGGCTAGGAACCGGGAGACCGGGAGCCCTAGTCCCGCCTTAGGCATGAAAGCCGGCTGGGTGACCTTGGGCCAGTCACTCTCTCTCAGCCCTAGGAAGGAGGCAATGGCAAACCACTTCTGAAATCTTGCCAAGAAAACTGCAGGGCCTAGTCCAGGCAGTCGCCAGGAGTCAAAAACTGACTTGAAGACACACACACACACACACAAAAGAAAATGCCCCCAAAATTAATACATCCCCTTCCTTCACAATATGATTCCAATCTCCCATTTAAAAAAAAATCTAGCCACACAAGGCCTGCAATACATGAAGATTTCTATAGCTTGAATCATGTCAACTGGATTTCTATTTTCTCAGTGGAAACGTTTCGCTCTGAGTTTCCACTGAGAAAATAGAAATCCAGTTGACATGATTCAAGCTACAGACAATTCCACCTGGATGACTGAGAACCTTCATAGACATGAAGATTTCTACTTTTAGTTTAGTCTTAAGTACTGCAACTTTGTCTGCCAGTTAGCTTTTGATACCCGTGATTAGGATTCTTATTTACTACTGTCTCAAAGGCCATCAGTGCCTTGATTGTCAGTATTACCTCTTCCCTTTTCGGCGACTCTGAATGGTCACTCCCACTAAGTTGAAGGATGGGAAATGCCTGCGGTTTCAGATGTTACTGAATGATCTCATACCCGTCACTACTGGAGATGCTAATGGGGCAACAAGTCCTGTCTACCCCCCCCCCCCAAATTAAAGCCTGTTTCCTTTCAATTCACATGAGCAGCTTACTGGTTGGTGATGAGATCCCACCGAATGCTGGAGGAAGGATCTCTGTCTGGCGTGGCCCAGCACGAGGACAAGGTGACCACAAAGCGGGTGGGGTCAGCTCCCAAAATCTTGATGCCCACATAGGCCCTGTGACTGACCGTGAGCAAGATGGGGCTCTGGGCAAAAGGTCTGCTGTACTGGGGATCTTGGTACAAGGTCATGGTGGCCCGGTAGGTCCCTTGGCCAGAGGTGATGGTTGTGTTAATGATGCTATCAAAGGAATAAAACAGAAGAGAATGACCTTTTTGTTAAAGTTTTTTTGCTAAAGTTTTGGAGGAAGTGTTGAGAAAACATCACAAGTTCTCAGAAATAATTGAGTTGTAGAAATGAGGGTGATGGGAGAGAGAGAAGAAGAAAACGGTTAAGAAACAGCAGAATGGAGGGCAAGGTGAGACTGGCAGAGACCTTTGGTTAGATCCTATAGAGTTGGTTTAACACTCATGTAACAATTCTAAAGAAATCTTACCACATACAAATTAGGTTGTTGTACAGGAATCAGGAGATCCTGGATCAAATTTCTGAGTCTTCTCTCATGGATGCTTAAGGCTAAGCTAAATACAGGTAGTCCTCGTTTAATGACCACATTTGAGACCGGAATTTTGGTTGCTAAGCAAAGCGGTCATTAAGCGAATCCAACCCAATTTTATGACCTTTTTTGTGGCAGCTGTTAAATGAATCACTGCGGTCGTTAAGCGAACCACATGGTTCCCCATTGATTTTGCTTGTCAGAAGTTGGCCGGGAAGGTTTAAAATGGTGATCACGTGACCACAGGATGCTGCGACGGTCATAAATGCAAACCAGCCAAGTGCCCAAATCGTGATCACATGACCACAGGGATGCTGTGACAGTCGTAAGTGTGAAGACCAGTTGTAAGTCAGTTTTTTCAGCACCGTCATAAGTCCAAACTCTCACTAAACGAATGGTTGTGAAGCGAGGGCTACCTGTATCTGGGCAAGGTCTCAGAGCACTAACTTTGCTTAAACTGAGCAACTCTGGTCAGGAACAAATGCTTCCCTCTAGAAAGAAAGCATGACCTGAATTTGTTACAGGCCAGGAGCATGCTGAAAATGCAGTTATTGATCTCAGGATACATCTGAACAATTTGTGGCCCTTGCAAAACAGACATTTCATACAACAGCCTTAGCCAGGTCTGTTACAAACCTAGTAGCTGCATTTGTATAACATACTAAAGCTTCCCTGTTTAGACTTCAGTGTAGTTCAGTATACTGTGTGAACTCAGACTACTTGCTTACATTATGATTCAATGTATTGAGTAAACCCCCCAAGTAGGTTAATCCAGGAACCAAGGAAGCAGTTTGTGTGAACTCAGCCAATGTGTTTTTACATCATCGTATTGCATTACAACATATTGCATTACAGTACATGAGTTTTTAATCCTATGTACCTCCTGGAGATGCAATGCCTCAATGGTGGTAGATAAATATTGTAAATAAATAAACACTCAACTAGTGTCTATTTTTCCCCAGATTCCAAAAGAAAGGAATGGTCTATTTGGGATTTTTGAGGAAGATCTGCCACCCAGTGGTAGAGTAGGAAATTCTAACCACAATATGGAATGATGTGTAAACTTCAGGAGGAGATGTATTTACACAACAGGCACACGTTGGCTCTCCGCCTGAGATTCACTGCCATCGCTTTTTTTCAAAGAACTTTGACATTTAGAGAGGATGCTGAGATTATTTCCTCCCATCCAGCACTATAATTCTTTAACTGTTGGAGAATGGGGGAACGTAATTAGCTTGGCTCTTTTTCCAGATAGGGAAGTTAAACCAACGGACTTCAGTTTGGCCCAGAAAAGTGATGCTTAGCTGAAAGAATACCATATTGGGGAATCAATATGAAGAAGATTGGGATGAACAGGAACAAAGGCCAGAGTGAGCAATATTTTATAGGAAGCAGCTGAGTAGCAAGAGATACAGTCTTAGAGCAGGACTGGGTACCTTTTTGCAGCTAAGGGAACTTATTATTATTATTATTATTATTATTATTATTATTATTATTATTTTACTAGCTTACAAAAGATGTAAGATGTTTTGTTGGTGTCTTTCTTTCTTTTAAGGAAAATGGCGTGTTAAGGCTAGCAGAGGCTTAAAAGCAAATTTATTTAAATTTGTGGCTTTTTGTTTTTTGAGAGGCTATTTATTTATTTGTTTGTTTGTTTGTTTGTTTATCTATTATTCAATTTATATCACCGCTCCATCTCCCCCTAGGGGGACTCTTTTGCACTCCACAAAAAAAAACCAAGCTACGAAATTATGCTGGATTTTGCTATCAAACTTCAGAGGAGTGATCTGAAGCAGGATGTGTGTCTGGAGGCCACAGAATAGAAACCGGACAGCACTATGTGGTCCATGGACCAATTCAGTCAGTCCTGTTCTAGAGTGTGAGGTGTGGTAGGATGAGAAAAGGCAAAAAAAAAGAAGTGGTGGGAAACGGCAAATAAGAGGGTTCTTTTTAACACATGAAAAAGACCAGGAAAGTTGAACAAAAGGACACAAAAGTAAACAGTGTGGGATGGAGTGGGACTCTAATAAGGGAAGAACGCAAGTAGCGTTGAGAAATTTGTCCAGCTGAACTCACTCGTGGATGGGATGGATGACAGATGCCATGGAGAGGTTGGTATTCAGGGGGAAAGCACAGGAGAAGCGCAGGAAAAGAAACCGGTCTCGGCTGATCATCCCACCATACATGTTCTCCAGATGAGCCTGCACAACGTTGGAGTAGATAGCATGGGTTGTATTTACCTAGAAAGGGCAGTGGGGAAAATTGGGAGGAAGAAACAGACATTGAAGAGGAGAACAACTGTTTGTTGTTGTAACAATATTATCTAGGAATATGTTAACCAACTATCTAGGAATATGTTCAGAAAACAGGATTAGAAGAGAAGATACAATTTCTTCCCCATTATTTCCTCTCAATGTTCAAAAATAGACTCAAGACTGGAAAAAGAAACCTCATTTTTTCATAATTTTCCCAATTCTCTCCCCCACCCCCTTTAAAACATAAAACTCAATATCCCATTGCCCTGGGTTCTGGAAATAATATTGGTATCTTCCATGGTGAAGATATTGACTTTCCTGCAATGGATTGCTGATTCTAAGCATGAGGCTAGAACCTTCCTAAGGGAATGTTTGGGGAATGCTCACAGCTCAGAGGTTGTGCACATGTTCTGCAGCAGGCAGAGACTTAAGTGGTTGACTCAGAACAGGCCAGGCTATTCTACCTATGTAACTCAGACTGTTAGAGTTATTTGTTAAAGTTATTCTATGTAGGATTCAAGCGAATGGATTCCTTCACTGAGAAATCCTAGCCTGTAAAGTGGCTGTAAGCAGTTTCCCATAACAAAAAGCAGTAAAAACACCAGATGTGCTTTTCTCTAGTCAAAACAATATGGTGATAACAGTCTTGTCCCATGAGAAACTTTCCCCGGGAGAAAAGCCAATATGCAACACCGCCATCTCATGGCGGTTTATAGTAAGTACAACTGCTACTAAAATGTTAAGCTGAAAACTGGCCTAGCCCACATTAGCCAATCAGAATGTTGAACCATGGGTATAATTCAACTATGAACTATGGGTACTTATCTCACTCACTCAATTCTATGCTTCTGTTTGACTGCTATCTGTACTGTAACTACGCCTGGTCTTTGCACAGACCATGATTTTTCTTTCCTCACATCTGTTGATGGAACTCTGCGTATGCTTTGTTTTTTCCTTTTTGCAATAATGCACCATACATCCATTATTGCCTTATGCTATCAATAAAGATATTGTTAGCCTTAAAACACGTTGTTTGGATTACTCTGCGCCTGGAACCCCAAAAACCAGCAACACCCCACACAGACATGTCTACCTGTCAGCCTTCCCAGGTAGACCAGACAGGAAACATGACCAGATGAGCTAATTCTACTTTATTGTAAGGCTACATTAAGAGACGGGGGCATGGTGGCTCAGCGGGTAAGACACCAGGGTTGTCGATCGGAAGATTGCAAGTTCGGAGGTTCGAATCCCTAGCCCTGCGTGCGGAGTGAGCTCCCGCACTAGCTCCAGCTCTTGCCAACCTAGCAATTTGAAAGCATGCAAATGCAAGTAGATGAATAGGTACCACTTCGGTGGGTAGATAACAGCGTTCCGCGTGTGCCATGCCGGCCACATGACTGCGGAAGCGTCTTTGGACAGCGCTGGCTCTTCGGCTAACAAATGGAGATGAGCACCGGCCCCTAGAGTCGGACACGACTGCACAAATGTGCGGGGGGAACCTTTACCTTACTACATTAACAGAATCTTGCAGTCTGAAAGTACAAATCTCCTGCTGTCTCCTTTACAGCCTGATAAGTTAGGGAGGTTCCTTCCTAAGTTTCTTTCTCTGCCCATTATGCAGCTGGGGGCTATGCCCTTTCTTATCTGATCATTCTTCCCCCATCTCCCAAGGTCATCCCCACATACCATTACACTACCAGGTATTTGGAAATCTCCCTGGATCAAATCTGAATCACCAATTCCACTCCAAAGCTTGAAATGATTACCTTCAAAATGGAGTTCCGTTCAGAACATTGAAATATTTCTCTTCATAGCATCAGGTAAAATAATCAGATTCAATCTGAAGTGTTGTTTCATTCAGAAAAAAGCTAGTTTTGCCCATGTTTAAAAGCTATCACATATATTCTGTTTGACAAATGGACTTGAAGATTCAGTTGAATCACTTCTGACGTCCTGAACTGAATCAGGGGTATCTACAGGGAAGGGAGTCAAAAAGTCAAGCCTTTGTGGAAGGCTTGTCCAGAAGTCAACTGCCCTTCACATGATCCTTTCAGCAGCAGAGTCTTCAAACTAAATACATGACTGTATTGCTGCAACCCCTTTATCTCAGGCGCTTTGTGCTTCTCCCTACCTCCATTTGTGTCCCACAGGTTTTCTGCACCGGGTCGAAGTAGAAGATGAGTCTGTCTCCAACTAATGAGCCGGTACAAGTGAGATCAGCCAGGTGGAGTTTTTCAGCAGGGAATCCATCAGTGAAAAGGAGGCAGCGGGAGAGAGAGACCATACTTCTGCTGGTAGTGCAGGTGAGTTGGTAATCTGCAGGAAGGAAGATCACAGGTAAATGATGTTTGGCCTCCTTGAACATTCAAGCAGAGATTCCACTTAAGGGTGAATAGATCAAATTTCTGTGGACATGTAAAGTGGCAAAGAAATTTTGGACTGAAATACATTCATTGATGCAAAATATATTACAAACACGAATTCCATTTAAACCAGAAATATTTTTACTTGGACTATTAGATGTACAAACAGAAAAACAATTTATTAGAATTACACAATATATGATTACAGCAGCAAGACTTCTTTATGCGCAAAATTGGAAAAATCAAACGTTACCAACAATACAAGAATGGATGCTAAAATTAATGGATATGGCAGAAAATGATAAATTGACATGTTTACTAAAAGAAAATTCAAATTGTTATTATCTTAAAGAGTGGAAACCGTTGATGGACTATTTGCAAAATGCAGGTGGAGCAAAGCTTGCATGGGGTTTTGATGATTAGATTATATATAAATAAAATATATTAGACAAGAAATGTATATGAATATATCAAATGCTAGCATGTAAAAAAATTTTCTTTTATGTATTCCTATGACCATAGATAGATCGGAAGTCGACTAATTTCTATATCTTTTTCTATTTTTCTATTTCTTTTCTTTGCTTTTCTACACTTTTTTCTTCCTTTCTTTGATTTGTATTTCTATTTCCGTTTCATTTCAAACTTTTAACTATGTATATTTTAAAATCTCAATAAAAAAGTATATATAAAAAAAAGATCAAATTTCTGAAATGAGTCACTTCGCTGAATCGAATCGTTGAAACAATGATCATGTTGACTTCTTTTTCTAAATCAAACCAGTAGCTTGAATTGAATTTGTCCAATGGAATAATTCATCTCCACATTTCAGATGGAATTGTTTGGATGTTTTGAATGAAATGGACACTTTGAAAATGGATCGTGGTGATTTGTATGCCCCTAGAAAATATCTTTGGTCTAAAAAAATCTAACAATTCTTCTGCATTTTTAAACCCACTTTCTTCCATGTGGTGGAAAAGAATTGGCCTTTTGTTTTATTTTTATTTTCAAAAGAAAATGCCCAAAGGTGGGAGGTGGGGCTGTTGCCTTTCTTTTAATTATGAGATAACCAACGGGTAGGGGCAATATTACGGCAATCTCTTCAGCCGCCTGCAGTCCTCCTGGTTCCTCTTGTTTCTAAGCATCCCCAAGTGAAGCCATCACAAGGGAATTCTTCAGGAGGCAGGAAGAAGCAGGGAGACTGCTGAGGGATGGAGATATGTGTTACGGAAACACAACTGCAATGGAACTCTTGGCCACAATGCAACAATTAAAAAATGCTCAACACCGCACCCTGGAAGAAATTCTGAGGCACACTGAGAATGAGGTAGAGGTAGAGAAGGAAGGCAAAAGGGCTTTTCACAAAATGGGGGGACAGAGTTTTGACCCTGAATTATTAAAACAGAGCTGTTGAAAAGCTCAACTGGAGCTACTGAACCCAGATAGAACGAGATAAGAGGCTGGAAATGAAAGACTTCGGGAGTTGGTTCACGCATAAATGCATTTTTCCTCACTTGATGCCAGTTTCAAGGCAGAAAAACTCAAGGGTTGTTTGTGCCGGAAAAGGAAGTCTGCAGGAAGGGATTTAAAAAGTCACCGTGGCCCCATAATGGAGGAATGGATCGTGAAGATGGCAGAGCTTGCAGAAGTGGCTAAACTGACTGGTTTGATTAAGAAGGGAACAACAATTACTTCCATAAAAGACTGGAAACCCTTTATGGACTTTTTGCTGAAAACGGATAAAAATGAACTGGTGATTTTGGGATTGATTGATTAAAAAGGTTTGTCTATGGGAAGAAGGGAACCGTGATATGGAATTTGGGAGTGTGGAGATAGTGATTGCTATGCGTGTGACTGCTGCAAAGATCACTTCTTTAGATACCTTTCTTTTTCTCTTTCCTTCTCTTTTGCTATCTTTCACTTTTTCTTTTATTCTTTTACATTTCTTTCTTTTGTCTACTTTCCCTTTCTGGAGTTTTTTAATCTCATGTAAATTTTTCTTTTAATAAAAATTACATTTTAAAAAAAAGTCACTGTGGCAGCTGCAGCCATGGGATCCAAGCCCTGCTGCTTTTTTACACAGGGAGCTTGTAAAAAAGGGGCAGGGCTTCGGTCCCATGGTCACGGTGGCCATCTTGATTTTTTTTGACACCTCCCCCTGCAGACTCCTCTGATGCAGCCACGTCATGACATGAAATAAATCTATATTCCAAAGCAAATTAGTACCAGGGGAAAAAAAATGAAAGCAGCTCATGCTTTTGCTTACCATAATCGGCCCTTTTGATGGGGCTATACTCTTTGCGGCAGAAGCAACCCCATTTTCCTCTCTTTTCCCCACACCACTCATGGTCTCCACATGCTAAGTCAAGGCAGGGATCAGTGGCAGCTGCAGAAAGAACAAGAGGTTTACTATCAACAGGTTTGGTCCTCGTAATTTTCCTCTTCCCTTTCTTTGATTAAGCAACGATGGGCAAAACATGATTCAGAGCAACTCGGCGATCTCAAGGTTATTCGCTGTCGCTCTCCAGAAGTTTCATTATGAGTCAGAATTGTCTGCCTAAAGCTACAGCCAGTAAACACACTTCTCAAATTGACTTGTTCTGTTGAAGATATCTTGGGGGAAACAAACTGGAAGTGGGTTTATGGAATGGACACTGAATCATTTCCTTTCCTAAAGTTATCATGTTTCTCCTCATGCTTCTGACCACTAAAATTCTGGTCTTATTATGAAGAGAAGCAAGGAAGCTTCAAGATGAGGAAATCCTGACCTTCTCTCCTTCAGCAGTCTGAACATTGCAATTATCTTTCATTTGTCCAAGAAACCATAATCCTTGGTTTTCCTCTCTACTAATTAGAAAAGGAGACATCAGTCCTTTACATATTTCAATCAAATTCAAGGTTGATTTCTTATGACTAGGGTTGGATGGATCTCTCAGTGTCCATTTTTCTCAGTTCCTTTTTTTCCTGAATCTGTCAATTTCAGTTTCTCTCAATTTCACGTTTCCCCATATGTAAATGAAAACCATCCCATTCGTGTCTTGGGAGAATTGTTTAAAAAGCACTTAAATTTCTGTGATTTTTTTTTTCCTTTGCATGTTGACCTGACACAGAGGTTTTACAAATCAATCTCTAGTGCATTTTTCTACATTTTTTTTTCATGAAACTATACACTTTTCCCCACATAGATTCCTCATGACAATTGTGGCTTGTTTCTAATAGTGACCCTCAGTGCAAAACTTGGAGAAGGAAGAATTTAGACAGATGACAGATAAGTAAAGTTAAAGAAGTTCCCATTCCAGTATGAATTAAATGTATTTCTCCTGCATCACTGCTTCTGCTTGAACATGTATAGAATTGTACTGCTAGTCTCAGCACACAGAGCATCAGAGATCCTCCAAAATTTGGGCTTCTGGGTGAGGATCAATGGCGGACTAGAAGGAGCAGGGGCGACATTGTGGCAGAGATCAGCAGCCAGAGGGTGAATTCTGGCCGGCGCAGTCTTTCTGGACAAGGAGAGATCGTGAGATTGCCCACTTCCACTCCAGACAGCTGCTCCTCATGAATAGCCTGCAGGAACTGAAGTTTTTGCAGTTGGCTTGCCAGTTGAGCAGCTGGGAGTTGAGGGATTTCAACCAAGCTGACAGCCGTAATGCAGCCTATATGGACACAAGGTTCGCAAAAGCCTCACTTTCTTAAACACTTTCGGATGTAATCAATTTACAGCTAAAGGGAGACTTTCTGAGCAGCAGGATAAGAGAATTCCACTTGGTGAGTCAACATTCTCTCTGGATTAAAAAAGGAAAAAAAGGGGGGCTTCAAAGATTTAAAAACTTTTAGCAAAAAGCTTAACAAGGATTGGATGTAAGAAAGTTTAAAATGGATAAAAGGGACAGTAATTTTGAAAGATTAATTTTTGGTGAAAGTGATTTTGCACAAATTGGAATTAAAACAGTCCATGTCTGATTCAGAGGATTTTAAAGATTAATATACAATTGAGACCAGAAGTCTTCCTCTTGGGACTGATAGAGAAACAATTGGAAAAAAGTTATGGAACTTTGTTTTTGTATATGATAACTGCAGTGAGATTATTGCAGGGCTTTCCAAAGTTTTCCCGCGGCGACACACCAACCGCCGTTGGTGTGTCGCCGCGGGAAAACCCGGAAGTGCTGCCGTTGTGGCAGCGCGCAAAAACCCGGAAGCGCTGCTGCCGCTTTCGGGTTTTGCGCGCCGCCGTTGGTGTGTCGCCGCGGGAAAACCCGGAAGCACTGATTATGATCAGCGCTTCCGGGTTGTGTGGCGACACACCAGACTGTGTGTGGCGACACACTTTTGTGTCGCGACACACAGTTTGGAAAGCTCTGGATTATTGTATGCACAAAGATGGAAAGACTTGGCAATATCTACAATGGAGGAATGGTTGGTGAAGATGATAGAACTTGCTGAGATGGTCAAATTGACTTGTTTGATTAGAGAAAAGACAATATCTACATTTATTGCTGACTGGAAACGTCTTATGGACTTTTTGCATAAAACAGAAAAAACAAACTTATGTTTTATGGTTTTTATGATTAGACAGGATAGATTATAGAAAGAAGAAAGTCATGATGTAACTTTAGAGAAAGAGGTAAATTTATAATTGTACTTATACTGTAAGTGCTGTAAAGAAGATCAGAAGCCACTTCTTTGTATCTTTTTTCTTTCTTTTCTATTTTTCTTTTCTTTTTTCTTTCTTTCTTGCACTTCCAGCTTTCTCTCTGATTTCTTTCTTTTTCTTTTTTCTTCCTTACTCTGTATTAGTTTTGACCTCTGTTTTTAAAACGTTTATTAATATATATATATATATATATATATATATATATATATAGAGAGAGAGAGAGAGAGAGAGAGAGAGAGAGAGAGAGAGATCCTCCAAAATTTGATGGATGACTGAGAGATTGACACTCACGGCATTGAACAGAAGCTCTCCAGCCTGGGGTCTGAATCCCCTGAAGGAGGCATATTTCCTCATAAGCTGCAAGGCTGATGCACAGCGTGTTGTTATTTCTCCCATAGTGGCACAAATCATACAGGCAGGCCAAATAAAACGAGGAAGGGTCCACATGCCAGTGGCACTCGGCAAAGGGCCCCATTTGGCTGACCAAAATTCCACAGAGCTCTTTGTATTCCTGCGGATTTCCACAAGGCTCCAGGGTTGAATTGTCATCCAAACACCTTAATAAAACAACAACAACAAAGGAAGAGGTCTTGGTTTTACTACAGGCTCCACAGCTAGATTTAAACTAATAGGAGAAGAGCTTTTATATCTCTAGTAAATATGAAGTGAAGCAACAATGTTTTATCAAACACGTTGATTCTTAAAAAATCTTTAAAATTCTGCAGGTCAGAAATGTAGATTTAGGAAGGTGATAAATCTTACTTAGGAATTAGCTGGATCAAACAAGACTTATTTCCAAAGAAACTAAATTAGATAGCTTGGGGACTGCCTCAAAGTAACACCAAGCTCAATTTAGAGGTTAGGTAAAGGTAAAGGTTTTCCCCTGCACAGTCGTGTCCGACTCTAGGGGCCGGTGCTCATCTCCGTTTCTTAGCCGAAGAGCCAACGCTGTCCGAAGACGCTTCCGCGGTCATGTGGCCAGCATGATGCGCGCGGAACGCTGTTACCATCCCACGGAAGTGGTACCTATTTATCTACTTGCATTTCCATGCTTTCAAATTGCTAGGTTGGCAAGAGCTGGGGCGAGTGTGGGAGCTCACTCCGTCACACGGCGCTCGGGTCTCGAACCGCCAACCTTCCAATCGACAAGCCTGGCATCTTAACCACAAAAGCAATGCTTATGTAAATGGGTTTAGCTACAAGACTTTACAAAGGCCTCCAATTAATTCATGGTTGATCAAGACTATAGTCGACACCAGCAATAAAACAAAATGCATAATACAATATGTACAGACAATGAGCCAGAACATATTAAGCCTCTCGAAATGCTTCATAAAGTTTCTGCTAGACCTTTGGTAACTGCCTGAACTGAAAGCGTGTTTTTCCCAAGCATGAATCCCACCAAGTTCTATTTAGCAAGATTCATTAAGTTGAACATAGTAGTAATACAAGAATTCATGCATGTAAATTATTTCCAATTTTGAATAATTATTTCCAATATAGCCCATTAGAGTGGGGCTTTGAATCTTTATCTCACATCTTGCAGTACGCCAAAGAGAAGGCAGGTCACTCTTCTGATAAAGGGGGAGTTTGCAGCTATGGGTTTTTATATATATATATAATAAATATAATTTATTTATTTATTTATTTATTTATTTATTTATTTTTCATATTTTCTCACCGCCCATCTCACTAAGAGCAACTCTGGGTGGTTTACAATAAAATTAAAATAACTACAGATTAAAATACAATAAAAACAAAGTTCTTCATAAAAATATAAATATAAATCTAAAGTCGAAGATGGCAAATCCAAAGATCTTAATTTAAATACATATAATTCCCCAAGGCCTCTTCAAGGTGCAAACCACCCCTTTGTTAATTATACAAAGCTTGCTTATCAGTCTGAGAGCCAACATTTATATTTTGGACCTAGCATCAATAGATACCCAAACACATTTAGCAGGATGCTGTCTAACAAATATATTTGGATCCTGTAATTTTAAAAAATGGTTCACAAAATTTCAGCTGCCTTCCTCAGTGGTGCATTAATAGCAGTAGCATAAAATGTATTCTTAGCTTTATAAAAACACAAGAAAGTCAACACTGCAATCTAGTAATACATCTGTAATTCCAACAAGCTGTGGCAGCTTTTCTTTCATACACAGATGTGCAGTATTTGCATCTACAGTATATTGGAATGCAAAGTGACTTTTATTTAATTGGACTCACAACAGAGCAGTGAAGCTTTACAAGTGATCTCTGAATCTTTTCTTACCCTGCTGGGCTGGTCTCTGTTTTCCAGGCATTGCCGAAATGCAAGTCATTCTGGGCTCTGCTTCCATCAGGCAGCACTTTATCATCCTCTGGGATACCATTAAAATTCCCGCACATTCCACACAGCTTCCCTTGGTACTCTGGTCCCACTTTGATGAACAGAGTGTGTTGGCCATTATAATGGATTTCTACGTCTGCTGCTAACTTTATTATCACCATATTTTTGATCTTGGAAATGGAGCCCATGAACTCCAGGGTATGGGGCAGTTCCACCATTTTCTGGTTGACCTGAAAAAGGAAAGTAGGATTAGGGAAGTAAGATGGATAAGTCATATCAAACGAAGGATGCGGTCAACAGATATTTTTCTCCCTTTCCTATAATGTTAGAACCTGGAGGACATTCACTAAAGATGAATGGTGAAAATTTTAGGAGATAAGGTATTCATTCATATGTGCAGTGATAGCTGGACACCATGATGGAGTAGTGGTGGTTATCAACTCTGGTGGTTTTAAAGGGGATTAGATGAATTCATGAAGGAAAAGGCCATTAGTGGTCACAGGCCATCCCCAGATTCAAAGGCAACCTATATCTAAACACCACTTGCTGGGGAATATAAGCAGGACAGCAGTATTGCACTCATGACAACTGCAGACTTCCAACAGACATATAGTAGACACCTAAGAAGAGAATACTGGACTAGATGGTCCTTTGGCCTTTTCTAGCAAGCATAAGAAGAACCAGAAGAAGTTATGGTGGTCTAGGACTAGGACTCTAACATTGAGTAAACTGACTACCGGAGAAGTTACTCGCCTACTATCGGAGGAGACCTTCCTCCATGAAAAGGTGTTATTAACTTGCAGAATACCATGTCTTCAGTGTTCAAAAATATTCCTGGAATGGGTATTTGGCAGAACAAAAAGGCTTAGAATCAACTGTGATGTAGCAAGAATCATGTATGGAAATATTTCACATACCTCCACAATTTGGCCACTCCTTAGGACAATATGAAAGGTTAGCGTGCTGCTCTTCAACCAGATTTCCACTCGAGTTACAAAAGACACCCAAGGGTTTCCCCGATGCTGATTCTCTGCCACAACCCGGTAGAAGAATGGTGAGGAGGCATTGCAAGTCTTTGAGATCTCGTAAGCACAGGTGCCTTGGAAATGTGCCACAGAGCCATCAAAAGTGAAGTAATGAGGGTCCCCAGTCACTGTGCAGGTTCCCCATGGGGAATGACAACCTAGTTTTCCATCCTTCACAGTACACTCCTGTCCAGGATTACAACTGGCAGCAATGCAGCGGAAGTCAGAGGGGCCATAACAACTGCACTGCTCATAGCAGCCAGACAGCCAGACCCGGTCCCCAATCTGCAATGCATCCAAAGAAATGTTAACAGTGAAGTTCATAGGGTTATACAGAGCACATGTATATTTCTAGTCAAACCACAACTCCTTGATATCATGGAATATGGGCAGACCTGAGCTAATTTAATATATTAGCCCTCCGAAAATGCCTCTAGAGATGATTTTGCCCTTAACTATGAATAGTGGTTGCTGTTTGCCCTTGTTCAGTTAACTTGTTAAGGATGGCTTTGATCTGATTAACTGCAAATGTTTGTTGGGTTTCTGCCCTTGCTTATTCCATTTGGCAAGGATGAAATCTCCTTTTCTTTGATGCCTTTAGAAGAACATTTCTGCTCTCACCAAGATGCAGCTGGTTAAGCTATTTCTGCCCAAATCATTTGACCAAATGAAATGATCAGTCTTTTGTCCTTGAAACAAAAGTCTGAAGTTTCCCAGAAGGATTGGAAGTGAGCGTAATGCTGTAATTATTCATGATACTTTAAGCGCTATTTTTAACTCTCTTTTATTATTATTACTCTGATCTGTATTGCTCTGTTATTCTTCTGTATTTGCTTGCACACCCTTGCTCATAATTTATAGTTTGAATAAAAGCCTTGGCTGATTTATAACATTTACCGTCTCTTCCAGAGTTCAAAACCCATCTTCACTGCTAAAAGCAGGTATTATCAAACTTAAAACAGGATCACAAAAAGGTCCTATGTTCGCTTCACAGAGATACCACTTATAGTTTTTCTTCTCTCCTCCATCAGCAAGGGAAGAGAGAGGGGATCATCCAGAATTCAAGGAAGGTGAGGGAACAGTCTCCTAGCAACCTGGGCAAGGCCAGCCCAGTGGCTGCTTTCAGCACCATGGATTTTCTTAGGCCTCCTTTGATGTTGGTGGTTCCCCAAATAGGTCCTAGTAGAATATTAATGGGGTTGGATAGGTGTCCTAATATCCCCAAGGTAGCTTCTTTCAAGACCATTGCTGGAAGTTTAAACAGAGGCTACTAGCATCCTAGGTCAAAACTAAGGGAAGTTCAGGAGAGTCTTGGATGAGCCTTTGTGCCATGGCAGTCACCCGATGATATTATATGGTGTCAGCAGCCCTGGGTCTAGGATTTTACCTTATAATTCAGCCCATTGTATATGCAGCCACACTGCTCTTCTGGAATGCAGCTGTCCCCACTGCGCAAGTACCCTCGGTCACAGAAGCATCCTTCAGAGCACTTGGGAAGGCAATGAGGCTTGACCCAAACATGCGAGCAGACATCCTGGCAGGGAGCCCCACAGAGCTCATAATGGCTGTTGGCCTGGCAATCAAGGCCTGTTCAAGAAATGAGAAACCGATACCATTAAAAGGGGGAAATTCCCCAAGTGGGGAAATTCCCCAGTACGAGCAAGCAAGGGTTGGTAAAAAGTAATGGAGTCCCTTGAGGTCACAGTATGTGGGCAAAATATGCCTGTTTGCTAATCGTTGACTGCAATCTTGTCTTATCCTTCTTCCAAAGCACCTTGAATTGTAGGCTTGATTCTGCTAACAGATGGAGCATTTTACACAACTTCCTAGGACATTAATGTACATTCCCTGAGAAAACGTCTCTTAAAATGGAAATTTCTCTGATGTAAAAATCTTGCAACACCTCACGTTTACCCAGCATTCAGAAACTGATATTGTTTTGCAGACTTATCTGCAAAACAATTTGCAGATTTACAGACAAAGAAATGGGAAAGTTCGACCAAAGGAAAACAGATGCTTCTATTCAGTGTCATCTTCCAATCTCACAGCCTCTTCCTGTAACATTCCCTTGCTAAAAGTCATCCAAAGACTGTCTGGCTGATCATGATTTGAACCTCAATCACCTCCATCTGAGCCCAAACAATATACTGCAATGGCTTTTATAGGCAGTGAACTGTAAGCCTAGATTAATAAACACAATTGTAGGGTTGCATAACATGCCATGTCAAAAGAAATATTATGGCATAATCTGATGGCCTGATTTACCCCACCTACTAAGAGATCATACAGCACGTTGAACACCAGGCTCCCTAACTCTATTTTAGTCTTGTCTAGCATGTTGTATGAACTCAGTGTAATACTTTTCCAAGACTCAGGATTTTGTTGTGTCATTGGACAACAGTACATGGACACATATAACTACATGGAATTGCAGCTTAAGACAGGTAGAAAACCTGATGCCCTAGCTACATGGCAAAATGCAGTGATTCCCACTTGCCATCTCAGAATTTAACAATGTAGGTAACTCAACAGCCCTTTTATCAATCACATGTTTGAAGCATTTAAAACTTTAGGATGCTTTGCCTAAGAACTGCTGACCTAAAATGGAGAGGATCACAGGATATTCAGATTAGCCATATTGAAGTTCAAAGCAGAAATGAATATTCTCTACCTACCACAGAAATCCTCTCTTCTCCAAGGTGAGATAGTGACATTGACTCTCTGACAAGCTGCAACATATGTCTGAATGGAATGACATAGGATGCTACTGTCTCCAGCAGAGGCATAAAGATCAGAAATGCAGTTTGTCAAGAAGGACAGTGGATCAACCTGGAGATGGCAAGAAGCAAATGGGCCATCTGGATTCTGGATGACCCAGCACTGAGATTTGAACTGAGTGAGATGTTCTCCTTGTTCGGACACTGAGATAAAGGCAACCGATTCACCAGGGTCAGCAGGATTAGTTTCTGATCTCCAATTCAGGGCAAAGTCCAGTATGTCCTCTGTGGTAGAGCCATTTCTCATCATAAAGTCATCATCCATGAGTTCATTGAAGTTCCCACATAGACCACAAGTCTGGCCCCGATATTCAGGGGAAAGCATAACAAAGAGATTGTGACCTGGGTCATAACTCACTATTAAACCAAACTCGGTTTTTAAAATAGTATAAAATCCATGCTGATAAATGGTGGTTCCTAAAGCCTGGATTTGCACTGGAAGGTTTACTGTCACTCCATCAATCTGTGTGAAAGACAAGAACAAGGACCATTTATTGCTGTCAACAGAAACCTCAAATGGCATCCCAAAAAAATTACAATAAATTAATTGGGGTTTGGAATCTAAACCATGGTGTCTTTGCTCCAAAGCAGCCAAGGAAGAAGGGATTGTTGAAGAGAAACAACAAATGTGATGTAAGTTGAAACCTGGTGTTTAACTACATTGGAACTGCAAGTCCTAGAATTCAGTAGACTCACATCATCTGAAGAGCATCAGATTAAGACAGACTGAGTTTATCCTCCCAGCCAAAATTTCCACTAGTTCAATTTAGCAATGAGCAAAAAATGTACCTAGAATCTTATTATAGATGTTGATCTTACTTTCTTACCTTGACTGTTCCTTGATGCTCTCTCTGCAGGTATATCTGGGTATTGTTCACTGATACAAAAACCTTTGACATTACAGACAAAGGCCTGCTGAGCAGCTTCTCGTTCTTCACCTCAACCCTGAAAGAAGGTAAAGACTTGGACAATGGCCACAGTTCCACCAAGATGTATGTGGAGGTGCCTTGGAAGTTATACTGTTGCCCATCAAAGGTGGTATAGTGGAGAAATCCAGAAATTTGACACATGCCATCTGACAATGTGTGGCAGCCATACACTCCCTTCCAAGTGCCACAGAATTGTTCAGGGCCACAGAAGGACCCATCAGCTTCAATGGCAGAGATGGAGCCATCACAGTGATACTTTTTTTGACAGTTTTCTCCTTCCAGGAGGAACGTTTCCCCTTTCAAGTAATATCGTCCCTTGTAGCTGCAGCCACACTGCTCCCATGGCACACAGTCAGTGCCACTCAGCACAAACCCTGCTTCACACTGGCATCCTTCTACACACAGGCTCTGGAAGCAACTTGGAGGTCCAGCTGGTTGGGTGCAAGAGGCAGGGCAGGGAGAGCCACAAAGTTCATAATAACTATTTGGTGGGCAGGTCAATTCTGAAAGACACGTGCATGCCATTTAATCCAATAACTAATAACCAAAGAAATTGGCCAGAAAATTCTCCATTGAAAGGAAAATAAGATATATTTAAAGCATATGTAGAGAGCCTGATGCTTTTGAACTGTGGTGTTGGAGGAAAATTCTGAGAGTGCCTTGGACTGCAAGAAGATCAAGCCAGTCCATACTCCAGGAAATAAAGCCAGACTGCTCACTTGAGGGAATGATATTAAAGGCAACACTGAAGTACTTTGGCCACATAATGAGAAGACAGGATACCCTGGAGAAGATGCTGATGCTAGGGAAAGTGGGGCCGACCAAGGGCAAGATGGATGGATGATATTCTGGAGGTGACGGACTCAACTGTGGGGGAGCTGAGGATGGCGACGGCCGACAGGAAGCTCTGGCGTGGGCTGGTCCATGAAGTCACGAAGAGTCGGAAGCGACTGAACAAATAAACAACAAAGAGAGCCTGTGGACTTCCAAAAGTTGGATTCCAACTCCTATCAGTGTTAGTTTACATGGCCTATGATAAAAGGTGATGGAATTGTCATTCAACAACATCTGAAAGACTGTACTGAGAAAAAGGAAGGAAAGTAAGAAAAATATACAGATTAAAAACGTAAATGTGGAGCAACTGTCTGCCTGGATGTGCAATGAGTGCCTACTAATATCACAAGAACTGCTGAAATCATACTCAATGGAGATTCACTTACCACACTCTGTAATTTCCCTCCAAAACTGAATGTTGATGCCACGAGCCTGGCATTGCCAAGCATAGCTTTGGAGGGCTTTGCACAGACTCTTATGAGCACCCTGAGTTGTGCAAAGGTCCGTTACACAGTTCTCAGTGTGGTTGTGAAGACCCAGAAGGTTGTCGCATTCTTTAAAGGGTCCGTCCCCACTGCTGATCATCCCACAGTAGTTCTGAGATCTGAAGAGGGTTAGTTGAGTTTCACTGCATGTGGCTGGGACTCCAACTGTCACACAGTAGAAAGGGGAATCGGCTGTTTTCCAGCTGTTGCCAAAAGTGTCCATATCCTGAACCACAGAGCCATTGGGCGTCCTGAAGTCCTGGTGATGGCTCTTACTGAAATCTCCCCCAAGACCGCAGAGGAAGCCAGAATAAGTCTCAGGAACAGAAACTGACACATAGTAAGACCAGTCATAGGAGATGGAGAGGCCAAACTCAGTTTGAATGATGATGGACAATCCGCTGTAATAGGCATAGAGTTTCCCAGAGGCCAGGATAACGGGCAGATTCATCCAGAGGCCATTGACCTAAGACAAAAAGGTGATGCTAGAAATCCTTAAGAACGAATGGATCGGCACTCCCTAGTTTTTGATCCAAGGATTATTAATTTAAGGTAAAAGGCAAAGATTCCCTTGAGTCAAGCTCTACTCAGAATGACTACACAGAAACATCTATGTGGTTTTCATAGGAACAGAGTGGACATGGCTTGGCATTCCGAGATTTATACCAAAGAGAGTCAAGGAAATCTTGAGTTTCTTTCTCACAGTTTCTTGTTTTCCAGGGCTAAACTCATGTTATACTAACAGTTACAGCATATTTTCTTCAAGTCATTTCTATGCTCCTCTACAACAGTCTGCTTCGTTTGCCACCTGCTGTCACCTACTTTCTTGAACTGCAGGTCTCGGCATGCTTTGGAGAGTGCAGGGGACACAAACAAGGCACTTGTTTGCAACTCCTTAAAGCAGTCTCTTTTCCTGGGATTGCACCGCTGCCCTCCACAGCGCCCCTGCAATCCCAGGAAAAGACAAGTTTGTATAAGGAGTTGCAGACAAATGGTCCAGAGCATGTTTTTGCCTTTCAATCTGCCACCTAGCCATCTTTTACTCAATTTAATCCTTTGCTGCAGCTTTTATCTTTCATTTTTTAAAAAAATTATTTTTCTCCTGTCCTTCCTCCAGGGAACTTTGGAAATACAGTAGGACATAATATCTTTCTGTTTCTGTTTCAGCAACTTACAAGCAGGTAAGGTAACGATAAAGGGATTAACCCATGGTTTAGCAGGAAGTTAGCCCTTGTCTCTCAGGTCTATGTTCAGCTTCAGTTCTACAATAGTGAGAAATGTGAAGGATAAGTATCTTCTGATCCATAAATTGGATGGATTTGGGGGGGACCTGACTCCACATATTTGGGGAGATGTTTTAATGCATTTGTAATGGTTTTTCGTTTCGTTATTGCGTTTTGTGACCAATTTGATAGATAGATAAATAAATAAACAGCCAGGAGGAGTCGGATCAAGCTGTTTCACACCAGAATTCGCAATGATCCAGTTCCTCACATATAGCTACTGGGAGGGCCCATTCTTCAGCATTTGCAAAACGCCCCTTACCTGCACTTTGCCTTCCTGTCCTCCCGATACAGCGATGCGCTCCCCATAGACATCCAGATCAAGCTGCCTTGTCCAAGATGCTGCAATGGAGTATCTGTGCACATTTACTACGTGGATGGTGAACGCAGGTAGCTTGCCTGGGGGGCCACAATATTTGGTGAGGATATACGTGCATGCTCCTTGATAGCTGAAGGCTGCCCCATTGAAAGTGACAACGTGGAGGTAGCCAAAGACCCACATCGTGCCGTATGACACAGGATAACAGTCCCAAGCACCCTCCACAGTTTTGCATATCTCCTGAGGCCCACAGGTATGCTCCTGGCACGCCAGAGGGTGGCCAGGTTGCTTGCAGGAACACTTTCTGCTGCAGGTGTCTGTCAGGACCACCTCTTCTCCCAGCTGATAGTCATGGCCATTCTGCCTACAGCCGCACTGTCCCAGGGGAATGCATGCGCCCGAGTTCAGGACATGCCCCTCTTGGCAGGTGCATCCCGCTCTGCACGGCTTGGGACATTTGGTGAGAGCTGTGTAGTTGGCACAAGTGACTGGGCAGGCTGTGCCACAGAAATCATAGTAAGCATTGGGTGGGCAGGCAATATCTAAGGTAAGAAGAAAACAGAAGATTAAAACATGACGCAGACATCATCCAAGTTTGGGAAGGCAGGAAGGTTAAAATAGGGCTATGTAAATCTTTGATTTGAAGACTCTTAAGAGTCCCTTGGACTGCAAGGAGGTCAAACCAGTCAATCCTAAAGGAAATCAACCCTGACTGCTCATTGGAAGGACAGATGCTGGAGCTGAAGCTCAAATACTTTGGCCACCTAATGCGAAGAGAGGACTCACTGGAAAAGACCCTGATGCTGGGAAAGACTGAAGGCAAAAGGAGAAGGGGACAGCAGAGGATGAGATGGTTAGATAGCATCACCGATGTAATGAACATGAATTTGAGTAAACTCCGGGAGACAGTGGAGGACAGGAAGGCCTGGCGTGCTATGGTCCATGGGGTCACGAAGAGTCGGACACGACTTAACAACTGAACAACAACAAAATCTTTGATGTGGAAAACCAAACCATGAGTTGAGGATGTGAAACCCTGTCCATCCATCTCTGCTCATTCTGGATATTTGTAAATAAATATATCCATAACTGGGACTATGTGCAATAGAAATCCAGCTGAACATTGGTACAAACAATACAATTCATAGTTAATTCAAAGTAACCTCCAAAGGAAACACAAGACAGCCTAGCATTGCATCTCTGAAACTTTTCACGCTTCAGAGCTGAAAAAAAGCACATTTGCACACTAGGACATTTTGAGGGACCAAGAGGAAACAGGCTCCTTGCTCACCACATCCCAACTCTTGTCTCCAACTGGGCACCTTCACTCTGAGAGTCTGGCACATCTCCTCATAGGTTTCTATGGACGCACACAGCATGTCAAGGCCTGGTCCGTACTGGCAAAGATCAAAAATGCAGGAGTCGTAATATGGAGCGGGATCCTCATGCCAGTGGCACTCTGAGAAAGGCCCAGATCGCTCTTTTAGGACCCCACACTTTTGCTCCAACTCTAGGCGCTTTGTGCATGGTTTAAGGGTACCGGTGTCATTAGTGCATCTGAAAGGGGAAGAAAGAGGCTGAGTTCATGCAGGGCCTTAAAACCTGTATCCAAATTAACCAAAAAGAATGGCTCATTACTAATATTATATTGAGCATTTATTGTATAATGTCAAGAATTATCTGTTCATTCATAGATAATATCTGTTTTGAAAATGCACCTTTGTTTTAAATCAGTGGTTTTTCAAACTTGGCAACTTGAAGATGTGTGGACTTCAACTCCCAGAATTCCCCAGCCAGCAAGCTGGCTTCTTCAAGTTGCCAAATTTGAAAAACACTGTTTTAAATAAAAATAGAAGGATTTAATAAAAACCAGAATAGCTTTATTCACACCATAGGACAGAGCTTTCCAAACTGTGTGTGGCGACACAAAAGTGTGTCGCCACACAGTCGGCTGTGTCGCCACACAACCCGGAAGTGGCAGCGGGGGCGTGCACGGCGGCGGCACCGGCGCGCCATCGGTGCTTCCGCGTTTTAGCCGAGGCTGCCGCCGCTGCCGCCACCATGCACGGCCCCGCCCGCACCGGGTTTTCCCGCGGCGACACATGAAAATCCGAAGGCGCCGCAGCCGCGGCGGCGTGCAAAGACCGAAAGCGGCAGCAGCGCTTCCGGGTTTTTGCGCGCTGCCGCGGCGGCGGGACTTCCGGATTTTCCCGCGGCGACACACCAAGGGCGGTTGGTGTGTCGCCGCGGGAAAACTTTGGAAAGCCCTGCAATAGGAGATACCCAAAAACATGGATTCATTTGTCATCTGAGCATGTCACAGCCAAGCTGGAGAAAGAAGCACAACTCCCAAGGAGAATGACTCTGGGCCTCTTCCCAAGGCTGAGCTGAAATGCTCTCCATTCATCCATCCATCCCTGAGTCAGAGAAAAATGATATTTGCTTTCCTCATGGCTGATCTCTCCTGCCTCCCTTCCCAGTTACATAGATTTTAAACACATCAATAAGTAATAGGGTAGATTGAAAAAAACTTTCTTTCCCCAAAAGGATAACTTTTCAAACAAATGTTCGGGGTCAATAACTACATGGATCCAAATGCAAACCCGAGCAGAATGCCTGCCTGAACTAGAGCAGGAGAATGTCAGATTGCATCTGGGCCAAACGTGGCAATGTTGGTCCTTTGAAGAACAAAGCTGTATGGAAGCAGAAGAATGTTTATCAAATCTTGTTTCTGCCCTCCTATGAATGCATTATGAACAGTGCCATCCCATTCATAAACATAAAGGATACTCCAGGAGATATTTGAAGAATGGGGACAGAAACTAGAAGCTACATGTCAGCAGTGATATCTGCTTCTATGGATAGACTATGTCCAAAAGATTTTGAAGAAGAAATGACAGATGTGAAAGAGAATACCTTGGAAGATCTACAGGATAAAGAGCTGAAACAAACCTCAACTGATGCAGAAAAATTAGCATATAAAGAAATCGTTGAAATATGGAAAATAAAAAAAATGTGGATTATAAAACAGAGATGACAGTTAAAATGGAAATACAAATGATAAGCCAAGAGAATGACCTAGATAACGACTCCTTACTGGATTTACGAAAGAGGTTTGCTAAAGCCTCAAAGAAGCCTTTGAGATGGAAAAAGAAAAACTGGACATCAAATCCTACAACACCTGAATGAATTAAAGATCAAGATTGCTTGAAGCAAAAGGAAGGAATACAAAGTTGGTTTGTTTGACCAAGGTTAAAATAAAATTTCTATAAAATTCTGGGAACCCTTTATGGACCTTTTGCTGACACCACGACTGAAATGTTAATGATTTATGGATTTGCATATGGATAAGGGGTGGGTTATGGGAAGAAGAGATACTTGCATGTAACCTTATAGGGGGTGAATAATCACTAAGTTTGTTTTTACTTGTGATGAAGATCAAAAGTCACTTCTTTAAATATTTATTTTCTTTTTTTCCTTATTTTTCCTCTTTCCTTCTTTTTTTCCTTTTTTCTTGCACTTTCTACTCTCTCTGTGTTTTTCTTTTCCTTTGTGAGTTAAATTTGTATTGTCTCTTAATTTTTTAAAACTTTCAATAAAAATTATTTTTTAAAAAATAAACATAAAGAATAAACGAAGAACATACAGTATAAATCAACTTACTTGGAGGGGCTGATGTCTGAAATCCAAGCATTGCCAAATTCGGCATCATTCTTGGCCTTTTTCCCAACAGGCAAGACTTTGTCATCACCACGATAGCCATTGAAATTCCCACACATCCCACTCAGCTTCCCCCTATATTCAGGACCCACACGAACAAACAAAGCATGGCGGCCATTGTACTGGATCTCCAAACCGGGATGGGCTTTTACAGTCACCATGTGCCTTCTTTTTGTGATGCTGGCCAAGTGCTCTAGTTTTGCTGGCAAAATGGTCCGTCTCCCATCAACCTAAAAAGGTGATGGAAATCCAAATTAGGTATAAGCAATCACTTGTATGGGGAGGAGAAGAAATGGCTGATGGCTTGGGCACAACACGAAGCCCACATGGTCTCACATGATGGGTGAGATTCCAAGGGATTGTAGCCATTGCTTTTGATTGTCCCTGTTGTTATTTCCTAAGGTTTTTTTGGGAAAAACAGGGGAGCAAAGGTTCCTATTCCATAATGCACTAGCTATGATCATTTGCAGACCCATTCATATGAATTTGAAGACACTGAGTGAGAATAGACCCAGGGAAGAGTCTGAAGTAATGGGACATTTACACTGGGATTTCTTCTAGTGGCCTGGAAAAAAAAACCCTGGAAATTGCTTTGAGCTTCCTGAAGAGAAGATGGGATAAAAGGACAAGAATAAATGAATCAGGAGTAATAATTTAAGGCCAAGCTAGATGAAAAACTGGGTATATGGATCTCCCATTTCTCAGTATTGTGAGAACATGCTTTGGAAAGCTCAGATTCAATCCCTAGTTAAGAACTTCTTGTTGTTCTTGGGGAAAACTACCCACTCTAACATCATGGTGAGCTGCTATCATCAGAGTGGACAATTTCATTGGTTGGTTAATTAATTTACTTGGTCTTTTCTCCTAAGCATTGAAATTCCTGACTGATACAAAATCATAGCAGCTAAGAATTGGAGGGACCCATACATGCTGTCCCCTGCTAAATTAGTTATATAAAGGTACAAATGGGACTTGAGGTTCCTCTTGAAGACTTTCAACAAAGTAGAGGTCAACAACCTATTAGATGATTTCATTGTCAAGCTTCTTTTACCACAAAAAAAATTCTGGGAAGATTCAGTTAAAATCTAGTATTCTATTATTTAAGACTTACATTCAGGAAAGAACATGTCTTTGCTCTCATCTATGCACAATCTGCCAGATCCTAACTCACTTTTTTCCAAGATAAATATTGTTCCTTAAATCTATCATCATCATCATCATCATCATCATCATCATCATCATCATCATCCCATATCTCCCAAATGGCCTCTGATTATGTTGATTTATAGTGTACATTCCTCCTCCTTTTTCTGGCATGTATCAAGAAGTTGTCCTCACCTTCACATCTTTTCCTTGTTTCAGAACAACATGAGCGCTGAACTGCTTGAAGCTAAGCCAAATGTCCACTCGGTAAATAAAAGATACTCGGAGATTCCGGAAATTCTTGTTAGTAGCCACAACCCGGAAGGAGAAATCCAAGGAGGAGTTGGTTGTCTTTGAGATCTCATAAGCACAAGTGCCCTGGAAATGTGCTATGGCCCCATCAAAAGTGAAGTAGTGTGGGTCTCCAGAAACAGTGCAAGTGGTCAGCTGATTCTTACAGCCCAGCTTTCCATCCTGAATTGCACATTGCTGGCCAGGATTACAACTGGCTGGGATGCAGTGAAAGGTAGATGAATTGTCACAGCTGCATCTTTTCGTGCAATGAGAAAGCCAGAGAAGGTCTCCAACCTGATAAGTAAACCAGTATTTAATGGCATTTAATCTAGCAAAAAGACAACACTTTTCATCATTGTGCAGCTTCTGTGATTGCTCATGTTTCATGATTTGAAAAAGACCTATGGGGAGATTGTGAACTCTTTCTGGGAACTTAATGGGCTCATGGGAAACCAAGGAGAGTGCAGACTGGCAGAAGGATAGATGAGAGACAGGATTCTCCCTGGTGATTCTTGGACACCTCCTATCTACAGCAAGCCCACCACTAGCCATTCCACCAAGAGCCCCTGGAGAACCCACCAGGAGAAGTTCGGGGGGGGGGGAAACAACCCAAACAAACTTCTTCTCCTTTGGAACAATTTTCAAAACCAATTTCTTTTCCTGTCCATGTAAAGGAGTATAACAAAGCATTAATTATATTCAGAAATACATTGTGCTCTTCAATCAGGGTTGGATATTGTTTGAGGATTAAGGGGTACTGCTCTGTCTCCCTGACCTTCTGAAGGCATTTGATAACATGACGGGCAGCATGGCTGATATTTTTCAATCTTTTTCAGCCTTTGGGGAGGGATAAAGATGAGGACTGCTGTTCCAAACTATGGCGACTCAAACTCAAGGTGCTGGGGATCAAAATTGGAGAACTAGGTGGTCCATACAGCCCATTAGCCATGGATTGATTGATTGATTTGATTTCTTTCATTCAGAAGTTCAAGGCAGCATATATAGCACTTCCTACTCCACAAAAAATATAGCATCTTTCTCCACAATGACTCTGTGAGGTAGGCTGGGCTGAGGGAGAAAGAGAGAGAATGATGCCCAGTGAGCTTCTGGGGCTGAGGGTGAACTGGAACCTGGATCTCCTAGTCCAATCCAGTGTTTCTCAACCTTGACAACTTGAAGATGTGTGGACTTCATGGCTGGCTGGGGAATTCTGGGAGTTGAAGTCCACACATCTTCAAGTTATCAAGGTTGAGAAACACTGGTCCGATCCCTTAGCCGCCACATCACCCTGGCTCTCCACTGCTCCGAAAAAAGGTTTACAGGCTCTGTTGGAGGAGGAGAGAGAACAGCCTTCAGCCACTCTCACCGCTCCTATTTCAGACCCCATGAGATTTAAGTACTCTTTTTCTTAAGACCTGCTCTTAAGTGATTTTTATGTGTGTATTCAAGATCTCCCTTCATTTTATCCCTACCACAGCAGCCATGTGAGGCAGGTTGGGCTGAAAGAGAGAGCATCTGGCCTACGTCACCCACCAAGCTTCTATGGCTGAGGGGGGACTAGAACCCGGGCCTCCCCACTCCTAGTCCAGCACCTCCTCCACTACACCATACTGGCTCTTGGGCTGAGAGAGAACGACTGGCCCAAAGCCATGAGTGAGCTTTGACGGCTGAAGTGGACTGGAACCTGGGTCTCCTAATCCAAGACCTTCCCCACTACACCTCACTGACCTTTGGTTCAAGGAAGAACTCGACTTACATCGTAGTAACGGCCATTGTGCTCGCAGCCACATTGCTCGGGCCGAATGCACTGATCTCCATCCCACAAGTATCCTGCATCACAGACGCATCCTTCAGAGCACAGGGGGCTGCAGAGATGTCTAAGTGTGTCTCCAGTGCAGAAACCCTGGCAGGGCGCCTGACAGAGCTCATAATGGCTGTTGGCTGGGCAATCCGCATCTTAGAAAAGAGGGGGTGGGGGTCAGTAATGATGCTGATCCTATCCTTGAGAATAAGGTCTTTCAAAACCAGGGGAGGTGCTATTTGGTGCATTTTTGTGGTGTTTTTGTCTGTTTTTTAAACAACAGTAATGTGGACTTTATTTAGCTTTTCCATCACATACCAAAAAAGGCACATTCCCGCCACTACCCATAAATCTCATAAAGCTATTAATATTCTTTTCTATAGAATGTTCCAAATAACTCATGTTAAATATATAAAAATGGCCAAGGCTGCAGCAAAATATTAGAGTATATCCAGGTCTGCTAGGGAGGAAGTATTTTAAGTATGTTTAAATGATGCTGAATTTAGTTTTGTCCTGGTCCTATGAAGCTTGTCACTTTTGCAACCCTAGGCATCTCTTCTTCTTCTTCTTCTTCTTTTAAAATAAATTTTATTAAAAGTTTTACAAAGAACATAAAAACTAACACAAGCTAGTAAAGAGTACAAGGGAGGGAGGGAGGGAGGGAGGGAGGGAGGGAGGGAGGGAGGGAGGGAGGAAACAAGAAATAGAAATAATTTATTTTTTAACCCTGAGCATCTCTTAAATAAGCTGTGCTCTGCCCCTGATCTGGGTCCAGTCCTGTTGGCACTTCCTCTGTGAGTTCAGGGTAGCGTTAAGCAGGAAGACCAATCAGACATGCCATTAACAAATCGGAGTCAATTCAAGGATACATTAATGTTTACATTAAGAAACACCATGTGTTCGCAACAAGGTGCTTCAATAGGTTGTCTAATTAACCCCCTTTCTAGCCAAATGTGCTACATGTGCACAACAAACTAAGTCTAGCTAACCAAGCTTAGCGTATTGTGCAATGCACCTTGGAGATCTGTCAGTGATCTGATTAAGCCTCACACAATGCATTTAACCTGGTTGCTGAATTAATCCACTTTCTGGGTTCACACAATATCTCGAACCATAAACTAACCCAACAGGCTGGTTTCCCATAGCACACTAACAAAACTAGCCAATATTTGCAGTAAGCCAGCTTAGCAAGTTGTGGGAATGCATCGGCTTGGATTTTCCTTGACCTTAAACTTAGGTAAATGTGTTGCATAAACACAGCTATTAATAAACAGAATGTTAGTATTGTCATAGAATTGTTCCAGCCTTCATAAAATATATTGGGCTTTGCAAATTGGACTCACCGCAGAAAGATTCACTCCTCCAAGGCCTGAGGGTGACATTGGCTCTCTGGCAGGCTGCTATGTATGTCTGAATGGAGAGGCACAAGATCCTGTGATCCTCAGCTGATGCATAAACATCCAAAATGCAACTTGTTAAATAAGGTTCAGGATTGACCAGAGAATGGCAAGAAGCAAATGGCCCATCGGCATTCTGGATGATCCAGCATATGGATTTGGACTGGATGAGACGTTCCTTCTCAAATTTAGGAGGCACGATGCTCCCTGTGATAGCTGGTAAACTCCAGATTCTATCGAGATCCAAGGAGTGTTTTGCTATGGAGCCATTTTGCATGCTAGAATCATTGTCATTGGCTCCCCTGAAATGACCACACATCCCACATACACGGCCTTGGTATTTAGAGGAAAGGGTTACAAAGAGGCTGTGTGCCAGATCATAGCTCACGGTTAAACCAAAGTCAGTTGTTAAGACGGCATAAAATCCATGTTGGTAAATGGCAATCCTTTGGCTTTTCAAATGAACAGGAAGGTGCAGAGCTATACCATTGACCTATGGGAAGGAAAAAACCAAGATGACGATTCTAGCACTCCTTGTCATTTTCTTAATCACCATTTACCAATGATGGCACCTTCATTTGGTTCATGGTGACCACACCCTAATCACTATTAGCTGGCATGAAATGTGAGCTGAGACTCTGCCTTTGCAACTGGTATATTCATGTAAACATCTGGTGATGCCTACTCTGGGTACTTAACGTTTTCTCTTCTGACTCAGAACTGGATGATGCCAGTTGATTGTATGTAGCCACCATTTTGTGTATGTAGCCACCAGGTAGGGGGCGCGATGGCCCAGTGGTTAAGATGCCAGGCTTGTCGATTGGAAGGTCGGCAGTTCCAGACCTGAGCGCCGCGTGACAAAGTGAGCTCCCGCACTCGCCCCAGCTCTTGCCAACCTAGCAATTTGAAAGCATGCAAATGCAAGTAGTTAAATAGGTACCACTTCCGTGGGAAGGTAACAGCGTTCCGCGTGCGTCATGCCGGCCACATGACCACGGAAGTGTCTTCGGACAGTGCTGGCTCTTCGGCTAAGAAACAGAGATGAGCACCGCCCCCTAGAGTCGGACACGACTGTGCAGGGGAAAACCTTTACCTTTACCTTAGCCACCATTTTAATTCCCCATAATTTCCTGGTGCAGTGCTAATTTGGGGCATTGTGGGAAAGAAAAATAGGGACTAGACATTGCTAGGAGACTGAGTCTATGAGACACTCGAAAGAAGGAATTTAGTTTCCCTACCCCATATATTGAAATAATGTGTCAAGGCATCATGAGATGCACGGGCTAACCTTGTCATTGTATGAGAGAGAGAGAGATGGTGGTCCTAACATTGAATATGGAGCATTCTAATCTGGCAGAGCCGAGGTAAAGTTAGAGAAGCTTTTGGCATCTCTCCACCCCTTCTTTGAGTTTGTTTACATTTTAAAGATCTAGTCTAAATATGTTCCAGATTTGGGGACATATTAGAGCAGTGCTTTCCAAAGTCCCGCCGTTGGTGACACACCAATGGTAGCGGCAGCAGCGGCAGCCTCGTGTGTCACGCTAAAACCCGGAAGCGCTGATGGCGCACCGCCGCTGCCACCGCCGCGCACGCCACTGCCATCAGCACTTCAGGGTTTTGTCGTGACATACTAATGTGTCGCGACACACAGTTTGGAAAGCTATGTATTAGAGCAGAGCTTTCCAAACTTTTCATGTTGGTGACACACCTTTTAGACATCCATAATTTCACGACACACTCTTACAGCAGGGCACAAAGCAGGCACTAGGACCTGTGCGGAATCCTGGCAGGGCTCGGAGGCAGCAGCAGCCGCGACACACCCAGACACTGCAGCCGACACACTAACGTGTCCCAACACACAGTTTGGAAAGTTATGGATTAGAGGCTCTGAAGGCTTAGGATTCACAGCCTCTCCTGGTGGCCCTCAAGTTCACTCATGTTAGTTTTTTTTTTTGCTGGCCTTCTCAATATCAGAGTTTCCCATATTGGGAATAACAGACCTCTAAGGCTGGAAGTTAAGCAGATATTTCTCCTCTGAAGTTAAAGCTCAAACCCCAAACTTGCAGGGTGATATATCCTAGGATCCCTGAGTTGCTATCTCAGAGACTACAGGAGGATGGATTTAACACTCTTCTTTTTTAAAGGTATGTTCAGTTTGAATATAAGAACAAATGCAGAACACGCTTGAAATCACATCATCCATTCCGACTGCAAATAGGTAAAATTGTCCTTACCAAGACTCTCCCATGGTCCCCCCTCCGCAGATGTATCTGGGTATTGTTCACTAGTACCAATACCATTGATACCTCAGGTAAAAGGCTGCTAGGTGTCTTCTCATTCTTCACTTCAACTCTGAAAGAGGGCAAAAACTTGGACATTGGGCACAGTTCCACCAAGACATACATAGAGGTGCCTTGGAAACTATAATGTTGTCCATCAAAGGTGGTGTAGTGGAGAAATCCAGAAACTCGACAGATGCCATCTGACAATGTGTGGCAGCCATACACTCCCTTCCGAGTGCCACAGAATTGTTCAGGGCCACAGAAGGACCCATCAGCTTCAATGGCAGAGATGGAGCCATCACAGTGATACTTTTTTTGACAGTTTTCTCCTTCCAGGAAGAACGTTTCCCCTTTCAAGTAATATCGTCCCTTGTAGCTGCAGCCACACTGCTCCCATGGCACACAGTCAGTGCCACTCAGCACAAACCCTGCTTCACACTGGCATCCTTCTACACACGAGGTCCAGAGGCAGCTTGGAGGTCCAGCTGGTTGGGTGCAAGAGGCAGGGCAGGGAGAGCCACAAAGTTCATAATGACTGTTCTCTGGACAAGTTAACTCTAAACCAAAAAAAAAGTATCATTTTTTCCTTTAATACCAAAGACAACTTTTGGAATTAATATAATGGAGACAAAGGAGCAGGAACAATATGTCGATGAAGATTCTCAGTCATCCAGGTGGAATTGTCTGTAGGTTGAGTCATGGCAACTGGATTTCTTTCTTTCTTTTGGTTGAAACGTTTCGCTGCTTGTCCAAGTAGCTTCTTCAGTCTGGGCAAAAGTTGGTGAGGGGACCCCATATATGTCTTCCATATATATATCTTGGAATATATATCTCTATCTCTCTATCTCTCTATCTCTATCTCTATCTCTATCTCTATCTCTATCTCTATCTCTATCTCTATCTCTATCTCTATCTCTATCTCTATCATCTCTCTATCTCTATCTCTATCTCTATCTCTATCTCTATCTCTATCTCTATCTCTATCTCTATCTCTATCTCTATCTCTATCTCTATACCTCTACCTCTACCTCTACCTCTATCTCTCTATCTCTCTATCTCTCTATCTCTCTGTCCATCCATCTATCATCCATCTATCTATCTATCTATCTATCTATCTATCTATCTATCTATCTATCTATCTTGGAAGACATATATGGCGTCCCCTCACCATCTTTTGCCCAGACTGAAGAAGCTACTTGGACAAGCAGCAAAACGTTTCAACCAAAAGAACGAAAGAAATCCAGTTGCCATGACTCAATCTACAGAGCAGGAACAATGATGAAAAAATATTTCTCTTATTGAAAATACACAATTATTGTATTTCACTCACTTCCTTCCAAATGTTCTACTTATTTCCTCTAAGGCTGAAATGATGTAAACAAGCACCCATCCATTCAAATGAGAAATGGAAATATCCAAAAATAAACTAGCTGCTTCAGCCGATCAGTGCTAAGTTGGTGCCTCCACACGCTACAAAGCACCTTTTGGAGATCAGATCCAAAACACTTGACAGCCCTATTGAAAAGTATAAACAATTCAAGGCACACCAAAGCCCACGGATCAACTAGTGTTAAACTGTAACGGGCTGTGAGAATAACCTTGAGGAAGAGGAGGGAAACCCACAGGCAAGGCAATGGTTAGGTAAGAGAAATCTGAGTCCAAAGCAGGAATGTCGTTTGAGAAAGTGTCTCAGATGTGACCCTCCCGAGTTATCTTTAGGATAAAGACAGGGAGGGGGAGGCACATTCAGAGTTGCAAGATTCTGTTCCTGTAACCCTCTAATAAAAGTAGTTTGTTAACATTAACATTTCTTCCAATAAATATTGCTAATTAGAACTCTGGGAAACTTGTTCATTAACTGTTTCCAGTGCAGACTGACAGGAGTGAAGTCTGACGCACTCACACAAACATATATAGCCGTTCATTCATTCTTAAAAACTATTTCAAAAAGGAAGAGAAGCAAGATTCTCAGACAGTGGAATGCCGTGTCCAACAGACACCATCTTTTATCAGCAAACTTGCAAAACTGTACCACCCCGTCCTTAAAAACAATCTTTCTACTGAATATCACTTACCACACCCAGTGATCTTTCTCCATTGCTGGATCTTGAAGCGGTTTGCTTGGCATCTCTGGGCATAACTAAATAGTACTTGACACAGAATCTTGTGGCTGCCCTGGGTTGTGCATAGGATCTTCACACAATTCTCTGCATAATACCGAGCCTCATTTTGGTGATGACAGCCTTTAAATGGCCCACTGATATCTCGAATGAGTCCACAATAAGCCAGAGATCTGTACTGAGCCAGCTGAGTTTCACTGCAATTTGGCGAGGGCCCAACAGCTGCACAGTGGAATGGGGAGCCAGAATCTTTCCAGCTGTTGCCAAAACTCTCTGGATCCTGGACCACAGAACCACTGGGAGTCCTGAAGTCACTGTGGCGGTTCTGGTTGAAATCTCCACCAAGGCCACAGAGAGACCCTGAGTAAGTTTCAGGAACCGAAACTGACACATGGTAAGACCAATCATAGGAAACAGACAGGCCGATATCAGTCTCAATAGCAAGGAAGGTGGCGGCGGCATAGGCATAGAGCTTTCCCCTTGCAAGGGTGATGGGCAGATTCATTAGAAGGCCATTCGCCTAAGACAAAGTCAGGGGAAGAAAGTTCTGTGTCAAATTCATGGGTGTATTTATTGATTTAATTAATTTGTACACCGCCCATCTCCCAGTGACTAGATAGATGGATCAATGGGTAGATAATTTGATGGACAGAGGGATACTTCTTCTCAGGTAAGTGTCACCTTAGACAGAAAAGATTTTCTATTTCCAGCCCAACCTCCTAATGTTGAATGTTATTCTCTTGAAGACCTGGGTGGATGTTGAAGAACAGGCAGGTGTTACTCAATACCAAGCCCAGGAAACACAAGAGGTTCTCATTCATGATGAGCTAGTCTAGTCTAGGTAAGTAGCATCAACCACTAGTAACTATGTAGTAACTATGTAGTAACTATGTTGGGTTCAAGCCAAACTCTCCTCCCTGTCCAAAAGTATAGTGGTTGAGTACTGGCCTGGAATTGGGGATACCTAAAATCAACTTCCCACTCTCCCATGAAACTCACTGTGTGACTGTGGGTGGTCATACTCTCTTGACCCAACATTTGTCAGATTCTCAGGGCTGTCGTTGGGGAGGTGGGGGGGGGGGAGAAAGAGAAAGATTCTTTCATGGAAACCTTGAATCTTTCTACAAAGGTAATTCTAATTTTATCTTTCTTTCTACACACATTTTACCACTGTATAGATTCCCAAAATGACTTGAAAACGACTCTACTTGATCAACATGTTAACAGGGTTCACATTGTATGTTTAATTTGATCAATGAGTTAAACCATTTTATGGTTGAACCAAGGTTAGTATGTTGTTGAATGCACATCTACTTAAGCTTGTTGTACAGGCGGAGTGTAATGGGCTGTAAGAATAACCTTGAGGAACAGGAGGAAGAGCCGCAACCAAGACAATGGTTAGATAAAAGAAATTTGAGTCCGAGGCAGAAATGTAGTTTGAGAAAACATCTCAGACGTGACCCTCCCTAGTTTTCTTAAAGATAAAGGGAGAGAGGGGGAAGATACATTCAGACTTGCAAGATTCTGTTACTGTAACCTTATAATAGTAGTATTAGCCTTCATAACTTTGGTTTCCTAGTCTGGTCTACCTTGAAGGGCTGACACAGAATCATTATAAAGCAGTTTCTTAGATCCCACAGACATTCCAATGGAAGCCAATTAGAACTTATGATAAGGTAAAGGTAAAGGTTCCCCCCACACATTTGTGCAGTCGTGTCCGACTCTAGGGGCCGTTTGTTAGCCGAAGAGCCAGCGTTGTCCGAAGACGCTTCCACGCTCATGTGGCCGGCATGACGCACGTAGAACACTGTTACCTTCCCAGTGAAGTGGTACCTATTAATCTACTTGCATTTGCATGCTTTTGAATTGCTAGGTTGGCAAGAGCTGGGGCGAGTGCGGGAGCTCACTCCGTCACACGGGGCTAGGGATTTGAACCTCCAAACTTGCGATCTTCTGATTGACAAGCCTGGCGTCTTACCCGCTGAGCCACCACGCCCCTTGTGATATTGCGATATCTATTGTGATAGAACTTATGATACTCTTACCTTTATTAAGCCTTTCTGTCCTTCTGCTACAATTATTTGTTCCCCATAGATTTCAAGTTCCAACTGCTTTACCCAGGACACCGAGATGGAGCCTTTATGCATATTTAATACTTGAATCTTAAAGCCCGGAAGCTTTCCTGGAGGGCCACAATATGAAACGAGGGTGTATTTGCAGGCCCCTTGAAAACTAAAGGAAACGCCATCAAATGTGATATAGTTTGAAGGGCCATATAGATACGCCATGCCAAATGTCACTGGGTAACAGCCCCGTACATCATGCACAACTTTGCACGTTTCCTGAGCCTTGCAGGCATGTTCTTGACATTCCATCGGTTGAGCAGCATTCTTGCAGGAGCACCTTTGATTACAAGTGTCGGCTAGGATCACTTGTTCCCCCAGCTGGTAATAGCGGCCGTTCAGTGTGCAGCCACAGAGATTCAGAGGTATGCAGACCTCACCATTCAGAACATAGCCTTCCCTGCAGAAGCAGCCTGAGACACAGGGTTTTTTGCAAAGGGCAGGGGCCTGGGGATTGACACAGGTAGCAGGACAAGCTGGGCCACAAAAGTCGTAGTACTTGTTAGCTGGACAGGTGATGCCTGAAAAGAAAAAGATCAAATGGGTTTGGGAACTCATCAGCCATCAAGCAAAGCAATGCCCCCGAAATGTTCTTGTAACATAAATAAACCAGGTTCGATAGTACAAAGGTGATCGCTGTCATTTTCAAGGGCAGATGTAATATACAGATGTTGCACCTTGACTTTCAAATACATCTACAGACATTTTCCAGTTGGGAACTGCCCTTCTTATTTTGCTTACTGCATCCTATTGCCTGTCGCCACTTCATCACCTTCACACCACTCATGGTGCACATCTCGTCATAAGCTTCAACGGCCATACAGAGCATGCGATTGCCCGGTCCGTACTGGCATAGATCAAAGATGCAGGATTCATAATACAGGTCTGGGTTATTGTGCCAGTGACATTCAGAGAAAGGCCCTGAACTGTTAATTAAGATTGCACACATTTGTTTGTACTTGTGTTGATATGGACAAGGAACAAGGTCCTCGGTGTCGTTCTTACAGCTGAAAGAGATATGCAAAAAACAGAGAGTTACAAGGGCATCATTACTCATCATTCAGGAAACTGAGCCGCACAGGACTGATCTATTAATTAAAATATTCTATACCACTCTTCTTCTGAAACACTGTTGTCCTGGTGTCCTCTAATGTATCAGAATTTCTGGGTCTTCTGATTCCAGAGCATTCTAGCTTTTGAGATGGGGGAGAAGAAGGATCATCCTACCGTACTGAGCTGGTGTTTGATATCCAAGCGTTTCCAAACTGTGCATCATTCAGGGCTTTCTCTCCCGAGGGCAAAGTTTTATCATCAGTAGCATCACCATTGAAATTGCCACACATGCCACACAGCTGATTCTGATACTCTGGACCCACACGTATGAACACGCTACTAGCCCCGTTGAACTGGATTTCAACATTAGCTTTGGTTCTCACAGTCAGCATATTCCTCAATCTCAAGATCTGAGCAATGGATCCTACATGGGCTGGTAGTTGGGTTCTTCTCCCATTAACCTGCCAGAAAAGAAATACTGTAAAAGTTTCTGTAGTGCTAACTTCATCTTCTCTAAATGACTGGCTATGTTGCTAAACAGTGAATTGATGGAAGTCTAGAACCAACGCTGCCAGCAGCAAAGTAGAGATGTTCTAGGATTTGGACTGATTTTTGTTTTTTAGCAAACCCACTTCCTTTGCTTTTCCCAAACTAATGTGTGGCTCATAATAACAACAAGAAGATGTCACTTAGCCACAACTCACATGGACAGCTTTGCCTCGCTCAAGGAGAACATGGACACTCGATTGGGGTGTATGAAACCAGATTTCCACTCGGTAAGCAAAGGAAACTCTGGGATTCTGGAAGCGTCTGTTTGCAATGACAACTCGGAAGGAAAAATCCAGAGAGGAGTTGCAAGTGTGAGAGATCTCATAGTCGCAGATACCCTGGAAGTGCACCCGTGCACCATCGAATGTGAAATAATGAGGATCTCCTGTGACGACGCAGGTGGTCAAGAGACTGTGGCAACCATACCGTCCCCCCTTCAAGGTGCACCACTGATCCATCTTACATCTAGCTGGGAAACAGTTAAAATTGCCATGGGAGTCACAACTGCATTTTTTAGCACAGCCAGGCAGCCAGATGTGATCTCCAACCTGCATGGAGAACAGAGAGGTCAAAATGGGAGATGCAGTGAGAACAGAGTAGATGTTTGTCAACTATTTTTGTGTTGTCTAAAGATCAGAAAGATACTGAATTAAAACTGTTGAGAAAATTGACTGTCTGACAAGGTTATAAGTCACAATAATAATTAAATACCATAATTCCTTTCTCCACTGTGAAGATCAATTCGTTCAGACTGGATTTTAAATTTATTTATTATATTATAGTGTTCATTGTAATTTTATATTTGTATTTTAACTATAATTTTTATTGTAAGCCGCCCAGAGTCCCCCGGTTGGGGGAGATGGGCGGTCATATAAATTTAATAAATAAATAAATGATTTTACAAAATGGAATTGTGCTGGAATTCTATCTTGTAACATCTAACAGATAATTTCTTTGTTAATAGCAGCCCAGACAGCTATTACTGCTCACTCAGAAAAAGAAGTATCTTGCTAATTGATAAATGGCACATTTAGATATGGTGTGCATGATCAAATTAACAAATAGTGAGAGGGTGCAAGAAGAAAGGCAAGATCATCATTGTTATAGAAGAAAGGAATCATAATGTTAATGGACAAGCTGAAATAAACCTGTATTAGGATTGATTCAATTCTTAAGAAGTACTGATTTTTAGGACGGAAAAAAAAAATCTTGACCTTTAGCCCATATCATTGTTTTTTTCTATGAATTTATTTTTGCACATAATGAATATAACCCATAATGCTAAAGAAAAAGAAATAAGAAAAGCAACATCACAAATCTTCATGGCCAGCTTCCATACATTTCCCCCCTTTCTGATGCTCATTCAGTGCTTCTCTGCTCTGCTCAACTTTCCAGATTGTTTTGCTATGTGATCGGTAGGGTCTCTTGAGGAGATGGCACCTGATGGATGGCACCTTCCCCTCAACCCCTTCCCCTCTCCCAATTTTCTCCAAAAGCTTTCTGCAAGCAAAGTCCATGTTCCACCACATTACACAGTGTTGGCTTTGATAAGATGGGGCATCCCACTCACTTTATAGTAGTATCCGTCATGCTCACAACCGCACTGCTCCACCCGGGCACACTTGCTGCCACTCCGATAGTACCCATCATCACAGAAACATCCTTCAGAGCAAGCAGTGCCTTGGACACCCTGAAGCCAACTGGCAGAGCATTCCTTACCCACAGGGCTGTTGCAGAGCTCATAGTGACTATGTTCTGAGCACCGAAGGTCTAGGAGAAAAAGAATGGGGTCATCTGAGAGGCAACCATTTGTGGATTTGGGGGGGCCTGTGTGACTTCTAGTCCAGACCTGGTAAAGAGGTAGGGAGAGGGAGGAAGGAAAGAAGTAAAGGGGTGCTAGAAAGAGTAGGAGAAAACCCCACCCAACACCGGCTTTGGCTCACCGCCTCTAACAATGGCCTTCAACATATGGAAAGTACCCTTCCCTTCTCTCTCATTATCTGTCCAGTCAGCCTTTCTGCCTAGCAATACGTTTGGAACTGCCTGAAGAATGGAGATGAAGAATGGCTTCTTGACGGGATGTATCAGAGCACCAAAAGCACAACTGCCTAAATCCTTGAAAGATCCCCAGCCCTTCCTTTCAGCAAAGTGATATGGATGCTTCTGGCAAAGATTTCATAGGGTCACAAAAGGGCAGTTATTTTAGCCATCTAATTTGTTGCTATTGTAACATTACAGCCAGATATGAGAAGTAGTTTGGCGTTTACTCCCCCACGCCCTCCCCACAGCTGTTTCGGAAGGGAAACACAGGGAAATCCCATATGAAACCCGATATTGCCCCTGTGACATGGCTGCCATAGAAACCACGCCCCGTGTTCTTTTATATTGTCAGTTTTACAGAGACATTTGCCACCAGTTGATTATTCCCTTTTATTTAAATTCCCAGGGCACTCTGATAATTTTTATTTACATTATCTGTTAAACAACCAAGATAAATGTATTTCTTTGAAAGCTTTCTGTTACATTATGTGTAAGCTTCGCCCACAAATGGTTGCTAATTGTTATTTTATTATTTATTTATTTATTTATTTATTATTCCAATTTATTCCCCGCCCATCTCCCATGCAAGGGACTCTGGGCGGGTTACAATAAATAAAAATTTAAAAACTATACAAAATATCTAAATAAACAAACAAAACATAATAAAATAAAATCCAGGATGGGCTTGGACCCGCAGAATAGATAGTGGAGCTATGGGGCCAGCCATATTGGTATTAGGGGATAATTTTGCTTATTTTATAGAATGTATTTTATTGGTCAATGACCAAAATAAAGTTTCTATCTATCTATCTTCCTCCCCCACCACAACCCATGTTCCTAAATACTTTGCCTATCTTGGGGGCATTATGAATGTTCTTGTTCTGCTTCAGGCAATAAGTTCTTTTGAGCCAAACTTGTTCCAGGGGAGAGGACACAATGGAAGGTAAGTTGCTTCCAGTAGTAATGGCCCTATGCAAACTTCAGCTGCAGAAGCCTTTGAATGGGAACGGCAGGTGAAGGTTATTGCAACATTCAACCAAGAGCAATATATCAGAGGGAGGATGGCACACTTGGTCTTCTGGACATATGAACAGATAAGCCATGAAGGTACATCACATAGTTGACTGCCCAAGAGCCTTCTCTGGATGCTTTGAACAACAACAACTCAAGCTCAACCCATTGGTCTCAGTAACTTAAGCTAAAGGAAGTTGTCATCTAAAACCTCCAGAGCAGGGATAAGCAATACAGGATCCTGAAAATGGTGTTTATTCCACTCAACCCAAGCCAGCCTGGCCAATGTCAGCAGCTGCAATCCAACAACAGCTGGAAAGCTGCATATTGTCCACCCAAGCTCTAGATGACAACAGTAGATGAACGTTCACAGGTCACCATGGGATGGGCCTTCATGGGAGGTCTGCTGTTGAATCCAGAAAACATATAAGCGTATTTATCTCCTGTAGGGGAGCATTATCTGTATCTAGTCTTCCTATATCACATAGTACAAAAACAAAATGGCATATATGATAGAGCCATGAGATACATACAGCAGAAAGTTTCACTCCTCCAGGCAGAAATGTTTAGGTTTTTTCTTTGGCAGGCTGCTGCATAGTTCTGAATGGAGTGGCAGAGGACATTGTGATCTAATGCAGAGATGCAGAGGTCCAATATGCAATCATACATATAGCGCTCAGGGTTAATTTGAGAGTGACAAGAAGCAAAGGGCCCATGGGGATTTTGGATGATCCAGCATTTGTATTTTGCCTGAATGAGCTGTTGCTTCTCCAAACATACTGGGTAGGAATCAGTAGAGACATCCTTACAACCGGTCCCTGATTTCCAGCTCGCAGCAAAATGGAAGACATCCTTTCCTAAAGAGCCATTTGGCATCACAAAATCATCATTGGCAACCCTGTTGAAGTTTCCACAGAGCCCACAAGTTTGTCCCATGTATTGGGGAGGAAGGACAACAAAGAGGCTGTGCATCAGGTCATAGCTCACAATCAGGTTGAATTTTGTTTTCAGAATGATAGATATTCCATGCTGAAAAATGACTGTCTCTCCTTGATTGAGGTTCACCGGGAGGTTCACAGTTGCTCCATTGATCTGATATGAAGACGCAAAGAAGATGGGAAGACTGGTTAATCTGGGGGTCCATCAAGAACAAACAACTCATCTGACTATTTTTACCCATTAAAACAGTGTTTCTCAACCTTGGTCACTTTAAGATGTGTGGACTTCAACTCCCAGAATTCCCCAGCCAGCCATGCTGGCTGGGGAATTCTGGGAGTTGAAGTTCTCACATCTTAAAGCGACCAAGGTTGAGAAACACTGCACTAGAAGAAGCTTTAAAGGTTCAGGTTCTTCAGTGCAAGAGAACCTTCCATTCTGTCTCCTTTGTTTTTGCTCTCCCTTTATACAGCCCTCTTTCATTCACTAATCCACCCTTTCGTTCAGCCCTTCCCCACCGGCACCACACTGCGGTGCAAAACTCGCTTGTCAGCCACTTCTTCTATGTCCTTACGGCTTTTTTCTTAATTGTCTATCACTTCCATTAAAAGAAATCTCAGAGCTCTTGGTGCCATCACATTCCCAGGCTAGGAGTGAGAGAGGTTTAAGTCATCCTTAGCTGTACCAGTGTTCAAGGAGCATTTTCTCCATTATTTGGACGCCATCCTGACACCACAGAGGCAAGTCAGAGGACTACAGTGACTGGGAACAGAGTCGCTAAGCAGGAAAGGGTAGGGATCAGCAGTGGGAAGAGCCAAATTCATACCAGTACAGTTTTCTGGATAGAGAGCACTTCAACTCATCAGCAGGGAAAGCTTCCACCCTGCCTCATCCTCTTCTATGTACCTGCTGCCTCTCCAAATATCTCCAAGGCAATGCATGTAAAATCAATAAAACTTTAAAGCATTCTAAACATACAACAGCATTATAACTACCATTCATGATCTAAAGGCTTTCTCAAGATCAAAGTTCAAGAGAAGAGAGCATAGCGTTTTGTGGTGGTACAGGTAGTCCTCACTTAACAACCATTTATTTAGTGATGGTTCAGACTTAGAACAGTGCTGGAAAAAACCGACTTACAACCGGTGCTCATACTTATGACCGTTGCAGCATCCTCGCGGTCACGTGACCACAATTTGGGCGCTTGGCAACCGGTTCACATTTATGACCATCACAGCATCCCATGGTCACGTGATCGCCATTTTCGACCTTCCTGGCTGGCTTCTGGCAAGCAAAATCAACGGGGAACTGCGTGATTTGGTTAACGACCACGTGGTTCGCTTAACAACCACCGCAAAAAGGTCATAAAATCAGTCAGATTTGCTTAATGACCTCTTCGCTTAGCAACAGAAATCCCGGTCTTTACCTTGATGGTCCCCCAGGAACCTCTCTGCAGATGTATCTGATGGGCATTCACTTGAACAAACACTTCCGATGTCATGGGCAATGGCTGGTTGGTTAGCTTCTCATTCTTCACCTCGACCCTGAAGAAGGGCAAGCCTGCGGTGCTTCCACATCGTTCCGCAAAGACATATTTGCAGGTCCCCTGGAATTCATAATGCTGCCCGTCAAATGTGGCATAGTGAAGATACCCTGACGCCTGGCAGAGACCGCTTGAGAGCTTGTGACACCCATGAATGCCTTTCTGGGTGCCACAGAACTCTCCAGGGCCACAGGAGGAGTTGACACACTTCACAGCACGGCTGGTGCTGTTACAGCTGCAGAAGCTCCAGCAATCCTCCCCCGGCCAGAAATTTTCCTCAGGCAGGTAATATCTTCCATCATAAGTGCAGCCACATTGCTCTCGGGCCACGCACTCCATGCCGCTCCACACAAACCCAGGGTTGCAGCGACACCCTTCAACACAACCGGTCTGGCAGCTGGAAGGTATGGCTACGGAGGCACACGAAGAAGAGCAGGGAGGCCCACAGAGATCGTAAGAGCTATTAGCAGGGCACAACGGCTCTGGGGAGAAAAAGAGGCACACGTATCAAAAACTGAGAATGCAGAAGTACAAATCCTTTCTTATTACTTAACCTAAGGGAAGAGGAAGGCAAGCTGAGAAGCCATATTTTTAAAAACAGACATCTACATGGTAGATTGAGAGAACCCTCCAGTGGAAACTCTGCTGCAACCTGGATATTCAGGCACAGCCCCAATCATATAATTCTGAGGTGTTAAACAGCAAAAGGTGGGATCACACTCAGTTTACGTGGCAGGGACAGGCATCCAGATAGTGGTGGGCATGTGGATGCATCTGCCATATTAATGTCCCATTAATGTCCAGAGCAATGCAGTGGCAGGGGTATCCTAGGAAAATTTAAATGGAAGAAAGGCCCAGCTTCCCAGGATTTTTTGGAGAAGCAGAATGAGATTTTTGTTAAAAAAAAACTAGAAAGGCCCAGAGTAGGTGGTAGCAGATGGGGTGACCCTTAGCAGCTGTCCAAAAATGCCAGATTCTGACACTGAATGTCTTTCTTCAGTTTTACCCTTCCCAATTCACCTAAGGGATATTTGTAAGTATCAATGAGACAGACTATGAGAATATGTAATTTTCACGAACTTGATGCTCTCTGATTATTTTGGGGATGCAGTTATTGAAAGCTGCAGTCCCACACGTCTGGAGGGTGACCAGTTAAGGAAGGCTGTTCTGAAGTACAGGTAGTCCTCACTTAACAGCCATTCATTTAGTGATGGTTCGGACTTACGACAGCGCTGGAAAAAACTACTTACAACCGGTCCTCGCATTTACGACCATCACGATGTCCCCCAGTCACGTGATGACGATTTGGGTGTTTGGCAACTGGTTCACATTTACAATCGTTGCAGCGTCCCACAGTCACGTGATCGCCATTTTCAATTTTCCCAGCCGGCTTCCAGCCAGCAAAATCAATGGGGAACTATGTGATTTGCTTAACGACCACGTGGCCTGCTTAACACCCATGGTGATTCGCTTAACGTCCACCACAAAAAGGTCGTGAATTCGGGTCAAATTTGCTTAATGACCACTTCGCTTAGCAACCAAAATTCTGGGCCCAGTTGTGGTCGTTAAGCGAGGACCACCGGTACCATGAATATGCATAGTATTATTATAACACTAAGCATGTAAATCAGGAACAGCTTACCACACCCAGTCATCTCCCTCCAGGGCTGAATGGCAATTCCACGGCTTTGGCACTGCTGAGCATAGGTTGCCAGGGTTTTGCACAAGCTGCTGCCAGAGGTGACACACATATCCTTCACACAGTTCTCCAAGTGGACTTGAGCAGCAGCAGGGTCCCTGCAAAGTTGAAATGGCCCCTTTGGATCATGGATGATGCCACAGGAACGCAAAGACCGGTACTGAGATTCATCGCAGGAGGGTGGAGGCCCAGTGACTGTACAGTGGAAAGGCGAGTGAGCTTCTTTCCAGCTATTGCTGAAAGCGATGGGATCGGAAGCAAGGCTGCCACGGGGGTTTCGGAAATCATCGCTCCGATTTCCATTGAAGTCTCCACTGAGGCCACAAAGGAACCCAGAATAATTCTTGGGAACAGACACCGACACAGAGTATGACCAGTCATAAGAGATGGAGAGACCAAAATCAGTCTGAACATGGATGGAAAAGCCACTGTGGTAAGCATGGAGCTTTTCTGCTGGAAGAACAAACGGCAGATTGACCAGAAGGCCGTTCACCTGAGAAAGAAAGGAAGAGAAGTCAAGGCAGCATTGTTTATCATGCACAATAAATCAGAATATCTTTTCCAATATGACACCCTTTTAGATGGACTGGATTGAGACTTCCATATTCCCCAGCCAGGGGGATTCAAAAATTGCCACATAATTGTAATTATAGTGGGACAAGCTAAAAATCATTAAACAGATGATGAGTGAGTACATAAACTGTATTTCATTACTTTGAATTAAATTTAAATAAAGACAAATACAGGTTTTTGTCCTGGCTCTGCCAACTTCTGGCATGTGGCCTCTGTATGACTCAAGGTTGGTTAGGGTGGTGTGTTTTGTGTTTTTTTTTTGCTGTTCCAGCTTCTACAGCTATTCTTGGACTTGGTCAAAGCACTTTTAGGAAGGAACAGAGCATTTTTATAACTTCAATAAATATTTACTGATGTGGTTTCCCTCTATGATGGTCCACAGTTTTCTCAAGGAGACTTTGGTTGTACATTTGTGGTGAAACCACAGAAAGTGAGAAGAAGGGGTTGAATAATAACCACAGGAAAAATCTCAACCAAGGAATTCGGTTCTGCAGGCACCGGTCAGAAGCAATAAGCACATTTGTTTTACATGGTGAACATGCTTCAATTATTGTGATGCTGAATTAGCCATCAGCGACTGTTGTTGTTTACTCGTTCAGTCGCTTCCGACTCTTCGTGACTTCATGGACCAGCCCACGCCAGAGCTTCCTGTTGGCCGTCGCGATTACGTCAGCGATTACATCTAAGGATATGCTGCACTTTGCACAGGTGGGCTTGCATACCGTACCTGTTGGGACCCTCTTAAAGAAGCCATGTCTTTTCCTAGGCTCAGATAATAGACATACAATCCACAAAATACACACTTGCATTAAGGAGATACCAGCAGCACAACCACAACCACGCCAAAGCACCGTTTCATCTTTGGATCCAAAGCATAGCACTGCTGTGAGAACTTCCAAGCGTTCACCTTGACGTATGGATGTTTTATTTATAAGGAGAAAATGAATTCTTATTTTCCCATCCCCATACATTATAACATGTATGTAACCTTACTATTATAACATGCATGTAACCTTACTTACATACATTATAACATGTATGTAACCTTACTATGCAGTAAGGTTGTGAGAGGAGAGCCTTGTTAGTCTATGGCGGTGTTTCTCAACCTTGACAACTTTAAGATGGGTGGACTTCAACTCCCAGAATTCCCCAGCCAGCACGCTGGGGAGTCCTGGGAGTTGAAGTCCACCCATCTTAAAGTTGCCAAGGTTGAGAAACACTGGTCTACAGTATCCAAAAATCAGTAGTCTGACAGCACCTTTTCAGACTAATCGATTTTATTAAAAGGCATAAGCTTTTGCGAGCTGCAGCTCACTTCATCAGATGCAATGGAGGTATATTACACCTTCACCACTACACCACACTGGTTCTCACCTTAGTTAGCACTGGAAGGATGCATATGAATATTTAAATATTAGTAGCAACCAAACTAAAGAACATAAGGAACCACCGTACATACAGGTAGTCCTCATTTAACTATGGCAATTGGGACCGGAATTTCCATCGCTAAGAGAAGTGGTCATAAAGTGTAATGTCACATGACCACACCGCTTAGCAACAGCAGTTCCAGCAATCCCCGGTTACCACCATTAAGTGAATCACTGCATGTTGTTAAGTGAGGACCTCACGTGACCGTGACTTCCGACTTCCCGCCAGCTTCCTCTTTGACTTTGCTTGTGGGTAGCCGGCAGGGAAGGTCGCAAACCGCGATCACATGACTGCGGGACGCTGCGATGGTCAGAAATCCAGACCAGTTGCCGAGTGCCCAGATCATGATCACATGACTGCGGGGTCACTGCGATGGCCAGAACTTCGAGGACTGTTCGTAAGTACCACTTGTTCAGCGCCATTGCAAGTGCAAATGGTCGCTGAACGAGCGGTGGTTAAACAAGGACCACCCGTATTGTCCTTACCTGTATTTTGTCATACTGATCTGCCAACATAACAATCTGCTGCCCATAAACCTCTACCTCCACCCGGTAGATCCATGATGCTGCCAAAGTGGCTCGATGTTCATTCTGCACTTTGACAGTAAAGCTTGGTAGCTTGCTCAGTGGGCCACAGTACTTGCTCAAAGTGTATGTGCAGGTCCCTTCGTAATCAAATGCCACTCCGTCAAAGGTGACATAATGGGGATCTCCAAATACCCAGGAACTGCCAGCTTCCTCAGCATAGCATCCCAAGACACCATCCACAACTCTGCAGCTTTCCTGAGCCCCGCACGCATGCTCTTGGCACTCCATAGGGTGGGAAGGGTGCCTACAGGAGCATTTCTTGCTGCAGGAATCTGTCAGGATCACCTCGTTGCTCACTTCATAATACTGGTTGTTCCATGTGCAGCCACAATGGCTCAGGGGCACACATGCTCCTCCGCTGAGAATGTAGCCTTTGTTACAAGGGCAGCCCTCTCGGCAAGGCTCAGAGCAGAAAAGCGGGGCGGTGGAATCCAAACAGCTAGCTGGGCAAGCCGTAGAGCAGACTTCATAATGGCTGTTCTCTGGACAAGCGATTTCTGATAGAGAAAGGACACATGGAGGAGAAAAATCAGAGCCAGACCATGACATTTTGTTGTATCAAACCAAGTCCAAATACCTTCACTCTGCAAATGTGAACAGTTAACTTTGTTTTGCTGTTCCATTCAGACACACATTCCACCTCCATCTGTACTCAGCCTTCTCCAACCTGATGCCCTGTGAATGTGTTGCATCTCATTTCCAAGGTGCTATCTCCATCAGTGGCAACAACCAGCAGGACGGGGAATTCCAGAAGCTGAAGCCCATCACATCTGGAGGACACCAAGTTGGAAAAGGTGGATCTATCTCATGTCATTCCCAATCTCTTTCCTTAATGTCTCCCACATTAAAGCTATTAGGATAGTAATCAGCTTCATTACCAAGCAGAATAGAAGATCAGCCATCAGGACAGAGCAAATTATTCCAGCATATTTTCTGCCATTTCATGGGCTGGAAGAAAGCACATCCCACCAGTTGTCTGGGTGTGCCCTAAAGGTTCCCCCCGCACATTTGTCTAGTCGTGTCCGACTCTAGGGGCCGGTGCGCATCTCCATTTGTTAGCCAAAGAGCCAGCGTTGTCCGAAGACGCTTCCATGGTCACATGGCCGGCATGACGCACGCGGAACGCTGTTACCTACCCACCAAAGTGGTACCTATTCATGTACTTGCATTTGCATGCTTTCAAATTGCTAGGCTGGCAAGAGCTGGGGCGAGTGCAGGTGCTCACTCCGTCACGCGGGGCTCGGGATTTGAACCTCTGAACTTGCGATCTTCTGATCGACAAGTCTGGCGTCTTACCCACTGAGCCACCACGCCGCTTTTGGGTGTGCCCTAAATCACATTAATTTTACTTCTTAGGAGATCAGAGTGTATAAACTGTATCTCTCTGTATGATTAGTTCCTGCACTGTGACGTTTATTATGATTCCCTCCAGGGATTGAGACGTTGTTGGTTAATTTATATTCATTTGTTTAGTTTTACTCACCACATAGCGTCTCTCCTCTCCACTGCCCAACTGTAATGTTGGCTGCCTGACAACGTTCAGCATAAATATGGAGGAGATTGCACAGCATGGTCCGGTTGCCTCCAGATGTGCAGACATCATCAAGACACACTTCCATAAAGCGAGAGACAGGCAGGATTTGTGCACAACTAGCAAAAGGCCCTGGGGATTTTCCTAAAATGCCACAGTATTCCAAGCTGGAGTAATTGGCCAATTTAGACAAGGGGCAAGTTGATGGCTGTTGGACGTCCCCACAGCGGTCCTCAAAATTTTTGGCCTGCCAGCTTCTAGCAAATAGAGCAACCGATGCCACAAAGGATCCATTGGGAGTTAAGAAGTCATCAGATGAATTTCCATTCAAAGTTCCACAGAGGCCACAAGTAGCATTTTGATATCTGGCAGAAACAGCGATCTCCACGTGTTGGTTCCCAATATAAGAAACTGACACTCCAAAGTCCGTATCTATCTTCACAGAGAAGCCACTCTTACGCACTCGGATCTTGCCCCCAAGTAGGACCACCGGAAGAAGGGTCTTTATCCCACCAATCTAACAAGGGGTTCCATACAATAAAGTGGAATCAAAGTTACTGCTTTCTTCTTAGCTAGATTGGATCTATCTATCTATCTAGGCACTAGGAGTCAAGAACTACTTGACGACACATAATCCATCAACCAGATTGGATTTAAGGAAGTGTTGCTGGCATTTAATGCTACCTAAGACCCAAATCTGCATTCAAGAAACAATCTAAGCTATTATGTCCCAATATATTGTTAGGTGGGCAGAACCCTAACTAATCAAAGAGATTAGTTATGCCACCCCCAAAATTAACACCCACACCCCCAAAAATGCCATCCCCAAAATTAACACCCACACACCCATCATGGAATAAAAAATGCCTATACTTGTGACAGGAAGCCTTGGACATTTATCTCATGCAGAAAACAATTCCAAAAGTTTGACTAACTAACTGAATAGAACGAATAGACGCTTTATAAGCCAAGCATCTCCAGCTGAAACCCCAGTAACTCAATTTAAAAGGGAGCAAGAAATGACTAAAAGAAAAAAAAAACTTCCTTGGAAAGAAATTCTGAAATGTGCCTGCCAAACAGAGGACACAGTTGTAGGAGAGATTATATCAGCTTAGTAGCTGCACACGTCTCTTGCATGAAAAAGGCCTGAAATTTAATCCCTGGCATCTCAACATAAAAAGAATAGATGATTTTTTTAAAAAGCTTCCAGCCTGAGATTTTGGGAATACCTGCCATTCAGAAAGACAATAGTAGACTAGTTGTGTGGTGGCTCAGCGGGTAAGACGCCAGGCTTGTCGATCGGAAGATCGCAAGTTCGGAGGTTCGAATCCCTAGCCCTGCATGCGGAGTGAGCTCCCGCACTCGCCCCAGCTCTTGCCAACCTAGCAATTAGAAAGCATGCAAATGCAAGTAGATGAATAGGTACCACTTCGGTGGGTAGGCAACAGCGTTCTGAGCGTGTCATGCCGGCCACATGACCGCGGAAGCATCTTCGGACAACGCTGGCTCTTTGGCTAACAAACGGAGATGAGCACCGGCCCCTAGAGTCGGACACGACTGCACAAATGTGCGGGGGGAACCTTTACCTTTACCTAGGGAAATAGTTTGACCTGGTATAAGGCAGTTTCTTTGGAGATCGGAGAGTTAGAAAGCCTTAGCTGCTATTAGGTTTAGATTTGGATCTGAAGGGGAAAAGATGCTTTGGAGTACGCAGGTGTGCTCACATATCACCTGGCAGCCACTCAGCAACTCTTTAAAGCAGCTGTGTCTTTTCCTGGGATCACATGGCTGCCCTGCACAGCTGCTGTGCAATCCCAGAAAAACACACATTGGGTTTAGGGAATTGCTGACTGGTGCTCCCACTTGCTCTGAAGCCCTTTTTTCACTTAAAGTCTAAAGTGCTGAACAGCCCTTATTACTATACAATAGCCTAGGACAGGGGTCGGCAAACTTTTTTTGCCGGGAGCCATTTTGACATGCTCGTGCACATTTTGAAGTGCTCGAGAGCCAGGGGGCGGGGTTTGCGGGCGGGGGCCAATCGCGTGGAAGGGGGCGGGGTTTGCGGGCGGGAGCCAATTGCGTGGAAGGGGGCGGGGTTTGCGGGCGGGAGCCAATCGCGTGGAAGGGGGCGGGGGAGGTTTGGAAGAAGAAGGGAAAGAGAGGCTCGACTGCTCCAGTCGCTTCTCTTCCGGAGCCGCTCACGCCCCCAGTCCAGGCAAAGTAAACCTCCCCTCCCCACATGCACACGCTGCCCTGGGGTGGAAATTCTCCCCGCAGAACAGCTGAGCGCCGCTCGCGCGCAGCCTCCCTGCCTAAACTGAGGGCATTTTCGGGGTCCCCGGAGCCTGCCCTTTCGAAGGGGCAGCACTGCTGCTGCTGCTGCCGCTGCCCCTTCGAACGGGCAGGCTCCGGGGACCCCGAAAATGCCCTCGGTTCCGGCAGGGAGGCAAAAATCGCGCGTGCAGGCTGCCGGGCTTCCCGACGCACAGCTGATTGGCGCGGAGAATTTCCACTCCGGGTGGCCTGGCAGCGCGCGCGCACGCAATTTTCACCTCCCTGCCAGAACCGAGGGCATTTTCATCAGCGCTTCCGGCTTGTCAGGCGACACACTTGGGGGCCCCCGGTGACACAGTATTGGAAAGCCCTGGGTTAAGGCGATGGGCAAGTGCCCATCGTCAAGATGGCTACCGGAGACGGAGGCTTCCAAACTCTCGCGAGACTGTGTGAAGCCCGCCCCCGGAGGAAAAAGAGAGGCTGGGCCTAGGTTTCCAGGGGTATGCCCACAGCAACGCACACCATGCCCGCTGCCGCGCCTGCCCCGCCACACTCCCTGCCGCGCCTGCCCCCGCCACGCCTGCCTGCGGAAGAGCCACACTCAAGGGGCCAAAGAGCCGCATTTGGCTCGCGAGCCGCCATTTCCGACCCTTGGCCTAGGAGGTGGGTTGAAAATTAAAATAGGCACCTCGTAAGCTCTGAAAGTTAGAAGGGTCCACAGGCTCTTGAGTCCAAGCCCTGCTAAGGAATTAATCAAATCAAATCAAATCAAATCAAATCATCCCTAAACAATGGCTATCCAGGCTCCCCTTGAAGGGCAGATCAATGAAGGAGAGTGAGTTGAGTCTGAAGGAAAAACATAATAGGAAATGGCAGAAGAAGGGCAGAATTAAACCATGAGCTGAATTGGGGACATTAATTCAGATGACTTACCATGACATGCCCAGTAGAATTGGTCCTTAAAACAATGTCCTGTCCGTAGACTATCATGCGCAAATATTCTATATGTGTTGTATCTGGGGCTGTTCCTTGCACCTTGGCTTCCAACTGGTAGTACTTCAGGCTTTGGTTGTGCAAGGGTGCACATACCTGAGACAACACATAAGTGCAATCACCTCGAAAATGATACAGTTGGCCATCAAAAGTGGTGTAATGCTGTCCACCTAAGACTTGGCAGGAGGCACTGTGGATAGGCTGGCACACGTGGTACAAGGAAGCCAGCCGGCAGACCTCATCTGCAGAACAGCCTTTGGCCTGGCACATCACTGTGTGAGTGTCCAGCATGCACTGGCACTTTTTCTCACAGGCTGACTCACTCCAGAAGATGGCATTAAGAGGCAAGAAGTTAGCTGTGAAGACAAAGGACCCATCACAAACACTTGTAAAGCCCAGGAGATTCATGCCACTGACTGTTTATTATTTGCATTGAACTAATTAACAAAAAGAAAAGTTGAATACATAAACAGAAGTAACAAAATAATGCCACCCCCAAACTTAACACCCACACACCCATTGTGGAATAAAAAATGCATATACTTGTGACATGAAGCCTTGGACATTTATCTCATGCAGAAAACAATTCCAAAAGTGTGACTAGAAATAGAAATCCATTTTCTTGTTCCTTTGTCGAAAAAAATAAATAAAACAAAAAACAACACTCACCAAAGTCACAAATGCTTGCAGCCTATAAATCCATTGCTATAAATCAGGTGTAAATTTGTCCTTACAATATTGTATAAAACTTCTTCTGGCCATTCCCCCACATTAAAAGTTCACAGTCTTTGATGTCTTGATCAATTCCAAATTTGGGGGATACAGTCAAGCAGAACATATGCATCCTTTAAATTCATGCTAATATCCCATGGATTTCAACTAGAAATGTGACTACCAGGACGACTGTAGACCTTGAAGATTGGTGTTCCAGCTTGGCTAGGTACACTATTTCCTAGCATTTCCAGGCTGATATAATGAATAACAGAGAGGTGCTGGCAGGGATGGAACTAGGATCTGTGTCACCTGGGGCAAACATGGATTTCCCCCCCCCCCATGGGTTATTTTGTAATTTTGGTGCCCCCAGGTGTCATTTTGGCGCACCCTCCAGCACAGCGCCCGGGGCACATGCCCCGCTTGCCCCCCCTAGTTGCGGCCCTGGGTGCTGGGCTCATGCTAGGTCTCAAGCACTTCAGAATCATTTTCAAAGGGTGCACAGCCCTAATAATTGGCACTCTGCTTGATATTTGTTCAGTATTCACAATTAAAACTCAAGCTGAAGAACAAGAACTCATGTGTGAAAGCATACAGAGTCAAAGCAGGAGAAAGATTCTGGCTTCATACATATGAAGTTGACTTCTGTCAATCAGACCTTTGAACTCTCTCTAATTGACAGTAGTTCTCCAGGTACAGAATTCTTTAGCATCACCTGTGAGTCTTTAAGAAGACCTCTTGCAACCTTCCAGATGTTTTCAAAGACTGGTCAACAGAGCTCTTATATAGAGCTATAGAGTTTTGGCGTATAGCTTACTAACCACACGCAAAAGGCTAATGGGCCTGTAATTACATGGCTCGTTCTTGTTACCCTTTTTGTAAATTGGGACAATTATTGCCAACCCCCCGTCTCTTGGGATGTGACCAGTCTGGTCTATAAATGTGAACAGGGATGCTAGTAGTGGTGCCCACCAACTAGAGTTCTTTTTAATCATTTCAGGCATAACACAATCAGCACCTGGGGCCTTAAGATATTCGATCAATCGAGATGCCTCTTGGACTGAAACTGGTGGCCAATTCTGTACTTGCTCCAGAACAATCTGACTCATATTCTCAGTACTGGCTGGGTCAGCATATAACTCTAAAAAATTCCTCCCAAGCTTGAGTTGGTACCTGATTAGATGGAGGGGTCAGCGATTTTCCCAGCCCTCTGGTAATAGACCAGAAAAGGGGTGAGTCTCTTGTCCTGACTGATTGAATAAGTTTCTGCCAGGACTCCTGCAGTGCTGATTTTTTCTTTTCTTTTAAAAGAGATTTATACTGAGATTTTAAGTTCTTTAAAAGATTTATTTGGTCCTCTGAGGGGAGGTTTTTACTATTTCTGTAAGCCCTATTGTATGCACTTTTCATCTGAGCACACTCCTGATCAAACCAATTTTTATTTTTCATACCCCAATTTCTAAGGTGTTGTTGTGTTCCTTTATAAAAAAAAAGTGATTTGAGGTTAGTTTAAAGATGACAGTTTGACCCTGCATCACAGTTTGAACTGGAAGAACTGTAACCACACTCATTCTCAAGCATACTGATAATGCTAATGAGTTTACAGCTCTCCCAGTTGCAGTTTAGGAAGACATGTGGTTTATAAATCAGAAACCATGTCTTAATGTAATAAAGGTTACAACTCTTGGAGGATCTACATCATGAGGAAGTAATCATGGCATTAATCAGGGTAGGTTAATGCTATTGTGGCTACACTGACCGTTACACTAAACAGGCAAGCAAAAGCAGAGATATTCAGGGACCATCAATGGCCTCTGTTTGAACATGTAGGAGGCACACAGAACATAAATATTCCCTCCACATTCTTTACCATGAAGCTCTAGTGCAGTGCTTTCCAAACTTTTCATGTTCGTGACACACTTTTTAGACATGCATCATTTCGTGACACACTCTTATAGCAGGGCACAAAGCAGGCACTAGGACCTGTGCGGAATCACAGCAGCTTTGGAGGCAGCAAGGCACAAGGCAGGCACTAGGACCTGTGCGGAATCACAGCAGCTTTGGAGGCAGCAAGGCACGAGGCAGGCACTAGGACCTGTGCGGAATCACAGCAGCTTTGGAGGCAGCAAGGCACGAGGCAGGCACTAGGACCTGCACAGAATCCTGGCAGGCCTTGGAGGCAGCAGCAGCCGCGACACACCCAGACATTGCAGCCGACACACTAACGTGTCCCAACACAGTTTGGAAAGCTCTGCTCTAGTGCTTCCCCAATATTAATTTTATTTGTATTCATGTTGATATGCCACTTTTATGCCTAAAGGCTTGCTGAACATATTACTAAATAAAAAAAGATAAGCTGAATATTCTACACCTTGTCCTTGGGATACAGTAAATTAAGCACATTTATGGACACATTGACTAGCCATCATAAATTCATGGAAGGTCTATGTTCAGAAACTAATCAAAACCAACACGTAGGTGCAAGCCAATGGACATTGCTGTTGACATCTGGCTAAGATTATGATAGGAATATGGCTGTCTGTCACTGGAATAGATGGGCTTTTAGCTGAATCCTTTGTGGCTTTTTTCTTATGATCTCACTGGGTAGCATTAAATGTACCTTTGTAAACACAACCATTGGGCACTGCAAAAACGTCCGCCTCAAATACCCAGCGCCCAGGATCTATGACATTGCTTGTTGAGCTGATGTTAATTATGCTTGGAGTCCAAGAACCAGGAATATTGAAGTAATTGTCAGCATCACCATTATTAAATCCAGCCTATAAGTAAGAAAGGGAGAAAAGCATTACCAAAAGATGGAAGGTTGTTAAGACCAAGGGGGTGTCTGTTGGACTATGGGACCTTGGCCTTCAATCCCAAGATCCAACCTTAGCTGTGCCACTGGCCATAAAATAGGCATGAAGATAAACTGGGTGGATGGGGATAAGGTAAATTCTCCTGTAAGTCATACTTGCCTTCAGGTGATTATACTTATGTATTTTCCTTGACAGGAAATTATATCCATGTAATTTCCTTGATGGCAATATGCAAGGCTTCCTATTGCCTTCTTCCCAAGTTGTTGTTGTTGGGGGGATTTTTTTTTTTGGGGGGGGGCTCTCCAGTCTAGTCCACAGCTGCAAGATTTCCTGGTGATATCTCACCCAAACAACCAGATATAACCTCACTTAGGTTTTTCTAGATCAAAGTCAGCTAGGTACTCCTACCTAGATGGACACAGCTTCTTCAACCTGGGCATTCACCACTCTAGGACTTCAGTTCCTAGAATTTTCAGTAAAGGCCTTGTTGTTTAGGAAATCCTGCAAGTGCCCAGGCTGGGAAAGGCTGCTGTAACATGTACCTTTAGGAAAGACTTACCTGGGCAGGTGTGCCCTCTAAGCCAGTATGAGCATCTCCACCACTAGCTTGCCCTGATATCCACTGGATATCCTGGTAATTCAGCATCACAAAAGACATTTTGCCATTGGAAGTTAATACAGCCTGGAATGTGTTTACCTGCAGAGAATTGATGTCTCACATACAATCAATAGGTAATGTTTCATTCATTTCCCTGCTTAAGGAACATAAGAACATGTTAAATTTTGTTATATATATATTATATTTTATTATATTTTAGCATTATAAAGGGGAGAAGCCCAACCCAAACAACCATGCCCATTTCTTTCACGTGGTGATTACAACTAAATTCCCCACCCCACAAGACATCCAGTAGCAACTACATAAACTTTCCGTACATCATCACCATACCAATGATATGAGTTATGAAGTTTGCATTAGTCATCGTTAGTCATTATTTGCATTTGCATCATACGGTGCAAATAATGTATATAATTTGTGCCGTTTGTGCACTGAATGACATCATGATGTGTGCAATGTCACTTCTCCCTGAGCCCCCTCAACAAAGCCACCTACGTCCCCCTCTGAAGTTTCTAATTGCATCAGGAGGAGGGAGGCATTGGGATGACGTTAGGAAAGACTCGGTCCCTAACTTCACAGTGTTTAAGAGGTCCCACCATGTCCTCTTTTTGTCACTTAGGAAAAAGACATACTTCCTATGTATTCCGGCACATAAGAATGGATTCTACAAGACGTACAGACTGACCCTGAACAACAGCAGAAGCAGAGTCTAGCTTTTAGAATCAAGGGCCTGTCATTTCCTTTTAAACTGGGATGAGCTGAAGCAAAAAGAAACCAGCTCTCTGTTCATGGTTTCCTTGATTTTGCTGGCAAGCAGAAGTTATTAAACCACACTGTACTCTGGTCACAACGTCCTGAGAACTGTAAGTGCTTAATGAGAACTGTAAGTGCCTAGTGAAACATTGAATCAAAGTTTGCAATACTCTGCACATGCCAGTTTATTAAGCTTAAGACATTGGTCAGCACCTAGCTTATTATTGGAGAAAAAAAATTCTCAGTCTCACCAACTGAGGACCTTCACAACCCTATCTTGCAGAGTACAGCAAGTTAATTTTTACTCTTGTCTAAATCCTGCTGCAGGAGTTTAGGTACTAATAGATGTGAAGCATCATGACCATTTTAGAATTTATACTGATAGACCCACATGCTGGTTGGTCATCTGGGGGCCAAAGTCAATGTGTCATTAATTACATCAGGGGTGGGGAACCTTTTTTCTGCCAAGGGCCATTTCGATATTTATAACCGGGGACTGGGGGGGTGGGGGGCAGGGTTTCTGGGATTTCCGCGGACCGGGGGCCGGAGTTTGCGGGCGGGAGCCAATCACAAGCACTGGGGGGCGGGGTTTGCGGGTGGGAGCCAATCACGTGGAAGGGGCGGGGTTTGCTGGCGGGAGCCCCGCGGGCCGTACCCACCCCTGAATTACATGAATAAAATTCATATCTTTATATCTTGTGTTATCAGATAGAAGTTGTTGGAAATCTAACAATGGTTACTCTTTTATGGACCAAAGCCAGTTGGGCCTAAAGTAGGAATGATGAATTGCAAGGATACAATTAAGGTTTTTTGTTATGTAAATAGAAATTTTGCAGGTATGATAGAACAGCCTCCCAACTATGGAATGAATACAGCAAAACTCTTCCTAGTGAAAGGCCCTCATTCAAGACCAGATGAACCAGCATACCTTGGAGGACAATGATCCATAGAAAGCAACTTGATCCCAGGTGGCCACAAAGGCCCAGGTAGCTGCGAACTTTTCATGTGGAAAGTAAGCATTTATATCAGCCGTGACTCTCTGCAGCAGCCCCTGGTCTTCGCTCTGCCTGTAGTATACCTCCCCTGTGATGCGATTATCAACATCAGCCCAAAAGGGAGCCACAAAGGCTCGGCCATCCATCAGAGGAAAAGGATCCGGGGTGAACTGGCTGACAGGGTTGCCAAAGGAGACCACCCCATTGTTGTTCACCTGGAGGGATGAAAGTAGAGGCTTGTGGTGTGGTTGGGCGATGGATAAGAGTAGCCTTGTAGGAGAAGTCAGGAGAATACTTACGTAAAGGGAATGATATTTCCGCCCATAAAAGTGGAAGTATTCAGAAATGGAGATCTCAGGAGATGCTCCATCATCTGCCTTTGGGGTGCTTCTGTCCTGATACTTGGGGCCATAAGGATAGAGCAGGGTATCTGGAAAGGTCCCCAGAAAAGATAAGGGGTAAAGATAGGTAGAAGACCTAATATGCAACATTCACAATGTCACTAAGAGTAGGTTCTCAGCTTGTTAGATTCGAGCAACCATTACATAAATGGCCAACTGCAGACTTTCCTAGTATCGGGGAACAGAGCCACCTCCCCTCCATTCACTGTAAGGCTGGGCAAAAGAAAGTCAAAATGTTTCCGCCCTGATATACACTGAGATACATAGGTTCTAAGTTCAAAATAAGTGTGCTTGCTGGAATTCTTATACCCCCTACTCCTTTCATTTCAACAAATCTTGTTAAAGAGAACTCTGTGAGGATCCTGCTTGGGAAAGAATCACATTCGGTTCAGGCAGCAGCCACAGAGCTTGACGTCATCCCAATACTATACGGATCGTTCTTTCAGGACTAATTCAGAACGAGAATTGTGCTATTGGGGATATCAGCCTTACCCAGCCAGGGCATTCTCCAGATGTGCTTTTGCTGAGAATTCTGGGATCAGCCCACATATCTGAGGAAAACAACTTCAGGCTGTTTGCATGTTGACACCCTCAGTCAAATTAGCCCTCATTCTCATGGCTTTTTCCTTGGTGCGTTCTGACCAACTGCCCTGTGCAGTTGATCCAAATTTGATTGTCTCTCAGATTTGCTGGAATATTCTACAGGTTTTACCATATCATTTGAAAGTCACTTACCTGTGTCAGGCACACTTCCCAAAGGCAACACTTGTGATGCTAAAAAAAAAAAAGGCAAGTGAACAGAAGGAGTAGCAAAAGCTTAGCCGTACCAAGGTGTAACTAGGAAATCTGAGTGTTGCAGGCCAAAAGATGTAGAAGATGCCAGTTGAATTTCCCACATTCTCCCCAACATGGCATCATTCTTGGGCATGGCAGGAAATTTAAATCATAGTCCTCTCACTGGATACTATGAGTTGCTGCTTAGCAGTCCAGAAAGACCCACTGATGTATGGGGAACCCTATCAGCCAGCAATTCCTCCTCCCTCAATTGTGGAACTCACTCTAGCCTTTTTACAAATTGCTTCTGGCCTGCCTCTAATCCTGAAATGTCCTATAACGTCCAGTTTTAAAATAAACAATAATAAAATAAAATTAAAATAAAATAAAATAAAATAAAATAAAATAAAATAAAATAAAATAAAATAAAATAAAATAATAATTTAATTTAATTTAATTTAATTTAATTTAATTTAATTTAATTTAATTTAATTTAATTTAATTTAATTTAATTTAATTTAATTTAATTTAATTTAATTTAATTTAAATCAGTTGCACATTTGGAGCAGGGGGAAGGGCACACAAACAGCCTAGGTGTTGCATAGATGCCTCCACTACTATCATTCTACTGATCGTGAAATGAGTGGCAGCTTTTGGGGAGGGGAAATAATAGTGACAATAAATTAAATCATGCTGTGTAATTAATTACACATATTAATGAATAATGCATCTCAAAAGAACTTTGGAACATACTCACCCAGGGCTAAGAACTTCATCAGCAAAGGAAGGTATGAGCTCATATCCCCAACTGTTCCTTCAATTCTTATATCAGAAATTATGCAGGAGACCTAAGAATGTATAATTTTTTTTCTGCCTTAATGTTGCTCTTAATAAATTGGTTTTTGGCAGTAATTCTACCCACATTGATTGAGAAAGCCCAATTGTACACTGTGGGGCTTATTTCTGAGAACGTGAGTATAGGATGGGGCTGCATATAATTATATCTAGCTAAGAGTCTACCGAATTAAAGCAAGTCTTACTCCAACAGCTGTCATTTTAAATGTATTTCCTGCTCAATCCATCAGCAACTTGCATATGAAAAATAGAATTCACATAGTATTCAGAAATACGTTCTTTGCCTTTTAAAAAATGCTATTATTTTACCTTCTTGATAGGAATCGCAATTCATTTTCACCTTCTGATAACCCTTATTCTCATCAGAGTTTCTACAGCCCCTTCCCACCTTTCCTTTCATACTTAAAGCACCAGATCCAACAAACTGTGGCTGTGTTTAAAACACTTATAATGTAAATAGTGAGAGTTGGTGCTCCTGTCAACAGGTTTATTCGTCTTTCCCACCAACTCTTTCATTTTAACATTCTGCAGATTTACTGCATCTGTGACATGTCACTTTCACACAGGTCAATGTCACTCTCTTTCTGATTTTATTTATTTATTTAATTTCTATCCCGCCTTTATTATTTTTATAAATAACTCAAGGTGGCGAACATACCCAATACTCCTTCCTCCTCCTATTTTCCCCACAACAACAACCCTGTGAGGTGAGTTGGGCTGAGAGAGAGGGACTGGCCCAAAGTCACCCAGCAGACTTTCATGCCTAAGGCAGGACTAGAACTCACAGACTCCTCGTTTCTAGCCCAGTGCCTTAACTACTAGACCAAACTGGCTCTCCTTCCAATGGGGGGGGGGGGGGGGGGGGGGCTGAAAAGAAATGAGAGCGACTGATCCAGCAAGGCTTACCTGATGAACTTGGTGACCAAATGAGAATTTCCACCTGAATCTTTCTACCTTTAGCTTGCATGCTAAACCATGATTGAAAGATCAGTGAAGTAGGGGCAGATCAATAGCAATATTTGCAAAGGGGGAATAAAAATAGGAGAAACTTTCCACCCATTTCATTCTGGCCCCGACATAAAATTCTTACCCATCGGTTGTATGCAGAGCAATGCTTGAAGAGGTTCAAATCACCGTTCTTTGTTACACTCGGCTTTCTCAAATACATCAGGAGGGGTTATATAGGATCTCCCAGAAAGTGCAATTGGGAACTAATTCTGAACATACACACAAGAAACAATAGAGTTATTTGTCAGCCCAGCATGAGTAGAAACATTTTGACAAGGATATAACTGTTCTTTGGGTTTTCCCATTGTAGCTAAGCCTAACATCACACTCTGTAATTTAAAATAATAGATTCCCTTCACATCAGCAACAGGGAGAGGTGGGCAAAAATACTGCCATAGCTAATTGTTTTTCTGTACTATTACACCATAAAGTAGGGGAGATTTAAAGTTGATTTAGCATCAACATGCCATCCTCATTGGCTGGGTTCACAACACATGCTTAACCAGGCCAGTTACAAACCTAATCACTGCATTCACACATGCTATGTTTGGTTAGTTTTAATCTTGCTTAGAGTAGTTTATGGCTTAGCATCTTGTGTGGATCCTGGCCTTTTGGTTAATTTACGGCTGGACCTACTGAACAAAGACAAAAAAATGCATTATTTCAATAATCAGATTAAACAAGTTGTGTGAATACAGCCACACTAAAACAAGGGTGAGGAACTTTTCCTGGCAGAAGATACATTCTTGGTCTTTCAGTATTGTTTTGGCAGACCCATTCCACCACCACACCTACACACAAACTTTTGAAGATGTCTCATGTGATAGGATCTGTTTGAAAGTTATGGGGGAGAGGGGAAGGAATTACTACCTAGCATGGACATGTAATGATGGCAATGATTTGTCAGTTGGATTTCTGCTTGCCATGCACCTAACAAAAGCATAGAAGGCAAATCAAGTCATGAATCAGCTCCCCCATCTCCTTATATTTCCAACTAGTACGTAAGAGCTTATTAAGCTAATTTTGAATGCCTCGAGCCTATGATACTATGGCTGTTAGTCAATCACACTGCCTGGACATTGACAGAATCTGGAACCAGAGATGAGTTACAATAAAAGATGACCTTGGGCAGGCTGGTTCCCACAAGCTCTGGATTCCTGGTTTTCATGTATGGTCTGATTTTTCATAGATTAGACTATGAGAGGTATAGTATCAGGATACTGGGAACTGATTGTTTTGCTCTATGCAGCATTAGTTAGACCACACCTGGAATAGCGGATCCAGTTCTAGTTGCCACAATACAAGAAGGATGCTGAGGAACAAGAAAGAGTGCCAACAAGACCAAGAAAGATGGTGAGGGGCTTGAAGCCTAAACCCTATGAAGAACAGTTAAGAGAGCTGGGTATAACCTAAAGAAGAGAAGACTAAGGGTATAGTAGTCTTTCAACACTTGAAGGGCTGTCTGGGAACAGGGGGTGGATTTATTATCCATAGCAACTGAAGGTAGAACAAGAACCAATGGGTGGAAGCTTTACAGAGGAAGATCCAAACTTGAAATAAAGAAGAATTTCCTGACTGTGAGAGCTATTAAGCAGAGGAATGGCCTATATTCTGGAGTCATGGGTGCCCCATCACTGAAAGTTTTCAAGCAAAGGATGGGTAGCTATTTGTCTGGGATGGTTTGAGAATTTCTGCTCTAGGCAGGGGGTTGGGCTAGGAGACTTGCAAGATCCCTTCCAGGAAACTAAGTGGACTCCAAGCCTGTTCTCCAACATGAAGGAGCAGAGGATGGAATAGTCTTGTTAAGAGTATAATGGTGGTTAATGGGTGTAGCAGTAATCCATGCAGCAAGAGGGCCCATTAATCTAACACAGGCTAAGGCAGGAGTTAACCAGGCTGAAATGCAGCAAAATGATAATGTACTACTCTGAAAACTGTGATCTGGGTTAGAATAGTGAGAGTATAATTGATATTAATCTAATTCACACTGTAATATACGGAGATGAATTTGCACACTTGCCCAAATTTCACAGTCTCCTTTGAAAAACGATGGCTAGACCGTATATTAGAGAAACGGCATACTGTACATTTCATGTGAAAAGAAAAGTTCTTGCTTTTAATGAAAGGAAGCAAGCATAAGCTCACAAGGAATGGGATAGATTTAAGATCAAGTGTATGAGAAACTACCATAGACAGAAAATAGATGTGTATGTGAGAAACTAACATAAACTAATAGATTAATTCTTTAATTCCTAATTTGGACCCTAACTGCCTGGCATTCTTGGCTGCTGGTAAAGTAATGCTGGGAGAAAAAAGAGTTCAGTTAACCATTAACCAGTTATTAGCTATTCCGGGCTTCTGTTCCTCTCCCTCAAGCGGTTGGGCCATCTCTCTCCTGCAACACGGTTATTGTTTCCACATCATATGGGGCCTTGGAGCAGGCTAATCTCCATTATCCTGCCACTCAGGGAAAAGAAAGAAAAAAGGGGCATTCGTTATCCAGAGCAAACTCCTTGAGGAGACACAATGACCTCTCCATCCATTCCAAAACTAGTGAAGGGTGCTAACTAATGAGAGCCGAACCCAAGGGGCCAAAAACTGATTGGACATGCCATGAAGTAGATTTATGGAGATCCTGGTGTAGGCTGCAACAATGATAGTTCTGGGCAATTTCAGTTTATGTAGCATTCCAGAATTGAAGTCTCTAAATAGACTCACCAAGAAATGGTCCTCCAAACAGAAATTGTTCTCCAAACGCCAGAAGGCTCTGGGAATAAGAGACAGTTTCCAAGTGAACTGGAAGAGGCAATGGCCTTCATGTGTAAAAGTACAGGTGAAATGAGAAAAGTACTAATCTGGAAGTGGTCAAGTTCTTGGGAAAGTTGAACAAGTGGATGGGAGCTGTTGTTCTCTGAAGCCATCACGTAGAATTAAGTACTGTGCACAGTGAACTTCCTGCCTTGATTCTTCTGAAACTCACATCTCACCTGGTCAGCTAGGCTTTCAGCTCACTAGCGGTACTGAGTGAGGCAGGGATGAGTGTGTGCTTGTATAGAAGAGGGAACAATAAAAGTTGTAAGTTTGCTTTAAGTTTGCTTGTGCCCTTTGGTTAAAAATGGTAAGTTTCACTGAAGTTGTGTAAATAATTCACTATTTTCCATGTGACCTGCTTTGCCCAAACATCTAAATCATACATTTCAGCTTAGGCTAGCACAGTCTATAGCTTGAATCATGTCAACTGGATTTCTATTTTCTCAGTGGAAACGTTTCGCTCCTTATCCAAGGAGCTTCTGGATAAGGAGCGAAACGTTTCCACTGAGAAAATAGAAATCCAGTTGACATGATTCAAGCTACAGACAATTCCACCTGGATGACTGAGAACCTTCATAGACATAGGCTAGCACAGAGCTTTCCAAACTGTGTGTCGGGACACGTTAGTGTGTCGGCTGCAGTGCCTGGGTGTGTCGGGGCTGCTGCTGCCTCCTGGCTTCAGCGCAGGTCCTAGTGCCTGCCTTGTGCCTTGCTGCCTCCAAACCAGTTGTGATTCTGTGCAGGTCCTAGTGCCTGCCTTGTGCTCTGCTGTAAGACTGTGTCGCGAAATGATGCATGTCTAAAAAGTGTGTCACCAACATGAAAAGTTTGGAAACCTCTGGGCTAGCATGTTCTGCAAACCTAGCCACTGAGTTTAAAACCATATGTGATTACTCCTCAGGAGCAGATAGACACCTGGGGTGCTTTAGGTAACTCTTCCCCAACCTTGATGTCTCCAAAAGTATGGACCTCAATTCCCAGAATTTTCATCAAAGGCTATGCGGGCTGAGGAATTTAGGCAGTGCAAAATCCACACCTCTAGAGACCAGCCAGGTTGGGGAAGTCTGCTCGAATCCTTGTTTCAGGTTCTAGGAAATCACTGTCTCCCTCTTCACCCAATTTCTGCCTTTTGGTAGTCATGTACACCAGCGGTCCCCAACCTTTCTGGCACCAGGGACCGGTCGGTCGTGGAAGAAAATTTTTCCACAGACCGGGGGGGGAGGCGGTGTTTGCAGGCGGGAGCCAATCGCGCGCACCGGGGGCGGGGTTTGCAGGCGGGAGCCAATCGCGCGCACCGGGGGGCGGGGTTTGCAGGAGGGAACCCCGCGGCCCACTTCCTAACAGGCCGCGGCCCACAGGTTGGGGACCCCTGTTGTACACAGCACTTATACTACACTTTTGCTAGTAGCCTTTCCAGATCACCCCAGACATTTCGATATGCTGCTTCAATTGTTTGGTAAGACTCCTACTATAACATATAAGGTGACAAACTTCTGTGGGGCAACATGTAAAATCAGGAAGATGCTGGTGACCACAAGTTAGCAAAATAGCTTCTCTCCTCAGTTTTTTTCTTCACTTCCTTATGTGTTTGCTTCCTTCCACCTTCCGGAACTCTTTTTATACTTATTTGTTGTGTGTATTTATACTTACTTGCCTTATGTACTATTTTTCACATGTGTTTGTGCGTGCGCACGTGCGCATGCATGTAAGTTTGGTGTAGTGGTTAAGACATCAGGCTAGAAACCGGGAGACCGAGAGTTCTAGTCCCGCCTTAGGCATGAAGCCAGCTGGGTGACCTTGGGCCAGTCACTCTCTCTCAGCCCTAGGAAGGAGCCAATGGCAAACCAGGAGACTGAGGGTTCTAGTCCCGCCTTAGGCATGAAGCCAGCTGGGTGACCTTGGGCCAGTCACTCTCTCTCAGCCCTAGGAAGCAGGCAATGGCAAACCTTGCCAAGAAAACTGCAGGGACTAGTCCAGGCAGTTGCCAGGAGTCAAGACTTGACGGCATACACACACACACACACACACACATGGAATTTTTGTAAAAATATAAATTTTAACCATATTTTAACTTTATTCTTATTTAGGCCTGGATTCCGTATGATGGGTCCTGTGTGCCTGTTACCCCCATATTGTATCATCCTTTGCTTTTCATATTATAGTTTTATACTTCTATACTCTTTTTATATTGTATTGTTTTATGCTGATCTTTGGTTGTAATAAAGTTTTTTGTTTGTTCACCCTATTATTGCCTTTTGGTCGACTGTCCCTCAGCCCCCCACAAGTGGATCATAAACCCGCCGGATGTCCTTTCATTTGGGGGTGTTTTTCCTTGACAGTTGATTCAATATCTGGCCTCATCTCAAGTATACACTGGGAGATATCCGTGGTGCTGATTGTTTTTAGCCTAATATAAGCCTTTGGCTGTAGGGGTGTGGTGGCTTAGCGGGTAAGACGCCAGGCTTGTCAATCGGAAGGTCGCAAGTTCAGAGGTTCAAATCCCTAGCCCCGTGTGACGGAGTGAGCTCCCGCACTCTCCCCAGCTCTTGCCAACCTAGCAATTCAAAAGCATGCAAATGCAAGTAGATAAATAGGTACCACTTTGGTGGGTAGGTAACAGTGTTCCGCGTGCGTCATGCCGGCCACGTGACCATGGAAGCATCTTCGGACAATGCTGGCTCTTCGGCTAACAAACGGAGATGAGCACCGGCCCCTAGAGTCGGACACGACTGCACAAATGTGCGGGGGGAACCTTTACCTAAGCCTTTGGCACAGTTGGTAACTCTTGTCCCATCCCCACTATGAACATGGCAATGCCTGGACCCACACATTGGACTACACCATGATTTTTAAACTATGGTTTGTTAACTAAGCCATAATAGTTCAGTTTTCACATAATGCTAAGCCATTGGGGTTGAACTCACATATTGAGCTACAGTATGCTCCAAATAAACCTGTCTAAACAGAGACATTCCTGTTCCCACAGCAGATCTTAAAATTCACAGATAATGTGAAGTGACCATTTTGGGGTTTGCACACCATCCTTGGTTATGGCTGCTTTAACCATGCTTTGTTGAACAAGCCATAGTGATTTGTGTACCCATAATGCTATTTTAATGTAGTGTGGGGATTATGACGTTGAATTAAAACCAGGGAAACCCAGGTTCAAGTCCATTCTCAGCCATGGAAGCTTCTTGTGAGTGAATAGACTTGTTAGTTTACACATTTGAAACAAATCATTGAAGATTATCAGTCATGAAAACTTTACCTCATTGATATCAGTAAATCTTCTCTACATACAACTAAGCCTGGAATATGATACATTACATGCAAATTTCACCCATGAAATGTCTCCTGTAGAAATAGTGTTCATAGAAGTAATCAATGAAAGTAATTTATCTTTTCCAGGAAATTCCACAGCATTACAGGAATAGATCACAAGTTATATAAATATTTATTAAGAACACTGATAATAATTGAGCTTTGGCAGAACAATCCCAGAAGATGTATATATGGACACAAAATGAAAGAAAATAGGCCATTTTTGATAGAGATTTTGCTTGTATTGGACTAGAAATGACTTTTTTTTTCTTGTACTGTACATAGCAAGGGTCAAAGTTGAGATTTAGTTATGTCCTTCATATTTCAAAGTGTGCAACTACAACAGCAAGGAACCTTTTAGGAGAAGAGCTAATCAGCAGCTGTGAATGTATCAGGGAGCCAGGACTGCAAATAAGGCTGTTACAGGAGGGGATGATCTCCCTCATGGGTCAAGGATGAAGGGAGGACATTATTGGAATAGCAGAAGAAGAGGGTGATGGGGCATGTCAGTTCCCTAGTTAGGTGTTAATAGGAAAAAGTCCATAGAGATGAAGGCACCTTTTGGGGGTATGGGTAGAAGGATTAAGTCTCTTCCTTTGGAGTGAAGATGTCCAGGTGTCCTTGTTTCAAGGCTTAACCCAATGGTCCTAAGAAAGCCACCCTATCTGTCTTCATCTGTTGCTCTGTTTTCTTCTAGAAGAAAGCATCACTTAATCTTTGGGCAGCCTGTTTAGAGCTATATTCTGAAAGAAGTGGTTGGGGGTGTTGGGACAAAACTTGAATTTGATCATTTGTGCAATCATTAATTTAGTTAATTGCATATTTCATACAGTATGCTAAATCAAGAGGTCTTCTGGAGAGGTTGCAATGAAAGCTGTTGAATGGTGTATGTGGCCTTGGGTCTTCGGCAATGCATGCACCTGTGAGTAAAAGCTTTTCTGAAAATTGAGGATATTTCATATTTTTAAATTAAAGAACAGTTCTGTTCTGTTATGATGTTGCAAAATTAACTCTGAGGCTGCTTTGGATATGTAGAATACCCAGGAAAACTGAGGCAAATTTTATAGTGTGCTGTCCTCTGCTGTTCAGACCATGCAATAAATGCTTCTCTGTCTTTACATGTGAAGAAACAAAAGTTCTCAGGAATAGATATTGGTGAGCTATTAGTGAAAGAAGCACACCTCATGAGACATACTGTAAGTCTTGGTTAAGTTGATTTGGGACTTGGAGAACCCCACTTCCAATATTGAAGCGTGTCTGAGTGCATAAATCTCTAGCTGCTTCACTTCAAGATCTTTCAAAATGTGCAAAGCTGTTCAGTTGGGATATCACTCCAGTTTTGCTAGATTTCTGGGCAGCTGAATACACCTGGCTAGTATGGACCTCAATTTTCAGAATTCCTCAGGAATCACAACAGATTGAGGATTCCAAGAGTTAAAGTTCACATATCTACAGGGTACCAAGTTTGGAGGCATCTACTTTAGATTGTGGGGAGAGAACAAATAAAACTCCAAAAAGAGAAAAAATGCATTATTAATTCTATGAAAGAAAATCATGTTCATACCCACATTCTCTTGTGATTAATTAACTTTGTGTTTCAAAGTATATGTTCTGTGATTCCTCCAGTTCCTAGAGATCCCTAGAATTCCAGAAGGACCAATGCATAAAAAGAAGCTGAACTGTTTACTCAGCCAAGCACTTCTATTAATATCAGAAACCTTGCTATCAACCTAGAGACCTAGAACAATGCCCAAGATAATGAACATTTATGTAACAATTGTATACAAAAATTTAAGATGTACAACTCACATTTTAACTCAAAGAGCAGATGCATCACCCATCTGAGGCAAATGGCATCCCAAATCTCTGCATGATTGTAGTTATTGCAATAAATTATTCAATAAATTACTGAACTATTATGATTGATAACCCCTGATCCAGATCCTCCAAGGAAGCTCTGCTGTTATAGGGAATTGGTATACTTACCCCCCATCTTTCCTCACAGGAATTCAGAGAAGCTCTGCAGGGCTGTTGGGTTGCTCAAATATTCAACCACACATATTTCATTGAGGACACAGCCCCTTATTCCTTAATTTTGTGGATCTAGGTAATACACCAATAAATTCTTTCATGGTCAAGCAAGGAGACTATTAGTGGATCCTCAGGGGAGTCTAATCAAGTCCACATGAAAATTCAAGAACTGCCTATAGTCAAAACCAGTTTTCTTTATTGAGATCATTACAGTTATGAAATATATACAATATGAGTGAACATGATTAGATAAGACTAAGGAGAGTCAGTAGCAGGTCCCTGGTTTAAGAACGAGTTCCGTTCTTAAGTCTGCCCTTAAGTCAAATTTGTATGTAAGTCAGAACAGTTATTTAGCATCAGTTAGTCAAATGTTTATCTTAAAAAAGGTAAAGGTTTTCCCCTGCACAGTCGTGTCCGACTCTAGGGGCCGGTGCTCATCTCCGTTTGTTAGCGGAAGAGCCAGCGTTGTCCGAAGACGCTTCCGTGGTCATGTGGCCGGCATGACGCACGCGGAACGCTGTTACCTACCCACCGAAGTGGTACCTATTCATCTACTTGCATTTGCATGCTTTCGAATTGCTAGGTTGGCAATTGCTGGGGCGAGTGTTTATCTTAGTATATAGTATATATTTTACCTTTCTATGCATATGAAACACTTAAAAAACACTTCCAAATACACTAAAACATCTTAAACACAGTAATACACAAAGTAGTATTGTGTATTTAACCTGAAACATTGTACTTAACTCGATTTTTTAATATAATAGTCTTTATGGCAGTCTGTTCTTAACTAGGAGTCATCCATAAACTGGGACGTTCTTAAACCGTGGACCTGCTGTATAGTCATCTATATGAAGACATAATGAATGGACTTTCTTAGACGCTTCCCGGCATTGGAACGTATTGGCCTCAGCCAAAGGGAAAAAGAGAACGTTTTTTTGTAAAAAGAAAATGTCAATTGTACCTAGCTGATCATTTATAAATCATCATTAACAGTTAGTATAAGCAGATACAATTGCATACCAATGTGCCATTTTCTAAGTCTAAGATGTATGCCAACGGATGCAAGCAGTCAGACTCCATTGTTGGTGATTCTTTAAGTTGAAAATAACACAGGGCAGGAACTAATCTTCAAAGGACCATTCCCCAACTGATGTCTTCTACTACATGTAATGGACTGCAATTCCAAGAATTGTAGCCAGCCAAGGTACCAGGTTGGGTGAGACTCTTCAAAGGGATATGCAAGCAGAAAAGGATCATCTGAAAGGCTCTAAGTCTTTTCCCCATCACGCATTAATATAAGAGAACCATCAAGTGGGTAGACAACCCAAAAGCATAAATGGAAGATACTATTGTATATAAACAGGAAGCAAACCCCACACTCACTAGCACTGATTATGTTACCTAGTCGGGTAATGAAATGTCTGCAAGCAAACAACCCAGCTCAGAGAGCACCAAGAACTCCACAGTTCAACCCTGAGCTACAAATATTCTCTTCTATTGGATACACAGAAGAGCTGACCCATCATATCTTCTTTATGTCTGTTTTTCATTCAGCTGGGGAAGGAGTTCTCACCCTTGGAATTATCCTCTCCTGTATGTAAACTTTCGGTTCTCTCCAATCCACAGTGGGACTCAAGCCCAATCTGTTTTCAGTAACTTATTATATGTTCACCCAAACCTCTCATGTTCTCATGGTCTTCCCAGAAGTCTGCCATTAGAAAGCAAAGTATTAAGACTTCTGGTTTCCTTTTCCATCTGCCTTCCCCTCTAGATTCCAAGTTTGTTCAGTTAACTCCATTACTCATATAATGAAGGTCTTCTACTCTTCCACCGTTAAAATTCTGAGCCAATAAAGGGGGAGCAGAGAGAAAGTTGTGTGAAATCACTTGTGCAACGTGGACAAGTTGGGCTCAAGGCTAATGACCTAAAGCAAGCTTCCCCAACCATCTTTGTACTCCAACACATCTGAAGGATATAACTGCATGACCTGTGGCTAGGAATGATGAAAATAATAATCCAACACAACTGAGGAACATCAAGTTGAGAAGAAGGGCTGATCTAAAGAAGTTTGGACAACAAAGCTCAAGAATCAAAGAATCACAAAATAGTCTATTGGGATACATTGTTATGACAGCTTGTTAATCCAGTGAAAAGGAATAGATGTGAAATATAATGCAAATCCACTATACTAGTGAAATTTCAGATTTGGGCTTTGGCCTTCAACATATGATCTGCTGGAGTACAGGATTTTTATTATAATGCTTTAATCCAAGTGCATCCATTAAAGTTATGACATTAAAGTCATAAAGCTGTGCATGTGATTTTATGTAGCAGGAGCCCACCCAGAAGCCACCCCTTAACCAATCACAAATGCCTTGGGAAACTCATCCATAGATGAGCAGTTGAAGGACCAGAAGCACCACTAAGACAAGGTGACACAACAAAAGCATCTTATCAAAAGCCTTAAAGAGCCAATATGCCATGACAGCTTTAGCAACTGGCAAGGACTTTTCTGTCCCAGTCCCCTCACATTTGGCCAAGCCAAAGATACCCTCTTTATGTTCCTCTTTTCCCCCTTCTTCCTTGATTCTTTTTCTTCTTTTTAAAGCAGCAGCAGTTCACTGGAAAGGGAGGAGGCTAGCGAGGTATCAGCTTAGTATCTGAGTTCCTGGCATTTCATTTCTGAATCACCAACCCACTAGTGTGGGAGTTTGTCTGCAGAAAAGAAACAAGAAACAAAGCAGATGAAAGCTGCCAGGAAAGTGGTACTTTCTCATCCAGCCTTCCCCAACCTGATAGGCTTCAGATATTCTAGATTCTGACTTCCATCACCTCCAACCAACATGGGAATGTTATTCCAACACATCAAGAGAACATGAACTGAATTGGGTTTTTCATCTCATGGAACTCTGGCAATGAAAATAAACTAAAAGAAAAACTGAGCCAAGTCCAGGTTCTCCTTCTTTCCTCAATTAATCAATTGATCAATTAATCAGATCAGTGATGGGGAATCACTGTTGAAGCAATGGGGTCTATAACTGGCTCAGAAGGGGAGGTGCAGTGTATGACTTATTATTTGATTTACCTATCCCATTTTCTACCTTTGATTAGACTAGGATTGTGGCAAACATAGTGTCCAACCTTAGATAGCTGCCTAAACTGAAAATGATTTCTCCCAGCCTCAATCTCTTCAAGTTCTCTTTAGCAAGCTTTATCAAAGTGAAAGCAGTAGTAATACAAGAATTCAAGCAAGTGAACTAGTTCCAATTTATAACCAATATATCCATGTGTACTTTAAGGCTGAGACTTTCTGATTGTCTGTCTCTCCACCTATTGAAGAGGTGTCTTCTCTGATAAAGCGGTTGGGGGATTACGTTCATTACATGTTCATTAAGCTGCGTTTTTATTATTTTAGGGCTTACAATGCAGGTTTTCTTATTTCCTGCCTCAAAACTGGCAAGAAACTGTGTTACTGATTTTCAGCAATTGTTCCACTGAAATTTCAGAGTTCGGGCAGAGAGCCTTGAGGAGCAAAAAGGAAGGTTAGATCATCTTGGAGTCGCATTGGGGGTGGGGGAGAGAGATAAGACAACCACATTTACTGTTTGTGTTGGTACAAAATGCCAACCAATAACCTTGAAATGAATTAATCCATTTTGATGGTTTGGGCAATGCACTGAAACATAAACTAATCAAACAGGCTGGGTTTGCACGACATTCTATGTCCCCCCCTCCAATTAACTAAAGTTTGAACCAAACTTAGCATGTTGTGTGAATGGTCTTTAAGTAACTTGATTAAGTATGTTGTGTGAGCACAACCACAGACTCGCACAGCAGCTTCTCTGGAGCATCCCCCACTCACATGCCACTTACCTTCATTGTGCGGTAGATCCACCCATGGAAATCGTTAACCTTGGTGTAGACGCCAGGCTTATTGGCCAGGGCACACCCTGTGCCCCAGCTCACAATGCCACAGAGCCGCCAACGTGACATTTGTGAAATGCTGTCTTCGCACATAAAAGGGCCACCACTGTCACCCTGCCAGGTGGGAGAAACCTGGGTTGAAAACCTGCACTCACATATCATCCTCACGTCTATGTTCGTTGAACTGCTATCCCAGAATTCAAAGCCAACATGGCCTTGCTGCCTGGGGATTCTGGGAGTTTTAGTCCACCACATCTGAAAGACATCGAGTCAGGGAAAGCTATTATGGTGGGTAGGAACAAGATAAGAAGAGAATGCTCAGGAGCAGAAATAGGGAGCAGAAGCTGAAACCCCACTTCTTAGGTTTGGCACATTTTAACAATTACATCTTCTGGATTAACAGCAACTTGGGAGTAAAATTTTCAGTAGGAAAATGCTCCCCAAGTTCTCATCAAGATTAGTCTCTTCTCCTCCTCTGCTATTAAAGGTAAAGGTAAAGGTTCCCCCCGCACATTTGTGCAGTCGTGTCCGACTCTAGGGGCCGGTGCTCATCTCCGTTTGTTAGCCGAAGAGCCAGCGTTGTCCGAAGACGCTTCCACGGTCATGTGGCCGGCATGACGCACGTAGAACACTGTTACCTTTCCACTGAAGTGGTACCTATTCATCTACTTGCATTTGCATGCTTTCGAATTGCTAGGTTGGCAAGAGCTGGGGCTAGTGCGGGAGCTCACTCCGCACGCAGGGCTAGGGATTCAAACCTCCAAACTTGCAATCTTCCAATCGACAAGCCTGGTATCTTACCCGCTGAGCCACCACACCCTCTGCTATTGCTTTATTTAAAAAGAAAAAGTCACAGCCAGGTAAGTGGTCGTACGGCAGACCGAGTGTCTACCCTAATGTCCCCCAACTTGGTGTCTTTCAGATGTCTTTGGCAATAGCAGCTTCCGTTCCAAGCTGACCCTGCCAACGTCAAGAGTGCCCCAAGTTAAGGACACCAACTTCTGGAGGGCACCAAGCCCAACTCTAAGAGCTCAAAGGGAAGATGAGTGAATGGATTCACTCTAACAGAGAATAGCTTGTTCACAGTTGGCAAAGAAAAGAATTCAAACCACTCTGTAGAACTGGTCTTGGTTGTCCTTTAACAACTGCTAAATTTACTGGTTCTGGAAACATGACTTTTTTTTTTAACTGAGTCTAATACAGCGTGGTATATTTTGCTTGGACTGCTTTTTGCACCAAAGAAAATTGGCCACACATTCCCCTACTATGCTTGATAGGCCAACGTTTCCCTTACTACACCCCTCTTTTTTTTTCATCTACAGTACCATACCCCTTCCTCACCCATGCCAAACTGACCCTACCTGGCAAGCGTCTGTGCCCCCGGCTGCAAAACCGGCGCAGAACATCCTGGGCCTTATCTGACTGCCATAGTAATCGGGGCCGTTGCAGACACTGGTGCTGATGATGGGGACACTGGCCTCTTGCAGGACATCCGACTGTTGGCCTGCAAAGGGGGAGGAGTGAGCCTTATCAGCAGCCTTAGTAGCACAAGACAGCCTGGGGCTCCATCCGCTCAGTACAGTTTTGCAGCGGTTGGCAACCTCTCTCCAGACGCCAGGCTTCCGGATGTAAACCTTGGTTCTCCAAGTCACCATTTCTCCTCACCGGAAACGCCGCCAGTTCTCCAGATACTTAACACCTTCTTCAGGAATTGGCCGAAGGCCCCTGAATGTAACTTAGCAAGTTTAGTCTTTTTATTGCGGAAAAGAATAGAGCCATATACACAGAAACGACTTTGAAGAAGCACGAGTACAGGGCGAAAGGGAGAAAAGAGCTAAAAGGAAGTCTGTAGCTTGAATCATGTCAACTGGATTTCTATTTTCTCAATTCCACCTGGATGACTGAGAACCTTCATAGCTAAAAGGAAGGCACGTCAGGCAAACCCTCATTGTGACCGTCTCCCACCCGGAAACCTATGCCCTCACTGTGGGAGGTTGTGCGGATCCAGAATTGGCCTTTATAGCCACTTACAGATCCACTGTTAAAATTTTACCCTTGGAAGACAATCTTACTCGGCTACGAGTGATCGCCAATGAGATCACTGCAACACATAGAAATCAAACCCTTATATAAATCTACAGTCCTGGATTTAAATTTTAGTCTTTTTAATTCCTCCATAGTCAGCAGAAACTTGGCCATTCCCTTGATGGCCTTGGAGGGACTTTATCTATATTGGCATAATTGTTCTCTCTATTGTGGGAACTGCTGGCATCCGCCTCACCCAGCTTCCCTGCTTAGGTCAGGGATAGGGAACTCCTTGCCCTTCCTGAATTATGATCCTCAAAAGCTCTAGGCAGCAAGGCCGATGGCGAGGGATGCTGACAGCTGCAGTTCATCAACATCTGGAGAATCAGAGGTTCACTAGACAGGATCTCAGACTTGTTTTCAGATCCATTTAGTTGGACTTTGGATTTGTGACTCTGTTATCAACCTACTGTACAGTCTTTCCAAAAGTTTCTATTAGGTCTTCCCCAAGCAGGGAAGAAGGACCTCTGGACTGAAAGCCAAACATCTGGAGAAGAGAGTTATGTCTTCATCTCCATTGGAAAGCAGCATGCGTAACCTGGCAGATTTGCAGGATCTTCAGCAAGGATCTTCAGTCTCACCTTGTCCTGAGCTACTTTGGCTGCAGCTTCAGAACAGAGACTGGCCCACCTCTCTTCCAATCCACTGAGGTTGATTCATGAGTGCTTGAATGGGTCCCACTGTTATTACCCAAAGAAGTCTGCAACGTCCAGCATCCCCTAAGGGAGGCAAGACTAAGAGACTAAAGCAAGACTAGAACTGGCATCCCATCTTGTGTCTTCCATACAGATGCATCAAAGCTTAGGTGCCAGCAAGAATATAATAATATATGATAAATAAATAATAATATAAATTCTGCAGCCTATACAAAGTGGCGGGAGGAGCAGGGAAAGAATGCATTTATCTGCTTGCTTGATGGCCATTGTGTGGCTTATAGTCACGAGAGAGATGCAGGTCTATGCAGGGCAATTAAGGTCAGCCTTTGGCTTCTCACAAATACTCTCCTTATTTTGTGTGTTTTTTTCTTCCTTTTGGCCCTCCCTTCCTCCCTTCCTCCCTTCCTCCCTTCCTTCCTTCCAAAGTCTTCAATTGAATTAAGCTCTCACACAGCTTGATCGTGGACTCCAGTTGTGCATACGTTGCTGCCACCTGGTGGTAGCAAGAGGCCCTTACCATAGTATTGCGTGTTGCCCCATCCCGTCACCGTACAGATCTTGCCGTCCACCAAACTTTGCCCCAACGCTGGGAGGCAGATGGGCTGAACGAATTCTGTAAGGAAAAAAAAAAACATTGTTATCTTGGGAAGGATTCTTCCTTCCCTGACTCACGATCATGAGTGGCAAGTGGCTTATGTTAATGGTGTGCAGAAAATGTCTCCTGATTTTTTTAACCAAGTGGGTGGATGAGAGAATTTGCTTTTGAAGTTTCTCAAAGGCAAAGTGACTTTCGGTGGAATTCTCACCAGATGGTGTTGGCCTTGCACTTCTTTAGGGAGAAGATGGCCAGGGAGCGTGTCGTCAGCCTCACATATTCGTCTGCCATGCTTCTGACTTTTATACACGTGTATTTTGCTGGTTTGCACTACTTGGCTTCAGAGGCTTCGCATTTCTGCATCGCTTTGAGAGAACTGATTAGCACCTGCTCCCTAACGAACATTCTGTAGGGGGGAGGGATTGTTGGGGTGGGAACTGGTTTGTTATGGCTGGGCTCTCATGGGTGTCATAGCTGCTTCTTTTGATAAGGCTGCTTCGGTGCGAAAACCGTTATTCGAGGCTTCTACTGGCCTGAAGTGTACCAATCCTGAATAAATGAATCCTTTGGGGTAATTGCCTGAGGGATTTCTTGATTGGGAATTCTGACACGGAGGGTTATCACACATGTGGACCAATGCTGTCTTCCAATGTATACCTGCACGTTGACTTCCTGCCCTGCCCTTCAAACCGAAAAGAAGATAGGGAACTGCTCCCACAAGGGACGTGTGGGCAAAAAGGGAGCCATATATAAGAGAAAATGGCACCACCAGACATCCCTCTGCTAAAGCCCAGTCAAAAACCCACCAAGAGAAATTCGGAAGAAATTCTCAAGCATCCTGACATGGAAGACCAGCATCCCAATTCGAGAGGCTTTTGAGAAGTTGCAAGGCAGAGTTTCACTCAGGGTTCGCTCACAGGTCTGGGTGCTTCCCTAAGTACGTGGCCATCTACTGCAAGCAGGATGATAAACGCTGCTTTCCCAGGTAGGGCAAATTGACCACACTCATCAACGGTCTGGGGCAAGAGATTTATTTATTTATTTATTTATCTATCATATTTATACCCCGCCTATCCCCTCCCTATCGGAGGACTCTAGGCGGCTTACAGTATTACAAATTCATATCTAATTATACAATTATACAACATTATAATATACAATTTATCATCGTGCGCGCTCAGGAAGGGGGTTGGGGAACCGACTCTTCTTCCGTAGGTATTGGACTACATGTCCCAGCATACCTCGCTTCCGAGTCGGCTGCTGACGTCCTGGATGTTTGCCAAGATTCCCTTATTTAGAGTGGTTCAGTGTAAATATACCATTCTAGACCCATACATTTTTGCACCTTTTTTTCCCAAACTGGTGCCCTGCGTTTTTATCGAGTAATTCCTTTGTAGGGATTGAGTGGCCTCCCTGCCCTTCCCAAGAAAGTTGGTAATAATTACAGCAAGGATGCATAACTTATCACCTTTCACATGAGTGCAGCGCTGCAAAAGTTGCTGCTAATTTTTTTTTTTAATGCACGGGGAAGGGGAAAATATGAAGCACATAGGAAATTACATGAAGTGAATGCAAATAATGTAAAGCTACGTAAATGGACATCATCAACATTCATCCACATTTTGTCTTGCCCTTGCCCTACCCACTTCTGGATAGCTCTGCTGAAAAAGCCTCTTTCTAGGGACAGTAGAGACTGAGCGCAGAAGGAATAATCCAGGAATAATTCTATTTATTTATAGGCTGATTCCCTAGAGCCACCTCAAATATCTCAAATATTTTAAATATGTTCAACGTCGCTGTAAGAACCACCTACCACTTGGATTTTATTGTATTTATATGTTTATTGTTGTTTTTATTGTATTGTATTGATGTTGTGTTGTGAACCGCCCAGAGTCCCTCCTTGGGGGGGAGATGGGCGGTTATAGAAATTTGATAAATAAATAAATAAAATAAATAAATAAATAAATAATCCTGTCTGTCTGGGAAGACCTGAAACTAGAAAATGGATTTGAAGATACTGCTGGAAAAGGGAGTTCTCAAGAGAGCAATTAAAGGACCTCATAGCACTATCTTCAAATCCATCTTCTACTTTCAGGTCTTCCAAGACAGAGAGATACTGCTATTAATTCCTTCAACTCCTCTCTTCCGATCTCCCTTTCCACTTTTCCCAATCCCTTTCCAACCTTCCTTCTTCCTTCACTCACTTTCCCTACATAAACCATCTTCCGTCTCTTCTCTGACAGCTTTCATTCTAACCCTCAGCCCTAACCCTCAGCATCTCCCTCCTAATGCCTATCATGGCCTCACATGGGTCTGTTTCACTTTCAGGGTGGGCTTCTGCCTACACACGTTCTGGTTCACCTCTTTTCCATTTCCAGCTGACTTACATACAGTGTTTATTCTTTCTGTCTGGATACTGTACCATACCCCACTTCTGACACCATTTGTTAGCCTTTTCCTTAATATGGAAAACACAGGCACAAAGACTGCATTTGTTTTTCCCATGAAAACTGTTTTATTGTACAAAATTAAACTCATATTCCTTACTTCTAAACTTAATGCTAATTTTATGCTTGCTTCTATTTTCCTACCTATCTTTTTCAACTGCCTTTCTAGTACTATGTATCTATTTCTATCTTATTTAATCTATACATTTCTATCTCTATATTCTATGTCTATGTTCCTATCTCTATGTTTGTAGCACTATGTTTTCCTAACTTAACTATTTCTTACCAAGGCTGCTTGCATCACTCTGCCCCCCAGACCCCCACTTTAAATGCCGCTGATGAAATGCACAATGTGAGTTCCACACTTTTGTACTACTGTGAAGATGCTGCACACAAATACAGGAAGGGTGGACTTTGCATTGTGATGTCATAGGCTGACCATACATCCCGTTTTGAACAGGACAGTCCCGTTTTTTTTTTAGCATTTTTCAACCGTCCCGTCGTTTTGATAAAAATCTCAATTTTGTCCCGTTTTTTAAACCCGGCGGGAATGGTGTGGAAGGAAGATCCGAGCCGGAGCTGCCAACTGGAGGCAGCCCGGAAGAGGAAGCCCTCCCGCCTATCAGCGCGCGGCAAAGGAGGGCGGGGTTTGCAGGCGGGAGCCAATCGTGTGGACCGGGGGCAGGGTTTGCAGGCGGGAGCCAATCGCGTGGACCGGGGGCAGGGTTTGCAGGTGGGAGCCAATCGCGTGGACCGGGGGGCGGGGTTTGCAGGCGGGAGCCAATCGCACAGACTGGGGACCCCTGTCTTTTTCATGAATACGGAATATTACATAAGACCCCCTCCTATTTTGCCATTCCAATGTCCCGTTTTTGTCTCAAGGAAATATGGTCAGCCTATGATGTCATGACCCACTCCCCCCAATTCCCCTGGCAATATTCTCACCATTGAAGGACAGCGGTGTGGCCAAGCGCAACAAGGCAATGTCATTGCTGTTCTCCTCAATATTGGGGTCCACAAAGGGCTGGTACCCACCATGGTACACAATGCTGGCCACGCCCACCTGCAGCCCCTGAGTAGACTGCTGGGATACGGCACCCACAAACACCCGCCACCGGCTCACCATTTGATTCCTCCTGCAAGACAGACCCAAAAAGAGAAGGTTGGACAGCAGCTGGAATTGGTGGGACTTTGGGTTTAGCTGATCTCCTGGGAGCTGGGTGCATCTAACAGGTTTAACCAGGTTAATTAAAGACCTAGCAGCTGCATTCACAGCACAAGCTGAACTTGGCTTGTTGCAACCTTGGTTATGGTTGGTATTTTTTGGCCTGGCTTGCTAAATCCAGAAAACGGCTTTAATGACCAAGCAGAGCACATGGTGCAAACCCTGCCAAGAAGTATTATTTCACTTGCTTCAAAAGGCAAAACGACAGCCCTGCGGTGTTTGGGGGTTCTCCTTTTCAATGGTGCTATGGGCCCACGGACTGTGGCTTGAAGGCCAGATACTCATGAGCCACCTGGTGGCTAGATTTACACATTGCCTGAAGCCATCCTTTATTTAATCAAAGTCTAAGGAATAAGCCACAATTGGCTGCGTTCATACAGTTTGCTAAGCTTGAAACTAGTCCGCTGTATTTTGACTTAGGACCCTGGCCGTATTAAGCAAGGTCACAGTCTTCACAAGGAATCTCCAGGGCCTTAGAGAGAAGAGTAAATGCTTTTGGGCGGAATCGACAATTAGCAATAAAGCCTTCGCCAACCTGGGCACCCTTCAGATGGCTTTCAGTTCCTTGAATTCCCCAGATGGCACGGCTGTTGCTTAGAATTCTGGGGATTGAAAGTCACACATCTGGAGGGCACTTCTGAGCTCTGAAGTTGCTCATCAACAGTTTACATGCATCCCCCGTGAGCACCCAGAAACATCTGGTCAAACCTTAAGGAATAGCAACGTTACAAATCTGGACATCATTCCAAAACGTATCTAGTCTGGGACTTACTCTGGAAAGCAGTGAGCTGCTGTAACAACCCATTCATTTGAGATGACAGAGCCACCACAAAGATGTGTCCCATCGTAACGTAGGCTGACTTGCCAGGGCCATTTACCCAAACCGGCATCTTGGCCACCTACAATCCGGTCTACAGGCAACTTTCTGCGTCCACAGTCTGCAAAGCACACAATAGTTAATGCCCGTTCTGATGCAACTTTGCATCCCACATTCCCACATACCTTCAGGACATCACACTAAAAACTTGTTCATCAGTACCAAGGATATCAGAATAACCCAGCTGAGCCCTTGTGATGAAGCTAATAAGCTCCAAAGGACAGTCTAGATTTGAGCAAATCAGAAGACAGGAAAGTTGGATGTAGCATCTGAGTAAGAGAAGAACAGAGAAATATTTGGAGAAAGGTCAGGGTGAGAAAGAAAGACGTGGATTGGAAAGGAAGGGGGTAGAGAAAAATGGCTAAAGATACCCTTGAAATAGTTCATGATTTCCATACCTTGGCAGAGGGTTGCCAGGAACTGGCCTGTCAGACATTCACTGTGAGAAAGAGAAGAAAACTCAAGTGTATGGGAGGAGAAGTCAGAGGCATTATCAAGAAAGTGTGAACTCCAAACTTGTAGTTTGAACTTTCTGTTGGACACATTTATTATCCTGAATATCTCTAGTTTTGATTTTCTTAAATGATGATGGACTGATTACATTGAGATCCCAGTGATCTTTCATCATAGACTTCAAGTTGGCCAGTTGGTCCCCCATGCAAAGACAAGACAATTTAGGAAAGGTGGCTATATCATGTCACTTCTAATCAACTCCTGGACCAAAAGTTATTCTTCATGACGATGCACCAAAACAACCTCATGCTATCAAGATGCTTTCAAATCCCACCATCCTTAGTCATATCCATCCTAGCTGGAGTTGATGGAAATTAACGAAAACATCTAGAGTGCAGCAGGTTGCGTTTCTGGGCTGATAAAGCAGGGAATGGGAGATAGGACCAGGTTATTTGAAGGACTGCCTCTTCCCAATTACATCTCCCCATCCCATCAGGCCCAGCAGAAGGGGTACATTGCGGGTCCCGCCTGCCAAGGAGTTCCATCTGATGGGACCCAGAAGACATGTCTTTTCAACTGTGGCTCTCGTCCCGTGGAACATCATTCCCCCCCAAGGTAAGCCCACCCCTCCTTGCCTTCCAGAAAGCCCTTAAAATGTGACCTTGGGGATCCCAAGGAGAGCCTGCAAGGTGGCTGTATTCTGTTTAGGTGATGGTTATTCTCCCGCAACCTTGGTTTTTATTTTTATTTATGTTTAATTATTTTAATGGGTTATATTGTTTTAATTGTTACCGTTGGTTGATCCTGCCCAGAGTCACGTTCAGTGAGATGGGCGGCTATATAAATTTGCTAAATAAATAAATAAATGCATTCCTGAACTCAGAAGTGTTCAGACTTCTGCCATTAGGAACTGCTACATGTATTTAGACTGCAGTTCCCATCGTTCTTGCCTATTGGCCATGCTGGCTAGAAATAACAGATGTTTACGGCATATCATGTACATTCAAGGTTGGAAAGGTCTAAGTCAGAGCTTTCCAAACTGTGTGTCGGGACATGTTAGTGTGTCGGCTGCAGTGTCTGGGTGTGTCGCGGCTGCTACTGCCTCCTGGCTTCCACGCAGGTTTTAGTGCCTGCCTTGTGCCTTGCTGCCTCCAAACCTGCTGTGATTCCGTGCAGGTCCTAGTGCCTGCCTTGTGCCCTGCTGCCTCCAAACCTGCTGTGATTCCGCACAGGTCCTAGTGCCTGCCTTGTGCCTTGCTGCCTCCAAACCTGCCCTGCCAGGATTCCACGCAGGTCCTAGTGCCTGCCTTGTGCCTTGCTGCCTCCAAACCTGCTGTGATTCCGCACAGGTCCTAGTGCCTGCCTTGTGCCTTGCTGCCTCCAAACCTGCTGTGATTCCGCGCAGGTCCTAGTGCCTGCCTTGTGCCTTGCTGCCTCCAAACCTGCTGTGATTCCGCGCAGGTCCTAGTGCCTGCCTTGTGCCTTGCTGCCTCCAAACCTGCTGTGATTCCGCACAGGTCCTAGTGCCTGCCTTGTGCCTTGCTGCCTCCAAACCTGCTGTGATTCCACGCAGGTCCTAGTGCCTGCCTTGTGCCTTGCTGCCTCCAAACCTGCTGTGATTCCGCACAGGTCCTAGTGCCTGCCTTGTGCCTTGCTGCCTCCAAACCTGCTGTGATTCCGCGCAGGTCCTAGTGCCTGCCTTGTGCTCTGCTGTAAGACTGCCATTGCTCCTTCCTGGGCCTGAGAAAAAGTGACTGGCCCCTCGGTCACCCAGCTGGCTTTTTGCCCAAGGCGGGACTAGAACTCACCATCTCCCATTTGTAGCCTTGATGCCTTAACCCAGAGCTTTCCAAACTGTGTGTTGCGACACGTTAGTGTGTCGGCTGCAGTGTCTGGGTGTGTGTCTGCTGCTGCTGCCGCCTCCAAGCCCTGCCAGGATTCCGTGCAGGTCCTAGTGCCTGCCTTGTGCCCTGCTGTAAGAGTGTGTCGCGAAATGATGCATGTCTAAAAAGTGTGTCACCAATATGAAAAGTTTGGAAAGCTCTGGTCTAAGTATTTAAGGAAAGGAAAGGTGGGAGGAGCAGCTCAGTGCCTTACCACACGATGATGGCCTCTCTGAGCCTTCGCACAAAAGGCAGGCGAGACTCATCCACGCAGAAGTAGCCCGATGTTCCATTGGCACCTACACTGTCTGCATCCAGGACCAAATGGGAGAGAGACCTGGAATGGAGACCATCCCAGAGAAAGTCAGCACCCAAGCAATGACTTGGTGTGGTTGCATTACAGTACAGTGTTTTCCATGCTTCGGTAGGCTGTAGCACTGAGCCCAAAGTAGCTGATGCTTTGGGGAAACCTTTCTTTAGGAGCCTCCTCCCTTAATTTCTGATCCACTGTTCTTGGTGCATGACGATGGGATTCCTTTTAAGAGAGCTATGAATGTGTGCGTTCCCTGATTGGCCAAGGTGCCAAGTGACTACTAGCTAAAGTTATTAACCTCAATCCAAGCAGAAATCTGTACCGATAGACGGCTTTCACAGCCCTGTTATCTGAGATCCTTCAAAGTTAAAGATGTTAGGGACTGAACCTCTGACATTCTCCAGGTCCTCTGCCACTAATTGACAGCTCTTCTTCCCTCGTTGATGGCGGCACCGCACAGATTTTTTTGAGATAACAGTAATGTTTATATAGGACAGATCCAATTTTATTTAGCAAGTTGACCAACAAGTGGATTCAGGTGCCACTGGACTCCACCTAATCTCTGGGGACAATCCTATATGGGCACAAAAAGTTCTGAGCATTACAGCTTAGTGGAGCTGGAATCAGGTTGAATCAGTATGACCAACTCTGCCCACCTGCAAGCCCAGCCTGTGTTGACTTACCTTTGCCTACACCTCTCACTCCAACCGCCCACCCAGGCTTAGCTATCTGCCATCCCCACCGTTGCCCTTCCCATGCTTTATGCAAGTGCAAAGCTTGTTCCACGGAGAAAGGGGCTCAAGACCGCAACATTGGCCTATCCTCAATAGTTATACTTAAAGGGGCGTGATGGCTCAGAGGGCAAGACGCCAGGCTTGTCGATCGGAAGATCGCAAGTTTGGAGGTTCGAATCCCTAGCCCCGCGTGACGGAGTGAGCTCCCGCACTCGCCCCAGCTCTTGCCTACCTAGCAATTCGAAAGCGTGCAAATGCAAGTAGATGAATAGGTACCACTTCGGTGGGAAGGTAACAGCGTTCCGTGTGCGTCATGCCGGCCATGGAAGCGTCTTCGGACAATGCTGGCTCTTCGGCTAACAAACGGAGATGAGCACCGGCCCCTAGAGTCGGACACGACTGCACAAATGTGCGGGGGGAACCTTGACCCTTACCTTTTACAATAGTTATACACTCACCTTGGAATCTGAAAGGGGAAATGCATGCATGAAACCACTAAAAAGGTAAAGGTTCCCCCCGCACATTTGTGCAGTCGTGTCCGACTCTAGGGGCCGGTGCTCATCTCCGTTTGTTAGCTGAAGAGCCAGCGTTGTCCGAAGACGCTTCCACGGTCATGTGGCCGCATGACGCGCATGGAACGCTGTTACCTACCCGCCGAAGTGGTACCTATTTAACTACTTGCATTTGCATGCTTTCGAATTGGCTTGGTTTTGAACCAAGGTTTGGAATTGGGGGCGTGGTGGCTCAGCAGGTAAGACGCCAGGCTTGTCGATCGGAAGATCGCAAGTTCGGAGGTTCGAATCCCTAGCCCTGCGTGCGGAGTGAGCTCCCGCACTAGCTCCAGCTCTTGCCAACCTAGCAATGAAACCACTACAGCCATGCTAAAGGTGCAACTGTTGGAGCAGAGCTAGAAGGGAATATAATGCTGGGGGGGCAGGCTAGAAACAAATGATCTCAGGATTGGATAAAAACACTGGGAAATTCTGGGGAAGAAACCATCGCATCACAGAAGAAATGCCCACCAATGCAGTTTTTCTCACTTTTTTGTGACAAGCTGAGCCCAACAAAGTTCTCACTTCTCAGCTATTTGCTAAGCTGGCTCAGGATGATGGGGATTGTATTTCAACACTGCTAGAGGTCACCGGTTTGGGGAAGATTGCCTCTTGGGTATATATATCAATAAAAACAATACATCTTAGTGTGATGTGCCTCCCACAAGCCCTTATGGACCTCTCAAGCCCCTATAGACCTTGTCATCACAGCCATGTTCTTGGTGTACCTGACAAATCCCATCTCCTCACAGCTGAGAGCTGCCACCTGAGCATCAGATGAGGAAGAACAAAGGAGCCTCCATTTCCCTTCATTCTCATCATACACAGTCAGACGCAAGTCCTCGGCATTCACCTGAACTGAACAGAACAAAGTGCAGTTTTATTAAAACTGAGTTTTATTAACTCAGTCAATCAACCAAGCAGCAAATAACAGCCCAATCAAGGAACTACTAAGGAGAGAACAACACCTCCACCAACACAGGCAGGACAAGCCAGGGTATATAAACAGAGAGCAAGTCCCACTCCCTTTTCGCACTGAAGATGCTGCCTAGCCTGGCAATGAAAAGTCTGCAAGAAAACAACAAGGCTCAGAGAGCACCAAGGACTCCACAAAGTGCAGTGATAAGATAGGACCATCCTTGCCACATCCCATCTTCTTTGTTGCCCCAGGTAGACAGGCTGATCCCATCTGTTACAGCAAGAGTAGGGAACCTGTAGTTCTCCAGAGGCTGCTGAGCTACCACGTTTGGCAGCCACATTTTTAGTCAGGCTGGCTGGGAATTTGAGGAGCTGCAGTTCCACCACTCCTGAAGGCATCAGGCTGGAAAAGGGGAAGCTGTGTCACAGGTGGTAGAAGAACCCACAGCCCTATGTCACATACTCACCAACATATAAGCTTTCCGTTTCACTTCCAAGCACAGACACAACTGCAGTGGGAGATAACAAGGTTGATTAGAACATGGCCCAGATGGAAGACAATGACAACGAAAGCAAAATCCATGTTCTACAGAACTAAATGCTTGTCCTTCACAATGGGGAGACCCCTGGAAATGCCTCTTCTGCTCTGGAGTCCCCCAGTGGTAGCTTGTTATTAAATGTGACTCATTCACACAGGGTCTTTCTCAACCGATTATTACTGTACATAAGGTTCCAAGGCAGATATAGCCCAACATGAAGATGATGGCCATTTCTTGCAAGATCATTGCAAAGACTTTTAATGAAGCTGAGATGCAACTATTGCAGTCTGTCTGGATAGAAAGAGTGCTTTTCACTTCCACCCATATCCCCATTCCTGCCAACCTGCAGCTGAGAATCACTGGTTTATTGTACATCATGAACAATCCCTCTCTGACTCATAAGGTATCTTACCTATTGCCCAGATCCCAGCTCCAATTCCAGCCAAGAGCAGGAAGCTACCAGCTCCCACTGCCATGACTTTAGGCAGAGTCCAGCTGCATGTTTTAAGGCCTTCTGCAAAGTAGAGAGAGATCATCAGAGAGCAAAGCTCAGAGCTGTCCCCATCGGGCAGAAACTGATGATGACAGACAACTCCCCATGTATCATTATTGATGGCCATTAGTGGACCGCTAGGACCACTGAATGGAGCAGAGCTTAATGCAGCGAGGCAATAAGCGCACAGAAAGGAATATTATCAGCAATAGCATTAATGAGCACGCTAGAGAGATATAGGTTATTGATCTTACACACTTAGCCCACCCAAGCATAAAGAATCACACGCTTAGACATGGTAGGTTACAAAAGTAAGTAAAAGAGAGTTGTATTGTCGAAGGCTTTCACGGCCGGAGTTCAATGGCTGTTGTGGGTCTTCCGGGCTGTGTGGCCGTGTTCTGGAAGTTGTGGTTCCTAACGTTTCGCCAGCATCTGTGGCCAGCATCTTCAGAGGGCAGGAGCACAGATAGAAGATTTTGCTTCTATCTGTGCTCCTGCCCTCTGAAGATGCTGGCCACAGATGCTGGCGAAACGTTAGGAACCACAACTTCCAGAACACGGCCACACAGCCCGGAAGACCCACAACAGCCATAAAAGAGAGTTCTTACGTTTATTTGGTCCAGTTCAGTTACATCCATTCTGTTAGGAATGATTCTTGTTCTTCTGTGTTTCTTTTCTCCCTAAAACTGTATTTACTCTTGGCCCTCATTGCTGCCAAGAGCTGCGTGGAGAAAGGGGAAAGCTTCTGGAGTTGAGGCCTAGGCATTTACTCTTGGCCTCTCAATGGAGAGGAGCTCAGCAACATGCTTCCTCCTCCGATGGTGGAAAAGGCAGAGAGAGAGAAAGAGGAAGTGGGAGGAGGAACAAACAGCTTCCTCCGGAAGCATATAGAGAGTCATCCTAGAGCACTCATCTACATGCTAATGAGGCATGCTGATTTGCTGGGACCTCCAACAATTGTTACCAGAGAGATGGTTTCCATTGAATTGGGAAGAGGGCCAGGGGTCTCCCTTGTGAGCAGACAAGCAGCCTGGCACCTCTCCTTAGCTCTCCCAAATGACTGCAAATGTTCGTCTAAGTCCTGCTCCAAGTAGGCAGAGCAGTGGGAGGGCTGAGGATTTAGAGCAGTGTTTCTCAACCTCAGCAACTTTAAGTATGCTGGCTGGAGGAATTCTGGGAGTTGAAGTCCACACATCTTAAAGCTGCCGAGGTTGAGAAACACTGGTTTAGAGGAGGAAAAGGGGGGAAGATGTAGGGTTTTCCCTTCCCTACTCTTTTTCTACGGTTCAACTCACCGTCTTTTTCAGCCATTTCAAAAGCAATTAATCATCCAAGCTGCTGTTTGGAAATCCAGCTCTTCAGGCCAAGGGGCCTTTGGGATCTGTCTGCAAGTCCTAAGAGCAGAAAGCAAGAATGATACAGGTCTCCTTCTCTTCTCAGACGTGGTAGAGCAGAACTGAACGGTGCAGGCCAGAAGTCGACCAGTGTTCCTTTTATAGCTCCCAAAATTCCATCTGAGTACCAGGGCTAAAACTTTTAGCATTTCTTTTTTTCATTTGTTAGATTTTTTTTTTAGTCTGGGGGAGGGTTCTAGAGTAAAATGGATGCCTTATGTTAAAGTTATTCTATGTAGGATTCAAGCGAATGGATTCCTTCACTGTGAATTTCTAGCCTGTAAATTGGGATTTTTCCATTCCAACTCACTGTAAGCAGTTTCCCATAACATTCTACCAGTAAAAACTCCAGATGTGATTTTCTCTAGTCAAAACAATATAGTGATAACAGCCTTGTCCTATGAGAACCATTCCCGGGAGGGAAGCCAATGCGCAACACCGCCATCTCATGGTGGTTTATAGTAAGTACAACTGTTACTACATTGTTAAGCTGAAAAATGGCCTAGCCCACATAAGCCAATCAGAATGCTGAACCATGTGTATAATTCAGCTATGAACTATGGGTACTCACTCACTCACTCATTCTATGCTTCTGTTTGACTGCTATCTACATGTTGCCATGTACTTCGTTTCTGAACTGTAACTATGCCTGGTCTTTGCATAGACCATGATTATTTTTCATCACATCTGCTGATGGAACTCTGCGTATGCTTTGTTTTTTCCTTTTTGCAATAATGCACTATACATCCATTATTGCCTTATGCTACCAATAAATATATTGTTAGCCTTAAAACACGTTGTTTGGATTAATCTGCGCCTGGAACCCCAAAAACCAGCAACACCCCACACCTTAAGCTTTGCGGAAGCTTCAGGGAGTTCCTTTACCCCCAGTTGCATGAAACTTTGGGAGTCCAGCTCTTTCACGTGCTGCATAAAATGAGGGGCAGCCCTTGAGTTAATGGAAGTTGGGCGATCTTGGGGTGGAAGGTGCATCTAGGGCGTAGGAGGTTAGTTTATGCCCTGTGGCAAATAGGGATAGAGGTGTAACCATTGTTTAAAAGGCTGCCCCCTGATGCAAGGGCTGAAGATGATGAGACTGGGAGGCGGGGTGTGCTGCAATTCTGAATGCAGACAGAATTGTTATCTAAATATGGAACAGATACTGTATCACCAGCCACTCAAGGCTAGGAAAAGAACAGCCAAATGTCCATTGCCTGGAAAAAAAACAGGAGAGGGAAAGGCCTAGGATTTAAGCACTGGGGCTGAAATATATTTGGGACTGAAGCACTCACACACTCACACACTTACTGTATCTGTCTGACGCACATACACACACACATACATCTCAATTTCTATATCTGCAGTAGGCAGATCCTTTCACATGTATGTATGGATGGATGTATACACACACATACATGCACACAAACCACACATATATGTATACACACACCCTGATTCATATATGGCACACTTCTATGATGCTGCAATCACCAGAATCTCTCAGTGGCTTACGTAGAACGGATACAGGCTAAAACCTCCATGATAGGAATAAAACAACTAGAAAAACAATAGAACAATAACAACCATATAATAATATAATATAATATAATATGATATAATATAATATAATATAATAATATTATATTATAATAATATAATATAATATGATATAATATAATATAATAATATGATATAATATAATATAATATAATAATATAATATAATATAATATAATAATATAATATAATATAATATAAATTAAGATGGCAACATTCACATCAGGGGAGAGCTCTCCACATCGATTCGGTCTTCAAGAGCTTCTGAAAGACCAATAGAAAGGGAGAGATTCTTATTTACTTGTTTATTTATTTGAATTTATTAGCCGCCCAACTCCAACGGACTTATCTGCAACAAAGCAACTTTCCTAGCAGTGTTGAAGCATCTGCTGTTATTTAGCTTCTATCGTTTAGTTGCTTAGTTGGGCGAGTTTCTGAAGAAGAGACATCTACAGCTGTTCCTGACAGCTGGGCTGCTTTGGGATCCATCCATCCATCCATCCATCCATCCATCCTCCAAGAAATAGTTTGACCTTCCAGGTTTCCACTGAAGCCTAAGAAACATCAGGCTGCTTCAATGACTGTCAGTGAGGTGCTGTGCTTGCCCAAGGATCAAAGCCTTCTTCCAAACCATTTTTGAACATGTGCAGCCCCAATGCATTGGGCAGGAAGCTAAACCCTGACTCGCTTTGAGCATCCTAGATTAATCTAGCACGGTGTTTCTCAACCTTGGCAACTTTGAGATGTGTGGACTTCAACTCCCAGAATTCCCCAGCCAGCAAGGCTGGCTGGGGAATTCTGGGAGTTGAAGTCCACACATCTTAAAGTTGCCAAGGTTGAGAAACACTGATCTAGCAAAACACATTACCACTCTGTGGCTGAAATAGCACCATTCAGGCACAGGAAGAAGCTGTCAGCAAGCTAGAAGGAATCCCAAGATCGGCTGTGGCAAACTGACAGTACCGAGTCTCTCTCTCTCACATACACACCATCAACACATGACCCAAAAGCCGCGGTTGAGGAAAGAACATGCTCAATGTTATGGGGGAATGGCATTTCCCGGAGGACAGCTTGCCTGTCTGCAGCCCTGGATTAACCATTAAGCAAAATAGGCACATGTTCAGGGCACCAAGGAAGGGGGGCACCACAGTTGTTTTTCCCCTAGCTATCATGCGCTTAACTCTTCCACTGCCAGACTCGACTTTAATCAGACTTTTTGTAGTTGTCCTTATCTGCCGTGTTTGACTTTAATCTGCATTGTTAGGAAAACCTTTTCTTTGGCAGGGTGAGTGACTGAAGTTTAAAAGTTTGGTTTGTAGGCATCGTCAGATAACACCTGTGTTTCCATCTCATGACATGAGAGTTTCGCTTCTGTTAAGGGGCACCGTTGTTGAGCTGCGCTTAGAGGATCAATCGGGCTCTGCCTGTCTGGAACTTTATTAGGAACACTCCATATTGCAACACGGCTATAAATCCCATTTGTATGATGCACATTTCTCCCCAATGTATAATTGGCTTCATTTGCATATTAGACTTCCAAGTGCAGACTAAAGAGAACTTAACAAGGGGGTGGGGAGGATGCCAACCAGAGCCAGACAGCATAGTCTAGTGCAGGGGTCCCCAACCTGTGGGCCATGGCCCACTAGTGGGCTGTGGCCTGTTAGGAACAGGGCCATGGGGCTTCCGCCCACAAACCCCGCCCTGTTCCACGCGATTGGCTCCCGCCTGCAAACCCTGCCCCCAGTGCCTGTGATTGGCTCCCGCCCACAAACCCCACCCCCAGTGTGTGCGATTGGCTCCCGCCCGCAAACCCCACCCCCGGTCCACAGAAACCCTGGAAACCCCGCCCCCCCGGGTCCACAGAAATCTCGGAAACCCCGCCACCCTGGTCCACACAAAAATCGTCTTTTGAAACCAGTCCCTGGCACCAAAAAGGTTGGGGACCCCTGGTCTAGTGGCTCCAGGCAAAGATCAAATCAGTAATCACACATGAAGACAGGTGGGGGACTTTGTGAGAGTCTACCTCCTAGGGTTGTTCTGAAGTAACCAGAGGAGAATCACATACAACTCTTGGATCTTTATGAGGAAGGAGAGAAACGAAAGCTCACATAAGAAAGGGGTGAACCTTAATAAAGTCCATAAAAGCTCTTTCCAGTCTGAAGCCAATTTTGCCCCCCAACAACTTTTAAAATCAATAGCTGATTTTAGCCAAAGCTTCTATATTGATATTGTTGATTTTGATCAAACCTCATCTATTCTTCTCCCTTATCATTTAAGCTGGGTTTAACAAACTGCTTATTTTTTTTATTGTTATTGATAGGTTGGTTCGTACATTCATGCACTCCAATAGGCCACAGTGGTATTTTTTCCTTTGATTAAATGTAAGTGAATCAAGGCCTTACATTTTAGAAAACAATGTTTGTGGTTTAGCAAGTTGTGAATAATTCAATAAATTATAGTTCAACAACCTGCGGCTTACTCAATGCGCAAATCAGGTTGAGGCCTCCGTTGCTGGAGGGGTGCTGTTGCACATATCCTGTTGCATTTTGTGCGCCATTGTGGATCTTTGGCTTGATCCCACTGAGTTCCTCTTACCTCTTTAACTTGCTAGGGAAACGTTCCAATTTTTTTTTAGCTCAGATGAGTCACTTTTCAACCAAGGACACCCAATTTTAAAGGACAATTCTATTGCCCAGCTGCAAAAGTAGAGTTTTCCTCCCTAAACTTTATCCTAAAATGTATCGGAGGCTCTGTTCATACAACATGGTTGCACAACATTTGCATAAAGTGCTAAGTCTGGTGAGTTTTCATTGGGGTTGGGGTGCTGTTGTTGCTTTGATGACTCAGCATTTTGTGTAAACCCAACCACTTTGGGCTATTTTATTCAGTGCATGATGTGAACCTAGATCCAAAAATCAAGCAAGTGATGTGAATCCATCCAGAATGCCTGGTACAGTCTAGTACGGGGTTTCTCCACCAGGGTTCCGTGGCACCCTAGGGTTCTGCAAGAGCCCTAGGGTTCCCTGGGAGATCATGATTTATTTAAAAAGTTATTTCAAATTTGGGCAATTTCACATTAAAGAGGTAAGTTTCATTCTTTATTTTCTGTTTAAGAACACTGTTCATGCATATCTACAGGCCTACCCATGAAAAGAATATAATAATTTTGTAACTTCTGGCCTATATTTGAGCCTGAATGTGCAGGGGTTCCCCGAGGCCTGAAAAATATCTCAAGGGTTCCTCCAGGGTCAAAAGGTTGAGAAAGGCTGGTCTAGTACTTGAGAAATTTCATACATTTGGGGGTATCTAGCAATCCCAGCCAGTGAAAGCTGTTTTCCTGGGAAGAACATATTCAAAATGCAGACACATTGATTAATTATGTTCCCATTCAGAAAAGTACTCAAAAGGAAAGGAGACATTAAGCTTGTAAATGGAAGAATTCCATCATCCACCCCTAATAGCTAGATTCACACAACACTCTAAACTAGTGATTGAAGGGGTTAGTGGTTTATCATGTTCAGGGAGCCCAACCATTGTTTTAGCAAGTTTAGCAAGTTTAATGATAACCAGGTTATCATATTAAACCATAGCATGGTTTATTTGTTCGGACACAGCATGATAAATGAACGCAGCAATTCTATTTTGATCACCTGGATTTCAGGTTTAGTGTGCTGTCTGAACCAACCCAGTGTCAGATAAGCCTGCCAGGGACCACCTGCAGAATAAGGGGCACACAGCCGAAGGCATTTTGCCCATCCCTTTCTCAAATCTGGAGTCAAATTTTGACTATCACTAAGGTAGGGCTACTAAATACGGGGTGCAAAATTCCAGATGGTCACTAGATGGCAGCAAAGGGTTAGAGTTCCCGTGGCTCTTTGCTTGCCACTTAGTGGCCCCCTGAAGTATTGCAGCCCAGACATGGTGGCTCTGACTAAAGACTAGATATGAGTGGCTTATGGAATCAAGGGCAGAAGGCTTATTGAGCTAATTAATGAAACATGAATTAATTTAGAAAGCCACAAGACAAGCAATATTACATCTAAGTGGCATTAGCAGGAGAACAATGTATTCTAGTGGGACTGCGATGCTATGATGGGCAAATCAATGCCATGGAGTCTAATAGTGCCTTTACCGTCATGAAATGACTATGGATACTTATTTTTTCTGAATTCTCCCCCTCCTCAAACACCACACACAGAGAGACATTTAAACATTTAGATTCTACTCATCTGGGGCCTATTACACCAAGCCAATTCTGTGCCTCACCTTCTGAAGAAATGTTCAGTCCTAATGGAATCCAGCAAAAGTTAGCTGATGGGTAACAGAACAGCCAAGGGTTAATCCAGCTTTGGCACAAGCAAGGAACTGGATTGTTATGGAACAAACTGGTTCTTTTGCCCATCTGAGGAAAGCGGCTGCATTCCAGGTGAGTTTAACAGTAACAGATCAGTAACCAACCTGTTTTTACCTTAGTTTGTTTCTAGGGTGGTTGAGCGTGGCCCAGGCCACTTGGCTACTTTATCGTTCAATAATGCAAATCTAGAAAAAGAGTTCATTCAGTACAGGTAGTCCTCACTTAATGACCATTCGTTTAGTGATGGTTCAGACGACGGTGCTGAAAAAACTGACTTACAACCGGTGCTCACACTTATGACCATCGCAGCGTCCCCACAGTCACATGACCGCCATATTCGATCTTTCCAGCCAGCTTCTGGCAAGCAAAATCAATGGGGAACCACATGACTCGCATAACGATCATGTGGTTCACTTAATGATCATGGTGATTCACTTAATGACTGCTGCAAAAAGGTCATAAAATCGGGTTGGATTCGCTTAATTCCGGTCAATGGTGGTCGTTAAGCAAGGACTACCTGTAACTGAGCCTAAACAAGCTTTAAAGGTGTTAGAAGCATCCTTGGTGGCTGTTTCTAACACTAAGGTAGGGGTGTGGAACAAGGTGGTTCACTCCCACAAACTTTCTCTCTCACACACACACACACACAGACACACACACGCTAGAGCTTTTGTGATCCAGGCAGGGCAAAAGTTGCTCTCCAAAGAACCGGGTTTTCGGGAGAAGCGAGGCCCGTGGCCCCAACTGCGGGGCGGTCTAGTACGCTCACCTCGCTCTCCACCACCTCAGCCGCTGCGGGGCAAATCTGCGCGGGCGCGGGAGACTCGCCTTCTGCCAGCCCAGGGGGGCGCGCTCTTCATCGCCGGAGCGGGAGGCACCGCGGGCGGAGAGGCGCTTCTGCCCGCAGCAGCTGATCCTCCTGGGGCGATCGCGGGCGGCGGGGAGGCAGAGAACGAACGAAGCCTGGAGGAGCCCTGAGCGACGGCAGCGGGTGCGATCGGGCCGAAGTACCGGTCGAGAGAGACGGAGGAGCGGGGAAGGGGAGAGCGCGGGTGGGTGAGTGGGCGGGGCCACGCGGTGGTGGGCGGGGCTTTGGCTTTTTCAACATTCCGTCCCCAAAGGGAAGGGGGAGCAAGCGGGGCTGCGTGGCGGAAAGGCGACGCCGAATTCCCGGGCTTGCGTGTCCGGCTGGAACGTCGGGACTGATCCCAAGCGGGGAAGCCCAAGGCCGGGATCTTGGCCTTTCCTTCGCAGGTGGCCAGAGATTCTTGTTTTAAGGGTTCCTAAATTAGGGAGCGAGTGCCCATCTCATCCCAGCGGCGCCGAGCACCCCGGTGGAAGGGTCCAACCAAAGCCGTTGGGGTCCCCCTAGGTGCCGCGTCTGACATCTTCCAGGTCCCTCGACCTCCGAGCGACGCGCACCGGAGCTGCGGGGAAGCCTGTCCGACGGACCTTGGAGAACGAAGGAGTCCCCTTTCCTAGGTTAGGCGGCAGCAATGAGAGGGTGCCAGCGGGGGGAGGGGGCGGGGATCCGAATGCTTTGCAGTGGGGCCCCTCCCCAGCCTAGCAGGTTCCTCTCGGGGATCTCCGCTTTCTCCTTTCAAAGGCGCCCGCACACAGGAGGGCTGGGAAGCTGCCGCCGCCGCCGCCGCCGCCGCCGCCTGGAAATGCGCCCTCTTAGAGGAGCGTCGCTTGGCGAGGGAAGCGCCGGAGCAGCTCTGCTCGCCCCGCCCGCCCCGCTCAGCCCCGCGGCTTTCTCAAAGAGACCATTGTCCGGGGCACCTGAGGGCGCCCCTGCGAGCCAAGAAACTCGCACGAGCGAAAGAGGAGGAGCCGATCGCAGCACCAGTCCCCCCTACACACACCCCCACACACACACACACATTTGAAACCCCCTGAACAAATCGCAGCCCCCTCCAAACAGGGCATAAATTCAGGTTCCTCCCCAGCAGGTCAGGAGTCTGCTTTGAGTCTTCAGCTCCTGGTGACTTTATGAACATGCTCGTGTACAGAAAGTAGTTTGTGGTGCGCCTTCTCCTGGGATTTATTTTTATTTATTTATTTTTCAACTTCTATCACCATCTCCCCCAAAGGGGACGCTGGGCGGGATGATGTTTCTGCTTTCTGGTCTAGCCTACCATCCTGGGATTTCCTGGTGGTCTCCCACCCAAATACTAACCAGGTCCCATCCTGCTTAGCTCTGTCCTGATCTGCCAGGGTCCTCCCCAGACTGCAGCAGAACAAAAAGCAAATTGTGTCTGATCAAATAAAGGCGCCGTGGAGACTCAGGCAGATTGGCCTTGGCGGGTTAAGCAGCTAAAATATTAGCCGGTTCATCCGCAGTTTGGGCTGAACTACAACAAAAAACCTGCAGCTTTGGTGCAAAGGCTACAAAGGTAAGAGTCAGACTTTGCTTAATAAAAAAAGTGTGTGTGTGTGTGTGTGTGAAAGAGGGAAAGTGTGACTGGCTGAGTTTGGACAGGGCAGTGAACCGCAAACTACCCCACTGCGGTTTAGAAGGGTGCCACAGGAAGTAGGTTATTTCAATGGCCAGCTTAAGCTGCTCTGTGAATGATGTCAGCAACACAAGCGAGTCGTGCCAGCTCACCTTGCCCCATGCCCTAAGCCCCCCAAACCCATAGTAAGTGAAATACTAACCTAGCTTAATGTGTTGTGTGAATGCAGCAGGTTGGTCTTGAAAGGACCTGCTTCAACGTGTGACCCCAATCCAATTGTCGTGCAAATCCAGGAAACTGGGTCAATCGCCTTAAACATGGTTAAGTTAATCAGGGGTGAGCATGTCAGGCAAACCCTCTCTTGGGGTCCAGCGTTTGATTTTCCTTGGGTGGGGGGGGGAATTTTCCACACTGGAGAATGCAGGCCTTTCCTCAGTCAGTGGCGGGACCACTTAGAGCAGGAATGGGGGGGAGGGGAGGGGAGGGGAGGGGTCGGGATCCCTCCCTCCTGCAAAAACAGGCGCAGGTTCAGCAAAAGGGGAGAAACCTTTGAGACTTGGATACTCAGTTACTGATTACCTGGGCAGCTCTTTGGAGCGGGCCTGGGGGTGGGGGGAAGCGAGTTCAGATCAGGGACGGGCAAGAAAACAGCAGTTCTCACCCACTTGCCAGTTGCACAGAGTGAGAAAAACCTGGAAGGGAGCCAAACTTAGGGGAAACCCCACCCCCCACCCCCTGCTTCAGTTCTCAACTTATGCCCCGGAAAGGTGATTGAGGTCTTCGCCAGGGAAAATAGGCAGGGAAGTCGCTGCCTTTTGGGGGAGGGGGGTCCATAAAGGACCGGTTTGCACTAGTTATTTTTATTGATTGTAACATTCTTCTCTGTGCAAATAAACGGAGGGCTAAGGCAAAATAAAGCCTATTATCAATAAGGATAATAGGGGGGCGCGATGGCTCAGCGGGTAAGACACCAGGCTTGTCAATCGATCGGAAGGTCGCATGTTTGGAGGTTCGAGACCCGAGCGCCGCGTGACAGAGTGAGCTCCCGCACTAGCCCCAGCTCTTGCCAGCTTAGCAGTTTGAAAGCATGCAAATGCAAGTAGATGAATAGGTACCACTTCAGTGGGATGGTAACAGCATTCCGTGTGCGTCATGCCGGCCACATGACCGCAGAAGCATCTTCGGACAGCGCTGGCTCTTTGGCTAACAAACGGAGATGAGCACCGGCCCCTAGAGTCGGACACGACTGTGCAGGGGAAACCTTTACCTCATCAATGAGGATCCAGAAAGTGCCAGTTCCCAAAAATCAGTTCACAGGCCAAAACCAGCCATACCCAGCGTTGGAGGCAGTTCAGCTGTCACTCAAACAAAACCCAATCTTGATTGTGAAAAAGGCAGCAAACATCAATATTTTAAGAGCCAAGTTCACAAAGAAAGCAAGACTGAATATCAAATCTTGAATATTAAAAGGAATTAGGAGGTATTTTTCTTTTCTTTTTTCTTTACAGTGCCGAATGTGAGCCAGGAATAGGGAAAATCAGCTACAGCAGCAGAATGAACAGTGGTTTATGTATTGAAAGAGTTTTTATTCCTCTCCCTTCTTGGAGAGGCATATTCTTTCTATTGCTAAAATAAAGTTGCAGCACTGTCTGCCTGATTTATTTGTTCATTTGTTAGATTTATAGCTGGGTGGCTGATGGTGGACCTGGAACTGGGTCTTCCTGGGCTGAACCTGGAATGGTGCCAGTGGAAAAGGCAGCTGAGAAGAGGGGAAGATACCCCTGGGCAAAATACCCCCTGTGATTGGGCAGCATTTGCACACATCAGTAAAGTGGTCTACAGGTAGTCCTCGCTTAACAACCATAATTGAGACCAGAATTTTGGTTGCTAAGCAAAGCGGTCACTAAGCGAATCCGACCCAATTTTATGACTTTTGCAGCAGTCATTAAGCGAATCACCGCAATTGTTAAGTGAACCACGTGGTCGTTAAGTGAATCACATGGTTCCCCACTGATTTTATTTGCCAGAAGCCGGCTGGGAAGGTCGGAAATGGTGATCACATGACTTCAGGACGCTATGACGGTCATAAATGCAAACCAGTTGCCAAGTGTCCAAATCGTGATCACGTGAGTGCGGGGACGCTGCAATGGTCGTAAGTGTGAGCACCGGTTGTAAGTCGGTCTTTTCAGCACCGTTGTAAGTCTGAACTGTCACTAAACGAATGGTATTAAGTGAGGACTACCTGTATGACTCACTGGGCCAAGCTAAAAAGGGGTTAATAGTTGGTGGTTCAGGGATGAGCAGCCTGTTGTCTTCTATGTCTTGCCAAACTACACTTCTCTGCTTCTTTTACTGGCTGTGACTGCAAGAAGTAGAGTTCAGCAATCTCTGAATGAGCACGGATTCCCCACCCTGGTTGTCCTGTGATTGCGCCACACCGACTCTTCAGATGCAGTAAGGAAGCACAGATCTCTTCTCCACCCAGGAGCTTACTGGTAGAAATATACCTCCTGGGGGCACAGCTGTGTATGCAGAGTGCGCATGTTTTATTTCAAATGGAGCGTGTGACTGCATGACTTCACTTGCCCCCACTGTGCACATATAAAGGACTCTGGGTCTTAGACGTTGGAGGGCATGCCTGTCCCTATGGGCACATCTGGTCATAATGGGGAGGGGCATCACTGTGGCATAATGAGGGATAAGCAAATGGTGACCTTTTGGGGCCATGTGCCCAAAGCCACAGACCTCCCGATGTGCTGTTTCTGTTAGTCCTGAACCATCTGGTGGGGGTAAGTCAGCTCTAGCGCTGTGACTTGGGAAGAAGAGGAGACATTCTCCTGAAAAGCAGGATTAGAGTTCCGATGAGCCCTTTTCATCAGGGCAGGGGAGAGAGAGAGAACCATTTTGGATTCCAGTAGTGTTGCTGGTGTGAACATATGGTAGACTTACAAATCTCCACCCTCTATCAGTATTCCTTCTCTTCCTTCTCCTTCTCCTTCTCCTCCTTCAGGGTGGAAAGGCAGAGCAGACATGCGTGTGGTGACATCATCACACAACTACCATGATTTAATACTGAAGTCAGATTTTGGGACACAATGGTGTAAGGGCGGCACTAGCATGGTAACACCATCGTCTCTGTGCATTATTGTTCTGGAGGTGGCATCATTTGCTACCAATTCCCCTGACTGTGAACTGAGTGTACATCCTAAAATTCAACTCTGCGTACTTTTATCCCTGGACACTAATTTTCTTCCAGTCTCCCACCTCCCCTTTTTGGGGAAGGTGGTTGAGAAGGTGGTGGTGTTGCAACTCCAGAGGATTCTGGATGAAACGGATTATCTAGACCAGGGGTCCCCAACCTGTGGGCCACGGCCCACTAGTGGGTCACGGCCTGTTAGGAAGTGGGCCGCAGGGCTCCCGCCTGCAAACCCCGCCCCCCAGTGCGCGTGATTACCCCACCCCCGGTGCATGCGATTGGCTCCCGCCTGCAAACTCCGCCCCGCCCCCCCCCCAGTCCGTGGAAAAATTTTCTTCCATGACTAGTCCCTGGTGCCAAAAAGGTTGGGGACCGCTGAATTCTAGACCCCTTTCAGTCAGGTTTCAGGCCTGGATATGGGACAGAAAATGCATTGGTTGCACTTATGGACAATCTCTGGCAGGAGTGGGATGGGGGCAGTGCATCCAGACTGGCTCTTCTTGACCTCTCAGCGGCTTTCGATACCATCGACCATGGTATCCTTTTGGGGCGGTTCAGGGAGTTGGGGGTGGGCGGCGTGGTTTTGCGCTGGTTCACCTCCTTCCTCTGGGGTCGGTCCCAATCAGTGGTGATAGGGAGTGAGAGATCCGACCCTCGACCCCTCCTTTGTGGGATGCCGCAGGGTTTGGTTCTCTCTCCTCTCCTATTCAACATCTACATGAAACTACTGGATGAGATCATCCATCACCACGGGATGAGGTATCATCAGTATGCTGATGATACCCAATTATACATCTCCATCCCGGGTGAAGTAAGTGATACGGTGACTGCCCTCTCTTGGTGCCTGGGGGCTGTGGGGGTCTGGATGGGGAACAACAGGCTTTGGCTGAACCCTGGTAAGATGGAGTGGCTGTGGGTTAATGGCTCCTCTGCATCCAGGAAATTGTCATCTTTAGTTCTAGATGGGGTTGCACTGCCCCAGACAGACCCGGTGCAGAATCTGGGGGTTCTTCTGGACTCACGACTCCTGCTCGAAGAGCAGGTGGCAGTCGTGGCCAGAAGGGCCTTTGTGCAACTTCGTGTTGTGCACCAGTTACGCCCTTTCCTTGATCAAGAAACCCTCTGAACAGTCACTCATGCCCTGGTCATCTCCCATATAGACTATTGCAATGAGCTCTACATGGGGCTATCCTTGAAGAGTATCCGGAAGCTTCAGCTGGTCCAGAATGCGGCTGCGCGGGCAATTCTTGGTGCCCCAAGATCGGCACATGTGACACCATTGCTACGCAAGCTACATTGGGTGCCAGTTTGCTTCCGGGTCCAATTCAAGGTGGCATGGGTCCAGGTTACCTGAGGGACCATCTCATCCCCATGACATCGACCCGGTCATGCAGAGAGGGCATGTTACGGACCCCGTCTGTAAGAGAATTTCACTTGGCGGGGTCCAGGAAGCAGGCTGCCTCTGCAGTGGCCCCCGCCCTCTGGAACACTCTGCCCCCAGAGGTGAGACAGGCCCCATCGCTCCTGGCCTTCCGGAAGAACCTGAAGACTTGGCTCTGCCATCTCGCCTGGGGCGGGAAGGGGAGAAGTTATTCTTGGGGGTGGCTGGCGCCTTAGAGCTCTCCTCACTGAATTAGATCTTTTATGGCCACTTGGATTTTATATTTATATTTATATTTACTTTTATATTTATATTTGGTAATTTTGTATTTATATTTTAGATGTTATTTATGCTTATTGTTTTAATGTGCTTGTTATTGTAAACCAGCCAGAGTCCCTCTTTTTGGGGGAGATGGGCGGTGGCAAAATTTGAAAAATAAGTAAAATAAGTAAAATAAGTAAAATAAGTAAGTAAGTAAATAAATAAATAAATAAATAAATAGGACGTTTGAGAAGTCTCTAGCTTAGAGATCTTAACACTGTAATGTCTCGTTCCAGTGTCCAGATGCAGCCTTAAAAGTCCAAGCATATTCAGAGCTGATCATCATACAGTATATTGCAATAAAGAACCTTTATCAGATCTTTCCTTTCTTAAAGGCATGACCTCACCCCTCTAGAAAATGGTAGGTGATAAACTGTTAAGAAAATAGAGAGAGTTGTATTTTATTTACAATTATAACAACATCCTACCTGGGGTATAATTAGATGGGGCAAGACTCCTCTTATTTTAACTCCACAACAAGCCTGCGAGGTAGATTAGCCTAAGGGGGAATGACTGCCTTCAGATCGCTCATGGAACTCCAAGGACGAATGGGGCCTTCAACCTGTGTCTTCCCAGGCCCACCTCAATGCCTTCACCATTTCACCACACTGGCTCTCCTAGAAAGCTCACTGGACCACAAGGTCACTTTCTAATCTAGACAAGTGTGCTGTGGGCTCAGCATACAGTAAGTGGGTCAAATCTGAATTTTTTAATTTTGCCCTGACTAATTTGCGTGCTCTGCCATCACTTGTTCTCTCAAGTGTGATCCTTGGCGGGGATACAGTCAAGTGAGGTTCTTGGCTTGGGGGAAAAGCTTGTTTGTCCTGAGTTTGGAGATGGGAGGGGAGGGGAGGGGAGGGGAGGGGAGGGGAGGGGAGGGGAAAGAAGGAAGGAAGGAAGGAAGGAAGGAAGGAAGGAAGGAAGGAAGGAAGGAAGGAAGGAAGGAAGGCACAAAGGGGATCAAAATAATCAAAATTGCAGTTGTGACCATGAAATCAAAGCATAATTCATGTAAAAAAGTGGTGGAGCTGCCATCTTGCCCTTTTTTGATCCCCCTGCAGATGCCCCAGGGGGGAGGAGACAAAGTTAGTTCTGCCTCTTGGTGGGGACTTCTTCTCCTTCTCCTTCTTCCCTTCAGTTTCAGCTGTACAGAAATCACTCGATGCTCCCCAGTGAGAGCAGCGACACCTCCAGCTGTGGCCTGACCAGCACTGTGGAGAACTCGAAGAACATCCTGTACTCAGCCAGCAGTCTACCTCACACCTTGGATGACTTGCTGGCTGGCATGAAGGTCCCAATGAAAGGAGCCTGCCGGCCTCCGCCCAGCCGTTCTAGATGCAGCACCAGGAATGAAAGCGTCCTGATCAACTTGGATGCAAGCGATGGGGAGACCAGCGCCTCGGACAGCGGATCGGAGTCCCCTGTGTGTGTGGAGCTGCCGCCACAGCCCTTCATCCAGGAGCACACTGTCAGCAGCATCACTGCTCAGGTGGGCTTCCTGCTCGTGGGTGAACAAACTCTGCCACTCACATATGGTGAAACTGGATTTCTATTAACCATTGTTTGTTGAGTAAGCCACCACAGCTTGGTTCTCATGTAACATCAAGCCCTAAGCCATAGTTGTCAGACCATAAGGGCTGGGGATCTACAGTGCACTAAGCCATGGTTTCTTTTAACCGTGGTTTGCTAAGATGCCACTTTGGTTTGGTTCATATAAGAGATTAAGCCATAAACTGTGGCTTACAAATCACAATAGTTGCAACAGGAACCAACCAACTGAATTCCAGGATGGCTTAGTATGAAGAGTGAACCCAGCTAGTCAAGTTTATGACCAGGAAAGTCACAAAGGCTTGCTTATCCAATTCCTGATTTGTTCTCTTCCATTTCTTTCACCCTTACTGAGGAGAAATAGGCCCGTTTTCATTAGCAATGCTCCAGGTTCCTCCCCAGCAGGATGGAAGGAACGTTGACGCAACTTTTCTGCAAGCAATTGGGTTGGTAGGGAAGCAATCCCTGCTTGTGGGTTTTGGCACAAATTCCAGTTGTCTCTCCTGTGCAGGTCTCTTGGATGGGCCCGCAAAACGGTGAGTTGATTTCCTTCTATGAGCTGCAACTTCAGGAGGCCAAGCTAGATGGCCAAGGAAAAAATATCCATTGGTTTTGCTCAAAGACGGAAGAGCACTTGGAAAACCTGACTCCTGGCACGGTGTATTTGATCCGTGTCAGGGCTCTCAACGTGGCAGGCGCTGGGAAGTGGAGTCCACCTTACAGGGTATGTATTGCTCTGGGGGTTGGTGAATGTACTTGGCTTAACGTTGGGCCTCCAAAAAGATAGAAGAGCACTTCTGAGAGCAGATCTGAAGTTGGTGGATAAACCTAACAGTGTCTACTACTCAGGTGTGTTCCTGCAACACTCAGGACCAGGGAGTGTGTATTTTTTTTTAATCCGTTCAGTCGTGTCTGATTCTCGGAGACTGCCTGAACAAGTCCCTGCAGTTTCTTTGAAAAGATTTTTCAGAAGTGGTTTGCCATTGCCTGCTTCCTAGGGCTGAGACTGGTCCAAGGTCACCCAGCTGGCTTCGTGCCTAAGGTGGGACTAGAACTCATGGTCTCCTGGTTTCTAGCCTGAAGGAAGTGTATTTATCGTATTTCTGATGTGCCTTCTTACTAGTATATCAAGGCAGTGTGTCTGATTCTCTCCCCAACTTCTATTTCATACTCCAATAATTCTGTGAGGTATATTAGGCTAAGACATGATTGATCCAAAGTCACCCAAATTGCTTAATGACTGAGTAGATCTTCCCTTCCCAGCCAGGCCTAACACAATATTTCAGATTGTATTCAGTGATTGGGCTCATACATTACACTAAACCATGCTGGATTAGCAATACATTAATGAATAAGCCACGATAGGTTTGGTCTGCCAAATGTACTAAGCCATAAGCCATGGGTTTCAACCCGTAATGGCTGGACTCAACCCATACCTGTAGCCACAGCGAAACAAACTATATTCAGTCCTAGTGGAATGCGCTAATGGGAGAATCAGTTTGGTTGGATGTACATGGGAGGGAGGGAATTAGATTGGTATGCTGCTGAATCCTCCACAGCTCCTTGTGTCTTACAGGAATAGAAAATATGCAACCCCACAAGCATTCCCATTGCAATGTATGAGCCCCTATAGGTTTAACTTCTATCCTTCCTAAATTTGGTGAGGACACCACTTAAGCAACATGGGCAATATATTATAATAAACCTTTAATGTTGATTCTTGCAGTTTGGCACGATGCATCCAGTCCCAGGCATGCCCCTGCATCCATCTCCTGTTACTATCACTGTACGAAGGCGTAGGAATCCCCAAAAGAAAACTATCTTTATTCCAGCCCCCTAAACTATCTGCACCAGGGCAATAAAGGACGACACCTCCGACTTGCTCCAGGATCACTGACCTTCTCCATCTCTCTGTCTGTTACTTGGAGTCTTGGCAAATCTGCACACAAAAATTGCTCCCAGCCACAAGGAAACAAATAAACAAAAACACCCTTTTGTATATAGGCATATCTCACAGGATGTATGCACAAGACACATCTATTTCACTGGATGGCAAGAAGCTACATTTGCTAAAACAGGAAGCCAGTAGCAGGTTGGTTGGTTATGTCCCATCAAGCCGGTGTCAATTCTTAGAGACCATGTAAGTGGTTTTTCTCTGTGATGATCTGTCCCCAACTGGTCCTTCAGGTTTCCAATGGTGTCCCCATCACCACCGTAACTGCATCCATCCACCTTGCTGCTGGTCATCCTCTTCCTCTCTTTCCTTCCACCCATCCCAGCATCAGAGCCTTCTCCAGAAAGCTGGGTCTTCACATAATGTGCCTGAAGTAGGATAATTTGAGCCTGGTCATTTGTGCCTCCAGTGCAAAACTAGTTTTTAGAGTATTAGCATGATTCCAATTTCATAACAAAAAAGTCCTGACAATCACTCTTAACTCTGCGGCCAAGTGCTCACTGAGATATTTTGGGGAAGTTAACTTCTGTTTTCTTTGACATATTTCTGTAGTGTTCCTCCAACTCTGCTGGTAACTTTTTTTGTTGTTAATTACTTTTTGTGCAGGTGAGCAGTTTACATCAATAGCAGAACTCAAGTATGAATGGCAGAAATGTTAAAATAATTAGTATTTTCAAGCCTGCAGCAAGGGTCTCTATTGCTTTAGAGTTTGGGGAATGATTTTATACAGCACCAAATACTCTTGGGACATGATTGAAAGGCAGCGTCAAATGACTTGAAACAGCCACATGGGATTAAGAAAATATGGTCAAAATGATAGGCCCCTGCCCTGGGGAACCTACAATCTTTATTTTGACAAAGAAGAGTCATGGAGAGAAGTGCAAGAATTTTAAGTTTAGTTACTGTTATGGGATGAAGGCTGACAGAGCATCCGCAGAGGGCTTCAAAAAAGTCAAAATGGTGTCTGCAATCATGTGATCAAAGCCCTACCCTGACACACACATAAAAAGGGGGCAGGGCTTCAAGCACACCATTGCCAACTCCATCTTTTTTTCTCATATATATATATATATATATATATATATATATATATATAAAATATATTTATTTTTGTTACTGTAGCAGTTACCATGTACAATGCTATTTTGGTATATTTTATGGGAATACAAAGTTTAGCAATATTTAATAAGAAAATAGCAGGTTGGAGAAGAAATTCAACTTTTAGAATTTGTTACCTTGTGGTATAAATCATTTTCCAAAACTGTTGAGTTTTGCAACATTGCCACCAAGTATTAAAAAATGATCCAACCTGGTCATTAGATTTCTAACATTTTTAAGGAATGAGCTGTCCATTTTAGCAATCCGTACTGGACTAATGTATCAGTGGTAAAATGGCATATACCAGTTTTCTCTAATATCTGGTGTAAATTTAATTTTTTTTCTTCCATTGGAATTCTCATTTGTTGCAAATCAATTACTGTCTCAAGATTCTGCATCCATTTAATCATACAGTCTTCAAATTTTTCAATTTCTGAGTCATATTTCACCAATAATTTATAAATGAGGCCTAGCAAATGTTCCAAATTTTGTTATAAGATCATCACATTCAATTAAGTCGCTTTTCCAATTTTTTTAGTACTGTATTACTTATTTGAAGATATTGAATCAGTCAAGTGGTTCTAGCCATTCCAAGGAAAAAGTCTCATTAATCTGTTTTATTGATAATCAAATCTTGCAGTCAGTATGATTTGATCTCTCTCCACTGAATGAATTTCCTTGTATTTTCTTGTTCATGAAAATAAATATTTAGTAATGAAGCAAGAATAGGTCCGCACTGATTCTTTTCTTGTATTTATCCCAAACTTTTAATACACTGCTTATTATTGCAGCATCTGTTGCAAACTGTTCATTTCTGTTTATATCAGACCTAAGATATTTGCGCAGACCATCTGCAAGTTCTGCTTCCTCAACAGAGACACCCAAGACATAAGGTGATACAATCTGAGTTAACTATAGTTAACTAGCGTAATACAGCTTGAAATTTGGAGCTGCCAGACCACCTCATAGTAGTACTGTATCTCGAATTTAATCCTCAGCCTTTTATTACAAGAGCCAACATGTTACTTGTCTCTGCCAGTTATGGAATGCTTATTTTCAATTTTTAGTGGAATAATTTGGAGCAGAAAATTAAGCCTTGGTAGAATAGTCATTTTTACCACCACAGCTTCAACATTCTCCACCTTAAGATATCTGCTATTGTATTTTTCCAAATCTGTGAATAATTATTTTGAAATAGGTCTTTATTATTTTTTGTCAAATAGATTTCTACGGTAGGCATTTGATCTTTTTAACAGTAAGACTGAAGCCCAGCATTGGTGCAAGTATTTTGCTTTTCTTCCTCAGTTAAGTTCCATGTCAATCGCCGACTCCATCTTGACTTTTTAAATCCTTTGTGGATGCTCCTGAAGACTGAACAATTAAGCCAAGTTTCCATTGATGTAGATGCATGTACATTGATAAATTCAGGAACAGAGGACACATTTTTGAGTCAGAGAAGCTAAATTAAAGCTTTTCTTTTAATTGGTGGGGGTCAGGTTGTCTTTATTTTTTAAAATGCATAGTAAGTGTGCAATTCCTTGATTTGTACTGCTAGCATGGCTGTCACTTGGGTTTAGTTTGTGCTATGCAGTTTACTTACAGTCTGGAATGTGACCCAAAGAATGTTAGGGTTGTTTTAATGGCTGCAGAGGGCCTCAGGAATGGGCAAATCACCTGCCCAGAGGTGGGAGGGAACTGAGAAAATGCCAAGGATGAGAGAAAACAGCACGGGCAGCTTGGAAACTTGGAGATACAGGGAGGGGAGGAAAGCAGCAGAAAATGCTTACACTTCAGAGCTATTTAGCACCCAGGAGGCATTGCTTTTCCACAATTAGCAGGCCGTGTAATTAAAACAGGCTGCACACGGTACTTAACATTAACTAGTTAATGCCCTTCCCCGTGGCCAAGCTCTTTCGGTCTAACATGATGTATTTGCCTCACTGCCAAGAAGTATGTTCAAGTTAGCATCTGGGCAAGGAAATGTTGAGATGGTTCTCATGAGATGCCATTATTTGCTGGTTAAGGGAGGCCACAAAACTAAGGCATGACTGAATTTATTTATTATTTCAATTTATTCCCCGCCCATCTCCCTTGCAAGGGACTCTTGAATGAACAGAGGACAGGTCTACAGAGCATAAGTGTCTGCTACAAAGTGTGATGACCAAGAAATGGCAAAAGATGGTGAGAGAAAGCCCTTCCTCACCAAAAATGATGGGCCAGGTTTCAGATCTGACATACCATTATTGTTGTTGGCTACCTTATATACTTTATTATCTGAAATACTACGGTTCCTTCCTTTTTTCTATTCAGTATGAAACCTCACATTTTGAGAAGTTTTATGTACTACATTTGCAAACTTAACCCTGCCAAATTAGCAAAGTGACCAAAAAGGTCGCAAACCACTACAGTCCTAGGAGGGTCTCTTGGACCCAGTGATCACACCTCCTGCCAGCAAAGATTTACGAATAGGAGGCTGTAATCAGCCGAAGATTGGCCTGGCCCTGCTTGTTACATACAAATGAGATCAGGTTGCCCTGCTCTCTTGCTTTGTATATTCTTTATACCAACCTTTGATCCTGGAGGAACCCTTGACATACTTTTCAGGCCTCGGGGAACCCCTGCACCTTCAGGCTCAAATATAGGCCAGAAGTTACAAAATTATTATATTTGTTTCATGGGTAGGAAGGCCGGGATTCTCTTTTTATTCATTGGTATGTGGCAATACAGGTAGTCCTCGACTTACGACCACAATTGGTACCTGAACTTCCATTGGTAAGCAAGGAGGTTGTTAAGTGAGTCACACTCAATTTCACGACCCTTTTTTGCTGTGGTTGTTAAGCAAATCACCACAGTCATTAAGCAAATCTGGCTTCCCCCATTGACTTTGCTTGTTGGAAGCCAGCTGGTAAGGTTGCAAATGGCGATCATGTGACCCCAGAATGCTACAACTGTCATTAAGTGTGAGCTGGCTGCCAAGCACCTGAATTCCGATCACGTGACTGCAGGGATGCTGTGACGGTTGTAAGTGCGAGGACCAGCCATAAGTCATTTTTTTCAACTTCGAACAGTCGCTAAACAAATGGTCGTAAGTCAAGGACTACCTGTAAGGCAGAGTAAATATTATTTAAATAAGCAAATTTTAATTGTCAGTTACGGTGGGGTGAATTCAAAGAGCTTCTCTATCAGGAAAATGCCTGTCTCGTCGTCGTTCCACTCTTTCCACTGAAAACGTGCATCTCTTAATCCCCTACTTAGACCCATCCAGAAGTTGTATTCACACATCTCCATCACGCTCACCACAGGAATGACACCAGCGAGCCAGAGCAGGTGAAATTCAATCATCTTTATTTATGAACAAACCCTATTCGATTGTGATGGCAGCTGGTTCCTAGGACCAGCCCTGGAGAGTCCTGAGCTGGTTCCTAGGACCAGCTCAAAGGGAGGGATCCGAGCAGAGGGGAGGGCACAGTCTTCTCCAAAGAGCCAAAATGGCCTGGCTGGGTCCAGGAAGGGAGGAGGAGGGCAATGGGGTGATGGCATCGCTGTGACGTTGCCCTGCACCAATTCAAAGGCCAAGCTCAGCTACCAAGGCCCAACAGAGGGCACCGTGACCACACACGTCTCCGGTACAGAGGGACAGAAGCAAAAGTCTCCTCTTCCACCTGACTTCTATCCCAAGGCGTCTCTCCTTTGCAAAGATCTTCAATACGTGTGCGTTGCCAGCCTGCCAGCTCGGAAGGAAACCTTGGCAGAAAATTAGATGATGATGCTTGTGCTAGGAACGGCCATCAGGTGGCACAATTCGCATCCACACCTGCACCAGAGAGTTCACTCAGCAACAGAGTTAGGACAGTGTTCGCATGGCATTCCCTCCATGGCTTAGGAACAATTAGGTGTTGTCCTCAACCCAGTCTCCACTCAACCCACTGCTGGCTGTGGCCACTGAGAAGTCCAGATCCATCTTGACTCGTAGGAGAGAAAGGTGGGATCCTCTCCTCAGACCCATCGAAAGTGCTGGTTGCGAAGTAACCGAAAGGACTCGAAGCGCAAGAAAATGTGCAAAACATCAGAAAGCGCAAGTGCTCATAAAGGAAAGAGGCCTCCGGCCGGCCCAAGGGGCCACCGCGGGAGAGGACCCCAAGCTTTGCATTACGTGAGCAAGCCGCCATGCCGCGTTCTCATCATGCTAAGGGCAGGGGCGATTCCCACTCTGGAAGGCGAAAACCTGGGTCTAAAAGAGCGGGGGGGGGGCCTGCCTGGAGAAACCCACCCTTCCCCATAAAAATATGCCTGTCTGTCTCTGAGCGGCTGGCTTGGACGCAGAGCTCTGTTATTAAAAATAGCATGCTTTCATTAAGGAAAAGGGCCATGCAGTGTGGGGAGGGGCTGCTTGGCTCCAGCTCACTTCTCCTGGGGGCTGCTGATGGCTCTGCTGAGTCACTCTGCCTCTTCTCCACTCCTCGTCAAAGCCTCATCCCTGGAACATGGTGAACAATGCAGCATTAGATCACCTGGATGGCCTAACGATAACCTAAGATTCACCCTGATGCCTCTTTGGGGCCTGGGAATGGGGAGTTTCACAAGACCGGTGCCGGGATCATTGTTAGTGGACCGCGCTAAGGGCCTTGGGTCAATGGGGACCGGCTGCTAAAATCTTCTGTCCCCTTCCCATCTGCAGGGGAGCGACATCACAAGTGTCGTGACAGCCTCATGTAAATGACATGAAAAGGGTTGTTGATATCGTGTCGTTGACACTATGACATCGCGGCACATATGACATCACTGAGGCTCATCCTAGCCTGGTGGTATCTTCTGGAGAAGGAAGAGGGGAAAGGTAATCGGTTGTACCCACCTCACCTTCTTGCTGTTCAACCAGGAGAACACAACCTGCGGACCCTGAAAGCCCAAAGGGTGATTCCCAACCCCTCTGAAATGTCACCTCCAAGTGGTGATGTTCAATGTGACAGAAGGGGGAACTTACTCAGAGTGATTAACATTGTAGGCGGACAGCTGTGTTAGCTGATGCCTTCTAATGGAATCTGCTAGTTGGAAAAGGTGCTACCTGGCTCCTCCAGATTTTCAGAATGATCAAGTCCACCTATTTGAATGAAATCTAAGTGTACGTTGCGTCAAATCAGATTTAGTTGGCGTTTTTTTAATGTTCATGGGGAGAACAGTGAGACAATTTGGATCTATTTTCTCCTTCAGAAGTCAGCCAAAATCCTCTCCAACAGTATCAACTGATGGAAGGATGAGATGTAAATGGCAAAGATGGGAGTGGTATTTCTCTGCTATCTCACTGCTCCCAGACTAAATTTGGATTGCAAACCACTTGAGACAGAGACATCTCTGGCTTTTATTGTACTCTGCAAAGCACCAGGCGCCATTGATATTATTACTATTAATAATAATAATATTAATAGGTACTACATACATATTACGATGATATTCAGGTAAGTCTTAGGCTTTTGGATAAAGCTTGAATTGATCCTAAACCACCAGCATTTCCTGAGCATTCTTCAGAAGAGAACACATAATAACAACAATAATCATACATCAATAGTCATACCAATTGTTGTTGGAGCTCTTGATGCAAAACCAGAAGAATTTACCAAGCGTTTAGAAATGTTAACTTTCCTGGACTTGAAACCCCCTATTTTGCAAAAGAACAGCATACAGTACATTTTATGGCGATACCTCCATGACTCTTAGGATCCAAATCATTGGAATCAACACCCAATTAGACTATGATATTCATTTGGATGATGATGATGACGATAACAATAATACCTTATAAAAGCCACGAATCCCAGTGCCCGCCAACGGCCTGGCATGGGCTATTCAGCTACCTGCACCCCTGTGCAGTTTTCTTTACTTTCCGACGTGATGGCCAAGTATTCGGAGCTGTTAGGACACAGAAAGACATGGGCATACTTTGCAAATGGGGTTTAGCTTGCCTTTCCCATCCCTCCTTCACACGATCCAAAGCACCCGGGGGTAGCTGCTGGAGTTTCACCATGACCAAATGCTGAGCCAGCCTTCAGTATCTTTTCAAAAGAATCCTGCTGTGCTTTGGTATCCCAGTAAGATCAAGTGACTAGGTTTGGAGGCCCAGAATACCCCCTCCCCGCCTGGAGGGAGGTAAAACTAGTGATAAGCCAGTTCGCTGCATGATGTCATGGTAGAAGAGTGAAAAGAGGGTGAATCAGGAATGTAAGCAGCAGAATATGCCTTAGAGAAGGATGGGCAACAGTTGCAGGACTGAGGACATGTTGATTTATGGAAAGCTGAGGACCACAACAGACAGGGCGAGGATGCAAAATGGGTAGGGCATATCATCAAGCCAGGATTCATGGCCCATCAAGTCTCCAGGAGTTGAGCTTGACTCAATTCCCTCTGGAAGCTTGTAAGACACTTTAGGCCTGCGAAAGCTCCCATAATTTCCTTGTGCAGAAGCTGCTTGATGACCAAACAATTTTAAGTAAATGTGAACCCCAGGCATCTGCAAACGGTTGTTTGCAATCACAAGCCATTGGAGGAAAGGTTTTGACCCTGAAAAGAGGTGAATCAATGAGATGAGCATGAGATGATGATGATGGAGAAATGCAAATATATATATATATCCTGGCTATGCCACCAATTTAGAAAAAAAACAAATATACCACCTCTCTTACTGGACAAGCTCTTTCCCTCCTTCCCAGTCACACATGCTCCAGTGATTTTCCTGTCCTACTGTATCCCCACCTAACCATCCACCGGCCCATCTCAGCCCTACCCAGTGCAGACCCCTAGTGTAGAGGGAATAGGGAATGGCCTTGAAGAAGAGGAGGAAGAGCCGCTACCAAGGCAACGGTCAGATAAGAGGGGCCTGAGCCCAGGCCAAGAAACTAGTTTGAGTAAACATCTCAGATAGGCCCCTCCCTAGTTCACACAAAGATAAACTAAGGGAGGGGGAAGCACATTCAGACTCACAAGATTCTGTTACTATAGTTGTTACAATAAAAGTAGTCCTGACCTATATGGCATCGGTTTCTTGGTCTGGTCTACAGCCTGGGAATCTGCCAGGAGTATGTTTGATGTCAACATCAGCTCGGACCTTTCTTTCACTGTAATGTCTGGTTTCTGTATGAGCTGCTCATCAGTACTCATAATACACAATTGGTAGCATAATCCTAGAGCAGTGCTTTCCAAAGTCCCGCCGTTGGCGACACACCAACAGCGGCGGCGGCACAGCAGTGGCGTGCACGGTGGCGGCCTCGTGTGTCACGCTAAAACCTGGAAGCGCTGATGGCGCACCGCTGCCGCCGCCACACACACCACTGCAAGGGCAGCGGCAACGTGCCATCAGCACTTCCGGGTTTTGTCGCGACACACTAATGTGTCGCAACACACAGTTTGGAAAGCTATGTCCTAGAGTGTTACAGGTTATTAAATGGCACTGGGTAGCTCATAGCCACTCAACAGAGAGAAGGGTCATTGTGTTTACCATATAATTTGGCCTCTAGAGAGGCGTTCAAACCTGGAACCCCCATGTTGCCCCCCGTGCTTCTTTTCCTGCCCTAACCCCCCCCCTCCTTACGCATTCTCTTGAGCAGCTGCCTCTGTCGCTGCAGCGATCTTCTTGTAGCAATAGATCATCTCAGCTACCAGCCAGATGGTCAGGACAACAATGAGAACATACATCATGATTTCGGAGACAATAGATGCCGTATCCCGATTGGCTATGAATGAAAGGGAAGACAGGGATAGGGCTATGTGAAGTATAGACTGACATCCATGTTTAGCTAAATTTGATTGCTCTGGGCCCCTTTTTGCCAGAATGGCAATGGATTTTGAGGTTTTCGGAATCTGTGGCTCATGGACCGTATGCAAACAATGACCTAGTTTCATCTGGAAGTGAATCCACCTACTACTGGGTTCTTTGGCAGATACCTAAAGCTGAATGTGATTCTTTCCAGTCATTATTCTCAGAGTTCTCTTTAACCAGATTTACTAAGATGAACAGAATGGAGTTACAGGTAGTCCTCGACTTACCACCATTCTTTTAGTGACTGTTTGAAGTTATGACAGGGCTGAAAAAAGTCACTTACGACCAGTCCTTGTACTTATGACTGTCACAGCGTCCCCATGGTCACATGATCATGGCAACCAGCATGTATTTATGATGGTTGCAGCGTCCCGGGATCACATGATCGCCATTTGCAACCTTCCCAGCTGGCTTCCGACAAGCAAATCAATGGGGAACAACGTGATTCGCTTAACGACTACTGCAAAAAATGTTGTAAAATCAGGTGCGGTCACATGCCTCACTTAACGACAAATTTTCCAGTACCTATTGTGGTTGTAGGTCGAGGACTACCTGCACAAGAATTCTAGCATTTGAATTATTTCCTCTAAGGTGCAGGCTTTCTGTTTTTCTTTCTAACAGCTTTCTAGATCCAGCAAGGAGCTGGATCTTCTCATTTTCAATGGAGAAGTTTGCAGCTGACTGCCTACACAACAATCTCCTGAATTTTTATCAGTCTAAGAACAAACTATTATACCTACTCTATCTGTGGCTCTCCTTATTTTGATTCTGGCTACATCCATCCTTACTTCTGGTTATGCTCATTGTTGGAAGTAAGGCAATAACCCACCCCTTGCTTCTGACTTTACTCACATTGGAGTTATTTTTGCCTGTTGTTGGAATGTGGGCTTTGATAAGTTCTGAAACTGCCAGATTGGACACTGTGGGAAACAAGATGGTTAAGAAGATGCTCTGATCCATGAGGAGTCTGATGCTTAAACTCTCCAATGGCCTACAACATGCTAAGGTACCCTTGCATGCTCCACAGTCTCTGAGCTCCAGCTTGGTGCTTACCTTTTTCAACCACATCAACGTGGATTGTTTTGTTGATCATGATGTTGTAGGAGAACTCATTGGCAAAATGGAGTGTGCGGTTGACACTGCAGATGTACTCCCCTGCGTGTTCTGAACTCACATTCAGGATGAAAATGGAGACATCCTGCATATCTGCAATGTTCTTGGTGCCATTCCACATCACTAGATTTTCAAAGCGAGGATCATACACAGTGAGCTTATCATAGTGATCATACTGAAGAATCTGGAGAGAAGATGGAGAGGACCCAATCAGAACCAGGAGAAACAGTATTGCATGCAGAAAAATACAGCCATTCAGTAATAATAGGATGATGATGATGATGATGATGATGATGATGATGATGATGATGATGATTAGAAGTAGCATATTGTGAGTCAAGGTGAGGCAGCTCTGGTGGTAGATTGGAGAAGACAGTTTTGGGCAAACTAGGAGACAGTTTAAAAGGTACACAAGTTACAAAGTTCTTCTGAGAGATCCACTTTGTGTCCTATGTTAACTGGAAGAAAAAGACGGGGCTGGCCCTACTATTAGGCAAAGTAAAATAATGGCCTTAGGTAGCAAATGCTGCAGTGGGAAGGCACAGCCAAGACAACTCTCCAGCTGTTCCTTCTGAGTCCCAGGCCATTCCCCTCTTTTGGAAGACAATCTTTCTTAAATCTTCTGGACTACCTTGCTGCCTTCAGGTGCAGTAGAAGACCGTTTCCAAGAGCTATTTTCAATGGCCATTGCAGCTAGTCCCGGATGTGGAATGAAAAGGCTCGTCCCTTTGTTCTTGCACCATAAAACAACATCTCTCTGGCAAGCCCTTGGAAGAAGACAGATCCATTCTAGGAGCCTCCAATTAGCAATTCCCCCATATCTGACTTCATCTGATATGTGGGGTCTAATGGTGGGTTATACCTGATCTTAGGCACGCTGCACCAATGGCATCCCATTTACTGTAAAAGTAAAGTAGGACTCCTGGTGACTACCTGGTTCTACATGTTTTTTTTTAATCTTTCCAATCTAGTTTATATCCTGGTGGTCTCCCATCCAAGATTAACCAGATCAAACCCTGCATGTCTTCTTGGTGCCCTGATTGCTTTCCTTTGGTTACTGCTTACCTTACACAAGAAAGCCCACATGCAAAAGGAGGATCAGAGCACCGGTATTTCTAATAACTACACAGAAGGAATCATTTTTCCCATCTCTGCATGGTAAGCAGCAACGAGAGTCACCCTCTGCTCTGGGCCATTGTTAAAATGGCAGTAGACTATTCCACCTTGTCCTCTCTTGACAAAAGCATAAAAATGATCCTGGGAGAATATAATTAACATTGCAATCCTGCACGTGTAAAGTCACAATAAAGACCCACTAAATGTAGCGGGCTTTGCCTCCAGGGAAGTGGTGATCGAACTACAGGTTTACCAGGGGTGAGATTAAAGAACTGCAGATGGATCCAAGACTGTTGCTCTAGAGCAGGGGGGGCGGATCTGTTTTCTGTCAAGTGATGGGCAGAGATGGATCCAGAGTCAAAGGAAGCCGAGTCACCTTGTCTTTCTCCTTCTGGAGATAAGTAAACAAAGGCCAAACTGATGACAGAGTTGGGAATTGTCCAACGCATTTGCAAGCTGCCAAGCAAGAAATGCTGACCCAGAGGCAAATGGGATAACTTCTGTGCAACTGACCTGCATCCTTCTGCCCCTGCTGGACCCCTACCCCAAATAAGGACAGTTTGGTATGCTTTTTTCTCATCAGAAGACCTGCACGTACAGGTGCTGCTGGAGTGGTTAATCCTAGATGCAGGTTGCAAAAATCGACCCTGGAACAAAGTCACTGGAACACAGAGTACCCTCAAAATCGCAACTGTCCATAAGGCTATTTGGAAAGGACAAAAGTCACACCATTAATAACTGGGCATTGGAAGAGGAGGTTTGTACTGCCAGCAGGTAGGAAATTAAGAGTGCCTGTGTTCACTATGCAAGCTCCTTTTTAAAAAGGAGAGAGCCTAGGCCTGTAAGAGCTGCAGTGAACAATCAATTTATTGGCTAAATCCAGGACAGACACCCTGCAGCCCTAAGGCGGAAAGCAGCTTTTGGTCCGATTTCAAAAGCCCTCTGCAAGCGATCAGTTCAGATCTCTGGCGATCTGTCCCTTATCCGACAGCCTCCAAGATACAGAGGGAGAAAGAAAGAGGAAGAGGGAAGGGGTGGCAGAAGACAGAACAAGGGTCCTGCCGCTAGTGTGTTCTTTGTGCTTTTGCTTTGCACATTTTGCTGAAAAGTACAATGAAACCCGGATGGGTCATCCACAATTCATGGGTTGTGGTGCCCAGCCATGCACTAATGACATAGATGGGTGGGTATCTTTGTCTTGTTCTCCCTTCCCCACCAGAAATTAGTTGTAAATAACCCTTTATTTGGCCTGCATGCACATATGAATGCATCTGCTATTTCAGAAGCAACCCAGTTGGTCTCTGAATAAATCTAGATTTTTTTTCCAGCCGAAGAGCACGCAGCTAGTGCTCTTCCAAAATATTCGTCCTTTGCCCCAGCACACACCTTGATCAGGTCGGTTGTCCCCTCCTGTCTGAAGAACCACTGAGTGAAGGCTTCTGCCTCCGTTTCACTGCGCTTCTTGCACGAGATGCAACGGATCTTGAAAGTCCAGCCAACCACGGCCTCTGTTTCTGAATCTACCTCCACGCAGCCACCTTGGCACAAGGTCACTGAAAGAGGGCAAATCAGAAAAATTACACTCAGGTGGCATCAAAACTCCTGACCTGTCTCCAGCTTTTACAGCACATCCTCTTTTTCTGCATATTTTAAAACATTTGAGGAACAAAATAAATGACTACGTAAAAGGGAAAAAAAAGTTTAAAAGTGCAAAGTAGATGGAAAATAAAGTACCAGTAAATAAACAGAGAACGTACAATTGTCATAAAATTTAAAATTCATTACTTCATTGATTAAATAATTGAGTATATAAAATTGGACTCATTGTACCATCTTAGGAAATGATCGAAAATCACTACAAAACTCTAAACCTTAATACTTATATTGATATCACCATTATTCATCATCATTCCTAAAATAAATGCCCATGATCTTGTAAACAAAAAGAGAGAAAAAGAAACAAGGTGAAAAATAAATGCTTTCAAAAAAATTCAGTATAAACAGTATTGGGTTTTAAATTCCCTCCCATTATACCTGACTAATTACATTGAAATAATTATAAACATGCTGGGTTCCCTTCAGATGGTGTAAATCTTTTGCCCATACCTTTTCTAGCTCAGGTGCGTGTCATTTTTTATTTCCAAGCAGGGATCCTTTCTGCACAGGGGAGGGTGGGATCCACGTGGAGCATGACAATCTCGGAATATTCCCCTGCATCTTCTCCTCAACACTATCACCCTGTCAGCCCTCCGAGGTAGACCAGACAGGAAACCGAAGTCATGTAGACCGATACTACTTTTATTGTAAAGTTAAAGGAACAGTATCTTACAAGTCTGAATGCGCTTCCCCCTCCATCTTTGTGTGAACTAGGGAGGGGCTTGTCTGAGACGTTTACTCACATTACATTCATGGCCTGGGCTCAGGCCTCTCTTATCTGACCGTTGCCTTGGCAGTGCTCCTCTTCCTGTCCCTCAAGGCCATTCCCTCAAGGCCACACCCTACCATTCACCCTGCTTTCCCCGCAACTTTCTTCAAGGCTGCTGTGAGAGATGGAACACAATGCGTCCCAGTGTCTTCTTACTCTGCTCTCAGGTGTCAATGGCCAGGGGAGAACCCCAGCAGGGCTGGTGTGGTTGGACGATCTGCAGACCTTGGCAAGTGCCCTATGATGCTGGTCCTGATGCTGGTCCTGATCCCTACCTCCAGCATATTTCACATCTTGCAAGACTGTTCGAAATTCACAAGGTAGATCTAGCAAAGTTTCTCCTGTGGAATTTCTACCTTGTTGATCTGCTGAAGCTATCAGAACCCCAACTGAGGGGATGCTGGAAAGTGGAAGCATCCTGACCTACTTTTTTTTTTCCATTACCCCTTTATCTGCTTATAAACAATGTCACTGCGGCAAGAATACTATATGCTTTTTATCACAAAGCATGTCTGATTCCTTCCATGGAAGACCAGCTAATCAAGTTATGGGAGTATGCTTCGAAGTCTGAAATAACCTCATATTTAAAAAATAAATCTGATGTAGAATTCAATTCTAACCATTCTTGGACTACAATTTAACATGTGATTTTGTTTCAAACCAATTTTTTTAAAAAAAACATTTAGAGTCTATATTCCAATTTTAGAAGAAATTAGATTTCTAGAGCTGATTTACTTCACCGTAGCCTATAACTCTAGTTAATGATTTATACTTTGTGAACCAGGTATTCTTAGTTTAAACCTTAATAGTGTTTTGTTTTTCCTTCAAAAAGCGATATAACATATTTCTTAACTTTATGAATAACTAATGATATATGTAATCATAATACTTTATTGATTAGCTATTAGGCCATATTAGAATACAAAATATAAAATACAGAAAAATAAGACCACCATCTGTTTAAAAAATAGAGTAAAAGACGTGAGTACAAGAAAATGCAAATCATATTTCTCTGTCACCCCTACAATTTACCCCAATCCTGCAAAGGATTGTGAGAGCTGCAGTGCAAAACACCTGGAAAACACTAGAATAGGGTTTATTGTATTTGTTGATTTGCCAAAGGCTATAATACAAATTCATTCATTCGTTCACTAGAGTGCCCAGCCCTGCTGTAGCCAATGCACCACTAGATTTGCTGAAATGATTAGCAGATATGAAAAGTTTCCTTCCAGTGTTCCAATAACTGGGCCTGAGTCTTCCAAGTTGTACGTACCATCTAGAAATGTATTTATTCTACCAGTGTTTGGAGTAAATGGATATTGCTGAAATTGCTTCCTTTTCCCTTGTTTTTTACTTTCATGTTACTTTGGTGTTTGCATTGCTCACTGCTGGATTATGAAACTTCTATGTTTTATGCATATGGATATAATATACAGTATGTCTGTGGCTGAAAAATATTTTGGCATACAAATGCAAGAGTCAAAGTATTCCTAATTCTCCTCTGGCAGGTCATCCTCCTTTCCTTGGCTCCATCTCCCTTTTTTCATGCATCAGCAGCGATATCCCACACCTGGAGGACAAGGTCTTTGCTAATCTCAGCACATATACCATCTGCAGCAACCAACACAATGGCAACTCTTTGGTGGAAGATACAGAAGTGGTTCACCCTGAGAGACTATCCTGGCAGAGAAGGACCAGGATGGTGAGTTGAGATGCCAGAAACTGATAGGCTTTAGGGATGACTCATAAACAGCTGCTCACTTATCAAATCTGTCTCTAGGTCAGTGTTTCTCAACCTTGGCAACTTTAAGATATGTGGACTTCAACTCCCAGAATTCCCCAGCCAGCATGCCAAGGTTGAGAAACACTGACCTAGGTGACCAGGTAAGGAAGCTTTACAACTTGGCAATTTGGGCCAGTACTTATTCCAAGTTCTTAGCAAGGCAGGTCAGATCAGATGCCTTCATTTGCCCCCCTCACCATCCTTATCACTTGGTGCTGTCATCTCCCTTTGGGCCCGATCCACACAATGACTGAAACCAAGTGGGAGAGTCTGCTCCTTCGCCTTCTCATCTGTGATAACTTAGCAAATCAAGGAAAGGGAAGGGAAGATGAAGAAGCACTGAACCAAGGAGAAGGGACAGAACTACAGTCCCCAGAAATGTAGCATATTATCTTTGACCAAGTTGAACCATTAGTCCATTAGAAACTACATGTCTGCTGGCTTTGGGAACATGCTTAATTTGGTTACTGAATCAAAGCTGATTGCTAGTTCAAACTTGCAAACTTGATCGCAACTTTGGAGGTTCGAATCCCCAGCCCTGCGTGACGGAGTGAGCTCCCGCACACGCCCCAGCTCTTGCCAACCTAGCAATTCGAAAGCATGCAAATGCAAGTAGATGAATAGGTACCACTTCGGTGGGTAGGCAACAGCGTTCCGCGTCCATCATGCCGGCCACATGACCGCGGAAGCGTCTTCGGACAACACTGGCTCTTCGGCTAACAAACAGAGATGAGCACCGGCCCCTAGAGTCGGACACGACTGCACAAATGTGCAGGGGGGAACCTTTACCTTTTTTATTCACGCAATCAAGAATTGCAAACTAAAACCCAACAGGCTGGGTTCACGTAACAGATAAAAAAGGGTGAACTCTAACTCAGTTCAACATGTCATGCAAATACAGTCACTGAGTTTGTCACTGACAGGGCTGCGCTCACTTTAAAAGTGGTGCTTCCCATTTCATGCAAAGGCAGCACCTCTCTGTTCTTGATTACAGCAGCCCATCTTTTTTTTCAGGCTCCCATGTGAATTTGAAAAAAAAATGCAGTTGCTTTAAGATGAGTCAACTCCTTAGAGGTGTGTTTCTCAACCTTGGCAACTTGAAGATGTGTGAACTTCAACGGCCAGAATTGGCCAGAATACCCCAGCAGGCTGGGAGTTGAAGTCCACACATCTTCAAGCTGCCGAGGTTGAGAAAGACTGCCTTAGAGCAACAACATTTCTTTTTCAGAGTCATGCAGAAATCTGAAAAAAAGGCAAGCTGCTTTAATAAACACAGAGCTACTGTACTCATATACCAGCCAAGGGGCTTCTTCTAAATCATTTCCAAAGCATGCCCTACCTTACTAACCAATTCTTACATTTTTTGAAAAACTCTGCCTCTATCAAGCCCAGAGACAATTGGCAAAGAGAATTAGGCAACACAGCTGGAACAAAATTTACAGTCCTGATATTAAAGAAGGATTCAAGAGAAGTGTTTTCTATCAATTTTTAAAATGAGAAGATGGAACAATATGTTTCTACATAATCTAGATTTAACAATATTTTAAAGAATTGAGCTAGTTCTATATTAAAATTATATGGATCCCCTTTTCTTTCTTTTTCCTTCTGTTTTAGTTCACTTTTATTAGTATTACATTCAGTATAATAATAATTACAATTAATTTCTTTTTGGATGGAATAATCATTGTGGTTGTTGTCATTGTTATTATAATATTTTGGTTATTATATTTCATACTCCAAAATTAAATAAAAGTGTAAAAAAACCCTCTGAACTGCTTAAGTACTTTTTTGTGAGCCAAGCTACTAAGGCAGAGCTTTCCAAACTTTTCATGTTGGTGACACACTTTTTAGACATGCATCATTTCGTGACACACTCTTACAGCAGGGCACAAGGCAGGCACTAGGACCTGTGCGGAATCACAGCAGGTTTGGAGGCAGCAAGGCACAAGGCAGGCACTAGGACCTGCGCGGAATCACAGCAGGTTTGGAAGCAGCCAGGCACAAGGCAGGCACTAGGACCTGCGCGGAATCCTGACAGGGCAGGTTTGGAGGCAGCAAGGCACAAGGCAGACACTAGGACCTGCGTGGAATCCTGACAGGGCAGGTTTGGAGGCAGCAAGGCACAAGGCAGGCACTAGGACCTGCGTGGAATCCTGACAGGGCAGGTTTGGAGGCAGCAAGGCACAAGGCAGACACTAGGACCTGCGTGGAATCCTGACAGGGCAGGTTTGGAGGCAGCAAGGCACAAGGCAGACACTAGGACCTGCGCGGAATCCTGACAGGGCAGGTTTGGAGGCAGCAAGGCACAAGGCAGACACTAGGACCTGCGTGGAATCCTGACAGGGCAGGTTTGGAGGCAGCAAGGCACAAGGCAGACACTAGGACCTGCGCGGAATCCTGACAGGGCAGGTTTGGAGGCAGCAAGGCACAAGGCAGACACTAGGACCTGCGTGGAATCCTGACAGGGCAGGTTTGGAGGCAGCAAGGCACAAGGCAGACACTAGGACCTGCGCGGAATCCTGACAGGGCAGGTTTGGAGGCAGCAGGGCACAAGGCAGGCACTAGGACCTCTGTGGAATCCTGACAGAGCAGGTTTGGAGGCACCAAGGCACAAGGCAGGCACTAGGACCTGCACAGAATCACAGCAGGTTTGGAGGCAGTGAGGCACAAGGCAGGCACTAGGACCTGCGTGGAATCCTGGCAGGGCAGGTTTGGAGGCAGCAGCAGCCGCGACACACCCAGACACTGCAGCCGACACACTAACGTGTCCCGACACACAGTTTGGAAAGCTCTGTACTAAGGAATACCAGTACTCTAGGTTTTCAAATAAGAATCTCTGCCAGAGATGTCATGATCTAAACCTTGAATCTTTTTCATATAGGATCAGTGTTCTGCCACTGAACTGAATTTCCTTTCTTCAACTGAGGCCAACAGTGGCAATTGCCCATGGTTGGGACAGTAATCACTGTCTTGAGAGTTATGGGATGATCAAGTTCACCAGTACTGTAGTCTTCTCATTCCCTTGGTTGCTTAAGTATCTTTGCTACTACATAGCAGAGATCTATCGAGAATACTGTACAGGTAGTCCTTGACTTATGACCACAATTGGGACCGGAGCTTCCATCGCTAAACAAGGCGGTCATTAAGTGAGTCACGTCCGATTTTACTACCTTTTTTGCCACGGTTATTAACTGAATCATTGTGGTCATTAAGCCAATCTGGCTTCCCCCACTGACTTTGTTTGTCAGAAGCCGGCTGGGAAGGTCACAAATGGTGATCATGTGACCCCAGGACACTGCAACTGTCGTAAATACATGCCGGTTGCCAAGCACCTGAATTTTAATCACATGACCGCAGGGACGCTGTGACGGTCGTAAGTGCAGGACCGGTCATAAGTCACTTTTTTCACTGCTGGCATAACTGCAGTCGCTAAACGAATGGCTGTAAGTTGAGGACTATTTGTAGTCGATACAAAGCCCTGAAAATGCTTCTATCTGACTACGCAAATACAATTCCAGCCAACCTGGATACCCAGATAAACTCAGCTGTGGAGCACTGAGTAACAGAACCTCATGCTGAAGCATCTCACTGCAAATCCCGTGCTTTGAATATTCATCACATCAAAGGCTTGTGCTGTGGGGACGCATGGAGATCCCATCCAGGTATATCTCCCAACCAGAAAAAGGGTGGCAGATGAAAACACTGGTAGAAATTTAGAAATTTGGGTTCCCAGCAAAGACTTTAACCTGCCATTGCAAAGCTGTTGTTGGTTACAGAAATGGATCAGCAAGCAGGGAGATAAATAAAGGACGTTTTGGTGCACAATTTGTTTTCCTTTAAAATCAAATGAATCTAAAAGGAGAGACAGTTTAATGCCAAATAAGAAGTATCCCAAGACGAGGCAATGCCACACAGCATAATCCAGTGTTTCTTAACCTTGGCAACTTGAAGATGTGTGGACTTCAACTCCCAGAACTCCCCATGGCTGGCTAGGGAATTCTGGGAGTTGAAGTCCATACGTCTTCAAGTTGCCAAGGTTGAGAAACACTGGCATAATCTGATGCATGTTTCCTCTGAAGTAAACCTCACTGCATTCAGTGAGGTTCATTCCCATAGTAAAGATAGCTGCCAACATTGTAATCAGATGAATTACTCCAACTTCTGGATAAGGACAGATTATCCATTGAAACAGGAAGATGAAAGGGTGCAACTCAAGCTACAGTAATGCACCTCGTTGCTTAATTTGGCAACAGATACCCACCAAACAGAGAGCTGTGAAGAGATGGCTCTAGGCTCCTCCACCTTTTGGATCTCAGAAGCTGCGAAGGTGTCAGAGAGACACAACATTCAGGAGCCTGGGGAACATATACATCTATGGAAACTTCACAGAATTGTCAACTTGGGAGATTTCAAGTAATGCAATGTACCATCCTAAGCACCATTTGGCCCCAACCCCACAAGCTGCTAAACAGCACTTGAGCGAGAGCTCTGCAAATTTAATGATTAGAAATGGGTTGAGCATTCATTTTAAGGAGCATCCAAAACCAAACATTTCCACGAATGTACAACTCACACTCTTAGCTAACGGTAATAACAGACTTTGGCACGATTTTTAAATGATTATGACCCTTTTCCCCATCATTAAAAAGACACATGGTTTCCTATTTAAGATTTTACTTCCTCTGTAATTTCAGTATTTAACCAGTTGAATTTATTAATGGATTCTATGTCTTTAAAGCTGCAGTTCCTGTGCATCTAGCAGTGAGCCCCACTGAAGACGTATTCTTGCGCAAAGCTGTCCAACGACCACAGCAGGCAAGTTTAGGTCAACTAAACATACATAGTGCAAGCCTAGGATAAGATCCTTGTCCTGGCAGGACAAGCCAGGGTATATAAACAGAGAGCAAGTTCCACTCCCTTTTCACACTGAAGATGTTGCCTACCCCGGCAATGAAACGTCTGCAAGAAAACAACAAGGCTCAGAGAGCACCATGGACTCCATAGGATAAGATATCCAATGGCTTTAAGCTGCTGGAAACATTAATATCAAATTAAATATTGCTATAACAAATTATTGTATAGTCAAAATATCACCACCTAAGTAGAAGAGACGGCATCCAGCCACAATGGTTTGTACGCCACAGAGGACTGTATCTTCATCTGATGCGCACAAGGGCCAGATAGGGCCACACCTAATGTAAATCTGCACCTACACATTTGGTTGCTGTTTTTAAAGGATATCATTTGTATGTCATTTGCAAAGAGCCTCATACAACCTAAAGCAAGGCCATTGACTTGTTCGGTAATGTTATTGCTTGGGGACTTCTAATTCCAAATGGAGGCAGGCCCAGAGCTGAAGAACAGCTGCAGCAGAAACCTGGAACTTGTTTTAGAGTGGAAGAAGAAAGCAGGGTATACAGCAGATCCCTGGTTTAAGAATGACTTCCATTCTTAAGTCTATCCTTAAGTCAAATTTGTATGTAAGTCGAAATAGTTATTTACCATCAGTTAGTCAAATGTTTGTCTTAGTATATATTTTACCTTTCTGTGCATGTAAAATGCTTAAGAAACACTTCCAAATACACTAAAACATCTTAAACACAGTAATACACAAAGTAGTATTGTGTATTTAAACACTGTAAGTACAAAACATTGTACTTAACTCAAATTTTTAATATAATAGTCTTTATGGCAGTCTGTTCTTAACTAGGAGTCGTCTGCAAACTGGGACATTCTTAAACCAAGGACCCGTTGTATTTGAACATACGCAAAGGATATTTCTGAACTACTAAGTAATTTCAGGTTGCCCCAATATTCTTGGGAGTGGATAGAATTACTGGCTTTAGATTAGGAGAGGCAACTAGATAGAATTGATGTGGGTTTTTTTTTCAGTATCCAAAAAATACTTTGATGTGTCAATCAAAGCAGAATGTGCAATATTCCAGGGGCAGGAAACATTTTCAGGCACGCGACTACATTTCTGCACCTTCTGAGAAAGTAACTTTGCATGGAGGCCAACATAGAACACAAGAGTCTTGTTATTATTACTGTACATCCAATTAGTAGCTGTTTGCTAACAAACATTAGCAAGATATTCCAATGAATCCCCACAAGTGGCTACCTTTAATTATTGTCTCTATGGCACCTGGTATTTAAAGATACATTGCCACCAATGTATCACTTCACTAAGTGAAGGCTCCATTTATACCAAAGCACTGCCTTTCAGAAAGGAAAGAAAAATAACGCACAGGATCGACTATACAATCTTACATTCTTGTTCCCTAAAGTACATACACCATATCTTACAGGCACAACATGCTCACAGGAGGTGGACGTTGTTGTATCTGGTGCAGAGATGACCAAATTGCTTCATGTTGCCTTTCTGGCTTCAAGCCATTCCCCCTTCCATCTCCATTTCCCACTCAGCTTCTCATTTAGAGTGACATGAACTCAAGTTATTGGAGGGACCGCCTCTCCCTGGGTACATCTACCCGTCCCATCAGGTCCGGCAGGAGGGGCATGTTCCACCTCATGGGATCCAGGAGGAGGGTTTTTTTTTTTTTTTTGCCGTGGCCCCCATCCTCTGGAACATCATTCCCCTTGAGGTGAGATTAGCCCCAACCCTATTGTAATGGTATGTGGGAAAGACCTTGGGAGACCGGGCGAAGAGACGCCGCCAAGGGAACGGTCGGATAAGAGACAGCATAGCCGGCAGCTAGATAGTGGGTGGGGCAAGAGGCTCAGAAGAGACCCTCCCTAGTTTCTCAAGGTGTAAAGGAGACAGCAGGAGAATTGCACTTTCAGACTTGCAATATTCTGTTAATGTAGCTTTACAATAAAGTAGAATTAGCTTATCTGGTTGTGTTTCCTGTCTGGTCTACCTGGCAAGGCTGACACCTATTGGCATTTAGGAAATCCCTCAAAACCTGGTTCTTCCAACAGGCTTGAGGATCCCAGGGAAATAGGGAGCCCACAAGATGTTTGCACTGTGTTTAGGATGCTGGTCCATTCTCCTGCAGCCTTATTTATATTTGCATGTAAATTGTTTTTAATTGTTGCTTTATATTGGTTTTGACTGGTTGTTTTATTGTACACCAACCAGAGTCAAGTCCATGAGATGGGCAGCTATATAAATTTGATAAACAAACAAACAAACAAACAAATCTAATGAATTAGCTTAATGACATGGCACAATTCTGAAAGTCTAATTAGTGTGAACTCATCCACCGCGTTAATTGCCACCAGGTTTCTCAACCTGAGTTCTGAATCACCAAGTGTAAGGAATCTCACTTCTAATGAAACACATTCTGAATTTCTGACAAGAAGCTCAACCATAAATGCTTACAGCTAGAGCAGGAGAAGCTGTAAGAGATCCTGGTGGCCTGACAGAATATGCCAGCATTGCTAAACTATTTGCAAACAAAGAAAACCAGATCACTCTAGAACTTTCCAGAACAGAGCTGAATATAATCTTCCTTCCTTCCATCAAACACCCAGGTCCTGTGGCTGAAGCTGTCTCATATATGATGACTCACCTAGGGGGAATAAAGACCAATTGCAGGTGACCAGGTAGGGAAACTTTGAAAATCAGAAGGAAATTGGAAGAACAGTTTTGCTTAAAAATATGGAGGGGGCTGATTAAGAACATCTGGGAGGCAAAGAGGTGAGAATGGAGGAAATGCTGATCTCTCAGCTGAACCTACTTTTCAGGAATTGTTGTGCAAAGCAACAAAGATAGATGAAACATCTACTCTAAGTTTCTCAAAGAAGGGCAGGATAAAACAAAATACATGGCTCTCACTGTAACCAGACTTTTCAAAGGTCCCCTAGAACAGTGCTTTTGAAACCTGGCAACTTTAAGAGGTGTGGACTTCAACTCCCAGAATTCCCCAGCCAGCAAGTTTCAAAAACACTGTTCAAGAAGGAGGTCCAGCCAAATTACTTTCACACCTTCTGATGGTGACATGCTTGGTTTTATTTTAACTCACTGCGTGGCTTGGTGTTGCTGGTTTTGTTGGTTTTGTTTTTCTCTTAAACGGAAGAGGATTTGTTTTTAAAGTCCCATGCTACGTCATGCTATTTATTTATTTCTTGCTCTGCTATTGTAATATCCTCATTCAGTTTCTTTGATGGATTTAAAAGGTTACTACCAGCCATCAGCTTCATCTGCAATGGGTTTACCTTGCAGGTTGAAAAAAACAGGAACAATTGGGTGGGAGGGAGGGAAGGAAGGAAAGAAAGGTGCTAAAAATTGTCCCCGCTTAGCCAGTTGGGAATTGACAGTACTGTACACATTTTCCATTCTATTCCTGGATCAGGGAAGGAGGGGGTTATGCTGTGCAAGTGTTTAATTATTTTTGAACTCTTGCAGGATGATGACATTGTAGAAGGACAGCTGTGTTTAGATAAGCCCTGTGGATTTTTTTGGTGGCAAAAAAATCAACAGTCCGGTAGCAACTGATCAGATCTGGTAGCATCAGATGCATCTGATGGAGGGAGCTTTAGGTCATGAAATCTTGTGCCTTTTAATAAAAATTGTTAGTTGAAAAATCGGACTCCTCCTGATTTTTTCCCAGATGAAGAAAAGTCTCACACCCTTCTCACAGCTCTTGTGATTGTGCACTGCAGGGCTTGGGCATCTGAAGGCAGAAGTTCACCCTAGAACATTGAATGAAAGTGTGTTTCCTGGACCAGAAAATAACTTTAATCCGTCCAGGGGGCTGACGAAGAGAAAGTTCCAAGGAGCCTTTGAAATCAGTGAGGATACCCGAGATTGGAAACTGCAGCAAATAAGGAAAGAAATGGGAAGTTTCCTCCCCGCACCCTCCTGCCACCATACACACAGACACAAAAAAGCAAGAAAATGAACGCTACCTTTAAATGCATTAAGAGTTTGCTAGCAAAGCAGCTTCAACAGATGGAAGAGGTGGCCCAAGGTGGGCATTATTTGAGATAGAGGGAGGAGAGGGGAAGAACTGGCAATGCCAGGCCAGGGCAACAGGAATGGTGCAAAACGTTTTTTCATTTTTCTTCAACTATTAATAAAAAAACACCCTAGGCATGAGTTGGTGAAAATTACATTTTGCCTCCAGAATCAAGAAAACTTCTCTTTGTTCTATTGCTTGCGCCCATCTGACTGCAGAGGCATTTGTGCACCATCTCTGTCCCTGCACAGCTACGACAGGGACATTGCCATCCGCCATGTCTGGGAAACCCCAGGTTGCAAAACCCTGTTCTCTCTGTGGGGCCAGAGGAAATCCGCGTTTGTGGCCCTTGCTCTGAACTCTTCTTGGCCCCACATGGAATAAGCCCCCTCTGTCTCAAGCAGGGCTCCCCTGACCTCTCGAAGCCCCCTTCAAACCCCAGGCACCTTTCAAGTTTCTGCTTTCTACTTCCAGCCACATTGACTTCATTCCTTTGCAATCAATTCCAGGTTGCTTGGAGTGAAGAGGAGACCCTGGCATGGATTCTAAGGCAGCTGGAATGGAGTCTTAGAGGGGACCCCCCCCCCTCCAAAAAAAATAGATGCAGAAAAAGTTTGGGGGACCATTGCATCAGCTCCATCCAAGCCTGCGCATCACCCAGATCTAGAAGTCCAGGCCCAGAATCGAGATCTCTGTGCAACCTCTGGCAGGGAGGAAGAGAAAACCAGGAGCAAAACTCAGGGCATCCCGGAATGAACTCTTCCCTCACTAGGCACGAAAAAGCCCAGAGGAGCAAAGCGCACGAGGCCTGCCCGGAGGCTTTACCTGCTCACCGCGTTCAGAAACCCTCCGCTACTGGAGCTCGGAGCCTCCGAATTCCCTTCCGAGACCTGGACCTGGATTTTCTCGGGACGTGGAGCAGACCGCGCCTGCCGAGAGGCCCTTCGCGGAGAAAAGACGGCCCGAGGGTGGGGGCGAGGGGCAAAGCCTTGCCCACGAGGAGGGGTGCCCACGAGGCCAGCGCCCGCCAGCGTCCACGCACACCCCCGAGGGGCAAGGCTTCAGTGGGGAATGGGGGGGCGCCTTTTTCCCGGCTCCAACTGCACCCTCCGGGGTCCCGCGCCGTCACCTCGGATGTTCTCCGGCCGCCCCCGCCCCCCCGCCCTGTATGTCCAACTCACCGAGGGCAAGGCAGAGCAGAAGCGAGATGGGGCGCGGGGCGGCCATGCTGGGGGGTCGGATCCAGGGTGCGCGCCCTTCTCGGCCGGGAGGTGGGCCACTCCGGTGGGCTCGTCCCGCCCTTTCGAAGCAAGCTCTTGCGGTCAACAGACAGACGATCCTCGGAAAGAATCTTCCCGCGAGGGTATTTATAGCCTGCTTAGCGCCCGCCCAAGAAAAGCCCGCCGCGCCTCGGAATGTCCCAGCCGGATCCACCTGCCCTTGCCTCGGATACCCGATCCGCCCCGGCCCCGGCGCGGACGTGGGCCGCACGAGGCGCTCCGGCGCTCCTTGCCCCGACGGCGGCTGCTGCCCCCGTCGCCTCGGGGCTGCGATGGCACCAAGCCGGGGACCGAGATGGCACGAAGAAGCAGAGGAGGCGGCCGGCTGCTGGGGGAGCCATAAAAGTGGGGATGGGCCCGGAGAAAGGCGAGAGGCAGCGCGGGAACGGGGTCCCCTTCTTCACCCAGCCGTGGGCAAGGCGGCTCGTCCGCTCGCGCCGCCACGGGCCCGGCGACCCGCGCTCCCGCGTCCTTTCGAATTCAAGATGCACCCGGCGGCGGCGGCTTGCGGCCCTGCTTGCGGCTCCGCCGGCCGCAATGAAGCCCCTGCGCGGTCTTCCAGAACCCGGAGCCTTTTCTCAGTGGGGGTCGCTCCTCTCCAAATTAAAACTCCCCCCCTTTAAAAAAACAAAACAAAAACACACACACCTCTCCAAGCCAGCCCTTTGCCAAACGCGGCTCCCTGCTGGCGCACGGGGGGAGCCCGAGATCAGCCGCCCCCTCGGGCAGGTGCCTCCGCGGGACTCAAGAGGGCCGGATCCATAGCCTCTTCGCCGGCTGGCTGGCTGGCTGGCTGCACGGGAGTCCGCGCGACTGCAGTCGCAACCTTCTGCGCTCGCTAAGACGGGCTCCAGCAAAGGAGGGATCGATTGGAGCTCCTGCGCCTGCTGCGGAAAGGAAGGGAAGGGAGGGATCGGGCCCGCCCGGGAGCGGCGAGCGGCGGGGACGACTCGCCCGCTGGCTCGCTCGACGACCCCTCGTTTTCCCCTCTCCTCCTCCGTTCCCCCCCGCGGCGACCAGCCCCCTTCCCTTTCCTTAGCCTTCCCCGGCGGCGCGCACCGCTGCGGCAGAGCCTGAGCCGCCCAGGAACTGCCCTGGCTCGCTGCTGGACAGGGCGAGGAGGAATGAATCAAAGCGTGCGCCAGGCGGAGGAGGCGGGCGCCGCCAAAGTTGATGCATTGCAGCAGCAGCGGCGGCGGCGGCGGCGGCGGCACCAGCCGAGACACCGGCGGCGGCGTAGCCAGGGGGAAGCCACGCGGGCCGAAGGATCGAGGGGTGGAAGGAAAAAAGGTAGGAGGCCGGGCGAGCGGGGCTAGGCCCGCAGTGGCTCCACCCGCCGGCCTCCGAAATCGGGCGGTGGGAACGTGAGCGGGGAAGAGGCAGCGGGGGGCGGGGGGGGGATGGAAAGAAGATCATAGGCGGAGGAGGGATGCGTCACTCTCTGCAGTGGCTGCGGAGCCCGTCCCGAGGCACCCCCACCCCCCGCGTTTAATCCCGGCCCTGGTCGTGCCCCAGTCCCCGGTTGCCCGGGTGGCTTGGCGCTGGCTTTGGAACCGCCGATCGGCCTGGGGAGGTTTTCCTTGTAAAAGACGAGGCTGGAGGTCCATCGGGCGTTGACACCTGACCAGAAGGAAAGTTTTCCAAACTGCCGATTGTCGAGGGCTGTGTGAGGAGTATGAAGAACGCTTTGCACATTCCCAGAGAGCCTTCCTGGTCCTTGCTGTTGTCCAGAAGGCTGGAATGAACTTTAATTCTTGATCTCTCCCTCCTGTCCCCACTCCAACCCAATGCTGTCCTCTTGTTTTGCCATCCTTCGTTGAAATCCAAAGATGACAAAGTCTTAGTCCTAGCCTAGTTGCTTAGGCAGAGAATGGCACTCTGTGCATGTGCAAAGGTAGGCTCCTGAACCGACTTGATTCAGTAGAGCTTTCCAAATCTGTATGAAGGGGTATAGTGTGATTGGCCAGATCAAAGGGGACCAAACAGGCTTCAAAATCCTTCCACTCCCTTGCAAGATCTCCCAAAAAGGTTCTGGATTATCACTGATATTACGAAATCTGCCTGGTTAATTTAGAAGCTCAAAGTGGGATACAGAAAGAGTCAATGTACGTTCTGTACACTTCTTAGTCCCTGATTGAGAGCACTCTGGTTAGCCAGCATCGGAGCAGAGTGCTGGTCCAATATAAGATATAAGAATCTAAGCCTGTGTCCACACAGTACACTTAACCAGTGTTTACGAACCGAAGGGTTGCGTTCACACAACTTGCTAAGCTGGGTTACTTTTAACCCTGGTTAGTTTCTTCTCATGCTATGCAAACCCAGCCTATAATTCAGTGTACAGTACTGTGTGGACCCAGGAAATTTTATTTTTTTATTTATATGATTTATATAGCCGCCCATCTCGCACAAGTGACTCTGGGCAGCTTACAAGATGAAAGCACAAAACCCTACCACTTTCAGCCTCCCAAGTGCCCAAGGATAAACAAGGACCGCACTCACCATCCATAAGAACAGCGCGCATCTACCCACTTGACCCAACTAGCCGAAAGGCTTCCCAAAGTGACCGGGTTAATTGGTTTGGGCGAAGACAGCCAAAAAAACCTCTGCTGAGTCAGCTCAGGGGCCTGCACACTGTCATTTTGTTCGCACAACACATTTCAGTTGCCCCAGTTGGGATAGATTCATTCATCCTCAAACTTCCTTCAACTGGGAAACTGTGAGCATATTAGACCAGGCCAAATCCAAAAATGCTAGAGAATTCCTGGAAGCCTGGCACTCAGACAAAGCAGCCATCAACAGACACATAGAGGTTAACAACATTTACATATCATTCATAAGAGACTATAGAATAGCCAGAAGACCAGAACACCCCTGGGCCAGCAATCAACAACAAGATATGCATAGATTAACAGCAAGATTAGCAGCAGAGGAGCAATCAAACAACACAATAGACCTTAATCAAGGAACTATTAACTCAGTCAATCACCCAAACAGCACACAACAGCCCAATCAAGGAACTACCAAGGAGAGTACAAGACCCCCACCAACACAGGCAGGACAAGCCAGGGTATATAAACAGACAGCAAGTTCCACTCCCTTTTCGCACTGAAGATGTTGCCTAGCCTGGCAATGAAACGTCTGCATGAAAACAACAAGGCTCAGAGAGCACCAAAGACTCCCCAATCCTCAAACTTCCCTGCAGCCTGGAGTCTACTCGGGAACTAATGCAGAGGCAACTTATTTGCAGGAAGGAAGTTCAGTAGAATGATGGGATGCGAGACAAGTCAAGGCATCTTTGAAATTTAAGTTAAAACCACTGCGTTAAGTGTTCAGGGTTTTGCTTTATCTGGCCACCTAAGGGCTCAGAAACAATAGCTGGACAAAGACAAGAATCTAGTGTATTGTCAAAGGCTTTCACGGCCGGAGTTCGATGGCTGTTGTGGGTCTTCCGGGCTGTGTGGCCGTGTTCTGGAAGTTGTGGTTCCTAACGTTTCGCCAGCATCTGTGGCCGGCATCTTCAGAGGGCAGGAGCACAGACAGAAGCGCTCTTTCTGTGCTCAGGTAGAATGGCAATACAAGAATCTAGATTAGCATTTTCCAAGCCGTTACCTTTGGCAAGTATTTTCTGCATCTTTTGCCCACCAGGGAACCCTTCTGATGTGCCATAAAGCAGGAGCGGGTTTTTGCCATCGACCAAGGTCAGCTATCTGCTGCGATGGCATTCGGTAGTAACAAAGCAGGAAAAAAACACAGCCTTTTGATTAGAGCATGTTCATCATGCGTGCAAAAGGTGAGACCATCTTGCATCTGTTTGTGTTACAAGAACCTTCTTTAAATCGTATTCTTTTCTCAGTGGACCTTGAAGGCTGTGCTGTTCGCCCGTTTCCTGGCAGTCCTTTCCCTTCCTCCTAAGGATCAGCGAAAGTGGGTCAAGGCACAGTGGGAACACGATGCCCTCTCAAAGAGGAATGGCTTGGGGAGCCTGGTTTACGACTCGTCCTGTTCACACAACACTTTTTATTTGGTGATTGAATGAACCCATTTCTTGGATTTCTATCACACATGGAACTAACCAAGCCCCCTGAGTTCAGACAACCTATTAAGCCACTGCCCTCTCCCCAAAAAAGTTTAAATAATTCATGCTTGATATTTGGGGGGGGGGAACGCAGCCAATGGGTTTCCAGCTGACCTGGCTCAGCAGTGACACCCAGGGCCAGCCCTCTTGACTCATCATCTTCCATGTTATCCTGCCCTCCAGGACCACAAGCATGTAATTAAAGCATTGTTGTGATGCATGTAAAAACGGGTGGGAGTTTGCATTGTTGTTGCCATATTGACTATTTTGACCTCATGCAGACCCCTGCCCACCCTCATTGTTTTTGTTCCTAATAGCATCTGTTGATGTGACCACTATTCCTATCCCCCAACCTTTTAACTAAGTTTTAACCTCCAAATGTTAATCTCTATTTCCAAATTAGATAACTCTTAGGGCAGAGCTTTCCAAACTTTTCATGTTGGTGACACACTTTTTAGACATGCATCATTTTGCGACACACTCTTATAGCAGGGCACAAGGCAGGCACTAGGACCTGCACGGAATCACAGCAGGTTTGGAGGCAGCAAGGCACAAGGCAGGCACTAGGACCTGCGCGGAATCCTGGCAGCCGCGACACACCCAAACACTGCAGCCGACACACTAACGTGTTGCGACAGTTTGGAAAGCTCTGTCTTAGGGCTTATTAATTACCCTCTCCTGTAGACTTAGGGAGAATTTCAGCTAATTTTATGGCTCAGGGTTTTGTATTCTTAGTTGTCTTGTATTTTTTCTGTTTTGTAGAGTTTTACATTGTTTTGGTGCTTATGCTTCTAGCGTGCTCCGTACTGGTCTTACCTCATTGCAGTTTTAGTTTACTCTTATTTTTGTATATATATACTGGTCCTGGACTGTGACAATTAACATTTGATCTGATCACGTTTGCTGGACAAAGATGTGCAAGCAGCATCAAGGGCCATCATGTGATCAAGTGCTTAGACAACACAGCCTCTACTAGCTGTGCTTTTTAAAACTTTCCTAAAGGTCAGGGCTTTTCAATTTATACGTCAGGAACTCCCTGGAGGGTCACAAACAACTTAGAAGGGGATTGCAATGTGTTTAGAGTTCAGAGAGGGAGGTCAGTCTAAAAGGCTTTGCTTTTGTCTTTGCCTGCACAAACCCCATGAGTGATGGCAGTCCTGCAAACCTTGAGAAGCCTTTTTTTTTTGGTGTCTTCAAGTGATTGTTGACTCCTGGTGACTGCCTGGACTAGTCCCTGCAGTTTTATTGGCAAGATTTTTCAGAAGTGGTTTGCCATTGCCTCCTTCCCAGGGCTGAGAGAGAGTGACTGGCTCAAGGTCACCCAGCTAGCTATGTGCCTAAGGTGGGACTAGAACTCATGGTCTCCTAGTTTCTAGCCCGGGGCCTTAATCACTACACCAAGCTGGCTCTCTTGAGAAGGCTTCTGATATATAAATTAGAATTTAATGATTCTACATTTACTTTTTATCCAGTTCTAACCACAGTGACCAGGGGCGTGGTGGCTCAGCAGGTAAGACGCCAGGCTTGTCGATTGCAAGTTTGGCGATTCGAATCCCTAGCCCCGCGTGATGGAGTGAGCTCCCGCACTCGCCCCAGCTCTTGCCAACCTAGCAATTCGAAAGCATGCAAATGCAAGTAGATTAATAGGTGCCACTTTGGTGGGTAGGTAACAGCGTTCCGCGCGTGTCATGCCGGCCACATGACCGTGGAAGCATCTTCGGACAACGCTGGCTCTTCGGCTAACAAACGGAGATGAGCACCGGCCCCTAGAGTCGGACACGACTGCACAAATGTGCAGGGGGAACCTTTACCTTTAACCACAGTGAAATAATTCAATAGTTCCATAATAAAGCAAAGGGGCTATTTTGCCCTGGCATGGGATAGACTAAAAAATAGATTTCACGAAAGCACAAGGGGATAGCTCAAAAATGAGGACCTTGGGCAGTTGTCCTCCTCCTAGGATTGTTGCAAGGTGGGGAAGGGGGGGGGGCAGAAATACTGCATCAGCTCCTCTATAGGATAGGCAGGATAGAAATATCATAAATGCATTTGATTTTCTTGCAGCCTTCATCGGGACAACAAAAGCAGGGTCACATCATCAAGTGTCAGCCCTTTGAGGTAGTCCAGACAGGGAACCAAAACCATGAGTACTAACTCTACCTTTATTGTAAGGTTACAGTAACAGAACCTTGCAAGTCCGAAACCCCCCCCCCCCTTGTTTTTGCTTCCCAGAGAATGAGGGTCCCTTCCGAGATGCTTTCTCGACCCCCATGCCTTCTGCGGGCTGAGATATCGCTTGTCTGACCATTGCCCTGGCTGCGGCTCTTCCTCCTGTCTACCAAGGTCATTTTCACAGCCCATGTGAGCTCCACCCCTTTTGTATGTCCTTGTGATATCATGGCACACATGCAAAAGGGGTGGGGCTTGCACTGCAATATTGCTTTTGTCCTCAAATAAACATCTGCTTAGAAAGAAACTCAAAATAAGCCCATCTTGACTTTCTTTGGTATAAGAAGGTAGAGGGAAACACTCTCAGGTTTTCAATACACTGCAACAATAAAGTGAAATTGCAGGAATTCTTGTGGTGTCCGGTTCCTGTCCTGGCCTACTTCAAAGGGCTGACATCAGAGGGAAATGTACGCACAGTGGAAAAATCAAGGCAAGCATGTTTAGACGAACGTTTTTAAAAACACGTCCCTCCCCCATAAAGACACACAAGGGCACTCCAAACTCCGATCCACGGTCTTTATTTCACTCCCTAATAAATAAGCCCTGGCGTTTTTCTGGAACTGCAAACACACTGGATTATTAATACTGAACAGATCTACAAAACTGAAGGAAAGAGACCACCCCCCCAGCCCCCCAATTTTAATGGGGGAAGGGGAAAAAAGGGAGAGGGTCTGAAACCTGGGCCTCCCAAGTTTTGGGGGAAAGAGAACACACAGTTGACAGACACACAACCCCCTCTCCAGGAGGGGGCAGATTTCAATGCCCCCTCCCCGCCAGTATATTTGAAGGGCTGAGAGGCCCAGATTGGCAGTGAAACTTCACTTTATAGTGACAATACAGTTTCCTTGTGGGAAGGCAAAGGCCTAGCTGTCGTTCAGGAGGCAGATGCAAGAGTCTTTTGTGTAGCACACGTAGCATGCTCTACAGGGTTAAAAAAAATAAAACCCAGATGGAACCACTGTTCTTGACTGCACCCAGATACAACATCCCCTAAAAAGCACCATTTGGAGCACTTTGTACTAAATTATCTCTGTTTGCATGGCACAGTAAACCCAAACGCCTGGTTGTCAAGAATGAACACTAGCACTTTACCCACACTCTCAAGAGCTATACACTGCTTGTTAACCAGAGCCTCGGCACGTTTTCCAAACTCAAAAAAGATGTGCCATTTGGGGTTATGGAATACTTAAAACTGAAACCTACAACATGCCTTGGCTACAAAGTCCATTTTCAGTAAACCGCAAATGGTGACTATTTCCAGTTCAGACAACACACTAAACCAGTGTTTGTCAGCCTTAGCAACATTAAGATGTCTGGACTTCAACTCTGGGGAATGCTGGCTGGGGAATGCTGGGAGTTGAAGTCCAGATATCTTAATGTTGTCAAGGTTGAGAAACCCTGCATTAAGCTTATGAGCCTGGCTGTGCACAGTGGGAAAACAGGTGCGCTCTTCCATCAGACTTTTGAATTTAGCGTTGTGTAAATACAGTTCAAGAGGAACAGAGCTCGGCTGATACTTTCAGAAGTCAGATACCATTCTGTGAAGAGGAGGGTTGGACTGGACTCCAACATGGCAAGATTATGTGTATGTTGAACTGCTGGTGTGTGCATCTTTCAAGGTTTCAGGGACACTCCAAGGTTGACCCCTTGTTCAGGAAGTTCTCTGCGTTAACACGTACAACCAGCAAGGCAATGCTGTAGTCCAGCTCTCTGCTTTTCAGTGTGTGAAAATGCGGTCCTGAAGAGCCTTGACCCTATCGGAGGTAATTTGTTGAGAAGATCCCTTTTAAGAACATGAACGACCAGACCCACCAAACGGTAGGAAGGACAGGGCAGGCGAGCAGGAGGAACAACAGCCAAAGAAGGCATGAACTGACTGGAGCCTCTGCACTGCTTTCTGCCCACTACCAGTTCGTGATAGCTTGTGCGCATGAGAGGGAGAGAGAACTGCAGATCTAGGTGTGTTGATGTCCTCCACATGGTATCTCAACTGCTGAGCGAAGTCTCCGGGCACAAGGCAGATCCCAGCTCCAGAGGCCAACCCCCGCCCAAAACTGATCCCACCCTCCTTCCTCCCCAAACAATAGCTGGAAAAAAGAACTGGTGCCAGGATACAGGAAATAAGGACTCTTGGGGGGTCCGGGGTGGACTATAAATAGCACTGAAGTGGGAAGGGGGTAAAGAGAAGTCCCTGCAGGGACTACCCCAGGAAGAATGATCGGAGAGTGATGTTCCCCGCAAAACGGGTTCCGCCAAGGGATCCATCGCTACCAGTGGCCCTCTTGAGGATAATGTCCAGGTGATGGATCTGGCAAGGAGCACGGTGCCGTTTCCTCCCACCGCCACCCACAGGATCCCCACACCACTGGTTCAACGGTTTCCGAGATGGGTCTCAGGCGTCTTCTCTCCAACAACTCGGCAACCTCCTCCAGAGAGAGGAAGACACCGCGGCTTCACTCTGGCTCCAGCGGGGGCTCCGCCACCATGATGCCCTGCTGCAGCTTCTCCAGGGAGAGTTTCATCTGGTGGAAAGAGGAGAGTAAGTTATTCCCTGAAGAGGAAGGCACTGCCCCAACCAACAAGAAGGAAACTGTGGCTGGGTTCACATAACATGCTAAGCCAGTGTTTTCAACCTTGGCAACTTTAAGAGGGGTGGACTTCAACTCCCAGAATTCCCCAGCCAGCCATGCTGGCTGGGGAATTCTGGGAGTTGAAGTCCACCCCTCTTAAAGTTGCCAAGGTTAAGTAACACTGTACTGAGCCATGTGTTGTTTAGCCAAGCCACATTTTATTGGACAAAACAGAATTGGTTGCTTTCACAAAACACTGCCAAGCCATCAACCAAAGATGCCACATTATGGCTCAGTGTGTTGGTTGAACCCACCCTATGGGCATAGGTCCCATCAGTATTTCAGTGCATGTTTGTGCACCACATATGCAGTAGATGAGCCTTAAGCCAGCCTTCTGCAATCTTGTGACTTCCAGAGGCGTTAAACCAGGGGTGGGGAACCTTTTTTCTGCCAAGGACCATTTGGATATTTATATACTTCTTTTTATTCGGGAAGTAAGGATGGGGAATCTATGCCCCTCCCATCACTGGATCTGGTGACTCCCAGGATCCTTCAGAGAGAGATGGAGAGTCACAGGTTCCCCATCCTTGCCTTGAAGCTACAAAAATTGGTTTCAAAACTTTTGGTATATAGGTAAACAACCTGGTGCCCTCCTGCCCGTTTGCTCTCCCCCAAAGTGAGCCAGTTTGGTCTAGTGGTTAAGGCAACGGGCTAGAAACCAGGAGACTGAGAGTGCTAGTCCCGCCTTAGGCATGAAAGCCAGCTGGGTGACCTTGGGCCAGTCCCTCTCTCTGAGCCCTAGGAAGGAGCCAATGGCAAACCAGGAGACTGAGAGTTCTAGTCCCGTCTTAGGGATGAAAGCCGGCTGCGTGACCTTGGGCCAGTCCCTCTCTCTGAGCCCTAGGAAGGAGCCAATAGCAAACCAGGAGACTGAAAGTCCCGCCTTAGGCATGAAAGCCGGCTGGGTGACCTTGGGCCAATCCCTGTCTCCCAGCCCTAGGAAGGAGCCAATGGCAAACCAGGAGACTGAGAGTTCTAGTCCCGCCTTAGGCATGAAAGCCGGCTGGGTGACCTTGGGCCAGTCCCTCTCTCTGAGCCCTAGGAAGGAGCCAATAGCAAACCAGGAGACTGAGAGTTCTAGTCCCGTCTTAGGCATGAAAGCCGGCTGGGTGACCTTGGGCCACTCCCTCTCTCTCAGCCCAACTCACCTCACAGGGTTGTTGTTGTAGGGAAAATAGGAGGAGGAAGGAGTATTAGGTATGTTTGCCACCTTGAATTATTTATAAAAATAATAAAGGCAGGATAGAAAATAAATCAATAAAAAACTTCAACTTCCATCAGGACCAACCTGCCTGACAATGATGAGTGAATGAAGTCCAATATCCCTTAGTCTCTGCTGTATGGCCAATAAAAAGGGCTTCTGGAAACCAAGAATTGGAGCATCACTTCTCCCACTTTCCATGAACTAGCTGGACTGGAAGAACGTTCAGACTGCAGGGCTCACCTCATCCAGAAGCTCCACTGATGCCTTCAGGATCTGTTTCCACTTCTGCACCTCCACACTGTGGAACTGTTTCTGCAGCTCCAGAATCTCTGCCCATTCCGAGGCTGTCTGGGGAAGTTTTCTGCCAGGCAAGGAGGAGACGGAGTTCTCTTAACTGAGACGGATCAGCAGTGTGTCCACCCCATGAGTTCACTCCTTGGCTGTGAATTATCACACCCATCGCTAGTGTTTAATGCAGAGGCCAGTTGGCCTCCCAGAACCTAACCCCCCTAATTCTAAGGCTGGGTGAGCAACCGTTTGCAGCCAGAAGCTACATTTTCTTCTCAGTAACCTTTTTATAGCACGTTAGGGCAATATCCTAAAGTCATACTGGAGGGGGTGAAATTTTATGCCCATTTGGGTTTTATTGGTACAGGATGGAGGGAGGTTAATGATTATATTTTATGGACATGTTAAGCCGATCAGAAAATCAACTTGCATCTACCTGGGGAGCTTGCAAGACACATGCAACTTTTGGTTGGTCAAGCTTGATGGTCTTCACCTGAAACTTTTTCCCAAGCAGGCTTCTATTTTTAGGAATCCTCAAAGGACACTCACCTGGTACCTACCTTATAACCTCACCATGCCAAACAAAAAACATTTGGTTTGCTCAAGCATTTTAAAAGCTGTTGGAAGCATTTTGTTGCTAGCTTTACTTAACTATAATTTTACGTACTACATTTCTTACAATTATTTTTGCTGCAAATGATTTTCTCTTGGTTACTGCACTGTGGGGTTTTTTTGGTTGGGTTTTATATTGTTTTATTGTGTTATATTTTATTCCGCTCCGAGGACTACAGTTATTAAAGAGCAATCAATTAATTCTATTTAAAAGAGCAATCAATTAATTAATTACACACTGGCAATGGATATCAGCTTCTTAAACCCTATCACTCAACATTTCAGATAATTTACTGACCCTCTATATTCATCACATATTTAATATACATTTATATCTCACTTTTCCTCCAGAAAAGTGGTACCCCTTCTTCGTTTTATTCTAACTACTCTGTAAGGTAAATTAGCCTGAAAGAATTGGTTCTCTGTCCTTCTTAAGGACAGACTAAGAACCTGACGTTTATTTGAATTACTATATGTTTTTGCAGACATTAACCCAGATCCACGCATTTCAATGTTCACTAGCCAGTACTTTTTCCAAAGTCGTGCTTAAAAACAAATTTTAAGTCTTCAACTAATCACTATTTAGCATTGGAAAAGTTTACACATACAACAAAGATAATTCTTTTAAAATATGATGGATAATGCATCATCTTTGTTTCACCTAGAGACAAACCTCGGTTTACCACTGAAGATATAATTCAGCAGGGAATGCAAACAATTATGGCTTCCTTTCGAGGGTTCCTGACATGCTTACAAATATTTTGATAACAAATATGTTTGTTATTCCACTTGTATCCATTTTGGTATCTGCTTTCTGTTTATTGATCAGCTTTAAACTCAAGCTTTCAACAATAAGATACAATCTTGTTATAATTATGACTACATTTTTTACATTTTAAGCACCAAGGTTTTGCCCAGTGAAATGGTCAAAATGGTTAGTAGGTTCGATTTAGACCATTTAAATGAACATTTAAACATTTATATCACATGTATAAATATACCTTGGTTACTTTAAAAACATCTTCATACTAGAGCAGTGTTTCTTATCCTTGGCAGCTTGAAGATGTGTGGACTTTAACTCCCAGAATTCCCCAGTGGAGTTGAAGTCCACACAACTTCAAGTTGCCAAGATTGAGAAACACTGTACTAGAGGGAGGAAAGTGCTGTTAAAAACTGTTTGGAAGTTACCACTGTGTAGAATCCAACCACCATGGCATTGATGGAAGGAGATGATGGCAGTTCATATGATAGGAGTTATAAACATCCCTAGTTCCCATCTTATTTCTGGGCCTACATTCATGCTGGGTTCACACAGCTGTAACAATGTGATCTGTTTGGTTTTAGCTGCCTGGGGAATTCTGAGAGTAATGATAATAAACTTTATTTCCAGTCAAAGACCATATAACAGTTACAATGTAATCCAGTATAAAAGGTGAGGATTTTAATAATGAGTATAAAATGCTTGGCACATCCAATCTCAGATCAAACACAAACCCAGCACCATCTACCAGTAATCACAACTGAAAAAAATCTGACAACTTTCCTAAAAAGATCTATAGATTGATCCTCTAAGAAAAAATGTATAATCTCCCAATGTACTGTAAGTATTTAGCGAAGATGAGTTAATAAATCAGGTATATGCAAAGGGCAGCAAAATTTTTGGAGAGTTTGAGTCCATACTGCTGGAGGATTCCCAGGTTGTGGAATTCTTTTTAGGATGCTAATTAAATTCCACCCACTTTCATTTATTCATTACACCGTGGTGAAGCAAACCATAGTTTAGAGCAGTGTGTGAAACAAGGTCTCTATCAGTGTGTGAAACATGGGCTTCCATCCATAAAAATAAACAAAAAGACAAATGAATGGCTCAATGTATATCCATAGCCCAACCTGGTACCATAATATATTGGCTTATCTTCTAAGGTGACATAACCCTCTTCACTCTTTTCATCACAGGAGGCTAAAATGCTTTCTCCTGATATCAATAAAAAAGTATCTCACTTGTTTATGTTCAAGCATAAACAAACATAAACAACAAGCATAAAGCGTCTTCGGACAACGCTGGCTCTTCGGCTAACAAACGGAGATGAGCACCGGCCCCTAGAGTCGGACACGACTGCACAAATGTGTGGGGGGAACCTTTACCTTTTTTTTTTTACTATGCATGTTCACATAGGATCCAGCTTTCACCAACATGGCACCTGCTACATGTGCTAGACTACAAGGCCCATCACTCTAGCTTCACATGGGTCTCGATGATGGGCATTGCAGTCAACACACATGGAAGGTGCCACAAAGGGAAGACAGGTATCTGCATAAATGCTATTGATGGACTGATGGATTATATGCCATCATGTCAGTATCTACTCTTAGCAGTCACATAGATAGACCTTCTCCAGGACGATCTGTCCCAACTTAGTTCTTCAGATCTTCCAGAAGTATACCCATTGCCACTGTAATTGAGTCCATCTACCTTGCTGCTGGTTATCCTCTTCTCTTTCCTTCCACCTTTCCCAGCATTATGAACTTCTTAAGGGAGCTGGATCTTCACATAATGTGTACAAAATATGATAATTTGAACCTGATTATTTGTATCTTGAGTGAGAAGTCTGGATTGATTTGTTCTGTTCTTTGTTTCCTTGGCTATCCATGATATTCCCATGAGTCTTCTCCAATATCAAAGGTCAAAAGCTTCAATCTATCCTGCTTCTTCAAAGTCCAACTTTCACTTCTATATGGTGTCACAGGGAAAACTAATGCCTGCATAATTCTGATTTTTGTAAATATTGACCTATCAAGACATCTAAGTATCTTTTCCAAGGCCTTCATTGCTATCCTTCCAAGTGCTAGTCTGCGGCATATTATTTCTTGACATAAATGCTATAGTTACTTATATTAAACCAGCAGTAAGCTATCTTGAGAACATTGTTCTCCCTTTCCCTCAATTCAAACTGCATTTTTCCAAGATTTTTGAGAGAATTCGGGGGCCCAAATCCTTGTTAGCTTACATTAAATTGTCAAAATCTATATTTAAGAGTAAGGAAGTAAATCTCCCATTGTTTCTTTCCCAGATTTTGTCGTCTTTCTCACCCATTGGAGAGCGCATACGTCTGCCATGACTCCACAGTTCGGGCTGTGTGCTCCAGAGACCACAGCCGGTAGAACAGCATCATGTTGAGGATGACGAGAACTAAGAGACTAGAGGGAAACAGAAACAGGTTGGAACATGAGAGCCCTTTCGGACCAAGGGGGCACCCATTTCCAGCTGGAAGGTGGTGGGATTTAAATGACTAAAAATTCCTCCATATTTCAAAGCAATCACATCCCCTATGTCAAAAAAAAATAGCATTCTCACTTTGAGGAAATTCTGTAAAGAGTCAGAATGAGAATGGATGCTCAGTGGGAATAACCCCTTCAAGATCATGGTTGAAATTATGCCACGTAATAAAAACACACGGACTGAAATATCCTGATATTCTTATAATTTTCCAAGACTAACGATATAGTAAAATAACTTTCCCAAAGGCTGGCTTCACAATTTGTCTTAATCCTGCAGTGATATATTTGGTTTTGGCTTAGAATGTGGTTGAACCAGCCTTTACAACTGAATAAACCCATGGCCTAATGCAGTGTGTGAACTGGGTGTTTAAATAACCAAGCAGTGACTGCAGTGATCATATTGGAAACACATCAATGCATCTGGATTTACAGAGGAATGAGAGAAGCAACAGCACGCACATCATGCTGTCGTTGTGCAAAGGATATGACTTTCGTAATTTGCATGACATCATTGTGGCCTTTTATCAGACATCTATGCATTGATAATGCTGCCAGTGCAAAACGGGAACTCAGCCTGAGCTAATGAACGGGTCCGTGGCAGCCAGAGTAACTCCCAGAGATAGCCTTACTATTTTTGTACTTTGCACAGGCAATGACACTAAATGTACAGTCGAAGGCTTTCACGGCCGGAATCCAATGGTTGTTGTGGGTTTTCCGGGTTGTGTGGCCGTGTTCTGGCAGTTTTGGTTCCTAACGTTTCGCCAGTAGCTGTGGCTGGCATCTTCAGAGGACAGGAGCACAGCTAGAAGATTCTCTCACACCCCCTAATCACCACAAATAACCCTCTCCCAATCTCTTGTAAATGACCCACAGAAGACACACACCCTCTCAGCAGCTATAAACACCAGCAGGAACACACACCCTCCACTGGGGCACAGAGAGAATCTTCTAGCTGTGCTCCTGTCCTCTGAAGATGCCAGCCACAGCTACTGGCGAAACGTTGGGAAACAAAACTGCCAGAACACGGCCACACAACCCGGAAAACCGACAACAACCATCAATGGTTGGATACAAATCCAAACTTGGATACAAATTTTGGTATCCAGGAAGTCTCACCTTCCTTCCAGTGGCTGGCCCTCTAAGCTATAAAAATGTATAGGCTGAAATATCAGAAGCCCTATGAATGAAGATGGACAGGGAGAAAGTTAGCCCCCTCCCCCCAGCAATTGCAGGGCAGGCCGTGGATGCTGTAAGTAGCAACTTGTCAGTTTAATGAGGTGAACTAGAAGGGAACTGTGGGTGGAATCATGTAAGGCAGATTCTTGATAAGGAATCGGGCCACCTGGCTTTGTCCCCGTTCCCTTTTAGTTTGGTGGGGATCGTAGCTTAGAATAGGGGGACAAGTGATAAGAGAAATGACAAGCGGAGTGCAGTGCGGGGGCTCAAGGTGGAAGACATCGAGGAAGCGACAGCCAAGCGGCTCAGGCAGGGAGAAGAAAGGGAGAGGACTGAAACGGCAGGGATCATGAAGGCCAATCAAGAAATCAGGCTCAAGCCAGGATTAGTAAGCCACTCGGGAATGGGATCAAAAGGAAGAAGAAAGGCGGGATGGAAGCTGCAGGTCTTCCAGGCAGGGAGGAATGGCAGGGTGGGGTTAGGCGAGGGCAAAGGGATGTCCAAGGCGGCAGCAGTAGCAACACGGCCAGCACTGGAGGGCTCTTGGCATACAATACCTCACACAGATCCTGTGCGGAGGCAAGAGAAAGAAGAAAGGAAGGAGAGAGAGAGAGATGAAGCTTTGTTCCTGCTTTCTCTCATCTAAAAAAAAATAGTAAGGGGGGAAAAATCCAGCATGGGTGCTGCCATACCATAGCTCTATTCCCAAACATTGTTGTACTTTTAAAATAAGTAAGGTTGCTAATCTAGCAGGAAACTAGGTTAGGTTAACCTGGAACAGAGCTTTCCAAACTGTGTGTCGGGACACGTTAGTGTGTCGGCTGCAGTGTCTGGGTGTGTCCCGGCTGCTGCCAGGATTCCGCGCAGGTCCTAGTGCCTGCTTTGTGCCCTGCTGTAAGAGTGTGTCGCGAAATGATGCATGTCTAAAAAGTGTGTCACCAACATGAAAAGTTTGGAAAGCTCTGACCTAGAACCGTTTTTATATAGAAAGTTTTTTATATAGAAAGTTTTTTTATGGCGTTTTTAACTGCTGGTAGCCGCCAGAGTCATGAACTTGAGATGCAGGGGGCATATAAATTGAAATAGTAAATAAGCAAACCAACCCACCAACCCACCTAGAGAAACGGAACACGGCAGGGGGTTTTCAGAAGATAGCGCTACGCCTTAACCCACAACTCAGCATACTTTATAATGTGTTAGTGACTCAGGAAAGCACAAGTGAGATTGCAAAGCAAAAGCACCCTATCTCTTTCCAGCTAGCCTTGACAGCTCTGGTCTCCCCCAGGAAATCCTTGCAAGGCCTGACCTTTGGGACAACATTCTTCCTCCTTTACTACAGCCCACCAAGTTGTATTTCAGTTTGGGGAACATAGAGGGGAGCCTTTTTTTTTTTTTTGATGGCCATGTTTATGTTACTTCACTCAAGCCAGACTTGCTGTCTTTGGGGCCACCCTACCCATGAAGGCAGAATTCCAGGACTCCACTAAAGTCCCATCCTGATGACATCATGTTTACCCAGGATAAAGCCAGCCTGTTCCTGGCTTCAATGAACTGGACTTTCTTGGCTTCCCAATTAGGCTGCAACCCTATGTAAGTTATGACCTTGCATAGACTCACTTCGGAGTGAAGACTGCTACGTTTGCATGTGGAAAACTCACAGGGAACTCTAGAAAAGCCTTCCCTGAGACAGTGCCTCCAGATGTGTCGGACTATCATCCTCAGCCAGCTCTGCTGTGGGATGGCTGGGTATGGTGGAAGTTGTAGTCTGCCTCTACAGAGCATCAGGTTTGAAAAGGCTGGTCTAGATCAGCCTTCAATAACCTTGGTGCTTTCCAGATGTATGGAATTCAGCTCCCCAACCAGTTCAACCACTTTGGAGTTGAAGTCAATGCACTTGGAGGAGACCAAGTTGGGGGACGTTCTCTAGATGATCTCCAAACACAGCCCCACCTCCCCAAACAGCAGCTTCCTTACACCAGACTGATGACGAGGATCACCGTGGAGACGGTCTGTCCCTGTCCTGGCTCCAATAGTTGTTCTGAAAGACGTGAGGTCAGGCTGCCTACAGGACGGAAAACCAACAGATCAAGGACTTACAGAACAAAAGGAACCTGAGGTCCTCCAGACATTGTTGAACTGCAACTCCAAGCAGCCTCGTTTAGTCTCATCCCTAATGCTGAGGGATTGTGGTAGTTGAGTAATGTCTGGAGGATCACAGATTCCCTATTCACCAGGGAGAGGGAAGGAGGTAGATCACCCTTTCTCAACCAGGAGTCATACCTGAGGGGCGGACGGTACGTGATGCCCCTTCACCATCGGGTAGCGTGGGCATTGGGGGTTCAACATGGGGAGCTCTCCAGCTCAGGGTACGTTTCCTGCGACGCAATCCAGACAAGAGACCCCGGGGTTCCTTGCCATGGCAGCTCTCCTCCAGCAGAGCCTTTTCTGCTTGCACCAGTGCCAGTTCTGAAACAGTGTTTAAGACCGCAGAGGTGAAGGTGTTGCAGGGCTAAGTTCATGCACAAAACTACAGTCCTGGTACATGAGCCTCTCTTCTTTTCCAAAACATCCACACTTTTGTCTAGTTCTGCACATGCCTACAGGTGAGTATCTCAGGCCCCTTCAGAGCTACCCATTCTCTAATACAGGTAGTCCTTGACTTACGACCATTTGTTTAACAACTGGTTGAAGTTACAGTCATGCTGAAAAGAGTGACTGTATGACCAGTCCTCTCACTTACAACCGTTGCAGCATCCCCGCAGTCAGATGATAAAAATTCAGGCACTTGGCAACCAGCATGTATTTGCAACGGTTGCAGCATCCCGGGGTCATGTGATCGCCATTTGCGACCTTCCCAGCTGGCTCCCGACAAGCAAAATCAATGGGGAACCGCGTGATTACGGTGATTTGCTTAACGACCGCAGCAAAAAGGTCATAAAATTGGGCGTGACTCACTTAATGACCGCATCAATTAGCGACCAAAGTTCCAGTTCCAGTTGTGGTCATAAGTCAAGGACTACCTGTAACCTCTATTGGGAGAAATTGATGAACCTCATGAATGGGAAGGTAAGAGGGAACCCCAGTCCCCGACTGTGTTGTAGCTGTTCCAAGCCACAGTATGTCCTCTTGATTCACTTACCCAAGTGCTGGAAGTATTCTTCAACACCACTCCACACATTTTTTTCAATGAAACTCTTCACAAGGGTCCACGGCTGCTTCCGATACCGAATTTCAGAGGAGACTCTGTCATGGAGAACAACTGTCACAGATGGGCCAAAGAATCTATCTGTTTCCCCCATGGAATGCTGGGAAACTCGAAGAGGAACCCATTTGGCAAAGAATGGAATACTTAGTTTGGTTTGCAACCAAGAAGATCTCTGGGGTTATTTAATCTTTCCTATATCTGTCTCATCTTCCATTTCCTCTGCAGCTACAAGATCAGGTGTTCTCCAGGGAGATCAGAGTCTCAGTAAGCTTTGTGTTTTCAGAGCGGGGAAGGTGGGAGGTCAGTCATTCTTTGTTGCTGAATGCTGCATCTAAGATGACCCAAGCATGCCCCACAGTCGTGCATTTGGACTACAGTCTCTATCTCAGTATGAACTCTGAACTGCAAACTGCAAATCAGCTGGCTTAATTTGGGAGGTTTTTTTGCTTCTTCCCCTTTCTTTGATGTAGCATCTTGCCCAAGGAAAAGTTTTCGAGAATTTGAACATTTGTACATTCTTGTCTGCCATTTGGTTGGTCCTAATTAAAGCATTGCCCTGCTCTGGATTTAGTTTACATGGCATTCTCTAATGCTCCTCCTAGATCAGGGTTTCTCAACCTTAGCGACTTTAAGACGTGTGGACTTCAACTCCCAGAATTCCCCAGCCAGCATTTGCTAAGGTTGAGAAGCGCTGTCCTAGAGCAACCGAGCTAAGCATCAAGAGAAAAGGGGATAGTAACCTGATGTCCTCCTTGGCCTGGTATGGTTTTAATGTATGAATCTGATTCAAAACAAAAACAAGCAACAAAAATGCAACCAAGAGTCACTTGTTGAGATGGGCGGCCATACAAATTGAATGAATGAATGAATGAATGAATGAATGAATGAATGAATGAATGAATTCCCATCCAAGGGGGGGGAACCACAATCTGCATATTATGTAATGATGCAATGACAGACTTGCTCATTGGTATCAGATGTCATGATAAAACTAAGTTGCTTCTTTCAGTCTACAACATCATGACACACATCAACATTTTGATGAACTTGAAGTTTGTTATGGATGCCACTGGCAACCACCTCCCCCCTCCCCGCTTGTTTCTTCCCCACTGATTCCCACTGTGCTTTAGACCAGGGTTTTCCTCAACCTCAGCCATTTTAAGATGTGTGGACTTCAACTCCCAGAATACTCCAGCCAGCATTGGGAGTTGAAGTCCACACATCTTAAAATGGCTGAGGTTGAGGAACCCTGCTTTAGACTCTCCAAGGGAAGCCTATCCCCTTGAAAATACGGGGAAAGCCCCCCGTTTGCCAACCACACAGAAGCAGCCGAGAGGGGAGAGATCCAGGAATCGGTACCTGAGCCTGGCCTTGCTTTTGGCTATGGTGGTGATGCAGTATCGATGCACGGTGTAGAAGTAATCCTGGTAAGGGATGCCTTGGGTGACCACTTCTGAGTCAACCACACAGCCTCCATTTTTGGAACTGGCACGGAACAGAGTCTGACCATCCAGCAGGCAAGGAGGAAGAGAAAGGCACGATGAGCACACCCATTCAGTTTTTGTTACCCATTCTTGGTCAATGCCATACTTTTCCCACACCCATCAGTTTGTTCAGACAACAGTCCCAAGGAAGCGGTGGGTGAAACGTTTGCACTGGTCCAGCCAGCAGATCAAAACACGATGATGACCTTGCTGTCTCCACCCTCTTAACATTGTTAGGAACCAAATGTCCATACCTGGGTCTCCACCACAGGTGCAGCCTTGGGGCCCAAAGGGTTACTGATGGGGATGGTGTAGGTGATGACACGGCTTTGATGACACTTGCTGTCTCCACCCCATGAAGTCAGTGTAACATCTAGGAAGGGGAGAGAGAAAATTGGGGGGCAGGGTAGGAAAACCAAGTGGTGATTACACTTTTGAGGGTAATATTAGGAAAAAAATTGATACAGTAAAGTCTTAAGTTTGATGAAACGCAGGTTTAGTGAACTTTGGATACAAGGGACACACGTTTTGTTCAGATTCTACACTCTTCTTAATGGACATTAGTTCGTTACGTCAAGGTTTTACTGCAACCGACACAATTTACATCCATTACATAATTATGCAAATGACAAAAACGGGCACACATTTGGGTTTAATGGAAACCCCTGATCTCTGAAGGTTCCATTAAACCCAGGCTTTAGTATAAATGCCTTCCAGCAAAAAAAAAGCATATAAAAATCAGGCAGGACTTAATTTTTCAAAGGGCTGCTACCTGTTCTGCATGCTCAGGATGCAGCCAGTTAAAAAGGAACTGAATGTAAGGCCTTTGGCTCTGCCAGAAAACTATGGTCCATCCTCACATCCATTAACTTTGGGCTGAAAATGAAAGGGATCATAGGATTCAAAGGTTGAAGTCAACCTTTGGCTCGTGAGCTATGAGAGATCCCCCAGCACCACTTTTGCAGTTGTTAGAGCCCTCTAGCATGGGGTGGGGCAAAATTTAGGCTTGCTTGAGGGGGGCTTTGGGGGAAAATGGGTGCCCTGTTTGCTTCTTAACCCACCCAAAATTTTTGCCCATGCCCCATCTGGCAATATTCTAACATCATCAGTCACACTCGCTGCAGTCTTCAGGGGAGTTAGATCTGGAGATAGATATATGGATCCAGCCATTAACAAAATTGACTTAAATCTGGGATGGGCAATCTTTCCCAAGTTGGAGTCCAGCAGATGTGGTGGGAGCAACAGACTCAGCAGCCGTGCCAAGAGGAGTTCCGAGAATGGCTGTCAGCCTCTTTGGCAGATGCTTAAACTGAAAATAATCATTTCAAGCACAATTCTCAGAGTCTGTTCCGTAAGATTTATTGAGATTAGTGGGATGGGGTTACAAGAATTCCAGCAGCTGAACTATTTCCCCTTAGGAACCAATGTCACTCCATGGATATTCAGGCGGAAACTTTTAGATTTTCCTTCCAACAGCCTTCCTATGATCTGGCAAGGAGAAGGTCATGTCTCTAACAATCAGGGAAGCTTGCAGCTGGCTGTTTATGCAACAGTCTCCCAATTCTTTATCCAATACATCAGCTGGGAACTAGGTCATGGAAGTCGAGGTTAAGCCATCAAATCAGAAAACAGCAGCGTCCTTCATTTTGCAATGTAAACTCGTGCCTGAACTTTGCTCCTGAATACCCACCGAGGATGTGATTTGAAGCAGTTTCTCCACCTCCCTTACCTGTGAACTTGCGTTGGTCCAAAAAGCCATGTATGAACTGGGAGTCGCCGAAGAGCATTTGCTGCAGCCTCTCAGCTCCAACGTGATACACAGCATTAATCAGGAGCCGCCCTGGCAAATCTGTGAAGAAGGCTTCCACTTCGGCTGGAGAAGAAGGAACGAGAGATAGTTGCATTAGGACTTCTAATCCAGGACCTGGAAGAGTCCAGGCAGGATGGGAGTTACCCTCACCTTCATCTTGCGTGGAAGAAGAGGAATTACTCATGTCAGTGGGGAGCTCCTCGCTGGGAGGCGGGTCCCCCTCCGGGGGGGACACAAGAGACCCTTGCAGCAAATCATCTGGGAGGGGTTCCGTGGCTGAGGTCACTGTGTGGCTGGATGAAGCGTCCATTTGGCTGTCAGTGTTGTCCTCCGGATCCTCTGCCAGCTACAGGGAAGCAAATAGGCATTCGTTTCAACCTATGTGAGCTCCAGAGATTTGGCTCCATTTGAAATACACATTTGGTCACAATTTGACACTCAGCATCTGGACAGCCAATGAGATATCAGCCAAAATAATTGCTATTTGATATGTTCTTGACACCAAGCATGCAGCAGAAGATAATATCTGATGAATGACATGCAGCTGAATTGAGTACATTTGATATGGTCCTCTCCTCCAACTATTATTTATTTTTCTTTCATTAAATTTAGGGGTCACCCAACCCAAAACAATTCCAGGCGGCTTACAATTTAAAAGGGAGAACAATAAATTAGAGGGAAAGAAATCATGTAGATTCAGAAAAAAACATACATAGCTTGCCAAAAAACAACTACAGGGTTCAACATTCACCCTGCCTCCAGGCTTTGGGAAAACAACCAGGGTTTCAAGGACTTCTGAAATGTCATCAGGATGTTCTCTATGAGCCCTCTAATTGCTCGTTTTCCTTGGCGTCTCCATCTAAATCTGGAGTTTTTCCTCCTTTTCCAATGGATTCCTAATCCATTAATCATAGGGATTTCTTTTCCTCTGCAAATCAAGAAATCATCTTTTCCTCTGCAAATCCATCATGGACTATGTAATCCCAGTTGCTAAGAGAAAACATATTCTGAGTATCTATCCTTAGGTATCTGAACTGGCTGTAATCCAAACCCACATAGCTGGAGTAAGCCCAGCTAAATTCAATGGGATTAATTTCAAGTAGACATGTATTGAATTGGGCTGTAAATCATTTTCAGAACTAAAATCTCTCTCCTTTATAAGTTGCAGTGGAGCTAGAATCGTAAAACCATTTTAGCCAGATGTGTTTCAATAGATCAGCTTCATTTTTAGAATTCTGAAATGTCCTTGGACATTTCCCAAGTCTTTGGGGCCTGCCTGAACAACAACCACAGAGTGAGTGTGTCAGGTTTTTGTATTCTTTTGTTTAGCTGCTAAAAAAAAAGGAGTATGTTTAGACCAGGAATCTAAAAATACTCCTGATCTTCAAAGCTGAATTGAAAATTTCACCTGTTTTGGCAGCCTGAGAAAAAGGCTTTTATTAAATGGGATCAAATCAAACTGAATTACTTTCTGCTCAAAACTTACTTTAATCAGTGGGATAACTTCCCATTTTCCATCATGTGCCTTGTTTTTTGTTTTTACTTTTACTTAAAGTTGAGGGTTGGAGGTCTTTAGAACAAGTACAAGGTAAAGATATTGATATTATTTTAAAATAGTTTTATGTGGTTGATTGTAACTTTCAAGTTATTGATAGGTGTGTGAAGCATATAAACGGTATTTATAAAGTAAAGGTATAGGAAATAGTATGGAGCATAGGAAAAATTTTAGTGTTTCCACCTGGGTCTTTCAGTAGTTCAAAGGCATTCATTTCAGTGCGCCCAAGGGTAGAGACTATTGCTTAGTGATAATGCATGTGCTTTGCACACTAAATGTTCCAGAGTTAATATCCAGCACCTCTAGGTGGAGCTGGAAAAGACTTTGAAAGTTTAGAGACCCATCATCTCTCTGGGGAATATTGAACACAATGGGCCAATGGTCAGAATCTACAATACCTTCCTGTACTTTGAAGATTCAGATGAAGCCCTTCATGAGCTATGTAGAGGTTAATTTGTGCTCCGTTCAAGATGTTCCATAGAATCAAAGGATCCTAGAGTTGGAAGTGGCCCTTTGGGCGTTGAGTCCCACTGCAGGAATCCACGTTACAACATCTCTGATAAATCACAGTCTACTGCCTTTTCAATGCACATCCAACGAAGAGAAGCCCATCACTTCTCCAGCTAACTGGTTCTATTTTTTTTAACACTCAATTGGAATCTGGTTTGCTGTAACTCAAAACCTATTATTTTATGTCCTGTCCTTGGGAACTATGAAGAGCAAGTCTCCATCACCTATGTGACAGACTTTCAGGTATTTAAAGAGTGCTTTCCTGTTCTCTGTCTTCTCTTCTCAAGCCTAAACATTCCCAGTTTCTTATTTCTCATAGGACTTTGTTTCTACCCCTCAGATCATCCCCACTCATCAATGAACTTATTTTAGTTTATTTCAATCTTTCTTGAATGATCCAATCCTGCTACATAAAATTTTCCTAGAGATACTGTCTTTTAGATCCTTTAATTTAACCCCAAGATGACAAGGTCTTGGAGATAGGCAACCCATAGGCATCATGCAACCTTCCGATCCCTGTCCGAACCCTCCAGACAACTTCCAAGATTACCCTGCTGAAATTTGGTGGTGTGACTTTTCCTCCCTCCACCTACAAATAGGTGTAAAATAGGTGCATTAAAATATGCAAAACAAGTGAGATTTCTGGGGAGGGGAGAGAAAATTATGCAGAGCAAGTAATATGTAAGAGGGGGCCGGAAAAGTTTACAATCAGCTTATCATGCATACAAGCTTATCATGTAGGACAACTGCTTCTTATGGAGGACAAAATCTAGGAATGGACCTTCATAACATTCCAGCTCTCTTCTGAATCCCCCGTCCTCACCGATGTGGTCCCATCGCTGCTGCTGGCCAGCGAGTTGATGCTCTGACTGGTGTCCCTTTTGTCCAGCAAGGGACTGGTGTCCAGCTTGAGGTCAGCGCTGCAGCGGGAAGTCAGCTCAGTCAGGTCGATATCATCTCCAATTTCTTTGTGGTTCCTATTGGAATTGTGATCCAGGGCAAGGCAAAGACAAAAGAGAGGAAGATTTAAAAGGAATCTCCTGGACCAGCAAGGCTAAGTTATGGAGGAATCAACATTGAGAAAGGCTTCTCACCATCTCATGAAGATGGCAAAGAGAGAGTTAAGATGTATAGCTACAGGTTCCATTCACTGACACAGAGGAAAACTACCCTGTCTGCAGGGCGGCAGATGCTCACCCCAAGCCATTGAGATCATCGATGGGAGAAACGTAATCATCATCTTCACTGGTCAAGCCAAGTTCAGAACCGTAGCATTGATGGACAATGTGCCAGAGTTCTCGTGGAGGCAATGTCTGGAGGCAGTGGAAGAACACGACATTAAGAGAGGAAACAAAGAAGCAGTTACATAGCACAGCTATTGAAGAGCTTATGACAATAAGTCAACATTTGTTTTAACCATGGCTTGCTAAGCAAGCTACAACTGACTGGGTTCACATATTGCACAACGGCATAAACTATGGTTTACAGACCACAATGGCTGGATTCATGCAACGTGCTAAGTGTAGGGAGCCATGGAGATGGAATCCAGAAGCCATTAGGGCAACTGGAGGTGCAGAAGAAGAAGCATGTATTAAGTCCAGGGAAAACACAGGCCAACTTGCAAGATTCTTTTACTATAACCTATCTCAAAAAAAGTATTGTTCTAGCCTTCCTATGGAATCAGCTTCCTGATCTGGTTGACACTGAGCCAGAACCAAGAAAATACATGATGGTTTGGAACAGGCAACCTGTGGTACTCCAGGTTATCACCATTGGCCATGCTTCCTAGGAATGCTTAAACTTGTAGTTCGGCAATACCTGGAGGGTCAGGAAGTTGCCCGCCTTGGCTAAGCATCATGTTTGAACCTCAGGTGTGTGTGTACCCGTTTGTATGTGTGCATCAAAGCTAAACAAGTCAGCTTGGACAGACAGACAGACATGACCATAGTGAAGCCCCAGTACAGAAACCACACTGAAAAACCTTGAAACATGATCAAATCTGGGCCCACAATTCTGAGGACTGAGCCGTGACAAATACTTGGTTGCTCCTCCCCCGATCTGTTCCTACCTTATCCAGGAGCGCATTCTGCCAAAGGCGAAAGATCAGCATGAAGCATCGGTCGCGGGCGCCGAAGGACGTGAAGAAATGCTGGGAACCACAGAGAAGAACAGTGTGTGAGACTGCCCCCCAGAGAAGCTTGACTGTGGGGAACCTTCATAGCTTCTATCTGTGAGCTGCACTTAGGCTGTGATTTCTCAGGAGCACAGAGAAACTTGCCTTCTGAAAACTACTGAAAACTGAACTATTCTGAAGGGCTTAGGATGAGCGATGGGACACCAGTGCTTGATTGGTATTGATTTACTGAGTTCTTTTGATGTGTTTTAATATTTTACCATGGATCTTTCAATGGGATGGCCTTTGTTTTATGATCTTATTTACTGAGACCTGCTGAGAATCTGATTGATTTGATCGATAGGTAGATAGATAGACAGACAGACAGACAGACTTAGGCACTGGAATTTAATCACATGGACATGCACATTTGACTAGGGAGCCGCAAGGACATTCTCTCATCACAGATGCTCTGCAGGAGACAACCTGTGTTCTCCCTGCTCCTGCTGTTCACACAGGTGGGTGGATGTCAGAGGTTGGAAGATAACCCTCTATCTAAGTAGACCAGGGTTGCTCTTCCAGATATGGGTGAACTACAACTCCCAGCACCCCCCAGCAAGAGCCAGATTGTCTGTGGTTGCTGGGAGATATACTTCAGCAATGTCTAGAGGATCACCATGTTCTCCACTCACAGAAATGGCTTCCTGCCTCAAAATAGGGCACAGATTGTGATTCTTGCATGAATCACACGCCAAAAGAATACAGTGATCCCCTGCAGAAAAAAAATGGTAGGTTTCTGTGAAATGGGCTTGGCCGTTTCAAACTGCAAACCTCAATATCGGAAGAAAATATGCCGAGTGGCAATTTGGAGGCATCTGAGTGATCAAAAGATTAGAAGCCCTCCCTGGCTGTCTAACCACAATCACTAATAAAGATTACAATCCTGACTTCCTGAAAGGGACACGGGAAGGCTGTGCATTGTTTTCTCTAAAGTGTACAATTACAGGTCATTGCACACTGCAAAGAAAGGATGGTTCCATATTAACTGATTTTCAGTAGCTGCCCTAAAGGTTGGGACACACCCATTTTTCTTTGGAGTTCTCTATGCCCAACATGCTTTCTCTTTTCAAGGACATTGCCTCACTGGCTAGGGCCATCAGTCAGGAGTAGATGCCTCTGAAGATAAAGGCCTCACCCTGCTCAGGAGAGATTCCAGGGAAGAACTTTAGTCTAGGCCAGGAATGAGGGGGGAGAAAGAAAAGGAGGAACAGTTCAACAACTCTAAGTTATCAGCGAGTTAGGCTCTCTTCCTGCATAGAACTCCAACATTTGCAAGGAAGAAAGATAATCCAGATCCACGGGTAAAATCTATTAAAATATTCACACTGTGCTTAAGGTCCGTAGTGTCCCTTTGAAAAGTGAGGAAGAGAGAGAAGGAACCTGGGACAGAGAAAGACTCCTATCTTTTTCTCCGGCTCCAGCCACCATATTTTTTCCCAGCGGCACTGAGCGTTCATGGGCAGCTTCAGCATGGCTATCGTATCAATAGCATGAGGAAGGACGCTGTGAAAACTCTGCCCCAATTATCACACAAAGGACACAGAGCTGGGCAGCGTCTAGAACGAGGATGGGAAGTAGTTTCCATAACTCAGCGCTCGCAGAAGATTCCAGATTCAATCCTGGGTATTTTCCAATCTGTAATTGCGGATTTCTGCAAAATCCCAGGGAAAAGCCATCACGTAGCTGGGGCATCCTGCAGCCCTCAAACTCCGAGTTTTGCAACCCCCAGAACTACGTCTGATCACAACTGGGGGAGCAACTTCTCGTGGTTTGAGTCAGGAAACACACAAAGAAAGTGAACTTTAAATGCTAGAACAGGCAGTAACGTAATTTAAACCACATTCTACCCCCAAACTGGAAAATCTTGGCCCTGCCCTCATGTATGACGTATCCCCATCTGTTTTACATCGTTCATTGAAAAAAAGCTAAATAAGGCCCCCCAGCTAAAAAAAAAAAGATAAGAAGGTTCTCTACCCAATTCAACTATAGGACTTCCACTTGCAAGCAGATTTGTGCAGCTGCAAATTGCTTCAATTATACCATCAGAGAAATGCCTATAGATAACATTTGCAAACCAAATCAGTAAGAATAGATTACAGATAAAGTCCAGTCATGCAACGCATGAATAAATCAGAGATTGGGGCCCTTTGCTGGCAGGCTATAAATGCAGAATCTTGGAAATTACAACATCTATCCACAAGCTTGGATTCCAAGGACACATGACAATCTCACCTTCTCGGTCTCCGTGCAAATCTGAATTGCATTGGGAATCAGCTTGGCCGTCTTTTCCTTCTTCATGCATATTACCTCCTTGAGCTGGATGGAAATCTATCAGGGGAGGGCAAGAACAGAAGTCAGTGTTCAGGAGAGGAAGAGCTAAAAGCTGTCAGAAAGAGTCTCTGATGGGGCATTTACCGTGGTCTCCCATCGGAAGATGTTGCTGTAGAAGCAGATCCAGTTCTCGGATAGATAAAGCCGTCCTTGAAGCAAGATGTCACGCTGCAACGCGCAGGAGTAATCTGAGGGGAGAGGAGATGTCACGGAGCATGGAAGGGGGCACAGAGAAGGTACAAGTTGAAATGTGGCAGCAAAGAGCACCTCGGAGCCTGGTACTAAGGGGGCTGCAGGCCCCGGGATAGTCATCCAAGTTCTGACATGTTTATTTCAGATACACTGGCTATACTCATACAGTGTGGTTAACCTCATTGTAGGCTGACCATACGTCCCGTTTTCAACAGGACAGTCCCGTTTTTTTAACATTTCTGGACCGTCCCATCGTTTTAATATAAAAGTCAATTTTGTCCCGTTTTTTAAAAAAACTGTCAGGAACTAGCCTGTCCTTGCCCCAAGCTGGAACCGAGAGCTGGAAGTAGCTGGAGCGGCGCGAAAGAGCCAGAGCAGCTGATTGGAGGGAACCCGGAAGAGGAATCGCCTCTGCCTATCAGCACACGGCAAAGGAGGTGGGAGTTGGAGGGAACCAGGAAGAGGAATCACCTCCGCCTATCAGCACGCGGCAAAGGAGGTGGGAGAGGTGGGCCGAGCAGCGCAATAGGCGGAGGCGATTCCTCTTCCGGGTTCCCTCCAATCAGCTGCTCTGGATCTTTTGCGCTGCTCCAGCTACTTCTGGCTTTCAGCTCCTCTTGTCCCGTTTTTGCCTCAAGGAAATATGGTCATCCTACCTCATTGGGAACGCATTTTTGAGGTCTGTCCCATCCTCAGAACAACAAACTAAACCAACACGCAACGTACTATGCCACCCAAAACAGAACCCCACCCTAACCAAGGCTAAAATCAGCCCATTGCACAATTGCAGCTGCTGACTTTGTCACTGAGAGCCAGAGAGAGACAGCTATCAAAAAAAAAAAAGGGGGGGGGCGCTGAACATGACCATGGCAATTACAGTTTTATACCAGTGCTTTTAAAACCTTGAGGCATGCAAAAATGCCTAAACATGGCCATTCCAACTGTTCCCCTCCCTAGTTTTCCCCCATGGCTTTTAGTTCTGCCCTCTGGAATGAATGCGATCTTTGAACACTATCATCAGGTCCAGATCCAGCCTCTGACAAGCACAGGATTAAGTGGGGCTATAGCTGTATTCAGAAATAAGAATCGTGACAAGCCTCCCTCCCTGCTTCTAAACTACCCCAAAGGTTAGGAGCTAAACTTCTGAACTAGCAAACATGAAGTCATGCACAGGACTTGCTGCGGACATCCAACCCCCAAACTGAAAGAACGAAGAGGAAAAACGTTGATTTTTCCCTTGCAGTTTCATTATTTCCCACACCTGTCACTGACCTATCGACACCACCTGGAAAAAAACAGCTGGAAAAAACAGCTGCAAAATTGAAAAACCGCAACTATCTATTGAACAGACTGCCTGGAACATCCTGGGGTGCTGATGCTAACATCTTACGTACAACAGCCTTGGCTCTGATTTATTCCACAGCCGAGTACTGTGCTGGTATGTGGCTTAACAGCTCCCACACCCAAATGGTCAATGTCCAACTTCGCCAGACAATGCGCATTATCTCTGGCACATTATATTCTACCCCTGTGTACTGTTTACCAGTACTCAGCAATATAATACCACCCCATATCAGAAGACAACAAGCCCTCGCCAGGTTATGGTCAAGGATGCTGAACAATAAGGCTCTCCCTATTCACCAGGATATTGCACAGACCACAAGATTGAAATCTCGAAGGCCAGCTTGGAAAGCAGCCATACACGTAACATCTACCCAGTTCAAACCTAAGAATGCTTGGAGAGAGGAATGGTCCAAGTTGCTCATGCGGCTTGGTCATTAGTGATCCCTCTTCCAAACCTCCCAGTTTAACCTGCCTCGCTCTGTCTGGACGAAATTGTATAGAATCAGATATGACATTGGTAGGAGTGCCTCTGCTCTGTAGCAATGGGGCTGGAAGGTTTCTCATTTTTGCGATTGTGGTGCCGAAATGCAAACTATTAAACACACTGTGCAAGACTGCCCAAGACGTGCGTTCCCTGGCTCCTTAGAAGATCTGCACGAAGTAACACCGGAAGCGATTGCTTGGTTAGCTGAACTGGACATCCAGTTGAGACTATTCTGTATCCCTGCAGAAGTTTATATATAGTTGTGTGGACTGTGTGCATTTATTTGCTTTCTCTTCTGTCATGTATTCATCATACGCTATATATATTTCCCACACCTTCCAAAGTTGTTCTCTATTGTTCTCCCAATGACTTCTTCCATCATCTTTATACAGTCACTGATGACTGATGATTATGTGCCATCAAGTCGGTGTTAACTCTTAGCGACCACATAAATAGATTTTCTCCTGGACGATCTGTCCCTACCCCAGTCTTTCAGGCCTTCCATCGATGCAGCCATTGCCACTGTAACAGTCCCTCCACCTGGCTGCTGGTCGTCCTCTTCTTCTCTTTCCTTCCACCTTTCCCAGCATTAGAGCCTTCTCCAGAGATCTGGGTCTTTGCATAATGTGTCCAAAGTCGGATAATTTGAGTCTGTTCATTTGTGCTGTTCAGGTGAGTACTCTGGATCAATTTGTCTGATGATCCATTTGTTTTCTTGGCTCTCCATGGTCTTCTCAGGAGTCTTCTCCAACTCCAAAATTCAAAAGTGTCAATACGCTTTCTCTCCTGCTTCTTCCAAGTCCAACTTCTGCTTCCATTGTGTGTCACAGAGAATACCATGGCCTGCATTATCCTGACCTTTATGCAGTGACCAGTCCCCTGGAAATGATTCTGTTTGCCCAGTTCACCCATTTAGATCCAAGCACAAGCCATTCCCAGCGCCCATCTCCTCTGGCCTCACCTACAAGAAGCCGCTCAGCTTCAGGCAGCCCTTTGAAGATCCTGCGGAAGTCTTCGTTGCGTTGCTTATAGGTGGGACTCAGCATCTGCCAATAGATAAACAGACGCCTTAGGATGGCGATTTGTTCTTCCTATGTTCAGCTCAACCAGCCTTCTCCAACCTGGCGCCCTCCAGATAATTTCGTCAATCAACACAGCCGTATCTGCAGGGGGTCACCTGGACCTTTCTGCACAGAACACCCAAATCAGAGAAGAAGATCTATACCCACTTCCACCAATTTACAGGGAAGTGGGTCCTACAGGTATGAAAGAAGAAATTTGTTAGCAGGGTCTGACAGCAGCTATTTTGACCAAGAAGGTTAGAATTCCAATAGAATGAGATTGTGTCTATTATTACATTTAAAAAGAAATACATCCTGCCCTTCCTTCAAGGGACTTTAGAATAGCATGCCAAGATTTCCCCAATTGTTTCACAACAATCCTGTGAGGTGGGTTAAGCTGAGAAACTGGTCAAGATTGCCCGTAGCACTTGGTAACTGAAAATAGGTCTCTTCTGTGCTATACTGTATTTGATGGGTTCACACAACACTCTGAAGTTGGTTACTGAACTAACCCATTTTCTGGATTCTGTACAATACACTCAACCTGAAATGAGCCAAACAGGTTGAGTTCATACAACAGGCTAAGCCACAAAAACAAAACAGAACAAACCCCCTACTAACCAGAGTTAAAGCTTAACACACTATGCTAATGTTAAGTCTGCAGCTGGCCTGGTTATATGTGTGGTGTGAACTCAGCAGCTGATTCTGAGCGGGGCAGGGGCTGATATCGCAAGGAGAGAAAAAGAGGGGCGATGAGCAAAATTGAGGGTTCAGGCTGAAATGTGAACTGGGTAGCTGCCTTGCTTCAATCCCTTGTTACTTGTTAGACGTATATCTTGTCTTGCCTTTAGGAGCAAAAAGGGGGCATACATACCACTCTCCCCTATTTTTCCCCTTAACAACCCAGTGATGAGGGTAGGGTTGACCGAGCGGGACTGGCCCAAAGACATCCAGGGAGCTTCTGTAGCTGAGGAGAACATGGGTCTCCCCATGTTCTGAAGAAGACTGAAGAAGCTCCTTAGATAAGGAGTGAAACGTTTCTACTGAGAAAATAGAAATCCAGTTGACATGATTCAAGCCACAGAATGGGTCTCCCCATGTTCAGCTGGTTCAAGTCCAGCACCTTCCCCACTACTCCACTCTGGCTCTTGGGCTGAGGGAGAGACTCGCCCAAAATCCCCCCAGGAGCTTCCATGGCTGAGGCTGGATTTGAACCTGGATCTCCCTGCTCCTAGTCCAGCACCTTCACCACCACCTCACACTGGTTCTGGGGCTGGGAGAGAGGGGGACTGGCCCAAAGTCATCCAGGGCTGAGGGGTGGACTAGAACCCGGATGTGCCTGTTGCTAGTCCAACACCCCCACTGCACCACACTGTTTCTCGTCCATTTCCACAGACTATCTTTCATTTGTAACCTAATGAAGTTCCTTCCTTCCTTCCTTCCTTCCTTCCTTCCTTCCTTCCTTCCTTCCTTCCTTCCTTCCTTCCTTCCTTCCCAATAATCAGTCCTGGAATCATTTCCAGCAGACCCCATTCTAGGGGAGCAAGACTACACATTACCCATTTGTGGAATTGCTGGGAAGGTGGATGAGGAACGCTGGAAGATTTATGGGGTGGGGACACAGGCAACAGGTTGGCCTTGTCCTTCCTTCCAAGAGCAAAAATGAGACAAATGGAGAGTTGAGAAGCATAAGATGAGAGGGAGGGAGGGAGGAAGGAAGGAAGGAAGGGGGAAGCATCCCTCTCTTACTTTGTCTGGACGAAACGGCCACCAGCGACGGGTGAGTAAAGCCTAGTTTTGTCATAGCGAGCAAGGCCAGCCAAGGTCCAGAGGGCGAAGGGTTGCAGACCACATCCTGATGGTTTTGGACAGAGGAGAGCAGGGAGTTGTTGCAGCCGGAGGGGAAGGGGGAAGGGAAGGACGGAGGAACTGAACTATGGGAGAAGAGTCGGGATGCCAGCGGCACAGGAAAGGCAGGGAGCGCGATGGTGGTAGGCTCAGCACAGGAAGGGGTTTCAAGAGAGGAGGGGGGCTAGCTAGCGGGCCAGCATCTGTCTGCACAGAGTTCAAAAGAGGAGAATCCAGAGAACGGTTAAAAGCTTGAAAAAAAGAAAAAGCAGGGAGGGGAAATTTGGTTTCCAAAAGGAGGCTTGAAGATACAAGAAGATTTGGTTTCTCCAGAGGCAGGGGATCCTGCTGGCAGAGAGGGGTGGGAAAGGCAGATGGGAAGGAAACGGGGCAGAAGCTGGCGATCATCAGAAAACGGAGGGGGCTGGAAAGTTTTTTTCTGGAGCCCCCCTTCCAAGGACAGCTCCGGTGACGCGGCCCAGCCATTGGCTGAGGGCGCCTGGGTGTTGCTTACAGGAAACAAAGGGGGTGGGTGGGGAGAAGGGTGTCAGGCTGCACTTAACCATTTCCTGCCCACAGACGGAACTTTAGAACGCCATGGAGCATAATCTGCAGTCTTGGCCACGGGCCCTGCCTTCCAAAGATCCAGGGGATTGGAAGGGAGGCTGCTGTAAACTGGGGGTGGGGAGTGGGGTGTGTGAGGAAGGAGCTCTGCACATGCCTGGAATGCCAATGGCTGCATTCACACGATCCACTTAACCTGGTTCCTGAATGGAACCATCACACCGAGCCATAAATTAAGGAGGCAGGCTGGGTGTGCAGCAAACCCTAAACTACTCAGACTTGGCATGCTGTGTGAACACAGCCAGTATGGAATTAGATGCCTATAACTGTGGTCCTGTGGGGCGTGATGGCTCAGCGGGTAAGACGCCAGGCTTGTCGATCGGAAGATCGCAAGTTCGGCAGTTCGAGACCCTAGCCCCGCGTGACAGAGTGAGCTCCCGCACTCGCCCCAGCTCTTGCCAACCTAGCAATTCGAAAGCATGCAAATGCAAGTAGATGAATAGGAACCACTTCGGTGGGTAGGTAACAGCGTTCTGCGTGCGTCATGCTGGCCACATGACTGTGGAAGCGTCTTCGGACAGCACTGGCTCTTCGGCTAACAAACAGAGATGAGCACCAGCCCCTAAAGTCGGACACGACTGTGCAGGGGAAACCTTTACCTTTACCTAACTGTGGTCCTGGAGACAGATGTGAGGGTTGAACTTTAGTCCAAATCAAAGCCTGGGCCAACCAACAGCTGTTTATTTACCCTTTTGCCTGTTTATATTCTGGGTTTTTCACCTGCCTTCCAAAAACACTCGCAGCTGCGCTTACAATCTGACTTTGCTTTCCTTTGCTTTACAGACCTGTGGAGGTTGTACATGGGAGGATTGGTTGCAAAGTTACTTTTTCATCACCGTCGTAACTGGGAGCAGTCATTAAACAAGGTAGTCACTAAACAAGGACTACCTGTACCAATGTTGGCGTTCCCCCCCAAGTTCAATCAGATTAGCCTATGTAAATATTATTTGACTGTTTTGTTTTTCTAAACAACAAAATCAGGCAACACTTTCCGTTCATTTAATATAAATAATCTGAAAGTTACCTTGGGGATCATTTGACTGGAAGCCTAGAACACATTTCCAAAATAAATATCTGGGTCCTGACTATGCAAACAAACACAAGCTGCAGATGGCAGGACACCGTTTCATTTGCACAGAGGAAGTGCTCTTCAAAGCTAGTCTTCCAATCCCAAATGCAATTTACCATGGTCTGTTTCAAACCTAAACTGAACACGAAGGCAAAATTAGGAAGTCCCCACCACCACCACCAGAATCCCCAACTCTCCCTCTGCGCTTAGGCTTTCAACAAATGTCAAAAGTACTGTAGTTAACTTAAAAGCTTACAGTGTTTGTTTGTTTTTTGCCAAACAATTGACCTAGGATTGTTTTAGATTTGCTGAGAATCTAGTAAGGAGGCAAATTCATTTTTTCCCCCTGTCTTATCTTGTCAAGCGAAGAGAATGCCCACTGAAATGCAGAGCTGTATTTCTTTCGGATAACTGTGATAACCAGTAGTGAACCCAGTTTCTGAGTAAACCTGCAAAGGGAACTAACTACATCCAGTGAAACAAGTAAAATGCGTTCTACTGAGCTCTATAGGTACAGCGACCTTCAGGACAAACCTGAAAAGGGGGGAAATTTGAAAGAGGTTCATAAGGATAAAAAAAATTAATGGTTTATGTTTATAACTTTGCTTTACAAAGAAAACGTCAAGCGCCAAACCAAGAAAAGAAAAAATTAAATTAAATAAATCCAACGGACAGCTTTCTGAAATAAAGGACTGTCCTTTATAATAAAGGACATATGTTCACGGTATCTATAGGGCTCCCTTCTTCATAAGAGTCTTTAAGTTAGAAACTCAAATGGATTGGGGATATTATAAAGTAATATATTTCTTCGGTGAATTTTCATCCTTCTGGCTCTTTCTCTTAAGGCAATATGTTTATGCTTCTAACAGCTTTTATTCTTAACCCTCGTACAGGGTTTGGTGTAGTGGTGAAGGGGCCGGCCTAGAAACCAGGAGACGGTGATTTCTAGCCTTAGGCATGGAAGCCGGCTGGGTGTCTTTGGGCCACTCCCCCACTCTCAGCCCAGCCCACCTCACAGGGTTGTTGTTGGGGGGAAAAGAGGGGGCAGAAGTATTAGGTATATTCGCTGCCTTGAGTTATATATAAGAAAGGCAGGATAAAAAACATCATCATCATCTACTTACACTGTACCAGCTCTGCATTTTCTGAAAGGAAGAGAAAGGAAAAGGAAAGTTAGCGCTGTTCACAGGAAGGACACATGTCCAAAGATGTTTTTTGAAACCTGAGGGGTTGGCAGAACTGGCTTAAATAAAGTAGTGAATTCATTCATTTGGGGGTTTGAGGCAATACCTTGAATGGGACACTAACTGACCAGGGTGGGTACACAACCTGTCCTAGCTCAGTCTGTAAAAAGACTGAGCCTTCCGTCTTCAGGCCCTGCTCTGAATCAGGGGCCATCAGAACAGGTAAAATCAGGGTAATGCTTTTTTTTTTTTTAATTTGCTTGAATAAAACAGAACAGAGAGAAAAAGAATAGAAGAAAGCAATGTAACAGCAACTAATGTTTATATATTAATATTATTACATTATAATATAAGATTATATTGTTATACATTATTATACAGGTAGCCCTCGTTTAGCGACTGCCTCATTTAGCGACTTCGCAGTTACGACGGTGATGAAAAAGTCACTTTGCAACCAATCCTCGCATTTACGAGCTTCGCAGGTCTGTAAGCAAAGGAAAACTGAAGGAAGCAGAGTTGCAGTTTCACTTAGCAACTGTTTCGCTTAACGACTGAGTTGCCAGTCCCAGTTGTGGTCACTAAATGAGGACTACCTGAATAGATTACTACATATGATATGATATGATATGATATGATATGATATGATATGATATGATATGGATTATACATATATAATTAATACATTTAAAAATGTAGAAGGAAAAAAACATGAAAAAGGTATCTGTGGGAAAAGGGCAAATAACAAAAATACCATATCTGAAGTGCCCTAAACAAACAAACAAACAAGGTAACTGAAGCAGAAAAGCAGGCAATGAAGGATCCAGCGTAGCTTCCGGGAGAGATCATTTTGTAATCTGGAAACCCCAATGGAAGAAGTCCACCATTCTGGGCCCCACTAACTATCACCAGTGGTATAGAGCAGGGGTCCCCAACCTGTTGGCCGCGGCCTTTTAGGAAGTGGGCTGCGGGGCTCCCTCCTGCAAACCCTGCCCCCCCTCGTGCACGTGATTACCCCGCCTGCAAACCCCACCCCCTGGTGTGCACTATTGGCTCCCACCTGCAAACCCCACCCCCCGGTGCACACAATTGGCTCCCGCCTGCAAACCCCACCCCCGGTGCACGCGATTGGCTCCCCCATGCAAACCCCGCCCCCCCGGTGCATGCGATTGGCTCCCGCCTGCAAACCCCACCCTGCCCCGTGGAAAAATTTTCCTCCACGACCAGTCCCTGGTGCCAGAAAGGTTGGGGACCGCTGGTATAGAGAAGTGCAGAGATGATCTTGGAGAAGGTACATGGCAGCCATTAGTAAAACATGAAAACAGGAAGGTGTGAGAAGGAAACTCAAGATTTTCCTTCCTTGACAGTCTTTAGTATAAGAAGGAGGGAAGGGGAAATGCTGTCAGGCTTTCAAGGTTCTGTTATCACAGCCTATATTGATAAAAGAGACTTTATAAGAAATTAGAATTGAGATTATTTCTTAGGGAGTCCCTTTCCTGATCTGGCCTATCTCAAAGGGCTGCCAGATGGTGAGAAATGCATAAAAAGGACCACACCACCTGAGCAGCTCAACAATCAGATCTCAAAAAAGGCCTTCTACCACTGTTTTACCTGCCCCCAGATCTCCATCCAACCGTACCTTGTTATTGCGGATAAAGCTGCGCCCGCTGAGCGGGTAATTGAGAGGGGGGCCCTGCAGGGGGCCCTGTGGAGGGGCCCGCTCAGCAGGGTTCTCAGCGCCCTTTTCCACCATGGTCTCCAAGGGTGGCTCTGGAGCAGGCCGGGGAGGCAACTGCAGCAGCCGCTTTCTCAAGGATGGAGAGTTGCTGGGGGTCGTGCGGGGAGAGGTGGTACCACTGCTGGAAGGAAGCCGAAAGGGTTAGTGTTGAAATGACAAGATCCTGCTCAGGTCGTGCATTTGCCCCAACTCGAGCATCAGCTCCTATGTCAAGCTGAGTCTGTAATGGTGTGTGGGAATGACCTGGGGAGACAGGAGGAAGAGCCGCAGACTGGACAACCGTCATGCAAAAGGTGTCTCAGCCCGCAGGAGGGAGGGCGTGGGAAGCGATTCAGAAGGGACCCTCCCTAGTTTTCTGGAGAGTAAAAGGAAAGGAGGGGAGAAATAACTTTCAGTATTGCAAGATTCTGTTAATGCAGTGTTTCTCAACCTCAGCAACTTGAAGCTGTGTGGACTTCAACTCCTAGAATTCCCCAGCCAGCCATGCTGGCTGGGGAATTCTGGGAGTTGAAGTCCACACAGCTTCAAGTTGCTGAGGTTGAGAATCACTGGGTTAATGTAACCTTTCAGTAAAGATAGAGCTAGTATTCATTGTTCTGCTTCTTGTCTGGACTACCTCAAAGAGCTAACATCAGTCAAGATACCTCTTGCATGATGGTTGTCCAGTCTGCGGCTCTTCCTCCTGTCTCCCAAGGTCATTCCCACATACCGTTACAGTGCCCTCCCCTCCCCAGCCCTCTTGGGTTCCCCCACCCACAGAAAAAAACACCCCCATCTTGCTCCCACCCACCAGCCTTTTCTGCATCAGATGAGCTGCATTCAGCCAACATGCTAGACCTATTTTCTGCATTTGCAATCACCCTGGCTTCATTCGTTCAACATGCTAAGCCGCACACACAGACACACATAGCCCTAACCAACTTAATATTTTGTGTGAATGCAGCCACTCGAGCTGAAGGCTGCCTTTGAGTTTTTACTGACCTGATACAGGATCTTGTACGGTCCCAGCCTTTCAATAGCTACACCCAGACTGTGCAAGCCTCTGTACAGAAGTTTGTTTTTCCTTATACTAATATCCTGCCTTCCATCTAGAGAGCTCAAGGCTGCCTCTATGGTTTGTCTTTTTCCCTTCACGACAACCCTGTGAGGTAGGCTGAGTGGAGAAAGTCAACCTGGATCACACTCTCTTGAACATCGACTGCTATACCTATCCAGAACTGAAGGCAGGGAAGCAAATTACAGCGAAACTTCCATTGCTCATGGTAGAGCAGGAGGAATATTAATCTAACTAAATTAGAATTGAGATTATTCTCATTCTGGGCTGACTCCCTACATAGCTGATCGTTAAATGCAAACATTTAAGTGCAACCTTTGCCCAGAAAATTCCAGGAAAGGATGCCTGTGTATTTATCCTCCAGTAGCCAGAAGCTGCTGCATAAAAAAAGGTACTCCGTGAACTGTAAACTTGGAAAAACGTCCTCATTGAGTATCGGAACTTTTGGATGCATTTCTCTGCAGTCAGATCTGTGTTTCATCCTCACTGCTCAACAAGATATTGAACCTGGCCACTGCTGCGAGGTTTGCCAGTAATGCCTGCCTGAAACCAAACCTGTTTTGTTTCAGCCTGACAGCTGTATTGCCGGCTCTCAAAATGTGATCCCAGAATCTGGAAAAGTCCCTACTTTCTTCCCCTCGCATTCTCCCTTCTGTGGGATTCTTAAAGATGCAGAAATTCCCTTGAGGCTTAAGTAAAGCTAAGCCGAATAATGACATCAGCAGGATTCTCTGCTTCCCATCCATGGGATTATTCTGGGCGCAAAGGAATGTAAACAGGAAAATACTTTCTCAAGGGGTGAAACGGGATCCGAATCCCAAGCTTGGGTCACCTTAGGAAACAGCAGAGATTCTAAGGAACTGTCAAGATGGGGAGCGAGCAGCTGACGAAAGATTCCAGATCTGGGGTCTTGCAAACAAGCCAGGCGCCCAGGAGAAAATACGAAGAGTTGGGTGTCATCTTGGGTATTTAGACCATTTCTCCTAGCAAGATTTGGCCTGTCTTTTCTGCTTTTTTAAGGAGGTCCTGCTGAGGGTCCCCAACTCACATTTCAAGATCAAAGTGAACAGGGTTGGGTGGGGGCTGATGATGTATCTTCTCAGTAGCATCTCCTGCACTCTAAGAAAACTTGGCCTACCAAGATATGGAAACTCCTAACTTCTCCATCATAGGGAGGCTCTTAAGTCCTGGTTCACCTACTGGGTTTTTCTAGGCCAGAGCTTTCCAAACTTTTCATGTTGGCGACACACTTTTTAGACATGCATCATTTCGCGACACACTCTTACAGCAAGGCATCATTTCACGACACACTCTTACAGCAGGGCACAAGGCAGGCACTAGGACCTGCGCGGAGTCACAGCAGGTTTGGAGGCAGCAAGGCACAAGGCAGGCACTAGGACCTGCATGGAATCACAGCAGGTTTGGAGGCAGCAGGGCACAAGGCAGGCACTAGGACCTGCGCGGAGTCACAGCAGGTTTGGAGGCAGCAAGGCACAAGGCAGGCACTGGGACCTGCACGGAATCCTGGCAGGGCTCGGAGGCAGCAGCAGCCGGGACACACCCAGACACTGCAGCCGACACACTAACGTGTCCCGACACACAGTTTGGAAAGCTCTGTTCTAGGCACTAATAGTGACAGGATAGCCTTTAGTTACTTATTGGGGATGGGGGCTGTTATCATTTTAGGCTCTTTTCTTTGAATCTTATATTTTTCTGTGAGCCCCTTTCATTTAAGCAAGTAAGTGGCATAGACAATTTGGCATAAACAAACAAAATCCTTCCTGTATAGAATGCATACCATAAGAGGCCAAATTGGCACGGAGGTGGATCCACAACTCAAAAGAAAAAAAAAGGTTTGCTCAAAGCCATGCAGGTCACCTTGTTCACATCACATACACCATCCAAATCCAGCCCACAATTAGGAATAGAGAACTGGTGCTACAGTCGATTATGGTGAACTATTCATCAGTTAGATTTAGATCCTGCCTTTCGTTCAGAAGCTCAAGGCAGCATACCTAGCACCCTCTGCTCCCACAATTTTCCCCCACATCACTGTGAAGCACTGGGTTGAGAGGGTGAATGACCCAAAGTCACGAGAGAGATTTGATAGCTGGGGGTAGACTAGAACGTGGGTCACCCCAGTCCTAGTCCAGCATCTTCATCGCTGCACCATGCTGGCTCTGGGGCTGAGAAAGAGAGGGAGTGGCCCAAAGTCCCCCAGGGAGCTTCCATGGCTGAAGGAGGACCAGAACCCGGGTCTCCTCATTCCTAGTCCAGCATCTTCATCGCTGCACCATGCTCGCTCTGGGGCTGAGAAAGAGAGGGCGTGGCCCAAAGTCCCCCAGGACTTCTTCCATGGCTGAAGAAGGACTTGAACTTCAACAGCTGAGAATGGACTGGAATCTATGTCTTCCCAGTACCAGTCCAACGCCTTAACCACAGTGCCACATGGCCCTCTGTAACTGGCTGCATCTGTAGGCACCATGGCCAATGATGAGGAATGTTGGGAGTTAAATCCACAACAGCTGGAGTGGAACCAGCTGTCTTTCCCTGGTCCCCCTCCCTTTCCCATAATGCCCCTGATAGCATTGGATCCTCATTTTGACCAACCTGAGCAGAAGCGTTTGAAGTAGAGAACAGGTGAGGCTGACCTTCCTAAGGGGGACCTCCAGAATGTGGGAGGTCATTGGTTGGGGGCTACCAACAATTGAAAAACTGCAACAAACTGCTGCAGTGCAGAGGGCTGCCTTTCTGGAATCCAGCCATTCCTCACTTCTGTTTTTTGCTTGTTTGCTTTAATGTTAATGTTGGATTTTATGGTCTTACGTGAAATCGCTTTTCTGTTTGTTTATTGCTCCTTTCAAGTATAAGCCTCTTGGCAACTTTAAAAAAAAAGAATCATTCCTATTTTCATGATTAAAGCAGTTTGAATGGTTCAAAAAATTGTGGACATTTCTCCAGTCGTTCAAATGTTAAGTGGAGTAGCAAGCCTACTTACTCTTACTCTTTAGCACTTTAATACATTCTAGGGTCCCTAATGAGAGTGGGCTAGAAGGCAAAACTAATCCATAATAATATGTCGAGTAAGCCGTGTCACAAAAGGACAACCTATTAGCTGTCAATGCCCAATATCTATTTCAGAGCTTTCCAAACTTTTCATGTTGGTGACACACTTTTTAGACATGCATCATTTCACGACACACTCTTACAGCAGGGCACAAGGCAGGCAGTAGGACCTGCGCGGAATCACAGCAGGCTTGGAGGCAGCAAGGCACAAGGCAGGCACTAGGACCTATGTGGAATCCAGGCAGCAGCAGCCACGACACACCCAGACACTGCAGCCAACACACTAAAGTGTCCCGACACACAGTTTCCAGCTGGAACAAGCAGGATAATGAAATAAAACTTGGTCTCCTAAAGAGAGGGGAAGCATTGTAAATCTGGCAAACTGGTAGAAAGGTATTCGCTTGCTAGCTTATAAAGATAACCCTTCGATGAACAAGCAAGGAAACTGGAAGGAAGCCGCCTTTCTTTTTTCTTCCTCCTTTCCCACCATCAGTGTACAATGGCCTGGCTTGGAAATTATTGTTTTAGGACTGTCATCATTTCAAACACAAATATAAGGACAGGATTATAAATGTCGACTAGCTTGGCATCTCATCCTTCCTCAAAACAGCACTGCTATCTTCGCTTCTGACATCCTTGTCTCCAAAAGAGGACTAACCTGGATTTAAAGAAATCCAGGCTTGAAACCTAGGCTCGTCAGAGATTAACCCAGTGTTTCTCAACCTGGGCAACTTTCAGATGTGTGGACTTCAACTTCAGCTTTGCTGGCTGGGGAATTCTGGGAGTTGAAGTCCACACATCTGAAAGTTGCCAAGATTGAGAAACACTGAGCTAGAGGGACAAAAGCTGCCAAGCCTGGATCCAAAGACAACTCAAGGAGTGGGTGGGCTTCAGAAATTGGAGGAAACCCTAAGAGGAATAGATTACAGAACATCTTACTGCATTTACCTATTTTTGAAAGCCTCACAAGATGCTGATTCCTGTTCAGTCTTTTCTCCATATTTATAAGAAGTTGAAGCTTGGGAGCATAAATAAAAATTGGAGTTCTTTGATTTTGAGTTGCTTCCCAGAGGGTGCATGGGCTGGTATGGTTCCAGCTTCCAGACTGGAGGTCACTTCAGTTGAGACAACACAGTAAGCTCATGACTTAAACTTCAGGACCAGGCGTGATGGAAAGAGGTAGGTTAAGATGGCATTCCCACCCCCTTAGAGTGGGGCTTTTGGCCTTCAAACCCATGCAAGGCCAACCTTTCTCTAGGACATCTTTCAGGCATGGGGAGCAAGAACACCCCCACTTCCTCCATCGTGCTCATGCGCAACCCCCTCCCCTCCCTGACCCCCAATCTATCAGGGAACTTACCGGCCACCCAGGGATCTGCCTTGCGTCCTGATACAAACGAGAGCAAGGAAGAAAGAGAGGGGAGGAAAATGCATGAAAGCCGAATATTGGTGGGGAGAACAGAGCAAGAAAGAGAGAAAGGAGGAGACGAAGCAAATTGTCGCTGCAGGCTGAAGACCACCTGCTCTTCTCTGGCTGTGTGTACATCGCCCGCTTAGTTTAGCTCTCGCTTCCCTCGTTCCTGTCCTACCCAGACAAATGCTTGCAGCAGGTGGTTATTTTACGTTGAACAGCTGCTTTGGGGCAGGGGGGCAGCGTTACACACAAACCAGTGTTTTGAAGGATCTTTGCTCACCCTATTGCACTCCAGCTTGTTCAGGGAACATCTGTTTGGCCAGGCCCACCTCCATATGCCCCTCCCCCAAGAGTCTGTTTGGGTCCTATGCTCCCAAGGCATGAATAGGAAAAGGCACCAAGTTTCTGATGGAAAAAAAAAAGCGGGGGGGGGGGAACCAAGGTTTTGCTCCAGAAAGGTGCATCCTGCCAGCCTCCTTCACTGCGTTGCTCGGTTCCGTGAACGGCATTTCCTGGGTTCTCAAACTCAGGCAGGAACAGCCACATCTGAAGCCTGCTGGCATGGCCAAGAGACTGGGCCATCTGAATGAAAATGGCACTGCCCGTGGCTCCTAATTTCCTTGGACTGGCAAGCCTCCCCACCACCCCCCATTCCACAGATGGCCTTACACAACTTTGGACTGGCAGTAGGAACAGATGTCAATAGACCTCCCTACGTATTATTATTAGTAGTAGTAGTATTAGTAGTAATCTACAATTAAATTCACAGTCTAAGACTGGTGGAACCTAATAATTTAACTCCTAAGAATTATTAAGGTAGAGTCTGAGAATATAAGCAGTTCCTAGCAGGGTGTTTTTCTTTATAAAATTAGGGTGTTCAGGTCCGATAAATTCAAAATTTCCAAATATCGAAGGAGTCCTTTAGGTATTGCTCCAAGGGCTCCAATCACGAATGATATAACAGCAGATTTCGTTTTCCATAAGTGTTCAACATCGATCTGTAAGTCCCGGTATTTTGGAATAAGTCCCAGTATTTTGTAATTCCTAAAGGATCATCATCATCATCATCATCATCATCATCATCATCATCATTTTCCCCTTTTCCACTCCTTAGAACCCCTTCTGATCCTGATTGCTAAAAACCAAAGACAGTTTAAAAAACTAAAATAAACTAAATAAACACTAAAACTAAATAAAATGAAAAATAAGCACACTGCTATTAAAATACCAAGATCTCCCAAAACGTCCCACTTAGGGTGTCTTTTTCTTCCTTTGTGGCCCTGTCCCCAAAATACTAAGTGTGGCCCTCAGCCTCAGGTTGCCCATTCCTGATCAAAGCAGCTTATGGCAATGCACATAGCGTCATCCCTTACGTCAGGGGTCCTCAACCTGTGGGCCACGGCCCACTAGTGGGCCGCGGGGCTCCCACCTGCAAACCTTGCCCCCCGGTGCACCCAATTGGCTCCCGCCTGCAAACCCCGCCCCCCCAGTCCGTGGAAAAATTGTCTTCCACGACTGACCGGTCCCTGGTGCCAAAAAGGTTGGGGATCCCTGCCTTACGTTATCTTCACAACAGCAAATCAACATGGTTGAAAGAAAGGGAATTGGCTCCAAATCCAGAAACCTGGATCTCCTGATCCGTGAGCAACCTTCTGCCAGGCTTCAAAACTGTCATTCTGAAAGCATTTCTAAGAAACTTATCTTTTTGCATCTATCTTCCCCAGCCATTAACATGGCCTTCTAGATGGCTAAAAAGGTAAAGGTTCCCCCCGCACATTTGTGCAGTCATGTCCGACTCTAGGGGCCGGTGCTCATCTCAGTTTGCTAGCCGAAGAGCCAGCGCTGTCCGAAGACGCTTCCACGGTCATGTGGCTGCATGACGCGCGCGGAACGCTGTTACCATCCCACCAAAGTGGTACCTATTCATCTACTTGCATTTGCATGCTTTCAAATTGCTAGGTTGGCAAGAGCTGGGGCTAATGCGGGAGCTCACTCCGTCACGCGCAACTAGGGATTCGAACCTCCGAACTTGCGATCTTCTGATCGACAAGCCTGGCGTCTTACCCGCTGAGCCACCACGCCCCTTTCTGGCTAGCTGATAGTTAATTCAATGCACTCTTGTATGCTTTTCCGCCATTTTCTCTTTTATTTTTTTTCTCTTTTTAATTTAAATTGGTTGTTTCTAACAGTTTGTATGTATCTCTACATGGGCAGCTATGCAAATGTGACAGATAAATAAACAAATAAACCAACAGTAATTGTTCAAAGAAATATTTTGCTCCTGTTTTATTTTACCTCATACATATCCTGGCTTCATCTTGTTTATGCTTGTTTTTTTATCTCACTATGCTCTGTTTTTATTTACTTTTTAGATGGACTTTGCTGTTTGCTTCTGGAACGTTTTGGCTACTGTAAACAGCTTTGTGATTTTCTATAGCAAGAAGTGGCATAGAAATGATTAAAATGTTTTCTATTTATTTGTAGAAATTATCATATTCTAACTATAATGTATAATAGAAACATAAACATGATCTCTGTTTATGTTATGCTTCTGTATTTGTTTAGATAAGTGAGCATTAATTGTCATTCAATTACACACCCTTCCTGCTTGCCTGCGCCTTCTGAAACCCCCAAGCCTGGCATAATTATTATATGTCCTGGGCAGGTCCACCCAAGTGGGTGTTGAAATCTGAAAACTGCCTGGAAATCTTGAGTTATAATCACTGGAAATGTCCCAGGTGAATCAGATCAAGACCTGCATGGTGCCAAAAAATTTCAGCTTCCCCAATGACCAACCAGTCCCAGTGCTCTTAAGGCAGGGGTCCCCACCCTGTGCGCCACAGTGGGCCGCGGCCTGTTAGGAAGTGGGCCGCACAGCAGGTGAGCGGTGGTGGCCCGCACAATTGGCTTCTGCCTGCAAACCCCACCCCCACCCCCGCAATTGGCTCCCACCTGCAAACCCAGCCCCCCGTCCGCACAATTGGCTCCCACCTGCAAACCCCACCCCCGGTCTGTGTGATTGGCTCCCGCTTGCAAACCCCGCCCCCCGGTCCGTGTGATTGGCTCCTGCCTACAAACCCTGCCCCCACCCCCATCTGTGGAAAAATTGTCTTCCACGACTGGTCCCTGGTGCCAAAAAGGTTGGGTACCTCTGTCTTAAGGTATTTATCCGGGATTAGAGTTACATCTGAACAAGGAAGTTCTGACGACCTCACATTATTAAAAAAGAATTTAAAAAAAAGAAGGCATTGCAAGGAACTCAGTAGGGTCTCTGCCAATTGGGGGACCATGCAGTAAGATGCAAAATGCCTTTCAGTCTATGTGTAAAGTAAGGAGTATTAGGTATGTTAGCTGCCTTGAGTTATTTATAAAATTAATAAAGGCGGGATAGAAAATGAATGAATGAATGAATGAATGAATGAATGAATGAATGAATGAATGAATCAATCAATGAATCAATGAATCAATGAATCAATGAATCAATGAATCAATGACTGAATCAATGAGAGGCAGGTAGGGAAAAAATCTAGCTTCACATTTTTATTGATGGGGACTGAGCTACCCGTGATAGATCATGCCTGTGAATCAGAATTCAGACTTTCATTTTCTTTTTTTTTCTTTTCCAAGGTTGGTCACTGACTTAATCGGTTTTCTGGGTTTGCAGAATCCACTGAGCCTCAAACTAACCACATGGCCAAGGTTGGAACAACTGGCTAGGTTCCACCCCCCACCCCACCCCAATAAGCAAAGTTCAGGTTTTATTTTATTTATTTTTATTTATTTAATTTATATGACCACCCATCTCCCCCAACGGGGGACTCATTGAGGTTGGTATGGGGTGCATGACAATGTCTTAAAGATTTTGTTTATGAAGAGAAGAAATAGGGGGGATATGTTTAAATAGAAAGGGAAACATAAATATGAAAGGAAGGATTCAAATTGGGTTTAGTAGATATAGTTTGTAATAGTTGTGTTGTTATTTTGATAGCCCTTAATGGACTTTTGCTGATTACGATGGAGAGATGAGGTTTTAAAGCAGTGCTTTCCAAACTGCCGCCGTTGGCGACACACCAACGGCGGCAATGGCGGTAGGGCGGAGGCGTGCACAGTGGCGGCGCGGGGGGGCACGCGGCGGCCTCGTTTTCCGCTAAAACGCGGAAGCGCTGATGGCACACCGCTGCCGTCGTCGCTGCCGCCGCCGCCATACACACCATTGCCGCTGCGCACGCCACCACCATACACGCCCCCGCCGCCGCTTCCAGGTTGTTTTGCGACACACTAAACTGTGTGTTGCGACACACTAAAGTGTTGCGATACATGGTTTGGAAAGCTATGTTTTAAAGATTAGTTTAGAGAGAATGGGGTGAGGATATGGGATGAACAGATGCTTGATTTTTCTTTAAGTTGTTAATGTTAATTAATGTTAATTATGCTTGCTGGGGATGAAGGGGAAAAATTCTTCTTTCTTTTTTTCTTTTTTCTTTCGCTTCTCCTGCACTTTTTAATTTTTTAAAAAACATCTTTTTCTTTCTTTTTTATGTGTATTTTTATATTATATAGACTGCATTAGTTTATTTGTATAATGTCATCTTCAATAAAATTATTATTAAAAAAGAGCTTGTTATGGGATGTGAATGCAACCGCTAGGTCTGCAGCTCACCGGAGGAAGGGTGCTGTGTGAACCCTGCCGCCAAATACCACGTTCTGGGACCAGTGATATCGCTCCCAGCCAATCAATCACACCGGTGCACCCCGTTGCTGCTGCTGGGAGAGTAGGGAGGCACCCATTTTTGGTTCAGAGCAAGCTATTCCTACTGGATCGATTCCAGAATGGAATGGCAAGACGAGGCAACTTCTAATGCAGCTAATCCGGAGGGTTGACTAGGAGCAGAGGCCCCACAGCACCTCATCGCCAGTTGCTCTGAAGGGCCTGGGAGGATCAGCAGATGAGAAAATGGCGTTGAAGCTGGAGCATCTCCTTGGGCATCATCCCTCAGCATTGCACAAAGATTCTTGGTCAAGAACAGGGAAACTTTTCCGATTTAAGGCACACATTTGCTCCCAAGGAATGTACCAGAAACAACCTATCAGGAATGGGCGGGGCCAAAGTGTGTAGGGTGGGCCCACACCTTTCCCATCTTTTCCTGCCACTGGTTTATCCTCTTTGTCATTCTGACAACCCAGCAGGATCCGACGTGCCACGAGATTGAAACTGACTGCCTGTCTCACAGCCAAGTACTTCATGGGCCGTGAGGCCACAAGTTGCCGATCCGCTTGCCCTCGCTGTACTCGCGCTGGTTAAAGTCGTGGTTTAAGAGTGAAAAAAGAAACCGTCTGAGAGTTTTAGAGAAGGGGATGGCCAGCAAGGTTGAACTACTAGAGCAGCATTTCTCAACCTTGGCAACTTTAAGATGTGTGGACTTCAACTCCCAGAATTCCCCCAGCCAGCATGGGAAATTCTGGGAGTTGAAGTCCACATATCTTAAAAGTTTCTTTTGAAGAAAAATACAGAGAAACACTGTACTAGAGGAATTCACTCCCACCCCCTAAAATTCTAGCTGGTTCTAGCAAACTGGCCTCTTACAAGTCCTTTTTGGCATTATTTCCCAGGAACCTCCTGGAATTACATTGTTGATGTCCTCTATTTTATTCCTTGTCTTATTCCTGGACTGAGAAACAAAAACCCAGTTATTTCAGAAATATTCCCTTATACTTAACAAGAAGGCAAAGATGCTAGCTTTGAAAAGGTTATTCTGCCTAATTATTTCCATCCCACAGAAATCTGAAGTATCCTTGTACTTTATTGTCTTGTGGTTGTGAAACCTTTGCTGGAGGGCCCCACCACCACCACTAGGGTAGCTCCTAATTGCAACCCCCAGCCCCCAGCCCAAATATGGGAAAGGAGGTGCATGCAAGCAAAAAAAATAGCCAGGTCTTATTGCATAGAACAGATGCTAGGCCAGGATAATTTAATTTTTTTGAGCCCAACCAACTCCTATCATTCCCTCCTCCCCACATCACTGGCCATGCCAACTAGGGCCTCTGAGAGTTGTGGTTAAGCAAGATTTGCTAGATCGCAGGTACTCGAGAAGGTGCACTTATTGTTTCATGCCAGATGGTGATGCAACACATAAGGTGTGCGTGGGAAAGCCTACAGAGCACGGCTTCTGAATTCTTTCCAACCCCTTTTCCAGCCCTGGCCCCTGAATCTGTATTTCCTTCTGTGTGAAAAAAAACATGTCAAGAGTATGCGTGTATGTGCATACACATGCACTTTCCCCCCAGGAAGAAATCAAGGTGTGTGCATACATGTTGCCTGTTGAGGGGTAGCGCATGTGTTGCCTCTGTTAGCATGTGCTTTTCTGTGAGGACCTAGTACAGAGCTTTCCAAACTGTGTGTCGGGACACGTTAGTGTGTCGGCTGCAGTGTCTGGGTGTGTTGCGGCTGCTGCTGCCTCCAAGCCCTGCCAGGATTCCACGCAGGTCCTAGTGCCTGCCTTGTGCCCTGCTGTAAGAGTGTGTCGCGAAATGATGCATGTCTAAAAAGTGTGTCACCAACATGAAAAGTTTGAAAAGCTCTGATCTAGTAAATGTAGGTCCATAAGTATTGTCTCGATGTGAATTTCTGATCTCCATTGTGTTGCATCTGTGTCTATGTGTACACTGAGAAGCACAGAATGGGTTGCCTCTCAGTCAGAAGGCCAGGAAAAAGGAAGATGGGGGCCTTAAGAATGGAGTCACTAGCACCATTCTGAATTCCACCACCCCAGGGATGCAGTGGGAATTTTTTTCTCTGCAGCCCCTGGCCAGATCTGGGCCATTCATAATTGCTGGGAGTTGGGTGGCATACAAGTATTATTATTATTATTATTATTATTATTATTATTATTTTATCATCATCCATCTTTTTCCTGCCAGACTAAATTTGATCCTGTCTGTTCTGATTTTGGAGCACAGACCTACAGACAGACAGACGGATTGAAAGAGTCCTGCACCCTACACAGACTCTCTTTCCAACCTACTATAGCAGCATGGCTGGCTGGGGAATTCTGGGAGTTGAAGTCCACACATCTTAAAGTTGCCAAGGTTGAGAAACACTGTTCTATATGATTGTTGGAATGGAAAACCAAGCTAGACTGCAGAGAAATCTCCTGGTCAGCCAACGGAAGGCCATAAAGTTATTTGCAGAGGCAGAATAACCCAGGGTGATGTTGCATTCACTGGAACTGGGAGAGGCAGGAAGAAGGAATTGACCTCCCAGGCTCACTGCAGTCATAACAGTCTGTGCTAGCAACATGCTAATGCTGTTGACCCTCACTTCCTGGGGTTGACCTTTGTGCAGTATTGAGCAGTCTCCTCCCCTGTCCACACACCAGATGTGCATCTTCAGGGAGGATGTGGTTGGGAGCAGCACTGCACAGGAACCAAAGTGTGCTATAAACAGCAAACAGGCCGTGATGGTTCAGCACCCCCAACGGAATGGGGAGGCGGCACAGGGATTTGGATCATGGATGTTGCACAGCTAGAGACCACATTCCCAGAAAATAGATGGACAAGATGCTACCCAGGAGTCTGGAACAAGACGCCACAATCTTCCTATGGTCCCCTTTCCTTGCTCCAGGCAGTACCTCTGGAAGCAGAAGGCACAAGGGAGGGAGTGGGGCTGCAGAGCTTTCCAAACTTTTCATGTTGGTGATACACTTTTTAGACATGCATCATTTCGCGACACACTCTTACAGCAGGGCACAAGGCAGGCACTAGGACAGAGCTTTCCAAACTGTGTTGCGACACAAAAGTGTGTCACCTGCAGGGCCCAGATGTGTCGCATCAAAACCCGGAAGCGCTGATGGCGCGCCATCAGCGCTTCCGGGTTTTCCCGCAGCGACACACCAATGGCGGCGCGCGAAAATCCAAAAGCGCCGCAGCCACGACGGCACGCAAAAACCGAAAGCGCTTCCGAGTTATTGCGCGCTGCCGCTTCCGGGTTTTCCCGCAGCGACACACCAACTGCGGTTGGTGTGTCGCCATGGGAAAACTTTGGAAAGCCCTGCACTAGGACCTGCGTGGAATCCTGGCAGGGCTCGGAGGCAGCAAGGCACAAGGCAGGCACTAGGACCTGCGCGGAATCACAGCAGGTTTGGAGGCAGCCAGGCATTAGGACCTGCGCAGAATCCTGGCAGGGCAGGTTTGGAGGCAGCCAGGCACAAGGCAGGCACTAGGACCTGCGTGGAATCACGGCAGGGCTCGGAGGCAGCAGCAGCCGCAACACACCCAGACACTGCAGCCAACACACTAACGTATCCCGACACAGTTTGGAAAGCTCTGCTATACTGCAAGGTTCTGTATCCCCCCTGGAGGGCTCTCAGCATAGCCCAGCGCTCACAAAACATCCCTGTAGGGTCAAGCTAACATGCTGAGGCAAGTATTCCCTCTGGACACTTTGAGAAGCTTTGGTTTCAGGACAGGAATGAGCAACCTGAGGGTGTAGACCCAGATGTTGTCCCTTAAATCTTCTTTTGGCTCCAGGGACCCTTTCCAATCAACAGCACTTTCCCTTCATTTTAAGCCGAGGCACACACAAAAGCTATACATAGCAAAGGCTTGTTTGAAACACAAAGATCTCCTTTTCCCCAAACCAGTAACAAAATAGACAATTCTACTTCTGGCCACCCATGTTAAATGGCCTTAACATCTTTAACATCACTGCCCTCTCATTCCAACACTCACTAATCCCCACCCCATTAATTACAGCCTCTGACCACAAAAAGATAGTTCACGCTCGTCTGGGGGGGCACTAATGAAATGACAAATAAGCCAATAAGCTTCCGGGTGGTGTGGCGACACACCACGCTGTGTGTGGCGACACACTTTTGTGTCGCGACACACAGTTTGGAAAGCTCTGCACTAACCCAATGGCACAGGTCTGCACAACCTATCCAAGTCATTAAAACAAGGATCCAAGTTAACAGTAACCAAGCCCAATATGTTCTGCAAATAGAAGAGACTATCTGTAGCTTTGGGTCGAACGGTGGAGTTCTTGGCGCTTGCTTGCAGACGTTTCATTACTCAACTAGGTAATGTCATTGCACTGATGGTGCTACCTAGTTGGGTAAAGAAACGTCTGCAAACAAACAACCAAGCTCAGAGAGCACCAAGAACTCCACATGTTCTGCAAATGCAGATGTCAGGTTGGTAGCTGACTAGGTTATGCAGTTGTGTGAATACAGCCTACAAATTAAATGCAGTTCTAGCAACATGGGCCTGGACTCCAGAATTTATCTTCTGGATTATGCGGTACAGATGTTGTGAGGGAAGAAAAGAGTTGTGCCAAGGCACCCTTTTCATGCTTTCCTGGGCACAGGCAATCAGCTTAACCCTGAACAGTTCAAGTGAAGCAAAGTAATCCAATTGCACAATCAAAGGTCAACAGGAGGAGATGCTAACCATCTGGAGATACAAGATCTTGCTTGAAAACCCCTTGCCCATACTGCTGAGTTCCAATTGCATAACTGAGACAAAATTCATATTTATCAAGTTAAGGAAGCTATTTTAGCCAATTCAGCTTGGAACCTGAGTCAGGATGCAAAATCTTGCTTTAGGTTTTAGTAAAGGCTGATCTGCCTCATGGGCCAATGATGATTTTTCTGTAAAAGGATTGTCTCTAAGCTCCCAAGCTTGTGTCTACTGGGTGTTTTAAGCATACAAATGGCCTTTTAAAGGTGCAAAAAAAATAGTTTACCCACAGTGCAATTGAAGGACGTATCTTTTTCAGTAATGTGAGAAAGGAACCTCAGTGGATGAGTCTAACTTCATGTTGATTCTAATTCATTTCTTTGGGAGCAGAAAATAATGTACCACAAGGATGGACTAGAGGCAGTCTCTTTCTCTTAACACATGACACTTCTAATTTGTTAATACCTGGATTTCAATGACCTCGTTTTCTCTTCAGGACTAAAAATGTGAATTGATCTATACCCAGATTAACATGAAAAGGAACTTGCCATGGGGCTGAAAGTAAGAATGAATAATTGTGTGTTCACACAACATGCACCACCTAGTTACATTTGGGGAATTTCACAATATATTGAACCAAATGGCCTGGGTTTACCCAACATGCCAAGAAGCCACAGAATAACTAAGCAAGGACAAAAAACAAAAACACCCCCCACCGAAACCTAGCATTTGAATATATTTGCAGCTACAGCTGCTAGGTTTGTAACTGACATCCTTAAGTGGGCTGTGTGAATCTAACCAGTGATTTTCTGGCACCCCAACGGTTCTATGACCTTCATACATTCAAAATCATGTGACTGGCCTGCAGGGTTTTGAATAAGGTGCTCAGAACTTTTAGAATAGTCCACACCATTCAAAAACAACGAAGATATTTGTGGCACCTTAAAGACCCCAAAAAGTACATTACAATTTTTTCTTTTATGGATTACAGGTAGTCCTCTCTTAACAACCATTTGTTTAGTGATGGTTCGGACTTACGACTAGTCTTCACAATTACGACCGTCGCAGCGTTCCCCCCCCCGGTCACGTGATCACGATTTGGGCCCTTGGCAATAGGTTCACATTTATGACCGTCGCAGCATCACATGGTCACATGATCACCATTTTCGACCTTCCTGGCCAGCTTCTGGCAAGCATAATCAGTGGGGAACCACATGCTTTGCTTAACAACCACATGATTCGCTTAACACCTGCGGTGATTCGCTTAATGGCCACCGCAAAAAAGGTCGTAAAATCGGGTCAGATTCGCTTAATGACTGCTTCGCTCAGCAACCTATATTCTGATCTCAATTATGGTTGTTAAGCAAGGACTACATGTACTCTCAAATACAGCTTTTCAGGGCTTTTGAATTCATCTTCCTCTCCCATATGTATAACCACACAGCACATAAATTAGAAGCTTGGGCAGATAAATCCAATGCCTCTGGAGACTCTCTTTATTGTGCAATTTTATATTCAACTCCTTCAGTTGCTAAAAATGTTTCAAGATTCCCACAAGCTGGCTGCTTTGCCCAAGATGCTAATGATGTTTCTCCAGAGTAGAAAAGGAATCTCAGGTGTTCTGATGCAAGATTGCCCGTTTCAGCACAAGACAAAATCACATACATCTGCTCAAAAGCAGGTAGTATGTCTGTTTGCTCACACATTAGTTGACACACAGATCAAAAAGTCAGGATAGTCCAAGAACTGGCTGGCATACTTCCTGTTGCATCCTCTACCTTTGTGGGGGTTGGGGGTGAGGAGTGAGCAACAGGGAACATCAGTAGCCTGTGCAATATTGGGACAGAAAAAATCAGTTCAAAAGCTGGAAAAAAGAGAATGGGAGGTTGTATTTACCCAATGCATATAACCTAGGAATTCAATTTCACAAAATATGCGGAACCATAAGCTAACCAAACAGCCTGGCTTCACACAAGATATGAAGCCACAGAAAACCTAACCAGGTTAAAAAAGCCAAGATTAGCAAGCTGTGTGAATGCATCCCCTGGGTTTGTTACTAATGGAGTGGTGTGAACCCAGCCCCCCCCCCCCTTTTCTGGCGCTTTCCAGATATTGAGCTCCAACACCCATCAGCTGGTTATCCCTGCAGGCTGGGGAAGATGGGCAATGTGGTCCGATAATGCCGGGACTGGAAAAGGACCGGCCACGGGGTTCTTGAGCCCGCGCGCGCACCCGCCAACCCACACAGGCGCGGAGGGAGACCTGCACGCACCCGCGCAACAAAGGCGCTACACAACGCGGAGGACGGCCAGCAGCGAATCGCCGAAGCCCCAGCAGGAGACGGCGAGTGGGTTGAACGAAACCCGTGTGGGGAGACGTGGAGGGAGGAGGAAGAGGAGAAGGGGCAGGGCCAGCCTGATCTGAACCCTCTCTCAACCCAGTCTTCGAGGAAGAGCTTGCAAATTTACACAGGGGCACGCGCGCGCACAGACTGGCCCTTGCCAGTCTTTTCCGGGAATTAGAGAGACCAGCGTCGGGGGGGGGGGGAGACTGGGGGAAGAAGGGATGCGTGTGCGTGTTCTCCTCCTCGCCGCGCTTCTTGGCTCCTTCGTTTTTGCAGTCCGCCAACCAGAATCGGCACCCCCCCACCACCAAAACAACCGCCGCCGCTCGCAAGGATGCCACGCAGTCCTCCAACAGGCCTGCCTGCCTCCCTCCCGCCCGGCGGCTCCTTTGTCCCTCCACCTCTGCCTCCATCCCTCCGCCAGCTGACAAGTGACCAACCCCACTCGCGAAGCGTAAAGCCGGCGGACAAAGAGCGAACCCTGCCGGCGATCGCCGAGGACTGCGCGGCCCTCCGATGCCTCCTTGCCGCCCGGACCACCCCCTCTGCCTGCTCCCCCAGCCGCAGCGGAGCCCCCTTCCCCCGCGCCCGGACCACCGCCTCCCACTCCCTGCCCGGCCGGACTGCGCGCCGGCTCCCCGCCACCCGCTCCCTCGGCCGGCCCGGCATCCACCCGCCGCCGCCGCCTCCCCCTCCTCCCCTGCAGCGCGTTCCTTACTCGAACATATCCCGGCGCGGCAAGTGCGGGGCGGGGGGCGGGCGGACGCCCTCCTCCCCCGCCCGGCCGGGATGGAGAGGCGAGCGAGGGTCCCGGCCGGCGGCCCCGCTGTGCCGCGCGGAGGAAGAGGCAGGCCGCTTCTCTCCCGCCCGCCCTCGACGGCGGCCGCCCCTTTTGTCGCACGCACCCCCTCGGCGGCTGCCCCGCCGCGCCGCGCGGCCGCGAAGCCGAGCGAAAGGGAGGGGCTAGGAGCAGACGGAAGGCATCGCGGCCGGGCGGGAGGGGCGACGAGCCGAGCTCCGCGGGTGCGTGGGGAGCTTTCGCTCGCGTGCAAGTGGGGTGGGGGGGGGGGGAAACAGCCAAGGGGGGAGGATACCCAGGGAAGGCAGGGCCTAGTTGGTTGCGATGCCCAGGCTCGGGTTCGCCCGTTTCTTTTCCGGAGAGGGATCAGAAACTCTTAAGGAACAGGCGATTCCTGGTTTAAACGGGGGACCGGGTGAGTTGCGGGCTGCGGCTGAGCCACCGAGCCGCCCGAGGCTCAGGCGGTTGGCCTTGGCGGATCAGGAGGACGCCATCCGGAGAACCACCTGTCTGTGCACGTACCCCCCTCAGCACAAGGTGCCTCTCCTATTTCTTACACCCACCCACGGGCGCACGGGTTTAGTTAAGGGATTGTAAAGAGATTCTCCCAATTCCAGTTTGCTGCCCCCACAGTTGATTGATGTTGTAAGTTGGCCTGTTTGTTGTCCAAGCAGGAGCAGCGCTCTTCAGCTGGGAAGGGGACCCGGTGCGATCCGGAGTTGGGGAGAGAAAGACCATCTGTCTGTGGGTGTAAATACACTCGACTGGATTCCAGACCTACATTTTACATACATTTTAACTTGGTGAGCCGAGCATACATTAACGTCTGACTCACTCAACCTTTGAATTTCAATGGCTCAGTTCCAAATGATACCCTGAATCCAACCCACTGCTGCATCTTGGAAAATTAATGCTTTACATACACTCATCAACAGAGTTTATTGATTGCTAACAGCCCCTTTTCAGAAGCAAAGTCTGCTCTGGATGGGAGACTCGTGTTTCCAAAAAAGGTGACGGAAGTCCCATCTGACAAGGGGACCTCCATTGCTAGAGGATGGTGACGGGGGAATTACTTTCTTTTTAACTCCTTGTGCTGTGGTTATCAATATACTGACCATGTTTATTCCTCAGCAAATCAGACAATTCAGTGATGCTTGCTCTAGGGCAGTGTTTTTCAACCTTGGCAACTTTAAGATGAGTGGACCTCGACTCCCAGAATTCCCCAGGCAGCCCCACGCATCTTAAGTTGCCAAGGTTGAAAAACACTGCTCTAAGGAAACTGTTTTAGGATTTCAGCTATGGGAAGAATATCCTGTGAAATCAAGTCTTTTGTCTGAGAAGGCAAGTATAGAATTAACACTGAAAGTATTTATAATCCATTATAATGAATCCTATTTTCTTACATTTATCTCTCTCCATTTCTGTCTTGTTCCTCCATCGTCTTTCCCTTAACTTGGAGACGGCAATCCGACATTTTATTCTTTGTAAAATCTATGCCAATTCAAAGCACTTTATAAATAAATATATCAGGATAACTTTAGGCATTTGGCCAGCCGTTCTGCACCAAACTTTTGAATCGGCTTCTCTATTTTTCTGTCTGTAGAAATTAAAATGAAACTCATCACTCTGCACTAAATGTGATTCTTCCTTTGAAATATTGTTCTTAATGACTGGCTCTGCTTGTATTCACATCTTATTCAGAACTGCAATTGATTGATTATGTGTCATCAAGTCAGTGTCAACTCTTAGCAACCACACACAGATAGATTTTCTCTGTGACAATCTGTTTTATGACAATTCAGAACTGCATTCCTAATCCTAAAATGATCGCACTGGGCAAATTCAATTCATATTTTGTGTTGTATATTGCCAGGTATTTATTTATTTATTTATTTATCATACTTATATCACCGCCCATCTCCCCCTACAGAGGGGACTCTGGGCGGTTTACACAAAGTTGACAATTAAAACATATAAAAGCATATAAAATACCGTACATAAATGTATATCTATATAAATTAATTAAATATATAAAACCCAAGAGGCTCTGATGTTAAGTTTAAAAGAACTCTACGGAGCAAGCCATCCCCAAGAGGAGCTATTACTCCTCCCATCCCAAGCGAGGTGGCAGAGCCAGGTCTTGAATGCAACAAGAAGCAACACCTGGTTCATTAGGAGTATTTTCTCCCAACATGCAGACCCACACACAGACATTTGGGATCACTTCCATGATGGAAGTTATGGGGGCTTTCCCAAATGATGGCAATGGCTATGTGCAGGAAATGCCATATTGTTATGCCCATGTGCAGACTCATTCAGAACAGCTCTGCCTTCAAGGTCTTTGTGGAACTGTACTACTTTTTGTTGGTTCTTAGACAGATCAGAAAAATACAGCATACTTAAGAACAGCAAAAGAGGCTGGATCAGGCCAAGAACCACCTCCTGGGGCATCCTGTGTAACACAGTACCCAACCAGATGCATCCTGGAACCTCATAAGAAGAGAAGAAGGGCATCACCCATCCTTGTTTCCCAACAGCTGCAATGTAAGGAATGGTGCAGAAGTTTAAAGAAGACTACCTGCTATTGATAGTTTAAACTTCCATGAATTTGTCCATCCTGGCAATGGGAAGCGGTGTTAAGGAAGTTACCATGTGAATAAAAAAAGGTTCCCCCCGCACATTTGTGCAGTCGTGTCCAACTCTAGGGGCCGGTGCTCATCTCCGTTTGTTAGCCGAAGAGCCAGCGTTGTCCGAAGACGCTTCCACGGTCATGTGGCCGGCATGACGCACACGGAACGCTGTTACCATCCCACTGAAGTGGTACCTAGAGCTCACTCCGCCACGTGGTGCTTGGGTCTTGAACCTCCGAACTTGCAACCTTCCGATTACCCGCTGAGCCACCACGCCCCTTTCACCATGTGAATACTGGTGCCTATAACCTCCTTACTATTATTTATTTTTGTTTGTTTGAATTCAGATTTCTAATTCATAAAGCATTCAAGATGCCTAATAGAGGCTTTCCCCCCCAAAAAATAAAACTTGGCTTCCAGGCTATTTCTAGGTGCCTTTTGAAGAGCTAATGTTTTACCAATTAAGTCTCCAGTGGTTGGAATTGAATGTACTGTTATTTCTGATCCTGGGGGCCTTGCCTCCTTCCGTGTGTTCTTCCTTACAAGGCCGAGCTCTCCACCTTCAAGGTGATTCGTGATAAGAGTCCTAGGACAGGGAATCCACCTGGCTCTTCTAACCTTTAGGATCTAACCATGGTTTGGGGTTGTGCATCTTGAAGGTTATGGATTTCCAATTCCTCAGTGACTGGAATAGTTGCTAATAAGAGCACGTAACCTTGAGTCCCTCCAAATCAGTAAATGTCCCCTTGATAATGCGATGAGCCATAAGATAGGGCATGCAGCACGGTTGAGGAAGCTAATAAACCATGTGCATGCCACTGAGGAGTGACAAGTTTTTATTGGGGTTAAGAGGCTCTTTTAGATGGGAAACCCAAACCAAACAAGGAACGTTGATATACGTTAGCGATGCTTCTGTTGAATAGTTGTAATGGATTTTTTATTCTTTCGGGAAAAAAAGTAATTTTTCTTAGCATTTGTCCCGCACAGTTTCAGGGCCTGTTTGTTTTTGCACATCGCTCACCTAGTTCTTACAGCATTACCAATGCATGATGCGACAAGGGGTTTTGTTTGCCAACCAGCTTGTCGCAGAGTCCGACACTGATTTGGGCTGAGGGGGAGTGACTGGCCCAAGGTCCCCCAGCTGCCTTGCATGCCTAAGGGAGGTCTAGAACCTGGGTCTCCTGCTTCTAATCCAGCATCTGAATCACTACGCCATGCTGGCTGTCACTCAAAAAATACAAAGTTGATCCTTCTTTTCTAGCAGTACCGTGTTTTTTTCTTTTCATAACAGGCTGCGTCAGAAGACAATGGACCATCAACTGCCATTTTAACACAGGAGAATGTATGGAGATGTATTATAAAATTAAATGGGATTACAACCTAACAAAGGACAGTTGCTCCAGATGCTTCGGGTACCAAGGATACAGCTAAACGTTTATCCATGAGAACAGGAACTGGAGCAGTGACCAAGTCTCATGAGACTTAAGGAGATGAAGGTGTTTAGTTAGAGGAGATGATTGGTATGAGTGACATCAAGTATTTGCAGGGCTGTTACCCTAAGAATGGAGCAAATTAGTTGTTCCTTGCTCCAAAAGAAGATATCTATTAAACACTGGCTGTCATCCCATAACATTGTTAAACAGGTTATTGAACTAACCCATTTTGGAGGTTTGCACAACAAATAGAACCATAAACAAACCAATGGGCAGAGCTCAAGTAACACATTAAATTACCCAAAACAGAACAGCATCTTTATTGTGGTCCATGACCAGTCCATAAAAGTTACACAAACAAACGAAAGCTTTCCTGATTCAGTGAGTTGTGTGAAGTCAGCCCTTAAGAACTTCTTAATGCTACACAGGTTTCAAAAAGGGAACCAATCATCTTGGAAAGGGTCACATTCGAGAATTTTAAGCAGTAGCTGGTTCAGAATCAGAGATGCAAAACCAGCGCACTTCCAGGATTGGCAGAAATCAAGCTTGGAGGATTTCCAATCTTATTATTCTGTGAACGAAGATGGATGCGCTGCACAGTGTCATTGAACTGACAAAAGAGGAGTATGGGGATCTGAAATGATAGGGTGGGATTTTCATCCTTTTGAAGGGGGGTGTTGATTTTTAGTACGAGGTTACCAAAATCAGCAAATTTCTATTTCAATGTAAGAAAAATAACTCTAAGGTATTTTAAATAGAGTCATTCATCCAGGCAAATGTAGCTTGTAAAAATCTGGATATGAATCTCGATAGGACCATTTTGTGGTATTGAATTAAGACCACCATTTGTTTTGTTTTGTTTTGTTTTTGACAGGCTCATCTGTTGTAAAGAGTTAATGGCAGGCAGGTACAAAAACTTGTTCCTGACCATGCTGAGAATAGTGGTTCCCCTTGAATCTCCGCAATGCAAATACAATTTTGGCACTTGTATTTTGATAAGTTTAGCAAAACCTTCTGGATTTACAAATTGGGTGGAACAGAGATTTTTTAAAATGAGTATGTGAGAAAGCAAAATTGAGTTTCATCTATCCCTAGTTGAGAGCAACAGACTCAAGACATCCCAATCTGCTTTCAGAGAAAAGCAGTTGACCCAATTAAGACTCCACCCAGAAAGTATCCATTCTCCAATACCTTTAATTACTGTTCACAATCATTAACCGTCACACGAAAGGTGTGCTGTGTAGGCAGCTCTGTATTAATGAAGATCATGGTAATTGTATTATTGAAGACAATGTTCCATTATTTTTCTGTGCAAAGATTAAAAAAAAACATGGTGCATATCCATGCATACAAAAAGAACAGGTAGGGAATAGGAAACTAAATAAGGACTATATCTTTAAATTATGTGTTTTTTCTTATGTTCCCCAAATGTTAACCTCAGTAGGTAGCTTCTGTTGGCATAAAATAATGGCTGCATTTAAAGCCTGGGAGTTAGTGGTTATCATTCTCCCCTATTCCTCTCCCCCCATCAACAGCCCCCCCCCCCCGTTTGAATGGCAGCTGCCTGTTCCAAAGCTACTTTGCCAACTGACAAAGCCAGGACAGGCGGGAGAGAACTGCCAGTTAAAACAGAGCAGCTACTTCTGACCTAGTGACACTTCCTGCCCATGTGCTATGAACATCTTTAACTGCAGCCAAATCACTCAAACCTTTGGGGAGGGGGGAAGAGTTGAACCAGTAAAGCAAGGGGCACCATGTACTGCTCCCGTTTGGCGCGTGCTTCTTCCAGCCCCACAAGAATGTGAAGTAGGAGTCTTGTTTGCTTTGCAGTACAATAAACTGAAAGCAAACGGGGGTTGAGGTTTATCTGACAGTTGCACTGTACAGCCAGGGCAGTCTGGCATCCCGCCAGTAGGAGCCAACACATGACGTGTATGACTAAACCACTGTCAATTGCTAAAGGAGAAATACGCTCGTTACCGCCCCCCCCCCCCTTTGTTATTAAAATTACACCTTGCAGAAAGAAGAAGAAAATTTATAGGCACCTGCATAGCTTCCCCTACAATGCAAGTTAGCAAAGAGAATTAGAAAAAATATAGCACAGTTCCAATAGAGATCAGCTCTCTGGCACCCAGTAATTTTTAAATGTACACACGCAGACTGGGCCACGCGTTTCAGTAAGTCGCAGAGTCCAAAATCCTGGTTTGCTGAATAGATCACAGTGGGGAAAGCATCTACATCAAAAGCAAACAAACCACATTATAACTTAGCGTGTAGCATGAACAAAGGCAGAGAAACCTTTGCTAAAGCTACAGTGGAGTTAACTGCTTGTGGTTTGCATGTGCAAACTCGTCCACTGCCTTAGTATGTTGGGTGAACCTATCACATTAAAATATGGTCAGTGTCAGCACAGCGCATTTTGGGAATACAATGGCTTGTGCTTAGTGTGTTCTGCACACCAACCTTTGTCCAAGATGATCCCTTGGAAAGATGAGGATACTTCTACAGGTGAATTCCCCTGCTTCTAATAAAGGATCTCATTGCTTTCAAGGCTTAATTAAAACAACAATAAATGTTCTTTAATGGGTTAGACACTGTTGCAAAGAATGTGAAAAAACTCCAGTACAGGTAGTCCTCGCTTAGCCACAATTGGGACTGGAATTTTGGTTGCTAAGCAATGCCATCATTAAGCGAATCCAATCCAATTTTAAGATGTTTTGCAGCAGTCATTAAGCAAATCACATGGTTGTTAAGCGAATCATGTGGTTCCCCGTTGATTTTGCTTGCCAGATGCTGGCTGGGAAGGTTGAAAATGGCGACCATGGGAGGACGCTGCAATAGTTGTAAATGCGAATCGGTTGCCAAGCACACAAATTGCAATCACATGACTGTGGGGGACGCTGTGATGATCGTAAGTGTGAGGACCGGTTGTAAGTCAGTTTTTTCAGTGCTGTCATACGTCCAAACCGTCGTTAAATGAATGGTTATTAAGCGGGACTACCTGTACAGCCATTCTCAAAATCCCTCATTAGCTTAGAGCAGTGTTTCTCAACCTTAGCAACTTTAAGATGTGTTGACTTCAACTCCCAGAATTCCCCAGCCAACATGGCTGGCTGGGGAATTCTGGGAGTTGAAGTCCACACTTCTTAAAGTTGCCAAGGTTGAGAAACATTGGCTTAGAGGTTAGCTTTCCAAGAAACCTGGTTCTTCCACAGCAGCACCAAACACTTGCAAAAATGTATTGCAAAAGTCTTATTTCCTGGACCTTGAGAATAAACTTCATTTACTGCATTTGCTAACAAGTCATCAATGCTTGGATAAACAGGGACAGGGATCATACAATTCAGCTAAGTCATAATGTGGTTTGGTGGGATGCATGGGTCTAAACGGAGATTTCTTCAAACCCTTAACAAAACCTGGCTTAGTATAATGCAGAAACCCAACTCATGAAAGCTGTGAGAACTTCAGATGGGTCACACATTACACGATGCTAGAAAATGGCCTGATTTTGATTTAATGTTAACATGTGAACCAAGCACGCAGCATGGACCCTCCCACTCTGCAGGCCAACCATTGATTTCAACTACGCACTGCAAGCCCCAACTACATGACAAAATTTCAGCTATGATGGAATTGTAGTGTAACAATAGTTGACAGGTCTATCCCACCCACCCCCCGCTCGTCCCCCAAGGGAGCAAATGTTAACCCAATTCAAATCTTACTCCCTATCAGGTCTGAGAATAAAAGCAACATAGGGAGATCAGGAACATATGGGAATGGAGGTGGGGGAGAATAAAGAAAAACTCATCTCCCACTTCCACTGATGAAGGGAACAGTGGCATCCCTGGATAGCTTTTTTTTTGGTTTAATTCACAGGATAAACGTCACCTATCAAGACACACACAAAAAACACAGCCACTCCCCCCCCCCCCCCCCCCAGGGACTGAGACGGTCAAACCAAGCCTTGGTCCTGCTGTTCCCATCTTTATTTGTAGAACTCGTGCTCTTGCTCATCCTTCTTGATGACTGTCTTGTAGGCCTTTTCAAAGTCCTTGGCAAGGACAATGTAGCGGTTCTCCCGAACGGCCAGCATCCCAGCCTAAAAGGGGGAATGAGAAGATGAGGCGGCCGGGAAGAAGGGAAAAGGTTTCAGACGCCAACATCGGAGAGAAGGGAGCGCTTGCCACAAAAGCAGAGAGATGGAAAGGCACCCCGTGGCAATGCTCAAAGGCATGTTCTCACTCGGAATTATAATTCCCATCAGGTAGGCAAGAGGTGCTGGGAACTGCAGCCCAACGTGTTGCTCAAGGAGGTGGCGGCCTCCACTTCAACGGACGTCAACAGGCTGTTGGGTATGTTAGAATTTGGTTTTCTGCACTGAAAACTATGTTTGTTTGAAAACTAAAGTACAGGTAGTCCTCGCTTAACAACCATTCGTTTAGTGACGGTTCAGACTTACGACGGTGCTGAAAAAACCGACTTGCAACTGGTGCTCACACTTACGACCATCACAGTGTCCCCATGGTCACATGATCACGATTTGGGCGCTTGGCAACCGGTTTGCATTTATGACCGTTGCAGCGTCCCGTGGTCACGTGATTGCCATTTTCGACCTTCCCGGACGGCTTCTGGCAAGCAAAATCAATGGGGAACTGCATGATTCACTTAACGACCACATGGTTTGCTTAACAGCTATTACAAAAAGGTCGTAAAATCGGGTCGGATTTGCTTAATGACCGCTTCGCTTAGCAACCAAAATTCCGGTCCCAATTGTGGTTAAGCGAGGACTACCTGTATGCTTGCACTCCCCAGCCCACCACAGCAAATACACACACACACACACACAGAGATACACATAAATCTATTGGGATAGCTACTCAAATGGTCCCTACTTTTAATCCCCCGTTTCCAGCTGATTAGGAACCAAAGCTAATATTGGTCTTTGCTGGATCTCAGTCAGCAACCTTTCCATTCCCCTCCATGTATAATTATTTGTTTCTCCTTCTCTTTCATCCCACGTAAGTGGAAATGCCACCAATGGGGGGATGCTGCTAAAATCCACCACCAGAGGAAATAAAATCCAGTGAGACGGATAAGGTACTGTATCAGATACGATGCTGGCAGAGAACCTTAGTTCTCAAACTCCTACAGAGTTTGCAGCAGAGGCAAGATCCAAACTCGTGACTTAAGCTCATGGCTTAAGCTCCTGGCTACCAGCCTACGCAAGTTCTCTCACAGAAGTTGACCCAACAGAGGCATTATTCACAGACTAACATCTCATGCCCGGTTTTTTTCCCCTCTGAAGATTTCTCTCATTTTCCCAATTGTTCAAGATTGCTGGACAATGAGGAGGAGGAGGAAGCAGTTTGGTAAGTGGGATTGCAAACTGATGGCCATCTGCTTCTGAATAATTAGCTTCCTTGGAGCACAACCTAACAGCTAGGACACGTCATACTAACCTCCTGGCAAATGGAATTGATGTCAGCCCCCGAGATCTTATCAGGTCGTGCCACATCTGGAAGGAGTAAAGGAAAGAGACAGAGAAAAAAGGCCCGACCTGATCGTCTCACAGCTATAGCCAGTTGACTTCTAAAATCAGGATATTCTCTTCTAAGTGGCCACCTTTCCATTTGGCTCAGTGAAATATTACAGGAAAACCAACAGACAGGAACCAGTTACTGAAACAAAGCAAGCAATCGCTTCCTTGGGAACGGTGCAGATTCTCCCAACCAAGCTTCACAAGGATTGGAGTCTCCTTTCCTTCTGAAGAATTAGTTCCTGATGGGCCAGATGAATCGGGAAGGACTCAGCAATAACACAAAATGGAACTGGTGAAGAGCACTGGCAGATTAGGCAAGAACACAACAAATGTCCAACCCACTTGCTTTATTTGTAAGGCTAAATAGGAAATGGCTCTAACCAGTCAGGGGCAATTATTATAGTATGAATTCTCCCACAGTAGGTGCCTCCAATTGGTTCCTGGAGGAGGGATCTCCTGGATGAGAAGCAGCTCCTGGAACAGCACAATTGGCGATATGAGCTGGAAGAATGGCCCAAGGAAAGCAGGTGAAATTTACGCATCTGAGAGCAGTGATTGAAGGGTTGGAGTATTTATTTACTGCCTTTTACTCAGAAGCTCAAGGTTGTGTACACAGCACTGCCTCCTCCGATTTTTCTCCCAAAAACCACCCACGGAGATACACTGCTAAGGTTATACTGCCCCTCCGTGGCTGAGGGTACACTAGAATTTGGGTCTCCTTTCTCCAACACCTTAACTCATAGCTTTCCAAATGGTGTGTCGCAACATGTGTGTTGGCTGCAGTGTCTGGATGTGTCACGGCTGCTGCTGCCTCCGAGCCCTGCGAGGATTCCGCACAGGTCCTAGTGCCTGCCTTGTGCCCTGCTGCCTCCAAACCTGCTGTGATTCCACGCAGGTCCTAGTGCCTGCCTTGTGCCCTGCTGTAAGAGCGTGTCACGAAATGATGCATGTCTAAAAAGTGTGTCACCAACATGAAAAGTTTGGAAAGCTCTGCCTTAACCACTACACCACACTGTATTAGGGACATTCAGGTGCAAGTCCTTACTTGAACTTGTAGCTCACTGTGCGACTCTGAGTCAGAGACCCTCTCAGCAAAACCTACTTCATAAAGCTGTTCTTGAGAAGGAAAAACTAGGAGAGGTGTCTATATATAAAACACCTTGAATTAACAGAGAAAAAGCAGGATATAATGAAATCATATAATGCAAAACGATGGGATGCTTGAGCACCCTTCCCCAAAAAGATGTGCTGGACACCAAACCTTTGCCTCCAACCCGCTGCCTGAAACGGGAGCTGTAGTCCAGCATATAAGGGCAGCCCAGTGGCTTCTCTTCATCTTCACCCACAGCTGCTTCCTTTCACAGCAGCTACTAACAGTGCTGAGCAGCAGCAGCGAGGAAGGTCTCACTGTCCAGTGTCATCAGAAGAAAAGTACAGCAACAGATTAAGATATCATTATCATCATCATCTAAATTTATATGCTGCCCAACTCCTAGCAGCTCTGCACTTCTGGAATATACACAAAGAACTCTATCAGCTGTGGCCATAGACAGTATCTGTATTTTCTTTTGGGCAACAAAGTAATGTACAAGGTCTCCCTGTGTCTTTCTGTACTCTCTCCTCAGGGATTAATCAGTGTCTGTATGTGTGGGTGTGGGTCTAATGCTTAAGTGGTATTTGTGTGTGCATGTTTCTGCTGTCCTTTCGTTTATGGGATTTTGTGTGCGTGTGTTGGGAAGCACAGGGCAGGCTGCAATCTGTGTCATGTGATCAGGGGGGTAGGGGGGCTTAGAATGGAGGCATGAACAGCATTGCAATCCATTGCCCAACTGTAAAAGTACATTTGGGAATTTCTGGATGGATTTTTTTCCTCAACACAATGCTACTCCAAACTTGGTCCATTCTGTTCTATTTCTGCAGTTATCCTGCTGACATACAGGCAGTGTCCTGAGCAACTTTACATAATTTCTTTCCAACATTCTGGGAAATCCTTTCCAACATCATTGGGTTGGAAAGAATTAAAACAAACGAACCAACAAATCCCAAACATCCTGCCCTATAGCTGAATGTATCAATGCCCCTCCAATAAGGGGGGGGGGGAAAGAAGCAGCTACTTTTCACCAAGTTGCCTTCCTTTATGACATCCCACCTCAGCTACACACGTGCCATTTTTTAACCTCAGCTCCCCCGCAATGAACCGTCAAGGATACAATCTTCCAGATCCACCTCCTCAGAGAGATTCATCTTGCTAGTGATGGTTGAGAAGATTAACCGCTTTTGGCGTCTATCTGGCAGAGGAAACTCGATCTTACGATCCAGGCGGCCTGGTCGGAGCAAAGCAGGGTCAAGGGTGTCTGCTCGGTTTGTAGCCATTATCACCTGTGGTCAAAAGGACACGAAAAGAAGAAGCCATATCAATCCTGAATTTTAAACTGCCAACTTGGCACAAAGCTACACATGCTTTGCACACACTTAAACCCTCCAATTAGACAGCTGACTAGGGCAAACAGTGAACTGAAGTTTAATAAGTAAAAGAAGAAAATCCTCCCCCCGTCTGCTAAAGTTCCTGCACTTTAGCAACTCCAAAAAGCTTGGGATTGTTATGGTTGGTACCCTGACTGAAAAGGATTCAGAAAACCATCACGCAAACAACCACCTGCAAGCTTCTTGCCTCTTTGTTGGATCATAGGAATGCTACTAGAAAGGAAAAAAAAATCCATCTACAAGGCGATAAATTGATTCTAAATGGGAAATAGTTCAGTTGCTGGAATTCTTGTAACCCCAGCCCAGACTTTTCAATGAACCAAGTTTGGAAAGAATTACCTTTTTTTAATCTGTTCAATCGTGTCTGATTCTCGGAGACTGCCTGGACAAGTCCCTGCAGTTTTCTTGGCAAGGTTTTTCAGAAGTGGTTTGCCATTGCCTTCTTCCTAGGGCTGTGTGTGTGTGTGACTGGCCCAAATTCACCCAGCTGGCTTTGTGCCTAAGGCGGGACTAGAACTCACCATCTCCCGGTTTCTAGCCTGATGCCTTAACCACTGCATCAAACTGGCTTTCTCTTTATTTTAGGCACCTGCCAAAGAACTGACATGGATGGGCAATAGGAAATTGCATAACTTTTTTTGACATGGCAAACGCCTCAGTAGATGAAGCCATTATGAACAGTGGGGCTAGAATTTTCAGTATTTTCCTGGGATTTGAAATGAGCTTTCTCCTTCTCTCTTTCATACACACACTCCCCATGTTAAGCACTGCATTTTTGTAGTGCAAAATGTAGAAAAGTGGAAGGAGATAATTGCCTCCCTAGGTCCCTCAAGCCGTCTCTAAGCCCCAACACACCTTGACATTAACATTCTGGTCAAAGCCATCCATCTGATTGAGAAGCTCCAAGAGGATCCGCTGAACCTCCCTGTCCGCTGTGGAGAGACCGACAAAACTATATAAACTTCTTCCATAGTTCCAAGTCTTACACATTCATTCCAGAGACCTTCAAGAATATCACACCAGCCCAGTGTTTCTCAACCTTGGCAACTTTAAGATATGTGGACTTCATCTCCCAGAATTCCCCAGCCAGCATGAGGAATGGCCTTGCAGGGATTGCTTAAATGTAAAACCCACATCTCTCATTATTAGCCATGCTGGCTGTGGCTGTTAGCAGCTGCGGTTCAGCCACATCTGAAAGGCCACAGCAGAAACACAAACTCACCAGGAGAGAGATTCTCCTCTGGCTTTCATAGGCCAACCCAACAGCGAAGCCACTGTGGTCAACAGACAAAGAACTCTGCAAGCCCAGAGTTCCAGCACACTGTGACAAGGCAGGGAAAGAGCAATGTCTACAGATTGGGACCGGGACCACGCAATCCTCAGCAGCCAAGAACTGGACAGGTACTAGAGACTTATGCCGCTCAAGAAATAAGGTCAACCTATTTTGAGCCTAATGCAAATCAGGAAGAGAGGGAAAAGAATGCTGCACACGGAAGTGCTCAGCATGGATGAGGAAGACAGGAAACTGTAGAGTTTGCTCAGATTTTTGTTACCAAATAACTCAATCTCAGGGTTCACAACACACCAAATCATTAGTTCATCAAAAAAAAAGCTACGTTTTCACAACACACCAAACAACAAAAGTAAGGTGAAACAGGACAATTTTGTAGCACAAAAAAAGAGCATGTGGGCTGATCAAACTTAGCCAGTTGTACAAATTCCGCCATAAAGTCTTTAACTAACATGATTAAGTACGTTGCGTAAACACAGCAGTGTTTTCACTTCCTTTATTTTGGCTTAACTTCAGTATTGCTTTTTAAGATAAAAGCCTTTGCAGAGTGGCTTACATAAGAATACAGAGATAGATAAAATAATCACAAGTTCTAGTCAATAACAGCAGCAGCATAATTCAGTAGAAAGGTCAGGGGGGAGACTGGTAGGGCCCGGCAAGAAAAAAAGGTAAGTTACTTTCCAGTGCACACCATTTTCCTCCCCAAAATCCCTCCCACATGGACACCTCTGTGCCTGCCTGAAAATATCCAGGCAGCATGGCCAAATGGGCATTCCCTTTCTTCAAATGTCCTCCAGCTTCTACCCAAATAATCAGGGCTACCCCCCCCCCCGCAAAATCAGCTCCCCGTTTCTGCTTGCCAACTCACCCCCCGTCTGGGCATCAAAACGCTTGGTGGCAATGGCATCAATCTCATCGATGAAGATGATGGCTGGTGCATTCTCTTTGGCCAGTCGGAAAACATCCCGGACCATGCGTGGCCCCTCACCCAGGTACTTCTGCACGAACTCGGATCCCACCACCCGAATGAAGGCAGCTGGGCAGAAAGACATCATGAGACCACCCTGAGTTATTGTCACAGCAGATTATTGTCACAGCAGCATTATGTATATGTTTGTGCAGGAGTCTGTGTTCATTTATGAAGCAATACACATTTAAGGTCAAGCTTGTAGGTGGTTTCCAGAGTGACTAAATGTTAATTTCCATCAACTGATCTGTGTTCTATTACAGAGACTAAAAGCGGTTCAGAGAGCGCGGTGGCCTATCCTTCTCTACAGCAGAGGAACATGACCATGCACATAATAGGACAACTCCAACACCAACTTCCAGTTGCCCGTGTTGGTTATCGACTATTTTCCCCGTCCATGTTGGCTTCTTAAATTACAACACTTAGTCCTCGCTCGTTCTCAGCTTCAGGCATCTAACAAGTGCAAAAAAACGTTGGTAATAAGATACTAAAATAGGGGGGAATCTAACAAGAGAGCAATCTATAGATGACACATGATAATAGAGAAAAAGCCATACTTACCTGTGGTGTGATGGGCCACAGCTTTGGCCAACATAGTCTTTCCACAGCCAGGGGGACCATACATTAACACGCCCCGAGGAGGATCAATGCCAATCTAAAAGAGCCACACAAGGAAGCAACAAGCAATGAAAGAGTTAATTTGTAAGGTCATCACATTTTACTTTCATTCCCAGATTTAAGGAAGATGCCCTCATTCTCTAATGGCTGCAGTATGCACATCAGTACTTCAGTTCCTCCCTTCCCTTCCCTTCCCTTCCCTTCCCTTCCCTTCCCTTCCCTTCCCCTCCCCTCAAAACTCTGAACCCAGTCAGTTACTAATCTTATTGCACTTTTTTGCCTGGCAACAAATATCCAAAACTACAATGGTATGTATACATTAAGCAAACCATAACTTAGCATTACATGTCTAAAGTGTTTCAGCTTTATTTTCATTATTGGTGCATCCAGTGAGCTGTCTGGCTTTATTTCATCTAGCTCTAATTGATGACTGTATTCCTGTATCATACTACGCCATTAACTCTCAATGGCTGGGTTCACACATTGCACAAAGCCAAGAGAGCTTCACGCCCTAGGACAATGTGGAAAACTTAGCTACTGGTAACTACTGATCATGCAGCACTGGACGCTTCTTTTGACACGTATTTCTTCCCAGCACAAAACTGCCAATGCCTCAGCTTAAGGAAGCAGTTAACGTAACACTTGAAAATGTTATGAGAGATAGGTGTGTTGAACACTCTCTCTTCATAACTGGATCAAACCAGTTTAGGAGAAGTCACTATTCTTATGCTGAGTGGTGGGGGAGCAAATGCCTTATTTGAGTTTTGAAGAAGTTTTGAAAAAACAGAAATGAGATATAATTATAATAAAAGTACTATTTGTGTCCACTTCCACTTTCAGCCCAGAAATTTAGAATACCTGTTTGTAGAGCTCAAAATGAGTGAGGGGCAGCTCCACAGCCTCTCGGACTTCCTGCTTCTGAATGTCCATCCCGCCAATGTCAGCGTACATCACATCTGGTTTCTGATCTGTTTGGAAGAAATAGGCATTGAAAAGCTTTCACCCCCAACAACTACCCACCCTTGTAAGCAAGCCCTGATTCCATGTTTTTCTTTGCTCTCAATTCAAGGAATGACATACGTACTACAAATTCATTGTCCTAGCATAAAAAGTAAGGAATGTCAACTCTTCGGCCATTTGTTCCTCTCCATGTATAATGAAATACAGAAACAGAATTTGGACTTCTGTTTCGTTTTTCCTCCTCAAAAACAAGATTTATAGCCCTCATGATGATGGTGGCATCTTAAAATAACAGACGTTAGCACTAGTTATTCCCTTTCTGCAATTATTCAATCACCCTCTGGAGCAGAGCTTTCCAAACTGTGTGTCGTGACACATTAGTGTGTCGGCTGCAGTGTCTGGGTGTGTCGCGGCTGCTGCTGCCTCCAAACCTGCTGGGATTCTGCGCAGGTCCTAGTGCCTGCCTTGTGCCTTGCTGCCTCCAAACCTGCTGGGATTCCGCGCAGGTCCTAGTGCCTGCCTTGTGCCTTGCTGCCTCCAAACCTGCTGGGATTCCGCGCAGGTCCTAGTGCCTGCCTTGTGCCCTGCTGCCTCCAAACCTGCTGGGATTCTGCGCAGGTCCTAGTGCCTGCCTTGTGCCTTGCTGCCTCCAAACCTGCTGGGATTCTGCGCAGGTCCTAGTGCCTGCCTTGTGCCCTGCTGCCTCCAAACCTGCCGGGATTCTGCGCAGGTCCTAGTGCCTGCCTTGTGCCCTGCTGCCTCCAAACCTGCTGGGATTCTGCGCAGGTCCTAGTGCCTGCCTTGTGCCTTGATGCCTCCAAACCTGCTGGGATTCCACGCAGGTCCTAGTGCCTGCCTTGTGCCTTGCTGTAAGAGTGTGTCACGAAATGATGCATGTCTAAAAAGTGTGTCACCAACATGAAAAGTTTGGAAAGCTCTGATCTAGGCAGTAAAAATCTACATGATGAGTAGATCCAGCAGAGAGTTTATTAGTACATTCATCTTATATTTATTTTATTATTTATTTATTTATTTATTTATTATTTAAATTTATATCACCGCCCATCTCCCCCAATCGGAACTTTTATCTGGAACTTTTGCGGTACAGATATGGTAGCCTTACATTACAATCCATACTGCACATTCACAATTGCAGCATGAAGTACAGAACATAGCATACGTTCCCTCTGGACCCTGTCCCTTAGGGAAAGTCACCTGAAAGGATCTCAGGGCTGGGTTTTTTCAGCCATTGCCCCACTTCTCTGGAACAATATTCCCCCTAATATCAGATTGCCCCCGATTCTGTTAGCTCTTTGCAAAGCCATGGGGATGTGGTTATTTCAGCAGGTTGCTGGGTGGCGAGGACATGGTTTTAGTCTCTCCCGATGTGGATGGATTGCGGTTGTTCCTTGCACATGGGATGTTATTCATTATATTATTTTATGTCATTTATTTATTTATTAAATTTGTATACCACCAATCACTCTGCTTATGTTTATGCTTATACTGTTTTGTTCTAATTTTAATCTTATTACTGTTTTGGGAAGTCTGTAAGTCAGAGACAGGCATGACTGCAGCAGTATATAAGCCTAGTAAAATAAATAATTGAATGTGGTATATAATCCAGCATTCCAAAAGTATTATTGTTCAAAATTTCCTCCTCCCAATTCACACATTTTTTAAGTAATAGCCTAACATTTGGGATTGTACAGCCAAGAAAAAAAAACAAAAAAAATGCAGACATGACTGGTAAAATCTCAACTGTGCAAGTATTTAGGATTCCACTTGTTAGAGAACACTGTTTTAGACCAGCAGAATAAACTGAAAATCAAACATGCACCAGTGTATTAAGTTTTGTAGCTTGAGGTTTTAGCAACCTGGAGGGGATGGGACAATAGAGTAAAAGTATTCCTAACAGCGTTCCGCGTGCGTCATGCCGGCCACATGACCGCGGAAGCGTCTTCAGACAGCGCTGGCTCTTCGGCTAAGAAACATAGATGAGCACCGGCCCCTAGAGTCGAACACAACTGTGCAGGGGAAAACCTTCACCTTTTACCTATTCCTATTAATAGAAAGTGAATCCATATTACAGGAGAAAAAAAACCTGAAATATCATACCTAAGTAGCAAGGAGTTGAATAACATTTGCAGAGACTTCTGGTTGGAAAAACCAAGGATGGATTGAAGGCCCCAAGTCACACAAAGCCATAAGGACAGGCTGCCACATCCTACTAGCTTCACCACTGAACAACCTAATGTTATCCTCACCATAAGCAAGCAATTACTCCTTCCTAATTGATGCCAATCTGGCAGGCAAACACGCACACCCCACGCAGCCACAGAGCAGAGTTTGCATCTCTGTTTAATAAAGGTAATGCACGTCACCTGAAGTCAGCATCATAATGCTGCTATCAGCCTCGGGAGGCAGCACATCCACCAAGGCATTACTGTGTTTGTGTAGGGCCACAGAAGCATTGGGCTTCAGCAGTTCACGGTCAATGGTGCTCAAGATTCGGACGTAGTAGTTGGACCCTGCATTGGAGACATTCACAAGATTAGACTGGTTCCTAATTCTATTTCCAAGGGGTGGGTAGTGTCGAAGATCGTCACTTAGTTAGGCCTATCCCTGATACAGGGCCTGCATCCCTCCCTCCTCTATGAGCAGCAGGGGACAATCAAGTCTAGCTGCAACTTCCCTCTCCTAGAATGCCCATGAAGGAATGATGCTTCGAGGCATTGTGGGGTATTGAAATGGCAGCCCTTAACCATCTCACAGAGCTCAAAATGGTACTGTGAGCTGCCAGGGAGGCAATTCACGACTTATCGAAAGAGAAGGGCTGCCAGAATGTTCCTTCCCTCAACCTTCCACAAACTAAAAGAAAGCAAAACGGATGGGCACTACACCTGTGGTAGAACCAACAATGGCTGTGTTCTGATCCACCGCCTCCAGGAACTGGCCAATGACCAGTGGGATGCTCTGGATACGTTTCACCTCCTCCTGAGCATGCAGAAACTCTTTCTTTAGATTTTTCTGCTCATCCTTGATGTATTCTTCCTGGACCTCCAGGAACTCCAGCTCTTGCTGGAGTTTCTACAAAAAGACAAAGAAAGGGGCTGCTTTTGTTGCACCTGCAAAGTTCCAGCTTATAAAATGAAGCAAGGACAAGACATAAGCAACCCTATCATGATTCCCTCCTGAATATACGTAGTATACTGAGTAGTGTGGGAATCTTTAATACCAGATAAGTATGGGAATTGCGCATTCTGAAATAACCTGATTGTATCCATTATTCTTGAAATACTGGTTACATTTATTTTTACAATCCAGGGCAACTCATAACTAAGAATAGAGCTTTATGTTTGCAGTCTAAAAAACACAACATGACATAAAACAAAAGGGTTGGGAGAGGAGGAATAGGAAAAACCCATCCAAGCCCATCCTGGATTTTATTTTATTATGTTTTGTTTGTGTTTTTAGATATTTTGTATAGTTTTTAAATTTTTATTTATTGTAACCCGCCCAGAGTCCCTTGCATGGGAGATGGGCGGGGAATAAATTTGAATAATAAATAAATTAAAAAAAAAAAACAGAAGCACTAGTTAAAAGTGTACTTTCTGGCATGGGGGAGGGGAAAGCCAACTCTGCAGTTATTTTCCCTGGTTTTCCCCCTGCCATGAGGCTCTTCTTGGCAGGGACCAAGAGCAACATCTCAGTGGCCCATCGTCCTGTACAGCTAATGGCAGCAGCTAGAGCATACCACCCGTAGAAAAGTATGTCGATGAAGGTTCTCAGTCATCCAGGTGGAATTGTCTGTAGCTTGAATCATGTCAACTGGATTTCTATTTTCTTAGTGGAAACGTTTCGCTCCTTATCCAAGGAGCTTCTTCAGTCTGAGCAAAGTTGGTAAGGGAATCCTAGATATGTTTCTAGGGTGGCTGTGTGACCTTACACCTGGGGGCATGGTTATATTGAGATGTTATTTTAAGTCCTTTTATTATCTAAAGGAGGAGTCTGTGGCTTGAATCATGTCAGAAATAGAAATCCAGTTGACATGATTCAAGCCACACCCGTAGAAAAGATATATGGCATGAAGAAGGAACTGAAGTGAGACACTTGAATAAAATCCTACAGAAATCTGAAGATCTGCCTCTGTTCTTTTATTTATTTAAGAGAGCCAGTTTGGTATAGTTTGTCCACCACACTGTACTAGAAACCAGTAGGCTAGGAGTTCTAATCCTTCCTTATGCACACAAGTCAGCTGGGTGACTTGGGCCCAGTCACTCTCTCAGTCCAACCCATTTTACTGGGATGCTGTTGTGGGGGAAATAGACGGAGGGAGCATTATGTACACTGAGTTGTGCAAAATAAATGCAGGATATAAAGCTAATAAATAAGTAAGTAAGTAAGTAATTTACTCTCTTTGACACCTTTTGTTCTATTTTCCAATGCCTTCTGAACATTTTATTTAAATGTCACAGTTGCAGAATGACAAATACAAAATACAGATTAGAAACAATAACTCCTTTCACCACTGCTAAGCCACAGTGCTATGTGACTGAAAACCAACTCACCTTGTATCGGCTGTATAAATCCTCCACATCCTCAGCTTCAGGAACTAGGAAGGAGAGGCCGGTCTGAGGTCTGGAAACAGAGAGAGCAGGAAGCTCATCCTAGAAATTAAAACACAGAAAATTAGATATAAATAACCTGGATGCATGTTCTAGGTTCACACAGTATGATGAACTAACCAAAGACCTGGATTTGCACAACAAGCTAAGGCCAAAAAATATCCAAACAAGAAAACAAAGTTAAAGCCAAACAAGTTTAACGTGTACAAGTTAATATATTTGGTCTTTACCTGATCCACTGAAGTGTGTTGCAGCACACAGACAGAATGTGTAGCTGTCCACCAGCTCATTTAAATTGCTAAGGCTGTTCTGTTAACCATGTCAGAATCAACATATAGCACAAAACCTGGCTTGCTAAACATGTGCAACTTTTTATTTAGGATAGGGAGAGCAGAAAGAAAAATATTAAAGGTTCAACCCTCTATGTTTTGAGCAACACCTTAATATGTGATGTCAGCATCTATTAAACCACAGGGAGTTGTGGCCCTGTTACTTATCGGCTTTGAGGAAAACAGTAACTATATTTTTTGCATAAAAAAGCAAAAAGACAATCATTTCCACTACAGTGAATTAATGTTTATCTTGAAGGACAGCATGCCATGTTATAAACACATTACATGCTTTATTTCTCTCCTTAATTTAGGCCAGAAACTACATAAACCTTAGGCCTATATTCATTTTACTGATTAAGCTTTCTCTCAAAATTTTGCACAAATGAATGAACATGTAACCAACTTCAGCCTTGTGAAATGGTTGTCAAATGATACATGCCAGGAGAATTGAGTAGGACATTGCCAACACAACCAAACTAGATCTACCTGATGCAACTTCATTGAAATTCAATGGGTCTTTAAACCCTGAAACCTAATTGGAAACCTGCTGGGAGTCGAGGCCTGCTCTCACACCCCATCCCAGGCCTACCAACAAGCGGTGACTCGGCATCTCCACCTCCCTCGCCTTCGCCCTCCGGGCTCCTAGTGCTCCACCGCCTCCTTCCCAAGCCACCGGAAGAGGCCAAGCCACCGGCCACGCCGCCTTTCTCCGCGCGACTCAGCCTCTCCCCCCCCCGGCAGTTCGCTGTCCCCTTCCCATACCTGCGTTTTCTCCACCAAGATGCCGATCTCCTCCATTTTTACCGCTCGACCGGAAGCCAGGCTCGACTATGCCGCTTCCGGTCACGCTCCCCGGCAGACAGAGAGGCTCACGGGAGTTGTAGTTCTTTGGGGGGGAAAGCCGGCCCTTCCATACGTCTCTGATTGACAAGTGTGCTTCACCTCTCCCGTCGTAGCTCCCGCCCGTTCAGAATAGGTAGCCGGGAGGGGAGAACGCCACCGCCAGAGCCCTTCCTCTTCTTCTTCCTCCAGTATGATTGACAGGTGAAAAAAGCAATGATTTTCTCCCAGTCAAGATCTCCCGGCTTTCCTATTGGTTCACGCGGGCGGGTCCTGGGCCGAAGCGCCACCTTCCCTTCTCTTGGTTCTTTAACAGCAGGTAGGCGGTTTGGGGTACCCCAAAGCAGGTGGGGAGAGGTGCCCCCGATGAGAGGCCGTTCTTAGAGAAGAGCGGGGCGAGGGCTGCGGCGGGCCTTCGGGCTGCGGGTCGGAGGGGGATGGAGGGATAGGGGGACTGCTTGGCCTTAACCGGGCCGGTGTGGCTCTGCCCTTTCTTCAAGAGCATCTCGGCTGCCTTGCTGGCGGGCCGTGCATGACGCCCGGGGCTCTGTAAACAGGGAGGGCTTGTGCGGGGCGGGCGGAGGGAGCGAAGGAAAAGAAAGGGCGCGGGGGGCGCGATGAAAACCGACCTGGCCTCCTCCGGGGGTTTGGTCCGCAGAAGCCAGAGCGCTGCCCCCGGCGGGACCTAAACCGAGAGCGCCTCCCTCGCGCCTGCAGCTCATTGGTTTATAATATATATGCTGCTGTATATATACTATAATATATAGTGTGCATGATGTATGTATATGTGTGTGTGTACACACACGCACAATCACTGCAGGCTAAACATAAAATGATAACTAAGCCATGTATATTATATATGCATATATATGTATACCCAGACAACACGCAAAATTGCGGCAGGCTAAATTGTTGAAATGATCACTAATTAAAAGTTGGCTCTTTGTGTGTGTGTGTGTGCGTGTGCATAGACACACACACATATAGAGTACCTGCAGGTAAAACTTGAAATAATAACTAAGTCAAACCCTGGCTACGCATATATATTATGCATGTCTGTGTGTACACAAATCATACAAAATCAGAGCAGTCTTAAATTGTTGAAACAGCCACTAAATAGAAAGTTGACTATGTATGTCTATATGTATGTATGTGTATACACATAGTGCCCACAGTCTGTTAAAATAATAACTAAGTCAAAAATTGCTATGCATATATGTTGCCTGTTTGTGTGTGTGTGTGTGTGTGAATGTATGTGTGTATACATAGACACACCCACACAAAATCACTGCAGGCTAAATTCTTGAAAGGATAACCAAGTCAAAAGTTGTCCTCTTTCTCTAATATGCATACATGCACATAGTCACTGCAAGTTAAACTGTTAAAACGGTAACTATGTCAAAAGTTGGCTGGATATACACTACACATACATATAAACAATCACTGTGGCTCAGATTATAAAAGGGATATATATAAGGCAAGTTTCGGTTATATATACACGTATATCTGTGCGTGCAAGTAGAGAATGGACACCATCTGCTGGAGATACTTAATTTGGATTCTTGCTCTGTGGCCTAAAAGGTTTCTTCCATGTTTCTGTTTGTATGTGTGAATTTTAAAGTATTTATATGTGACTTTCTTCCTGAAAGTTTATTTTATTTATTACATGTTAATCTTATTCCAGGGAGATCAAAACCATGTATAAAGTTCATCCATACATATATAGATATGCCTTTATGCATATACAATATGCTTAACCTGATTAGTTATAAACTTGGTGGTTCGTTTGCACATGTAAAGCTTGGATAGTTTTAATCTTCATTCTTTGCATGTGTGTGGCTTAGCATGTTGAGTGAACCTTGGTCAGGTCAGTTTATGGTTTAATATACAGGTAGTCCTCATTTAGCACTACAATTGGGACCAGCAACTTGGTCATTAAGTGAAGCGGTCGCTAAGTGAAACCATGACTGTGCTTATCATCTTACTTCAGCTTTCCTTTGCTTTACAGACCTGAGAAGGTCAGAAATGCGAGGATTGGTCATAAAGTTACTTTTTCATCACCGTCATAACTGCAAACAGTCACTAAATGAGGCAGTCACTAAATGAGGACTACCTGTATTGTGCAAATCATTTAGCCCACCTTGTAAGCAATGCCCTCAAGTCCAGTTGGACGTCTAGTGGATTATGTGAACATTTTCTTTGCAACTGAAGTGGTTTGCATTTCCTTCTTTGGTCTAGTTCAGACTATATTCCCAGAAATCATTTAGTTTCTGATCCCAGACAACAACATCCAGGTGCTGCCACCTGGTGATTTTGAAAAAGCTTAGTAGGATTTGCAGACAGAGAAAAAAAAAGTAAAATGACAAATCACTTCTGCATTGCTGCAAACAAACAACTTAGTCTGCCAGAGTTGTGCATGAGGGAGCCTTTGCCTTTAGTGCTTTATGAATCAACAAAAGAGTTGTTTCAGTAATTAGCTTTAAGTGTGTTGTATACACAAGCCAGTGTTAATTTCACAATTAGGTTGGTTAGGGTAGGACATAGCAACTAGCCCAAGATCATCCAGTGAACAGTCTATTTCACTTCCTTTTCCTGATTGTGATAAAACAATAGTGCTGCTATATATCTGAGAATATAACAACAACATTTATTTATTCGGTCAATGACCAGCAACATAAGACAATAACAATAAGAGAATATACATTGTGGAACACATTTGGATTTGCTTTCATGAAAATATGCAAGCGGACTGGAATGCATAGCTTAAATCCTGTGAACATTTACTTGACCCTACCCCCACTACACACTGTAGCGCTTACTTCTAAGGAATTGCCTAAGATTAAAACTGGGCTGTTAAAATACACATAATCCTCAAAATAAATCCTATGTCACCGTTGAGATTGCCTGCTAAGCAATCACGCAGTAGGGTAGGCCGTTCTGTGCAGATGTACATGGAGATAAAGCTGATTGAAAGCAAGATCTGTTTATATGATTGGGCTATGAGACATATTTTGGAATAGAATATAAGATGACTCATTTTTAAATGTAATAAATGGTCTAGCACCTATTGACTTTTATTACAACACTGATAACCCTGGGTCGTGTAAGTGTCTTCTAATCTTGTTCAGCTGAGTATGCTGTTACCATGATGTTCTAGAATGTGGGGCAATGCAGGAAAACAAGTAATCTCCTGATGTGGAAGCAGCTTTAGTTCTGTTACGTTGAGGGGCTTGTATACAAAGGATTACTTTTTTCTTAACCAAATGCAAACCTTAGTGTATCGCACAACATAAAAATCTGAGCTGAAAATGGAAGTAGGCATGGCTGGAAAAAACGTAACTTACTCTTGGAATAGTCATCTCAGATTCCTGCAAGAAATAGAAATTGATTATTATATGTTATCAATTAATTATGCAGTGATTTCATCTTGAATGGCCACTGGGGTTAGTGTTCAAATACTACAGTATTGTGTGACATGCTGAGACAGGACTCTGAGGTTCTTCTCTGTTAAGCTTGCTTGTACCTTGAGCCAATCACTTTCTTTCAGCCTGCCCTGCTTCACAGAACTGATGTGAGGAAAAGTGGAGAAAACATTAAACCTGCCTTGGGATACTTGGGAGAAGAGTCTGGTATAAATATTTAGCCATTTTTTGGCCCTTGAACTTCCAGGATTTTTCCAGCTTTGATCAAACTATCTCCTTCAATAAACAGAGGAGACAATTGTAAGTTAGTTAAAAGGGGAGAGGTTTTATATAGGAGATCAAAGGTTCTCTGGTCTAAACACTAGCTTTTGAAACCTGACCTTTCTTCCACAGGAGACACAGTATTCTGCCTTTTCTCGTGAGCTGTGACTTAACCCGTCTTAATATCTCTGCACCTGATACAAGCGGGAAGATGTAGCTATTGTGGCTGTTCAGAGTTTAGATTCCTGGATTTGGAGGTTTCATAATCTACACTCCCTGCATAAATGACATGAGGAGAATCGAGGATCATCTCCAAGGCATTTCGTTCCTCACATCTGAACCGCTTGCGTTCGGACTTCTGCAGGCCTGACCTCTGCTGTATAAACTTCTGCCAACGAGACCTTTGGGTTTTCCCTTGATAGCAATGAGGCGTGATAGACCACAAGAACGGGCAGCTAGCTGGCCAGCAGAGCATATCAAGGTGCTCCTTGCCCTCTGGACTGAGGCAGCGGTCACTCATGATCTTAGCTCCCATGGGAGGAACCGTGCAGTCTATGATGGCATTTCTCAGCGCCTGGCAGAAATGGGCATTTACCGAACTGGAGACCAATGCCGTGAAAAAATGAAAGGCCTGAAAGTGGCTTACCGCAAGGCTAAGGAAAATAACTCTGTGGGGCGGCCGCCTATCAAATGTCCATTCTATGATGAAATTGACCAGATAATGACACAGTATATAAACTGCAGGCCAGGTTTTCCCTCCGAGGCCGGCGAAGGGTCCAGTGTCACTGCAGACAGACAGGAAGGGCTCTCCATCTCTGAGCCCTGGGGGACCCAGTCCAGCATCTCTGAGCGTTGGGGGTCCCAGGCCTCTGGGCACTGGCTGTCACAAACCGCGGCCTCTGAAAGCCAAGGGACCGATGAATTCAGCTACGCCCAGGCAGAGGCTCATGATGCTTTTGGCGAGATCCAGGTCATCCCAGTTCAGGTGAAGGAAGAGGAATCGGAAGATGAAATCTCACCTGAGCTGGGTAACCACTTGTTCATTTTTCCTGGGGCATCTGGCAGCACAACTCCTGTTGAAGGATACCTAAGGGGGGGACTGACATCCTTGACAGAATATTCTGTTAATTCTTTTTTGAAATATTTGGGCCTTTCTTTAGATTCAGAATTGTACCGAACTTTTGGCCTAAATATTTTACCTCAATTCCACTAGGACCACAACTCTCTGTTCCTGGCCATGAATATGATTCTCTATAGCAGGCCAACTCTACCCATCTCAGGTTGTTTTTGTTTATACTTAGAAGTTTAGTATAAGTTTATACTTAGAAGAACAACCTCACAGTGTGGCCCTCGGACTTTTTTAGCATGCCGTCAGAGGTGTTGTGTGCTTCAGTGCTCTCTGACATCTAAAAGCTGGTAGCGCTCTTCCTGAAATGCTGCTGCTGCTGCTGCTTTCGTATCCAGATCAAACCTTAAGCTGCCAATATGACGCCACCTTCTTAGCTTTATTATTGGCCAGAAACAAATCATTTTCAGTGCATGCTATTGGTAATAATCGGCCGGTCAGCAGGTGGGCCGAATTCTGTATCTCTCCACACTCACACTGCGTATTATTATCCGTCAACAATCCCCATTTGAGCATATTAGTTCTGCACTTAGGCACTCCAACCCTCCACCTATTCAAAGTCCTCCAAATGACATAAGGGAGATCGGATCCCTCAGCCATATTCTCCTGAAATGGTAATTTTCCATATGGATATCATTTTATTATTTTCTTGACCTTTGAATCAGCCATCAGACCTTATTGAATCATTCAGGCCCTATTGATGAAGTTGCACCAATTTGAAAATAGGTTTGATGTATATATTCTAATTAATTTCTCTGGCAGTTCGCTGTTCCTTCCTTTATAGATGTGGCCTCTCCTATACTAATGGAGATCCAACCTCCACCCAGACAGCTCATCTCCATGCTTGACCAACGTCCCCATCTTCGAACTCGAAAACAAAAGGCGCAGGGGGATGGGCAGTCAAGGGGCACTGGCCAGAAATGCAGTCGTTCCCACCAACCGGAGCTGCAAAGAATGCAGAAACAGGTTGCCATCCAAGCTGAGGAAAAACAGAGCTTAGCAGAGTTCATCCAGCATGACAAGGAGATGCGGCGTGAGGATAGGGAGTTCCAGGCCCAGCTCTTTGAGAAACTTTTTCAGAAACAAACTGAGCTTGTCCAGGTGCTGACTCAGCGATCTCCTGCCAGTCCTAGTTCTGCTGCCTGTCCTCATCCCATGCAGACTTTGCAGATGTCCACAAAGAATGGAGCAGGAACAGCTGCAGGGCCTAGTTCGCCGCTGCAGGCTTTATTAGAACAGATAATGCAGTCTGACCTATCAGGGAAGAGTCTAAGTAGACTTGCAGTGAAGGAAGCCCTCGGAGCAAGAGTTAGGGTGCCCCCTGATGTGCAGTATTGGACTGCTGAAGAGATACTGAGGTGGCTGTTGTCTCAGCAGCCCCCTGCAGACCACTGTCAGGAGATGCTGCCAGGCCCAAGGCTCCCTTATGTTGCGGGGCACGTGGGAGCAACAGGGAAAGGTGATAATTCAGAGGCACATCTCTCAGTTTTGAATCCATTGTGTGATTCATACCAGAGCGCTCAACAGCAAGGTAAAGACCAGCTCCATAACAAGGCCCAACATCTGTGTGCCAGCAATTGTGCTAAAGCACCGGAAACAGACCTAGACTCAGAGACACACCGACAGTCTTTCAGGCAGTTCCGTTATCAGGAAGCCCAGGGACCCCAAGAAGCATACAGGTGTCTATGGCGGCTTTCCCACCAGTGGCTAAGGCCAGAGGTCCGTAGCAAGGAGCAAATTATGGAGCTGCTGGTGGTTGAGCAGTTCCTGAACATACTCCCTGAAGAGATCCAGACCTTGGTACGTGAATGTCAGCCAGAAAATAGCAAGGAAGCTGTAGCCCTGGCAGAGAGATTCCAGCTTCATTTTGAGTCCAAGAGGCAACGGGACCAAGTAAGATCGTGTTGAGAATTATTTCTACTTTAGGGGTTTTGGCTAGCATTTGGGAGGAGGGAGGGAAGGAAGGAAAAAGGAATTTTTTCACACATCTTTCTCCTTGACCGAGGGACTCTACATGGAATCTTTGAGTTACCAATGTTATTAACAAAGGTTTGTAGTTCTTCAGTTAAAGGTGGGCTCCAGAGATGGCAACATGCTGCAGGGCATAGGAAGAGGCAGACTGTTTCCTGAAAGCCACACTTCCAACTTGCTTGAGTCTTTCTGCTTTGGTAGAAGTTGAATGGCTACTCAGACTTTTCTAGAGAGTAGGAATACTTGAATTTGCTTAAAAAAAAAGGTAAAATTCTTACGAGCATAAACTGCCAGATTCTGAGCAATATTTTCATGTGACTGTACAGCAGGATTCAGTTTTGAAAGATATTTAGGATGAGGCAACAAACAGCAAGTTCAAAATGGTTGTACTCATCCTCAGCTCACAGATGATGGGGGAACACTTCTTTACATCTTTGGTGTGGAACTGAAGAAGTGATAAACGCTAGAGTGGCATTCTTATTTTTCCAGGTACGGGTTACCTCTGATAACATGGTTGTAGATTCCCCCCAAGAAGACTTGAATGAGGATCAGAGACAAACCTGCATAAAAGACAGTCGAAATACTGGGAAGGTTGGCTTACTAGGTAAGAATTTGCTTGTTAGGTTGCACTGAAGCTGTGATGTGACAGATTCCTTCCTTTATCTTTCTAGGGCTACTTGCTATTGTCTCCATTTGCTTTAGTAAATCTCCCCCTAGGCTTCTTTTTTTCCTTTCCATTTATACTTGCATGCCATCAAGCCACCGTACCCACTCTAGCTCCCTGTATCCTCTCTGGACAGTTTCTGTCATTCCTTGGACAATACAGCCAAACAAAAAAATAACTTTTTAGCAATATGCTTCCTAGCACAGAGACCAGCAAATGAACGGAATCTGTTGGGAGGAAAAACTGGCCAAGAAGGCGGTTGGGATCCTCAGGTGGCAAGGAAGTGAAGTGTTTGCTGAAGGGGGAGGGAACCTGAGAGGAGAATAGAATTAATTGCTTCTTTCTTCACAGTGGGAGGTAAAGGACAGATTATAGAGATACCCAGAACAGCAGCTTTGTTTCTTTCTAAGGAACAGTCAAATAGGTGTGACAAGTTATAGGGCAGCCTTTTCCAGCCTTTGCTCTCCAGAGTGGTTGGCACATGTTGAAGAAGATGCCACTGTGCTCTACCACCTTCTCCTTTGCTTGCTGCAAGAGATTATCCCCTACAGCAGGGGTCCCCAACCCCCCCCCCCCCCCCCCCCCCGCCTGCGGTTCGGTCGTGGCCTGTTAGGATCCAGGCCGCATAGCCTGCCCATTGAGCGGGTAAGGTATACTACAGAGAGAAGACAACAAACAGAAGAACTCTAGATTATTTCAAATTAATTCAGATTGCTTTAGAAGTATGTGCTTAAGCTCTACTAAGGAATTCCATATCGGGTGAACCTTCAGCAAGTGAATTTATCTTGATTTCTTAAAGATTTCTTCAATTTATCTGTAAAATAGGAATAATTATGATCCCCCTCAAAGTTTTTATGAAAGGAAGACGACCGAGCACGTTTCACATTCTAAGGGCTGTATTCATACCTCCAGCTAAAACAAAGATTTGTATCCTCCAAAAGCCTGTTAAGTAAGGAAGCATTTACTCTCCAAGAAGTGAGTGGCATCCCACTACATCTGTGGGCCTGGAACCCAAGTCTGAGGATTCCCAGCCTAGGGCCTTAACCACGAGCCCATCTGTTATTTTTGTATCTTGGCAGGTCTCTCAAGATAAACTTATTCTCCATCTTCAGGTACGGAAACACATATCCAGCTGAGGAAGAGACGATCGGATCCGAGGGAGCAGATTGTGCCCAAACAGGATGGAGAACATGGTGTGGCAGCAGCCAAGCAGATGAAGCTGGACAATAGCAGAGAGGAGCAAGAAATGGCTGAAGCTGGAGAGAAAGCAAGAGAAACGCCAACCTCCCTGCCAGGAAAGCAAACTGGGAAGGCCAGAGGGCGGGGAAGATCTGTCCCAGGTTATAAAGTGGCTGGGGAGAGCCAGGCTGAGGGGGAAGCCAAGATGAAAGACAGTGGCCGCGTCTCAGAAGCCGTGAATGGGGCACTCTCTTCCAGTGTGCTGCGTGAGCAGAAAGCATCGGCTGCTCTTGGGCCATCTCGGTTGGCTTTTAACAAGGATGCAACTGTGTCCAGCCCCCAACCTGGGCATGATGGTCACGGGTCTCCTGACATAGACAGACCTTCACTTAGTGACAGCATTGACATTTTACTGGATTCTCCCTGGAGTGGACATGGCAGTGGTGACACAGCCCACGACGGGCCCCCTGGTTCCAGGATGCTACCCCCCTGTGTGGGCTGTACCATGTTGAAGGCCGAGTTGGATACAGTACGTGAGGAGCTCCGATTAACCCAAGGTAACTCTGGAGGCATAAGCAAGGAGGGCTTCTTCACCACGGTGACGGTCCCTCATGCATTACTTGTGAGAATTTGTATCATGCCTGTGTACTTGTATGATTGCCTTGCCATTGGTCCTGTTTAATATTTCTTTATTGTTGGGCGTAGTGCTGAGTGCAATACAGAACGTAAATCACATAGTTCCTGCCCAGAATAATTGCTTGGCTGTTAATTAGGTCTACTTGTTCTTGAAAACAGCATTTCCTCCCCCGGGAAATCCCACTTTTCACTTTGTCATAATATAAGAGCACTCACCATGAGAAGTGTAGTGATGGTAAGAAGGTAGGGAATTCCTTACTGGCATCCCAGCTAAGCAGCCTTGAATAAGCATTTCATTTAGAAAGGTAGGATATAAGTGAATAAACAAAAAATTAATATGAATACAGTTTAAAAGCCCAGTTTTTAATCTAAAATAAGGTAAGCACCAGCAAAGAGCTTGATGAAGGGACGAAGGATGGAATTAGGAGTGGCAGGAAATACAGATGAGGTTATGCTGTGATGGGCTATAAAAGACACTGGGAATATATATTTCTAAGCAGAGACAGGAGGAGGAAAAACAGATAAAGGAGCGAGGGTTAATTCCAAATGCAGGAAATGGCATGAAAAGAGATTCAATGGGAAACAGAGCAGATAACAGACAGAGCAATCCACAATGAGATAGAGCAGAGCTTTCCAAACTGTGTGTCGGGACATGTTAGTGTGTTGGCTGCAGTGTCTGGATGTGTCACGGCTGCTGCTGCCTCCGAGCCCTGCCAGGATTCCGCGCAGGTCCTAGTGCCTGCCTTGTGCCTGGCTGCCTCCAAACCTGCTGTGATTCCGCGCAGGTCCTAATGCCTGCCTTGTGCCTTGCTGCCTCCAAACCTGCCCTGCCAGGATTCCGTGCAGGTCCTAGTGCCTGCCTTGTGCCTTGCTGCCTCCAAACCTGCCCTGCCAGGATTCCGCGCAGGTCCTAGTGCCTGCCTTGTGCCTGGCTGCCTCCAAACCTGCTGTGATTCCACACAGGTCCTACTGCCTGCCTTGTGCCTTGCTGCCTCCAAACTTGCCGTGATTCCGCGCAAGTCCTAGTGCCTGCCTTGTGCCCTGCTGTAAGAGTGTGTTGCGAAATGATGCCCTGCTGTAAGAGTGTGTTGCGAAATGATGCCCTGCTGTAAGAGTGTGTTGTGAAATGATGCATGTCTAAAAAGTGTGTCACCAACATGAAAAGTTTGGAAAGCTCTGAGATAGAGAGAATATAATTGGGGATAAAGAGCTATGAACTTGAAGATACTGAGATTTGAAAAATTTATCCACAGTACCAGGGCTGTTTTATAAAGTGAACTCGGGTGGGAAGAAGCATGTCATAAGGTATTTATTAAGGAAAGAAGGAAGGTCCCACCAGACTTGATACAAACTGCTAAGAGTTTTTTTGCAGTGTTTTGTGGTAATTCTTCATTTATTTTCTTTTCTGTTGTTCATTTATATGCAGCTTCCACACTGTATGGGTTGAGCGGTACCTCTTTGCAGGACTTATCAGAGGCCCTTGGCACTGTTGTACGTGTCCTGAACAACACAAAATCTTTGTCAGGAACAAACACATCCCAGAACATTGCTGAAATCCCTAGTAGGCCAGTATGGCGAGAAAGAAATGTAAGTCTCCCCTTTTGCTATTTTTTGTGTGCAAGACATATTTTATTTCATATTGTCTAGCTTTTATTTTCCTTTCTTTGAAAACAGGGATACTGCCATGAATCTCTTACTAAGTACTGTTAAAAAAAAAAGCACAGTAGCAAGGATTTAGAAATGGCAAACTGCCATCCTTAAATATTTGGCTTAATTTACAGTTTTTCCCTTAATCCAAAGCAGCGGCCTGTTTTCCATAGTGATAGCATGGAAAGTTCTGCCCTTGGTCTAGGGAAGGTCTGCAATGCAGTGGTATCACAAATGTGGATTAGATAACTTCAGTGGTGGATGATAGAGAAGATAGTCTTGGGAATGTATGAGAGCTAAAGTTCCATTCTCAGCAAAATTCTCCAGATCGCACACAAAAAAAAGCTACACTGGGGCATTTTTTTAAAAAAATCATAATTTAATATAACATAAATTAGTGGACCAAGTTGGAGCAAACCATGTACTTTTTCCCTATTCCTTCAGAATGACTACAAAATGAAACTTGAAAGTTTTACTGGCTTTTCTTCATCAGTCATTTTCATCTAAATTCACAAATTATGGATTAACCATGGATGGTTTGGAATAAACCATCCTGAAACCATCCATTTAAAGCATGTTAAATGGTATAATGGTTACATTCAGCCAGTAGGTAAGACTCTGAAATCTTAACCAGACTGAAGATATTTTGAAGATCACACAGTGTATGGAGAGGCTAGTATAGGGAAATGGTTTTAAATGATTTCTACAAGTGTGGGAAGACTTCCCATAGGAAATTTTTAAAAAATTAAACATTTGATGGGTAGTTATTGTACCTTCCATGAACTAATGTAATCTATCTAGATATGTGGTTTTTCACTTTTTGATGCACACTTGTTTCCCATTATATGTAAACAACAATGGGCAACATCTGCTTATCTGGCATTTTCTTCCAATCTATAATCATAACTCAGGGAACTTTTAAGAATGTGCTATCTCATTTCTTAATGAAGTATCTGGGGTTGGTTAGAAATCTTTAGCCACTTCTATGTTAAATTGTTTGCCAAGTTTTCATTCTCTGAATAGAATATAAAATACTTAAAATGTTTTGATTTGGTACTAATTGTATTTTATCTTTCCTGTAGCATCTCTGAAACATTGCATGGGCCGAATGTACCCCCGAATCAAGAAATTCAGCAGCAATATAAATATTAGAAGGACCTGATTTAAAATGAGAGTGAAAAGCACCCTTTGCTCTTGATTGCCTGAGACTTATAACTAAACCCTACCCTTGATTCCTTATGCCTTTCCCATCCTGTTGAGTTGCTTAGACTACGGCAGGCTCTGAAGCAGATGCTCTTTGCCTGCTATGGTGCAGATGTGGTCATTCCTTTATCTTTTTACTGTTACCCTTGTTTTTTTATACAGTAGTAATCTCTTTCTTCCCTTTCCTGCTTGAGTTTAAATAAAGCAACTGGGAATGATTTACTGTACCATTTGTGGGCAATAAATAGCATGTGCATTGAACCAATTAGCATAGAAGTGTGCAGAGATGAAGCCGCCTTTGAATCCCCAAGAAATCAAGGGTCCTGTGTGGAAGGCAAACAATGGTTTTGAAAGGAATTGTTAGCCAGATACGGGCCTTGAAGTATTCTAGATCCAGCCTGCTTTCATGCTGAACATTATATTCCCTCTAATATATTCACAGGAACAATAATTACAGTTCTTGACTGATTCCCAACACCAACTGTAAATGCTTTACTTTGTAAGATAAATGAATATAGTGTTGATCAGCATAAGCAAAATACTTATCACCAGATGCAAAACAGGAACTTCTTTTGGTTATGCTAGTAAGAAATTTAAGTTTCTATTCTAAAGAACTTTGAATACTTGATACTAGAGAGGACGGAAAAGATAAAATAAGGGGAAATTAATAGTGTGAGACATATATAGACATAGCAAGTAAAATATATTGAGCACTATGAAGATTTCATTGTGATTGAAGAAAGACGTTAATAGCTGTGGTTTATACTTGGGAAAACATGTGGCAAGCTGCTTATAGTTATAGGAAACATAGTGTATGTTTTTCTGTATTCAGAGAATGTATCAGTATGCTCAGAACAAATGTTGCTACCTTATGCCAAATTACATCATTGGTCTTTGGCCCCCAAAATCTCCCTCATGTGCAGCTATTGGAAGCATCAAATATGGGTTTTTCCCTGCCCTATTTAACATCCCTAAGTTGGAGGGGGGGGTAGGAAGAGAAGCAGCAGGTAATTGGAATCAGTTACACCAGAGCTTTACAAACTTTTCATGTTGGTGACACAATTTTTAGACAAGCATCATTTCATGACACTCTTACAGCAGGGTGCAAGGCAGGCACTAGGACCTGCGTGGAATCACAGCCAGTTTGGAGGCAGCAAGGCACTAGGACCTATGTGGAATCCTGGTAGGGCTCAGAGGCAGCCTTGACACAGCCAGACACTGCAGCCGACACACTAACGCAGAGCTTTCCAAACTGTGTGTCGCGACACAAAAGTGTGTCGCCACACACAGCGTGGTGTGTCGCCACACCACCCAGAAGCGGCGGCGCGCGTGTGCATGCACAGCAGCCGCCATGCGCGTGCGCCGCCACACGCCTCCCCCCGCGCTGTCGCCGCCGCCGCTGGCGTGTCGCCAGCGGCGGCACTTTGGAAAGCCTTGCACTAACATGTCCTGACACACAGTTTAGAAAGCTCTGAGTTACAGTGTCCCCTCATTCAAAATTGTCCAAAAGAGTTGTGGATAAATAAATGAAAATGTATTAATCAGACTAGCTCTGAAGAGGCTTACAGCAATTAATGCAACATTGGTTAATAATCTTATTTAAAACAAATCACAATTCACACGGCTCTAGAGATCCACTTGACGCATAAGCACCACACTTAATGCTATGAGTCTTCTGTTCACATAAAAAAATACTCTCTTAAATACTCTTATTGCAGCACAAGATCTGTGGAGTATATTACCAATTACCTAGTAATTTATTATTATTATTATTATTATTTAGTAACAATATATTACCAATTACCTAGTTTTGTGAAACGTTTTGGCAATTGGCCTTTGGGCAAAACTAATCCTCTCCCTTTTAAGCTTGATTTGACAACCAATCTAATCAACCCGCCAAAGTCGTCTCCTGGAAAGCAGTATCTTAAACTAAGGGAAAAGATTATGATAAGAGGAATGTCTATTACTTCTGGAGACGGGGCAGAAGGCAAAATGAGGCCATTCCGTCTTTATAGAGCTTTGTCCTGCTTATTCGTGTGCACCACATATGCCGTTATTCATGACGCTTTAAGCGCTTGCCCCTTCCAAGGGCCAACAGACAGTGCAATATAGCCTGACAAGTTTCCCTATGGTCATCTTGACCACGATTTATTCAATTCACCTAATTTACTGAGTTTGCCTGGCACAGACCGCGAAGGAAACCTCGAGATTAATTGCCTGGTTTGGAGGTCGGTGCCGCCTCAGTTCTAGACTGACTGTGACCATAGAGATAGACTCAGCTCATTCTTGGCGCCCAGCACTCAGTCGAGTCCTTTGTTTACCTGCGTGCATTTATTACAGTCCCGATGGGTGCTTCAAAGCTAAAAAGAACTGCCCAAGGTCCCCGACAGGGGAGATGGGCGGTAATATAAATTTAATAAAATAAATAATAAATAAAACAAAGAGGGTTTTGCCGGGGCCCAAGAAACAAGTCTACACATGGATGCCTATGATACTACACCAGGGTTTCTCAACCAGGGTTCCGTGGCACCCTCGGGTTCCGCAAGAGGTCACTAGGGGTTCCCTGGGAGATCACGATTTATTTTAAAAAATATTTCAAATTCGGGCAACTTCACATTAAAGAAGTACATTTCATTCTTTATTTTTAGTTTAAGAACACTGTTAATGCATATTTACACGCCTACCCATGAAACGAATATAATAATTTTGTAGCTTCTGGCCTATATTTGAACCTGAATGTGCAGGGGTTCCCCGAGGCCTGGAAAATGTTTCAAGGGTTCCTCCAGGTTCAAAAGGTTGAGAAAGGCTGATATACAGTATCACTTTTGTGTACGGCTTCATAGCCGCCGAGAGCGGCTTCTCAACGCCGCGCCAACGGGGCTCTTCTACTTTTGTAGCTCTATCCTCTCCTGGCCAACGTCCCTCGCGACTGAGCCTCTTCCCGGAAACAGACGGAGGACTTCCGGAGGCGGGTTCAGCGGCTAGAAGCGGGCCTGGCCTGGGCGCAGGTAGGTGGTGTCGCCGACGCGGGTCCGTTTTTTCCCTCGCCCGGCGGAGCACCCGCGGTCAGCCGAGTGCCGTCGGAAGGCGGCGGTAAATCCGATAGGAAGGCGGCGCTCCCGGAGAGACGCCCTTGGGTCGCCTCCCGCGCGAGGAGCGGGGTTGCTGCAAAGCCTCCGCGGCCTCGTGAGGCTGTGAGGGGGAATGAAGAGGCCGGCCAACCAGCCAGCCAGCCAGCCGCTCCGGTCGGGGGGGTCAGGCTGCGAGCCGAAGCGCTTTGGTTTCGCCGGCCTTTTTTTGTCCCCGCGCGGCCCTCCCGATCTGCGAGACGGCGGCTCCCGGGATGGGAAAGCTGGTGTGCGCCCCATCCTGTGGCGGAAAGCAGAGGTGGGATGGCGCCCTTCCTGCTTTTGCAACGCGCGGGCGAGCTTGGCGTTAGCGTGTGTGTGTGTGGGGGGGATTGAAGACCCTTTGGATCTCGGCTGCGAAGCGTTTCTCAGGAAAGCGTCGGGGGTTGGGGCGTAATGGTTTCCTCCAAGAACAGATCGACCGTGTTCTTTTGCACCGACTCTCTCCCTCCTCTCTCAAGCTTTTCTTTTAAGTTATTTATTTTATTTGGCTACGTTGGAGTCTGTAAGGATGACGCTTTGGGGAGTTTAGAATTCTTGGAGAAATATAACCGAATAGTGTTGGTGTTTTTTTTTTTTTAATGTGCAGAACAAAAAGGCAGCCATTCTGCAAAGAGCCTGTCATGCGGAGTTAAGTGTGTACCCCTATCTGATGAAAGCAATAGGCCTGTTAACACAATATAATTGTTTGTGTATAACCTATCTATAACGTAGCGTGGTGGCTCAGCGGGTAAGACGCCAGGCTTGGTTCGGAGGTTCGAATCCCTAGCCCTGGGTGCAGAGTGACACATGACCATTCGTCTTTGGACAACACTGGCTCTTTGGCTAACAAACTGAGATGGACACGACTGCACAAATGTGCGGGGGGAACCTTTACCTTTTTATCTATAACGTCCCCCATTGGGTGCCTAATTGGCCCCTGGAGAATCAGGCGTTGGATCTGTATATGGGGAGGCTGTCTCCTTTTGTGAAGTTAGGTGGAAAGAAGCCACATTGGGTGCAATGGCATTTATTCCCAAGTGTGTGTTTATATGTTGGTTTGCCTTTTTAAACATGAATTAAAGGGAGGTGGATTTAGAGAAGCAGCAGTAAGTCCACAGCAGTGAAAAATGTAACTAGCTGCAAAGACAGACTACCCTGGTCAAGTCAGCACACAACTCTAGTGTCCAGACTAAAATTGCATGCCTAACATGCCTACTTTGTACATTATTTTTCTCCTTTAGCAGCAGGTATTCAGAGGTCTTTCCATTATTTTCTCTCTTCTCCTTGTCTCCCCATTATTTCCTCTCCTCATTAACATTTTTATTGTTATTTTAACTAGAAGTGCTAGGATTTGCCTTGGGGTCCTTCTTCACTTCTTTCCTTGGGTACCTCTTCTGCCACAGGCCTCACCTCTGGGCCTGACTCTGCTCCTTTTTATGAATGACCACATGGCCCTCTTCAGAGTTAACCTTGGCTTTTTACCACAAAGACTTTTCTTCTCTCTTTTTTTGACTCCCCTTGCTGTAGAACTTTCCCAGGAAGAAAAGGTGCAACGCCTGAGGACAGCTCCTGAAGAATGGCCGGTAAGAGTCAAGAGCCACTCCTGGATAGCTCCTGTTCTGTCCCTGCAGAAGATAGGGATTCAGATAACAGCATTGTGAGTAAACATCAGGACTCTGATAGAGATCAGTGTGAACCTAAGACGGTTGCCAAATGTTTGGATGCAGACACCGAACATTTGGAAATGCCACCGCAGCCTGCTGATTCATGCCAGGCCACAGAAATGACAGTGAAACATGAAGAGGAGACAAAGACTGAGGCAGCCTTGGTGCCTCCTCCTGTGAAGGTAGCAGTTCCTGTTCCAGTGCCACCCTTGAGCGAAGGGAAAGGATCAAAACGGATGATGGAGGACGATGCTGACGCTTTTAAAGAGATGCCTGATGTCTGCCAGGAAGCTAGAGAGCCAGGAAGGGCTATGCTGCTGCCCGACCTCTTTGGGGAAGCTCAGGAAGCACATAGCAGTTTGGACGTCAGCCGGGCAGGAGGCTGCACAAAGGTGGAACAGGCTATCCCGTGCCTGTCCAACATGGTCTCAGAAAATCAGCGCAAACGCTTTCGGGGCTTTGCATACAAAGAGACTGAAGGTCCCCAAGTGGCTTATGAGCGGCTCCAGGATTTGTTGTTTCAGTGGTTGAAGCCGGAGGCCCGCAGCAAAGAGGAAATCGTTGAGCAGCTAGTCCTCGAGCAGTTCCTGAACCTCCTCCCTGAGGACGTCCAGAGATGGGTCCGGGAGCGTCACCCAGAAAATGGGGATGAGGCTGTTGCCCTGGCGGAAGACTACCAGTTTCTGCATCCTGAGCCTGGACGGCAGCCCTATCCAGAGAGGGCGAGGCAGCGGGCTTCGGCAAGGAGTTGGCTCCGCTGAAGTCTCCGGAACAGACAGGCAGGAAGGGCTGGTTGTAAGTAACAGGGAAAGGACTCTTACGGATGTAAAAGTGTTTTCTGGTTGGTTGTTGGCTACTCTGCTTTGCTACTGCTCGGAGCTAAAGAGAAGTGATGATTTCGGGCAACTACTCTACTCCTTGTATGCCAAGTTCTATGTGATGCTTTGCATGACAATAAAAGGCTGATCTATTCCAAAACGTATTTCCTCATGTTCAGCTGTTGCCTCTTTCCACCATTTATCATTGGAGCTTAAAGACCACCTGATGTCGGGGTCAGGCCAAGAACCGTGCTGAGTCAATGTTTTCCAACTCTAGTTCTTTATTGTTCATACCATACAGACAGAATCTTGCCAGACTAAAGCTACCTAACTAACCTAAGGGTAAATAGCCTAGTAGAGGCCCTAGGGCGGAGCTACCTTGAACCTCTCAACTTTCCCAGCAACAGAGTCCGGGCTGCGAAGGCAGTTATCTGCCTGGAATGTGTTCTCTCCCTGGGAACCAGCGGCAGAGCTGGAATCCACCACATCACCCCCTCCTTCAGGAACACATTCCATCACCAATAATGTCACAAATCTCTGCTAACTATGATTTTCAAGGTCTGAGAGTCACAGAAGCATGGATAGATTTTTGTGACAGGAGCCCTGGACTGTGGTTTTAAACCATCCTTTATTTATTTTCGATCCCGCCTTTATTATTTTTTATAAATAACTCAAGGTGGCAAACATACCTCATACTCCTTCCTCCTCCTGTTTTCCCCACAACAACAACCCTGTGAGGTGAGTTGGGCTGAGAGAGAGGGACTGGCCCAAGGTCACCCAGCCGGCTTTCGTGCCTAAGGCAGGACTAGAACTCTCAGTCTCCTCGGGGAACCCCTGCACACAGGCTCAAATAGAGGTCAGAAGTTACAAAATCATATTTGTTTCATGTGTAGATCTGTAGATATGCATGAACAGTGTTCTTACACTAAAAATAAAGAATGGAACTTCTTTAATGTGAAGTTGCCTGAATTTCAAATAATTTTTAAAATAAATTGTGATCTCCCCGGGAAGTCCTAGTGACCTCTCAAGAAACCCTAGGGTTCCCCAGAACCCTGTTTGAGAAACCCTGCTTTAGCTTATATTGTGAAAGCGATGTAGAAGAACCAGACATTAGTTAGAAGGTTGCCGTACCATCTCATGGGCAGGGGTTTCCTCTTAAACTAGTGGGTAGGGCTGTCTCAGTGGGAGATTTGGTGATGGAGGGATCCATGAAAACCAAGGTGCGCAACTTTTTTGAAACCAAGGGGAGCACTTGAGTGCTGGGTACCACTTTTCAAAAAAAAGGGACCAGAAGTTGTTTTAAATTAGATGTCATTAAAATTAAATTAGTAAGTTTATACAGTTCTTCCCCATGTCACCAAATAAATAAATTGAATGCTGCTCCAGAACATTTCAGGTAGAGAAGCATCTCAGTGCAGAGATGGTTAAGTAATGCTACGCTCCTGCCTCACGCTTTCCTCTTCCCCTTGCCAGTTTGTCTGCTGTGGGTATGTCATTGCCAAACCCTCATCGTGACCGTCTTCCACCTGGAAACCTATGCCCTCATTGTGGGAGGTTGTGCGGATCCAGAATTGGCCTTTACAGCCACTTACGGATCCACTGTTAAGATTTTACCCCTGGAAGACAATCTTACTCGGCTATGAGTGATCACCAAGAAGAAGAAGAAGCAGCTAGCAAGAGCTTCCACATCTTTGCAAGCCCCACATGGCTGTGCATCTTCTGGTGGGCTGTTACAGGTATGCATTGGTTAGATCTTATGAAAGTTCCCCAAGGAGATTTGCTGTGAGACTGGGCAGACCTGTCCAGAAAACCAGCGTAGACATTTTTTAGCAGCAGCCACACCACGAAAAATCAATCTAGGAATCTCTTCTTCCAGAGATTCCAAAGAGGCTGATTATTTGCTAGAAAGACACTTAACGTTTTAATTGGCAGACCAACCTCTCGTGAGGTTTGTGTAACATTATTGTCAACGGCTTGGACAGGATTTAAAGCCTGCCATTCTGATGTGCGAGTCAAATTAATCCCCCCCCAGTGGACCAGCTGTGGATTGCATGTCATACACATTGAACACATCAGACCGTCTTCTCTTTAGCAGCGAATTGGAGGAAATTAGTTAGGAAAGAAAGAGTTGTAGCTGCCTTTTCCCTTTTCTCCTGATCACATATTAATATTACTGCACCAGAATTCCTGTTTGTAGAAGAACTAAGTTTTTGAGTCTCTTTGGAGTCCCAACACAATGTAGCTTACATTCTTGCCTTGTAAAAGATTTTTAGCTGTGCTTTTATTTGCGTAAACCAATTGCGGTGAGGGTGTACTTGTGGATCAGTGCATGGAAGAAAGAGTCCTTCCCACACATTGATTGAAGATACAGTACCATCTATTCATATTCTTCAAAGCTACCTTTCTGGTCTTTTCATATCAGTCTTGCAAAATTTAAAGAAATTTGGGTGGCCACTTCTCTCAAGGCCCTTATAAGCTAGCGGTGGCTAGGTCCACTCACATTTGATTTCCTTTAACCCAGGGCTCTCCAAACTTTTCATGTTGGTGACACACTTTTTAGACATGCATCATTTCGCGACACACTCTTACAGTAGGGCATCATTTCACAATATGCTCTTACAGCAGGGCACAAGGCAGGCACTAGGACCTGCGTGGAATCCTGGCAGGGCAGGTTTGGAGGCAGCCAGGCACAAGGCAGGCACTAGGACCTGTGCGAAATCACAGCAGGTTTGGAGGCAGCCAGGCACAAGGCAGGCACTAGGACCTGCGCGGAATCACAGCAGGTTTGGAGGCAGCAAGACACAAGGCAGGCACTAGGATCTGCATGGAATCCTGGCAGGGCTCAGAGGCAGCAGCAGCAGCGACACACCCAGACACTGCAGCCGACACACTAACGTGTCCCGACACACAGTTTGGAAAGCTCTGCTTTAACCATTCCTCAAAATACAACCTGTGCTTGAAGTCTTGGGCCATAAGCATCAGTGGCTGGGTTTGCACAACATACAAATCAAGGGACGTGACTTTTTTTCTGGCCCAACGGACTTGCTCGGTCTTTGAATGGCATACTGGGATGCTGCTCTCCTGGAGCCGGGACAGAAACTCAGTTTGACTTCATTTACGTGAAACTTTAGTAAAAGCTAAATCTAAATAGTTATTTTCCGGTCATGTATTTAATGTCTCCCCACCTCTGCTTTAGATAAGAATGTACAAATAGCTCTGCTAGATTGACCAATACCTATCTTGGTCCAGGATTCTGCTTCTCACAGTGGCCCACTAGATACCTCTGGGGTACTCACAAGCAAGAGATGAAGACATCCCCTCTCTCTGTGATTCCCCTGCACCTGGTAGTTGGACGTATGCTGCCGCCAGCTTGGAAGTCTTCAGGGTTAATAGCCCTCGCTACACCTGCCCTCCATGGATTTATCCAGTATGACTATCGCCATGTCTTCTCCTATTGAATTCAACAGGTTAATGAACAATGCATTTTCTTTAGTTTATAGATGAAGGGAAAGGCAGAGTTAGACTTATCCAAGAATGAGTCCTGTTAAACTTGGAGGACTGCCTAAGATGGCAGTCCAGTTCTCAATAATACAAAATCAAGCCTAGCCCAGTTGAGGTTATGTAGTGATCTGAACTCCCCAAGAACCTGCTATTGCATCCATAACTGGCAGGCATAAGCCTCAATTGGCTTTACTCATTATATTATGCCATTAGCAGGTTGGTTTGGTGATGGCTTCCTGAGCTATATGAACCCAAGCAATTGTGAACTTCATTGCTACCTTCCAGAATTTTTGTTTTCGATTTTCCCGTCTGGTAGTGTCCTATCCCAATACTACCCAGGTCAAACCCTTTTCAGCCAGAAAAGGTCGCTCGATGCTGCCATTTGCTGAGCCATTCCTTCACTAATATTGTCAAAACCAAGGGATCAGAAAACAAGTGAGAGATGATGTATAAGTTTTTATTACTGTTGGTATCTGTTTCTTTCCAATTTGTTTTAAGCTGGGAACTCGCATGAAAACATGATTCTCAAAAGATTCTTTTCTTTAGTGGTTGGGAGGGGGGAGTTAATCTGGGATCCTTTGGAGACAACAGTAGGACTCGGGTGTAGGACAGTAGGACACGGTGATGAGCACCGGCCCCTAGAGTCGGACACAACTGCACAAATGTGCGGGGGGAACCTTTACTAGGACTCGGGTATGTGGACATGTTCACGGGGTGACTCCATGACTCCATATGGGATGTTGTAAGTTGTAAATGTTCCAGAAGTAGACAAACATTGAATGATGATCAGAGGTTAAAATGTTTGGAACGGTCCATTTTGGAGTCAGAAGATTTTGCACCTCACCCTAAAACAGGCCTCCGTTTTACTGAGATTTACTTTTATATACTGAGTTATACTGACATGATCCTTGCAGCACTATTTTGGGTGTGTCTTACTCCAGAGGAAGTCCCACTGGATCTAAAAAAGGCTTACTGCATGGAAATATGTTCCAATGGTTGGGGATATGGTTGGGGACAGAGAAGAGAGAGATTTACTAATTTGTTATGTTTTTTTCCTAACGTTTTTCCAAAGGATTTTCACTCAAGAGGGGGACAAACTACGTTTGTATTTCCTGCAATAATGCCCTGGATCCAGTCAATATAGTTGAAGACCTTGGTGTAGACACCAGGCTCAAGAGGTTGGGCACAAGGGAAGCCCCCCAAAGATACAATGCCCTGGAATTCTCCATTACAGAGGAGAGGTCCCCCGGAGTCACCCTGTTGAGAAAATCAAACAGATTATGAAGCAGCGCATTACTATCTGAACGGGAAGTGGAGCCAACAGTTCCCTTTTTGTTCTACCTTCCATTCACATACAGCCCCAGATGTTTCACTTCAGCGTTCCCCGACCCAGGTTCCTCGTAGAAGTGGGAATTTAACTCAGAATTTCCCCACCAGCATCACCACTATTAGGAACTCTGGGAGTTGAAATCCAGACACCTAGAAGGCACCCAGGTTAGAAAAAACTAACTTAGTACGTACCTTTCTACCAAGATGCCTTCAAGTCTCTACCATAACACTGAAAACTGGCAGGATTCTCTTAGGAATCTTATTCAGAGGGGATCATCTTACCCGACATGAATCTTTGCCTCCTTCCAGGTCTCCTGCACACAACTTGTTGTTGTTCATTACCAACCATGGGTAAGCTGTTTGACACACCTGATTATGGACTATTTGAATGTCAACACAATAAGGGACTTTGGGATAAGTCTCTGAAAAGATTAAAAACAGGCAAAGTTACACAGTTTCGCCTTTCCCAATTGGCCACCCAGATACATAGAACTATAATTCCCATTGTCTCCAATCAGCACAGCTGGTCGCACTGCCCAGGAGTGGGAGGTACTGTCTCCCAAAGCTGTTGAAAGGCTCTAATTTGGGAAAAATAGGTCTAGTTAAATGCTTGCAAAGGATGGTTTTTGTCAAGATATTAACAGGTTTTAAACCAGTTGGTGGGCATTTGGAGGCTTCTCAAATTCCTCCGGCACTGTGCAAAGATTGCCCTGTTGGAAAAGTGGGGCTTTTGCAAATTCCAGTGTGGCAGAACTGATCTTGCGTCCCCTGGATTTGGCATGGGTGATCTAGAAGACAATGTGTCTCCTTCCATGGCCTTAAGGAAGAGGTCCTCTGTAACCATCCACAAAGATTTGTGTATACCACATTTGGTATTTTGAGAGCAGGTGGTAGATGTACTCTGAAAATATCTTATGAGAGACTTGCCAGTTTACAAAATGGGCATGGCCAGTCACAAGACACCTCCATTATTAAAGGTAATCAAGCCATGCAAGACTGCCATGCCAGTGGGACCTTTTTGGTTCCCAACGGCATTGCTATAAATAAACATGCTAGAAACTGGTGCTTTGCTATGCAGCATGCCAGTTTCGTATTTCTTTTATTCCAAGGAACTGATGAGGAAATGGAATCTTGGGGCACCCCATTGCCTACTCATGTTCCAACCTCTTCAGATGACATCAGACAGGACTCTAAGCCTGGCTGATGTTCCACCAAAAGCTGGATCTTAGAGAGAGTATAGACAGAGACACCTACCCTCAGGAGATGTGATTGTGCCCCAGCCCATAACACGGCAACCTGAGCCCACAGTGAGAGAGACGGAGGGCAGGCTGTGAGGTGCGATGTGTGCGTTGTAGTTAACGGAGCTGTTCAGTCTGATCAACATGATGTCATGGTCGAATGTGGTACAGTTTCCACTGTTGGGACAACACCATTTCTCCATCGGGACTCTTATCTGCTCATCCCCATTTGGCATATCTCTGTTATGCACACCAAGCTTTATCCAGAGATTCTCACTACAAGAAAAACAACAAAAAGTTGGGTCACTTAAAGTCTAGATTACTCGGGATGGTTACTTGACCACATCTTTGGCCTTCAGGTGTGAGACCAAGCTGAAGCTGCCATAACTAAAGATGAAGCAGGCAGGTAAGCAGAGAGGACAAAAAGCCAGGAATCTTGTCTAAAACAGGGGTCCCCAACCTTTTTGGCGCCAGGGACCGGTTTCAAAAGATGATTTTTCCGTGGACCGGGGGGCGGGGTTTGCGGGCGGGAGCCAATCACGCACACCGGGGGGGGGGAGCCCCATGGCCCAGTTACTAACAGGCTGCGGCCCACAGGTTGGGGACCCCTGGTCTAAAAGATCCCTTCAGGGAGGTAGATAAGAAACAGGGACGGAAGCTGCCAAGTCTGGATCCAAAGATGACTCAAGGAGTGGGCGGCCTTCAGAATCCCTTTTTATCTCCAAAAGTTCTTGCTTTGTTGATTAGCTGGGATCATGTGCTCAGGCCCAACTTCCTTTGTCTGGTTCAGGTGACATTTTTTCCTTTGTTTCCTTAACCGCTTGTTTCCTCCTTATCTACCTCCCTGAAGGGATCTTTTAGACAAGATCCTTGGCTTTTTGTCCTCTCTACTTACCTGCCTGCTTCATCTTCAGTTATGGCAGCTTCAGCCTAGACTCACACTGCCAGGATCATTAGTGCCAAACAAGAAAGGGCCGTAACTCAGTTTAATACCCAGCATCTCCAGTTGGGTTTGGGGGGAAAAAATCTGCCTGAAACCTGGAAAAGCTGCAGTCAATCTATGCTGACAAGACTGGATGAGATGTCCCAAAGGTCTGGGTTCACCCAAGAACTTTACTCAGGGTGATTGAATTAAGCTATTTTCGTAGTTGATGCAAGATCTTGAAGCCTAAACAAACCTATGTGCTGGGTTTCTGCAACAAGCTAAATTGCATAATGTGGGGAGGGTGGAGAAGCAAGTTTAGCACTAAGCAAGCCCAGCATATAGTACGAATAAATCTCTCTTTTCCTGACTTGGATGTGCATTGTGTGAATGTGGCACTTATAAACCATAGATGACTGTGTTAAAGGGTTGAGATAGGACCCATGTGGTCATGGTATTAATGTTATGATTTTATGCTAAAAGAAACCCTCTCTCAACCCAACCTATCCCGAAAGACGGTGGGATAAATAAATAAGAACGCAAGATCTGGATGGCGCCCACTTGCCGTTGTCTAGAAGAGCTGTGAAGACCTGGCTCTTCACCCAGGTCTTTGGTGAGGGAGAGAAAGAGGGAGAGAGCCCTCTCTTCACCATGCTTGCCATCTTTTATCTTTCTCTTTTATGCTTTATTGATTTTTATTGTGATTTCTTTGGTTATTGCAAACCGCCCAAGTCATTGAGAGTCAGGCAGCATATGATTAAATTATTATTATTGTTTCCCAGAATAAAGGAAACATATAAATATTCTGGCGAAGGAGAAGGAGATTCCACCATAGATATAAACACCGTAGCTCAAGATACGATTGTGAAGAGGAGCAACAGCAGAACAGAGGTACCCTTTCAAAATGCAGAGAGAAGCCACTACAAACTAGCAGAAGCATTATAAAAAAAAATTGAAATCTAAACAAAATCTCTCTCCACCCTTCCTGGGCCCCTTCTTGGCAGCCCCCCACCACCGGAGGCACGCTAATCCAGCAATTCCTTTTGGCCTTCTGGATCCAAAAGTTTGGACCTGTCTTGGTGTTTTTTCTTGTTTCTGTATTCTTTTCACATTGTCAGCTTCATTATCTGTAGCTTTTATGTTGGAATCGTAGCATGTAAAGGTTGGTGGAACCCCGAAGGTCATCTAGTCGACTCTGCCCAGGGTAGGAATCTGCCACTCTAGCATCCCGGACTGATGGCTCTCCAGCCCAGGAGAGTCCACCCCGCCCCAGGCCGACCGGTCCACTCTGGAAGACGTCTTCCTGATGACAAACTGCAGTCCACCTCCTTATAAATTAAACCCACCGTTTCCTCTCCTGTCCGGACCAACTTTGAACAATTCTGCCCGCTCTTCTGTGCAACAGCTATAAACACTACAAACTAGCAGAAGCATTACAAAAACACTTGAAATCTAAACAAGACCTCCCTCGACCCTTCCTTATTCTGTGATGCCCTCACCTGTGGCAGTGTGCAGCACTGAGCACCCAATCGTGGTTGAGCAAGGTCCCGGAGCAGAAAGGGCCTACGGAGTCATAGAAGAGCGCAAGGAAAGGATGTTCATTTTCGTTACATTCAGCACCTCCAATGATCCGTTCGTGAGATACTGATGCTGCAAAGAAACCAAGAGAGTTCACTGTTTGGCGGTGAAATGGAACAGAATCGCTTTTATTGGTATACTGTGTCTACCGGCACACTGATTTTGGAGGCGCAAAGCAGACTGCGGGACCCACACCACTTTAACAACATGGAATACTTGCAATGCCCATGTATGTGAGCTTCCTGTGAATCTTTAAGATAAGAACACAGTTTAAGATCTTATCTTCCTGTTTAAGAACACAGGAAAATTTAATTTCTTCTGCTTTCAGACATGGTTTTAGGAAAGCGGATCTCTTTTCATTAAATGTTAAACAGACTCTAGCTCACCAGACTTTGAAATAACATACGCCCAGGACCTTAACACTGAAATACCTTACCGAAGCAGGCTCTGCTTTGTCTTGCCACTTACTGTAGTTAGTAGCACTAAGTTTTGGGGGTAGAAAGGTCTCCAAGACAGGAGGGCTGACATACTCAATGTGGAAGTGAAGTATAGATTTTTATGCCCAGAATTCCCATCCCATGTTATTTAAAACAATTTCCTGCTGCTCGAACTATAGAAGCTCCTTAGAGCACCTTACAAACAGTCTCAATCAGCTTATCGTACTGTCCACCGGTTAAACCAAGACAAAGGCCATGATCGGCAAGCTTGTACAAGCAAAACTGGAGGCCGATGTTTAGCCCTTTTAACTCACTCTCCCTTTGCCTGCACAATGGGGAACTAGTTGTTAACAGATGTCTACTGTAAATCTGGGGGGGGGGGGCGCGGAAGGTCGGCGGTTCGAGACAGGAGCGCCGCGTGACGGAGTGAGCTCCCGCACTCGCCCCAGCTCTTGCCAACCTAGCAATTCGAAAGCATGCAAATGCAAGTAGATGAATAGGTACCACTTCGGTGGGAAGGTAACAGCGTTCTGCGCGCGTCATGCCGGCCACATGACCGTGGAAGCATCTTTGGACAACGCTGGCTCTTTGGCTAACGAACGGAGATGAGCACCGCCCCCTAGAGTCGGACACGACTGTGCAGGGGAAAACCTTTAGCTTTACCTTTTACTGTAAATCTGACTCCCTTTGCAGGTCTGTACAGCTCTACTTTCCAAGACTTTTTTTGCACACCGGTTAGGATGCCTGGACCCGAAAACTGTGACCATTTAGGTCAAACCAGGACATATGGTAAACTTAAACAGTGAGACCGTCCCAGCTTTCAGGTTTAACATCCGTGAGAAATTACCTACAAGCAAAAAGGGATGTTTGACTTTCAAGCCACAGTTCTTAAAATTACTGTCCTTAACATCTCCAGCAATGCTGGAAAGGGGTCAGATAGCATGATGACATGGCTTCTGCCTTTCTGATGGCTGAGGTGTGAGAGGCAGCTGGTCTCAGCAAAAGCTATGGCATCATTTTGCTTTGCATCTTCTCCGCTGCAAAGGAACTTGATGGTGCCACTGTCAATCAGATTACACTAATCAGTTGAAGTAAGCAAAATAGATCAGATTAGCTTCTAAAAAGGAGGGACATTTACCAGCATTTGGTGCAGAGTTTTATCTTATTGTACTGCACCACTAAGCAAAATATTCTTTTTAGGTGGCCCCATGGGATGGCAGAATCGGGGCAGAAGGAGAGAAAGTGGGGAAGAGATTGATGAAAATGGGATTTAATCTATGAAGTTGGATGGGAAGTACTTCACTAAAACAAAATGGTTTGAGCCAACACTGATGGCAGTAAAATCCCTACATGCAAGTCTTTTTTTCAATCTTTATTTCTTTAACACCCATAACATACACATACATAACAAAGAAAACACAAAAAAAATAAAAATAATTTCATAGACATAAAACAAACACAATATAATGCATAACCTTCAAATTTACACTTTTATCCTCTACCCCTAACTCATTTATCCTTCTTCTCTCTTCTTTCTAACACCTTCTTAAAGTTCTCTAACCACTTCCTTCTTTCCCTCCTCTACCTATTCTAGCCTTCTCTACTTTCTAGATTTCCATTACCTCTCTTTACAAAAAACAAAAACAAAAAAAAAAACAATATTTTGTATAACCTTCAAACTTCTTTTTACATTAAAATACACTTTTACCCACTACCCCTAACTCACTTATCCTTCTACTCTTTTCTTTCTTACACCTACATGCAAGTTTTGATATTTGTTTCAGAAGCAATGACCCAGATGTTGTATGCTGTGTAATGCAGACAATCTGTGTTCTAAGAGAATTGAAGTTATATTAAATCCAACAGATTTATACTTGTTTGGACAAAAAATTATGGCTATTTCATGCACCATTTTTTAAAGACCATCCTAAGATTCTGAGAAGCCCTCCCAACTTTTTTCTCAATGCATCTTATATTAATATACAATCTTCTCTATTGAAGTCAGTTGCCAAATAAATGGAAACCTGAAAGGAAGCTGGAAATTCTTGGGATTATATATACAGTATTTTTAACTGATTTGTTTTGCTGACGTGAATGAAATGTATCAATTCACATCACTGTTGCAAATACTCCGATATTCTTTGATTGGAACTTCTCCATTTGTGTGGTCTGGGTCTTCCCCACTCTTTGCCCGTGCCCTGGTTGTACACCTAGAGTTAATAACTACACGCAAGTTCACTCATGTAACTGGAGGTTTAAACAGAAAAGATGCCTAGAGCTCCATTGCCCAGGTTCTTACCATAAGAAAGCTGCAGTATCAGAAGGTTTGATAGCAGTCTGGTCAGTGCCATAGCATAAAGTCTGCGTGGCAAAGAGTCCACCCGGTTTTAGAAGTAGGAAACAAGTTCAGCAAGAAGAAAGCACCGTTTGAAATATTTGGCGGAGTACTTTGTTCCTTTCAACCCAAGGCCAAGGCACAGATGTCAAGAACATGCCAGCTTCTCACCCTTATATACTTGGCTCAATCATGCAGCTCGAGAGAGAGAACGACACTGATAAGGCTGGATATGTATCTCAATAAAAACAGAGCCTGCTGGGTGCAGAATTCAAGAGAGCCATTTCAGCTGGAAGGAAAACATATTTATATATTTAAAAAAAAAACATTCTAACTGGAAATATTCTCAAGCCTCAAAAAGCCAAATCAGGACCAGGGCAGTTACACCATAGTTAGACCATAGAAAGTAAGCCTGCACTCAGTTGACCAATTTGCCTGTGTGGTGGGGGAAAATGGCTGTTCCTGTATTGTTAATAGCGGGGGCGACAGATACAAACTTAAGTCCAAAAACGTTTTCAGCGTTGTGGGACCAGTTTGAAAACACTCCACATTTTCCATTCCAGGATCCAGTTTTGACAGAATGGAAATCCTGGCCACTCTCCACAGCTGTAATTTGTCTGAATTTGACTTAGCACAGCCTTCTTTAAATGGGATGCCCTCCAGATGTATGGACTTCAATTCCTAGAATTCCCCAGCCAGGATGGTCATTGTGGAGAATTATGGCAGTTGAAGTCTGTAGGGTACTATGGTTGGGTACCATTCATGGTATGGGGCTGGGTTATTTGAGGGACTGCCTCTTCCTGATAACGTCCACCTGTCCTATCAGGAGAGGCATGCTATTAGGCAGTACCATCTGTCAGGCCTAGCCCAAGAATGACATGGAAGCAATCCAGCCAAACTTCAGTTTGCTTACACCATATAGACAGAATCTTGCCAGACTAAACCTGTACTGCTCTAACCTAAAGGATATAACCTGGGAGACTCTAGGCCTGGGCATGGCTATTCTGAATCTCTTTCTCTTCCCACGGTCCGGGCTGTGTTGTCTTTTGTCTCCCCACTCTCTCCTTGGAATGTGCTCCCTCCTTCCCGAGAACCAGCTGCGTTACTGTAGTCCGTCACATTGCGGCACCCACCCTTTGGAACACCATCCTCCTGGACGTTAGGTTGGCCCTAACCATATAGCTTTGCATAAGGTCTTAAAAGACCTGGGTTTGTCACCAGGTTTGAGGATTCAGATGCACGGTAGAGCCTGTACAGTGGCAGTGTTAATTGCTATTGTTTTTGTATCTCAGCTGCTGACTGTATTTGTACAGGTATTGTTTTTTATTGTTTCTTTTTAAATAGTTTTGAATTGTTGTTAGCCACCCAAAGTCATGAACTTGAAATGGGTGGCCATATACAGTGAAATAAACATGGTAAAACAGACCATGGTTTAAACAAACATGGTTTATTCATAAATGTAAAAACATGGTTTAAATAAACATGGTTTATTAATAAACAAACATGGTTAAACAGACCACTAAGCACAGAGACATGAAACATTTTCCCCCCTTTCTTTTTCGGAGCTTCATACTTTCAGACTTTGGAAAAAAGGTTTATTGTAGGTTACTGTAGTGAACTTCAATTAAAATGAATAATCTTTAATAGCGGCAGGAAACCTTTTTAAATAGAAATGCAGGCTCGATGAATGTCAGAAAAAAATCCGCGTGCTAGAAGCTAGAGCAGCGGTGAGCTTCCTTCCCACTGCACGTCTACAACCCCAGAAAAAGGGGCAATTCAATAACTAGGCTAAGTGTACAGCCTGAAAGCAGCCTTCGTACTCGGCCAACACGGTCACCCGGTAGAAGCAGCTCCAGTTTGGGACTTTGGCGCCCGGCAGATCCAGAAAGGGGCCCCCGTGCCTCAGCAACCCACCTCGCCACGAGAGAGATCTCACTATTGCGCAAGACTCGCCCGGAGAAACCACGTGCCCCACTCCCTGACAGGAAAACCAGGGGCCGGGCTAGCGCGTCCTCGCGCCCGTTCTTCCGGCACTGCTCTAGCTCCCCCCATCTCTGGTTCCGGTGTCTTGGTGGCCTGTTCTGCAGGTGAAAGTCACTTTGAGGAAGCCGCTGCTTCATCGGCCTCGTTGCGGTGAGAAGCCGGGAGCTCGCTCCCAGCCGGGCGGGGAGGAGAAGCCCGGCTGCCCCGGGCCGTGTTCCGCTCTCGGAGGGGCCTGGGTTTTGCCGCGGCCCCGACCCTCCGGGAGGAGTGTAGAAAGGCCCGGCGCTGATCTCGCCTCCGCCCCGAAGGGGAGCCGCGCCCGTCCGGGGAGGGCGACACCCTCGGGGCGTGTTTGGGCCGCAGGCTCCATCCGCCTAGGCCATTGGCGTGTCGGCTGGGGATGATGGGGTTTGGAGTCCAGTGCATTCGGAGGGCGGCGGCAGGAGGATTCGGGGTCCTTCGGGAACTTTGGACCCCAACCAGCAACAGTTCTGGGTTTGGCTCGGCTGGTGGGGAAGTAAAGTCCGCAGCTGCCGCAGGACCCCGCCTTGCCTTTCCCGGGCATCAGTTAAGGAAGGCGCCTCTGCGGATCGCGGCCCTTCCTCTGACTTTACACACACACACACACACACACACAGAGTCATATTTTCTTTGGTCGTCTCCCCTTTTGTTCTTAGCACCCCCACCCCTCAACTAGTAAGGGGGCTCAGGGAGGGGGGGAGGAGGAGGTCGGTTTTGGTGAAATCTGCCCTCCCGATTTGTCCTGGGCAGAAGTTCTTTCCATTCAGACCTAGCCTTTGCGGGGGCCCCCCAGATACCTTCTCTTTAAAAGCAAAACAAAGCTGTTTAATAAGAATGTGCACCCAAGCAGTCTTAACGCTGAAGTTAACCTTCCAGCCAAATGGTACTTTCTGCCAGCTATTCCACAAGTTTAATAAACCATCATCATCAGTTGGAGGATTGTGTGCTGGTGTTTCCACTCGGCCTGTCTAGTCTGGGTTGTGTTTTCATCATAGATTGGCACGTATATGAAGATTAGGAATATCAGCAAGAAAGTTAAGGTACATCAGATTTGGGCATTAATGGGCCCTTTCCCCACTTGCTTTTGCCTTGATTTAACTAAACAAACTTGAATTTCTAATAGCTAAATTTACACAGAAGCTGGGGTGGTGTAAAATGAAATGGGGCAGTCTGTGGTTCAGTGAATGGTGGGAACCCAGCCACTGTTTTACCATGTTATGTCAACCACAAGTGAAGCCCTCACACAGTTTTATTTGGGTATCAGGTGTTATATGAACACAGCAGCTGTTTTGTAGTCTGAGTGTAGGGTGTTGTTGAACCCAGCTAATGTGTATAAATGTTCAGTGCTTAAAATATGATTACAGTAATGGGCACACCACCTCATGTGTGACATGTCATTTTTGTTATTGTTTTCCTGTCTACAGGCAAGAGACCGTGTACCTTTCATCCCCACCCCATATGTAACCATTTTAGTAAAGAGCTCTTTCCTTCTGTTATATATACAAATGTCATAAAGTCTCAGTTAAAGGGACCCAAGTAGCAACTTGGTGAAAACTTAAGATTCCTTTCTTCTTCCCATTGTTCAAGTGAAATATTTTAGGAGCTGCTTAGAAAGAATTGCTTTGGTAGAGGCGGCTTTCTTTCAAACTGCATCTAGACTGAACCAATAAATAAGCAAGACGCTTCTCTTATTTAGTCATCTGTTCAAGGTTCAGAAGCTTAATTGTTTATTGATCTGATGATCCTACCATTGAACAACCACATCCATTCCCTTAATTTGATTCTTTATTATTTTGGGCAACTCCATCACATGAAGCCAGCAAGCAGAGCCACAGAATAAAATATCTTCTTCCGATTTCTTGACATGTGAGTGTTCTGAAGCCTTATTTGTGGTGTAAATATTACTATTTCTGTTCAGCAGGCTAGAATATATATCTTGATCTGATTTGCTAAAAACCTCTTAGCTTGTCCGCTGCAAAGCTGAAGGGTGAAACCATATCTCTCCAGCCTGTTACCAGATAGTTTAAAAAAGGGAGGGGTATATTAATGTATTAAATTAAAATATCTGTTGGTCCCTGATAAGGGCACCAAGGCTTCCTCCTATTTAGCAGGAAGGAGTTCCAGACATATTTCTATGAGTATATAGGATCTGATTCCACTTTTAAGGTAGCTGATGTGAGCAGAAGATTTAATTTCTGCTTCACAGATTGCAAATAGGAGAATTGGACTCTACAGGTAGTCCTTGTTTAGCGACTGCAATTGGGACAGGCAACTCACTTGTTAAGTGAAGCAGTCACTAAGTGAAAATCACATGACCATGACTGTGCTTGCAATTTTGCTTCAGCTTTCCTTTGCTTTACAGTGTCAAAAGAATACAGTCCCAAACAGCCGGGTGAACCCAAACAGTGGGGAAGGTTTCCAGAACCCACGAGGAAGCCAGGTAAAAGGGCAAATCTTACAGCCCTTTTTCCCCACTCCTCCGCCCTTTGGAATGCTCACCCGGCCCTGCACTTGGGTAATTAGCAAGAAGAGAATTGATGTTCGTATTTACATTCATTGGAGAGGAAGGGATTACAAGGGAGTAAGCAGGCACACAATGGGGAATACACATTGAAAGGAACGTGCTGGTGCTGGCTGTGTGAGTAGGGTGCACAAGCTGCTTAGGAGGCAAACAAAAACCTTTAGTGTGAAACTGATTAAGGTCTTGTCAGTGTCAGGCAGCAGGGGTGGGAGAGTTCTAATCAACTAATTAAAGTCACAGAGCTGAGCTTAACTTGCAGATTGCACCTTTTGGGGAAGCTGTGCTGCAGAGAAAAGCAGCTCAGGAAGAGATAGCTTGTTTAAGCAATCTCTCAGCTCTGTGAGGGGTGGGGAGAAAAAATGGGTCAGTCAAAGACAATGCGATACCATACTAATTGACTGTAATGGCAAACACATGACAGAGAGAGAGGCTGCAACGGTTGTAAATGTGGGCATTGGTTGCAAAGTTACTTTGTCATCACTGTCCTAACTGCGAACAGTTGCTGTCCGAGGCAGTCGCTAAATGAGGACTACCTGTACTGTAATAGGAGCTGATGATAATATTCCCGTGGTTTTTGTTGTTTATTCGTTCAGTCGTTTCCGACTCTTCGTGACTTCATGGACCAGCCCACGCCAGAGCTTCCTGTCGGCCGTCACCATCCCCAGCTCCCCCATGGTTGAGTCCATCACCTCCAGAATACCATCCATCCATCTTGCCCTTGGTCGGCCCCTCTTCCTTTTGCCTTCCACTTTCCCTAGCATCAGCATCTTCTCCAGGGTATCCTGTCTTCTCATTATGTGGCCAAAGTACTTCAGTTTTGCCTTTAATATCATTCCCTCAAATGAGCTGTCTGGCTTTATTTCCTGGAGTATGGACTGGTTTGATCTTCTTGCAGTCCAAGGCACTCTCAGAATTTTCCTCCAACACCACGGTTCAAAAGCATCTATCTTCCTTCGCTCAGCCTTCCTTATGGTCCAGCTCTCGCAGCCATAGGTTACTACAGGGAATACCATTGCTTTAACTATGCAGACCTTTGTTGTCAGTGTGATGTCTCTGCTCTTAACTATTTTATCAAGATTTGCCATTGCTCTCCTCCCAAGAAGTAGACGTCTTCTGATTTCCTGGCTGCAGTCAGCATCTGCAGTAATCTTTGCGCCTAGAAATACAAAGTCTGTCACTGCCTCCACTTTTTCTCCCTCTATTTGCCAGTCATCAATCAAGCTCGTTGCCATAATCTTGGTTTTTTTGAGGTTTAACTGCAACCCAGCTTTTGCACTTTCTTCTTTCACCTTCGTCATAAGGCTCTTCAACTCCTCCTCGCTTTCAGCCATCAAAGTGGTATCATTTGCATATCTGAGATTGTTAATGTTTCTTCCAGCAATTTTAACTCCAGCCTTGGATTCCTCAAGCTCAGCACGTCGCATGATGTGTTCTGCGTACAGGTTGAATAGGTAGGGTGAGAGTATACAGCCCTGCCGTACTCCTTTCCCAATCTTAAACCAGTCCGTTGTTCTTACTGTTGCTACTTGGTCGTTATACAGATTCCTCAGGAGGTAAGGCAACTGATTAGAAGCTGGGAGACAATAACTTACAAGGGAAGTGGCTTGCACTGTTTAAAAAGAAATTTAAATATTTGAGCACTACTTACCATGAGAGAACACAGGCTGTACAGAATTGCCAATGTCTCTGTTGTTGGACTAGAACCAATGAGAGCAATTCCTGCTCAGAATTGCACTTGTTTTGTGACTACCACCCCCATCAAAGATAATTTAAATGCTGCCTTTATTCTTGGTCAGTGATGTGGAATGATCTATGAGCATCTCTTACTGCCCTGGGTAGACCCTGTGAAATATTGATTGATTATGTGCCATCAAGTGAATGTTGACTCTTAGTGACTACATTGATAGATCTTTCCAAGATGGTCTGTCCTCACCCTGGCCCTTCATATCTTCCAGCGGTGCTCCCTCTGCTGTTGTAATTGAGTCCATCCACCTTGCTGCTAGTCGTTCTCTTCTTCTCTTTCCTTCCACCTTTCCCAACATTATAGACTTCTCAAGAGAGCTAGGTCTTTGTACAATGCATCCAAATAATTTGGACCTGGTCATTCGTGCCTTGAGCAAGAATTCTGGGTTGATTTGTTTGATGAACCATTTGTTTGCTTTCTTGGCTGTCCACAGTATTCTCAGGAAACTTCTCCAACACCAAAGCTCAAAAGCAAAATACTTTCTATCCTGCTTCCTCAAAGTTCCAATTTTCACTTCCACAGATTGTCACAGGAAAAAAAAACATTGCCTGCATGATTTTGACCTTTGTACGTACAAACACATTGCAGCATCTGAATATTTTTTCCCAAGTCCTTCATTGCTACCCTACCAAATGCTAGTCTGAAAATGTTGCTTTAATATTTTTCTCTGCTATCTGGATTAACAGGGTGATGTCAGCAAATGATTTATAAGCATTTGTAAGTTTCTACTTAGAATAAGATGGCTGCTGCAATCCAGTCATGAATTCTTTCGGGGTTAAAATTGCCATAGCGGGATGTCTTCTAATAGTCTTCTTATAATGTCTTCTAATAGTTAATATTTTGAAGCACCTGGGAATATCAATTTCCTGATTTCATATCTATTTTTAGAAAAAAGCAGTATGTCTGAAGTCATCAAACGCAAGATAGAGAACTACAAAACAGCTCCGTTTGACAGTCGGTTCCCCAACCAAAATCAAACACGGGGCTGCTGGCAGAACTATCTTGGTTAGTATAATTGATGCATGTGAATGTTTGTGTCTCCGCAGTATGGATAAGAAAAAAGACTTGTTTTTATCCTGGAATCTTGGTTTGTGAAAAGTCATACATATTTTTCTCTACTGAAGTGAAAATAAAATATTATTTAGGGACAAGCTTAAGCATAAAAATGGTACTGCTCCCTCTTGTTCCTATATTAAAAACACTAGTTAGGTGATGAACAATAATTTCTTTGGCTTTAACATTTCCCCCCCCAGGTTTAACACATTAAACTTATTCTTTTTTTTCTCTGCAATTTTTCTTTTGAACTTTTCTGACAGCCCGGGTCATAGTCTGCCATGGTAAAACAAAGTTTAACTATACCAGGGAGGCAGTCTCGTTGCTTTAAAAACTCCTCAGTCCTCTGAAGAACACTGTTTATCTTGCATATACAAGCGAAAATATTGAGTTGTGGGGATTTGATAACATTTATCCTCTGGTTAGGCTGATGGCGTAACACAATATTGAATCCTCATCTACTTTTTCCATAGCAGCTACTGATCAGAGACTGAAAAAATGCTGGGTTTGATGATGCAGAGCGTGGATACAGAGAGGTTCTTTTTCATTTTGCAGACCCAAGTGTTGGATAATACACAGTCTTGTAAATTCTTCAAGCATATACACAATTCTGCTTAGGGGCTGTTCTATTCTGTGTTCTAGAACAGATGCATTCTGCTCCATCATTGGCTTGAAACTTTTTTTTTCCTTGGCAGATTTCTATCGCTGTGAGAAAGCTATGAATGCCAAAGGCAGTGATCCCTATGTCTGCCAGTGGTACAAAAAAGTATACACATCCCTGTGCCCTTCTTTATGGGTAAGTAAATGACATAAGCCTGGCTAAAGCATTTTTGTACGAGAAACCAGTTTGGGGCAAAGGAAGACACTCGGTAAAGGATTTTTCTCTCTCCAGTGGTACAGCCATGAGGGGTCAGGCAATCTGCTGACCAAACTACTTTGGAGTACAACACCATAATCCCTGGCCATTGATCATGGGAGTTGTAGTTCCAGCACATCTGGGAGACGCTTGGCTGCCTACCCAATGGTTATGCATGCCCCCCCCCCAAACTCCATTCAGAATTGTATTCAAAATATTTCTTATCCCTCTTTTTCAGGACATTTGCCTTGTTCAGAGTGGCTTAAAGCAACTAAAATGTAATAATCCTGTAATAAAATTTTATAAAAGTAGGGTTTTGATGTAAGTCGTCTTAGTCTAAAGAATCATAGTGGCAGTGATGGAAACTTTTCAACTTTAGCATTATAAATTAAGATGCACAAAATGTTTCACAATGTGAATGTTCAGAGTCTACTGAGAATATTCTCCAACCTCAGGATGGAGATCAAAATTGCTTGTTTTGAAGTGAGACTGGATCCATTATGCTCAACCCATTCTGTTCAAGTCTGGAACATTTTGAACTCAAGATACTTTCCATGCCTCTAGTTATAGAGGACAGAAGACAGGGTTGCTCCATCTTGAACAATATTGGAAATACAAAACTGTGTATTCAGGATCCATTCTCACAAGGTCAGAAGTGATAACCAAAAAACAGACTGATCTGTTACTGAAAGAAGGGATAGGTGGAACCCATCCCTCTTGCCCAAATAAGAATGGCTTTAAACCTGTTATGCTGATGGACAAAAAAAAAAGATGCAAGATTGTAAACCTTGATTACACTATAAACGGGGCCTGCATTTCATACATAGCAGTCACTGGCATTTATTTGTAAATACGCTTTTCTAGAATACACGTTCGTATCAGAAGCTTGGTGTTCTTGTAAGCCTGCTTGTGCCAGTTTCTAGTCTCAGATCTTTGGGAGAAACCTGACAGTATGTCCCATAACTGCAGTTCCTTTAAACATTTACAAAACAGTGCTTGAATGTTCCATATTAAGGACTCTCTGTGGAAGTCTAGAACATTCTAAAGAGCGTGGCATCTGGGGGGCCACCAGAATGAAGAAGACAGTTCAGGGTTATTGATGAGTTTGGTGTTTTCTTGATTGATTGATTGATTGATATAGCTGCCCATCTCAAGTACATGACTCTGGGTGACATGAAAAACAAATAAAATATATACAAATATTAAAATAAAACAAGAAATAAAACACACAGCAGCCAGAGAATCATAAAAAGCCCTCAACCTATCCAACATACAAGGATCAAGGAAAAGTAGTGATGCCACTATTTAAATGGTGAACATGTCTAGAACAACGACAGAGAAATTTCACCATTTACTGTGTCTTGAATGAGATTCTGAATAGTTAAACACACAACATGCACATTGACAATGAAATACAGGTAGTCCTCGCTTAACAACCATTCATTTAGTGACTTTGGACTTACAACGGTGATGGAAAAAACCGACTTACGGCTGGTCCTCACACTACCATCACAGCGCCTCGTGGTCATGTGATCGCCATTTTCGACCTTCCTGGCCATCTTCTGGCAAGCAAAATCAACAGGGAACTCTGTGATTTGCTTAACGACCACATGGTTCGCTTAACATCCCCCGGTGATTTGCTTATTGACCGCCGCAAAAAAAAAAGTCACAAAATCGGGCCGAATTCGCTTAATGACTGCTTTGCTTAGCAACCGAAATTCTGGTCCCAATTGTGGTTGTTAAGTGAGGACTACCTGTAACACGCTAATATCTTTCTATAGCTTAGAGACCTCTGAGACGTCTTTTACCCTAAAAAAATACAGAATACTAAGGCTAATGTAGGAAGTTGAGGCATCATCTCGCAAGCAGTAGAATCTTCTGCCAGGTACTCTCTTAAATAAAGGATGAGGCAATCAAAGCAGAACTATTCCATTATCATGAGGAGTAAAAACCTGATGTCTTTTTATAAAAATGGAGAAGCATAATTGTGCCAAAGAGTTACAGTTCTAACCACATAACTCTTATCGAGGAACAGTGATCAAAGAAATGTGCTGGTCTTTTGCAGGTTGAAAAGTGGGATGAATGTCAAGAAAGTGGCAATTTTCAAGGCAAAATCTGATGGTCTTCTGTCTGCCAGTAGCTCCCTTTCTCAGGATGTTGCGCTGCTGAGTCCTTTCCACGTGGTACCTCTGAAGGATCGTCTGAAATGGCTCTTGTCTGCTTGAGCATCTGAATCAGTTAATAGTACAGAATCTTGGATATTACCCATTCTAATAAAATGCATAATACCCACGTTGTTACGTTTATCCACGTGTTTATCCTGCTGACTCCACTAATGACTTAAGAATATGCTCTACTGCATCCTTTATCCATGGTAACGTTCTCAAAGGATGGGACAGATGTCATTACTGTGATATGTCATACTTTGTCACTGGACCCCTTTTGACATGATACAGGCTTTCATTGGGTTAAACTGCTTATATTTTACATGGGAAACTTTATAGCTGCTTGTGTTGTTGATAACAGAAATTACATCAGGGTCAGGCATCTCACACCTGCTCATTTCCCAGTTGCTTATATCATGTTCTGGGGTAAACAAAGGCGAGGTAAGAAGTCCACTTGGGTAGGTTGCCTTGGTTTCAGCATATTTGAATAGCCCTCTTACCTCACCTTTGCTTATCATAGGCAGCCAGTGAACAGGCATCAGATATCAGATGGGCTCACACATTGTGCTAGGTCATTATGTATTTCTTTGCAGGCTAATGTGTTGAGCAGGCTTAGCCATCGTCTCTGTTTTATGGAGGGGAGACACTGCATGGTTTAAACCCAGTTGAGAGAGAATACACCTACAGTACATATCTTCCTAGGGGAAAAGTGACGTTTGGGTGCTGTGTCCTGTGTTGTGGGTTTATTTTCTGCATACTCTTAAAGAAGGCATCTACAGGGGAACCAGTGGCATGTGTATTGTGATGTCACCATGGAAATGATAATGCATATTATACAGTCACATAATTTATGCAATGAAGTCATGATCCATATGTAATCAGTTTGACATCACATGCCTATGGAAGCAAATGCTTTTGAATCAAGTTAGATTTTTGAGTAAGTATACTTAGGATTATTTTTTACGAAATATTTTTATTTCAAGTGACGGGGTGAGCTCCCGCACTCACCCCAGCTCTTGCCAACCTAGCAATTCGAAAGCATGCAAATGCAAGTAGATAAATAGGTACAACTTCGGTGGGTAGGTAACAGCGTTCCTCTTGCGTCATGCCGGCCACATGACCGCGGAAGCATCTTCAGACAACGCTGGCTCTTCGGCTAAGAAACGGAGATGAGCACCGCCCCCTAGAGTCGGACACAACTGTCCAGGGGAAAACCTTTACCTTTACCTTACAAATAAAGACTAAGAAAGAAATCTACCTTACATTTTATACTTATCAATAGTCATTTGTTTACTAATAAATACACTACTAGAATATAATCAGAACAAAATATTGTAAAATACCACAAAATCTCTTCCATAGTAACACATTGCTGCATCCTTTGATTAGTAGAAAATGCTGCCTTTTCCAAAAAGATAAATCACACATTTCTGACATTAGGATTATGCTATAATACTATAACAACGGACTGGTTTAAGATTGGGAAAGGAGTACGGCAGGGCTGTATACTCTCACCCTACCTATTCAACCTGTACGCAGAACACATCATGCGACATGCTGGGCTTGAGGAATCCAAGGCTGGAGTTAAAATCGCAGGAAGAAACATTAACAATCTTAGATATGCAGATGATACCACTTTGATGGCTGAAAGCGAGGAGGAGTTGAGCCTTATGACGAAGGTGAAAGAAGAAAGTGCAAAACCTGGGTTGCAGTTAAACCTCAAAAAAACAAAGATTATGGCAACCAGCTTGATTGATCACTGGCAAATAGAGGGAGAAAACGTGGAGGCAGTGACAGACTTTGTATTTCTAGGCGCAAAGATTGCTGCAGATGCTTACTGCAGCCAGGAAATCAGAAGACGTCTACTTCTTGGGCGGAGAGCAATGGCAAATCTTGATAAAATAGTTAAGAGCAGAGACATCACACTGACAACAAAGGTCTGCATAGTTAAAGCAATGGTATTCCCTGTAGTAACCTATGGCTACGAGAGCTGGACCATAAGGAAGGCTGAGCGAAGGAAGATAGATGCTTTTGAACTGTGGTGTTGGAGGAAAATTCTGAGAGTGCCTTGGACTGCAAGAAGATCAAACCAGTCCATACTCCAGGAAATAAAGCCAGACTGCTCACTTGAGGGAATGATATTAAAGGCAAAACTGAAGTACTTTGGCCACATAATGAGAAGAGAGGATACCCTGGAGAAGAAGCTGATGCTAGGGAAAGTGGAAGGCAAAAGGAAGAGGGGCCGACCAAGGGCAAGATGGATGGATGATATTCTGGAGGTGACAGAGTCAACCATGGGGGAGCTGGGGATGGTGACGGTCGACAGGAAGCTCTGGCATGGGCTGGTCCATGAAGTCACGAAGTCGGAAGCGACTGAACGAATAAACAAGAAAATAATACTATAAAAGCTACAGCAACCTACTAGTGGTAATTTATCAATTTGTGGAGTCCTTGGTGATCTCTGAGCCTTGTTGTTTTCTTGCAGACGTTTCATTGCCAGGCTAGGCAACGTCTTCAGTGGGAAAAGGGAGTGGGACTTGCTCTCTGTTTATATACCCTGGCTTGTCCTGCCTGTGTTGGTGGGGGTGTTGTACAATGTAAACCAAAAGACCCAGTAGCCCAAGAAGAAAAAACAGGAGTTATCTACAACATACAGTGTAAGGACTGTAACAGCCACTATGTAGGACAGACTGGCAGAAGACTAGCAGAACGCATCCACGAACACCAACTAGCAGTCAGAAGACACAATGAAAATTCCTCAATCTCAGAACACATGGACAAACTTAACCATACTTTCAACTGGGAAACTGAGCATCTTAAACCAAGCCAAATCCAAAAATGCTAGAGAATTCCTGGAAGCTTGGCACTCGGACAAAGCAGCCATCAACAGACACATAGAGGTAAACAACATTTACATACCATTCATAAGAGACAATAGAAAAGCCAGAAGACCAGAACACCACCTTGCCAGCAATCAACAACCAGATAGGCAAAGATTAACACCAAGATTAGCACCCGAGGAGCAATCAAACAACACAATAGACCCTAATCAAGGAACTATTAACTCAGTCAGTCAACCAAGCAGCAAACAACAACCCAATCAAGGTACTACCAAGGAGAGTACAACACCCCCACCAACACAGGCAGGACAAGCCAGGGTATATAAACAGAGAGCAAGTCCCACTCCCTTTTCGCCCTGAAGATGTTGCCTAGCCTGGCAATGAAATGTCTGCAAGAAAACAACAAGGCTCAGAGGACTCCACAGCTCAACCCTGAGCTACAAATATTCTCTTCTATTGGTATTCATCAATTTTATTCCTAGTAAAAAACCGGATTTGGCTTGCAATTATTTGCTGGCTGTGGCAGGAAGGCAATCTTGTCAGATCGGTTTTGTAGGCAAAGGAGTCTTTAAAGTATGCCAACAAAAAGGAAAGGAAGCAGGTGCTTATGCTAGGCGATCCAAGACAGTTAAATTAACAGCTTTTGTGCGCGTTGACCCAAAATACGGAACCGTGAAGTAACGACACTCAGATTCGTTCACGCCAAGTCTGGAGCATTTCGGGTGACGACAGACCACCCAGCTCATAGAGTCTTGGAGAGGCTTTCTTTTTGTACCGGAAGTACGCTCTAGGAAAGGCTTGTTTGGTCTCCCCCTAGAAACCGGAAGAAGCTCCGGAAGTTGTAGTGACCTCTTAGGTGTGCGCCGGAAAGAAGGGGAAGTTGGCGTTGGAGGCTGTCCGAGTAACCGGGTCGGACTGAAGAACTCGAGCCATGGCGGCTCCTGCGATTCCGCCGCCGCCGCCGCCGCCGCCAGGAGGTCCTCCCGGGGTGCCGGGAGGGGCTCCTGGGCAAGGAGCAGTGGTGGCGGCGGGAGGCGCGAAAAGCGGGGAGGAGAGACTGAAGGAAATGGAAGCCGAGATGGCCCTGTGAGTAGAGGAGAGCGGGATTAACTGGGGCTCCGGAGAAGCCCCCTGGTGTATTCCGGGGGCTTGGGCAAAGCCTCCTTTAAATTGAGCTCGACCCTCCGGGTGACTTCGTATACGTGCACTCCCATAATCCCCAACTCTCAGCTGCATTGCCCGGGCTTATTGGACCTATAGCACCGGATATCGGGCGGTCACCTCACACTTAGGACTGTTGCAGCGTCCCCCGTGGTCACATGACAACTGTTTGGGCACTTTGCAACCGGTTCACATTTGTGACCATTGCAGTGTCCCATGGTCACATGATTGCCATTTTCGACCTTCCCGGCTGGCTTCTGGCAAGCAAAATCAATGGGGGACTGCGTGATTCGCTTAACGACCACGTGGTTCGCTTAACACCCATGGTGATTCGCTTAACAGGTTGTAAAATCGGGTCGGATTCGCTTAATGACTGCTTCACTTAGCAACTGAAATTCTGGTCCCAGTTGCGGTTGTTAAGCGAGGACTACCTGTAGTTTGGTGGTCTTTATATTTAATTTTAGTCCCATTTTTTCACTGTGCTCTTTGACTAAGGGGAAAAGTTAAAAATTGAGGATTTTTTTTTGTCTGTAGGAATGTTTTGGAGCTTGGAGAAAAGACAGTTGAGCATCCTAGGAAACTGAGCTGGGAATCTACAACAGCTGTATGTTGTAGAACAAACACCTGAATCTACAAATAAGCTGTTTGAGTAGCTATCCCTAGTTTTCCCTGTTTAGATAATGGCTCAAAATGTCACTAGTGTAGGTAAATAGTACTCTGCACTCTTGTTCTCCACATTCCATTCCTGGCATGAAGCAAATATATATATATATTATTACTGCTATATGTATATATAGCCTTCAGGAAACAAATTTAAATCTAATCAGAAAATAGAGCCAAGCAACTGATACTAATTGCTGTTGAGATGAAAGTGAAGTGTTTGGACGTTCAAAAGTGTAATAAGGGTACTGATGATTACTTCCAGGTTTGAGCAGGAAGTGCTTGGAGCGCCTGTCTCTCTGCCTCCTGTTGCCCCTGTGGTGGAAGCTGTCCCAGTTGCCCTAGCAGTACCAACAGTGGCCCCTGTTCCCGTCATCCGACCCATCATTGCTACCAACACTTATCAGCAGGTGAGCAGTACGCCTAATCATATTCTTTGTAATCCAGGATGCTTGAATGTTTTCAGCGGAATACTTAAAATCGGTGATAGATTGGCTTTGTCATTGGAAAGTCAAGCTGTATAGGTCTGAGTTCCAGACCTCATTTTTCAAGCAGGCTTTTTGTTCTACATCACCAGATAATTTTTGTTTGTTTGCTTGAAATACGGGCAGTAGAGTGTCAGTTGATGTGAAGAGATTCCTTGGTTTTCGCTCACCCTGGGTCTTGCTCATAGGCTGCAGGAAAAGCGATAACTTTTCCTGTTCTGCCCAACACAGTGTTAAATGCAAGGCAGATGTGTGATGTAGTGCAGAACAAGCAGAAATTCTGTATTAACTGTTTGTTTCCCTCATCTTTGTGTGCTAGTCAAACTGGTGCTCTTTATGTACTGACGGGGAATTCTTTATGAGTCTGGAGAAGATTATTTAATCAGTCCCTATTCTTAAGTCAATAGGAAATTAGTATAATCTTTATAAAGAACTAATAGAAGCCTCTGTCCTCTGCAGGAAATCCATCAACTGACTTTCAGGCGCATTGCTTTAAACTACCTATTTTTCAGCAATGCTTTTTGGAATGATTTTTTTCTTTTTGATTCTGTGAGTGGTGATTAAACCCCTTTAGCGTGCATTTGTTTGTTTGATTTATATGAACAAATGCCTTTGCTGCCAAATGTGCTGATATCTGTCCAGCTTTTTGCAGCTGGATAAATTGTAAGGGTCCATTGAAAGGAGTTTAGATTTGTTTCTGGAGAACAAGCTTAACAATGGCTAAACGTCATGGTGACTGTAAGCTACTTTCAGAGTCAGTGGTAGGACTCATGAAATACTAGTTGTTGACAAACAAAAGTAGAAAAGTCTTGTCTGCCTTATTTGATTCCCAGAGGTATTTGAAGAGTGCCCAGGATTTTGGACTAGATGCAAGAATGGGGATGATAAACATATAAAGATAAAAATATAACTTCTATACATGACTACTCATCTTACTTTGCTACCATCTGTCCTTTCATTTTGTTATCTCCCTGCCCTCCAGGTCCAGCAGAGTTTGGAAGCCCGAGCAGCAGCAGCTGCCACGGTGGTTGCCCCTATTGTGGCTCCTCCAGTGCCGTTTGTGGGCCCAGGTATGGTTGGTTCCAAAGCATTTGGCTGAACAGTCATCTTCCTGTCCCCACACTAACTTCGCCAGTGTCTTCGAAACTTTTATTATTCATTTATCTCTGAAAGAAGAGAACAACCCTAGGAATGATAGAAGGTGCTGTCACAGAAGACTGCATATTTGTGGAAGGTGTAATTCTCTGGGTGTTGGACAGGATCCTTATCGTCTTTGACCATAGGCCATGCCATCAGGGGCTGAAGGGAAAACAGATTCCAGAAAGGCACAGGTTCCTCTCTCCAGTTTAAGCAATCTTGTTCATTATGTTTGAGAAACTCTGATTTTAGTTCTTAGAATATTGTCTCCAAAGTGTCTAGCAATAGATTTAAGGGAGCACAAAAAGAAAAAAGAAGAATCAGGCTGGATAAGTCAGACGAAGAGCTGAGAACAGTAATGTTCAAGAAGACCCTGTGCTGTATAGCTGCTGGGACAAATAGAGTTCATTTGGCTCAAAAATGTGGGTCAGGATAAAGGCAGAGTTCTACAGTTCTACGGTATTTGGAATGAAGCAGAGATGCTTCTGTTCTCAACAATTGCAACTGAGGTGGGACATGTCTAATGGGCCTCTTCAGCTGATCCAACTGTTGGGAGGACGAACCTCTCTTAAGCATCCTGGTCCCAAGTCATTTGTGACAGTTTTGCTTGACTAGGTACGGGTCTGTTGGACTACAGTTTCCATAATCTCAGCCATTTTGGTTATGTGAGCTGGGAATCTGAATATTGTACTCCAGCATATTGGCCGAAACTTGGGTTGGGGGAGATCAATGTAGGGGTTTAAAGGTAATAAGCAGCATTACAAATGGAGCCTGGGAGCAGACTTGAGTGGTAGCAAAAGAGCGTCTCTTTAGTGCCAAGACAGTGTGTCTCTCAGGTGAATTTTGTAGAGCAAGTGCACCATTTTCTACTCCAGGAAATTAGCTTTCCTTCTAACCTGCCCAACAGCTCCCTTGTACATGCATTCTACAGCAACGTTTGATTTGTGGTAGCAAAAAGCAAGAAGGAAATGACTGCAAGGAAATGATCAGGCTGGTGGAGGAGGGACAGGCCCCACTACTTCTCCTCTGCACCTCCTTTAAGAACCAAGTAGGTATGAGAGCTGGGCAGCCCTGTTCTTTTTCCCAATATAGGATCGCAGTGGGCTGCAGGAAGAGTTGAGTTTCCCACTCCTCCAGCAGGCTAAGAAAATTGCTTCTAGGTTAAAAACCATTCACTACTCAGGACAGGATATTCCAAGGAGCTTTTAAAGCAGCCTTTCTCAACCTTTTGACCCTGGAGGAACCCTCAAAATATTTCTCAGGCCTCAGGGAACCCCTGCACATTCAGGCTCCAATATAGGCCAGAAGTTACAAAATTATTATATTCGTTTCATGGGTAGGCCTGTATCTATGTATGAACAGTGTTCTTAAACTAAAAATAAAGAATGAAACGTACCTCTTTAATGTGAAGTGGCCCGAATTTGAAATAATTTTTTAAATAAATCGTGATCTCCCAGGGAACCCCTGGTGACCTTTCGCGGAACCCTCGGGTGCCATGGAACCCTGGTGGAGAAACCCTGGTTTAAAGCCTCTCTTTTCTTCCAGCTGTTCCCCCACAGCGTCCTCCCATTCTCCGACCGACCTTTGTGCCTCACGTCCTGCAGCGGGCAGGTGAGCTTTCCTTTTGCCTTTTGAGCCCAGTGGATGGAGAGGGCCTGGTGCAGGGGTCTAATTTGACACCTAGTTATTGCTGTCTTTTTTTTTTTTTAGGTGGCCCTCGGCCCATGGCAATGCGCCCGCCGCATCACCAGCCCATGGTAGGGCCCCCAATGCCAGGCCCTCAAGGGCCCCCAATGCTTATGGGCCCACCAATGCAGAGAGCACCTGGCCCGCCCCTTGGGGGCATAGGGCCCATGCGACCTGGTCCCCCCGTAAGTGCCTTTCTCTTTTAGAGCAGGGAAGGGTAGCATGAACTCTGCGGGGTTTTGAGACCAGCTCTGAGTAGGTTTAGAATTACATGAAGGGGGTGAGTTTCAGTTTGCCGGTATAAACCAAAAGAGCAGTAGATGTACCGGCGCAGATCAGACAGTCCTCTTTCTAAACTCTCTGTTGATGGTCACAGACTGACACAGCAGTTTTGCAAAGGAGCCGCACATGTGTTCACTGGTGTAGTTGACTGGATGGGGCTGAGTTCTGGAGCTCCTGAGGCTGGACACCAGAGGAGAGTCTCCTATAGTATGTGTTGGCATGGGTGCTGCTACTCAGTGGTACCTTTTGTAATTTTCATAGTCTACAGCGGTGTTTCCCAACCGTGGCAACTTTAAGATGTGTAGAGTTCAACTCCCATGCTGGCTGGGAAATTCTGGGAGTTGAAGTCCACACATCTTAAAGTTGCCACGGTGAGAAACCCCGGTCTACAGTCTTAGGCACAACAATTAAATGAATTAAGTGAAATATAGAGTTGCTTAACTCCTCATGCTCTAAGGCCTAGCTGGGTCATTAAAAACCGAACAAAAGAATGACGAGCTGTAGCCCTTGAATGTTCTGAAAGCGCTCGGCTCCAGTTGTGCCTGGTTTCCCTCTGGCATTGCTGGCAGCTTCCCAGCTGTTGGCAGAACATAGTTTTTATGTTTTCCAGTAATGTAGCCAGATTAATTAAAAGGAATTATTTGAATGTCTGGGGAAGATATATTGCAGTTCGTTCCATGCCATACTCCTTGTAAAAAAACTTGTTTTCCTGTTGAACTGCCAGTTTTCCCAGGGAGAAATCTTTGTGGAGCATATCTGGCTTTGATTTGATTCTGAGTTCACGCTTTGCACCAAACTAGAATGTTAGGGTAGCTTAGCGTGTTGTAGGGAACCAGCCATTGTAGTTTATAAACCATGGTTAATGGCTTAGTGTTTCTTTAGCAAACTGTGATTAAGCAAGGCAGGGTTTAGTGTGGTGAATGAACCTATCTAGGGCTCAAGAGATGGATGGAGATACGGCATGTTACAGGGTGAGGCAAGAGCTTTGAGTTTGCAAAAATGGTACTTGAAAAAACAATAAGGATCAAAGATAGAAATGTGACATTGAATTATATTCCGAATTTGATACTATTGAAACGCAAAGAACTCCTGACTTACTGTGTGTTTATAGCAGCTAAGAAGACTGTTTTACTCTGTTGGATAGATTCTGTTGTACCTGACTTAACATTCTAGATGTGAGACACTTTTATACTATCTACATATGAATTGATTTTTTTTTTACTGATGCTGTAGGAAATCTCATCAGTATAATTCCACATGGTCAAGGTTTAGCCTGCTGTTTGAGACTTGAATACCCTTGCGTTTTTAACTGTTTAACTCCTTAAATGTATTAATTTTTTTTAATTAAATTTTTTTCCCTCTACAGTTTAATTATCTTCCTGTTTTTGTTCTTTGTACTGTGTATCATTATACTCGGTTATTGTTTTTATTTTCTGTTACGTTTCAAAAAGCAGTGAACCGTTTTTAAAACAAGCGTTTGTGAAGTGTATCGTGACTGTGTTCTGCTCCTTCCTGACCAGGTGGGGCCCGGGATTCCTGTTGGCCCTTTGGCTCCACTGGTGCCTGTTCCCCGGCCAGTGGTGGCCCCTCCAAAAGTCAACCCCACCGTCATCCAGGCGGCTCCTACAGTATATTCTTCCCCACCGGTGAAGAAACAAGAGGTTAGTGAGTGTGGCGAAGCCCATCTGGTTAGATTTGCACTTGTGTCCATTAATCCTGGAGGCGTGATGGCTCAGCGGTTAAGACGCCAGGCTTGTTGATCGGAAGGTCGCCAAGTTCGGAGGTTCGAGACCCAAGCGCCAAGTGCCGTGTGACGGAGTGAGCTCCCGCACTAGCTCCAGCTCTTGACAACCTAGCAATTCGAAAGCATGCAAATGCAAGTAGATGAATAGGTACCACTTTGGTGGATAGGTAACAGCGTTCCACGTGTGTCATGCCGGCCACATGACCACAGAAGCATCTTCGGACAGCGCTGGCTCTTCGGCTAAGAAACGGAGATGAGCACCGGCCCCTGGAGTCGGACACGACTGTGCAAGGGAACCTTTTACCATTAATCCTTTCCCAGCTCTTCTTTGCCCCCAAGGAGGGAAACGGCCTTGAACCGCTCCACTGAGCTTTCTTGGAGGATCATATCAAAAGCTTGTCTCCAGTAAGTACTGCTCCGGCTGCCGAGCCTCACTGGCATCTTCACTCTACTTCTGCAGGAGGAACATCGAGAGCCTCTGCCGCCTGTGGTGGAGGAAAAAGAGCCGGCGGGGACCGAGGAGCCAGTGATAGGCCCCAGTATGCCAGAAGCAGACCTGCTCCCGGTCGTGGACACCCGGGGGCTGCCGCCACTACGTGGCCATGACCTGGCCCCTGTGCGAGGGAAGCGCCCCCGGGGGGCTGATGCTGGATTTGTTCCCGTAGAGGTAATAAACAGTGGTCATTTCTTTGTAGAGGCAGCGAGTAGTTTGTTTGTTTGTATATTTATTTATTTATTTATTCAATTTCTATAGCCGCCCATCTCAGCAAGTGACTCTGAGCGGCTACAACAATAAAAACTATAAAATAAAACAATTACAATTAAAACAATTAAAATACAAAATAAATATACAATAAGCAATGCGTGGATGTTAATATAACCAAGAAACGGGACCATTGAAGTAGTTGTCTTATTGGTGTGCTTTTCTTCAGAGCTGCTGAGAGCTAAGTATGACTGGGATGGGGGCAGCGGGGAGGGAGAAAAGAGATAGACCAGCTTCACACATCATTTAGGGCAGTGTTTCTCAACCTCAGCAACTTTAAGATGTGTGGACTTCAACTCCCAGAATTCCCCAGTCATTAAATTTCTTAACTTTAGTACTTTACTTCTTTTTTTCCTTCTCTTTTTTTGCCTTCCCTTCCTTCCTTCCTTCCTTCCTTCCTTCCTTCCTTCCTTCCTTCCTTCCTTCCTTCCTTCCTTCCTTCCTTCCTTCCTTCCTTCCTTTTGAAGCCCCAGTGGTTAAACTGAATGGCCACTGGCACATGTGCTTATCAATAAGCTGCAGGGTCAGGTGATGTATGAGGACACAAGGACCTTGCTGATCATGAGAAGCCCCTTCCAGTCTGGCACCCTGAGTCTTAGACTGGCTAGAGAGAGACCAACGAACAGGGTGTGATGGTAACATGTTTTTTCCCCAGACGCCATTGACACACGCTAAAGCCTTGCATTCCATCAGTTGTCACTATTGTGTGAACGAGCCGGGGGTTAGGAATTGTAGTGAATGGCCCGAGATAGATAGGGGCTTTGTGAGAAAAGGAGTGGTGGGAAAGGTGTGCCTTTTTTCTCTCTCATGTGACCATCATCCTCAAGCCTGCCGGGCCAAGGACGGTCTTCAGTTTCAGATGTGTTCTTCAGCGTGAGTTAACTTACCGGCCTGTTCCTCTTTGCCCCCTAGCCGGTCATGGAGAGCACTCCTGAGGACAAGAAGAGGACGAAGCAGGAGAAGCTGAAGCGTTGCATCCGTACCGCTGCTGGGACCTGCTGGGAGGACCCCAGCCTTCTCGAATGGGACCCTGGTGAGCATCCAACTGGAGTGGGCCACTGGGTAGACAGCGGACGATGCCGGCGGGTGTTGAGGCCATGATTTTTCCTCAAGCCTAGCATTGGCATCAACATCCCTTCCCTAAGCTGGTGCCTTTCAAATGCATTGATTTGTAAACATCTTCAGTCCCTCCCAGCATGACTTAGCCTGTGCATCAAACCAAATCAGAATTGTTGAGACTTGAATAAACCATGCTCTTTGAGGGTGGGTTTTTTACTTTTTTCTTTTTGGTGCCTCTGAGTCAGTGTTGACAAGTCCCTGCAGTTTCCTTGGCAAGGTTTTTCGGAAGTGGTTTGCCGTTGCCTGCTTCCTAGAGCTGAAAGAGGGGGACTGGCCCAAGGTCACCCAGCCAGCTTTCATGCCTAAGACAGGACTAGAACTCTCAGTCTCCTGGTTTGCCATTGGCTCCTTCCTAGGGCTGAGAGACGGACTGGCCCGAGGTCACCCAGCCGGCTTTCATGCCTAAGGCGGGACTAGAACTCTGTCTCCTGGTTTGCCATTGGCTCCTTCCTAGGGCTGAGAGAGAGGGACTGGCCCAAGGTCACCCAGCTGGCTTTGTGCCTCAGGCGGAACTAAAAGTCATGGTCTCCCGGTTTCTAGCCTGGTGCCTTAACCACTACACCAAACTTTCAGGAAAATAAATATAATGATTCTTCTGTTGGAGAGGCAAAAACCATGAGAGGCTGTAAAAAGGAGTTTCTTGAAATTCCGATTCATCTCACCTTTTCTGTATGCACATTGAAGGTTCTCTGTTGTCTGGAGGACTAGGCAAGGATCCTGTGTTATCCTTCCTTCCTTCCTTCCTTCCTAGATGATTTCCGGATTTTCTGTGGGGACTTGGGCAACGAGGTGAACGATGACATCCTGGCCCGTGCCTTCAGCCGCTATCCATCTTTCCTGAAGGCCAAAGTCATCCGGGACAAGCGAACCGGCAAAACCAAAGGCTATGGCTTTGTCAGCTTCAAGGACCCAAACGACTACGTCCGCGCCATGCGAGAAATGAATGGTGAGTGTGAGGTCTCCGTTTGTTGATGGCGGGGGTAGAGATGCCCATCTCATCCAGAGAGGATATCCTTCTCAAGTCCCATTGAGGTGGAGAAGCAGATTCAACCTCCAGCTAAAAATGAAGTAACCAGTGATGGAAAAGTCCTGTCTTGACACAGAGATGTTCCCTTTTCTTTCATGGAAGGGCAAGAAAACCAAAACATCAACTGGCTACTAAGTCCAACCAAGACTTAAGAACTCCTGATCTGGGTTATAGCTCAATACAAAGTCTGCTAAAAAAAAAATCTGTGCTGACTCGCATCTGTTCCATTTTAGGGAATTACAGTCAGTTCCCATATTACAATTGTCCTTTAATGCTGTGGTCCCTACATAAGAGTAAGCCATGGCTTGTTTAACTCTGGTTGATGGAATGCACCACTATAGCCCAAGTGGTCACTAAGCCATTAATTATAATTTCCAAGCTCAGTAGCTAGGACAGTGTTTCTCAACCTTGGCAGCTTTAAGACGTGTGGACTTCAACTCCCAGAATTCCCCAGCCAGCCTTGCTGGCTGGGAAATTCTGGAAGTTGAAGTCCACACGTCTTAAAGCTGCCAAGGTTGAGAAAGGCTGGGCTAGGATAATGTGACAGGTGCCCCCAAATAAAATAAGTCACGTGATTGCTTGGGAGTAATAAGAGTCTACCATGGTAGAGATGGGCGGGGATAAATTCAATAAATAAATAAACAAACAAACAAACAAATGAACTCAGCTAGTCTAAGGGGTCTCTATTTATGCCAGGGGTGGGCAACGTCAGGCCCGTGGGCTGTATAAGGCCCGCGGGGCTCCTGCCCACAAACCCTGCCCCTTCCACGTGATTGGCTCCCGCCCACAAACCCCGCCCCCCAGTGCTTTTGATTGGCTGCTGCCCGCAAACTCTGGCCCCCGGCCTGCGGAAATCCCAGAAACCCAGCCCCCCACCCATCCCCGGTCCCCGGTTATAAATATCCAAATGGCCCTTGGCAGAAAAAAGGTTCCCCACCCCCGATTTATGCAGACAAACTGCATTTGCCTGCTCCGACCTGATGTCCTCCAAGTGGTTGTGGACATCAGTGGTCCAGTGGTCCTTCCATCACAGGATGGCAGAGCACTCAGGAGGCTGGCTTAGCGACCTGGCCTCAGCAAGAGGGTGTTGTATTAAACTTCCCCACTCTCACGCCGTTTCTCGTTTCCCTGCGGCAGGGAAGTACGTGGGCAGCCGGCCCATTAAGCTGCGCAAGAGCATGTGGAAGGACCGCAACATTGACATTGTGCGCAAGAAACAGAAAGAGAAGAAAAAGCTGGGCCTCAGGTAACGGGACGAAGATCACCGCGGCTGCGTTTCACCCACCAGCCTCAGCCAAGGAACTGAGCTCTGGGCCTGCTGGGGAAGATGCAGAGTGCGAGAACCCGGGCAGCGGGAGAGGGGCCGTGGAATGGCAGCAGCCCCCCAGCCAGAGGCTCATGCGCACGGAGGCGTTGCGTGCTTGCACCCGTTCCCCAGACTGACTGGCTTTCCAGGCTGGATAGTAAGGAACCACAACTTGTAGTCTTCTGGGTGTATTTTGAAGGGAAATATGGGCAGAAGTGTGCTGAGTCAATAAATTTATGCTTTTTTTTTAAAACTATGTCTACTCTTCTCATTTTTCTGGTGGTCATCTTCCCTCTACCTAAAGCATAGCTTTCCAAATTGTGTGTTGGGACACGTTAGTGTGTTGGCTGCAGTGTCTGGGTGTGTCTTGGCTGCTGCTGCCTCCGAGCCCTGCCAGGATTCCGCACAGGTCCTAGTGCCTGCCTTGTGCCCTGCTGTGAGAGTGTGTCGCGAAATGATGCATGTCTAAAAACTGTGTCACCAACATGAAAAGTTTGGAAAGCTCTGACCTAAAGCATCTTGTCTTCTTGTAGCTATTTTGCTTTTTGGGTGTGGTAAAAATCTGCTTATAAATTTTGTAAATCCAGAGACGGTCAGTTGTTGGAGAAGACAAGGGAAAGAGTTTGGCGGCCTTTTCAGTCGTGCTTGTGGGCTGGCCAGAGCAATCTGGTCATCCACTGTAGGAAAAAGGGGGCTGGACCAAAGATGACCCAGCACGGCTTTCCTATTTGACTCTAGAAATTTGCAAAACGTTATTTTCTGGAATGTCCCAAAGCTCTGTTTGGAATTGGGTTGACTACAACATGGGCCTATTCCAAGTATTGTTGAAGTTAGACTCCCTTCCAGGACATTTAGCGTGGCTTCTTCTGGAATACTCAGACCCTACCTTGTGATGGAATCTTTTCCATACCCTTACTTGTTCTATGTCAGTATATTGGTTATCTGCCATGCTGAATTGTTTTATAAAGACCCTTGGAATATTCAGTTTGGTCAGATTGCACAAAGGCCATTCTTCCTGATAAGTCCATCCTGGGACCTATTTCACACCTCGCCCTAAAGCACAATTACTGGTTTCACAGAACACGCTAATGCAGAATTGGACAAACTGTCCGGTGGGTCAGTGAATTGTATGAAAGTGGCAGGGATGTGGCATGCTTGTAGCTTTGACCAGTGTGCATTCTACTCCTATTAGTTAGGGGATGTTGAAAAATTCCACAGGTTCTGTAGCCCCTAGTTTTCCATTGGTCAGATGTTAACTGTGTTGTTGACTCTTTGCACATCCTTTGCTTGGCATCTCCAGTTAAAAGAATCGAGGGCTGGGCAAGGGTCTGGTTGAAATGACTGCAGTCCTTCTCCACCTCCCCAGAGAAACATTTTGCTTGGGGGCAGGAAGCGTTAATTAGCATTCAGTTGAATACAGACTTGTCCTTTGGTCTGCACCTCTCAGTGAAATGGAATACCATTGAAATATATAGTGGCTTTCGGTGGGAAGGGGTGCTTTTTAAGAGGGTGGGGATCAGAAGGGAAGTAGCCTCCCCCCGCTGTGTCTGCTCCATTGTTCTCTCTCTCTCTGCGTGTCTTAGAGGAGGTGTTTGTATTATCCTGGGGCTGAGCAAACAGGAAAAACAGCCAAAGAGCAGGAAGCAGATGGGAGAAGCTTGGAAAGGCAGGAGTTTTGATCCTAGCTGGGGAGGAGATGCTCTGGGCGGGCAGCAGCTGTTCAGGCAGATGAAACTCCATGGACCAAAAGAAAGAAGTGAGCAGGAGTCGGAAGGGGTTGAAAGATTACAGTAGGCCCAGAAGTTTTCTTTGGGCTTAGCTAACCCTTAAAGAAATGATTGTGAAACTGTTTCAGGAGATACTCAGATCCAGCGAGACCGGCCCTAACCTAGCCTAGCCTAGCCTAGCCTAGATCACGTGCTTTTTGATAAACAAAACCAGAATACAGTTCTTTATTTTTGCAAGTCCCCAACTAAGGCGGTTTCCCCCACACCTCAGCAGCCAGACGTGGTGTGTCTCTCCTTTCAGCAAGCAGTCTCTGGACAGACTTGGAGATTCCTCAGTGTGAAAATCTGGGTCAGGTCAGCTTTCTTGAATACAGATTGCCCACAACTCTTGCATTTCTGTACAATGTAAACACAGACCGAGACGATGCCTAACCAGGTCATGGAAGGCTTCCCAAGACGCTTCCCTAGGCAGCTAGTGGCTTGTACGACCTCTGGGGCCTTCCTAGGAAGAGGTTTTAGGGAAATAGTCTCTAGGATTAAATCTGAAAGAGTCTCGGGAATGGATTGGATGCCTTCCCCCCCCCACCCCCTTATTGACCACTGCTGCCTTTGGCCAGCAAAGCCGCCTCTGTGGTCAACCATACAAGCAAGGTGTAAGGGTCACTGAGAGGAGGAATGAAAGCACTTTGAAAATTGTTGGGGTTTCAGAGTTCTCTGAGCTTGACGTTTTCCTTACAGACATTTCATTACATTTCTCAGTAACCTCAGTGGGTTAACATCCAAACATGCAAGAAAAATGCCACGCTCACGAAGAATACTAGGCACCCAGTAAGCCAACCCTGAGCTATGTTTATTTTCCATTATTGCACCACTTGGAGGAGGACGATGTCCGTCCTAAGGCTCCCCACCAGCAGCGTCTGCGGCACACCTTGATGATGCCAGACGTGTGCGGCAATCACAAAAGTCCACTGTTACCCACTTGTATCCTAACATCTGGCGCAAGGCCGTCAGTTGCGGCCTTTGTGTGATGATGTCGTACACGGTCCTTGCACTCCCACAGATGCCCATGTTCCCCGCATTCCTTCAAGGGTGTTTCCCCCCCCCCCCCCCATAATGTGTTCCTGTGACTTGCCCATCAAATCCACAGAGCTTCATCAGTTAAACCACAGCACAACTATTTAATACACAGAAGACAAGTACAAAACGATTGAATCCTACAACAGAGAAGTGGGTCGGGTGGTTGCTTTGGAAACGTATTCACAAGAATAAGTGCCGCGCACAATCTCTGTGCTGGGGAAGGTAGTTCAATTGCTGCAGACGTGGTTTTGTGGGCTACAGGCACTACCCAGCCAGGGTAGGGGGTTCCCCATACTTCGTATGTTGAAAACTATTGGCTACTGTGTTCATTTCTGATACTGAAAATGGACTGACAGGAGTTGTGTAAAGGAAGTAAGTATTTGGCTGCTGAACAGTCACCACCGGCTTTCTCGCCAGTCCTCCCGCCTGGGCTAGTGTCAATATGTCTTTGGAATGATATAAATACTAGTTTGTTTAAATCCTGATTCATGCACATAGAAGAATGTACATCCATGTTGCAAAATGGGAGCCATTCCTTTCACCAGGCAAAACAGTCCTACATCTCAACAGGTGAGTTTTCAGCATTAAAAACTAGAAACAGTTCTTTAAAAACTGGAAAAAGGGAAGTTGGGTTTTTAAGAGAAGCTTCACCATGGTAAGAACTATTTAGTAGTGGAGCAATCTGTCTTGGGCAGTGGTGAGTTCTCACTAGAGGTTCTCCAGGAGGGACAGTGTCTGGTCTGAGAGCTGCAGGCGTGAGATTCCTACACTGGATGGGGTCTGTCTAGATGGCTTCTAAGGTCCCCTTCAGTTCCACCATTTAATGATTGTAGAGACACTTTAAGTGAAGTGGGGCACACCAGGACAGTCTGGCACGTGTGAGGTGACCTTCCGCTTCTGCTCTACGGCAGTGTTTCTCAACCTCGGCAACTTGAAGATGTGTGGACTTCAACTCCCAGTAGAATTGTTCTGCTGCTCTACTGCAGGGGTCCCCGACCTTAGCAACTTGAAGATGTGTGGACTTCAACTCCCAGAATTCCCCAGCCAGCAACGCTGGCTGGGGAATTCTGGGAGTTGAAGTCCACACATCTTCAAGTTGCTAAGGTTGAGGAACACTGCTCTACCGAACAAGATCCTTGAGTCTATATACACACAACAGCTTGTTATACCATCACTTCCTGACTATCTGAATTGATACCCATAGGATCATAGAGAGAGTACCATGCTACTACAGACTGGAGGTGGTGGATTTCAGTGTGTCTAGTAATAAGGATGAGGTGTCCCTGCAAGAAGAGAGCTAGTACAGTAATACAGTAGTACTTTGGATTTGCAGGTAGCTCTTTCCAGGGAGAAACATCTGAAACAATGCTTGTTCCTGCTGCTGCCAATGTTCAGTCCATTCTACCACTTTAATAGTTTATCACCTTATTGTGCTTCCACTGAGCCATCTACTTTACATGAAAAGTTATAAGAGCAAACTGGTGTAGTTACTTTTTGCCTCTTTCTTTCCCCAAGAACTTTGATCTTCACCAATCTGGGCCAATTGAGATGCGTTGAACTACAGTTCCCATAATTCCAAGAGAATAAGCCTTTTAACTAGCTAGCTGGGAATTATGGGCCCCTTAGGGCAACACCTTTGGAAGGCCCTGGGTTTGGGAAAGCCAGTCTATTGTATTTGGTCCTCCTCTGAAAGTGAATTTGTAAGAGTTGGTCTCCAGACTGAAAAAGATTCAGAAGACCATCATGCAAACAGCTGCAAGTTTCCCCATTATCCCTAAAAAGACCCAGCATCTCCCCAGAGCACAGGTGGTTAGAGGGGAAAAAAAACCCAGAAAATCTTCCTCACATACAGAGGGATATACTAGTTTTAAACTGAGAACAGTTCCTGGAATTCTTGCTACCTCCCATTCATTTCAATAAATCTGGCTAAAGAAAACTCCAGACTGTACTCAGAAAAGAATCATCCTTCAGGTTTTGGCAGCTGTGCAAGAGCTGGTGCTGCAACTGAAGTATCCTAATGGCTCACAGCAGCACCATGGAAAAAAGATTGACATTTGGGCTGGACGGCACCGCCACTTCTGAAAAGGCTCAAAATGACCGTAATGCCATGGCTGAAGTGAGGCCCCCATCCTTGCCGCTACTTCATATACCAAGAAACATACCACTCCCGCTTCCGCTACGTACATGGTGTAATACTAGATGTGGGGGGAAATTAAAGAGTCTAAGCAAGCTGAGGCAACATATCTGCGTCCCCTGTAATTCTGAGACCCAGTCTATCCCCGCAAAATGCAGGCAGGGATAGCACAACATTGGGCTGGTAAAGTCTTCCAGCTAAGTCCGGGGGTGGATTAGAAGATCAGACAGCTTTCTGGTAGCGCAGCAGAAGGGCGCCTGCTGGTGGTGGGGAGTGGTACTGCTGCCCCCCTGCCCTCTTTATTCATGACGGCCACGAATACATTCATGATGATGCTCCCTGTATCCCAGGTTCTGGGTGTGGTGGACGTTTGTGTAATGAGACCTTCTAGTAGAAGTTCAGGTGGCTCCAGGACCTTCTGGAGATTAGAAGAAAGAGCCCAAGTGGTTGCTGGCTTGCCTGGACACCGTGGGGCTCTGATAGAGGTTTCCCCCAGTGGAATTCCAGTAAGGGGCAGGTGGCCCGAAGAAACCCGAGGATGAGGCGGGCATCGGAGTGCCATGGCCCAGGCCGAAGCCCACCTTCTGCTGGTGGTAGGGGGGCAGGTAAGGCAGTTCCGTGTGGTGGTATTTGTAAAGGGCTGCCTCACCCGGCTGCCCCTGCTGGGCCTGGTTGATGCCCTGGAAGTCGAACTTGTAGGCGTAGCGCTTGCCGTGCACTTTGGTCATGATGCTCTTGTCATAGTAGTAGCGCAGTGCCCGGCTCAGCTTGTCGTAGTTCATGTTGGGCTTACTTTTGCGCTCGCCCCATCGCCGCGCCACTTCATCGGGATCCGTCATCTTGAACTCACCGTTGGTCCCCTCCCAGGTGATGCAGCTGGCGTTGTTGCTGTCCGAGAGCAGCTCCAGGAGAAATTGCCACAGCTGGATCTGACCGCTACCTGCCGAGGAGACAACAGCTCCTTTAGCATCAGTCCCACCTTGTTCCCGGGAGGACCAAGGACCCTCTTTCACTCCAACCCACCTTCTGCTGGGCCCGAGAGACCTCGGGGTGCTCGTTGGCAACTCAGTTGGCCAAGATGGGTGGATAATTCCAACGTGAGTGTTGAAGTCCAGGGACAGGCAACCTGGTGCGCTCTGTGCTCTAGACTCCAAATCCCATCAGCTGGTGTTGGATGGTGCTAATGGAAATCCAGAGGGCACCATGTTTCGGTGGCAGGGGGGAGCAGGGGAAGACGTTCAGTCCCTCTTAACTCCTGGCGCCTACATGGACAAGTTCACGCAGTTTTCAGAAGTGGTTTGCCATTGCCTTCTTCCTAGGGCTGGCAGGGAATGACTGGTTTGCTCATCCTAAGGCAGAACTGGAACTCAGAACTCTCGGCTTCTAGTCCTGTGCTTTAACTGCTAGACCGGTGTTTCTCAACCGTGGCAACTTTAAGATGGGTGGACTTCGACTCCCAGAACTCCCCAGCCAGAATTCCCTAGCCAGACATCTTAAAGTTGCCAAGGTTGAGAAACACTGTACTAGACCTAACTGACTCTCACCATGTTGTTTAACCTTGGTGTAAGGCACATGGTGCATCCCCAACCCCACCCCAAGTCTTCCCCTCAGTTTGAGCTTCCCTATAGAAAAGGCCAGATTCACAAAATCAGATGGAGTTATTGGCTCTGGAGGTACCCATCTGCTATCTTCTCCTCCACCCCCCGCTCCAGGTTTAAACAGGAGGATGGTAGGCAGACATTCAATGGGTGAAGTCTCCCATTCCTTTGACTGCTTTTCCATGCTGAGAAAAGGCCTCTCTCTAGTCCAGTGTTTCTCAACCTTGGCAAGTTTAAGATGGGTGGACTTCAACTCCCAGAATTCCCCAGCCAGCATGGCTGGCTGGGGAATTCTGGGAGTTGAAGTCCACCCATCTTAAACTTGCCAAGGTTGAGAAACACTGCTCTAGGCCCACAGCTGTGCACTAGGTGCTCCACCCCCAGGATAAAAGATGGATAGACTCACCTGGGTTTGCCAAGCGGCTGCTAGTGGGCCCAAGGACTTGATATGGATCTACTGGGAAAAAGAAGGAAATAAGAGGGACTGGAACTGGATGCGTTGGAAGGATCCCCTCCCCATCTCTTCCCCATACCTGGAAGAGCTCAAAGTTTCTTCTCCCTCCTAGCCCTAGCTGCTATGGTATCCCTCTGATTTGGACAAGTTGCAGCTCACATGAGTAAAGTCTTCCTTATGTGGCTCAGCACATAGAAGGGTGGAAAGCTAGGCTGCAGCCATGTCATGCTAGCTTTCTGTGTGCAGGGAGGAGAGGTCATTCGCTATGTGAACCTTCCCCCTCCCAGCTGCAGTCTGAATGGTGCAGCCCAAACACCTTCCCCTCCCCACGTGAAATGGTACAGCCCAAACACTTGATTAGCCCTAGGAGCTGGTGCGTTTCCCCCATCCCTGTCCTGGTAGCTAATTTCAAAGCAACTAATTTGCTCCTGTTGCCAGCTTCCCAATTTTCCCCCTTGCAAGATGCCTGCGCCTTGAATAACGACAAGGAAGACAGGAATCTGCAGTTGGGAAAAGCAAGGAGCCCCTCCCTTTAAGGCTGAAGCTCTGTAGACTGGCTATGGCAGGGCTTTCCAAAGTTTTCCCGCGGGGTGTGTCGCTGCGGGAAAACCCGGAAGTGCCGCCATTGCGGCAGTGCGCAAAAACCCGGAAGCGCTGCTGCTGCTTTCGGGTTTTTGCGCGCCGCCGTTTGTGTGTCGCCGCAGGAAAACCCGGAAGCGCTGATGATCAGCGCTTCCGGGTTGTGTGGCGACACACCAGACTGTGTGCGGCGACACACTTTTGTGTCGCGACACACGGTTTGGAAAGCTCTGGGCTATGGCTTGGCTTTGCAACCAGTGACATCTCTGTCCTTCAGACTCGAGTTTTTCAGCTGCAGAAATGAAAACTGAGCCAAAAAGAGTAAGGATTTGGGTGCCCTGCTGCACAAGGCTTTTGGAGATGAATTACAAGGGAAAAAACAGGTTTTTTGATATTTTTAATTTTCTTAGTTGAGGTTAGCTGCTGAGGATGACCAGTTCCAGCGAGATTGTAGGAGGAGAGCCGTTTTTAGTCTATGGCAGTGTTTCTAAACCTTAGCAACTTGAAGATGTGTGGACTTCAACTCCCAGAATTGAACATGCTGGCTGGAGAATTCTGGGAGTTGAAGTCCACACATTTTAAAGTTCCCAAGGTTGAGAAACACTGCTATACAGGAACAAATAATTACAACCACCACCACCTTGTAATTGCCATTCGGTTTTAAACCTACCATATCCCTCAGAAGCAAAAAAGAGAAAGCTCTTTTTGGTTAGATAACACGAGATAGAAAAAGCACAGAGAAGATTGTTCGACACACGATTACTTGCTGAGCGTTATGGATCACGTGGCTGGTAAAGGTGGAGGAATGCGGGCTGATTTGAAAAGCAAAAGAAAAGCGTGAGATGGTGGAGGAAATGGCTCCAGAGGTCAGCGGGCCTACCGGGTGCAATGCGTGTTGAATCCGCGATGCGGCTCACCGTTTGGATCTGTGGTGGGGAACCTTCAAGGTGGAAGATGAAAGCAAGCAGAACTAAGTTGTGGCTATGATGTCATTTCTTTAGTCGGGGATGTCACTGTATCCCACTGCTTGTGCGGATCAGACTAAAGATCCCTTCAATCTGCCCACCTGCATCTTACAGAGGAGCCAGAGAAATCCATGTGCAGGACATGAATGCATTAAGACTTTCGCATTCATGTTCCTCATTAACTGGGTGTTGAGTGGCAAATCGCAAAGCAACTTCCAGTTCTGGAATGAATATAGAACCCCCATGGTACAGTAGTGTTTATTCAACATGCTTCTCCACAGTTTACTGTAGCCTTTCTCAACCTTTTGACCCTGGAGGAACGCTTGAAATATTTTTCAGGCCTGGGGGAACCCCTGCACGTTCAGGCTCAAATAGAGGCCAGAAGTTACCAAATTATATATATTCGTTTCATGTGGAGGCCTGGATATCCACAAACATCCACTGTTTAAGAACAGTGTTCTTAAACTAAAAATAAAGAATGAAACTTACCTTTTTAATGTGAAGTTGCCCAAATTTGAAATAATTTTGAAAATAAATCATGATCTCCCAGGGAAGCCCTAGTGACCTCTTGTGGAACCCGAGGGTTCCATGAAACCCTGGTTGAGAAACCCTGGTTTACTGTATCCACTCCAATTTCAGGGGGGGGTTGTACAACCCACCAGACTATAAACTAATCACACAACACACATACAGTGATTAGACTTTCTGGTTGTGTTCACACAATACCTTTAATCAGGTCAGTTAAAGACTGAGTGCTTACATTCACATATGCACACTAATTTTGATTGTTAGTCTTAACTAGCTTGTTTTGTATCTTAACATGCTACACAAACCAAGTCTGTTTAATTAGGTTATGGGTCATGACAACTACGCAAACCAAGGATGTGGGTTAATTCAGTAATGAGGTCATGTATGTTGTGTGAACAGAATTTGTGTCATAGAAACGCAGCCTGTAACTAACAGCCACCTTGGCGGATTCTCTTTGAAAAACCATCTAAATTCTATTTCCTGACTTTGTGCTGTGTGGAAAAAGTACTTTATGACTCTTCTGAAGATCACCAATTACACTTCTTTAAACAACTCCAGAATTTAGTATGATTTGTGGCACCTTCCCCTTCCCCAGTACCCAGACTTATACAATGATTTGGTTCACACAAGCTACCGAACCCCATTGTACCCCAGTCTACCAACTGGTGTGAACCCAGGCACAGACTTAGCTCACACAACATGCTAAGCCCTGATCTGGTTCATTGAACAAACGATAATTAGCTGGGTTTGCATAACAAAGTCCTGGAATGTGGCCTACAAACCACAGTAGTCAGCTTGGCACAATACACTAAACCAAACCTAAACAAACCACAGGAAGATTTAACTCAAGGTGTACGAGTGAAATTCTTGCATTTGGAATCTGCATGGGCATGCTCAGTGTCTCTTCTAGAAAAGGTGGTATACCTTTGGGAGTGGTGTTTACCGCACTGCTGCCCCAGCTGCTTCGCCGAATTTCATCATACGCAGACTCTATATCAAACAAAGAGCAAAGATGACATATCAGGCAGAAGAACCATTTACATCAGTGTTTCTCACACTTGGCAACTTTAAGATGTGTGGACTTCAACTCCCAGAATTCCCCAGCCAGCATGCTGGGGAAATTGACAAATTAAAAGGAAATGGAATAAGAATGCTTCCGGGGGCTCAAAGGAAGCGTTGGTTGGTTGGTTGAACGTATGTTCAATTAGAGACAGAAGCTGCAAGAAAAAGCTTCTAATTAAAGGTGCACTAGCTCTGAAGAACCTCAACATGATGCTCCAATTCAATTTGAAGCTGTTAAAAAAAACTCAAATCTGAAAAAAAGATGGCATTCAGCCCAATTAAATCAAGGATTGGCTATAACATCCTGCATTCACTACTAATAAAATGAGTGAAAAATTACTAAGAAAGTGACCAATTGTTACTAACCCAGCCCCACTTCCTCTTCTGTCCTCAGTGTTCTGTCCTTTGAAATAGGTCTATAGGTTTCTGTTACGAACTCACCAGATTTGACTTGGGCCCTTGGTGGAGGCGGTGGGGCCTGCTGGGTAATAACTGGTGCAGATGGATAAGTAAAAGTGGGACTGCCTGGCAGGAGAGGGAAGGAAAAACAAGAATGAATGAATGAGGAGAAAGGGAAAAGACGCTGGTTGGCTCTCTGAAAATTCAAGTTCCATTTTGTTTGAATGTCCCCCCTCTTTTTTTTTTTAAGGGGCGTGGTGGCTCAGCAGGTAAGACACCAGGCTTGTTGATCGGAAGGTCGGCGGTTCGAGACCCGAGCACCACGTGACGGAGTGAGCTCCCGCACTCGCCCCAGCTCTTGCCAACCTAGCAATTTGAAAGCATGCAAATGCAAGTAGATGAATAGGTACCACTTCAGTGGGTAGGTAACAGCATTCCGCGCGCGTCATGCAGCCACATGACCATGGAAGCGTCTTCGGACAACGCTGGCTCTTCGGCTAATAAACGGAGATGAGCACTGGCCCCTAGAGTCGGACACAACTGCACAAATGTGCGGGGGGAACCTTTACCTTTACCTTTACCTCTTTTTTTAAAAAAAAATTACAAAACCCACTTGCAGAAAGTTACAGCGACAGGGTAAATGACTGAACCTGAGATGCTGGCATTCTGCATGCAAAGAGGTTTTTAAAACATAATGATAAACCAGGATTAAGGAGGGCTAATGGTGTTTTGCTTGCAGAGGTAAACGGTTCTGTGATGGAATTCTCCAAACCAGTGTTTCTCAACCGTGGCAACTTTAAGATGTCTGGACTTCAACTCCCAGAATTCCCCAGCCAGCATGGCTGGCTGGGGAATTCTGGGAGTTGAAGTCCACACATTTTAAAGTTGCCAAGGTTGAGAAACACTGCTCCAACCCATGGGTTTCAGGTTCTCACCGCTCAGCAGAGGCAGCTTCCTTTTTAAAGAGACTTGGCACCCCATCCCCGGTCCCCAAGAACTGAGTTTTCCCACCCCGAACTTGTCCGTGGTCTTACTCTGGCGCAGGTAGGTGAGGTGAGACAGCAAGATTTCGGTGTTGTAGGGAGAAGTGAGGCGTAAGAACCCTTCCTTCCCCAGCTTGCACAGCTCCTTTCCGTCTATGTTCTGGAAGAGGGTCGTTTCGATGTCGAGAAGGCCGTACTCCTTCACCGCCCAGTCCAGCCACTGACGGACGTGGTCGTGGCTCCAAACGCTCGGGTCTGCGGGTGGGGGAAAGAGATTGGGGTAAGGAGCACACAGCCCCACGGCCAAGGGACCGAAAGCAAGTCTTGGTAGCTGCTAAGTTGGGGTGCAACAGAGAAGGTGTCAGATCTGGTGTAACGCGGGGCAACCTTTAAATGAAGGGGGGGGGGAACCTGTCCTCTACCAACCTGCTGGAACAATGACCTTCTCCTCCCTGGACGAAGAAACGGGGGGACTACGCTGGTTGGTGTATCCAGCTGGATAGGACACCTGGGATGTGTCGACCGCCACTTCCACCTTGCTCCTGCGGGTGGCGCTGCAGTCCACCGGTGATTGTCTGCTGGGGGAGAGACAGTGACCGATTGGAGAGGGGGCTAGCACAGAGCTTTCCAAACTGTGTGTCGGGACAGGTTAGTGTGTCTGGGTGTGTCCTGGCTGCTGCTGCCTCCGAGCCCCACCAGGATTCCACGCAGGTCCCAGTGCCTGCCTTGTGCCTTGCTGCCTCCAAACGTGCTGTGATTCCGCACAGGTCCTAGTGTCTGCCTTGTGCCTTGCTGCCTCCAAACCTGCTGTGATTCCGCGCAGGTCCTAGTGTCTGCCTTGTGCCTGGCTGCCTCCAAACCTCTGTGATTCCGCGCAGGTCCTAGTGCCTGCCTTGTGCCCTGCTGTAAGAGTGTGTCACGAAATGATGCATGTCTAAAAAGTGTGTCACCAACATGAAAAGTTTGGAAAGCTCTGGGCTAGCAGGTCCTCACTCAGGGCGGGCAACGCATATTTATTACGACGACATCTTTAACTGTCCTAGATCTTTGGGAAGGACCTGATAGTCAAAAGTACCAAATCCAGTCAGAACTATTTGGTAGACTGTGTGTAAATAGCAGCAACAATAAATAGCTTATTACTTTGGCTTGAACAGCAGAATAGTATGTTCTATGAAATGTTCTAGAAATAAAAATGCATCCATAAATATATTCTTTTCCCTAGCCCCAATCTTGCAAGCTGGAGGCCTTGTTCATGCACTAGATGAACACGCACTTCATGCACTTGTTCCTGCACTAGATTTTAAGAATAAAATCAAAAACAAAATTGAGCACTAGCTTTCTTCCTCTTCCTCTTTTCTCTTCCTCTCTTTACCTTTGAGGAATCTTGACTTGCAAACATCTCGCTTTGGGTGCAAAAAGGGCAGCAAATTCAAATTAAAGCTAGTGGCTGAGTCGCGGTGCTGAATGCAAGCAGAAGTCAGGATCTCAGCCCCAACCTTTAGCAGGAGGTGCATTCAGGAACACAGTCTTCTAGACCAGCTGACGGTCACAGTCTACATCTGCTGCAGCTTCTTGCAGAATTAAGGCTAACAAGCCCAATCAATTTGGGGCCTACTTCTCAGGTTGCCACCTGACTGGCCCCAAGCTTGTTCTTGTACCTTTAGCAGCAGTTTGTCCTGCAGGAAGCATCAGGCACACTTTTCATACCTCAGAAATAACATTTAGAGCTTTGTTTGTTTTCCCTAAACCAGTGTTTCTCAACCTTGGCAATTTTAAGACTGGGGAATTCTGGGAGTTGAAGTCCACACGTCTTAAAATTGCCAAGGCTGAGAAACACTGCCCTAAACCATGGCTGCTATTAACAGCTGAGGAGCAAGACTAGGCAAAAAAGTTAAGCATTGCAGATAAAAGGAGGTGGAAAATACATACACAGATGGAATATCTTGCCCCCAGAGGTGAGGCGGACACCCTCGCTCCTGGCCTTCCGGAGGTCTTTAAAGACCTGGTTCTGCCGCCTTGCTTGGGACGAAGGAAGTAATAGTTCCTCCTGGGGGTGGTTAGATTAGTAATAACCTCCTTTTAAGATCTCACCATCCTCTGGATTTTTTCTATTTATTATTGGATTGTATTTTAAGATTTATAGGTTCTTAGTTTTAATATTTTATTGTAAACCGCCCAGAGTCTACTTTTGTAGAGATGGGCGGTGATAAATTTGACAAATAAAATAAATAAAATCAAGCCCGCTAACCTGTTTGCCCAGAAGGCGATATCAGCTTCTTTGGGCTAGTCCCTCTTGTTCAGCCCGAAAGCCACTGTGGTGTAGTGGGGAAGGTGCTGGACTAGACCCGGGGAGGCCGTGAGTTCGAGTCCTCTCTTAGGCATGGAAACTGGTTGGGTGTCTTTGGGCCAATCCCTCTCAGCCCAACCCACCTCAGAGTGGTTGTCATGGGGAAAACAGGAGGTGGGAGCATTATGGATGCCATCTTGAGTTTTACAAAATAAAGGCAGGATATATATCTAAACAAACAAACAAATAAATAAATAATTCCACATCTGGACTGCCGCTCTCCAAGGCTGCTAACCTGCTGGAGCAATTGACCTGCTCGTTCTCCTGCTTCACCATATGTCCTCGGCTGTTGACCTGGGCTGGCCACGGGGGGTCCTCCAGCCCCATGCCTTCCTTGTTCCCATAATCGTCCACCGAAGGCACCTCGGTCTTCAGGAGGTGTGAGGAGGCGAAGGCTGGGTCGAAGATGGACTGGTCCTCGCTTACAACTGACAGCGCCTCCTGCAGGAAAAG